>JARWLC010000006.1:105711546-107207796 GCA_033318265.1 Phyllotis vaccarum | reverse complement strand
TATATCTATCTATCTATCTATCTATCTATCTATCTATCTATCTATCTATCTATCTATCTATCTATCTATCTTGCTGTCTTTCCCTAAAACTTTCAAAGTGTTATTTGGAAACTAGGGTACATATGTCTTCCTGGTGCATTTGTTGCTGGGTTCTCAGTTTGCCCTGTAGATTGACGGGACCTCCAAGTTTGCTGCTCATACTGGTGCTATGAAGGAACTGCTAAACTTGCCCAGTCTGGGATTGCTTTGTTTAGGTTATCAAGCACTGAGAACTTGCAGCACGTTTCCTCTCTGATTTTCTTAGTGATTTTTATTAATATGTTTTTGACACTCTGAGAAATGCTTGTGGGTTGTAGATGGCCAGTTGGAAAGGTCATCTAATGTCAGCTCAGCCAATAGTGCATTTCCAATGAACCCTGACTGCTGGGCAGTGGCATTTGGGTGTTTTATTTATCCCACGTTTTGAATAATACTCTCATACTTTATAACATACAAACTACCACAGTGGATTTGGGGATCTCTCTTCTTTTTAAATCACGACCAAGGGTTTGAGTGGGTTTTTTTTTTCATAAAATTTTCTATGACCATGTGATATTTTTAATGTTTATTAGTGCCACAAAACTTGAACTAGGAGCTGTATCTTCATTGACTACATACGAGGCCAACCATGGTGATATGAGCTGATGATGACTGCAGCAATGGGGAAGGACAGGAAGATCTCTGAAGCTCACTGGCCCACTAGTATCAATAAATAGGAAAGTTTCAATCCAGTCATACATTCTAATTATTTTTTTAAGAACTACACCTGCCTGTGGATAGCCTATGACCTCCACATGCATGTGCATACACATGCACGCATGTGTATCTGATCGATCTCTCTCTCTTTCTCTCTCTCACACACACACAAACACCTTGAAGTAATGTATGACAAGGAATCTAATAGACACAAATGGATGTTGCTTAAATTATGAGTCTAAGGCAGATCATATCATTAAAATACAACATTAAAACAAAGCAAAAAACATCAAATGACTCAAAATAAGTAAAAGTATATGTTAAAATTAAAATTCAATGCATTGAGCTAAATGGAAGACATGGGGATGGGGGTGGGATGAGGTTATGTGTAGGTCCAACAAATGAAAGCATTTGCCACCAAATTTGGACTTGTGGTAGAAGAAAACTGACTAAAGCTAATTGTCTTGTAACTTACACACACACACACACACACACACACACACACACACACACACACACACACACACACACACACCGGGGGGGGGGGGGGAGCAAACATACATTAAAATAAAGATTTAACAAAGTATCAAAAAAAGACTTGAATATCTGCTAGGAACAGTTGAAGGAGAGATAGAACCTTATAGCATACCCTGAGGCCCTTGCCTCCTGTATGTTGCAATCGCTCTCAGAGCCAGTCCTTAGTATTCAGAGTCCTAGAGGACCAGGGACAGGGATCTCAGGTCTTTGAGGAGTTGATGATAACTGCATTGCTTCCTGGTCCTTTTTCAAGCCATGAGAAGGCAGAGAAGTAATCCATATTGTAGCTCTCCTTTCTTCAACAAAATAATGTCTATGTTCATACCAACCAGTGTCATCTCTAACTTAATCTGTGTTTCTGGGACACAACACTAAAAACATATAACATACAAAGTCAGTGTCAACACTTTTACTCGACTCATGAGTTTTTGATCTGGAAAATCTAAATACATGGTGTCCTTATCTAGTGAGGTCCCTTTGCCTGTGTCCTAATATTATATAGAAGTAGAGAGAGAAATGGCCACACATAAGAGGAGTGGCCTTGCTTTCCATCCATATAACTCATTCTGTCCTGCAAGAACTGGATCAATATAGCTTCTGACAGTTGTACCTTCTCTCCCCATGAACCAATGACTTTCCACAAGGACGCAGTTTTCAACAATCTGTCATGCCAATACTGTTCCATTGAGAACCAACGTTCTCCAGTCAAATCCTAGTGGAACTATAGTAATAACCTTTCTGCATCTCTAAAGTCTTAGAAAATTTCTAGTGTGATCATTTCCCATAGAAATTCAACTTATGAATATTGTTAGTAAGAGAGGTTTGAGAATAAATAAACTGTTTTTATTAAGCGTAGACAATCCCAGAATTGTCATTGGTATTTTTAAAGAGAATAGAGAGCATGGTAACTATATGGGAGTAGCACATATGTCTGCATCTTGGTTACTTTCAAGAGGAATATTATAGTAAACCATGTCAGCATAGCATGGGAGAAAGCAGGACTTCCTTATTTGTTTTCTGTCTTCCATATTCTGTAGCTTCCTGGACATACCAATGTGAAGTTATATATTGGGAGATAATTCGCTTACTCTATTAGAGGGATAAACCTCTGCAAAAACAGAAACAGCACACGGTGGCATTATAAGAAAATGCCCTTGGCATTTCTCATCACTCATGTGATTGTGACATGCTTTTCTCTGCCTTATAAAATGGCTTTCTTCATGCCATTATGATATCTGGAAGGTCATGCAACCGTTAGTTTATTGCTCAGAGCCTTCTGAGAAGAGTTTCATATTTTTTAACAGCATTCCCCACAGCCCATTAGAAGCAGGCCAGACTGGAAAAAAAAAATCAGTCTAGGACATACTGAGGTGTTCCATTTGCCTTTGTCAGGCAGCACAAAACAATAAGATTTAGCCTTTTCTCTTTAGGAAACTATGGTCTTAAATGTTATTTTGTCTATATTTAAGCCTTTGAAGACAAGACAGCAGGGCAAATATTACTTAACCCTTCATAAAAATTTGCATCTGAGGCTCAGAAAATCCAAATGTCCTACTGGAGATCATTTGGGGTTTATTTATTTCTCATGAATGTTTGTTATTCGAGTAGTAAATACAATTTTGTTTTTAAATTTATATTTCCTCATAAAGTTAGGCTTCTTGTAGCCTAAGTTTCTGGCCTGGCCTAGCCCTGAGGTCTGGACTGGACCTGCGGTTCCATACTTAGTCCCAAATAATCGTACAAAGGCTTATATTAATTACAAAATGTTTAGCCTATGGCTCAGGCTCATTACCAACTAGCTCTTATAATTTAACGTGTTTTCATTAATCTATGTCTTGCCACATGGCTTATAGCTTAACTGTACTTTTACGTCTTGTTCTCTGGGCAGCAGCTTCTGTGTGGCTCCACCATCCTTCTATTTATCTATGCTTAAATTTTTTGCCTGCCTCCAAGCTGCCTTGACATAAGCCAAAACATCCTTTTTATTAACAAATAGTAATTAAGTATATTCACAGCATACAGAAAGATACTCCACATCAGTTTCCTTTATCATGCACACAACCAAATTCAAAACATTCTATCAGGCTCTAAAACCTGATAGGTTGGGACTGGGATGTCAAACAAACAAACAAAAATATCTGAAGTGAAAGAGAATAGTTCCCTGTTCAGAGCCTATCTTTCTAGACACTGAAAGCCTAGACCGTAGAGGAGGTAGTCACATAGTCTGAAAAACACACACGTGTATGTGTGTGTGTGTGTGTGTGTGTGTGTGTGTGTGTGTGTGTATACCTGTGTATGTATTGTTGTTGTTTTGCAGTTCTGGAGATCAGACTAAGGACCTAGCCAAGACAGATAAGTGGTCTATGCTGAGATATACAGGGCCTAGATCTTCAGACAATTACTGAAATATCTATTTCTTCTCACATATGGAAATCGATGATGAAGTGATAATCCATGAATATCTGACTTGTTTACAGTCACCAGAAAAAACTTCCTCAAGCCCTTCATTCTCCTCCTCCTCCTTCTTCACTTTATAAATGCCAGCTCGTTTCTTGTGATAGTCAGAGCTGAGTGGCTGCTGCTGGCCTCAGCTTCAGCTCAAAAGCAAAGTGTAATTATCCACAGGAGGGGGCCACCATTGGAGAGAGATATTTAGGTCAGCATGTAAGGTGTGTTGTGTTCAATTAATGGAATGGCAATCTACCAAGCTGAGAGACTTCTCCTCCCCTCTCTACCCAAACACCTGTCTATCTAATATGTTCGTTTCCCTTTATTTGGATAGGTATCATGTGGGGACAGAACAAAGGGGTGATGGTGCATACTTTTGACTACTCCATTGGAGACACCATCTAGATATGTTCCATTCATCTATCAAGCCTCTCTCATCCTGCTCTAGGGTGAACATTATTTTTCTAACTGTAGCCTGCTAAAAGCCTTGATAAATTCTTCTGTGCTATGCACACTAGGGACATATGAATGAAAGGAAGTGACTATGTATGAGAGAAGGCAGTTATGAGCAGTTCAAACATGTGATACTCCAAGTCTTCAGTGCTTGTGTCTTCCAAGTACAAACATATACTGACTTCAGTTTCTGAAAAACCTTACTGAGTGGCACTGTGACCTTAACATTTATTTTTCTATATTTTGCTGACAGAAAAGCTGGAGCTCAGAGATGTTAGGTCAGTTGTCTCAGTTCACACAGCCAGTTAGATAGAGTTGTCAATTAGTTATCACCTCAGACTTTCCTCCCTTGTACTTTGACTTTTAATTATTGTTGGGGCAAGGACAATGATCAAGGATGGAGTCCTCCACAGTGTGACCTTCATAGTTCATTTGATATTTATAGTCTTCACTCACAGCGGCGTGTTGGTAAAAGCTGTCATCTGCCTGGTGGGAAGTACTCTGTTGTGAATTAGTGATGATTTTCTGTCTTGGCTCAGTGTCACTGAGCCATCTTGCCTACCACAGACACCACTTGCTGCATCATGGCACTAGCTCCTGGCTAGAGGGCCAGGTTTTACCTCAGAGAGCCATTTTTCTGTCTCCCAAACACATGTGGCTTTCAACAAAATGGCTGATTTTCAGGGATATTAGAAGAAGATAACATTTCCTACCATGAGAACAAGACAGTGAGGGCTCTGGCAAGCGGACACCATACTCTTGCTAAGTTTAGTCTTCGAGATGAATCATCTAGGGAGATCGGCCCTTGCTCTTGGTTGTTGGCTGCTTTATTTTTAGAAAATCTGAATTCCAGTGAAATCCATTTGGCTGCACATAATCGGTGTGGCTCCAGTCCAAACTAGGTAATTAGAGGTCAGCTGGAGGCGATTATCTCCATCTTGGAGCTAGCTAGGGTGAGCTGCTCCGTGAAAAGCTTTTAAAGCAACATTTGCTTCCTTGTGACCAATTTAGTACAAATGAAGGGCTTAAAGGCATTTCTTACCTCATTCTCACTTGGTGTGTTGTCTTTTTGGCTCTTCTTGGAGAAAATCAATCTTTGGGCAAAATTCCATCTTAAACTGAGAATAAAAAAGGTCCATCCGTACACTGTGTGATGCCTAAATGCATGTCTGCCAAACAAGGCAACATTCTCTGTGGTGTTTCTTTTGTGGGGTCATTTTAAAAATGTATATGCAGCTTTATATCTTTCTGCATGATTAAAGAAGAGACTTATTGGGGTGTTGATTCTCTTTTAAGTGTGTGTGTGTGTGTGTGGTGTGTGGTGTGGTGTATGTGTGTGTGGTGTGTGGTGTGGTGTGTGTGTATGTGTGTGTTGTGTGGTGTGTGTGTGTTGTGTGTGTGTGTGTATATGCACATGGATATGGGGGAGGGTCAGAGAACAACTTGTCAAAGTCAGCTCTTTCCCTCTACTATGTGGATTCTGGGGCTTGAACTCAGGTTGTCAAGCTTGGCTTGGCAGCAAGTGCCTTTAGCCATGACACAATCTCACTAGACCCCTTTAAAACTCTGTAACTCTACAGAAGTCATAAAGAAATATTCACAATGCGTTTTTTCTCTTATAGAGAAAAGCAGTTCTTATGGTGTCTGCTGGCCTGGCCTGTGTCTATGGAGGGAGAGTGGACAGTGGACAGGGCCAGTTAGGATGTCTGGCTTCCCAATGGACTTTCTCTGTCAGTCCTTTACCCGTTATCTACAGCTGGCACCTCTTTTGTTTGTTGACTTCAAACTGAGCTTCTGCTCCTGTGCATCTTGCCTCGCTGCTTGCTACCTAGCCTTTCTGGCGCTGTGGATTATAGCCTGGGTGTCCTTTACATCTAATATCCACTTATGAGTGAGTACATACCATGTTTGTCTTTATGGGTTACCTCACTTGGTATAATATTTTTTCTAGTTCCATCTATTTGCCTGCAAATTTCTTGAGTCCCCCCACCCCAACTGAGCAGTACTCCATTGTGTAAATGTACTACGTTCTTTATCCATTCTTTGGTTGAGGAGCATCTTGGTTGTTTCCAAGTTGTGGCTATTACAAACAGCACTGCTATGAACATAGTTGAGCAAGTGTCCTTATGGTATGATTAAGCATCCTTTGGGTATATACCCAAGATGAGTATAGCTGGATCTTGAGGTAGATTGATTCCCAGTTTTCTGAGAAATCAAATATGGATTCCCAAAGTCAACCTGCTTTCTATACACTTAGAAAAACTTTCCCACAGTGGACTAAGCCTTTCCATGTAAATCACTAATTAAGAAAATGCCCCTTAGGCTCGCCTACGGGCCAATCTTATAGTCACATTTTCTCAATTGTGGTTTTCTTTTCTCAGATTCACTTGATTGTATCAGGTTGACAAATCTACGCTGCACAGGGAGGAGGGGCTTATTTTGTTTTGCAATTCCAAAGAGATACAGTTCATCGTGGTGGGGAATGCATGGCATCAGGAGCCTGAGACCATCCAGGAATAAGGGAGCAGATGGAGAGCAAGAAGTGGGACCAGACTATAAAGCCTCAAAGACCACCCCTAGTGACATATTTCCTGTGTGCTTCACCTCCTAAAGGTTCCATAGTCCCTCAAATAGCACCCACCACCAGTCAGGGACAAAGTGTTCAAGCACAGGAGCCTATGGATAATAGTTCACATTCAAACCAAAGCAAGCCTTCTTTTCTGTTCAAGGTCTAATGCCATTCTCCACCCCCTTCCTCAATCAGTGTTTTATATCATTTTACTTGGAAAGTATTTGGGCTGTGTGTGGTAACACAGGTCTCTAATTCTAGCACTTGGAAGGCTGAGGCAGGACAAACCAGAATGTGAGGCTAGTGTGGTTGGTCTACATGGTGAGGGCCTGACTGGAAAAAAAAAAAAAGTGTAATCTCTGAAGGCCAGTGAAAACTCCCTGGCTTTCTCCACTAATCACCAGCTTCAAAAATGATGAGAAACCAGTGCCAATGTCTTTCTGCAAGATTTCACTCTTACATTTTAATGGCAATAGCTAGATTATAGACCTGATAGCTACTCTCTCTCTCTCAAAAGTCAGGCTTTGACACACGTTCATTCTCTCTCTCATTTGAGGTTGACTAAGTTAATGGTCTAGCTCAGTATCTGATCCTTTGGCATTCAATCTATGCTGAACTAAATAACATAGTGTAAGGCTTCCCACAATCCCCTGAAAACTCATAAAGGTCAAGAAACCCCCTTTGTTCAGAGGATTTCTTTTGAATTCTTTCTCCTTTGCACACCCGCCCCACCCATCGATACACAATGGCTGTCATTCCAACCCTTCCACTTCAAGCTCTCATTCCTAATGCTCTCATAATCAATTCCTCTAATGCACCCACCTTGTACCTCTCATTACCCGCCCCCCTCGCTGTTTCTCAGGTTCCCTCTCCTAATAAGGCTCATCCGGAAGGGTGGTTCTACATTAGCTGCTTCCTCTGAGAGCAGACCTCCTTCAGTAGTTTATAACACGAAGGGCAGTGCTTACATCACTGAGAAGCAAGAAGACTGAGAGAATGGTTACTGGTTTTAAGTTGGAATGATATGGTTCTGCAGATGGGCTAGCTAACCACCCGTGGTTTGAGTACTCTGAGATGTTTACTTCATTCCCCAGAGTTGCTAATTCATGTGGCTAATGGGAAACTAATGTGAACTCTATATTGCTTATTCAGATCTATGTCATATCTATGATATGACTTATGAAGCAACGGCATTCTAAAGCTAATTGCTATTAGCCTTCCACCATTTTATACAGCTATGTCATCTGGTTTTGCCACATCTATGTATAGCAGCATTTGGAACATTATGCTGTGTGTATCTTAGACTTCCTAAGGTCTGTGTGCACATATATGCGACAGTTCCAATCCTAGTAGATGGACAGGTGCAGATAGTAATTTAATGTACTCTAAGCAGAGAGCTGATGAGCTAATAACAGAAAAACAAATCTAAGTTATGAAAACACCACAGAATTCTAGAATCACGGAGTTCTATAGATGGAAAGGGCCCTAGCAGATGATGTAATATGTACTAGTGTATAAGGGAACAAAGTTCATAGACATTCTGGAAGGTGCTCAAGGTCAGCCAGGAATATTAGTCACAGACTTGGGCCAAGGCCAAAGTCTCTTGACCTGACACCCTCTGCAGAACCTTCACTCTGTCTTATATGCTGTCATTAACACCCTCTTAAACTCTGCGTGCAAATACACTGGGCAAATGTTAAAAGTTGTTGTAAGAGGGTAACTAGAATCCAAGGCATTTTCCACACCACAGAATTCTATAATCGCCATTTCTTCTTCCCTGCTCTTACTTCCTCTCAACAAGAAGCAATGCTTTAACCTACATTGCATCTCCAACTTTATCCTCTGTCTTTATTGAGGACCTCTCTGGTATTTTCTTCACTCTGTAAAATGGAGCAGACTATCAAAAAATAAAAACAAACCAAAAAGCCCTTTTATGTCTTCCCATTACTTCCTATTATCTAGTAGGAAATATGTAGTTGACAGAGTTAGATTTCATTTGAAAATCCTTGGAACCTACTTTGATTCATGAACAATGAAGTGATGACTAAAAAACATTCTACCTTAAAGCCCAAATGTCAACCTGCTTAGTAACAAAAGTAGAGCCAATCCTACTGAAACATAATCAGTTTCCCTATGAGATACAAAGTACTTGCTATGCTCAAGCCCAATTTTCAGCATTTATTATGGGAGAAAAATGCACCTGACCAGTAATAATCTTTGACTGTGTCCAGGGTAAGGACCCGTTAGCAGTGTGGAGGGTCAGCCAGTGAGGTGGGCACAAAAATGACAGCTGTGTTCTAAACACTGACAAAGGGAAATTATGACATTATTTTTTCCCTGAATAGTAATTGAAAAGGAAAGAAAATCTGAACTTGAAACAAAAATAAAAAGGGGCAATATTTAGGGTTATTTTGGGTAGGATACAAGCATGAGTTGTATTGTGCTATGTTGTTCAGGTCAGAATGTACAGAAAATGAATCACATCCCAGATTCCTCACATCTACCTTGAAAATCTTAGTGTCGGCTCTGGGCAGCTGGAGTAACATAATAAGGTGCAAACTGGCCACCAGCCATTTTGGAAATGTTTTATGAGTTGTGAATATGAAAAACACTTCTTTTACTCTAATTTTCAGTTAGATTGTTAAGCATTCCTGAGACTGATGTTTTGACTCAGTTGATGCCCCCTGATTCCATGTCTCCTTACCTTCTAGCTTCAGAGGAACTAGCTTTCCATTTCCTAGTCTATGGACTCTTTTTTGAGATGGTCTAGTTAATATGGTATTAAAAATGGAGCTATGGCTTGAATATGCCCTTCTCCACAAACATATATGGTAATTAAGTCCCCAGTAGTACAGAATTAGGAGGGGAGGTCTACTAGAATTTATTTGGGTCATGAAGGTTCCACTTTCACGCCCAAGTTAATGATGATTATGATCTGCTTCTTTCTCAGACACTATGAACCTCCTGCCTTCTGTGATAGGATAATGCAACTATATGATCTTTCTCAAAGGTTAGCATCTCAACTTTGGATTTTTCAGCTCCTGCAACTGTAAGAGATAAATTTCCTTTCCTTTTTATTTTTTCGGTATGTAACATTCTGTTATAGCAACACAAAGCCAAGATAAATCTCAAAGCGAGAAGATATAGACAGCATTAAAAAATACTATATTTCATTTATTATCATATTTCTTAATATTCTTTCAATTTTGATGCATAAGACACAGTAAGGAATAAGGATGAATACATAGCACAGCAGGAGGATGCTTGCTTTGCATGTTTGTGTCCTGTGCTTGATTCCCAACACTGCAGAAAAGCAAACAAATGGAACCACTCCAAGCAAAACAAAATATCTGCCCCCAAACAATGCTATGTATAAATAAAACTGATTACATAGAATAGACATTTAGAACAAAACAAGGCAAAAATTTCATACAATTTTATTACCTTTATAATAAAAGAGATTTATAAATTACTTTTTTAAACACTGTAAGGTGACTCGTTTTCTCTTTTTTAAGAATGTATTTGTTTACTACGTATACAGTATTCTTTCTACATGTATCCATGCAGGCCAGAAGTGAGCACCAGACCTCATTATAGATTGTTGTGAGCTACCATATGGTTTATGGAATTGAACTCAGGACCTCTGGAAGATTAGTCAGGGCTCTTAGCCTCTGAGACATGTCTCCAGCTCAAGGTGACTCATTTTCAATTAGCATATATTATTATTTTTAAAACACAAATTTCTTTATTAAAGAGTCTAATTTTAGCTGGACATAATGGTACATCTGTAATCCAGCACTCAGGAGGCTGAAACAGGAGGATTGGCAGTTTAGGGCTAGGTCAGGCTGCATAGTGAAGCTAAAACATGAAGCCCAAATCATAGTTTTCTGAAAGTAATGCATAAGTATATCTTATTTATGCATTATCCTGGGTTCAATGAGCTATGGAGTCTTAGTGCCTGCAACTAAAAGTGTATTATCTTAAGGTTATTCTAGTTTGAGAGGAGAGAGTAGTAATAATTTTGAAGTCATTTTTTAAAAACAACCTGAACGTAGGTGAAGATTTTTTATCTCCTTTTGTATCTCACATCATAGTCTTTCCAATAAGATTTAACAATGCTGAAAAATATTTCTTTGGAGTTTCAAATTATTTCTTTTCAGTTTCTATTAATACATCTTCAAGCTTTTCTTTTCCATGGTCATCTTTGTCCAATTATTTCCTGTTTTAATTATAATGACAAGTTTTGAGGCAGAATAACCAATCCACACCTTTATTTAGGAAGCACGTATTGAATACTTAGTTTTATTGTCAAAAATATAACCTGGAGTGAAACCCTATTTTTGTGACCCAGGAAATCATTCACTTAATTGTTTTTAATTAGCACACATGCTATCATTATATATCACGATGGCATTTTCAGATAAAGCATCTTTCAGCAGAGCATCCTCCTCCCCAGCCCCATTCATCTCCTACCTCCAGCCCACTTATTTTCATTATGTGGACTTGGCCACATCATTACAGTGACATCTCCCAGCACAACTAGTGAATCCATTAGTCACAGAAGTGGTGACTGCTAACATTCTTTCCTTTTCCTCTTCACCAGTACCCCCCATTCCTGCTGTTGACATTTGGGCCTACTCTTCTGTTCACCTGACTGACAGATGATGATAAAGCCGGCTAGCGCTATTAAAAAAAAAATAAAATCATGAGATCTCATTTGCCAAAGATATGAAGGGTGCTATTTCTCTGGTGAAAAGACTCTGTTATTCTCTTATTGTTATTTCCTCCTCCCGCTACTAATTCTTTGCATAACCCCATCCATTTTTTCCATAGCAAAATTCTATTAATAAGTCTGCTGAGAGCTATTTGATGATTTGCCAAATCTAAGATCAGCTCTAAAATTTTTCAACTTTTCAACGAAGTGATGCAACTAGGTTTATTATAGTGAGGTGACTTTTCCAAGCTCCAACCAGCCTGATAGAAAAATCCTATTTTGTAAAAATTGAATCAATCACTAATTCATTATCAAATATCAGCATCTAAATTCCCTCCTTTTATATCAGTGGGTGTTCCTTCCTGTAATGAAATGGATCTCCTCTAACAAACTGTTTTCATTGCCAATGTTGGGAAGGGCTCTTTGAAGGAAAACCTCAAGCTGATCATGTCCCACAATGCATAGCACATAACCTATTAACAAGCATTTGCTTTCACTTGTTCTTTAAATGGCCTATTTGCATGTTTTGCCAGTTTTCAAGTTCAAATGAGATTCATGTAATTCTGTAATGCCCTCTTCATAAAGTGGGCAGATGACTCCACTGTGGACATTTGCAAACTCATTTAGCAAGGGACATTGGTTTAAACCAAGGACATAATTCCTCCAAGCACGGACTCTGCTTGACTATCTGAACATGTTTTTCTGCTTCTGTCATTATTTTAGTTACTTACTAGACTGTGATAATGTCATCATAACCACCGTGAGCACGATCCAATCACCTCACCTGTCACAAATACTCTAGGAAGAATGTGCAATATCTGACAGGAAACAATGTCTAGTACTAACTTCCTAGCCTGGATGTTTACAGGAATCTTTTAAAATATCCTCTGGCCATTGCTGACACCTTTCCAAAAGGTACAGACCACTTATTTGCAGGACATTCATTCCATTTTGGTGTGGGATAGTGCAATGTTCCTTTAATGTCTCCTTCCTTTGTCTCTGGCCTGCTCTTAGATACTCAGAAGCAGTGGGAGGAGATAGGGAGGCAGCGTCTACACTCCTCACCGACTATGATTTCCATCCAGACATTTAAATATTTGGACCAGCTTTTTGAAAATACTGGCTGAGAGAGATCAAATACCTTGTAATTTTCCAGTCAAATTTACAATGAGTCATAGGCCAAGTGAAAAGCAAGAAAGTATTGTGCTGAATATGATGGCCATTGTGAAAGTAGCTAGCTGGCCAAGGTTCAAAAAGTGTAAACTCTGGTGGTGGCCCAGAGACTCCCTCAATATTAACAAGGTGAAGGGAGGAACCTCTGATAACAGCTGCTCACACACGCTTCAGCCATCTCATGCAGTGGGCTTAAATACAGTCAGCTATTGGTCGGTTACTCCCACAAGCTTTGTGCATCTACTGCACCAGAGTATCTTCCATGCAGATCATAGGTTTTGTAGTTGGGATGGACTTTCCCTTGCCACGGCATTTTGTAGTGAACCTCTTCCAGTACCACGAACGCTTGTCAATGGGGTGGGGGAGACTGAGTCCCAGGTGACTTTCTTTGCAGAGCCACATTTCTCTGCAACTTGATAGCAGAGTATTCTTGCTGCCTGTTCTGTTTTTAGTTTCTGTTTATTAAATGCCAATTCAAGTTTCTGGAGATTCTGTTCCAAGTCTTCCAACTCCACGGCTCTCTTCAGCCAAGATGGTCTTACATTTTTGATTACCTTAGCGAAAGCTGTTGGACATCATGATCCATCTTCTCATAGCATCACTCTCGATTCCTACTCTTGCTTGCATCCTTTTCCTCTTCATTTCTGGCTCACGGGGATTTTGTTGGCTTGCTTCTTTCCTGTTACTTCTGACATTCTTTTTAATGATGGCTTGAGTTGCATTTCTAGTTGTTTATAGTAGGATCTGCAATGTTGTATCTCAGTCAAGGGTGTTGTAAGATCTGAGAATAAGAGCCTCTGGACCACATTAAGCCTATTGAGAATTTCAACCACTGCCTTATTCTGCTACCTTCTTATGTCACTTCCTTCTCACACAATGGCCATTCCCATATGTACACACACTTTTCTCATTCTGTGTCCTCTACAGATATAGCCTTTATGGTTACTCATGGCAGATTACCTTCTTGTGCCTGTCCCTTACATGCTCTTCAGGTTTCCAATCTCTTTAAAAGCCACATGCCTAAAGCTAAGGTACCTGCTGTATTTCCATCAACAATCATGGGTCACCTTGAATCTTCTACTCATGGAGTCTGGGACTGCACTGGTTCAGGTTGCCAGCCTTAAATTTTGTTTAGATTAATCTCAGAGAAAGTCCCGTGAGCTGCTATAACATGAAGTACTACCAAAGCTTGCCTTTTCTGACTGGTTTCAGTAAGTTTAAAAGTACCAAAGATATAGACAGCATTTTGGAAGACTTGGTAAGTTTTCCATCTTCATCCCAAGTGCATTGTTCATACCCTAGAGAAAGTAAGCTAATGCTCAGTAAATCTGCGAAAATGATTCAAACAGTCAGACTTCAGCGACATTGAATGGAAGGATCCACTGAAATGATTTCAATATTCAGCAGCTTTGGCCTTTTTGTTTTTATCGATTCAATTTATTTTTTTTTCCTCTCCCAAATTCAGTGTGATGAATTTTCTATTTTGGTTCTTCTTTGTCACTGGCCTTATGATGATATCTCCTCATTAGCATACGAAAATGTATCCCTACAGACCGCTTGGGAACAAAGTTGGTTGTAGTTCAGCAGGTTGTTGCCAGTTTTTCAGAGAATAGCTGGTGCATTTACTGCCACCTGGTGGTGGTCTTTAGAGGGAAGCGAAAGACCTATTTAGATCTTGAGTAAACAAACAAACAAGTAGCAAGGTCCATTGGCAAAAAACCTCAATCCCAACCCAGGGATGTTGAGGCAGGAGAATTGGGCATTAGAAGAATCCCTTAGTTACAGGGAGAGTTTAAGACCAGCCTAGGAAAATTAGTGAGGCTTTGTCTCAAAAAAGTAAAATAAAGTAAAACCTTTGGCATAGAGCTTAGTGATAAGGCATTGCTCTAGCTGCTTAAGACGCTGAGCCCAATAACCAGTACCATAAATCAGTAGTAATAACTATTATCATTATAAATATCTCTACTAAATCAGTATGTTATATAAGTTAATCTGGGCCTACAGAAAACCTAAATTAGTCTGAATCAAAGGAAAAGAAGTGATTTAAATTCTATTTTCTTTTAGTCTCAACATAGGTGGCCATATGTGACTATAATTAAAACTCTGTTGTTTCTATATAGAGTAAAAGTACAGGCAAAGGTACACTAAGAAGTTTCCAGCTTTGACTGTCTTAATTTTAACATGAAGTCCTGTGTGGATAGTATCTGTTTTATTCTAGGGAACAAATCTGACTGTGTTTTTCCTTCTCCATTGCACTTTATGCATCCATCTATGTACTATACCATCCCGAGAAGCCATGAGACCACAGCTGTAGCTTGTCTTGCTGCCTCAGTTTCTCTTCAGAAAACCTTCACTTTTTCTCTCCTTTAAGAACGTTGCAAGACTGCTTCTTCCAATGTTGTCTTCTTCCTGCTAAACACCTTGGCAAGCAGCTTCAGATACAAGGTCTGGGTAATGACAGAGGTGACTTGTCTGTGTTAAATGGACCCTGGCAATGAAAATATTCTGAAGTCACGAAGTCATGAATATATTAATACTAATAGATTTGACCAACTAAACCTTACGGAACGGTTAACATTTCTGTCAGGGCATTAAATGCTGGTAGAATTGCTCAGCCCTAATGCTGTATTGAACAGTTAGCTTTCCCTGGAACTTTACCACATGGGCAATTGCAAGGATTGGTTTTATTAACGTGTGTGTGTGTATGTGTATGTGTGTGTGTGTGTGTGTGTGTGTGTGTGTGTGTGTGTGTGTGTGTGTGTGTGTGTGTACATTTGAGTGCAGTGCATATTGAGGCCACGGGCATCAGATCCCACTGGGATTAGAGCTGAAAGAAGCAGTGAGCTTTCCAGTGAGGATGCTGCAAATAGATTGGCTCCCCTGTGAGCAAAGTATGTATTGTATAGGTCACCTGTATGGTCTCTATTATTTCTTTTATTCCTTAACATTAACTGATTTGATGTTGCAGTCTAAGAATATAATTATAAAAAGTTCAACAACAGTAAGAAGACATCAACTTGAATGTCCACAAAATTGACAGAGTCATTTGTAGTTTTATATTCAGGGTTCTACTTATTCGAACAGCAGGTTAAAGATTCTAATTAAAATGTTCTGAGGTAAAAATACAAGCCTGCATTTTCCAAAAGTACTTCAGGTGATCCAGACACAAGTGCTCTGTACACACACTAGAAGGAAACTTTACACAGGAAATGGATGTTACAAGAGAAGAAGGTTAGCTGAGTACGACAGTATGACTTCACATGCCCATATCCCAACACCCAGAAAGTTGAGACAGGAGGATCACAAGTTTGAAGTCATCTTGGATTACATTGTAAGATCCCATCACAAAACAAAACAAATAAATAAGAAAAGAACACGTAGACAGCAAAGGGGAAGTGCAGTTATGAGAAGGGGAAGAGGTATGTAATTTTAAGACTCAGAGATGCTGGTTAGTAGTCTTGATCAAGACGGGATGAATCCACAAAGCATTCAAACATTATAAAAGAAGAGGTTTGCATTCCAGGTAAACCAGTTTGAGCTTTCAAAGGTGCAACTTGGAGATGAAGATGACCTGACATCACAGTAGAGTGTGAAGCGATTCCTAGTACAGTTCCAGGAGAGTCAGAGAACTAACAGGAAACATTCCCTGAGTGATATATTTATTAAAAATAACTGTCCGATAACTTTGTAATTATCAATTGGGAAGGCACTTTACTATTCTGCTTAATTAAATACTTAAAACTCAGATGTTTAAATACATCATAGGTGGAAGAAAAATCATAAAAACATTACAAAATGACAAAATTAAACTAAAAACTACAAAGTGGAACTGGGGAAAAACTAAAATGGTATTTAGAGAAAAACTGTAGGGGTATTGTATTGTTTCATGGTATATAATTGTCCCACCCACTGGTTTAATAAAAAGAGCTGATTGGCCAAAGGCAGGCAGGAAGTGTAGGTGGGGCTACCAGACTAAGAAAATCTCTGAGAGGAGAACAGACAGAGCACCAGAGAGAAGCCAGAGGAAGCCGAGGATAACTATGCTGCTCTAAAGAAAGGTACCGAGCCGCATGGCTGAACAAGAGACATGGGTTAGATGAAGGGTACAGAGCTAGTAAGCTATATGCCTGGGCCTGAGGCTGATCAGCCTAAAACTATAGTAAGCCTCTGCGTGTCTCTGTGGGACTGTGGGACTGCGGGTCTGCAGGTCTCTGGGTTTACGGGTCTGCGGGTCTGCGGACCTAAACTTTGAGGTTAGGCCCGAAAGTCTGGGCCAGAAACCTCCTACTACAAAAAACGGAGCCTTAAAATATACATTAGAAGGTAGAGATTTTGAAACATAAAGTAAAAGGCAGTAAATGTTTAAAATAACCCAAGCAGTAGAGGGCATACATACAGAAAAAATGAGGTTATTGTATCAATAATTTGTTTTAAGAACCAAAATACTGAGAGGCTTTAGTGGTGTTCAAAAGGACACTGAAGCAGTTTACTGCAGAGTAAGGAGTTTATTAGAGACGTGTTTAATGCTGTGGCTAGACAGAGCATGGTGGGGCGCTAGCTCTAGAGCCAGACAGGCAGCATAGTGGAGTCTCTGAAAGAGGGACCATGTGGCAGAAGTAAGATGTCTTGTCCTACCTTTTGGTGAATGGGGGAGGCTTCATAGTACAAAGCTGCAGCCAGACTGTTTAGTTTCTATCCAGGAGGTGGGGAAAGAGATGGGAAACAGGGTGTGATTCCAAGACTTACACCTCCATGTTAACTCAGTTCTCAGGAGAAAGATACTGGCATCTGGGAGTCTGTTTACTACAGACTCATGGACAATGTCTCAATAGGGTGTTTGTGGTATCCCTGTGAGGAGGCTGTCCCAGGTAGCATAGCCACACAAAGGCTGGATTCTGACATTACATTCCTATAAAGAAGTGTACATTTTGATCAATACATTATTTTAAGATTTTAAATTTTTGAGCTTTGAATTGAACTAATAGGTTCAATTAGTTGTTGTTGTTTAGGTTGTTTAGGCATGCTAGCTTTTAACTTTCAGAACACCAAGCTTAAAAATGCAATCTACAAATGTTATTAATTTCAAAATGAAGGCCTAATTTGGTATACCACTGTAGTCAACCACAATATGATTTCCCTGCACACACACACACACACACACACACACACACACACACGCACACACTTTCAAATAGCTATTAATAGAATAAGCTTACAAACAAGCAAGTATATTATTGGTTAGACTCTAGACCTCAATGTGATATATGAGATGATTCCTTAAAGTGCCCTACATAATGATCAGAGAACAAATGGATTACTATCAGGGATTTGGACAAAGATCTAAGCCCATAGTGAGCATCATAAGTATTTTTTCATTGTGCTAAGAAATCTTAAAAGGCAACACCCAAGCCCAACTTATATCCACAGTAGGAGATATTAATAAGTAAATAAATCAAAGTATTTTTTAACTAAATGCTTAAGCAATCAGTGATGATTTTGTTCTATAAAAGCAAGCACGTTCTAATAATTAATACAGTTGGATAGTGGCTGTCTGTCACACCTGAATACCAAGTGCGATTCTAGCACAGTGCATTGTATCTTTTAAAAAAATTCTGCTCCTCACGAAGTAATACTTTAATAGGAAGTAGCTGCAAGAATTTTTACTTCACAAAAATGTGGAATCTAGCTAGAATTGCAGTGAGAAATAACAATAGCAAAAACACACAAAAAGCAGGGCTTGTGCTGTTAAATACTAACCTTTTTCTTCCCTTTCTTCACCTAGTAATTGAGACTGTTGACAATTTGGAGAATTTTGAGTGCTGTAAGAAGGCATAATACACAGAGCGAAAGCCTGCAGATGAGTAGGCAGAAAAAGTCAACATGGCAGGGCTTAAACCATCTCCTCCAGAAAAACTTGCTGCAAGGCAGAACCTAGGAAATGTTACATGCAAAAAATAATCCTTACAATTCTATAAAACTTTTCTTAGTTAAAATGAATATGCCACGTTGCTGATACCTTAAGGTTTGCATAAACCTAGTTAAGATTGAGTGCGCTTTCCTTTGAGAATCTGGAGTTTTGTTAGATATAAGGCAAAGGATACGTACTTTTAAGTTACAGTACAAATCCTGAGCATGGAGTCTCCACTGAGCTTCTTCTCTGAGCATATTTCACACATATAACGATCCAAAGGTGGGGCAATGAAGGGTGTTGTGCAGGCTCCAGTCTTGGAGGCATGCCTCCGGTTTTACCTGGAGATTACCCACAAGGACCCTTGCTGCTGTTGAGTCTGTTGTGTATCCTTTTACCATGATTAGTTACCCATGTTCGTGACTACACATATAAATCAGTCCTTCCAGCAAAATCCTTAGACCTGAGTGTGGACTCGGGTCCTCAGCATCATCATACACAGAAGGACTTGACCTTCTAAATAATGTTTGTTTCCATTATTGTTGCTTGAAAGTGGAATGCAAAGGAAAATGAAGCACTAACTTGATCAAATTGAACTTTCTCTGTGCTCACAAATATCCCTCCAGTCTGCAAAAGCATCCTTTAAAGTGTCAAGACTTCACCAGCCACACAGTAGTGAACAAAATCATTAGCATCATACAGCAATTCTAATGCTTCCTATGCAAAATTCTTTGAGTGGGAAATGTTATTTACTCCTTGCATTGCCTTCCAATGGTAACTTTAATGATTTTCATTTTTCCAGACTAGTCCTTTCTCCCTACAGAGAGGGAAGAGGAATTTTGATTGGACAGAGAGGAGAATAGGTAATTTTGGAATACAGAGCACTTGATTACTAAATGTGATTTCAGTTTACCAAATGAAACAATTTGCCAAAGGAAAACTTTAAAGTTCTGTTGTCTCAAAGACTCTCTCTCTCTCTATCTGTCTGTCTGTTTGTCCATTTGTCCAACTGTCCACTGTCTGTCCATCCACCTATTCATCCATATATTTACCTACAAATCATTTATGTATCATTGTCTATTATTTACATATATATTTTCATAACCTTTCATCTACCAGCAACCTCTGTCCCTACCTCCTAGTGGAAGATCTACTGAAGGGCTGCCAAGGGGTCCTCTCAACCTTAGTAGAAAAAAATAATCTATGCAGTAAGAAAACTAACAACTAACTGAGAGAGAAGAAAGAACCACAATGTCATGGGATGGAGCAACTGGAATTATCCCCAGTACTCACAGGTACCAACTACTCTGTCTAACAACTGAAGTCCCCCCCTCCCTGACTCTCACAGGTCATTGGGCAGAGTTTTAGTAAGTTGTCTTTGTAGTGAGGCCAAATGAGCTCAAAATTAACCCAAGCAGAAGAAAAATGAAGAAATCACAAGGCACATTCTAATTTAATTGTTGAAATCATTAAAGGGGAAAGAGTCCTAAAATCAGCCAGAGGAAAATGATGAGTCAGTATGGGAGAATGGCAATGGACTTGACATTGGGAACTACTGAGGTCAGAAGAAAATGAGGGAATAGATTTACAGAAGAGAAAAATAAAACCTCACAATTTGATAGTCAATGAGTATCTCTAAAATAAAGTGCAAATACTGTCTTTTTATCCATTTCAAATTAAGACAACTTATTACTAGCTTTCTTTACAAAAAAATTGAAAAGCTTTCACTGATAAGAAATACTATAAAAATTTGGATATATTATACAAAGAAATGAAAATATTGGAAATAATATATGGGTAGCTTTTTAAGCTAAAAATACCTTTTAAAAAGATTTTAATTTTATTATTTTTAATTACTTACATGTATGGACATACATGCACACACTTGTGGACAAGTGTGCTAGTGCAAGTGTGGTTGTGCATGTGGGTACAGGTGCCCACAGAAGCCATAGGTCACACCTTTTTGAGCTGCAGATGCAGGTGGCTTTTTTAACAGGGGTTCTGGAAAATAAATTTATGGTCTTTTCAAGAGCATTATGCACTGCCAACTGGAGAGTCATTTCCCTAGACTAAGAATTTTATATACAAATATTATATATATAATTAATAAATTATCAACTTTTAAAAGTAAGATAATAGTGAATTTGAGAATCTATAACATGCAAAGTAAACTATAACAAAACACTGTGAAGGTCAGAATCAGGGAAATAGGGGTCTAGTGGTGTAAAATAAAGTTTCTATGACACATGTGAAGCCGCATAATACTGAATTAGGAAGGCAAACTTTTGTATTGCAAAAAAAATAGAGCTACCATTAAAACTTAAAAAAAGAGACCTGGCTCAGAATCTATTAATGGTTATAAAAGTAGAATAATAAAAGTTGAGATACAATGACAAAATTAACAAAAATAAAATGAGAGAATATTAAAAATAGCAAAAGACTAAGTCCTATGCTATAAATAACTACATTAAATGTGAATAATTAATAGTCCAATTAAAGCACAAGACTTTCAGACTAGCATAAAGTCAATATTCACGCATATACAGCCTAAAAATTATCAGTTAAATATAAAGAAACAAGTAGTTTAATGGGGAGTAGAAAGAAAATCGTATATGATAAAATGCTAATCAAAAGATCACAGTCATTATTTTCCTATCAAATACAGTAGCTAATGTATCAAACTATGGCATATCATCAAGGATAAGAAGAGGTATTTCTTACTGATAAAGCTATCAAATTACCAAGATATAGCAGTTCTAATGTATGTGTGCTTAATAATAAAACTTCAGAGTCTATGAAACAAAAATTGACCTTGGAAATCAGTGAAGCTCATTCACTAATTAATAGAAGAGCAAGGTGGGTAATTAACAAGAATGTTCTGGGTTTGAATGACACTTGCTATTTATTTTATGTAATTACAAATGTTAATGGGAGACTATGCTGGATACTTATCTTTAGATTAACAAAGATAAGATAGATGATAGAGTATTTTCTTTAATTTTGCTAAATACAAATAGACTAGATATTGTAACTGTAAGTCTTGCTTGATAGCTATTTTGTTATATGTAATTTTGCTATGTTAAAATTGAAATCTTCCTTTTTGATTAGACAGAAAGGGGGAAGTGATGTGGGAATGCGTTTATGTATACTGTGAGTCTCAATCTTTAAATAAAGGAGCTGTTTTGGGCCATGACAGGCACCATAGAAGAAGTAGGAGGAGAAATCAGAGCATAGGTAGGAGAAGCAGGGCGGAGTCAGAGGCAGGTGAGCTGAAGCCGCCCAAGAAGAAACATGTAAGGAGCACAGGTGAGCCACGGGCCACGTGGCAGACAGATTAATAGAAATGGGTTGATTTAAGATGTAAGAGCTAGCTAGCAATGTGCCTGAGCCATAGGCTAAACAGCATAAAGTTAATATAAGCGTGTGAGTCATTTCTGGGGACCTGAGCGGCTGGGTGGCAAAGGGGTCTCGGGCGGCAGGTCTGTGGGTCTCGGACCTCTGGCTCCCGGGACCGAGAAACCACATTACTACAACTTATTTGTCATCTTGACACTAGCTGGAGTCATTTTGGAAGAGGAGATCTCAAACAAAAGTACATCCTCATCATATTGGCCTGCAGACAAGCCTTTGGTGTGTTTCCTTGATTCATGATTGGTGTATAAAGGTGGACAGTGCCATTTCTGGGCAAGAAGATAGGTTAAGCAAGCTATAAGAAGCAATCCAGTAAGCAGCATCCTTTTGTGGATTTTGTATCAGTTCATGCCTCTAGGTTCCTATCCTGAGTTCTGGTCCTGATTTCCCTCAAAAGTGGATGGTAATCTATAAAATGACATAAGCCCTTTCCTCCCCAAATTGCTATTGGTTATGACATTTTATCATAGGAATAAAATCCCTAACTGTGACAGACACTTAACAGCGAGGTGCGCACTCCCTTCAAGTATAGGTGAATGTTTATCAAGTGACATTGTGTTCTTTTTTTCTTTTTAAAAATCTTACATGAAGCAATTTACTAACAGACAATTTGAGAAGTCCTGTTCACAAATGATGACCACAACAACTCCCCTTTCTTCAACTGCTGTGAAAGGGGATGCCCAGGCTGTCCAATCTTTATTCCTGAGAGAACAAGAGCTCTGTGGGATGACTAGGCTCCAGGTCCAGGGATCTTGGTCCCATCTCTTCCTGTTGCCCAGAGTTAATATGCAGGGGAGTGATGCCCAGCTCCTTGCATCTTTGAGCGACATCCTAGGCAGCTAACATGACTGCATATATGGAGAGGCCTCATCTCCGTCAGCCTTTACCTTCATTCCACCCAGCAGATGGTTTCCTTGCCAGAAAGATGGCTAAGATATGACAGACACCAAATACATTCTCTCCTTTAGTCACTTATGTAGACGGAGTTTTACTTTCAAGGCGCCAGTCCAAAATTAATATTTATTAGAATATAAATTAACACTCACGATATTAGTAACAGCTTATAGTGGCACCTAAACAAGGACTGGCATATCCAAGTGATGGACGAGCGATGGATGCGCGATGGAAGGACGATGGATTCTGATTCTGTCTGTCCAGCAGCCAAGAACCAGGAAGAAAGCGTCCTCGTGTCCCAGCAGCCACTTATCAATGGGGTTGGCCACACCCACTCCAGGTTGGCCACACCCCCTCCAGGGTCCCAGAAGCGTCTTCTGACCTTATCGGCTGACACCTTAATCCCGCCATACACTTAAGGCTCCAGAACTTACATTCTTTTCCCTTCCCCTTTCGGGGGCCATTTCTGAATATTATCTCCATATTCTCCACCAGAAAGAATATAACATAGATTTTTTTGAGAAAGGGTCTGATATATCCGAGGCTGACTTTGAACTGCTGTTTTCCCTGCCTCCAACTTCCAAGTGTTAGGATTACAAACCAGGTTTAGATTGTTATGTTTATAGTGCTAAAATCCCATAGTATTGAGCTAGAGTTCTTAAGTAAAAACAATGAAGTCCACAATGACTTAAGCAGCAAACATTGCTCACTACTCACAAAATGCCAGCTGAGAAGAGCCCTGGTTTAACACTTGAAGTTTTCCTTTTCTTGTCCTTTTTATTATTATTTTAAAAGTTTTTTTTCCCCGTGTATACCATTGCTCACTCTCTCTTCCCTCCTCCAACTCCATCCCCCCATCCATTCCTCAAGGAGGGCAACAAATCCCAAGGTGGGTCAGTTCAGTCTGGTGTATCCATTTGAGGTAGGTCTGATTTCCTTATCCCAGTATTAAGGCTGAGTAAGGTGTTCCTTTGTAGAGAATGGGCTCCAAGATGCCAGTTCATGCACATGAACATAGTCTGATCCTACTGCAAGAGGCTCAACAAACTGTCCATGCCATTAAACAGTCACCTATCTTCAGAGGGCTTAGTTCCTTTCCCTGAAGGTTCACCAGTGGCTGTTTCTAAATCGGTGAGTTCCCAAAAGCTCCAGCTGGCCATCTCTGTGGGTCTCCTCCTCATGATCCTGATCCCTCTGCTCATGTACCAGAAGCTTGACCTGGTGCTTAGCTATGGTTCCCTGCTTCTGCCTCTATCCATTGCTGGATGAAGGTTCTATAAAAACACTTAGGGTAGTCATTCATTTGATTATAGGGAAAGTCCTCTTTAGGAACCACCTCTACTATTTGTTAGAGTCCTAGCCAGGAACATCCTGTGGGTTCTTGGAGGGTTCCCTAGCACTTGGCCTCTTGCTAACCCCAATGTGGCTCCCTCTAACAAGATATCCATCTATTTTTCTCCCTCTTTGTTGCTCCTTCTCTCATGATTTGTTCCCAACACTCTTGGTCACTACCCATTATGCTCCCAATTTACTCAGGAGATCATCTTTATTTTCTATTCCCAGGGGAATCCCTGAATGCCTCTCCTAAATTCCTTCTGTTCCCAAGCTGTTCAGGGGTTATGGTTTGCAGCCTGGATATTACTTTCTTTTCTTTCTTTTCTTTTCTTTTCTTTTCTTTTCTTTTCTTTTCTTTTCTTTTTTTTTTGTCTAAAATCCACTTCGGAGGGAGTACATACAATGTCTATCTTTCTGGGTCTGTGTGACCTGACTTAGGATGATACTCTCCAAATCCATCCATTTGCCTGCAGATTTTAGGATGTTTTTCTTTTTTTTTCTTTTTTCTTTTTCTTTTCTTTTCTTTTTTTTTTTTTTTTTTTTTAGCTACTGAGTAGTACTCCATTGTATAAATGTACCACAAATTTTTTTTAATCCATTCTTCAGTTGAGGGGCATCTAGGTTGTTTCCAGGTTCTGGCTATTATAAATAAAGCTGGTATGAACATAGTTGAGCTAATGATCTTGGGGTAAGTGTGGGAGATTGTGTTGTTCCATTGTAAATAATTATCCCACCCACTGGTTTAATAAAAAGTGCTGATTGGCCAAAGGCAGGCAGGAAGTGTGGGCGGGGCTACCAGACTAAGAAAAACTCTGAGACCTGAGCAGAATGCCAGAGAGAAGGCCTGAGAGAAGCAGGAAGAAGCAGAGGACAACCATGCTGCTGTGAGAAAAGGTACTGAGCCCCATGGCTGAACAGGTTAAGAGTCATGGGTTAGATTAAGGGTTAGCAAGTTATATGCCTGGGCCTTAGGCTGATCAACTGAAAACTATTGTAAGCATCTGTGTGTCTGGGGGTCTGTGGGCCTAAACCTTGAGGCAAGGCCCGAAAGTCAAGGCCAGAAACTTCCTATTACAGGTAAGAATGTGCATGTTTTGACTATATGCCAAATAGTGGATCCTTGGGCAGATTGATTCCCAGTTTTCTGAGGAACTGCCACACTGCTTTCCAAAGTGGCTGTACAAGTTTACACTCCCACCATCCATGGAGAAGTGTTTTTCTTCCTCCACGTCCTCTCCAGCATAGGCTGTCATCTGTGTTTTTAGTCTTAGCCATTCTGACAGGTGTAAGATGGCATCTCAAAGTTATATGATTTGCATTTTCTCTGATGGCTAAAGATGTTGGGCAATTCTTTGTCTTTCAGCCAATTGAAGTTCTTCTGTTGAGAATTCCCTTTTTAGCTCTGAACTCCATTTTAAATTGGATTATTTGGGTTTTTGGCCTCTAATTTCTTGCATTCGCCATACATTTTAAGGATCAATCTCCTGTCAGATGTAGGGTTGGTGAAGATATTTTTCCATTCTATAGGCTCTTATTTTGTCTTATTGACCATGTCCTTTGCCTTACAGAAGCTTCTCAGTTTCAGGAGGTCCTACTTATTGATTGTTCTTAGTGTCTGTGCTACTGGTGTTATATTTAGGAAGTGATCACCTGTGCCAGTGCATTGAAGGGTATTTCCTACTTTTCTATCAAGTTCAGTGTAGCTGGGTTTATGTTGAGGACTTTGATACACTTGGATTTGAGTTTTATGCAGGGTGATAAATATGAATCTATTTACATTCTGCTACATACTACCATCCAGTTATGCCAACACCATTTGTTGAAGATAGTAATTTTTTTCCAGTGTATATTTTTGGCCTCTTTGTCAAAAGTCAGATGTTCATAGGTGTGCTGATTAAAGTCAGGGTCAATTTGATTCCATTGATCAACAAGCATGTTTTTATGCCAGTACCAGGTTGTTTTTATTACTGTAGCTTTATAGTATAGCTTGAAGTCAAGGATGATGATGCCTCCCGAAGTTCTTATATTGAAGAGGATTGTTTTGGCAATCCTGAGTGTCCTATTATTCCATATGAAGTTAGTATTGGTCTTTCAAGGTCTGTAAAAAATTGTGTTGGGATTTTAATGGGGATCACATTGACTCTGTAGATTACTTTTGCTAAGATTGCCATTTTTACTATGTTGATCCTACCTATCCAGGGGCATGGGAGATCTTCGTATTTTCTGATATCTTCTTCAATAACTTAAAGTTTTTGTCAGACAGGTCTGCCACTTCTTTGGCCAGAGTTACTCCAAAATATTTAATTCTATTTACAGCTATTATAAAGGGTGATGTTTCTCTTATTTTTTTCAGCTCTTTTTATCATTTGTGTATAGGAGGGCTATTGATTTTTTTTTTTGGTTAATCTTGTACCCTGCTACCTTGATGAAGGTGTTTATCAGCTGTAGGAATTCCATGGTAAAATTTTGGGTGCCACTAACGCATACAACTATATCATCTGCAAATAGAGATAGTTTGAATTCTTTCTTTCCAACATGTATCCCCTTTATCTGCTTTTTTTCTCTTATTGCTGTAGCTAAAACTTTGATAACTATATTGAAAAGATAAAGGGGTAGAGGACAGTCTTGTCTTTCTCTTGATTTTAGTGGGATTACTTTGACCTTCTTTCCATTTACTTTGATGTTGACTGTCGGCTTGCTGTATATCACCTTTATTATGGTTAGGTATTTTCCCTGTATTCCTAATCTCTCCAGGACTTTTTAATCATGAAAGAGTGTTGGCTTTTGCGAAAGCTTTTTCAGAATCTAAAAAGATGATCATATGTTTCTTTTCTTTCAGGTTGTTTATATGATGGACAGCATTCACAGTTTTTGGGTGTTGAACCATCCCTGCATCTCTGAGATAAAGCCTACTTGATCATGGAGAATAATTTTTTGATATATTTTTAACTCAGTTTGACAGTATTTTATTGAGTATTTTTGCATCAATGTTCATGGGAAAGATTGTAATTATCTTTCTTTGTTGCATCTTTGTGTGGCTTGGGTATCAGGGTGATTGTGCTCTCATAAAAAGAGTTCAGCAATGTTCCTTCAGTTTCTATTGCATGGAAAAGTTTGAGGAGTATTGGTATTAGTTCCTTTTTGAATGTCTGGTAGAATTCTGCACCAAAACCATCTGATCCTGGGATTTTTTATTATTATTATTTGAGAGACTTTCCATAACAGCTCCAATTACTTTGGGAGTTATAGGCCTATTTAGGTCATTTGTCTGGTCTTGATTTTACTTTGGTAAGTTGTACTTGTCCAGAAAGCAGTCCATTTCTTTTAGATTTTCCA
The DNA here is from genome assembly GCA_033318265.1 of Phyllotis vaccarum. Lineage (NCBI taxonomy): Eukaryota > Metazoa > Chordata > Mammalia > Rodentia > Cricetidae > Phyllotis > Phyllotis vaccarum. Next base: position 107,180,283 of record JARWLC010000006.1, on the reverse strand, counting down.
ATTAAGTGGAGTATAGATTTTCAAAGTATGACCTAATGATTCTCTGGATTTCCTGGGTGTCTGTTGTTATGTCCCCCTTTTCATTTCTGATTCTGTTAATTTAGAATCTCTTTTCTCTCTGTCTTTTGGTTAGTTTGGATAAGGACTTATCAATTTTGTTGACTTTCTCCAAGAACCAACTCTTTGATTTATTGATGCTTTGTTTCAATGCTCTAAGTATGATTATTTCCTGCTGTCTACTCCTTTTAGGTGAGTTTGCTTCTAATTGTTCTAAAGCCTTCAGCTATGCTGTTAAGTCTTTTGTGTGAGATTTCTGTAGGTTTTTCATATAGGCATCTAGTGCTGTGTGTTTTCCTCTTAGCACTGCTTTCATTGTGTCTCATAAGTTTGGGTATATTGTGGATTCATTTTCATTGAATTCTAGGAGTCTTTGATTTCTTTCTTAACTTCTTCCTTGACCCAGAGGTGGTTCAACTGAGAGATGTTCAGTTTTCGTGAATTTGTAGGCTTTCTGTGATTTTTGTTGTTGTTGAACTCTAACTTTAGCCCATGATGGTCTGATATGATATAGGGAGTTGTTCCCACTTTTTGTATCTATATTTGCTTTATGACCAAGTATGTGGTCAATTTTAGAGGAAGTTTTATGGGGTGCTGAGAAAAGGGTATATTCCTTTTGTGTTTGGGTAGAAAGTTCTGTATATATCTATTAAGTCTATTTGGGTCATAACATCTGTTAGATCTCTTATTTCTCTGTTGAGTTTCTGTCTGGTAGACCTATCAGTTGGTGTAAGTCAGGTATTGATGTCTCCCACCATTAATGTGTTCAGTTTAATGTGAGATTTAGGCTTTAGTAGTGTTTCTTTAACATATGTAGGTAGCTTTGTGTTGGGGCATAAATTTTCAGGATTGAGACTTTATCTTAGTGGATTTTTCCTGAGATGAATACCTAATGTCCATCCTGGTCTCTTTTGATTAATTTTAGTTTGAAGTCTGTAGCAGTGGGGTTTCTCGGTCCTGGTCAGCCAAAGGCCCAGACCCACAGACCTGCCACCCGAGACCCCTTAGCAGCCCGCCACTGCCACTCAGGCCCCCAGAAATGACTCAGACGCTTATATTAACTTTATGCTGTTTGGCCTATGACTCAGGCACATTGCTAGCTAGCTCTTACATCTTAAATTAACCCATTTCTATTAATCTGTCTGCCACATGGCCCGTGACTCACCTGTGCTCCTTACATGTTGGTCCTTTAGGCTGCTGGCTCAGTCTGCCTGACTCTGCCCTGCTTCTCCTAACTATGCTCTGATTTCTTCTCCCACTTCTTCTATGGTGCTTGTCATGGCCCAAAACAGCTCCTTTATTTAAAGATTGAGATTCACAGCATATAGAAAGACATTCCCACATCAGAAGTCTATTTTGTTAGATATTAGGATAGCTCCACCAGCTTGTTTCTTAGGACTATTTGATTAGAAAGTCCTTCCCCAACCTTTTATTCTCAGCTAGTGTATGTTTTTGAAGTTGAGGTGTGTCTGTTGTGTGCAGCTGAAGGATGGATTCTGTTTTTGTATCTATTGTGTTAGGGTGTGTCTTTTTATACTTGAATTGAGTCAATTGATATTAATGGTTATTAGTTACCAGTGATTGTTAATTCTTACTATTTTTGGTAGTGTGATTCCTTTCTTTGGGTTTTTCTTCTGTGGGATTATCTATTGCTTGTGGTTTCATGGGTGTATCTGGTTTCCTTGGACCAGATTTGTGCTTAGATATTGTTTAAATCTGGTTTTGTCATAAAATATCCTGTATGCTCCATCTATGGTGATTGATAGTTTTACTGGGTATAGCAGTCTAGGCTGGCAACCATGATCTTTTAGTGTCTGTATAACATCTGATCAGGATCTTTTTGCTTTCATTGTTTTCACTGAGTAAATTGATGTTATTAAGATGTGTCTGCCTTTATAAGAAACTTAACCTTTTTCCTTTGCAGCTCTAAGTATTTTTGTTGTTGATTTAGTTGTATATTTGTTGTTGTTGTAGGTTTAGTGACTAGGTTATTATATGGTGAGCAGACTTTTGGGGGGAGTCTAGTCTATATGGTGTTCTGTATCTTCTTGTATCTTTATAGGCATTTCCTTTTTTAGATTGGGAAAGCTTTCTTCTATAATTTTGTTGAATATATATTCTGTGCCTTTGAACTGGTATTCTTCTCCTTCAATTCCAATTATTTTCAGGTTTTGTCTTTTTATGGTGTTCCATATTTTCTGGATATTTTGGGTTATGACTTTTTTGGTTTTAGTGTTTTCTTTGACTGATATGTCTATTACCACCGTTGAATCTTCCACTCTAGAAATTCTCTCTTCCATTCTGCTGGTTATGCTTACACCTGTAGTCCTGCTTCATTTCTTCAAATTTTCTATTTTCCAGCACTGTCTTGGTTTGTGTCTTCTTTATTGCTTTCCTATTTCTGTTTTTAAATCTTGATATATCTCCTTCACCTGCTTGATTTTTTTGCTTGGTTTTCTTTATTTTCTTTCAGGAATTTGTTAATCTCTTCCTTTTTTTGTATTTTATTCTATTTCTTTAAGGAAGTTCTGTTTTAGGTCATTTGCTTCTGCTTCCTCTGCATTGTCATGCACAGGCCTTGATGTTGTAGAACCACCAGCATCTTCTGGTGGTACCATGTTGTTCTTTATGTTTTATATATATTCTTGCACTGGCATCTGCCCATTGCTTCCTCAGTTTACTGCCGGATTTGTCTTAATCTTAGGGAGCTTATTTTGGTTCAATCTATCCTGGGTGAGTCTGTGTCTCAGAAAGCCTCTCTAGGTCCAGTCTTTGTTCTTGGTCCACTTGGAGGTAGTGTATTCTGTGTCACAGTAATCCCTTTTAATCCAGTGTGCTGTCACCCTATGAGTCTCAGGTGGTCACTTTTTGTCTCTTAGTCTGCTGTTAGCCAGGAGTCTCTTAGTCTTTTAGTTCACTGTGGGCCAGAAGTCTGTGAGTTTCCAGTTGTCATTGAGGTCTCCTGGTGATGGTATGGGGTGGGGTTTTGGTGCTGCAGTGGTTTATTTCCAGGAGTTGGAGATCCTGACTCTAAAACAAGCAAACAGACAAAAACAGCTGATAACATTGGAAACAAGCATATGTTTTAATAGGGTAAAAAATCAAAACCTGATTAAATATAAAATAAAACCTTAAAATGAGTTCATCAAGATGTAAGTTTGGCTCTTTAAAGGCAGTTTACAATGAAATTAAACATATGATAATATGTTTAATGTGTAACTTAACAATATATATTATAATATATAATATATATTATATATAATATAATATACAATATATATTATATATACACATATATAAACATATATATACTTATATTTGTCAAATACATATGTTTAAAATGTGTTTTGTGTATATATATATATATATATATATATATATATATATATATATATATATACATTTTAAACCTCCTTTCCATTCAGATTATACAAAGAATTCATACCACTCCAGAGAGAGATGAATAATTCCATAAACAAAATAAGAGTTGAAAGATTTGAATACCCTCACTAAAGACATACAAATGAAAGATTTTCAATCTCACTAGTTTTTAGTCAATTTCAAGCCATAATGAGAAAGAGCTCACATTACTGGCATTCAAATGACTGGCAATAAATGAATGTGTAAAATTGACAAAAGTCACTGAGCTGAAACGAGGGGATGTGTGCACTTTACTACATATAATTATACCTCAATTTTAGTGTTTTCAGAAGAAGAAGAAGAAGAAGAAGAAGTGTGTAATCACTGAGGTGCTCAGTTTGAAAATGCTGCTTTTGCCTTTTGTGCTTGGAAGGGCATCTTTTATCTTCATCATGTAAGCATATCCTAGTGGGCCTACATACTATTAATATTGATGTAACTTTAATATTTAATCACATTAGGAATTGTTACAAAAAGTAAGGAGAAGCGCTTGGTTACATATGAATATGCCTTCCTAGTTTCTTTGCTGATTTGGTAAGTGGTTGCTAGATCTGGTTTAAGTGACTTATGATTGTGAATATTTTTAGAATGTTAATGATCAATAAAGAAGTTTCCATACTGTTGATAGGATAAAATATCTGACTTTTTCATAGATGGGCTTCATAAGGATGGAACAGCACTGATTTTTAAACTTTTTAATGTGGTGAATAAGCTTATCATTCAGGGACAAAATGGGTTCAGTGCACATCACAGAAAACTCAACATTCTGTGACTTATTCAATTACAACTTGAACATTTATTTTGTGTGCATCTCACAGAATAAGTCTATGAGGTAGGAAGTCTAGAAGAAATGAAATGATTCCGTGATCCCCAGAGTTTCTGATATTTTCCCCAATCAACCTGTGGATTTTTACCACGTCTCCTGAGGGTTGAAAACTGCCTGCTCCACCTCTAGCCTCATGTCAGTGTTCCATGCATGAAGAATGGAAACGCAAAGGGCCATCAGTACCTGTAACATAGCTCCCTAGAACTTTCTGACTTCCACTTACATTACCTGAGGAAGAAGCCTGTATCTGATCATTCCCACCTGCCAGGGAGTCTGAAGCTTGATATTCTGGCTCTAATTGGGATCCTTATATTGAGGAGTAGCAAGGAAATATGTTTCTGGTATACTTCAGGCTATCTAGGGACCTTGATTGGGTTTGTTTTCTCTGCCAATTAAAGAGTTAAAAAGTAGGCAAAATATCAGTCACAGCAGGCAGTACCAGGTAACAAACAGTTACAAACACACAGAGACACCGGGGCGGGGCGTGGAGAGCAACACACCCAAGGAAAGACTCCCAGACTCCTAAATTCCCTGCGGAGCAGAAAGGGAAAAATCCATATTTTCCCCTGAAAATCTGAGGGTTTAATTTTTTTGGGGTGGCATAGGGCAGGTGCCTAATTCTCATTATAGGTTGATAAATTTAAACAAATGAGGGGAAGCTGGTGGGTAGGCCCAAAGCTTCTAGTATACATAATCGGGACCAACCTTAAATATGGACAGTCTGCCTGGACCTATCAGTCAGATGGGGTTCTGTTAGCGAAAGACGACACTTGGTAGATCTTTGTCTGTTCAAGAGGATGCAGAAAAAGCTGAAAGTGTGCAATCTTTATTATTATTGTCAACTTATGTTTCCTTTCCTTTCTGTCTATCGGTCAGAGATCTGTCTAATTCCTAGTCTTCCATGTCTGCTATTTTCTGTTTCCTGTAAAGGGTGGAAGCTGGCTGAGGACCATCTGTAGACAGAGTTTTAATCTAGCTAGAATGGTTTTCAAAGGCCTGGAGGATGAGCCAACAATGACTACCATGGACTTTGATGTTATCTTCCAACAGGTTTTGGTTTCTGTTTTGCAAGACCTCAGGCGTGCTGGACAGACACTCTGCAACTGACTGAGCTAGCTGTGTTGCTATCAACTGCCAGGCCTAAGGTGGAAAAGTCCTACCTTAAGCATACAGACTGTATTCTTTCAGACCCACCCAACATTGGGTTAAAACACATTAAAGACGAAGATTTTTTTTTTTTCCCCAAGAAGTACATGAAAGAGTTTAACTTTTTCTCTCGGGCTTTTAAATATCTCAGATTGTGACTTTCAAATTGGTAGTTCATCACATAACTACACAAACACAAATTATATAATATTGCATTATTTCACTCATGTGGGAATTTGGTTAATGGCATCCTGAAATTTTCATTCAATGAAGGAATTTTAATCTAACACGATTGCCCATTCAATCTCTAAAAATTAATTTAATTTGCCTGTCAATAGATTGCAAAGCAATTCATTTATCTTAAAGAGCAAGAACATTATCTGAAGCAGCTGTGGCTTTCTGAAGAAAAACACATATATATTTAGAAGCCAGGAGGGACACTGACACATTATTGCCTTATGAATAAAGTGGAGATAAAAGACAAACCCATCACTCTTGCATGTTGTTCTGTGTTCCTATGCTTTGATTTTCTAAGGCTTACAGAATTTTACTTTGATTGTGTCTATATGATGTCAAAAGGCATCCAAATGCAAATTTAAAAAAGGTTTTCTTGTCTTTTAGACATACCTTTCATCTAACTGTACTCCAGTTTTCTCTCTACAAGAAAGGCAATGCCTGTGTCTTATCCACTGTGAAGAGATTTTTCCTTTAAAGCTTGGCTGCATTAACCAAATTGATTCTACTGCAGAACAATACACAACTTCACCATCTGCGCAATAACATTGCATTTTACTGCCTTCATTGTAAATTCTTTATCCTCTGGTTCAAAGGCAAAAGCAACTTCCCAACTGAAATGAGTCTAAAGTGGTTGTAGTGAATAGGATATTAACTAAGACTAGGTGGGAAGGCAACAAAAGACAGAATATTAATATTTAGGGCACTAGTGATATACCAGGTCGCTTTCTGTGTCCAGACCAGGGTCTGTCATTAACTAGCTTTGTGATATTTAGAAAAGTGCTCTAGTCTCCTGTTTGTCTCTTATGAAGTGAGGATGTCAAACTCCTTGTCCTTCAGTTAAAAGATGAGGAATGTATAGATTCCCAGGAAAGCACCATAAAATCGCAAATAATTTTTTTAGAGTATTTAGGAAAACCTAACAATTATGTCTCAGGGGAATTGTAAACAAAGATCTCTGGGTGTGTTGACATTTGAGTTGGACTAGGTGAAAGCTCATTTTTAAGTAAAGCCTGTTTTCTCACATAGAAATGTGTCTATGACAACTGAGCCAGGAGAATTTCCCGTTGGATTGTTGCTTTTATGAGTACAGTGCGTGTTCTTTAGAAAGAACATGACTGGGCATCTCAAAGCAAAGCAAACTCAGAGCTTGGCAGCCAGTTTTGGCTGACACTGACACCCAGATATGAGATGATCTATAAGGACTCTTAGTAAAGACACAACACCTTCACAAAATAAGGCTTTCTATTAGCTTAGCTCATACAGTTTTCTAGGTGATTTTTTTTTCCCTGTTATTTAGAAAAGACGGGTCTTAGCGGGTATGTAAAGGATATTCTCACTGGTAGTAATTGTCCAAGCTGAGCATTTATGAAATCTTAGAGATAAAATTTGCCTTGTGCCTGCTGGACTTTGAAGCCCATAATTTTCTTTCATTTGTCCAAGCCTAAGTCATTTCCTAAGCCTGGAAATATGTTGATCTATGAGGGGTCATTGTTCCAATATCAGTGTCTTTGGTAGCTCTTCAGAAGCAGCATGGAGTATTCACAGAGACCCAGGAAAGCACAATAAAGTAACCAATACATTTTTAAAAATATTCAGAAAAACCTAATAATTACCGCCAGTGGGAATTAGAAAGGCTATGGGTGTGTTAGCATTTGAGTTGGACTTGGGTGAAAACTCAAGTTTTGACAGACAAGATAATAGTGGATGGAGATGAGACATGATAGAAAGGTCTAGGAAACATTGATGGGTAGGGAGTTGTAGGGGAATTGGGCAGTACTTAAAGGGGGGGGGGCAAAGAAAGACTTAATGTGTCCAATTATGAACTAAGCTAGACCTCTTACAGTCATTATTTCCATGGTGGGGTGCATGTCTGTGTGCATGTGTGAATGTGTGTGTCTCTGTGTGTTGCGCATATACAGATGCACATGTGCATACATGCATAGGCAGGTACATGTGGAAGTCACTGGAAGTCAGAGGACAGCCTCAGGTGTTCTTAGAAGCCTTAAACATAATTTTTTGAGATGGGATTTTTCACTGGCCTGGAGCTCACCAATTAGGCTAGGTGGCTGGCTAGTGAGCTCTGGGGAGCCCCCTGTTTTTGCTTCCTTGGCACTAGGTTTATAAACACATGTTGCTGTACTCTGACTTTTTTATGTGGCTTCTGGCAATCAAATACAGATCGTCATGCTTGTGCAAGTGTTATAATGACTAAATGGATGACCCTAGCCCCTTTTGCTGTCTTTTGCATAGAAGTAGGCAGCTTCAAGATGAATAATGTGTGTTTGAATTAGATGACAGTGAGAATACATTGAAGATTTTGAGCAGACTGTAACCGCATTAATGCAGGAATTTAGAGCAATTACCTTGTCAGTCTGCTGTGAAATATATTAATTGTAAAGGGGGAAATTGGAATGCAGGGAACCCCTTGAAACTAACTGGGACCTGAACTCATTAACTCAGAGAAGTACTTTGGGCACACTCGTGTTCCCCTGTACTCTATCACAAAGAACAGTTTACATATCCTCATTTTTGTAATGGAAATAATTTTAATGGATTTCATTTTATAAATGCTTGTTTCTATACCAAAGCCTATACTAACACCTGGCATATATTTCTTTAGATGTCACAGAGTAGATTCAACTGGCCTTCTTAGAAAAGAATGGAATCAGAGGTTTAGAGAGATTGGGAGAATATGCTTAAAGCCACAGCAGCTGAATATTAGTGCTCAGCTCTAAATTTACCAGTTGTTTTCTCAGATGCTGCCTTATTAATGAAGATTGGACCAAGCAAAGAGGAACTTAGCCATTAGGGGAAATTCCCTTCTCTTGTAGTCAAATCAAAATGCTGATTTTGGAGGCATAGCTGATACGTCAGCCCATGCACACCGCTAAGAACATTTCAAGCATTAATCAGGTGCTGGAGATAACTATCTAGATAGAGAGCCATTAAAACAGAACAGCTAAAACATAATGTTTTCAAGTTTTTCTTCCAAAGGACCCAAACAGAACTTCTTAAAGTCTAGAAAGCAGGGTTGATTGTATTATAAAAGCAAATGAAATCAAGATATGTAGGGATGTGTTGGAAGACTGGCTCATGCAACTCTCTGGTGCAAGGCTATCTTCTTAGGTAAGATCTAATCGCCAAATTCAATTTGCTGTTAAGGTGACTTGTAAAGAGCTGAGGAGAATTGCAGCTGGACCTCAGTCTCAGTGCTAAATAGTAAGTGGCATTACCTACAGTGCCCACTTATACCCATGGATGCCCCATTGTTCCCATCATGATTCTCAAGCCCTGGAAAGGTCGCTGGTAGCTTCAGGTAGTGTTACGACACTCGGCAAATTTAGGCCAATTCACCACAAGTTAGATGTCTGGATGTTTAATAGAGAAGGTAAGACCATCATTAAGGTAAACCTCAGCAGAATTTATTCCTACTACCCAAATGCACATGAGGCTGATTTATATACTATATTTATATACTTAGTAACTTCATAACCTCAAACTCTTTTTAGAATGATTCAGAATATAAATTAATAGGATGCTGGTGATGATGTGGAAGGAACATATGGTCCACATTTTAGCAAACTGTCTGAGAACCTCATTTAGCTCAATGACCTTGAGTAACTTCATTGCAGCTTTGAGTGACGGTTTTCTCTGAAAGGAAGAGATGATGTGCCATAAGGTCAGTTGTTAGTTTGACCCTGGAATACTCAGCTCTAGAGCATAAGGCTCTGTGACAAAAGGCTAGTTAGGCTGGCCCCAGCAATTATAGCTGAGTAGTCCAAGATGTGGGATCCTGGCTATGTGAATCAGGCTGGGGAATTAAGGGCATCTTTCTGGTAGTTGGACCATTACAATGTCAGAGGGACTTTCAGTGCAGAAAACCCTAGATTATATTTTCTGTCACCCCTATGGATAAACATGTTTAAAACATGCTCAGATCTAATAGCATTTGGACTCAATGTCTTGATCCAGTAACAGATGTGGCGTGGAATATGGAATAGAGAAACTGAAAATAAAGTTCTGCATACTGGAGTTTCCTGTATCAGGAAGTGGAGGTCCCTACTATTACTGATGCATATCTAATACTCTATTCCAATTCCTGATGTGTGATAGAAATAAAACCATTGTCCTTCTTGCTAATAGGTGTGTCCTAGTTTGGGTAACTGTGGGTAAGTTGGGTAAGGCAAGGAAGTGTGGCAGGGCCTTTCTGCATCAAAGTCTGGGACACTGAATAAGAGTAAGGCTCTAGAGGGTTTAAGGAAACTACCTCAGTCTCATGAGAAACACATCTTCCCAGTCAAGTGATGGCATCTACTAGGCTGCCTATATCTTGACATTGAAATAGCATTGACCTAGAATCTGCTTCCAATTCCTTGCATATTGAGATTTCTATGAATTCCCTTCTTGCTCTCATAGAGATGCCCCTATTGTCCTTTCTCATTTTGCTTCTCTTTCTCCCTCCACCCCACCTTCTTCTGTATTTAAACCACTTGTATTCCAAATCACAGTGGCTAGGTTACGAACTCAGTCTCTTTTCAGGTTCATCATATGATGCCCCATAAATGTGCACTCTCAAAGTCATATTAAATTTTACAAATGACCCCAGTGAGGCTGAGTCACATAACAGCAATGGTGAACATGAACATGGTGAGTGTCCAGTGTCTTCTCTCTAGAGACTTAATTTTTTCTGTTTTCTTCTCACTATTCTTTTTACACAATTTCCATTTCCTTTTGTCACAAATCCCACAAATGGCTCATTTTTTTTCAAACAAATTAACTATAATGCACTTTGTTGCTCTCCATGTTCTCATGTAATATCTTTCTCAAAAGTCTATATTGTAGCTTTTTGAGGACCATTTCCTAAGACAAAAGATTATGTGGTTGGTGGTCGATACTGGGCCTTAAAGGACTCCAAATCTTTCCTGAATTATTAAAAAAAAAAAAAAAACCACTAAACTGTGTCCCCTGGACCATTTCTCCAGTTCCAACAGCAAAAGGCTCCATTAGTCCATGCTTGCATGTTGACTGACAAATTTAAGATTAATATTTCAGTTAAGATTCTATATTTGCATGACATTTAGGATGGCAGGTTGAGAATTTGGGTTTTATATGGCACTGTGTCTCATCAGCAATACTTTTTAAAAGTGAAATATTTATTAGAATGAGATTCCTTCTGGAATGAATTTCACAGGAGGCCAGTATCCATTTTTATCTTGTCCTTTATCGGGTCATTGCCAAGGATGGTTAATTTTCCCTTCTTGCTATCGGGGTGATCTTTATGTAAAGTTGGGTAGGTCCTGTGCTCTGGAAACTGAATTCCAGGAGTTTTGGTCAGACTGGTTGTTATTGCAAGTCGAAATGGATACACAGTGACAGGTATTCAGAAAGATCATTTGGGATTGTACCATGTAGAAAATAAGGCTCAGCTTAACCACACTTTTTGGATAAATCCTAAGCTAAATAGTCTGTTATCATGCGGCATGAGAGTTTACTTCATCATGACAGTGGTCAAATGCACCATTTTAGGATGACTGTTGCTTTGTTTGGCCATATTTACAAACTTATTTTATAAGTGAGTTAATTCATGATATTAAAAACCAGGAAAAGAAGATGAAAATGAATAAAATAGTCACTATCCTAGGAAAAATATATGTTTATATATCATGTCCTGTGGATATGATGTAAGGTTTAATTCAACTGTAGAAGCTGAGTAGAATGGTTAGTTTTGTAAAGGTCTTTCTGGAGATTTTAAATATCTCAAACACTCTACATATGTATTTGTATTTGTATTCTCTGGATCTAGGAGATTTGTGCGGATTAAACTGTCAGAGCATAATAAGTGAAAAGATGGATACAAAGTGAAGCTGCTCAACCTTGTGAGTGACACTCAAAACATCTCCAGTCAGGGCTGTAGTAGTCTGTCAGGCAAAAGCAATTCTTCACTGTCGGCATTTCAGTCCATTATTCACTGCAGGAAAACATGATGAGACGTTTGTCCCTAAGATCCTCACACATTAAATAGGAGAAAGTATGAGTTACTTGATAGTTGGTTATTGTAACACAGCCACGATGGGTCGCTCGACATTAGTCATGCATATCTTGCCTTATCAATTTTCAAAAAACAGAGAAGTTGTAATATATTACATTGAATATTACAGAATAATAAGAATAACAGCAACAATATAATTTTACTCCAATACTCTGTGTTATGGGAACTCCAGAGAAGAAGTAAACAAGGCAAGAGTAGACTGTGAGCTGAGGCAGGACACCGGCTAAGAGAACAACACTGCTTCATCTCCTTCTCTGTGAAAAGGGACGGGGACATCTATTCTGTGAGTGGGTGACAACCCAGTGTCCCTATACAGGTGTCATTACCCTGAGAACCAACGCTGGACAGCCTCGGCACTATCAATGAAGAGCTCCCCTCAGGTGGGGCCGACACCACTGCCACCTCCCCTTCCCCCTCTTCTCTCTTTCTCCCCTTTATTTTTATTCCTCACATACTTCCTCTTTTTTTCCTGTTTCTCCTCCTTCCCTTCCTCTTATTGTTTTGAGTCAGGGTTCCATGTAGCTCAACATGCCTCAAACTCTCTACTTAGTAAAGGATGACCTTGAACCTTATCCTTCAGTCTCCACCTCCCAAGTTCTGGAATTGCAGGCCTTCATTCACACACTAGTCTATTCAGTGCTGAGGACCAAACCCAGGGTCTCATGCATGCTAAGCTAACAACCAACTAAGCTTCATCTCATCCCTGGTCTGATTCTGAGGAAAGAAAGGCGACACGGGTTGATAGGAGACACTAACCATGTGAAGAGTTTTGAGAGAGATAGGGAGGGAAAAAAAGGCCCAGAAGTTTTAGTGCCCAACACCCTGAGCTGTGTCCTTAGAGCCAGTCTCTCATCCTGTAATGAGACAGAGAGAAACAGATTAGCAGCATTCTTAGTAGAAAGACCACTGAGTTTTCTTAATGCCTGTGAAGTTGAGGTAGGTATGGAGTCTAGTATAAAGCTGCTGCTGCTGCTTGATGATTTGCAAGCTCATGTGCTGGAAACTTTATGACCAACGAAACAAAGAGCTAAAATATGAGGCTCAGTAAGAGGTTAGTAGGTCTTAAGGGGCCTGTTCTCGTCAGTGGACTATTAGCATTTTCAAGGCATGTTGTCTGCAGAGAGAGGTTGTCATACAGTCGGATTCAACTCTGCTCCCTCACCCTCCTGCCTTCCATTTTCTGCCATGAGATCATTGAGTAGGAAGAAACTAAACCGGCATTGAGCCCTAGATCCTGGACTTGCCAGTCTCCATAATTTTAAGAAAAGGGTTTCTTCCAAATCACCCTATTTCAGGCATATTTTTTGTGTTTGTATAGCAGCATAAGAAGCTAAAAGAGGCACTCCCAATGCTCCTTCAAGGTTTAAAGAGTTCTTTCATATACATATTTCTCATTTAGAGGCCTCAGAGGCCAGTGAAGGTAGGTGTTCCAGGGCCTAGAGTCTGAGTGACAGATGGAAGTGCAGGAATCTAGGACAGTACTGTGCCTACAGCAGACTACTCAGTACTGACTTCAATACAGACTACAGTAATAAAGGTGTGTGATTGTTTTGCTCTGTATTTTAAGGAAAACATATCCTCTTTTTCTGTGTCCCTATATTGCATTTTTCATTCTTTCCTTCTTTTTCTTCTATCCCTCCCTCCCTTCCTTTCTTTCTTCCTCCTTCCTTTCTCCCTCCTTCCTATTTTTCCCTCCTTCCTTCCTTTCTTTTTGAGGAAGTTTCTCTGTGTAGCCCTGGTTTTCCTGGAACTCACTCTGTAGACCAGGTTGGCCCTGGAGCTCAGTCTGTAGACCAGACTGGCCTCAAACTCAGAGATCCTCCTGCTTCTGCCTCCCAAGTGCTAGGATTAATGGCATGTGCCACCATGTCCATATGGATTGCATTTATTCTTTCATGCAACTAAAATTTAATTAAAAACAATATAATTACATACCTGAATGATACTCAGGTCTCTTAACATTTTATTCAAGTGGATATGTTTATAAAACATTATTTATTAAATGGTTTATAAACATTTAATACGTCATCAATTATTCTAGAAATGTATATATTTTCTATACACGTTACTCCATTCTAAATTCTTTAAAAAAATTACCAAAATGAAAAAATATGAAGGTGATATGTAGTTTATATATTTTATATGTGACAAATATAAATTTTAAACAATATGTTAAATACAGTATATTAAAAAGAATATACTTCTCTTGCTAGTATTGTATTACTAAACTTTGTCCTGCACTAACTTTCTGATTTCTTAGTAATAAATATTTTGAAATCATATAATGATAATTCTTGCAAACTTAATTGAAATTAGGCAAACATAATCCAAAGTAATTTAATAATACTGAATTGATTTATGCTCATGATATAAAACTTGCATTCAATAATACTATGGATATTGATAAAAAGGTACTATATATGACATTCAGTTTCTTGAAACATACAAGTTATAAAGTTTATATCAGATATATAACTAAACTATTGGGCAATATATTTTCCTTTTTTCAAAAAAGATATTTAAAAATTAAATTATCTATTTGCTATGGGATGTATTTCTGTATGATGTGAATATGCTTTATTACCATTAGTTAACAAAGAAGATGCTTTGTGCCTAGCAAGGCATGATAAAACACTATGAAAAATCCACTTAGAGATACAAATAAAAAAGGAGAGAGTCACAGATTTGCCAGCCAGCTATATAAAAAGCAATGTAATAATGCCTTACTGAGAAATGGTATCAAGCCACATGGTTAAAAATAAATAGAAATATGGGTTAACTTAAAGTGTAAGTTTTAGAAACAAGAGTGAGCTAATAACCAAACACTTATAATTAATATTAAGACTTTGGTCAATTATTTGAAAAGTGACTGCCAGGTATATTGGAACAAGTAGGCAGGAGAGAAGCTTCCACCTAAATATGTTATTAAATATTTTTGTGGTTGTATTTTAATATACATGTGAATGCAATCATTTGTTATTGCCTCGTTGATGTGGGAATGCCTTTATGTATGCAGTGAATCTCAATATTTAAATAAAGGAGCTGTTTTGGGCCATGACAGGCACCATAGAAGAAGTAGGAGGAGGAATCAGAATAGGTAGGAAAGGAAGGGCAGAGTCAGAGGCAGATCCAGCTGAAGCCGCCCAAGGAGCAACATGTAGGAACACAGGTAAGCCACGGGGCACGTGGCAGACAGATTAATAGAAATGGGTTGATTTAAGATATAAGAGCTAGCTAGCAATGTGCCTGAGCCATAGGCCAAACAGCATAAAGTTAATATAAGTGTCTGAGTCATTTCTGGGGGCCTGAGCGGCTGGGCGGCTTGTGGGTCTCGGACCTCTGGCTGCCCAGGACCGAGAAACCTCACTACAATACCTCGTTATCAATTAACAAATGTATTTGTAAAGATCCTTTACAGGATTTTCATATTAATTTTTGTTACACTTATTCTTTCACAGGCAGAATCAAATGGTTACAATAATTTTTTTTTTTAATACAAACTGTTTGGCTTTAAATGGTTTAGACTCATTACCAACTAATTCTTAAAATTTAACCAATTTCTATTAATCTATTGTATTGTCATGTGGTTCCGTGGTTTTACCTGTGTTCCATCTTGCTTTCTGTATGGCAGGTATAGCATCTCCTTGACTCTGTCCTGCTCCTCTATCTATGCTTGGATTTCCTGCCTGCCTCCAAGCTGCCTTGTCATAGGTCAAAACAGCCTTTTTACCAACAAATGGTGACAAAGCACATTCACAGCATACAGACATTCCACACCACTTCCCCTTTTCTGTCTAATCAAAAAGGGAAGGATTTAATTTCAGCATAGAAAAATTACATATAACAAAATAGCTATCAAGCAAGAATTACAATTAAAATATCTAGTCTATTGTATTTATCAAAATTAAAAATATTCTATTTTTCTATTCTATTTTTCTATTTTTATATATTCATTTATTCTATATTTTATATATTCATTTATTCATTTCTATTCATATATTCTATTTTTATGAGGCTAAAGTTTCATATATAATTCATCTTTTAACTAAGGAAAACTATAATTATAACTTCAGCTCCACCAAAGACCACAGAAGGATATAATATTATCTGAATAAACATGAAGTGTACTTCAAGCAACCTCCAAGTTCTAGAAATGACAGAGGCATCTGGTTACCTAGACAGTTTCCCAAACTTCTTTGTAACATGTAACATGGGGCACCCATCCTCAGCCTACAGGCCTAGACTCTCTGGCAGACTTTTTAATGAAGCTGGAAATTTGAACAACTGTCCCATAAATTTTGTCAAGGTTTATCAGTGGCTTCTCCTGTGTCCTGTAGAATGGCTGACAGTTTTCTCTGTGAAACAGGAAACAGAAAGATCATCTTGGCTTGCGCTGGCCAAGTTCAGTGGTCATTTTTCCTATGGGTCCTGCATATCTAGTCTATATAGCATACTGTCAAGGAGTCATAGATTGCATTCCTTAAGATCCTAGTGTACAGTAATTAAGTATGAAGTCTATTATTTAAGTAAATAGGTACCTCTGTTCTAGCTTGCATCCTAGAATGGTAAACAGGACTGATCTTTGTGCTAATTTGAGCTTTAAAAAAGTCACCTTAAGATTGTTTCAGCTATGCTAGTTTAAGCAGAGACTCTAAACAGCAAATGGTTACCATTCTATTTTTCCCTCTGCCTTTGCCATTGAGACCACTGTAACTCAGCTGTTACTGGCATCCTGATAGCTACATGGTCCGCTGAAATAAAAAATGCTTCAAACAGAGCACCTCCATCAAGACTGACTGAGTAACCCAGGAGAATGGTACAAAATCTGATCTCCTTTTAAGTGTATTCTCTGCTAAAGCACTTCCTCTAATAGAAATCTGGTATAACACGGGATGGACTGTATTAGTTTCCAGGGCCCTGTCATCACTGCAAGTAAGAGGCTTAAAACAACAGAAATTTACAGACTCCCTGGTTCTAGAAGCTAGAAATCTGAAACAAGAGATTGGCTTTAGGGAATCTTCCTTCTTTGAAGCTGATAATCCTTCATATCTCTTAACAAAGTGTATTTATCCACCTTCATACTATCTGAAGCCTAACACTTCAAGCACTGGCTAATCTGATTCCCTCCCCCTATGGAGTATTCATCTATTGATGGCCTGGGGTCAAACTTCCTTTGTTGTTACTTAGGACTTTGAATATATATAAAAAAGAAAACACACACACACACACACACACACACACACACACACACACACACACACACACACTGAGGAGGGAACATTATTTTCCCATTGGTGTTTTAATATAAGCTGAGATTGAGACTCATGTACCAAGTCCTTGTTCATTAACATCTTGGTTTGTACACCACAGACACCTAAACAGACCATGCATTTCACTATCACATGCCTGTTCTCTCTGGTTATGACTATCTGTTTACAGGAAACTCTTCTTCTCTGTAGCATTAGCTACTTGACATGTTTGTGTATTGATGGCTATGCTGATGTCTAATGAATCCTTTCTTTGTGCTTATTAATTGATTTAGCAGCTCTTCACTAACAATTTACATACAAATTTCTCCCACTGTCACAAAAGGAAACAAAGACAAGTGGCAGGCAGTTAAATATAAACTAAGTGTCTGTAAGTGGTATAAGAATAAAGAAAGCATAGGTGAAATCTTATGAAAGCCTTAGACTAGTCCCAGGAGGTAGATAGTGGATTTAAAATTGAATTACCAAATACCCAAACAAATCTACCTGATGAGGGATATCTTTGTGTATGCTGTGAATACCACTGGACAATAAAAGAATTGTTTTTGGCCTGTGGCAGAGCAGCTTAGAAGCAGACAGAAAGTCCAAGCATAGATACAGGGGAAGGAGAGTGAAATTAGGGAAGACACAATCTGACTGCCCAAGAAGCAAGATGTAATGGAGTACAGGTAAACCATGAGCCATATGGAAAGACAGATTAATTAGAAATGGGTTATGTTGTAAGGGCTAACTGATAATGAGTCTAAGTCATAAGCTTAATTGTTTGTAATTATTAGAAGCATCTGAGTTATTATTTGGGGCTAAGTGGCAGTGGGGCATTGGGTCCATACCTCAGGGTTAGAACAGAAAGGACAAGTCAGAAATACCATACTACATCTCCCTAATCTTCTTCCTTTGTGGCATTTCCAGGCCAGCACACAGGCCTCAGCTTCTCTGTATTATGTCTCCATTGATACATGAATTTGGTGGAATTGGCTAGTTAGCTTATGCCCACTCTCCTCTCTGCATTTACATCTTCAGGTTAGAGTCATGTGTACACAAAATATGCTGGGGGCAATGGATAATGCAGTGAGATCTATGGTCAAGATTGGAATGATTAAGTTTCCCTGTATGCTCATAAATTAGACTGGAGATATAGGTTGTGTCCGTAGAACAGCATATTGTACATGGGGTGGGAGTAGAAGGCTCATACTCTCATTGTTAGTGACATGTAGTTATGAGGCAAAGTACTCTGGACCATATCAATCCCTGGGAGGAGAACACCACATGCCATTTATTAGTCTCAATGGAGGACATTACATACTTCCCCCTTTCTGTTCAGCAAATACTGTGTTCTACTATTAGTCCCCCAGAGAACTACATGCATCAATGATAAGTCCAAGGGGAAGACTCTAAGCATCTTTTTCCATTTTTTGTAAGATCTTTAGAAGTTTCCTACATCTGGCAGGAAGTGTTTTATAGACTCAGTTCCTTATTTGTCTGGTGAGATGCCAAGTCAGGCAGATTATTTTTATTATCACAGTTAGGCTGCAAAAATCAACAGAAGCCTAGGCTCTGGCGAATCAGTTTCTAGAGGCTCAAGAGAACTACCTAGGACATATAGAATGTCATGTGCTCATGACTGCCTTTGCTCTGCAGCTGTGGGATCCTGAAAGCAATCTAATGTGAGTTTTTCTCCCAGGTATCACTGGGTTGCTGCATTGAGGCAGAAGAGTGCATGCTGACCTTGGAGAGATGAAGACACAAGCTGGAGCTGAGAAGCTTCCAACATTTCCTCCTTATATCTGCTTTCACATCCTTGTTACTTCATGCTGGAGATTCAAGTCTGTGGAGGTCATTTGTCTTTCTTCAGAAGCCACATGAAATGTGAGGTCACAAAGAGAGAGGGAAGACTGGGTCAGACATGTGGAGGAAGTTATGGAAATTTCCCAGAAAACAGAAATATAAAACAATAGGCTTAGCTTAATGAGTGATTGATTCCTGAGTGAGCAAGATGGTAAAGGACTGCATGGAAGATACAAAGAAATAAGCAGAAACAGTCCAGAAAATAGGAAGAAAGTAAGATCTTGGGAACCTATCAAGCAGGTTACAAATAGCTTAGAACTAGGTATTTTATGTTTTAAAAAAGTCCTAACAATTTAGGGTTAGTCTGCATTTTCTTTTCTTCCTGACTTTGTTTACTTCTCTTTTGTTTCACTAGTATATAATATATATGTAATATATATACTAATATAATATATATTATTATATAACATATAATAATATAATATAGATACTAATATATATATAATTCTTGGCTTGCAAAGCATAGTAAAACTATTAAAAATTGTTGAGAAGATTTAAATTTGAAATTACATAAAACTGGGAAAGCGTGCTTTTTATCTACATTTCTAAAAAGCTGCAGAAATCCTTAAGGATACTTGGGAACCCACTAGGATGGTATATTAATTATATGTCTTTTCTGCTGTGACAAAAAATAGTTGACGAAGGGAGATTAAAGAAGTAAAATTTTATTTTGGCTCATGATTTTAGAGGACAGTCTACCATGGTGGGAAAGGCAGGATGGTAGGAGTCAGAGGTAACTGGTCCATTGAAGCTGCAGTCAGGAAGCTAAGAGTAATAAATTCTGATGCTCAG
This sequence comes from Phyllotis vaccarum, assembly GCA_033318265.1. Classification (NCBI taxonomy): domain Eukaryota; kingdom Metazoa; phylum Chordata; class Mammalia; order Rodentia; family Cricetidae; genus Phyllotis; species Phyllotis vaccarum. The sequence continues at coordinate 107,160,644 of JARWLC010000006.1, read as the reverse complement.
CCTACTTTCTCATATTTATTCAATGTAGGACCCTCTCTGTTGTAATAAGGTTTCTTGGTCCAAATGGCCAGAGATCCAGATCCAGAGACCTGCCTTTCCAGACTCCTTAGCCGCCCTCTAATGCTCAGGCCCCCAAAATGAATCAGATGCTTATATTAACTTCATGCTGTTTGGCCTATGGCTCAGGCACATTGCTAGCTAGCTCTTACATCTTAACTCAACCCATTCTCATTAATCTGTTTGCCACGTGGCCCATGGCTCACCTGTGTTCCTTACATGTTGCTCCTTTGGGCTTCGGGCTCGGTCTGACTGACTCTGTCCTGCTTCTCCTACCTATGCTGTGATTTCTCCTTCTATTTTTTCTATGGTGCCTGCCATGGGCCAAAACAGCTCCTTTATTTAAAGATTGCTATTTACAGCATACAGAAAGACATCACCACATCACCTCCTCCTTTCTGTCTAATAAAAAAGGAAGGCTTCAATTTTAACAAAGCAAAATTATATATAACAAAGCGACTATCAAGCAAGAATTATAGTTACAACATATAGTCTATTTGTATTTAGCAAAATTAAAGAAAATACTCTTATCATCAATCTTATCTTTATGAATCTAAAGTTTCATATCCAATATATCTTTCAAATGACTAAGAAAAATTGTACCTATACCTATCTAATATTCAACTACATCAAAGACCACAGAAGGATATATTTACCCAAGTAAACCAGAAGTTCAAGTAACTTCTAAAATCTAGAAATGGCAGAGATGACACCTATCTGCCTGGACAGTCACCAAAAGTTCATTTGTAAAGTTGGGGTATCCATCTTCAGCCTACAGGCCCAGAGTCTCTTATCATTTCAGTGAAGCAGGAAATCTGCTCTGCCCATTCATCAGTCACTTCTCCTTGAGTCCTGAAGAATATCTGAGAGTTTTCTCTGCAAAGCAGGAACCTGAATGACCATCTTGGCTTGCTCTGCCAAAGTTCAGAGGTCACCTTCCTATGGAATCTGCATGTCCAGTTTAAACAGCATACTGCCAAGCAGTCAATATAAGAACAAGCTCATGTCCAGTGGCTACCCAATGCCACAAAGAAACTAATCTCCATATGAAGTTTCTTCCTGCCCATTTTTCTCTTGAAGTAAATTGGTGTTTCCAGGAGCAGACCTGTCTCACTGTCCAGAAAAGTCTAAATTCTTAAAACATTTTAAATGCCATATTCTGTAGGTCTTAGAAGTGTTTGAAGATTACCTATCTAATTGAATTATTTCTTTGTATACCTAAAAATCTAACAAACATGCATTTCTTAATTATACATTACAATTCTAAATCAGTTACATAAACATCCTATCTTAAATAAGAGTAGAGAAATATATACAACATAACAAAAATTGACCTTAAATTTGTATCAATAAACCAAAATCCATAAGAATGTAAAACATTTTGAGATTAACAATTGATTTCCTGATCTAAGTAAATTCAATAATCTAACTTTTTTAAAAAAATCATTCATATAATATATCCTCTTTCTATTGCATCCAACATTGGCCAAATATCCAATTAAAGCCTGAGAGAGTTTAAAAAGGGTTTTTGCACAGAAACTGAGCCAAAGTAGCTTCCAAATTGTGTATCTGAAACAAGTCATTGTACAGAGAAAGCATGGCATTCAGGCCACATTCAAAATGGCGCTGGTGGACTGGCATCAGGGAGTGTAAGCTGAAACCAGGCCGGTTTGAAGTCTCACAGAAGACTCAGTAGTGTGTGATTGATTTTAGATTTCTGTTCATTTTGAACAAAAAGGAAACAAAGATGGTTTCTTAGTAGCAGCATTTTCTTGGGTCTGCTCTGTTTGCTGGCCACAAACAGACGTGGTCCCTTTAAGAGAACTTACTGATTCAGTTTTATCTGCAAAAACTATGTGGCTCTTTAAGAGAGTGCAAGTATTTTAAAAGCTCTTATGGTTGGAAGATGATTAAGGATTCACAATTAAACAGATTCAGATGAAAAGAAAAACCTGTAAACAGGTTATAGTGTGTGTAAAAGGTACATAGGCTTCAGAGAGAAAAGAAACAGGATAAAGTCTTTAAAAAGAGAAATAGAATAATAAAAATATAATAAGTCACGTACAGATGGAAGATAGACACAAAATCTGGATTTTGGTTGTTATTGTGTTTTCTTTTAATTTTTTAACTGTTAATGAGCTAACTGCAGAAAGACAATGGATTACAAATGCAAAGGCTACTAAGTTAAACAAGAATATATATTTTAAAGGTATTTTGATTTTGAAATTTGTGTCTAAGTATTTATTGCTTTGGAAGAGTTCTACTTTTGTTTCCACAGAAGATGAGAACCTGTGGATTGCTTCCAGGCAAATATGGTTTCATCAACCAAGACCCCCTGAAAAAAATCTCTGATGGGAAGAGATGGCTGAATCAGCTTCAGGGCTGCAGACTATGATCCAGTCTCGAGAACCCGTGAGATTTTCAATGCCCCATAATCAGCAGGAAGTAGTAATGGAAAACTACACCCAAATTCTCAAAATATTATTTATAAATGTTTGTTTTCAACACAAATGGTTAATGGTCATAGTTAATGTCTTTCTAAGAAGAAAAAGGGATATGGTATATGAATGATTTTTTTTAAAAAAAAAAATTAGATTATTGAATTTACTTAGCCCAGAGTATATAAGGTAATATAAGAGTCTGAGTCATTTCTGGGGCCTGAACAGCGGCGGGCGGCTAAGAGATCTGGGGCTGTAAGTCTGTGGGTCTGGGCCTCTGGTAGCCCGGGACCAAGAAACTATTACATTGTAGCAGGAGATTGTGTTGTTTCATTGTAAATAATTGTCCCACCCACTGGTTTAATAAAATGTGCTGATTGGCTAAAGGCAGACAGGAAGTGTGGGTGGGGCTACCACACTAAGAAAACTCTGAGAACAGGAAGCACAGAGCAGAATGTGAGAGAGAAGCCAGAGGAAGCAGAGGACAACTATGCTCTGAGAAAAGGTACCGAGCCCCATGACTGAATAGGCTAAGAGTCATGGGTTAGATTAAGGGTAAAGAGTTAGCAAGTTATATGCCTGGGCCTTAGGCCAATCAGTCTTAAATTATTGTAAGCATCTGTTTGTCTCTGAGGGTCTGTGGGTCTGAGGGCCTAAACCTTGAGGTTAGGCCTGAAAGTCTGGGCCAGAAGCTTCCTACTACAGAGTTGTTTTGGCCCATGACCAGCATCATAGAAAAAGTAGGAGGAGAAATCACAGCATAGGTAGGAGAAGCAGGGCAGAGTCAGACAGACCAAGCCCGAAGCCCAAAGGAGCAACATGTAAGGAACACAGGTGAGCCATGAGCCATGTGGCAGACAGATTAATGGAAATGGGTTGAATTAAGATGTAAGTGCAAGCTAGCAATGTTCCTGAGCATGAACTTAATATAAGCATCTGAGTCATTTTTGGGGCTTGAGCAGCAGCGGGCAGCTAAGGAGTCTGGCACAGCAGGCCTATGGTTCCGGACCTCAGGCCGCCTAGGACCAAGTAACCTCATTGCTACACCCCCTCCAACCTAATATATATTCAGAATGTGTCTTCCTACCTCAAATAAATCTTTCTTGAAATGCCCTCACCGATACATATTGACTTGTGACTTCTAGGTGAATCTAAGTCTCAGCAAGAAGACAAGATTAGCTAACACAGCTGGATTCCAATTCAGTAACTAGATTAAAATGAAACAAGTTTAACCAATCATAAACCATCAAGATAAACTCTGCTCAGAAGCTTGATTCCATCAAATAAATTTTCTTTGTCTTGCCTTATAAACCTGTTCCTCTCAGATCCTTTGGTGCTAACAAAGCTTAAGTTCAGTCATTGCCGGATTCATGTATCACTGTGTAAATAATCTCTTTAAAATGTTAATGTTAGTATGTTTATTTTTAGCAAAAGCAAAGCAATACTGAGTTCTATGTACTTTCATTCCATTCAGTGCCCAAGGGCAAAATGCAAAATTGTTGAGAAAAGAGCAACAGAACAACAGTTTTTGAGCCAATTGACATTATCACTAAGCACCTGCATCAAAAAAGATTTTCCTGTTATCACCATGGAAGCCAAACATTCACAGTTTTATATATGTGTGCTATTCCCCTGGTTCTAGAAGGATCTTGTTTTCACTGGGAAATACAGACACACACACACACAATCCTTTAATACAGTTCCTCATGTTGTGAACCCCAATCATAAAACTATCTTTGTTGCTAATTCATAACTATAATTTTGCTACTGCTATGAATCATAACAGAAAAATCTGTGTTTTCCAGTGGTCTTAACAGATCCTTGTGAAAGGATCATTTGACCGGAGTATGTGTTATGATGGGGAAGTGCTTTTGCTTATGTTCCCACAGGTCTCAAGCCACAGGTTGAGAACCATTTTGCTAAATGATCACGTTATTAAATTGTCCTTTAAATATGTATTCTTACACCTATAGGCTTGGGCTGCTCTCCGCCTTGGTCAAGGAAGCTTTTGTTTACAGTGGACAACAGTCAAGGCCGAGATGCATAGCTAGTCAGAGTACTGAAAAAAACAGGCTTTCAACCCTCAGTGGGATGCCTGTATTATCTCCACTACCACCACCGCTCAGAGACAAGAAGTGGAAAGAATGTAGGAGCCAGACGATTTGGTGGAATACTGTGAATTTCTGTCTTTTGGAAATGGATGGTATGGTTATGTAACTCACAGCTCCTGTGGTTACCCCCACAAGATCTATACAGGATCAAGCTAGTCAAACTTTCAGCTTAGACATGGTAGACAATCTCTAAGCCTCACCCTTGTACTAAAGAGCTATCATCAATGAATAATTCTCGGAGAAGATAACCATTCATCTCTGAGATAGAGGTTCCATGCTCCCGTGAATGGTGCACACCCCTGCAGTAACTGCATTTAGTGGGTTTTTTTTTTTCTTTAAGCACATGAAATTCGAAGAGGACAAGTTAGAGGAACATGGGGAATTTAGAGGCCTAAATGGTAGCAGATATGACCATATCTTTATATGTACATGTACTAAATTTTCAAAAATAATTTTTAAGATTTCATTATTTATTTATTTATGTGTGTGTGTGTGTGTGTGTGTGTGTGTGTGTTGTACACATGCCAAGGCACATGTGTGGAAATCACAAAGGACATCTGAAGGAGTAGTCTCTCTTCACCCACCATGTGGGTCCTAGAAATGGTACTCAGATTCTCGGGCATGGCAGCATGTGCCTTTACCTGCTGAACAATCTTTCTGCCCCTCTTGATTTATAAATTGTATTTAATTAAAATTAAAATTTACGTATCAAGTTGTGCCTCGGGTCTATTGGATTAGATTAGCACATTTATTATGTGACAGAAAAACTTTTAAGCCATTAAAAGCAAATAATTCAATTTCATTCATCATGGTAAAACTTTAAGGGGATAAAAATCTAAGGAAAAAAAGGGGTGAGAAGAACTTGGAAATGAGAGTTTAACCATGTAGTTCTTAGCAAACTAATGGAGACACTCATCATTTATGGGTCTTAAATGAATGTCCATCTTTCTACTTCTGGGCTTTTACAGAACTACAGAAATGCTGAAAAACATTTGAGGGCTATTGAACCAACATTTTCAGAAGGTAGGCGGATCCCGAAAAAGCTGGGAGGCTTTCCTGGTGAGCACCTAAGTGACTTGATAAAAATACATGATCTCATTTGAAGCTTTACTGGAGTAAGTGGCAGATTAAGGAATTATCTTGGCATTTTCAAATTGTCTCTTTTAATTTCATTGAGTCCTATTTAGCATTTACTTCAGATTAATTGCTTCATTAGAGTTCCTGTGCAACAGGAATTCAAACTTTAAAAATAGAAGATGTCAAAGTGGAGATGATGTGTCTGAGCTGGAGAGCATCTTACAGCCAAAACAGAATTCCAGCAAAACAGAGAAGGTACTTCAGCAGTGGGACACGGGACTCCAGGGTCTTCTTCCAGTGTGAGGCATGTGTGCTGGGAGGAGGGGAGAAGGGGATTCTTTTTGTTGTTGTTGGCATTTGTTTTCTATTTAAAAGCTATATATATACACCAACCACAGTCTCCCTTCCCTCTCCTCCTGCCAGTCACCTCACCTGATCCTCCCCTGGGATGTCTCAGGGCTCAGGAGCAGAAATGAAGCCATGGAGGATAATAAGGCCCATTTCAGCTTGAGATGTTGCCATCCCAGGTTTCATGAGCCTCTGTGGTCATTAAGAAACCCTTTCCCATGAAAGTCTCAAGGCATCTAAGCCTTTCCTTTCTGAGGGAGAGATACTAGAGATGGTGAAGAGTACCAGGAGGACAGGTAAAGGAAAATCATGAACTGAGAGACACTTTAACAACCCACAATTCTAATATTCGAATGTGATGGAAAATAACCTAGTGCAGCAGAGAACCCTCACCACACCTTCCAGAGAGTCCCTCATGAAATGACGCCATCCCTGGCTTTTGTGGATTTTTTTGTCAAGCCATTCACAGAATACTTCTGTCCAGTTCCTTTAAGTTGGTCTGTGATTTCTTACTTTCATTGAATGAACATGATCTTTACTGAAACCTAAATTTTAGTAAATTTACTCTATTAAAAAGAACCAGGGTCAGTGTATCTCGACAAAAAGGGAATATGGATCTCTCTCCCTGCAACTTCCTCTCCTCCGCCCTCGTCACCCTCTCCCTTCTTTCATTTCACTGCTGAATATGGATAGCGATTATAACTATGAGAAAATACATTATTGAAATCCTTTGGCTTTCAGCAAATCTGGGAGCCCCTCTGTCTCCAAGCCAGGCTTCCATCGCAGCATTGTATAGTTTCCAAGGTAAGCTGGGATCACATGGTGAAACTCTTCCTTCATCACTCATCCCTTACTGTATCTCCCAGAAATACAGAACAGTTTTCCTCTTTTCTTTCTCCTTATTTATCCATCAACTCCTCTATGCTACATACAGATGGAGAGAAGCCTCACTGTTCCCTTCATTGTCACCAGGCAGGCAGCTGATTTATCACGTGTGACACAGGAAAACACACACACATGCACATACACATATGCACATATACATACACACACACATGGACATACACATACACACACAGAGGCATGCACACACACAGACACACAGGCACACACACGTGTACATACACACATGCACACATACATGCACATACATGCATGCACATACACACATGCACACATACATGCACATACATGCATGCACATACACACATGCACACACACATATACAAACACACACACGTGCACATACATACATGCACATACATATGGACATACACATAAACACACAGACACATAGGCATGCACACACACACATACACACATGTGCACACAGATATACATACACACATATACACATGCACACACACATGCACACACACACATATGCACACATACACACACAAGCACAAGTGCACACACATGCACATACACACACATAAACACATGCACAAACATGCACATATACATGCACACACATACATATGCACATACATAAACATGCACACATACACACACAGGTGAACACACACATATGTACACATACACACAGGTGCACACACACACACACAAATTTATATTCATGGAATTCTCATTTGTGCTCTCTAAACAGATATAATACAATCCAGGAAGTTGTAGAGTCCAGTCATTTGGTAATATTTTTCTCTCTGGTGTGAAGGAAAAAACAGTATATTAGAGGAATAAAATATTCCAATAAAACTAACGCAAATAATTCAAGGGTAAATCAAAAGAAGGAGGCATTTCTAAGTTGTGTTTTAGTTCCCAAACCTAATTTCTTCATACTTAAGATGCAAAGGCAAACTTGGACATGAAGTCTAAGCATAAGCACATGCCCCATTCAGCATCATTTCAGTAGATAACCTAAGATAAAACAAAAGATAACCATAAGTACAACAGGGTAGCTTCAGCCAGATAACTCTTGATTATAGGCTGGCCTTTCAATTCATTGCACACTGAACTTCCTTCTCCTGCCCCCTTTTAGAACATCTGTGAATTTTTACCATATTGCACACTAAATCAAACCAAATTGAAAAAGATAACATTTACCTTTTATTAATTCTTTTTTAAATTTCATACTTTAGTATTCAAGATATCCTGGTGACCACAGATAGGTAAAGGATTTCAGGACTCAGTTTAATACTCACTCTCAAGAGCAAGCCTAAGTGCCCAAGCTTGGCTACATTCTCTCCTAAGGACTTAGGCTAACTTCCCAGAACCTCACACAGTTGTGGTGTAGGCTGTCGTCTTGAATCTCTGCTATCTGGACACCAGTAGACTGAGCTCCATGAGAAACCACTATGTCGGTCCTGCTGCCCATATAACTCTGGGAGAGACCCAAAGTCTCTCTGTGATGCTTTTACTACTTGCACAAACACCACATTGAATTCCTAAGTTAAGGCTTACCAGGTATTTACCTCATTTAATTTTTTTTGTAAGAATTGCTGTGGATTGGATTGGTTTGGAGACTGGGTTTGGGTTCAATTTAGGAGTTTGACTTAGTACATAACAATAGAGTATTTATTAAGGGTCTCTGATTTTTGTAACTTGTGTTGTGGAAATGAAAACACAGTAATGTGTGGCCAATATATATGCGTGGTAGTGCCATAGTTAAGATTAGTCTATGAGAAAGCAACTTTTTCCTGCCGAAGTTATAGGTGATGAAAATAAAAGCACTGTCTGAGATAGAGATAAAGCCATCATTGTCCACAGAGGTAAGCAGGCAAAGGAAGTTTATGTGTTGGAATCCAGCGTTAGACAATTTCCAGTCTCAGCAAGACCCAGCCAACAAACTGAAATAAGGTAAGAAACTTCCATGGAGAAAGAGGCTGGAAAACAGCTCATTAATAAACATATTGACTAAGTCACTGGTGGGTTTGGAGTTTTAGATTACTGAAGGAGGGCTGGATTCTTCACTACCACTAAAATCTTGATGATAAGGCAAAAATGAGCATATTACTCACAATGACAAGAAGGGAGGGGCAAAGATATGGTGTTTATGAACTTTTTCTTTTTCCCAGCATTGAGGATTGAACCCAGGAATTAACATTTCCTAGGCAAGCACTCTACCATTGAGTTAAATATCCAAACCTCCAAAAGAAAAGATAAGAATCATATAACAATAAATTAATAGGTAGGGCAAGACAGAGGTATTGCGGTGATGTTTCCAAGTGTTTGAGAGTACTGAGTCATTTGGTACTCTCTGTTGAAAAGCTGAACAGTATAGTCAGGAACTAGAAAGTTTCTAAAATGAGCAAATAAAGTCGACTTCAGCTGTTGCCTTCACAGGAGGGAGTTCTCCAGAACAGCTGCTGATGAGGTCAATGGAACAGAGAACTCCTGCTTAAGGGGACAGCGACTATAGATCTCCCGTTCCTTCCTGAACAGCTACACTCTTCTGTTTTGGTTAAATGGGTAGCATAGGAGGAAATGACAGCAACCTTATCCTGGAACCACAACCTAGGTTTAATCTCTAGGACCCATGCAAAGGAGAAAGAGAGAAAGGACTCCACAAAGTCATCATCCCTTGACCTACCCCATATACATGCTGTGGCCCAAACACACACACACACACACACACACACACACACACACACCAAACAAACAAACATGATGGGGCATACATATATAAACACACCAAATAAGTAAACAAACAAGTAAATAAGTTGGTATTGGTATAAAGATGATATCCTTCAATCTTTCTATTCTATAATAAATAAGACAAATTCCTCAACCTTGATTTTAGAGTGCTTATTGGGATTTACAAATCCCTTCTGATCCCTAATGAAATAAACATAGAGTAATACACAGGTGCCTAAGAAAATCAGAGGGAAAAAGGCAGATACTAGACTGATTTGTTTAGATTCATTTGCTTAGAGACTTGCAGAAATATGATGAGGTAAGTTATTTGTAATCATGATGGGCTACATGGATTTATAAGGTTAGATATCAACATATTATATATGCTACAATAATAGTATAGTATAATATTTCTGATATCTACATAGGGGAAATAACTATTAAATGGACCAGCTAAAATTCGTTTTGTCTTATTATATGCTTGGTTAAAAATGGCCACTCACATAATCAAATGAATAGGAAATGGAATGAACATTGTAATTCAATTTTAAACATGAAGAATGCTTCTAATAAAATACTTAAGTTTTTGGAAAAAGATATTGCAAACTGACAAAGTATATTAGCATATTAAACAGAATCTTCTAGAAAGGAAGTCAATATGTCAAGGACTTTCCATAGAATGGAATCAATCCTTCAGATCTGGCTGGCCTGAACAAACAGGAAAATCATCAAAATTTCCATTGCGCTTGTGTTTTCTTTTTTGCTATGGGATTTTGTTTTTATGTTTTGTTTTGTCTTGTTTTTTTTTTTTTTTTTTTTTGGTGTTCTGTTGTGTTTTGGAGACAAGAAATTACTATGAAGCTCACACTGGCCTCAGATTTGCATTCACCCTCCCAAGTTCTAGGGATGACAGGTGTGTAACACCATGCCCACCTTAAAACATTCACAGTTTTCCGTCACTTAAAGGAGAAATGAAAAATGTATGATATGCTAATTTCAAAAACGAAAGGAGAAAGGCCACCAACCCAAATCATCATGGCCTTCTTAATTAAAGCAAGAGATCAGAATTGGACATAAGAAAGACAAGGATTTTTATAGCTCAGGGGTAGAGGTTTCCAAATGGGGGATTTGGCTGCCAAATAGGTGGTATTAGAAGAGCAGAACATAAGCATAGCAAATTGGTCATAATGACCTCTGGAAACAAAGATGTAGTTGCAAGGACATAACAAGGTAGTCATGACAACAGTCATAACAAGGTAGTCCTAGGTGGTAATTATAACCTTTTGAAATAAAAGTAGGGTTGTAAAGTAGTTAAACAATTTTTGAAACAAAGACATGATTACCTTTCCTGGAACAGTCAGTACAGGACCATTTGTATTTAAGGTTACATTTGGGAAATAGTGCAATCTTTGAGAAACAGAGGTTTAATTATAAAAAGGAATAAGCCTAGTTTGTCTTCATTATAAAGCAGCTTTTAAACCTAAGGTAGAGGCTGGTTCATCCTACAGTGGAGTTTGGTTCATCAATCAATATTGGTGCCCTATTTACTTGTCTGAGTCATTGCTGGACACCATTACCTACTGAAGTGATGGAGATGAATCCACATAAAGTGTGCATCACTAATACAAATGCCTACAAAGCAGGACCTTGTTCTTATATACTCCAGTTTATCAGCTATATGAGAAACCTCCCCCCCCCCCCGAAGAATGACAGTGGTAATTTAGAAAGAGAACAGTTTTTTGGATTCATCTGACTCATCACAGCCAAGTCCATACCCATAGAGCAGGAGGCTTCCATGTTTAAAGAAACATTCACAATTCAAATTTCCATATAACATGTTCCTACTTATAATGTTTTAATGATCAAAAGCACCTCCACATAGCTGAAGGATGAATTTTGATGCAGAGTCTTATCTTTCTTTAAGATCTAGATTCTAAACATTGGATAGCCAATGAACAACCCATCTCTCATCTCTCCCCTCTCTTTGTATCTGACAGGCCACTGAAACTGTTTGCTCTACAAAGAAACTCCTAGAAACAATTTATTTATTTATTATTTATTTATTTTTGAGACTTGACCTGGGTGTTGATCACTAATGTTGCTTTTTAAAAAAATTCCCTGTTAAACATGAAGATATCATTGGGTTAATAAAATAATATAATCAGCCAGAATCTTCTGCTGAAACTCATCAACTGATAGACGATAGAAAGAAAGCAAAGCTTCTGAGGAAGGAGTTTACCGTGTGAAAAAAATGCAGATTCCCTAGGTACACAGAAGGAGGACTTGTTACAGCCCAGACTGCCAGTCCATTCAAAGTTTTTAATTCAATAGAGCAAAGTGGGGCTGGGATTTACATTTCTAGTAGGTGATGCTGCTGGTCGCCAAGTACTGCTACTCCAAGGGAAGAGAGCATAAGAAGGCTTTCCAGAGTGAGCAGTGGACTCTGCTAAGCTGTGCAGGAGCTGAGATTGGAGAGACCATAGTGTTTTCATTGGCTGTGTAACATTGCCTTAGCTCTGGTGCTTGAGCTGGACTTTGCAGCCAGATTGCTCATTCATAAAGAATTTATTGAGACTTGCCATGTGCCAATTATTGGGTTAGTCTTAAGCCTGTAAATTAATTAGTCATTAAATCATTGCAGAGACATTTAAACAAGTATTTATTGAGCACGTAATATTAGCCAGGCCATGGACTTACATCTGGAAAGAGGCAGACCACAGCAGCAGGGAATTGGGACTGGTCTCTGGCTTCTCTGGGGTCATTCATATTTAGAAGAGGCTTTGAAGGAAACCCTGGCTGTTTGTGTGGAGGCTAAAGAATTCACAGTGGAGCAAGTGGTTGCACTATCCTGGGGAAGGGGTATGATGCTCTGCACAACCCTGAAGCTCAGCTGCATACAGAGATGTCTATCTCACCTTTGCTGATAGCCTCGTCCTCTGGGCACAGGTGGAGACAACGAGCTCTTCCCTGTTAGCAGAAAGCAGGTTGCACCTTTTCCATAGTTGCCGTGTGCTTGCCAGCAGGACTCCAGACATGCTTTTGCTAGAAACAATGCTTTTCCAAAAAAAGATAAAAACAAAGGTACATAAGGAGACCCATCAAAGCCGCCCAAAGGCTGTTTTCCTGTAGTGTTTCATCAAAACTATTCTGTGTGCTCTGCAGAGACCTTCCCCTTTCCTGGGTCTGCAGACAGTAGCGAATAGAGGCCAAGGAGCCCCAAAGATACCTGATTGCCCACTGCCCGGATTGCTCCATATTACACCTGATGGCAAATATTCTTCTTTTTGTGTCTCCTTCCTCCTCTCCCCTATCTCCCTCTCCCTCTCTCTCCCTCCCTTCCTCCTCCCACCTCCCTCCCAAGTTCTACTGGTGATTCTTCCTTTCTTTCTTGGGTTCTGACCTCTTTCTACTACATAGTACAATCACAGTGAAAACAAAACTCTTGGTATGGTCTAGTTTTTTGTTACTTTGCTTTTCTGAGTCTGTCAATTTTTAAAAACTATAGATATATTCCCCACTTCAACCTTTGCCACAAAACAGGCAGAAATCATGAGGAATATTTTCTTTTGTATCCTAGAGCAAATGAGAAGAGCAGCCATTAACTGTTCATGATCATCAGCAGATGTAGGGGTTTGTCATTTCTTCAGGAAAGTTTGAGGGATTGCTACCCAGATCTAGGAGCAGTCCTATACATATACCATCCCAATATTTAGGAGCCTGTGACAGAAAGATCACAGAAATGTTGTGGTCAGCATCAGTTACTCAGTGAGTTCTAGGCCAGCTTCAGAAACACAGCAATACTGCCCCCTAGATAGATAGATGGATAGATGATGGATAGATAGATAGATAGATAGATAGATAGATAGATAGATAGATAGATATAGATGATAGATGATAGATAGACAGAAGATGGATAGATAGAAGATAGATAGATAGATGGATGGATAGATAGATGCAAATCTGTTTAAATTATTTTAAGGTGAAGGTCATCTAAGACATTATTGTTTCTTGAGTTATTGCATTAATTTTTAAAATAAAAATTGTGGCACTTACAGTACTTTAACATACAATTCCTTAAGAGATGAATGTGTCTAACTTATCTTTAGCATTCCAAGGGTTCAAACAGCAGATTCTCTGTGTATATTATAGGGTACATGATAAAAGAACATTAGCAAGTGCTTAATATATGCTCTTCATTTCTGGATAGAGAAACGGGCTCTGAGAGTCTGGTGATGTCTTCCAGTTCTCGGAGGCAAGCAATGAAAAGCTTTCTCTTGTCTTCCAGGGCTGTGACCATTGACTACTCCTGGAGGGTCCCCCCACCATGCTTACATGCTTCACAGTATTCAGTGAAGACTGGACAAGTACAGGAAAAAACAAGCTGATCCTCAGAGTAAATATTCTAATAGGCCAAGATGCAATTAAAAATAACTTCATAAAAATGTAGGTCCTAGGGGACACATAACAGGAAATTTTAATAGAAATTTTACTAGACTCAGGTAAAGTTCTCCATAAAACCTGTAAAACCCATTAAGCAGTTTCAGGGAAATATATGCCATCTAATTTTAATGAGGTTGATAAATGTAATTCACCAATAGATGGTGAAATATCTTGCTAGAAGGGAGAACATTTAATTTTCATATGTGCTCAGGAAACTATCTAAATTTATATTTCTTATCTCGGTTGCTGACAATAAAGATTATTTGACATTAGTGAATACAAAAATGTAATTGGTTGCAATAACTCTCAGTGTTCATCTACCACTTACTGTATCTCACTGAAAAGATGACTCTGATCATTGTCTTGGATGACCTGACCTACTTCTGCTTGAATTTCCTCGCATCAATCTGAAGTTTCTCTTTATCGCCTCCACCCAAATGCAAGTGGTCTCATCTTCACAGCACTGTTGGTTCTTATTTTGAAACTTGAGACAGATTTTATCCTTGTCTACAACGCCTTGAGAGAAAAGTCCTGTATTGAGAACAAATAACTCAAAGCCTGTATAACTTCACTCTACAGACACTTTGAAACTCATCCTTTCCTATCTCCTGACTCTGTTCTAGACTCTTGACATGACCTCATCTGGCAGAAGTAAGAAACCAGTAGAGGTCAGCTACTCAGATGAGGGGCTCGATGACTTGACACAGACCATGTATTTCCAGCATACACCCTCAGTTGATCCTGGAGCAAACCCACCGCTGCTGTTTTCATTCAGCTCACTGTTCGTTCCCAAGCCACTCTTGAAACCCAAGGTGTCACGCTCAGCCTATAGGCTTACTCTTGGACTTTTCCCTTAGAAGCTAGCAAGATCATCTTGTCCCCATTTTGTTCCACATGAAATTTTCTTTGGTCTTATACTGTTTTTAATTTCTCTTTCAAGAAGATGAAATCCTTGAGAGCAGAGGCTGGCTCTGTCTGGGTTTCCATCTGCCTCACTGGTACCTTGCTCAGCTCCTGACAAGTATTCCATATCTGCAGAAACATGAAAAAAGGACATGTGTATGATTCAGAGTGCTTTATGCTCCAGTTCACACATCATAGGAAAGAAGTCTGAATTGAGACTTCTAATTCCTATCCTCATGTAGAAGCTACTTCCACTTATCCCATAACTATTTATTAATTGTCCAGCTTCTCAGGCATTCTTCCAGGCACTGAGGACATAGAAATTTAAAAGAGAAAAGAAAAAAATAACTTGTAAGATGACCTCCTCCCTGAGGACTGGCTTTTATGGTGCCAGAATACACCATGCAAGCTTCTAATACCCACAGATAAGTGGATTCCTCATCCCTCATCAAAGAACCTTTTCTTTGCTCCAGAAAAAGGCTTGTATGGAAAAACACAACCAGACAAAATACAGAATTGTGGCACTCAGTCCCAATGGATACATCTACAAAACTGTTTTCACATCAAAGGTCCAGGGATCATTTTAGAAGAAAAGTAGGAGAGAGTATTAAAAAGCCATAGGATCAGAGGGGTTGTTGTGAGACTGTTTCTCTGGCAATCTCAGAAGTTATACCCACCAAGCCTCACCGACACAACTGCTTAAATGGACAGAACAAGAACAGCAACACCAGACATGCTTCAGGGGAAAGTCATGAGTCCTCAGCTAGACACAAAGAACAACAGGCAACTGGGGAATGTTCAGAGTGGGAGAAAGAGTTTTCTTCAGAAAAGAGCACACCGGGTGGTTATTATACTATACCAGATGATCAGCTCTGAAATTGTACATACATGTAACATTATACAGACTGAAAGAATGAATTTGAGCCACCATGTGGTTGATGGGAATTGAACTCAGGACCTATGGAAGAACAGCCAATGCTCTTACCTGCTGAGCCAAGATCAGGGAAGAGTATATGGGGAGGTTTGAGGAAGAAAGGGAAAGAGGAAATGATGTAATTATATTATAATCTCAAAACAATAAAAGAAAGGGAGGAAGGGAGGAATGGAGGGAGGGAGGGAGGAGGGAAGGAAGGAAGGAAGGAAGGAAGGAAGGAAGGAAGGAAGGAAGGAAGGAAGGAAGGAAGGAAGGAAGGAAGGAAGGAAGGAAGGAAGGGTAGGCTATAAGACCAAGCAGCAGAATGAGGTTAGAGGTGACTACTTCAGATCTTAGACAATGGAGTTTGTGCCATTTTATTGTATAACTTCCCTCTACCACAGGCCATCCCTAGGATCAGTCTCTCTCTATCAAGGAAAATTTAGGGTCTTTGTTTACTTCAGCCTCTACTCTCTATCTTTTGCTACTAGTTCTGGATGTTTCAATCCATGTCATCAAAGTATCTGCTAACATCAACACACCCCTTTGTCTCATTGGCTCAGAAGATGTTTAACTGTTTTTCAGTTAAGCCATTCTCAACCAGGGTCATAGCTCACCTTGGAAATTGCTTCATCAAATACATTTTTTATGTTCAGTGTGCATTCAGCCAGACACCACTGAAGAAGTATTTTAGAAACTCTGAAGTGCTGATGAGCTCCCTCACTCTTCTGTGCCTTTGACATGTTTTCTTTGGATGCTAAAGCCAGACCCCAGATGTGACTCCTAAGCTATTGTCGCATCTCTGGTCTAAATTTGTCACTCATCATCAGTCATTCTGATGTATCTAACCTCTAGAATTCTGACTTTATTTTGAATGCAGAAAAATAAGCCTACCTTCTTCATTGTTGATGGCAAGATTCCTTAAAGTTGCTGGAAGACAGAAAGGTGGTCTAATCATCCTGGATGATATCTCTCCAAATTTGTAGTCTCCAAGTTTGAAGGGAATCATTAAACTTGGTTACAGGTTACCTTTAATTTTCCTTTCTTATTTTTCCACAGTGACAAGGATAGACTTCAATTAAAGAAGGCCATAATGCTATGTAAATTTTATTTTTTTAAAAAACTCATTATCAAGTCAATAGATACATGGCATTAAATTCAAAATGCAACAAGAATACATAGATCAAAAGTCTTTTTAGGATATTCCCTTCTTTCCTTTCAGAAGATAATCTGTCTTAACTTCCTTACATATTCATGTGTTATGAAATATAGAGACATACATTTGTATACATGTTTATAAACCCAATATATAATTATATATGTTTGGATTCTATATTAGATATTTTGTGGCTGTGATAGACACCAGACCAAAAGCAACTTAGTGAAGAGAAGTTTAGTTTTGTTTATGGTTTCAAGTGTGGCTGACAATGGTGGAGGAGGTGTGGCAGCTGGAGCAGAAAATTCATGGATCACCTCTTCAACTAGAAACATGAAGCAGAGAAAAAAATTTGAAGTAAGACAAAGATACCCATTCTGAAGTCCCTCACCCAATGTAATACTTCTGCCATCACAGCTCTGTCTCCTAAAGGTCCTACAACCATTTCTAATAGGACTACCAACTGGGGTCAATAGTTTGAATATGTGAGCCTGCTGGAGACATTTCTGAGATCACCAAGAATGCATAACGTGATAGGATATTACAGATGCTACTTTTACCTTGCATGGCACTTTTTCATGTTATACTATAACTTAGACATGATTCTCTGCCCCCCCCCCCAGCTTTATATGCTTTTTGAATGATGTTTTAGTTAATCACTTACAAACTATTAGAATTTTTGGCTACCACCTACAGTCTCTTCATGAAAACTTTATGTATTATTCTTAAAAAGTACTTGGTGCCTATAAGATATTACTATAAGTAGAGTGGCATATTTGGAATCATAAACACTGAAATATTGAAAACCACCTTAAATTCAGAGAAGCATTATCAAATAATTTTCCACACAGGTGATAGCCTCTCATACTATTACAAACAACTACACACAAGTGTAGTAGTGGGGTTTCTTGGTCCCAGGCGGCCAGAGGTCCGAGACCCACAGACCTGCCATGCCAGACCGCTTAGCCGCCCAGCAGCCTGCTGCTCAGGCCCCTAGAAATGACTCAGATGCTTATATTAACTTTATGCTGTTTGGCCTATGGCTCAGGCACATTGTTAACTAGCTCTTACATCTTAAATCAATCCATTTCTATTAATCTGCCTGCCTTGTGGCCCGTGGCTCACCTGTGTTCCTTACATGTTGCTTCTTGGGCGGCTTGCTCGATCTGCCTGACTCCGCCCTGCTTCTCCTACTTATGCTCTGATTTCTCCTCCTACTTCTTCTATGGTACCTGCCATGGCCCAAAACAGCTCCTTTATTTAAAGATTGAGATTCACAGCATACATAAACGCATTCCCACATCACACAAGGGTTCCCATTTATCCACTACATGGAAAGTAACATCACAGTGGAACTTTCATTTAAATTCCTTTGATTTTAGCAAGGGTGACTGTCTTTTCCTTTGTTTGTGAGTTATTTGTATTCCTTTTTCTATGAACAATCTGTTCATATTGGAATCTATTTTGGAGTCTGCTTAATTGTCAGATGTTTAGAATCAAAACTGTTCTAGTTAATATTTCTTCCCCATTATGTTTCCAAATTAAACAGTGTCATAGTCTCTATCAATATAAAACTTATCTGCTAAACAACAGGTCTGTTAGGTATCTTGCCTAATCTTTTGTCTCTTCAGCTTTGGGTATCACAAACTGGAGGAAGCCAGTAGTGTTGCCCTGGAACACTGGTTTGGTGGAGCACAGACCCTCTGTTTCATAGCCTCTTACAACTCAAAGCTCCTTCTCCTTTATATTTCCTAAGGACATATAACTAACTTGGGAATTCTACACACACGTGAGTCTCTACTCTGCCCCCCATTGCCTGTGTGATGTCTTTGTTTCTATCCATTCTTTAATGACAGGCAACAGATACACACCTCTTATGTCCCTTTCAATTAATTCCATAGTAATATTTCTTGACATTGGCTGGATTTATCAAAGCTAATGAAAGGAATTGATTAGATTTCAAGTGTCTTTTCTTCCTTCTTATGAACCTCTCTCATAGTCTCTCGACCCTACATTTTTTATCACATCTCCTTTTTTCAGAATTTAAATAAGAATATGCAGGTCAAGGTATCAGATTAGAAGTTGAATCTTTCTGACACAGCAGATGGAAGGAATCAGAGTAACTGAAAATATACTATATTCCAGTGAGAAGCGTTGGAAAAGACTTGTAAATCTTAAAAAAGGTGATTAGACAGCTGGAAACTGCAGAGGGACATGGAGCAGGTGCAATGAGAAGAGGTAGGTGGGGCTTTATTCCACCCTGGTTCACTAATGGTAGTAGGGAGGGCAAACAAGAGCTTCATTGACAAGGGAAACCAGGAAACCCTGGTAAATGGATACTTACAGGACAACCCTTAGTTTCACAACTTTGCATCCAGTTAGAAGTGTTTGTAATATACTGATTTCTCCTTAGAGAATGGTCACCATTAGAAAAGAGGCCCATTCTTTTCTTGCCTTGTCTCAGAGAAGTATGTCCAGGTGCCATGACTGGACAAAGTCTAGTGTTTAAATGAGAGATTGTATAGGGCCCTGAACACCAAGAGTAATCATAATTCAGGGAGTCTGGGGGACAATCTACCTTAGCCTCTGGTTGAGAGATGCCCACAGAACAGTTATAGGACAGAGTGGTGGTGGTGGCAGTGGCTAGACACACTAAAAAATTCCAAAAGGAAATTGGAGTTTGAAAAGCTGTGTTAGAAGTGGAAATGCAAATAAAACATGTAGCAAGAAGGCATTATATAACCATAGGCTAGGTCAAACAGAATGAAGTATATCAGGGAAGGAATCCAAAGCTCATGAAATATTGCATTTAGACATCAATAAATAATAATAGCATAAAAGGCATAGCTGCAACGTTCAGGAATTGCTGGAAAGTAATCAAGAGAACAAACCTAAAAATCCATGGGACAGGAAAAACCGAAGTAGAAACTAAAGAAATGCCATTCAATAAAAAATAATAGCAGAAGTTTCTCTAAATCAAAGTTTTAAAAGAGGAAATCTAAGAACAAGAGGTATATATAAGAAACAAACAAAAACAAAAACCTAAACATCTAGTGAACAAATTATTTAAAGGATGAATGACAAAGCAGTTGATTAGAGAATTCTCAAAAGAAAAAATTTAAATATTGAATGCACATATCAGAAAAATGTTCAACTACTCAGCCAAAATTGAGCGCAAACCCAAAGTGTGTTGAGATTCTACTCACTCATATCAGAAGAGTTATGATCAAGCAGACAAATGATGTCAAATGTTGGTGGGGATACAGAGGTGAGAACCTCTCACACATTGCTAATAGAAATTTAAACTAGTTAGCCTTGTTTGCATCAGTATGGAGGTTTCTCAAAGTACTAAAAATAGAAGAGCCATATTGTTTACTCCTGAATATATTTCCAGAGGATCCCAAATCAACGTCTCGGAAAGATTCCCACAGATCCTGGTTTATGGTTACACTGTTTACAATGGCCAGGAAGTCCATATACCTAGTAGAATTTTATTCAACCTCAAAGAAGACAGGAATTTTTTTAATAGCTCTCTTTTTCCAGGCACCATCTCTCTTATATGTTATAATGGTCCTTCCTTATTACGAAGATTTGTTAGGGCTCATATAAGTAAAAGGCTTCCCCGTGCATCATCTCCTCACTGGTAAGGCACATAGTGATAGCCAAGCACTCCTTAATTTCCAAAAATTCAACCCAGGTATCACATTTTCAGTAAGCCTTCCCTGGTGTATCTTTTCTGTCTATGTTTCATTCAAACCTAAAACTCTACTCTTTATTAGTCACTTTGTTACAGTTATCTCTTTTTACAACCAGTTACAATCAGTTTGAGTAACCCCCAAAGGAAACTGTTCTTTATATACTGCATATTTCTAGTGACTCCCGTGTTTCTTATTATGTAGCATGCATTTAATGTCATTTATAATATATGCATAAGGTAATGGTTTGGAATAAGGGATGGAGTTACTGGCCAATAAACTTTAGTTTACTTTCCGTTGCTTTGATAAGCTCATGACCAAAAGCAACCTGAGGAAGGATGGGTTTATTTCCACTTACAGGCTGCAGTCTATCACCTGAAGAAGTCAGGCAGCAGCTCAAGGGGGGACAAAACCTAGAGACAAGAACAGAAGCAGAGACCATGGAGGGATGATACTAGCTTATTCAGCTAGTTTCCTTAGACAGCTCAGGCCCATCTCTCCAGTGATGGTGCTGTCCACAATAGGTTGGTTTGTACTGAATCAATTTGCATTCAAGAAAATTCCCCATGTGCGCATGGGCCAATCTGATGAAGGTGATTTCTTGTTTGAGGGTCCCTCTTCCCAGGTGTGTCAAGTTGACAATCAAGATTATATATCACAATATTCATTTCACTTTTCTTGGTTTTAATTCTTTTTTATAAAATGGCAATGGTAGAAATTTAGTAAATATTAAATGACCAAACCTATCTAGCACCCAATATAGTAATTGCCCACTAAATATAAATGCCAAACTATATGCCTTTTAACGGTTATCTCTAAAGCATAGCCATCCAGTTGGTTGCCATCCACAAAGTCTGTTTCTTGTTTCATTGGCACAATTGTTAGTTAAAACAGTAAGGAAATTGGCCTTGAGGTGGCTCATTTTCTCAGTAAATGGGCTTAAAGGATCATGCTGGCTTTATTAGTATTTTTTAATTACAACACTGCTATTGCACTCATTTTCTCATTCAGAAAATAGAATGGAACATCTCATAGCAAATACACTGTCCAAATAAACTGCTATTATCACAATGAGATGTTCCACTATGTCAGATCTCTAGGGCACACAGAGACTACAAGTCTCCAGGCAAATGTCTCTACAGAACAATGGGAATTTACTACTCACTCTGGTAATGAAGATCTCAGAAACACCTTATGCTGAAATACCTTGATTTTTCCAACAGCATTATAAATTCTCAAGATGTTGTTGTTATTGCTTTAGCAAAAGCCATATGTTCTCTCCCTCTGGGGGGAACACCTGTCACTCTTAAAAAAAAAGTTTGTTACAAATTTATACATAGATATTAAACAATAGCGTGGAGTTCTTTTCACTTTCGTGAGTCAGCTAAATCCAATGTTGGAAGAAAAAATGATGAGCCATTTACTTATGCATTGATTTTTTAAATTAATTCAGTGATTATCTACTATCTGCCCTCTTTTGTGCTAGACATTGTCCTGGACTTCGGTTCAACTATGATAAGTTAAGTCAACATGGGTATTGACATGAGTGCATTCCAGATTAGGACACATATAAGTCAGAAGAAGATAAACAAGTTATTACATTTTAGGATTGTAAGAAGTAATTGGAAGAAATACTATATATCACCAACATAGACTTACTTTAAGGACATGGATTGGGAGAGCTCTATTCTAGCAATTATAGAAGTGATATTAGAATGTAAGGATCGTGCGTGCACTAAAGTAGTTGGAGAGTGTTCATGACTGGGGCCAACAAAAAAGCTTGCTTTCTGGGGTGACTGAAAGATGGCTAGTGTGGATAGGAAAATAAAGACTAAAATGAGAGGCCCAGGTAATCTTGACCAAGCCAGGCCTGATTTCATAAGGCCAAGTCAGCCACGTTTGGATGTCTCCAGAATGGCTGTGCCCCAGGGCTTCCTTCTCCCATAGATGATCTATTCTAGATTATTGCTGTAATCATTATTTGTCGAGCACACCTGTGCATAATGTTACCTTGGAGCCTTGGTGTGTACTCTGTTCCTCTTGCCCAGTATGGAAATAGCATCAAGTTGAATTAGAATGTCCGCTCAGAGACTTGCAAGCAATGTAATCCTGTGAAATTCTGAAACCTTGTTGGGCCTCATACCCTGTAAAATTTGAAAAAAAATTATGTAAGAAATAGATAAAATATTACCTGTAAAAACCCCTAACATCTTGCCTGAATAGACAGCTGCTTAGTGAATGTTAATTTCCCTGTATCTCACTTACAGAGTTTCTATTTATCCCTTTCAATACTGTTTGTTTCTTAAGCACTGAAGCTCAAACTCAGGGCCTTGCACATACTAGGCAAGCACTCTAGGCAAGAGATGAGCTACATCCCTATCCCTTCACTGTTTTCTATGTAACACAAAAAAAAAGGTTTTATATCACTACTATGACTTTATCCATTTTAACAATTAGTAAGCCTGTAGTAATGGATAAAATTGAGAACAGAGATATAATAAATTACTGTGTAGTATGTTTGCCGCCATAGAAGCAGGGAATGTTTTTGACTGGCAAAGCCATGTAATGTTGACACGCAACACATGGAACATAAGAGTGAATCCCATAACTGGAGGGAAGTTAAGAAAAACCTGCTTAGAGAGTCTAGGCTGCAGACAATCCCATTACAGAGTTAAATAAATACCTATGATTTGCCTTAAATAAAGTGTATGGCAATCTCAAAGTTGGATTAACTAGTAATTTGGACTCTTCATTAACTAACTTAGTAACTAATTGATATTTTCTATTTATGACGCTATGCCTTGAACTAGAAAGTTGTATAATATTCTTAAATGAATGAATTAATTTCACAGACAAATATTAATATATTACTTAATGTGTGTATATTTATGTGCAAACTTAAAAAACTAAGCTGAGGCACAGATTTTTTTCTGTTATTCTTTATTAGCTAGCATGAAAACTAAATTATTAAATTATCAAATACATTAATTTCTTGTATCATGTGCTAAATTAAGCAATAAGAGTTCCTACTGACAAATACGGTGAGATTTGAGAATTTATAACTAAGATAATAACCACTTTCAAGACTTTTCTTTGAATATTTATTTTGTAGGTATAGTTTGGAATGTCTTGATGAATTTTGATATGTTAAATAATTTTTGAAGTACAAGTACTTAATTCTAATGTCAGAATAGCTATTCTGAAGCTGTGGTTTTATAATTTCACTATCAAATACATTTTTATTCACCTGTAGTTAAAAGTTCATGTTTCAAGCATTTTAACTTTCTAGAGACTTTTTCCTCTTTATGTTTAATATTTATATCAAGATTATTTTTAATGTAAATACTTGAAAAGCAGAGTAATTTATATACTAGGATGTTTTGTAAGTTTCTGTCTCATTGACAACTTGCAAATACCCAGCAGCTGCTGTCCAAATAATTGACTCAGAGGCTTAATATTATAGTAAATGCTGGGCCAGTAGCTCAGGCATATTACTAACTAGCTCTTACACTTAAATTAACCAATAGTTCTTATTTATTTTTAGTCACATGGATTAGTACCTTTTCTTAATCCAGCATTCTCATCCTGCTTTCTCTGTGTCTGGCTGGTGAATGCATTTCTGCCTTTCCTCTTCCCAGAATTCTCTAAGTCTAGTTGCCCTGATTATACTTCCCACCAAGCTACTGTCCAATTAACAGTCTATTAAACCAGTATGAGTAACAAATCTTTACAGTGTACAAGAGCATTATTGTGGGAATGCATTTGTGTGTGCTATATCTTTAAATAAAGGAGCTGGTTTGGGCCATGGCAGGTACCGTAGAATAGGTGGGAGGAGAGTCAGAGCTTAGGTGGGAGAAGCAGGGTGGAGTCAGGCAGATCGAGCGAGCCGCGGAAAGAACAACATGTAAAGAACACGGGTGAGCTACGGGCCGGGCCCACGTGGGCCACAGATTAATAGAGATGGGTTGATTTAAGATGTAAGAGTTGGTAGCAATGTGCCTGAGCCATAGGCCAAACAGCATAAAGTAAATAGAAGCGTCTGAGTCGTTTCTGGGGACCCGGACAGCGGCGGGCGGATAAGCAGTTCCGGCGGCAGGTCTGTGGGGCCGGGACCTCTGGCGTCCCGGACCCGAGAAACCTTACTACAACACATTATCCCACAGCACTTTCCCCCTTTAAAAAATGAACCCTAAATTTAATCTTTTTTTGTTTAGCCTTTTTCCTGACCATTATCCATAACAACTTGTAACCAACATTCTAAATGAAGACAAACATCCATAATTGATTTTTTAAAAAATATGGTATAGTTCTCTAGACTATGTCCTGCTGATTAGGACCAAATGAAAATTTAGGATCATGGGTAAGTCCTGAATGGAGTAGTCTGAGAGGCTGGATCATCTCAGCCAGCATCCTTGAAGCTCTTCTAGATAGAGAACTCAGAGGAGACTGCAACAGATGTGCTTTGAAATGTTAGATCATCAGAACCATCTGTTCCCTTTGGAGATTTTTCAGGGATCTTTCTTAATCAAGCCTTATTTTCTTTAACCAAGAATAAATGTACAGCTTCTCATTTTCTACAGAAATAAAAAAGAAAACCTCTTCTCAAAAGTAACATATGTTTTGACTTCAAATTTTAAGTCAAGAAATTCTCAAATATATTGGTTGGATTAATCCAACAGCATTTATAGTTAAATGTCTTTTAGTAGCTGCTGCTTCTTCCTCAGCAGGAATCCAAAGACAACACAATAACATAAAGTTTCCAGACTCTTTGCATATTTTCTATCTTTCTGTGACATTTTAAAAATTACTTTTTTTTTAAAAAAAAAAACTAATCTTTTTTTTCCTTCCCAAGCCTACATATATTTTAAACACACTGTAAATAGTCTTAAAGGTTTTTTTTTTAAATCTGTCTTTACTGTATATCTCAATCTTTTTCTTAGCAGTAAGCAGCATGACTAAGATTAAAGCCTCAGCAATGGAGGCTGGCACTGCCCAGTTCTTTGGTCTGTGAGAGCTTTGTTTTATGGCAGAGGAACTGAAAAGAAGCCATATTTACTGCCCAATTCTGTCTCCAAGTAGTGCATCACTGCCCACAGCTCATAAACTTCATCTAACTGTTTGGCAGCAGGGCCTCTTAGAAGAGCCTTGTGGTTTTTGCCACTAACACTGAGCCAGAAAGCCTTAAAGGAGCCATGCCTTTGCTTGCATCTAGCAAACAGAGACTCTCAAGAAAATGTTGCTACCAAGAAGCTGTGCATGACTCTGTTCTTTTGTGTCTAGGATATAGCATACTCGGGCTTTATGTGGATGTATGTGTTCTACATTGGAGTGCCACTGGGATAATTCTTTGTATATTTCTGTTGCCCATTTTTGAGGACCACCCCCTTAATTTCTTCTATGATTATTCTGCTTTGCTTCTCAATAAGAAAAATTCTTATATGTATAATCACTTGATTTAGGGATTCTTTAATGATAATTTTATTAGAGAGAGAAATAGACTAAAGACCTTTATTATACAGTCATGGCATTTCTCCCAAGTATCAATTTTATCTTCAAGCATGTGGTCCAAGTTCCAAAACATTGCCTGTAATTAGATGTAATTACATAACATATCAATCAAAATGTGGTATTTTGGATGACAATTCTCTTCCTATTCTCCCTTAAGCTTTTATATATGGTTTTCCCACTATCTTTTTAGAAACTTTCTTACTATTCCTACCAAGAAAATGTCTCTAAATTACATACTACATTTTAAACTGTCTGAGGACCAACTACCATGAGAACCTATGATCAATTGTACTAACAGGAAGCACAATGCTATTAAAACATCCACTTTCTGAGAGAAATGAATCTTCTTCAACTTCCACCCTCAAAGCTCTATACAGGTACCTGAAACTGACTCGGAAGCCCTTTCTGCTTTTCTATTTGCTTGGATCTTGTAGTGCTATATATATAATTTCTTACAGTTCCTTGGAGCAACCAGAATAACAGAATAGTTTCTTATAGATCTTATAGATGTCAAAGGTATACCTGCTGACTTCCTTTTTATTTTCTTTAGAAATCAAAATTTATAGTTTCTGCAAAGTAGGTGGAGGCTGGGGTATAAGTAGGTGTCCATTGTGGGAGGTATGCTAGAGGTTTGTTTCTAATAAGGATTTTTCCTAAGAGGTCAGAAAGAAACAATGTCATTAGAAAAACTAATTACCACTTTCCTTCATGTTTGCTTCTCATTTCTGATTTTTGATATTGCTCTTATTGGCATGTGGCTAATTTGATATTTCTAGAATATATCAATTATTAGATAATATAGTTGGTAGTTTACTTGTTGGTTAACTTGGCCTCTAATTTACAATTTCACCTGTAACCTCCTCTCCTTTTTCACTAAGTTGTCCTTAGTTGTACTGAGCAAAGACAATTTGGTGGGTTCTCATGAGCCAATTTTCTGTTGTCATGGAAACAAGATAATTGCACAGAGTATTCATTGTGCATGGGTAACACTGAACTAACTACTGTAGAGTTTTCTCATTTATCACAAAACATTTACAAGAAGAATATGATATATTTCATGATGTTAAATCAGTTGCCACATTTCAAGGTGTTAAGTAAAATTTTTTTATTAGAATACATGTTAGATGAGATGGAAATTGTTAAATCCCAGGAGTAACAGATGGAAGACCACAAGAATTGACCTGAAAGAGTATGCTTTGCTTTCTAGTCTTGGGGATCTGTGACTACACAGTAATATAACCACTGTCACTAATCTTGTCTTGCATGATGAGAAACTGGTGAAACATATGTTGTCTTACGGTATGGATATCAATGTTTCTTTTATCCTTTTTTGATAAAATGGCCTTATTATCTTTTCCTGACTTCCTTTCTTTTGATCAAATTTTCCCATATGTTTACTATACTAACTTTCTTTTAAAAAGAAAATAAGCTATTACTCTTGCTGTTCTAGGACAGAAGAGATTTCCCAACATATATCCATCACAGTCTATAAAGCACTAACTTGTATGCAATAAATTTTTAGTAAAGCACATCCTGAAAGGTGCTTCTTCTCTGAATCCACTCTTCTCTTTCCTAACAACAGTCTAGACTACTGTTTCTTAGCTTCTTGACCTCAGCTTTTAAATGGCTTCCTCTGAACCATGACTTTTTGGTTTAAATTTTTTTTTCTAATTCTAGGAAAACTCTATCCTTATTTTCAACTGTAAAAGGTTTTTTAATTACTTTCCAAAGTTATTCATTTCTACATACTCAGTTTTCATGCATACTTGCTGAGCTGCTCAACCTTCCATTGCTGTGACAAAATGCGTGAAGAAAATAACACCACAGGAGAGATATCTTCTGAGGGTCTAGTGCACCTTTGTTTGAACCCACCTCTGTTGTGTAACAGAGCATCATGGTGGGTTAACTTTATAGTCTCTTGGAAGCATAAATGAGGAGGATGAACTATGGTCCCAATAACCTTTACCAGGCCACACTTGCAAAGACCTAACTTCCTCCCAGTAGACTTTAACTTTTAAATACTTCATAGCTTCCAAAAGTATTGAGCTAGAGAGTAAGCCTTAAGCCCATGGACATTTGGGAAAAGTTACCATCCAAACCATAACACCGCTTTGACAGTAAGACTCCAGTAGCAGAAACGGAGGACCTCCAGTTTCACTTTGTCACCTGAGCTCCCTCAATCCTGTGACTAGGACTTGCCTCTTATGTCATTGAGGAAACATGGTCTCTTCCTTAGCTTTTCAGTGCTATGGTAAATAAATTGGGGAAGTGCCTTGAAGGAAGAAAGATTCATTTGGAACTCACATATTGAGAGGATTCAGTCTGGTTGACATCTTTGTTTTTTTTAGGTCTCTGACAAGATTAAAACAGTGGAGGAAGTAGAGAAAGATAAAAGTATGTTGGAGAAAAGCATCATCTTCATAAAGGCAGGGACAGAGAGAGAAAGACACTAGGAAAACATGCCCTTCAAAGTATCCTCTGCTCCCTCCACCCTAGGATCTATTTTCTCTAAGCAAGCCTTTTCTCCAATAGCCTTTTCAGTATGAACTCATCGATGATAAAGAAGTACCTTCATAATTCAGTGACCTCTCAACTGAGCACCAAGTCTTCAAAGCATAAGCCTTGTAAAGGACATTTTATACTAAAGCCATAATACATGCTCTTAAAAAGCCTATTCATAACTATCATCATTTCCCTCCACGTTTTACTGGTGTTGGTCCTCTCTCTTTAGTCATCTACCCTCCTCTGGTGAACTTGAACTCCAGAGGATGAAATTACTTCTTGTTTAGAGTTATTTGCGTCTAGTCTAGTGTGGGAGGTAAGAGCCAATTTTGTTGAGTATCTACTGAACACAGCAGTTGGCAGATTGGGTTTACGCATTGTTGTTATACTGTTGAGCTGCAGTTCTCACTGAGCACTGAAAGCAGATCTCACGAAAAAGACACCACATGCCTTTTACTACCGTCCCAGCCACATCTAAGATGATGTCAGTTCCACAAGAGAGGTTAATGGAGAACGGCTATGCTTGAACAACCTGATTTAGGGATTTGGTGGTGTTCTTTTTTACATAGCTTCTTCCTGGTGCTAAATTTGATTGCCTTGCCTGGTTGGTATAGCATCATTCTTCATGTTTTCCAAATGCTTAGTCAGTTCTTTATTGTAGGGTTAACTAAATAGCTATTTTGCTTCTTGCTTTTGAAGGCCACAGGATGGAGTCAAATCATGACATCTTAATTTTTTTCTTAGATGTTAACAGAGCCTGATTTTAGGTCTGTGAAAAATAAATAAGACTAAAATATATGCAGACATAAAAATTATAAATGGGATCTAATAGTAATCTATTTTGAGTATGAGCTGGACCGAACAACCAATTAGCAATTGCCTTGTCAAAACTCAGGGGACAGAGGTTATAAGATATGCCATCATAATTTTATTTGTCCTCAACATTTGAATAACTGAGGTGAAATGTTGCCTCTGGTCTCTGAATCCTTGACAAATAATTTCTGGACCTCTCGCTGAAAACTGTTGGCTAATTTTCTGCAGTAAATTTTATCAGTGATTGTCACAGCCTGTAGTAATAAATGACCCTTCCTTCCATCGCTACCATGCCTGCGTGAGGAGAGAGGACACACAGGGTGCAGCATTGTCTGTGAGATGAAGCTGTGCATGCATTCTTTTTATGGAAAGCAATAGCTTTCTCCAGGATTTTGCTGGAGAAATTTCATTGCTCCTCTCATATAGCAGGCACTCAATAAATATTCAGCCGCTTGTACTTTATTTTGTGCTGTCTGCTGGTAACCCAGCCATCCACACAGTTCGGGAAACAGAGTAGAAAAGATGATAAAGGTGAAAGTGTCCAGTATGATTCTGTACACTGCTAGTCATAATTTAAGTGTTCAGATTGGCACTGGGACCCACAGAGTGCAGCTAAGCTTTAATGCTACATCCCATTGTTTTTATAATAGGACAAGAGATTCCACAGGTCAGCGTCACCCCACAAGGGACCAGAAGGCACTCAATACACAGCTCTTGTCTCCTCTCCCACTGAAGGCATAAGGAACTGCTGCAAGTCAGAGCCAAGTTGTCCTCATCTTGTAAAGTAGGTCCAAAGCCTGCCAGCCTTCAGTTCCCACAGCCTGAATGTAGTTTTACAGATTAGGCATAAATACAACAGAACAGATACAATTCCAAATTTATCTTAATACTGCAGTTTCCAAGGATGTAGTTTGGTGAGAAGACAGACTGTGTTCTGTGTCAGCCCAAGACTGATGAAAACCTTGACACAGGTCTTAATTTCCATGCCATTTGAATTGCAAAATAGACCCAGAGAGTGCTTGAAAAAAATTTCAAAGTCTTTCATTATCACATTGGAAGAGCTTATGGAGGAAGTCAGTCCTTAAAGCTAAAGCCTCACCCACTATGGGCCTAAGATGCTACTCTTAAGAATAGCTGGTCTTCACAGGCAACATTTCTGGTTTGTCAGTTGCCTGAGCTGAAGCCCAGGGAGGCCTTTTTGTTGCAATTTTCAACTTTTTCCCTTGGTTTAAACACCTCAAAATCTAAGTCAGGGAAATTTCTCTCCTGCCCAGGAAGCCATTTCCTCTAAATTTGTCTTTTATAACTTTATGCTTTTAACTTGAAAGAGTATAAAAGACATATCTGTAAGAATCAACCTACAATTGGGTTAAGAAAAATCTCTAATATGTATATCTTTATTTAAAAATCTGAATTCTTCATTTTTTGTACAGCTCAAATTTTTAAGTTCATTTAAACCTAAACTGAATATCATTTGAAGTTTTTAAAAAATCTAAGCTCCATTGAAAGATTAAAAACAAACCATCAACTTCTCTAAGACTTTTTTTGTTCTTCATATTCTGAGAGAAAAAAATACTAATTCCCAAGGTAAGACTAAATTACGCTCTACCTCAAAAGAACAAAATTGTGTATTTATATCTTTCTATGCTGGCATCTCCTTAGAGTGAAGACATATGTTCTCACTATGTACCTTTTACATTATTTCAAATGGATAGTTACTTAAATGTAGCATTATAAACACTCACTATTAAAAAATGTACACAGCATGTATAGTTTATGACAAATAAGAAAATCAATGCAATGTCCATGTAAGTCAACATTTTAGGCACAGAGAAAATGAACACAAATGATTTAAATTATTTAAAACCATATCTTGATATTGTGATCAGATTTATCTTGTGCAAAGTTTGGGGTACTTTATATAGAGTAGCCTCTGGATGACTGACTTGTGTTGGAATAGCCTTCAGTGGATAGCTCGGTTTGTGATGCATTTCTGATATAAGTCGTTATTTAAAGTTGATACTACAAATCACTGAACTATTTTGGATCATAGACATCAACAGTGGTAAGAGTAACTTGTATGATGTTACAGTACTAACCTATAAGATCATTTAAAAATCCTTGGCTAAAATTACATGTGACAATGGATTAGCCTAACTTGTATTCATCTGCTTCTTAGTGATATATGTAAATTCTACTTATCAACCTTAGTCATCTAATACTCTACCTATAATTCTAATTTTCAAAACTCTAATAATAATATTTTTATTATGTTTTTCAATTTTCTCCATTTAAAGACAGTAATTCATACCTAACTAAAACCTAATCTAGTGTTTTCAAATTCTCCTTTTAAATATCGTTGTCCTTGAATTATTTGGACAATTTCTCTTTTCTGAACTGGGGTGCAGGCTTACTCTGTGGGAACCTGGACATCGCCACCAAGCTTCAGGACTCATGCTAGAGCTTTCCCCAGGCTTTGGGCTTCTGCTTTAGACTCAGAGCTGCACTACTGAGCTCTCTTTTCTGAGGCTTTCATGGCTGGGCTCAGCCACACTGTGAGCATTCCAGGGTCTCCAGTGTGTAGACAGTCTTCCCTGGGATTTTCTAGACTTAAGAAACACAGGAGTCAATTCCTTTCCATACCTACCCTTTCTCCAGAAAATATAGTTTTCATCAAACTTGCTATAAGTAAGTTGGGGTGGAGAATGAGATACATTTTATGTCATAGTATAACAATTAGGACAAGAATGTCTTCAAATAGAGCCTCCTCATCAAGTGTTTCAGAAACCAAACCCCTCTGTGAGTCAAGATCATTGCCTTTCTGATATGCAAAGATGACTCCTACTTTGGTTAGATACAACTTCTCTTCTCCAGGGAAATTCACCAATAACTCTTCTGCCTCGGTTCTCTATTGTCACAGCCACCAATAGATTGAGAATTCCTGATGTATTCTGATTTTGTTAATTCACTAAAAGGGAATATGATGGTTATCGGGTCTTCAGTTTTGAAAGAGGAGATAGGTGGGAATGAAAAAGTATGCCCCAAGAAGACATTATCTTTATTGGCATTTTTTTTTTTTTTTTTTTTTTTTGGTTCAAGAATCCATGACTCAGCAAGCTTCCATGAAAAGATATAATTTTTAAGTGCCAAATTATACTGCAACCAATTTATTAATATGTATGGCCTTAACAAGAAGAGTTATATGAGTACCCAGTAATTTCCTTAGAATGTTAATGAGAGGGTAAGACTTGAAGCAAGAAACGCTTTACAGAAAAAGAGAAATTGCATATAAAATTTTTTTTAAATAACTCTGACACTAAAGACATATAGTATTTATTTTGTGTAACAAAATTTGCAAACACATTAGCACATTTACTTAACTCATAAACTCATAAATATTTATCACCCTCTTAGATTATTTTATGACACCCTAAGTTTCTAGACACCTAATAGCCACTTGATAGCATTTTCAAAATTATGATATCAAAGTAAAAAACTAGCTTATTTCTCCCCAATATGCTCTTTGACTTGGTATTATAGAACACCAGAGAAGATTGATGCTGTTCAATGTGAATAAAATAGGAACAATTCCAGTCCTTGAAGTATTTTAGAATGTTCTCAGATGCTGAAGTAATAGGTGTGTAATATATTTAACATGTTACACACAGATATACATACACACACACACACATACACACAGACACACACAAGTTTATAGTAAATCCTGTAGATTTGGGGATGCCATGAGTTAAATCACATGTTTTCTGTTCTGTGGCATTATTTTATAGGAACATTTGCAAGTCTGCAGATAATTTTCTGGATAATTTCATATCTAGTCAGAGTTTAATAAAAATGGACTTGCTTATTTGAAAAAAAAATCATGTTCCATAAAAAGATAAATGGTTGAATAGATGGAAATGTTTAGTATCCTAACTTGATTAGTATACATTATGTACATGTATTTAATTGCCCTAATGCATATTATAAAGATGATGTAAAAATAAACAAAATAAGCCCCCCTATTGTCAACAAGAGAAGAAAAATGGAGGGCTGCCAATAAGTCTATGGTAAGAGACTAAAAAGCAGGATGATGCCATTGCTAGTACAAAAATACAACTCTCCCCAAAGAGGATAATGGCAGTTGATCATGGAACCAAATATTAATGACCGTGACTCCTAGACACAGATTCAGGTTAACTCAAATTTCATGGTTCAATGTGATAACGGTTTGATAAAGCTTTATAAAAAGTTTGATAGTAGCTGAAGAAATAAAGTTACTTACAAAGGAAGGTGCTTTTAAAATAAATTGTAAAGCCATCTCATAGGAGAATTACAGCAGAGGGGGATTTCTGCTATGGGCCTCTGATGTTACCTGATAGCACTCTTAGCCCTTCGCTTAGTGGAAACTACTGTCTTGTTTAGTTACATTTGAAAAGGTTTTACATGTTGGTTACAGGGTATTAGGTCACACATAGAGGTCTTGGGCAAGAAATGGCTCTTTAGGGGACTAAAGGCAGCCCAAGATAAATGGATTTGTCACATTCCAACCCCTCCACAATCTTTGGATCTTCTAATCAGCAGAGTGTTGGGTGGAAGGTGTGTTTCCTCTTAAGAACTTCCATTCATACATAGCATTACATATTATGGAGAGAGGAACAAGCAGAAGAAACTTGGTGGCACACAAATACGGAGCCAAAACAAACAAACAAACAAAAAACCCAAACAAACACAAAACAACAACAAAAACCAAAATAACAAGATACTATCTGAAATATATTATTTTGAATAAAAACCATCATGGAAATAATTGTCTATTTAAAAGGGGGACTACAGTCTCCCTCAGAATCAATATCTAAGATGTGTTTCAATGAACCATTAAGTGGTAGTGGGAATTCATCTCTAAGGCCGTTGTGCACAGAACTATATTGTAAGACAAGGCTGTTCTCTAAAGCAGTATGCATTTAAAACTGCATGAAGAAGATGCCTGGCCCCCACCATTTGGTTGTCCATGGGGAAGGATGTTACAATCATCAACTTGGTGAATGTTATCAGGTCACACAGGCAAGGGAAGGGTTTTTTTTTGGGAAACATACAAGTCTTATTCTTCCGGAAGACACCAGTTCAGATCCCAGCATCCACATCAGCCTCGGTTGCCTCTGTCCAGTACAGACAGCATCCTCACATGCATATGCATACACCCCTCCCCCCCCACACAATATACTTTTAAAAAATAGTTCTCAAACCCTCAAATCTAACAGTTCTCACAGTTTATAACCCAGGGTTACTTTTCTGGATCTCAGGAGACTGCCACATGAGGACTGGCAGCTCCCCTAGGATACAGAGAAGACCTATTGCTATCCTGTGTGTTATTTCATAGATTCCCCTCTACCTAGATTTGAATAATAAATATAACTGCAACACCTATGCCATCTAGTAATTTTAGGCCAAATTTTATTAGTAAATAGGGACCTATGTCCCCAGATAAAGTATTCATTGCCGACTCCTGGTCTTTAACAACATTGACCCCAATCTTGTGGAAAGAGGAGCTGGAGGGAGGTCTAGAACAATTTCTACACTCATGGACAGGTCTGCTGCCACCCCCAGATGCCCATGGGCCGGAACCTCAGGGCAATTTCTGATTTCTCCAGCGTACAAATCACCTGTATCTGCTAGCTGAACATTTCCCCTTCACTGAATGTCCATGAAAAACATGTTCAGAGCACATTTCATACCTAAACTACTTTCAGATTCAGAATCATTACATTTTGTGTTGGAAGGCTGAGAGAACATTTACATCACTCTACCCCGTCATTTAACAGACAAAGGCAATGAAATTCAAAAGGTTAAGTGGCTCTACCAAAATCAAGAGGTTTTTTTTTTTTTTTTTTTTCCTTTTCTTTTCTTTTCAATTTCTTCTTTTTTTGTGGCAAAGCCCAGTCACTGATGGATCTTCGTTCTTTCATTTTCACCCTGGCATGACTCTTTTAAAGGGCCTTTAAAATTAAAATCCATATTAAGAGGCTAATGTCACTTACAAAAGCTTTATAGAAAAGCCTTAGCCTTGCAGAGTTTATTTACCCTAGATAAAATATCCATTGAAAGATAAAACATGTATATGCAGGAAGAGCTTCAAACAGACTAATGGGTTTGACATGTTGAAGCTGGACCATTAGTAATCAATTATATGTAACAACAACAAATCACAGAGAGGTGTGTGTGGGGGGGGGGGTGGGGGAATCCTGCTCCACTTGTGACAGTTGTAAGCCAAAGTAAATGGGGGCAGCAAGGGAGGGGACACACTTCATGCTATAGTGCCTAACAATGGTCTAGCTTCCTTGACCTGTTCGTTGAATGACTACAGGCACCATTTTTGGTGGTGGAGAGACAGAAGGTTTTAAAAGCATTACTATTTATGTAAGTGTAAGACAGTTTGGGTTATAAAGCTGCAATGTCAGACTTGTGACTTGTGCAAGTCCCCTCATCAGGAAAGCATGCGCAAAGAACAACTCAGGGTGATGCCAAGCTGGCAACATGGGCCATGAAAAGTTTTATTATTGAGGAAATTTTATGTCTCACTGTATCATATGGTAAGAGGGGGAGGGGAGCAGAAATTCTAAAGCATGAGGAGTCAAGTATTAAGACAGAGAAAGTGGAAAGAGAATTGTAAACTTTCTAAGAAGAAATAAAATGTTTAGGCGATTGTCTTGACTGCAATGAAGCCTTGACAGGACACTCTGGGTTTGCTCTGCTCCCAAAGCTGGTGCACAAAGCAGTAGCAATAATGGGTTCTTAGGAAAGTCAATATGAGTACGAGAGAGAAACACGTGCTCCCGGGGGCTTCTGCTCTGCTGCACAAATATTACTTTAAATTTACTTTTTATGGAGCAAGTAAGCAAAATGGTTCTTCATTTCAATCACATTTTTAGAAAAATATGTTTTCCTACAGAACTGAATTCAACACAAAGTTACGGGAAAAGGGGGAGATAAAAAGTCACAGAGAACGTTTTTGAGGATGCCATCTGTTATGAATGAGATCGATTGTGTGACACTTGAGCAAGGTAAACACATGTCTTCACACTTTGAGATGCTATTATGTGGGTCTATTATAAAAAGCATGTGGCCTAAGGGTGTGGACAGATACAGGCAACCAGTGTTCTCAGGCACAGAGATGAAAGAGGAAGAAGGGCCTGGGGGACATTGCTCTTGGCCATCTCTGACCACTTGGAGGATACACAGCTTCCAATCTTCCTGGTAGCTTCTAGCCCTGGTATTAATGAGAAAAGGGAATAAACTCCGGGGACAGGAGTCATGTCAGTGCCCACGTGATTCACTGTAAGACCTGGGAAGGTACCTTGGAACACTGAACTCTGGGCTTCTGAGAATACCATTCCCCTCCACTTCTGGGAACCCCACCCACAGCCCATGATGCTTGCAAACTTTTAGGGTATACTCTCTAAGCAAATGCTGTGAGGATGGAGTCTAGGGATCAGCAAAACAACCACAAAACACCAAGTCCCTAAACTTATATTCCCTGCCCATTAATGCCAATATGCAAAAATTTTCCTAATGAAACACATATCTATGGAAAGTGTGTGAAGACTGTGATTCGTGAGACATAACACTTCCCAGCTTTAAATGCTGAGTATGAAAAGAATAAATGTTTGAAGTTTGCATGAAATGGTCCCATAAAGCTGTGGGACGCTCCAGAAGGTTCCTGAGACTAACTGTGAAATAAAAACAAAAATGTATTAGAACTAAATTCAAAGAAGGGTCAGAGCACATGCAGGTCTGAATAAGAAACAGGAAGCAATGAGTGGAAGTTGGTGATGCTGGAGCCCTGGTGAGATCTGCTGAGCTTCCCTCTTTTCCTTTTCAAAGAAAGAAAAAAAAGTAAAATAGAAATGGATGGGGAAATTTTAGACCAAACTTTTTTGTAGTATCATCTCTCTTTAGGGTTCACCCAAGAGGAAAACAGAAAGAAAGATAACTAACTTCACCTTCCACTTAACTAATATGGGTGTTCAATATTCTGCCTGAGGAGTACATTTTTCAGGCTTCAAATTCTGGGGAGCAGGGCTGGGATTTTACCAGTGGGTAAAGTAAATACTGTGGAAGCATGAGGAACTTCAAATCCCCAGACACCACATGAAAAATGCCAGGTATAGATGTATTTATCAGTAATGCATATTGCATGAAGACATCCAGATTCCATGTATTCTCTAGTAAGCCAGTTTAGACTAATACTGTTTCAAAAATTAAGATGAAGACACATTAAGGAACACATCCCAATGTCATATCTGGCCTACATACACAACTGCACTTTCAGGCATACCTATGTGCACATATGCATAAAAATGTACACATGCACACACACAACACAAATTTCAGCAACAAATGGAGTTGATTCTAACTTGTTTGTGCATTAATAAAGATAGCATTCTCCATAAACACATGCAGAGGTACATATAACATTACACACACACACACACACACACACACACTCACACACACACACACACACACACACACACACACACACACACACACGCACACGCACACGCACACATGCACACACACACTCTCTTTT
The DNA here is from genome assembly GCA_033318265.1 of Phyllotis vaccarum. Classification (NCBI taxonomy): domain Eukaryota; kingdom Metazoa; phylum Chordata; class Mammalia; order Rodentia; family Cricetidae; genus Phyllotis; species Phyllotis vaccarum. The sequence goes on along the minus strand of JARWLC010000006.1, from coordinate 107,122,502 downwards.
CTCTGCCTCTTTCTTTTCTGCCTATTTATCTTCTTTTGTAAGACTTTACCATATGGTTTGGTTCTACACTTGCTAGCTTTTTATTTCTCCTCATGCTTTATATTTTCCTCATAGGTGTATGTCTGCTTTCATGGCCTCTTTGTAATAAAATGTTGCCCTAAGGGTTAATAAAGAGACCATGTGATTCTTTTTTGAGAAATTATGGACTGTCAAGAACCATGAAAGGACTAACATTATATCCCTCCTGTAAGGTAAACAGGAAGCCTACCAGGCTTGTGCACCCCATAAGAAGATAGGTGACTGTTGAATCGGAGACAAAAGATGTTTCTCACAGCACAGCCTGTTTTAGAGGTTGTTTTAGTTAGTTTGTTTGTTTTTTGCTTTTTGGTTTTTTATTTGTTTTTTGTTTGTTCTCTTTGCCTCCTCAACCAAGGAGCTCAGTGCTGGCTGGCAGTCTCCAGAGGGAACCTGAGACCACTCTGAATCTGATTTGATGAAACCCATTGTTTATAAGAGCTATGGCTTTTAGTATTTTAGACACTAAAAAACTTCTGTCTTCCACTCCATGGGAAGGCACCCTTTCTACCTACCAAAGTTATTTTCTTTACAAATACCTTGAAAAGACAGTCTAGGACAAAGGACCATAGGGCCTCTCCACAAAAACATGAGAGACAATGGTCCCCAATCCATACTTGCTTCTAGGCTTTGGAGCACTTCATCCACTCCTCAAGTGACAAATGCTTAGTTTGCCAGTCCATTTTCCAGTGAGACAATGATAATGATCTCTCTCTCTCTCTCTCTCTCTCTCTCTCTCTCTCTCTCTCTCTCTCTCTCTCTCTCTCTAATTGCTTTGGTCAAAAGCGTTTTATCACAACAATAAAAAATTAAACTAATATACCATCATCACTATACCCTGCCTAGCTCGCTCTCTCAGTTTAGCGCAGTGAGTTCAGTCTCCAGCATCCATGTTATCAACTTCGTACACGTACCACTATGTGCACCATCTCTCCCTTTTAACCCCCCCCCCCCCCCCGTTGGGTTGCAGGACTAGGCTCAGATGAACATCATAGCTCCAATCTTGACACAATGCCAACTCTGCCTCACCTGATGCAGCCTTTCTATGTGGGGATTGGGCAGTCCCGTTCTGTCCATGATTCTCTGCTCTCCTCTTTCAAGATCTGCCAGAGGCCATGTCCATAACCTCATCTCACTTCAGACTGACCAGTACTACAAAGGAAGACAATTCACAGGCCCCTGGAGTGTAGGTTCGTCTATGTTCCTCACTCTGGGGAGGAAGTGTATTTTACTTATGTCCTGTCTTTCTTGAGGAAGTGGCAAGAATAAGAGCCACACTCCGCATTTTCACTGAGAGCAGTTTGAGCTGCCCTAAGACAAACTCCTTGGTAGCTTCTTGTCTCAGGCTTACTTCAGTTTTTCTAACTTTTCCCAGAATGTCTTTGGAGTTCTCTTTTAAATCCAACAGACACTTTAAAAAATTCTATTACTTTATCCAATGTTTATACTTTAATACTGAATTCTAGTTTTAGAAATACCTTCAAGTTATTTAAAGCCTAACACCTCAAAAAAAAAAAAAAAGTGCCGATTGGATAAGTTGGGTTAGAAAAAATGTGTGAATATATGCAATGAAACAGATATACTTACATGATTGGTAAATTGGCTTTGGATACAATTCCAGTGGAGAAACTCCAAATATCCAAGGTGTTCACAGCTTTGGGGGATTAAAATAGCTTTTCTTCCTAAAAGCACAGGCACTTAGTCACGAAAAGTGTGCATGGCAAAGTGACTCTTTTTTTATGGTATTTCTTTAGCAGTATCACTTTTTAAGCCTTGGAGATTATAGCAAAGTGAAGAAATTTTATCAGTAGATCCTGGCTGTGCCTTGCCAGAGTCCGTGCGCTCACTTCAAGAGTTTCCATATTGCAAAGTGTGATAGTTACTTTTCATTTCCAACTCAACACAGTCTAGAATCACCCGGAAAGAGAACCACAAGCAGGGATTCTCCAGATTAGACTGGCCTAGGGATGCTCATAGGGGATCATCCCAATGATGCTAATTGAGGTGGGAGGAACCATTTATGAGTGGCACCATTCCCATTACAGTGCATTTGGTTCCTGAACTGTTCACTCGTAGGGAAAATGAGCTGAGCACTAGTAAGTATGCAGACACAGATTCTCTCTCTGTTCCTGACTGTGACTGGCTGCTTCAAACTCTGGCTGCCTTGACGGCACCAAAATGATGAACAGGAACTGTGAGTCAAATAAATACTTGCTCCCCTAATTTGCCTTGGTCAGGGTGTTTTATTGCAACAACTGGAAATTAAACTAATCCATCATTCAAATGAATCTGTTTGTTTTCTCTTCCTTTAGATAATACCTATCCACCTTTGCTTCTTCTTGTTTTTGAAAGATACCAGGTTTGCTCAGAAGTAAGTGATATCTGTGAACCAATCCCTGCCACTCATATCACAGTAGATTTAACTTAGGTTTATGATGACTGAGCTGTCAGGTTCAAACTACTCAAGAGAAAGAGGTATGTGACAGATCTATGGCTATTATACTGCCCTGTGGTAAGATGAGTATAATCCTGTATAGTATATGATACTTGACAACTATTATATGCTTCTGTTTCTACTTTATGCATTTAGTTGACTGAACTTTTGTTGCTTTAGAGACCACCTATTCTCATAAAATTTATAATGCAATAACCTTTCCTGTTACTGGCTTTGCACATCTGGTATTGACTTCATTGACTGATTGACCTAAACCTTCCAGGTTTGTGAAGTTCCCTCCATGATATGTGTATGCAATGAAACCACCTAACAAATCATTTCTCAGAGAACATAGCTCATCATTGTAGAATGTGTGACTGAGTGTGCTGGTGAGCCTCTCAAGAAAAACCCTGTTAGTTGCTTTGCCTGGGAGAGTTGATGATGCATATTGCCTTCTATCTTTAGCAGAGCAGAAATGTCAATCAAGTGTAGAGGTGATGAGAAGCATACAATTCTTAAGCCCATTTTTTTTTTTTTTTGCCTGGGACCCCTGGTGCTTTGGCAAACCAAAGACAGTGTGTCTCTGGGTTGCACAGGGGGCTGCTGGTTTATGTATGTCCTCTGTCAAACACATGTGTATAATGAAGATGCAGGGTTATGCAAACCCTAGGAGAGGCAGACACAATTCACAGACAGGTTCTGAAAAACAGTACAATTTTTGGGAGAATCTTTTTACTTTTACTATTTTCAAAGCATTATTTTATGGCTGTGGAGATGGCAGTGAGCTGCTCTTGGTGCACATTACTAAATAATGTGGAAAACAGTATCTGGGGTTAGAAAAGTAGTTTCTCAGGTTTTTCTTAGATATCTCATTTTCCATAAAGCTCAGAAAGAATGATAATACTTTCTTGCCTTTTTAAATTTTTACCAACGAAATTGTGTAATAATGTATATCAGGATGTTTCTTCACTAATATGTGAGAGTTCAACCCATAGAAGCTCTTAGAACAAATCTTGAGAATTAGAGATTCAGCTCTGTTTCACCCAGTGAAATCACACTATACGGGCATGTGTCATATGTTATGTGCCTATCTATGTACATAGGTCAATAACCTTTGTACATAACAGAGCCACCAGCTTTATATCTAAAATCCTTGGAAAATATTTCTGCTCTGTACTGGTGTAGTCAAGGTTTTCCCAAGAACAATTGCATGCATTGGCTTCCCACAGGTATGAGGGAAGAGAGATGCAGGAACCAAAGAGACACATTCCTTCAAGGGATTGACTGTAAATGCTGGCAAATCTAAAGCCCATACATCAAATCACAGACCTGGAAACTCAAGATGGCTTTGTAAGCTACGGCTTTCTTCTTATCTGTGGAATCTCATATTTCAGCTTTGCGGATCTTCAGCTGAGTGTTTGAAGTGTACTTGTAACACACTCAGTCATCTGCTTTACTTAAAACTAACTGATGATTGATATTAAGCACATTCAAGTCATCTGCTTTACTTAAAACTAACTGATGATTGATATTAAGCACAAGCCCAAACAGAAGTACCCAGAAGAAAATATTTAACCAAACAACTGGAACCCATTGTCTAGCCAAGTCAATACCAGAAAATTCGCTATCCAAATATGCTAATACACATTGAGCCTCTTTCTGTGCATATTTATCTTTACTAGCCCACTCTTATGTAGGCCACTACATTGTCTTACCTGGAGAAACAGCATTCTCATTATTTCACATCAGTCAGCACATTCCAATATTACGTTATTTAACAAACCTTACTAGTATGTATTAGTAAGACTGTTGTTTGCAGAGATTACATATGGCCTATGGTGTGGTCAAGAACAAGAGAGAAGATGACAGAGCTGTGTGCTAACTCTCTGCATGGCTGCTCCCATAGGTGTGTTGCCCTGTTCACTTGTCAGCTAAGGAAAGTCAAGGGCTGAAGTTGTTCTCTATGCAAGGTAGAGGAAAAGAATAGCCGGAAACAATAATATACCCCCTACACCTCCCTCTCTGCGACTTGCCGCAATGCATTAATTATTCTTAAAGTAAAACCAAATTGTGTCACTCTGTTTTAAAAGACCTTTATTCATCAGAACAACCTCTTTCTCTTTATCTGCCTTTTCCTCCGGGCTTTTCTTTTTTCCCTCTTCCTTCTGTATCCTTATAGCACCTTCCATATACCTTCCATATTTTCAGCTTGATCACCTTATGTATTATGTTACAGTAATGGAAACATGAGAAACATCTCTTGTCTTTAATAGATCATGTGGTTCTCTCAATGTCCAGCTGCTATATAGTTCTCCATGTACTCTGGCAATGTAGTTCAGGTACTCCATATGTTTACCAAACAAGTAATTAGTTGAACCCTAAGAACACAAAAATCTTAAGGTAAATTCATTGCTCCTATATGTGATGGTCATTTGATCTAAATGGAATATCCCCCAATTCCCCTCCCCACCAATGAGTGAAGTAACTTAAAATTTTCTGTTCAAAACACTTTTATAATAGCCTGTTAGTGCCAGAAATTCTTCAGTGAGAATGTAAGTCCAGAGAGCCCAGGTGACTACCATTCATGGTGATAGAAGCAGCCAACAGGAAGAATGTTAAAAGGTCTGTGATCCACATCTACTGTCCCACATTTGTCACCTGGACCCTGAAGGGAAGTGCTGTGGAGACCTTAGTTTAAGGATGCTGTCATCTAGGAAGGAGGCAGATTAAATTATCTTGAGGCATTAATGCACTCTCTCAGAGACAGGAAATTATAGCGTGGCTTGCTATGTATATTCAATGTGTATAGGGATTAAGTATAAATGGAAAAGTTGCTATCAGAAAAACAAAACATTCTGCAAGCTAGATTAAAGTTTTCAGTTTTGGTTGCAATTTAATCCAGGAGGACTGACTGCACATTTGTTTATTTGCTGAGGCGAGTTCATTAAGAACTTTTATAAAATTCTATAAAATTCTTATGTCAACCCTGTGCCTTAAGGACAGTGTGAACCTCTCAATAGAGGATTTTAATTCAATGTTGTTTATGAGTCTCCCAGAGTAATTCTAGTGAGCAGCCTCAGCTGAAGACAAGTGTTGTAGATGTTTGCCAGTGTGGATAAAATAATATTAGTGAGCACAATAAAATAAAATAATCAAATTAATTATTTAAAACACAAAATAAGGGTTGAGTGTATAGTTCAGCGACAGAGAGCTGGCCAAACACCTCCAAAACCCTGCCAAGAAAATAAAATTGAGAATTAAAGTACAGATAAACTTGATCCACGATGAACGTGTACGGTGGGGGAGGGGCTCGACGATGAACGTGTACGGTGGGGGAGGGGCTCGATGATGAACGTGTACGGTGGGGGAGGGGCTCGATGATGAACGTGTACGGTGGGGGAGGGGCTCGATGATGAACGTGTACGGTGGGGGAGGGGCTCGATGATGAACGTGTACGGTGGGGGAGGGGCTCGATGATGAACGTGTATGGTGGGGGAGGGGCTCGATGATGAACGTGTACGGTGGGGGAGGGGCTCGATGATGAACGTGTACGGTGGGGGAGGGGCTCGATGATGAACGTGTACGGTGGGGGAGGGGCTCGATGATGAACGTGTACGGTGGGGGAGGGGCTCGACGATGAACGTGTACGGTGGGGGAGGGGCTCGATGATGAACGTGTACGGTGGGGGAGGGGCTCGATGATGAACGTGTATGGTGGGGGAGGGGCTCGATGATGAACGTGTACGGTGGGGGAGGGGCTCGATGATGAACGTGTACGGTGGGGGAGGGGCTCGATGATGAACGTGTATGGTGGGGGAGGGGCTCGATGATGAACGTGTACTGTGGGGGAGGGGCTCGATGATGAACGTGTACGGTGGGGGAGGGGCTCGATGATGAACGTGTACGGTGGGGGAGGGGCTCGATGATGAACGTGTACGGTGGGGGAGGGGCTCGATGATGAACGTGTACGGTGGGGGAGGGGCTCGATGATGAACGTGTACGGTGGGGGAGGGGCTCCACGATGAACGTGTACGGTGGGGGAGGGGCTCCACGATGAACGTGTACGGTGGGGGAGGGGCTCGATGATGAACGTGTACGGTGGGGGAGGGGCTCGATGATGAACGTGTACGGTGGGGGAGGGGCTCGTGTCTTTTCCCCTCTCTATGTCACTGTAACACAGTGTTTATAACTGTTAGAAGAGAAAATAGCCAAAGACGGAGAAAAATAAAAGCACAGTAGTGCATAGAAGAAAAAAAGATTTTAGCAAGGTCTTATGTTATTTTTCTTACGTTATTCAGCATTGTCAATGAAATCCTGGTGACTGCGTCAACTTTCCTTTGCCATTATAGAACAAAAATGTAATAGACAAAATGTAAAGTGGATTCTTCTTCATGATTTACTCATTCTAAGAAGCACAGCTGTGGAGCCAGCCATTTACTACGGTAGCTTCCCCGCCCTGCAGAACCAGAGTCTCCCTACTTCTGTTCTAGACTCTCCTGTTCAGCCCTGGATTCAATCCCAACTGCTGCAGAAAATAACATCACTTCTCTCACATTTTGGTGCAATGTTTTGAGAGGATACAACTAATGTATCAATTTTTATGAGCTCTAACAGGATTGGGGATCTTTATCCGTGAATGGAATCTTTATGGTTATCTTAAAACATTTATATGAATTCCCCTCCATTACTGTATGCATCTGTAGGAGGGCCAAGTGACAAAGCCAAATTCGGTGATAAAAATATTGAGATCAATATTGAAAGATACCAGTCACCTAATTAAATGTAAGAAAATAAAGACAAAGAGGATAAAGGTCAATTAAAATAAAGAAAAGGTAATTTTTTTATTTTAGAAATATTTAACAAAATTAAGAGCAATATGAGTAGAAGAAATCTTTCTCAAACAAAATTAAAGTTAATGTAAACCCATGCTCTTTATCAATAATTAATATTATTGATGGACATAACGTATTTCATAATAGCTATAAGTACTGATAGAAAAAATAGAGACAATTTTCACTAACAAAACAGGGATGCCCTGTAGCAATGGGGTTTCTTGGTCCCAGGGGACCAGAGGCCTGAGACCCACAGACCTACCACCGGAGACCACTTAGCAGTCCGCCGTTGTTGCTCAGGTCCCCAGAAATGACTCAGACACTTATATTAACTTCATGCTGTTTGGCCTATGGCTCAGGCACATTGCTAGCTAGTTCTTACATCTTAAATCAACCCATTTCTATTAATCTCTCTGCCACGTGACCCGTGGCTCACCTGTGCTCCTTACAAGTTTCTCCTTTGGCTTCAGCTCCCTCTGTCTGACTCCGCCCTGCTTCTCCTACCTATGCTCTGATTTCTCCTCCTACTTTTTTTTTTTTTTTTATCGTGCCTGTCATGGCCCAAAACAGCTCCTTTATTTAAAGATTGATATTCACAGCATACAGAAAGGCATTCCCACATCAATGCTCACATATGGTTGCATGAAATAACTTCCTCTTGAACCTCTTTTTACTGACTATTTATTAAGAATAGTTTCTTTGTACCAATAGTTCGTGGGGTAGCTTAAGAGTGTGGACTTTGAATCAGGTGGAGTTAATTTCTATGGGGCCTTTCACTACACTTGTATCCTTATGCAAAGCATCAAGCTTGAAACTTCATATTTCCTGTTTGCAAATTGAGGACAATCTAGTTAACTTGGAAACTTGTAGGGAGATTAAAAGATAAAATGAGCTTATAACATAGAGCCCTGAGCACAGTACCTGGGAACTAGTAACCAGAAGGTGACTCTTCCAAGTAAACGGGAGAGTGAAGATGGAATTAAATTTGAGTAAGGGAGGCAGAAAGTTCTCCACTTCTTACTTCATAAAATGTATTCATGACTCTGCTTCTAGCTGAAATTTCTGGTAAGCTTCATGACTTTTCTGGAAGAATCTGGTGTAAAATGTAGCCATGATAACTTTGTTTTTCTAATCGTCCATCTCTATCACTCAGGCACCTCCCAGGTCCTGTGGCTGGACTCTCCCACTGAGGGAGGGAGAGAGGAATGATTCCTATGTAGTTGTTATAAGCTGAGCTAGAACCGGTGGCCTCCAGCTGACTACCTTTCTTTGCTCTTCCAATACCCCACTGGACCGCCTGTCCTACAGCTCCTAACTCAGACCTTGGTGACAGTATCTCTGCTCCTACGAAGCATTTATGGCCTTTGATTCTGTATTTTCATCTTGTTTCTGTCTCTTCTTCAGTCATTTCCAATAGGTTGATGATGCAGTCCATGGTTAGAAAGCTTCTCTCTCTCTCTGGTGTTCCTATGAACCCTGGAGACGTCTTTGCACTAGCCCAATGGAATACCAACCTTCCCAACACTGGGCACTCTCTGGCACCTTGGCCAGTTTTCTTAACAATAAACAAATGACATTAGCATTATAATAATATTATAAAATTAATCTTAACTTATTACCTGCTCATGGCTCAAAGAAGTAAGGGCCAAATTTGGCTCTGCAATAAAAGTCTTCTGATTCTATAGACTTTTCCATTATTGCTTTTCATACAAATTCTTGATCAATGGCCAATGGAAATACATTGACACTGTGTGTCTATCATCGACTCCATAGAAATGACTACAATCCAGCAGAATCTACACAACTAAAATAATTTTTCTCAAAATGGAGTGGACTGAGAATCAGTTGCAGTTCAGCCAGATTATAAACACAATGAGTGGTTTTTGTTTTTTTTTTTGTTTTTTTTTTTTTTTTTGTTTTTTGTTTTAGCATTAACTCATATTACCCTGGTATTTTTTCCTACTCAAATACAGAGCACTCATTAGCTATTATTGAATAAATACTCACACTAAATAAAAAAGGCAGTATTGCATGCTAGACTCTTAACTTATGATAATGAAGGACCACCTATCTGCTCAATAACATGCAGATTGTACCTACCCCATAGTATTGGTTTCCGGTTCAAATTTTCACCACCAAGTCAATGTATTATGTTCATCTGAATGGCAGCCATTTGCATTCTGTGACTGTTTTTCTTACAATCTTAGATCAGAATAGTTAGGCAGTGATAGAATGCTGTTGGATTTTATGTTTTCCTCTTTCTGGATAATGAATTTTCTCAGAAAGGAATTTGTGAGAAAGATGCATAGTGGGTAGAGTCTTTTATTCATCTTCAAGTTTCTTGGTTATCCATAGCCCTAGAGAACCTGGATACTAAGAGGCCTTATCTATTTGGAAAGGTTTTCAAGTCAATTAGATTTATCATTTGAAGGTGAAAAATGCCAACAACCAAAATCAAAAAACCAAAACCAACCAAACTCATTTTGAAGTCAGTCTTCTTTTGGCCTTCCAGAAACTTTTTAATGATTGTAGATATACTTTCATGGGAGCATAACCAGCACTTTTTGTGCACTGGTCAGCTCAAGCTATTCCTTCTCATCTTTCCCTTGAGAAGGTGAATTTTCAACAGTTGGCATAGTTGGGCAATATTTCAGCAAACACTTAAAAACATTCTCCATATATACGTGTGTGTGTATGTGTGTGTGTGTGTACACACATATTCACACACACATATATTATATACACTATGTACAAATATCTGAGTATATATATACATATACAATAAGTATAGAAAATAATGTACATCTCTTTAAAAATACAGTATTATTTCTCTGTAAGCTACTCTGGGTTGTTAATGTTCTAAGTATTAAGAAATAAATTACAATTGATGGAGAAAAATGGAAAATGATACTATATAGCTATCCCAAAGGGAATATAAACATCAAAGTGGTTAAGGGAACCTGATAGTGCAGAGTATAGTGGGCTTTGAGATGAAGCCCTTATGAAAACATGGGAAATTGACCATAGTCCACACCACAAAATGGACCATTTATAATGACCACAAATGGGTTTGACTAGTTCTGGAGGTTGTAAAGTCAAACATCAAGGATTTGCACATGTGAGGGTCCTCTTACTGTCATATTATGGCAGGTAACATCATATGTCTAGACATAATCTTTGCATGCACAAGAAAAGAAGTGGCTGATCAATAGCCACCCTGCACTAAACCACACATGGCTTATGGGATCATCCTTTGAAGTTCCCACCCTCTCAAAATTTGTACTACATAAATGTTAGAGCACATGTACAAACCACAATACCTTCTTCCCTCTGTCTTTTGCTTTGGTTCATCACAGTAAATATATTGTGGGGATATAATAAAACATTCGGAGATATCAGAGGGATCTATCCACAGTCAGTCAAGGAGGATCAGAGAGTGGTGATTCACACCTTTAATCCCAGCACAGGGAGATTCCTGGGAGTGGTGACCTACGCCCTTAATCCAAACTGAGTTCGAGGTCATTTTAGTTTACAGAAGGAGTTCTACACTCCCAGGCAGGCAGTGGTGGGGCCAAGCCTTAATTGAGAGTATTTAAAGCAGGCATAGAAAGACAGAAGGGCAGGAGAAGCCAGGAGGAGCCAGGCTGAGGAAGCTGGAAGACAGCTGGGTAAGATCTGACTGTGATGTCCGAATGTTTTATTATATCCCCACAATATATTATTATTTTTTCCCTATGCAGCTCCCAAATCTACATAATAGAATGTGACTTTGAAAAGTCTCCATATTTTACATGCCATAATTATGGTAACCTGGGAGAACTAGTCTCTAAATTCTGTAAGTAAATATCAATTGGTTCAGTTTGTCATGTGTCCATCTCAAGAGTAAACTGTGATACAGGCTGAATTAATAACAAAATCAACGCACCATTTTATCTATGGCTTGAGGTAGTTTAAGTGATTATCAGAACATTTGAGATATTTTCCATGAACTTTTTTTTTTGTGGAATGGGAAGTTTGAAAAAAGTAAAATATTGTCTTGTTAGACTTCCAGTTTTGGAGATAGAGCTGAGTTGCTGAAGTTTTAAGCAGGGTTCTAAAAAGAAGTCTGGCCCTGATACTTACCAGCCATGAGATTTCTCTGTGGCATTTGTATAATAAGACTAATAGTGCTATTCATATTGATGAGTTAAGAATGAAAACAAATTAATTTTTATATAATTTTTTTGATAATGCTAGCCACATAAAACAGTAAGCAATGTTAATTGCTTATTTTTCCTTGTGGTGATAAGCATGAGGTCAGATTTATGCTTCACTCACTTCTGGAGTCATTGAGTTAACATTTGACCTTTGTATTTCCTATTCTGTATATTATTAATACTGATTTGGCCATGTTTAGTGGGGATTTAGCAGATAACTCAGCATTATCAAAACCAGAAAGTATAGAAGTGAGTACACACATGGCTCAGATTAACTTGAATTTATTCTAACTATTTGTTTCTTAATTGAAACAAGATGTCATTATGTGCTCCTTGGCTGGCTTAGAACTCACTATCTAGAACCAGCTGATCTCAAACTCACAAATATCAACATGCCTCTGCCTCTAAGTGCTGGGATTAAAGGTACACACTGCTACACTTAGCTTTTGAATTCATTTTAAAATGTGACTCTAGATGTATACAGATGATACTAGGGCCCTTCTAATATACCCATTGTATAAGGGAAATAAAGAAAAATAAGAGTAAAATTTGTTGTCATTCAAAATTATTGTTATTTTCATTCATAGAAAAAAATGGAGTGGACTGTAGATTAGAAAATGATAGTACACCACTGTTATCAGTTCTATAGATATGCATTTCTGCACACCATTTAGCCTTGAAGTTTGTGAGGCTCAAAGATAAATCCTGGGACATGAATTTAGCACAAGGTTCTTATTTGGCGCTATATGTTTATCCCACTGTTGTGTGATTATTGATGCAGCTAAAAGAAAGATCAATTTCTACTTTCAAATATGTTTGTACAACACATCTGATTCATGATTAAAAGTTGTTTATAAGAGAGTGGCATGTGTTTGTGAGATTGATAACATAAACAGAATTTTACTTTCCCATTCTTGCATTATTTTTTCTCTTTTCCCTCTCTCTCTTTCTCTCTCACTCACACATATACAGAGATAGATAGATATATAGATAGACAGATAGACAGACAGACAGACAGATAGGTAGATAATAAACACAACACATACATACATTTCTATCTCTCACACATTCACACATACCTTAGGAGGTTCATAGTGACCAAGTTATTCCTTGACACTGAGTCAAACAGCCACATGGTTGGCTGAAGAGGCTATGAGGTTGAGCTGTGCCTACAAAACTACACAGATACATGACAGTTGTAATATTTATTTTTTTATAATCTAGGAGCCTTATTTTTCAAAAGAATATTAACAATATAGATCTTGACCAGTGAGAGAAAATTGTGCTGTTGAGAGGTGTGAAAATTGTATATTTGAGAAATGATAGAATGGACCAGAAATGCCTTAGGTCCTTATCACTCAATACAGCTCAATAGTAAAACCTCCACACAGCTTTAAAAATCACGTTACTGGCTTGTGCTTCAAATGTGCTTCACATATTAGTTCTGTTAAGATGATACATAGTTGTTCAAACTTAAATCTTCACACATATGGATATATATCATGGGATATATGCAAATTCAAAGGCTGTTTGACAAGGCATTGTGTGCTAGATAATTGTGGTTGAAGAAAGACTTTGAATAAAGACTGTCAGAATAATCATTATAATAGAAATTAGGCATATTCTATTCTGAATTTTAATAAAAAGTCAGGCCAAAAGTGAATACACGTTGATGTAATTCACATAGAAAATAAGATTAATGAAACCACCATAGTTTGTAGAAATAAGGCCTAGGAATAGACCTTGGTACTGTAGTTGCTTTTATTTCAAGGATAACTAAACTACCACAACCTCATCCTCTATACTCCACTGATTCAGCTTCTGTCTCTCAGTCAGTGTTTCCATTTTCTTCAGTTCAGTAGATACAGTGCCATGTTTGATGGACCACTTCGGCATGCAAACACACGTACGCACACACATAGACACACACACACACAAAGGTGTGTGTACACATACGTGCACAGGTATGTGTAGTGAAATGTTTCTGGCCCGGACTTTCAGGCCTAGCCTCAAGGTTTAGAGTTGCAGACCCACAGAGACACACAGACACTTATATTAATTTTAGGCTGATCGACCTAACGCCCATGCATATAACTTGCTAACTTTTTTACCCTTAAACTAACCCATGATTCTTATCCTGTTCAGCCATGTGGCTCAGTATCTTTTTTTCAGAGCAGCATGGTTGTCCTCTGCTTCTTGTGGCTTCTCTCTGGCATTCTGCTCTGTTCTTCCTGTTCTCAGAGTTTTCTTAGTTTGGTGGTTCCGCCCACACTTCCTGTCTGCCTTTGGCCAATTAGCGCTTTTTTTAAAAACTCATAGGTAGGACAATTATTTACAATGTAACATCATAAATCCACTACAGGTATGTGTGTCTAAGAGTTTTCTCTTAGCAGAATCCAAGTTACAGGCTGAACCACAAAACCAGGATCAGTAACATCAGAAGGTATAGAGAGAAAGGATGATATTGTAGGAAGTGATGGCTGGGATAGTAAGATCACTGAAGCCATCCTTTAAAAATACACAGCGGAGTGGAAAGTGGCAGCTATTTCCTAGTTAAAGTTAGCTGGAGAGCAGGAGTTGTTATGAGTCAAGGTCTTTGAACCCAGACGATTATTTTCAGAAGTTCCTAAAGGGAAGATGAGAAGGAAGCTTAATATAGAGGCAGGATCCAAGGAGGGATTTGTTTGAGGATAGGAAATATAAGAGTATGTTTGTGAGCAAGGAAAACACTGGAGGATGAGAGATTGCGGATGAAGAGAAGGCATGATTGATGGGGCAGTTTGAGGATATAAGGATAAAGGCACTGAGATAACAAGTAAATGATTATTTTACTTAAAGAAAAGTAATTATTCCTCTGAGATGGGACTGACAAAGGGAAGCGTGGGTATTGATTCAGTGAAAATCTGAGGGGAAGAAGAAGATAATTAAAGTGGCTGGCTCAAAGACCCAAAGAAATGCATTGTGGAAGGTGTGATGCTTGGCAATCAGCCAAAACAGAAGAAGATTGGCCAGAGACTTGAGGACGTGTGGGTTTAGTATATATTGTATCCAGATCCATGTCATCCCAGAGCTACATTACTGGAGGCAGTGGTGTTGTTTCTCTGTGAGAATGATCAGGTCAAAGTCTTGGTCTTGTAACACGGCTGGCTTAGCACAGAGGCCATCCTCCCTTTGTTCACCCTGCATGATGGGGCTGAGCCTTTCTTCACTTATGGCTGCTCTCACTGACTTTGCTGAGTACCTCTGACCAAAGTCTTCTGAGCTAATGGTTGCTTTTAAAAGGCGATCTTTGAAACACTGTTTAAAGGTTGCCTGAATAAGTGTGCTCTGCCAAAGCACAACTGTAATAAGCTACACTTGACCCTGACTTCTTCTTCAATGGTGAAATTGAAGAAGGCAAGGTTACTGTGCATTATGTGATATACACGAGATAAATCTGACTAAGCTAGTCACTCACATTTATATCAAAACTTGGTAAAGTCAAGTCAAATAGACTCCGAGGCTCCTGTGCTAATATGCTAACCAATATTCAGGTTTGCTTCTTCATTTTCATTTTATGCAACACATAATTTATTTTGGTAGTCTAAATTTTATCCTTACTTTAACTCTACTACCCGGAATAACTTTTGCTGAATTTTGCTTTGGTATTTTGCATGGAGATACAATACAGATTCATAAAATATGCCCCTTGTATTCTGTGCAGAAATATTGCTGGAAGTATTTCTTACCAGAGCAGACAGTGCCTCTTTTGTGTAAACCTATGAGGGGAATTTTCCTTTGGCCTCAAGACTCAAGCTAAATTTTTTGAAGCAACTGAAACATCTTGATTCTATGGCATCATGAATAGTTTAATTGCCTTAAATTTCTTTGGGGGCTTTGGCTATGTATCAACTGAGAATGTTTTTTGGCCAAAACTGCAATAAATTCACAAAGCGAATTTTCCTTTTAATATAGAAAGATGTCTAAAGGTGAACAATTACTGAGATCAGCTCTAAATATCACTTTGTATGAGTGCCTTCAGGATATCTAAAAACATAGTTCCTAAACTTTGAGGCCAACTAGTTACCTGGCAAATCTGGTAGAACAGAGGCTCCCGGGCTTCTTGGCAAATAGGAGTGCAGCCTCTATGCCTTCCTCATGCTCCTGGAGCTACATGACTTGTAGCTATAAATTTCTTGGTCCTGTCTGGCCCTGCAGCTGCTTATAAAATAATCACTCAGGGGCTTAACATTAATTATAATGTGTTTGGCCAATAGCTCAGGCTTCTTGTTAGCTAGCTCTTATATCTTAAATTAACCCATTTCTATTAATCTATGTATTGTTATGTATCTTGTGGCTTTACCTATGTTCCATTAAACCTTGCTCCCCTGGTGGATCTCAGTGTCTCCTCTGACTGTGCCTTTTTTTTTTTTCCCTGTATCCCTTTTGGATTTCCCACCTGGCTATATCCTGTCTTGTAATAGGCCAAAATAGTTTCTTTATTAACTAATGCTAGCAACATATATTCACATATAGCCCATCCCATAGCTCATTATCCATTGCTGTCATGCCTACCATTTGAGGCAAAAATGAATAACAGTCACAGTTGTTCATTTTTACTTACCTGTGCTTTTAAGGATGTAACTGTTTAAAGTACTGCCAAAATTTTATGTATACAAAGAAAGAAAGAAATGAGAATTATCTATGCAAAAGTTATTGTATTGAGGTCAAAATTGATTCCAGATTTTATATGAAAACTTATTCTATTCAATTTTTGTATCTTAATACTCTTCTGATTATTTTTGGTTTTCAAGTTTTCTCTGATTTTTTCTATTAAGGATATTAATAATATGTTGTGGAATATTATTTTAACAATGTAAAGGTGTGTTACTTTTGTATATGTTGCATGTTTTTAATTGTGTAAAGATGTGTGACATTTGTTTTACCTTGCTTACTTAATTGCACCTGATGGGTCTAATAAAGAGCTAAATTGTCAATAAACAGCTAGACATAGAAAGGATAGGTGGTGCTCTCAGGGAGAGAGAAGAAATCTAGGATCAAGAGGAGAAAAGAAGAAGGAGACAGGGGTGGGTGGGGGCATGGGGGGAAGGAGAGGAGCCCCTAAGCCACTCTGTCAGCAGCCAGCCTCAAAGGCAGCAGAAAAGTAAAACATAGAGAAAGGAGGAAAGAGAAAACATAAATTAAAGAGAAAGAGCATGATTTAAGTTCAAAAAGCTAGCTGGAAACAGGTCTAAGCTGAGGCTGGGCATTTGCAACAGAGAATAAGAAGTCTGTATCTTTATTTAGGAGCCCCAGAAAAGAAAAAGCCAACTATAGTAATCTTCTCTCAGGTGTTTACAGAACACAGGAGAATATAGTACCTATGATGAAATCCCTGTGTTCTGTTTCAGAATGCCCATCTGCCTCATTAACAAATGGCAGGTCTGGTGCAGCAATGCCCAATTTAGGGCATTTAGGACCCCAGTGAGGAAGGTGCACTCATTTTGTCTCTACCTGTTCATGTTCTGTGCTGTGAAGATATCTGACTAAATGATTACTAGAAACAAAATAAAGCCACGAGTTCATTCTGATGAGACAAAATTTAGGATTTGCCTCTATTGACAATTCTGTTGTAGCCTAAGTATGAATCTGGTTACTTTTTGATAATTCATGGCCCCCAGTCATTATATTATGACCTTCTGGTAAATCAAAAGTTTTTTAGATAGTTACATTTTAAAACATTTCCATTGGAGACAGGGTCTGTATATCCATACTTGAATTTGAAAGCTCTTTATGTGACTCTAGGTATTCATGTTGAAGAACTCCTAGCCTGGCTTACTGGTTGACCTAACATGACCACATGTGGACTGGTCTTGGTTTGGTTCTTTTAATTTCATCCTCCTACCTTATTTTGTCTCTGTGGTCTAAATCTCGTTCCTTCTTTTCTTTGATGTTAACCTGAGAAAAGAAAGTCAGAGGTCATTGAGCAAAGGAAAAGTAGGGTCAAATTTGCAGGTCATTTGTCCAAGTTCGAGAATGCAAATAGATTTGATACAAACTAACTGCTCACAGGTCTGACACAAGTCTATTATAGATATTCAGATGAGATTTGGAATTCTTCCATTGAGAGTTCCCTTTTTAGCTCTGAAATCCATTTATAAGTTGAATTATTTGGGGTTTTGGCCTCTAATTTCTTGAGTTCTCTATATGTTTTAGAGATCAGTCCTCTGTCAGATGTAGAGTTGGTGAAGATCTTTTCTCATTCTGTAGGCTGTTGTTCTGTCTTACAGACTATGTCCTTCGCCTTACAGAAGCCTCTCTGTTTCAGGAGGTCCCATTTATTAATTATTGTTCTTAGTGTCTATGCCACTCATGCTATATTTAGAAAGTGATATTTGGAACAAATGTACTTATTTGGAATCATTACCTGTGAGAGGCTATAGGGAATAGATGAGGTTCTGAGTGAGTGCATATTGTTGTCATGAATATTGGTGTGTCAATGTTGACAGTGCTTCAGAACCTTCCTTGGGTCAGGCTCAGGAGAATGAATGGCAAGACCTTCCTCTGTTTCGAGTAGAGATGTAAACAGTGTGTGCAAACAGTACCAATTGCAGCTTGTTCCTTCTGGATGATTTCAGCCTAAAACGGTTCTTCTATAGAGACCTTCTATGAAATAGAACCATCTGCAGAGACTAGCTAGCCTGCCTTGCTCAGAATTTTATGAGTTTTTTGGATGCTGGTGCATCTCCATGAGAGTAAAATCTCCTCTTGTTTACAGCATTTCTGCATGTGTGTCTTGTCTCTTCATTCCAGGTTATTTCGGTCAGGTCAACACCAATGCTGTGCAGGTCACAGAAAAAGACATAAAAATTAAACTCAACAGAGACGCTGCCCACTATAAAACTTTGAATTAATATTTTCTCTTAGGGTTATACTATGCGGAGTGGAAATTCTGGGTCTTTAGACTCTCCCCTTGTCAGCCCCCAGAGTGAGTAATCCCAGGGAAGCTCACAGTCTTATGTAAGGAAAGTCCAGAAAGTGGTTTGAAAATACTGAGTACCTGGGCCTGTTTACTAATGGCTCCAGGTACTCTGCAACAAGGTCTTACGGGGAAGAATGGTTGACACCTACCCACACCTCCACAGGGTCCATGCATTCTCACGGGCAGGAAAAGTGTGCACATGTGTGCCATGCATTAAGTCAAGTGAGTCCACCATTCTCTATATCACTTGCAATTCGAAATAATGCAGTTTTTAAGTCTTAGTCTATTCCAAGGGCTCAGATAGAATGCCACATATGGCAGTGCTTACCATCTGAAGACATTTATCAGAGTTATGGAGAATGAAAGTCCAGGCTCAAAATCCTAAGAGATTTGAGGGCTAGCTTCTGATTCACAGATGATGTTATCTTATGTCTTTATGTATTGTAAAGACTAAAGCATATCTCTGAGGCCTTTTGATAAGGATGATAATCTCTTACATGTGTGCTTGTGATCTAAGCATCTAATCACTAATATTGTCACCTTAGAGGTCAATATTTCAAGATAGGAACTGAGGTGGTGGTGGGGGGTCACAGTGAGACTGTACCACTTGATATCAAACTGTCAGATAAGCAAGTGGTTCAGGAAGCCTGGTGTTCATAACTTCAGGTTAGTAGATTCCTAAACTATAACCTATAGTTTGTTAGTCACAAATCAAAACAGAGAAATAAAATAATCATTAGGGTATAGAGGAGATAATTGGAGATGTATAACAGTCTGCAGGTATTTTCTCTAGGTCATTCCAGATGTTTTGCAACATGGCCCATGAATAATCAGCATATGTACACAGAGTTCCCAGGATTGGATTTTGTAAACTCCTCAGGCCATTGCGTTATTATTTAAAAAGAACCAATCTTTCATAATCTATAGGAAATTTTGGAAGAACAACCTAAACACTGATGTCTAGCAGCTAATTTTTCTGGGCAACAAAATCATACCTTTAAATAAGTTGGCTTCCTCAGTCCTAATGAATGTTTAATTTGCCCAATGTTATGGTCTCTTTGTCTTCATTATTTATTTTGAAACATACAGGAATTGTATTAATTCCTGAAAGAAAATAAACTAAAATGTTTTTTTCAGTTTCTCCTTAGAGCCTTCTGAAATCATATAGGAAATGCAGCTTTGCTAACAATATCTTTTACATAAGATGGAAAGATATCCTCATGGTTAAAAAGGGAGTATAGTTTATCAATGAGGCATTCATGTGGTAGAAGGAAAAGAGAGCTGTGTTTGAATCCTGCCTCTGAAAGAATGGCTGTCTTCGGGTCTTTAAGCAAATGGACTTTGCTTCTGTAAGCTCTTGTTTTTCTATCTGAATAAAAGCAACAATAATTCCTGACTGTGAACTTCAGTGTTTATTGCCATGGTGAGTTCACTAAATTTTTAATAAATAAGCCATCAGCATTATACTTGTCAGTATCTTTCTTTTCATTCACACTTGCAATGTTGAAGAGTCCATTTTATCCTTAGATAGTTTCATGCTTTGGTTCTTTAAAAGTTTTGATTTTGTCCTGTTAGCATCGGTGTGTAAAGCTACATCTTTGCCATTTCCACCCTTGTTACTTGTTCTCCAGTCTTTTGTGTGTGAGAGTAGTGTGGTGTGTAGTAGCTCTTGGGTTAGAAGTGAGGATCATGGTCTGAACTCATCCTCAGTGAGTTTCCTCCAAATCCCTTATCTACAGCTCCTGCTATGCCTTTGTGTGTCTTATGTTTGTACTGAAGTAGACTAGATGTATAA
The DNA here is from genome assembly GCA_033318265.1 of Phyllotis vaccarum. Classification (NCBI taxonomy): domain Eukaryota; kingdom Metazoa; phylum Chordata; class Mammalia; order Rodentia; family Cricetidae; genus Phyllotis; species Phyllotis vaccarum. Next base: position 107,102,210 of record JARWLC010000006.1, on the reverse strand, counting down.
CGAGCTATGAGGTAGGGTTGTGATACTTGGTGACTGAACATGGATCAGACCAGTGAGCCGGCTATATCAATGACCTCAGGATTCTTCTGATGATCCTAACAACTATTGCACTCTTGATCTTATTATTGAACAGAATTATACTTTTATATCTATTACCTCATTCTCCTTCCTTCTTTGTTACTGTTATCCAGCTCAATACAGCCTTCAGAAGATGTATTTGTGCAGGAAAAATGCTCAGTGTTTAAGCATTGGAACCTGAGTTTGGATCCACAGAATTTATGCAAAAAGCTAGCATATAAGCACACACCTCTAATCCCAGTGCTAAGGGTACAGGGAAGGAAACAGACAAGGAGGGTCCTGGAGAGCTCACTGGCAGCCAGTCTAGCCAGTGTGGTAAGCCCCAGGTTCTTGAGAGACCATGTCTCAAAATATAAGGTAGAGAGAGAGATAAGTGAAGACATCTAGTCAACCTTTCACTTTCACATGTATAGGGTGTATAGGCAAGTGCATCTTCATAAACACACACACACACACACACACACACACACACACACACACACACACACACACACACACGATACTTTAAAACCAGACTATTTTTTAAAATCTAATCCTTTTGCTACTTCAGTCTCTAAAAGAGGGGCCATTATACCTATTCCAGGGAATCAATGCAATGGTGCCTGTAATATACTTAAGACTTTTACTGGCACAATGAATATTGACTGTTGATATCTTATGATATAACCACATACAACAACTCCCTGAGCTCAAAATATATAGTATAATTGGGATATTGTTTCTTTTTAATAACCAATTGATTGTCTAATGCAGACAAGGAGAGATTTTACTATAATAAAATCATGACAAAGCTCAAAATCACCCACAGTCTATGAAACATGTACAAATGAAATTGCTTCCAGATTTAGAGTCCTCGCTAATTTTCCTGACTACCATCAGTGGATCTTAATGCAATAATAGCTCAGAGGCTCAAGCCTTTACTAGTGAGCATGAGACCGTGTTATAGAAAACAACATGATGAAATGTTTGCTCTAGGTGGGTCTATGTGAAGAATTGGTAAGGCCATTACTGTTATTCTGCTAATGAAAAACATAGGTGTCCTAGAGATGACCTGTGACCTAAGGTGACCTCATTTGATTTAGAGATTCCTATCAGTTAAAGAGATTTTGAAGAGAATAAATATGTAACTGAAATGTAATAGAAAAAAATTTCTGATAATACTGATATACTCACATTTTGACTAATTTGTCAAATTACACATATCAATCTGTATTAAAAACAAAAGGAACAAAATGTATATGAATGGCCAAGTTAGTTATGAGTAAAGGAGTTAAAATACGAGTCAGGAGCAATGCGTGTCATTAGATGGCATGTAGAGACCTTTGGCTCTTGGGATGTTTGGGCATTTGCATTCTAATATGAACTCACCATTTCCTTTTCTGTCATAGCAGTATCTGAAACTACATCATCATTTTGATATTTTTAATGAATTTCCCTAAATCTGCCTCCCATCCCAAACTAATTAAAATAAATTTCTATTAAGTATAGAAATATGCCTAAAATATCTTAGTAGAATAAAGTTGAGGAATTGAGTATGAAAGACTGCATTCCTAAATTCAACATATTGACTCCATACTTGGATATCTGCACAAAGACACATGAAACTGCAAAGTATATTATATTCTTTCCAATTCACAGAAGACAGTGACCACCACTGTGGATGATAGTATGTAAAATTCACACAAAGTAAAGAAATTCTTTCAACAGGTATGCATAACTTCCAGGAAAAAGAAAGAGAATGCTAGTAATAATCTGAAAAGACTACAGATTATTTCATTTCATGGACATTGCAGTAATAACTCACTTTTCCCATTGAAGTGTGAAAGATATAGAAAGATCTCACACCTAGGCATTTTAAAAATGACATTTAAGAGAAAAGGTCTCTATGCCACTCTTAGTGAATAAACAAATGGCCTTGAGACACATTATTCTATGTATTATAGTAGTATTCCCGCAAAGCATCTTAATGGGATAAGCTTGAGCAATAAAGTGTGGAATACTCTATAAACATATACATTTCTGGAAGGCAGGAATATTTTCTCCCTCGTTTGCTTTTGATTTTCAATATAACAATTCATCTGTGATTTTTATATCATACTATATATTCTACTCCAGCTAATAATTAACTTATCAGGGCAATCTAACCCATGAAGTGACAGCCTGGAGCTGCTAACAGTGCCTCATCAATGATTTCTCTCAGGTATTTGTTAAAGAAAAGAAGTGAGGATCTGATAAGCAGTGTTTTTTAGAAGGAAACATTATGAATAATTTATCAGTCACATATCTAGCGGTACCCTGTGAAGGGGAGTGCCTGGGCCTTCTGATCCTCGTGTATCACTGGAGCCTACAACCACCAGCATTTGATCACTACAAGATATTTTCAAAAAATCTGGCAGGTTTTTTTCTAACACGGTAGCCAAAAAATATAGGAAAGGCTTTGTTAACTAGTTTTACAGATACTTTATCCAAGAGAGGCAAATTATTTGATAAAAATTAGACCATAAAGAATATAAATTGTATTCCTAAACTATTTCCTCCATGATGGTTTTGCACCTTGTTGGAACTACCCTTGTGCTCTGTGGGCCGTCAGTGTTCTCCTTCAGAAACCTCTTGCTGCCCCTTATAGAGGGAGGGCTCTTTGTTCAGAAAGTGACAATACCAAGAAATTAAATGTGTTTCAACTGTGTCATTGGGCTACACTGTGTATCCCCAAAAGATATGTGCAAGTATTAATCCCATCTATCTAAGAATGTGGTCCTATTCAGGAATTTTCTTAGATGATGTATTTAAGCTAAGATTGAATACACATCCATTCTTACGTTCTTAGGGAGGGAAGAGGCACGCTTGCCTTAAGGAGAGAGCCATGTGAGAACCAAGTTGGGCTAGGAAAGATGCTTTATAATCCCAGAAATACCAAGGATTGCTAAAATTCCAAAGACTAAAAGAAGTGCATGGATCATTCTCTCATATACCATTCAGAGGGAATTCCCCGACTTTACATCTTGAAATCACACCTCCAGCCTCCAGAACTATAAAAGCATGACGTTTTACAGCTTAAAGCTATTCGATTTGTGTTCTTTCCTTATTGTAGCCTAGAAAACTAATTTGCTGTTTAAATAAAAACTTCCAGAGTTGAGAGCATTGAGCTAGTAAACATACCAAAACAAGCTATTGAGTGATACAGATTTTTTTAACCCTAATATAGATGCTTCCACAGTCACATCAGCTGGAGGATGTATATAGTGATTATGCGTAGAGGAAGGAGTGGTCCTCACAGATTTTTGAAGGCATAAAAACTAATGAGCCTTTTTTAAAACTTGAAATTATCCATTCTAGTTTCCTTTCTGTTGCTGTGGTAAAATATTCCAACTTAAAGCAATTTAGGGGAAGAAACTTAGGTTTACCCGACTTATAATTCCAGATTACATCCACCACAGCAGGGATGGTACAGTGGCAAGAGCTTGAAGCAGTCGTTTTACCCACAGACAAGAGCTTAGAGAATAACCACATGGATTCTCACTTGGTTGTCTGTGTCTAGATTCCCTCTGTATTCAGAAGAATACAGAAGGTTAGTTCAGTATTTCCTGCCTAGGGAATGGTGCCATTCACAATAGGCTGGATCTTTGCTGTGGAATACTATTTTAAGATGTACTACATTTTTCTATGCTGTTGAGCATTTGTTTAATGATGCAAAGATGTGTTGCATTTTTTAAATGTTGTGTTTGTTTAAGTCTATGAAGCTGTGTTACTTTGCCTGCCTAAAACACCTGATTGTTCTGATAAAGAAATACATGTCAAGGCAAGAGAAATTATAGGTGGGGCTGGTAGGCAGAGAGAATAAATAGGAGTAGAAATCTGGGAAGGGAATTGAGAAGCAAGAAAAGAAGAGGGGGAACCCAGGGGCCAGCTACACAGCCAGACATGGAGAAAGAAGTAAAGAATGGTATACGTACATAGACAAAGGTAAAATTCCAGAGGCAAAAAATAGATAGGACAATTTAAGCTAGGAAAAGCTGGCAAAAACCACAATTCCTCAATTAACTAACCACCGTAATATCCCAATTTTCATGCCATATACAAATAAATAATTCTACTGTATCATAAGTACATAGGAAAATGAAGAATTTTCATTCTGGTGCTTAGACTTTGGGATCTTAAAAAAATAGCTAACATCACACTGGACATCCCTCTAGGACTGCACTGAGTTATAGCTTTGAGATTCCAGGGATCTGGTTCTCTGTTGAAATGCACCTGTTTGGGGTCAGGAGTTTTATACTCAGGGTCCTGCTTTTCTCCTTGGGGAGGGAGCCAAGATGGCTAGGAAGCAATGATACAGCCTCTACAACAGGTTGAAACAAACAAGTTCAATTTTATTATAGAGGGGAAGTCCTTAAAACCTTTTTCGCCAGACCCTCTCCCAGCCAGGGGAAAGGACATTGATTTGCTATCTGCAGCTGCTGGCAGTGGTCTCTCTGGTCTCTCACTGATCTAGGAATGTTTATACCCAGACTCCATCCTCAAGGATCCAGGCTTAGACCCCAGCTCAGATTGACTTATGCTAGGAGCACGTTTCTTAAGCCTTGAGGGGTGGGATCAGACTGTGTTCTTGTGTGTGGGCTGGCTCCTTGGAGCCCATTCCCTGAAGAGGAACACCTAACCCAGTCCTGAATTTGGGATGAACAAATTGGACTTACCTGGGATAGATGTCCCATGCTGAGCTGAGCCACTTTGGGACTTCTTGCCCTTTTGGGGGAGAGGATGGATGGATTGGGAGGGGTGAGGCTGCAGGCCAAGTGGGAGAGACTAGGAGGAGGGAAGGGAGGGGCACCAGGGGGATACATAAATAAAAATGACATTTTATAAAAAAATAAAAGAAAAAAGAAAAAATGTTTGGAGGAACTGCTAGCTACCACTTCCCTGCTATGGGATAATGCTCTTGTACACTGTAAAATTTTTCACTTGTATTGGTTTAATAAAATGCTGATTGGCCAGTAGAGGTGAAAAAAAGAGGTGGAGCAACCATACTCAGAGAATTCTGGGAAGAGGAATGGCAGAATGGAGGACACCAGCCAGATGAGACACAGAGGATGGAAGGTAAGAATGATGCACTGAAGCAAAGATACCAAGTAACATGGCTAAACACAAATAGAATCCTGGGTTAATTTAAGCATAAGAGCTAGTCAGTAATATGCCTGAACTACTGGCCCAGTGTTTACTGTAAAATTAAACCACTAAGTCAATTGTTTTTATAAGCAGCTGCAGGTGGAAGAGATTTGGCTGTATCTTAAAGCTAGTTGGGACTGAGAAATTTCCGGCTACACTTCCCTGCAGAATTGTATGTTCAAAGACATTCAATGAGAAAGCATCTTTGATTTTGTTGTTAAATTTCTCCATGGTTTCCAATTTGCTTGGGCATTGGCCTGGGGTGGTGGTAATGGTGTTGAGTTACAGCCAAGAAATGGAAAACAGCATAGCCTTCAGCCACCTGAAAGAATCTGGCCCTTGGAGAAATTCAAATTGAAATAAGCATTTGAAAATTCAGTACTAACTGCCAATACCTCTTACATTTGAGTTATTCCTGATCAGGTCTTGACCCCCACTGCCAGATGCAACAGCCTCACTCAACCCATTGTCCGGAGCTGACAAAGTAGGTATCACTTGTCTGCAGTGGTCAGTTTTGTCCCAGGTTTGGATATGTATCTTGATATAAGTTAGTTGTTTGAGTTTATAGGCCTCTGCCTGTCCTTCTATATTTGACAGACTCTCTGTGGAAAGTGAAGGCAACTTTAAAATCTTATTCTGTAGTCATTAAAAATATCTAATATTAAGTATTTCAGATTCCTGAAGGAAAAAGTAATCATAGATTTGCAACATGGAAAAAAAAACCATCTAATTAAAGCTCACATATGTTTTTCTCTACTTACTTGTTTGTGTATAAAATTGTTTTTTTTTATTTTGTTTCCCCCATTTAAATTTTTAATTTTGGCATTTTCTACTTATGTTTATTTCATTAGCTAAAAGTTTGTCATCTATGATAACTCAAAAAACTTACAAAAGATTAGCTAAGAGTTATGCTGAATTCAGCAAGTTACACATTTACTGAAGATAACTTCTAAGGAAGATTAATTTAAATTATTAACAAGATATAAGTTTAATATAAAATTCTTCATTTAAGTTAAATCTGCTATACTGTAAAAGTATATTTAACAGCTGTTCATATGGAAAATACCTTAAGTTGTCTGCCTATAAATTCAACATAAGAAGAATGTTTTCAAAACAACCAATATAAACTTAGATTTTACTTGTTAAAGGATGGAATTTTGACCATCGAAATCAGTTTATATTGTAATTTGAGCTGGCAAGACCTCAATTTTGGGATTCATAGGTTAAATATTAAGTTGCCTACTTTAGATAATGTAGCTTGGTGCAGATTAAGCCTTCCAGATATATCCACTAAGGAAGGGACAGGTAAGGATACCAACAAACCAGACACACCTGTTTAAACACAACAGAGTACTCTGTAGACATCCAGGACTTCAAATACCAAGACCCCAGAAACAAAATTAATGATCTGAGAATAAGCCTGAAATTTTATGAAATTCTCTTGGAGCCACTTTAGTGAATTTCTCTGAGGCTGAGAACCCCTAGAAGAAAGAATAAGTACCCAGCAGCCTCACCCACTCATGCTGTGACTTCATGCAAGTGGTACAGAGCAGTGGGTAAAGAAAAGGTCTCAAAGTTGAGAATCAGAGGTAGAGGTTGGTAAAACAGACTCAAGATGCCAGGGGCTGTTCATAGATTTATCAGAGGTTTACAGAACAAGAGATGTAAAGAATTAGGGGTTGAATCTGAGAAGAGGTTCACATAGTTACAGAGGTTGAACTACACTTTTCTGTAAGCAAGATGAAAAGAAGGAGGAAAACCTGAATTTCTCAGAACAAGTGAACCACCATTGGTGTGATTCTTGCTTCAAAGTAAGGAAGCATATACTCCAGTCTGCAAATCTGCAAACTTGAGATTCTGAGGCCCTGTCCTCAGTGGGTCTGTACACACTTCACTGTGTTCCTCTATTTTATCTACCTATGCATATGAGTAAGGGGTCTCAATAGGAACAGAACTGAAAGTGAAATTCAAAATAATAATATTGAATTGTATGCAGTAGAAAAAATCAAGAAAATGAAGTGTCATTTCTTAGAAAAGTTTAATAAAAATTAAAAAAACTACAAATTGATCAAGAAAAGAAAGGAAGAAATGAAAACTTATGAACACTGATTAAAGTAGAAACCTAGATAATTTAAATACCAAAATAATAAAATTCTTATAACCAATGTTATAGTAACAAATTTGAAATTTTAAGTAAAATAAAACATTTCTTAAACACAGCATATCATAAAATATTAAATGTACATTTAAAAAGTAAAGATGTGATTAAGAACAATACAACAAAATTCTCTGATGGCTTTTGTCATGAATTCCTTGGATTCTTCAATAAGAAATAACACCCTGTACATATTAATGACTTTAGAGAATAAAAGAATAAAGACATATTTCTCAAGTCTATTTTAGTACAACATAATATATACCAAGACTTAGAGACATGACAAGGAAGAAAAACCACAAATACAAAAATTCTAAATAAAATACTAGCAAATCAAATTCAGAAATATGCAAAAAAGGATAATTTATTACAGAAACTGGGTTCATTCCCAAAACTTGAGCTTGGCTTCACATTAAAAATCAGTTGATATAATTTAGCACAATTATGAAACAAAGAAAAGAACCATGTGATCAACTTCATTTGAAAATGTAACTGATCAAATTCCAACAACTTATCCTTTTGCACTGCTGGATAACAATAATTTCCATTTGAAGCAAAGTATGTCAGAAGAGGTGCTGGGGTAGAGTGTATTAGGAGGAAGTTCTGCAGACTTATCCATTCTGCACCCCTTCAGTGACACCCATCCCATGTTGTAGAAGCACATTGATGGTGAAATGATCTAAATCTACTCTGATTTCTCCAACAGACAAAAAATTTAATGCTTGCCATTGGCCATCCTCTTTGTGGAAAGATGGTTGCCTCAGAGTGCTAGGATTTTCTTGAATTTGTATCTATTGAGATGGGAGTGAAAAGGAAATTAACTCTTGAGTATATGGCAGTTGATCTAACTTGGTGGGTTAAATCTTTAGATGTAGAGCTTCTGGAGAGCTATGAAAATATTGTCAATTAAATATGCTCTTTTAAAAATACATGTGTTGTGATATCAGCCCTGATAGCAATAGAGTCAAGCATTTTCCTATGAGAGGCATTAAGAAGCAATAAAGAAGCAATTTTTAAACTATACATAAACAAAATAAAAACAGAATCGTCACTTGGAAAAGAAGTAAAAAAAAAACACCTTAGGTAAACTGAGGCAACAACCTTGGGGCTGAAATAGCATTATGGTCATAGCTGCAAAACTAGAAAAAGGTGATTTACTTTCTTCAAGAATGTCATCCCAGATTAAGACACCAATCACATACCTTTTCACATCTCTGTTTTTATACAGTTCAACAGCTGTCTATATAGTCTGTAGAGACATATGAGAATGTAATGCCTACTTTTACAAAATGAAATGAAGCACCTTAAAGCATACTTAAATGTTGGTGGAGTACTCTTATTAACAAATTCAAAAGCAATGCAGCAGAGTGATTGCTGGGTGCAGAGGAAACTGGAATGTACTGTTGTAATGAGGTTTCTTGGTCCCAGGGTGGCCAGAGGTCCAGACCCACAGACCTGCAGTCAGCCCAAGACCTCTTAGCTGCCCGCTGCTGCTCAGGCCCCCAAAATGACTCAAACATATTAACTTCATGCTGTTTAGCCTATGGCTTAGGCACACTACTAGATAGCTCTTACCCATTTCCATTAATCTGTCTGCCATGTGACCCATGGCTCACCTGTGTTCCTTACATGTTGCTCCTTTGGGCGTCTAGTGCAGTCTGTCTCCCTGCTTCTCCTACCTATGTTCTTATTTCTCCTACTTTTCTATGGTGCCTGTCATCGTGGGCCAGAACAGCTCCTTTATTTAAAGATTGATATTCACAGCATACAGAAAGACATTCCCACATCACCTCCCCATTTCTGTCTAATCAAAAAGGAAGGTTTCAATTTTAACATAGCAAAATTACATATAACAAAATAGCTATCAAGCAAGAATTAGTTACAATATCTAGTCTATTTGTATTTAGCAAAGTTAAAGAAAATACTCTTATCATCTACCTTATCCTTATGAATCTAAAGTTTCATATTCAATATACTTTTCAAATGACTAAGTAAAATTATACCTATAACTATCTAATCTTCAACTACATCAAAGACCACAGAAGGATATATTTACCCAAGTAAACCGGAAGTGCAAGCAACTTACAAAATCTAGAAATGACAGAGATGACAGTTATCTGCCTGGATAGTTACCGAAAGTTCCTTTATAAAGTTGGGGCATCCATTTTCAGCCTACAGGCCCAGAGTCTCTTTTCATTTCAGTGAAGCAGGAAATCTGCTCTGCCCATTCATCAGTCACCTCTCCTTGAGTCCTGAAGAATGTCTGCAAAGCAGGAACCTGAATGACCATCTCGGCTTGCTCTACCAAAGTTCAGAGGTCACCATTCTATGGAACCTGCATATGTAGTTTAAACAGCATACTGTCAAGCAGTCAATAGAAGAACAGGTTAATGTCCAGTGGCTAACAGATGCCACAAAGAAACTAATCTCCATATATGAAATTTCTTCGATGCCCATTCCTCTCTTGAAGTAAAGTGGTGCTGCCAAGAGCAGATCTGTCTCACTGTCCAGAAAAGTCTAAGTTCTTAAAACATTATAAATGCCATATTCTGTAGGTCTTAAAAGTATTTGAACATTATCTATCTAATTGAATTATATCTTTGTATACCTAAAAATCTAACTAACATGCATTTCTTAATTATACATTACAATTTTAAATCCGTTACAAAAACATTATATCTTAAACCAGAGTAGAAAAATACATACAGCATAAGAGAATTGACCTTAAATTTGTGTCAATAAACCAAAATCCATACCAATGTAAAATATTTTGAGATTAACAGCTGATTTCCTGGGCTAAGTAAATTCAATAATCTAATTTTTTTAAAAAATGATTCATATACCATACCCCCTTTTCTTCTTAGAAAGATATTAACTATGACCATTAACCATTTATAATGAAACAAACATTTATAAGCAATATTTTGGGAATTTGGGTATAGTTTTCCATTACTACTTCTTGCTGATTAAGGGGCATTGAAAATCTAATGGTTCTTGAGACTGGATCATAGCCTGCAGCAGGTTTTTTGTTTTGTTTTGTTTTTGTTTTTGTTTTGTTTTTTTTTCATCTGAATCTGTTATATTGTAAATCCTTAATCATCTTTTAATCATAAGAGCTTTTAAAATACACTCTCTTAAAGAGCTGCTAATTTTTGCAGATAAAGCTGAATCAGTAAGTTCTCTTAAAGGGACTGCATCTCTGTTTGTGGCCAGCAGAGCAGACTCAAGAAAATGCTGCTACTAAGAAACAGTCTTTGTTTCCTTTTTGTTGAAAATAAACAGAAACCTTAAATCCATCACATGCTACTGAGTCTTCTGTAAGATTTCAGGAACTGGTCTGATCGCAGCTTACACTGCTTGCCGCCAGTCTGCCGGCACCATTTTGAATGTGACCTGGACGCCATGCTGTTTTTGTACAATGACCTGCTTCAGATACACAATTCAGAAGCACTATGGCTCAGTTTCTGTGAACTAAAACCCTTTTTAAACTTTCTCAGGCTTTTTGTGGATATTCGACCCACATTGGATGCCATCTATAGCATTGAGGTTTCTTGGTCCCAGGGCAGCCAGAGGTCCAGACCCACAGACCTGCAGTCAGCCCCAGACCCCTTAGCAGCCCACCGCCACTGCTCAGGCCCCTAGAAATGACTCAGATGCTTATATTAACTTTATGCTGTTTGGCCTATGTCTCAGGCACATTGCTAGCTTGCCTTTACATCTTAAATCAACCCATTTCTATTAATTTGTCTGCCATGTGGCCCGTGGCTCACCTGTGCTCCTTACATGTTGCTCCTTGGGAGGCTTCAGCTCAATCTGCCTGACTCTGCCCTGCTTCTCCTACCTATGTTCTGATTTCTCCTCCTACTTTTTTTAATGGTGCCTGTCATGGGCCAAAACAGCTCCTTTATTTAAAGATTGGTATTCACAGCATACAGAAAGGCATTCCCACATCAATGTACAGTTAGAGCTCTCTTCTTATCACACAAATAGTGGTATCTAGTCACTATTTTTTTTTCTACTGTTGTAAATAATGAACAGTAGGAATGTGTTATTAGCCGTTTTCTGATATGGGACAGAAGCTGGTTTATACTAAATGCTTTTGAACACATACAGTAGATATCTGCCCTACACTAACAATGAGGCAGAAGGAAGAAATGATAAAAACCTAAAGCTTGTCTGTGACTTTAAAGAGCTTTCCAGACCTGTGAAATACACCCATTTGGAACAGATAACTGGCAATTAATCCATGGTTTCATGGGAGCACATGTGCCATAGCATCCAATGCTTGTGTTGTGCTTGTTATGAATACTAATGTGTTATGACTGGTAATGGAAATACTAATGTGTTATGAATACCAAAGTGCTGAACAGTCTAATTTGCCACCCGGTTACAAGCTCAGTTGTACATCAGGAAGATAGCTTAAAGTTAGAGAATTCAAGATTAATTGCAAATAGTATGTTCAAGAAATTATGTCTGCCAGGAATGTGTAATACAATGGTGTCACCAGTCAATTAAAGGAAACACTCAGGTGCATATTCCCCAAGTAGTTCAAAGCAAAGAAGATTGAGGAAGAGGGAAAAAGTTGGATATAAGATGGTAAAAGGAGCACAAGAAACTTTGCCTCTATATTTTACAAGAAGATTACTAGTTTCTCAGAACTATAGATTGAAAGGTTTGAGTTCATCAGAGACTATTGCAAGTTGTGACTAACGAGCCACATGAGCTTCAAAGAACATGTTGTTCAAAGAGTTAGATGCACAGAGAATCAAATAACGGAAGTTGGAAAGATTTCACCAGAAATCTCAAGGATATAATCAAAATCATATAAAATATGACCACTAATAAAATATTAGAACAAAAGAAAAAGGGAAGCATTGAATTCAAAGACCAACAGTAAGTCTTAATGCTGTTTTTGAATAGATACGATAGAGGCTAGGAATGTATGAATGACATTTCTCAATGTTGAAAGAAAAAGCTAACACCTATCAAATAGAAAGGAGTAAGTAATGAGTTCTAGTGTTCTTTAGAGCAATAGAATGGCTCTAGCTTACAACCATAATATATGAACTAAAGAGCTACATTATAGAAATTCAAAGGTTCCCAGAAAGCAAGTGACAATTGTCTGAGAACATGGAAATCTAATTATTTTTATTTTATCATTATATATTGAAAACATATTTTAAATTACCACACTGTTCTTCATATGCTGTGTCGAGAATCATCAAGGAAGAGAACCTCAAATAGGGAATTATCTAGATCAGTTTGGTCTATGAAAATGTCTGTAAGGGATAGTCTTGAATGTTGATTGAAGTTGGAAGATCTACCCAGAATGTGAATGGGACCAGGCTGGATCCTACACAGTATGGGCCAATCCTAGAAGCAACATGAGTGCCTTTGTTTCTCCCTGCTTCAGAATGTGGATGTGCTGTGTCTAGATGCTTGAGTTTCTGCCTTCTCTTACCTAAATGATGGACTAAAATCTGGAATTACAACTAAAATACACTCTTTCTATAAATTCAATTTGGTTAGTATTTTATCAACAAAACATAAATAAAATTAGACCAGCATATCAAGTCCTTAAAATGTTGATTAAATGATCACTTCCAACTGATAATTTTATATCATTTAAAATTCCCTTTAATAATTAAGGTAAATAATGAAAGAGATAATTCACTACTAGAAGATTTTAACTGCAAGAAATCATTAAAAAAATTTTTTTCAGGTTGAAGTAAAGGGGATCTTGGAAGGATGCACAAAACTACAGGAGAACAGAGAAGCAGAGTGGGTGGAAATGTGGAAGGTTCCAAATTCTCTGAGCAATAGCAACCTCAACCCTGTCTGTGGATAGGAGAATCCATGACAACATTAGCACAAAATTGAGGGAAAATGGAGATGACAGAGGGAAAATTTTGCAGGTTGTCAACATACTTTGAAGGGGTGGTAAAATATTTATAGGAGACCCCTTCAATAGGTACATTCTCTCTAACATGACCACTGGTAGATAATTTTGAGAATATGTACCAAAAACATAAAAAGTAATATAAAGAGATGCTTAAAAACCACACCCTAAAGAAGGCTCGTGAGGATGAAAGAAATGTAAGACAGGACACACCAACAGAAACAGATGGCAGCAAGGTTGGTGTAGCTACATATATAGGCAACTAAAATACAGGGAGTTAGATTAGTATCATAAATCCAGGACTGTATAAGTAGCTGTTTGTAACTGGTTAAGGATGCTATAAGCAAGCTCTAACAGTTTATACCAGTTGAAACAATCCCTGTCTGGATACTCCCTGGAGAATAAATGATAATTATTGCTGCCACTTTCCAATTCCCTGCGCACTCTCAAATCTCATGTCACTGTTCCCTTTAACTGGCATTATTAAGCTGAATTATTCTTCCTAAGTTTCCTTGTTATACTTCATAGGGTCACAGACTAAGCTGTGTATTCTTAAATAAATACACTAGTTGGTTGTTGACATTTAAAAACTTCATATAAATGGAAACATGCTGTTTATCTTCCCTTTTTCTTTTCTGATCAACATTATGTCCCTGACATGTAGGTATAGTGTGAATTATTTACTGGTAATTGACTATATAAAAGCATTAATATTTATTAAGGAGTTTATATGGAGCACTTACTGATATAGGATTGAACCTTAGGGCAATTTTTGGAGGGTTGAAATGTCGCATGTGGTGGCAATGGTGGCAATATTCTTCACTATGTTTCTGTATTTCTATTAGTAGTTCAAATGATGTTCTCCCCATGTATGCAGTCATCTAACATACTGTCTCCTGTTCCCTATCATCCTATGGTAGATGGATGTTTGTACACATCCAGATGTATCTCTAAGGTGTGCATCCAGGGTGGAAGGACGGAGTTGCTCTCACAGAAGATCAACTTTCCCAGGAGTGTTGTGCTGTCTTCTGAGGATTATGTACTGGCAGTCACACCTAGGCACACTAGCTGTTCCTTATGCTCGACAACACCTACGCTTTGCAAATCTGTTATGAAAAATGGATTGTGGTTCATTTTCATGCAGTTTGATAATGAGACAGAGCATGTTTTCATAAGATCTATTCTATGCTATAGAGGCTTCTTCTGTGAAATAAATGTATCCTTGAGGCTCCTGTCAATATTTTAATGCCATTTTTCTCTTTTATTGATTTGTAGGAATTATTTTCTTCAATTAATTTATACAGAAACTTCATTTTTTTATATAAGAATGACATTTAAACTCAACTTTTTAACTTTAATTGTGGTTCTCAGCTTGGCTTATGCATTGGTAAGTGATAGACCTTTAATAACGAATTTCACATTCCACAAATTCACTAAATTCCTATGTTTCTAGAATGTTTGAAGGTTTTGATTTTTCATATTTCATTATGCTGTGCGTAAATGAGGTTTTTAAAATTATTTTTACAACTTCCATTTTCCTTGCACTATTATGCTTTATTGGGCATATATTGTAATCAACAGTAAGGGCAGTAAGAGCCAATGCCTTTTATTTGTTCTAGATCTCAAAGGGAAGGTGTTCCACATTTCAAAACACTGAGATTTTTTTGCAGTAGATTTAAGACTTTAAATTGTTTTGAGATGTACTTATTTCTATTTTATGTATGTGGATATTTTGCCTGCATGTATATCTGGGCACCACATGAATATAGTGCTCACAGAAGCCAGAGAGTACTGAATCCCCTGAAACTGAAGTTATAGATAGTTGTTAGTCACCATATGAGGTCTGGGAATTGAACCTGGGTCCTTTAGAATAGCACTCAGTGCTCTGAACCTCTGAGCAATCTATCCAGCCCCTATTTAAGATCTGTAACCTCTCAAATATTGTCTTTTGTTTCTAGTTTGTAAGGGCTTATTAGAATTTCACAGTAATTAAAAAGTAATCCTCAATTACACCAGAATAGCATGCCTGTTCCTTCTTTACATTTTCCTATTTGTTGTTCATATTAATTTGTTTTATGATTTTCCGATGTCTTTGACATTCTGAGGTAAAACCGATATATAAAGAATAAAGGAGTTGATGCCTTCAGAAGTTCCTTTATTGAACAGGATTTTTGGCTGTCCTGGATTTTTTGTTTTTCCACATGAAGTTGAGTATTGTTCTTTTGAGGTCTGTGAAGATTGTGTTGGGATTTTGATGGGGATTGCATTGAATCTGAAGATTGCTTTTGGGAAGATGGCCATTTTTACTATGTTGATCCTACCTATCCAAGAGCATGGGTGATTTTTCATTTTCTGATATCTTCTTCAATTTTTTTTCAATGACTTAAAAGCTCTTGTCATATATGTCTTTCATTTGTTTGGTTAGAGTTCCACAAGATATTTGATGTTTTTGCAGTTATTGTAAAGGGTGGCGTTTCCCTGATTTCATTTTCCAGTCCATTTATCATATGTATACAGGAGAGGCATTGTTTTCTGGAGTTAATCTTGTATCCTGCCACATAGACAAAGGTGTTTATCAGCTGTAGGAGTTTCCCAGTAGAATATTTGGGGTCATTTATGTATATGATCATATCATCTGCAAATAGTGAGAGTCTGACTTCTTCCTTTTCAATGTGTATCCCCTTGATCTCCTTTTGACTTATTCCTAGAGATTGAGACGTCAGGGAGGGAGGATAAGAGGAGGTGGGAAGAGAACATGAGGGAATGGGATGGTTGAGTTGGGGGAGGGACAGAGAGGAAGAACAATGAAATAGCTATCTTGACAGAGGAAGCCATTTTGGGGTGAGGGAGAAACCTGGTGGTAAGGAAAATACTCAAGAATCCACAAACATGACCTCAGCTAAGACTTCAAGCAATGGTGGAGAGAGTGCATAAACTAGCCTTCCCCTGGAATCAAATTAATTGTTGGCACCCTAATTGCCACCATAGAACCTTTATTCAACAACCGATAGAAGCAGATGCGGAGATCCACAGCTAAGCACTGGGTTGAACTACAAGTCCAGCTGAAGAGAGGGAGGAGAGATTATATGAGCAAAGGGGCGAAGACCATGATGAGGAACCCACAGAGACAGCTGACCCTAGCTATGGGAAGCTCACTGACTCTGGACTGACATCTGGGGAACCTACATGGGACGGAACTAGGCCCTCTGAATGTGGATGCCAGTCAAATGGCATGGGCAGTTTGTGGTGCCTCTGTAAGTAGACCAGTGCATGAACTGACTTTTTTGGATCCTTTCTCTGTAGAGAGATACCTTGCTCAGCTTTGATACTGGGGGGAAGGCTTCATCCTGCACAAAATGGATATGCCAGACTATATTGACTCACCTTGGGAGTCCTTCCCTCTCTGAGGAGTGGTTGGGGGTATGGGGTGGGGAAAACTGCAGGATGACTAGAAAGAGGGGAGGGAGGGATAACAGTGGTGGGTATATAAAAATATTTAATAATTTTTTTGAAAGGATAAAAGACATTATAGTTTCGCATCTAAGGTGTCATGCCCTGTCCTCATTGGTCAAAGTTTAAAAAGTTATACTTCAGGGAAACAGTAGAACTTTGAAGAGATCTGAGGCCAACTGTGAAGAACCTGAATCATGAGGAAGGCAGTTAGTTTGTAGATGTTCTGACAAAATACAACAACTTATAAGATTTATTTGGGCTCCTGGTTTCAGTCCTTTGTCAGTTGGCTCTGGTCAATGGCAAGATAGAGCATCATGGTGGTGACATGTTGTATAACAAAGTTGTTCATCTTGTGTTGTATAAGAAGTAAGATACAAGGACAGAGAGAGCTAGAAAGAGAAACAAACAAGAGCTTCAGAGAGAGAGAGGCAGAGAGTGAGAGAGGGGGGCTTATAAACAAACAATATATTTCATGGTTCTAAGGGTGATGAGTCTAAGAATAAAAACCTGCAGATTTATATTTGGTAAGGCCCTCTTTTTGATTTACAGTGGATCCTTTTCTTTACATTCTTACCAATTCATAGGAGGAAAAAGTGGAGTGGTGTCTTCATGAATCTTTTATTAAGGTATTAACCCTATTTGTAATGCCAGCACTTCCTAAAAGCCCACTTTCTAAAATGTCACTCTGGACAGGAGGATTTTGACAGGATACAAATATATAGTTTTAGATAAAGCCTCTAACATTTATATCTTATTCACATGAGAGATAAATGTTACATCCCACTAGTCTCAAAAAGTCTTAATTTATCCCAACATTAACTTTAAGGTCTAGGTTCAAAAATCTTACACAGATACCATCTAAAGCAAGTCTGTGTGAGACTCAAGGTGCAGTGTACCCCAAGGTAAACTGCTTTCTTGCTGGGAAGTAAGAAATCAAAGAAATCCCAAAACATTGCAGTAGGCATAGGGCAGATATTGTCATTCCAGAAGCAGGAGAAGTGGGTTAAAAAGGGATCTAGGTTCCAAGTAAATCTCAAACTAGTAAACCAAGTATTATTCAAACATCAATATTTGTCTGAAGATACATTGTACAGGTCTTTTAGGGCCGAGGTCCCTTTTTTGAGACATACTGCTTTTCGTATACATTGAGACAGTATCCCTGCCACCACAGCTCTGACAGCCTTGTTTTGTGGGTAGCTTTGTGTCTCTGTTACATGGTCATGGGTCCCATTGGCCAAAATTGCAGTGATGTTGCTGATCTGAGTTTTCAGAGGTGGCTTAGATTGATGGAGTCATGCTCCTCTTTGATATATGTATTCTCTAAGTTGGTAAAGATGGCACTTCATGGGTGCTTCCAATGCCCTCTCTAAAAAGGCAATTACTGTAACTCAGGCCACATGTGTGTTCACTAGAATCCCACTTGTTGAAGCAAAGAGCATCTAACTGAATATAGGAATTGAAATCTTAAAATTGTGGTGTGTCTATGTCCCTGTATTTTGAACCTAATGTGGGAAGGGCATCCAGAATGGCCTCCAAAATGCCTTTGATGTCATTTTCTATCATCTTGATCCATAGCAACTGGCTGCTATTAAGCTGGTCCATCCATAGTAGTCTTACCCCAGAATCATTTGGTCAGTGTTGTATTTATCTCTATCAGTGTTGTATTTATCTATCAGTTCTCAGTTTATAAACTGGGGACAGACTGACACTTCTTTTAAGTCCTGCTTATCTTTTGATTTAAAATCCCATCTAAAGTTGAGTTTTCCTTTTGAATTCTATTTTTTACACACTCAGGGGAAATCAAGGAAGATTTTTAACATTTAACTTTTTTTATCAGTCAAGTAACCAATTTCATTGTTCACAATTTCTACTTTTTATAAAGCACTAGGGCCCTAGTGCCACTGAACCTAGTTTACTTTATAATCAAAATGATGTTTTAACTTATTTATATGTTCCTCATTTTCATTTGAGACCTCATCAAAATGACCACTGTAGTCAATATTTCTTCTAAATTGTATTCAGAACCACTTAGACATTCTCTAAAAGGACTGAACCTTTTTCTGCAACTCTCCTGTCCCTCTCAGCCCTCATCAGAACTGCCTTCAATAGCCAACGTTGCTGTAATAAAATCCTTGATTCTGAGTACTATATAGATATGTTTTGCCACTTCCTTTCTCTTATGGTTTAAGAGCATGGAGACATTATGACTTCAGCTCTGGTTGATGACAACGTTATTGTGTAGACAGTACCACATGACAGGAGAGTATATGCGCTGTGTTTAGTTTTCTTAGTCTGACACAAACTAGGCACTTGGTAAGAAGAAACCTTAACTAAAGGATTGCCCCAATTAGATTGCCCTGTTGCTATCTCCTTGTAGCATTTTCTTCATTGCTAGTTGACCTGGGAAGATCTAACCCACCATGGGTGGTGCTGTCCCTGGGCAGGTGGTCTTGAGCTATATAAGAAAGGTAGCTGAGCAAACCAAGAGAGCAAATGAAGAAACTGTATCGGTCTTTGGTTTCTCCTTCAAGTTTCTGACATGAGCTGCACTTTCGCTTCTCTTGATGGTAGACTGTGGCTAACCTAAGTAAGTCCTGTTTTCTCCAAAATGCCTTTGATCAAGGTTCTTATGGCAAAAACATAAGGCAAACTAAGGCAGTCTGTAACCCTGAAACACCACACTGAAAATGGGGGAAAGACACTGGAAAGAGCCTTATCTCACTCTTTTATAACACTCTACTGTTAGAACTAATCAGCCCCTGAAAGATGCAATCCATGCTTCAATACTAGGATTCTTTCCTGATGACAATCATGACACAATGATCTTCTAATATGTTTTCCCTACTAAAGGTTTCACAACCTTTCACTACTATTATATTTTGAAACTAAATCTAACATGTTTGTGTATAAATTCTACTACTCTACTACGGTAGTCCACTTACTGAAACATAGGATTTTTTTTCTAGAACATTCCTTTAACTTTAAGTTTCTAAACACTACTTAGTTTTAAAATCTGTATATGTACATATTTATTACATGGATGTACATTTATAACATGTATGTATACGTGTTCATATGTTCATTGTCATCCATTTGTGTTTGCATATGGAGGCAAGAGGTTGATGTGTGTGTCTCCCTTATCACTGGCTCACTTACATACTGAGCTGGAGTCCCTTACTTGGTCATTGATTGAATGAGTCTAGCTAGCCAGATTCCTCTAGTGATCCTCATCTCCACCTCCGCAGGGCTGGAATTACATATGGGTTACTATGTCTGTGAGCCAAATAAACAGCACCAGGGGTCCAAACTTAGGTCCTCACTCATGTATGGCAAGCGTGTTACCCAATGAGCTAAATTCCCAACTCCCTGAGCATCGTTAAGTTGGTGCCCTGATGGCGGTGCTGGCATCATATTTTCCTCCAGTTGAACTGCTATAACAGACTACCATAGGCCAGATGGTACAGAAACAAAAAAAAAATAATTGTTTCTTACTGTTCTGGAAACCACAAAGTACAAGACCAAAGTGGTAAGGATGTTGGCTGAATTGAGCGTGTATCCCAAGGCTTCATGGAAGACAGAACTTAAGAGTGATGAACTAAGGTTTTTTGAGAAGAAAAATCTAAGCAGCAAAGTGTCCAAAGTGCTGCATGGCTTCTTTTAACTGTGTGTAATAAAACGCAAGGATGGAGAAGTGATTTAAATATAGAATTCATAATTAAAAGACAAGCAAAAGATAAAGACATAGCTCCTCTCAGCCTAGCCACATAACAAGCAGGTGCTTATGAGAGAAAACCAAGAAGCAGTTCCATAAGGAAATTAGTATATTGTGGAAGGAATGAGAGACTGCTCATTGAGACATTGGAAGAATAACCTTGACTGAGAAACATTTCAGAGTTACAGAGCTTGCTTTTCTATCAAATGCCAAAAGAGACCCCTGAGGGAAAAGCCTAAGGCTCTCACAGGACATGCTGCCCTCTACCATCTCAATAGTTTACCCTCCAAATTTTGGCCCAACACTTCTTTCTGTTCATCCAACTATGACTCACATGTCCCAGGCGCTGCTTGATCCCTGCTTAGGAAGATACATGCTCTTGGAAACATCCATATGGCAATGACCTTGCTCAAGAGCATAGTGAATGAAGAGCCTCCTTCTAGCTCCAAAGGATATTCAGGACAACCTGGGAGTACAAACAAAAATCTGCCACTGTGGCTGAGGCTGGTAAGCCTATGGGACAGATACCCACAGGATCTTAGAACTGGAATACTGTCTATAATAACAGTCAGAGAGAGCTATGGGTCCGAGACTCTAACCCAGGAGAGTAGCTACATCAGCTGATCCTAGGAAAGCTCCTAGGGTTGGGAATCTGCCCTGGGAACACAGTATATACAAAAACAAGACCACAGCGTTAAGGAAAGATGATTTCTCTGGGAAGATGATTTGGTGCTATTTGTTTTATTGGGTTCTGAATTTCTTTCTGACCTCCTTTTGAAATGTCCAATCCCAGTTACGACAATTTTCACCCTCATGACCTAATCATTTGCCCCCAGATCTACATCTTGTTGCCATGCCCCTGGAGATGAGGGTTTCAGTGTGGAGGTTTGGAGACTCCAACATTCATAACACTGCATTATTTGATTAAGTCTGCCCTTAGTTTGGTGTTTCAGTCTTCAATATTACTTGATGAATATAGTCAGAGGCTGAAAAAAATAAAGCCTATGAACAAAAGAATATTTTTTATTCCATAGCATACTAGCAAACTAGTTATACCTGCAATTAAGTAACTTCTGATTGAATGTGTCATCTACAGATGTGACAAATAAGAAAGTAGGCTATCCCCATCCTTGCTTCTCATAGCTAAGTCCCGAAATTTGACTTCTTTGCCTGGTGGAACTGCATTTTCTTTAGCTAGTTTCCTTATCCATAATCCACATTTCTCTTTTATTATACTTATCATAATTAATTAATGTCTAGGTGGTTATTCATATGTCACCTTTGTTCTCCACTAAACTGCACATCTCATGAGAATAGAGGCTCTTTAGTGCCTTCTCTGCTACATTTCCAGTTCTCATGACAATGCCTCGTACATGGTGCACTCTAGAGAAATCCTTACAAATGAACACTAAATGCTCATGGACAGAATATCCTTCCTAACAAGTTCATAGGAAGGAAACTCTATCTTTCCAGTACTCAGGGAATACACAACCTCGGGACAAGGTGACACATTACTGGAAGAATGACTAAGGTTCTGGGAATGATAGGTAGAAGTGACATGCTCAATACTGTGCCTGGAGTCTGGTGAATTAAATCATTTAGGTATGCTCTCTCTCCATATATATGCCTTAAACTTCAGCATATTTTACAGGAGAGAAGGGCTAGGGAGATGTCTCAGTTCATAAAGCATTTTGTGCTAGGATGAAGATCCAAGTTTAAAATCCTTCCATGTAATTAAAAACTAAGGGTGAAATCATGTGTCTATAATACTGAGGAGAAAGGGCAGAAGAAGGTTTGTATAACCAGCCAATAGAGGTGAGTTTGTGAGCCCTAGCTTCAGTGACAGACCTTGTCTTAAAATGAGGTGCAATCAGGGTGTGGCAGCATAGGCAGGTGAGAGAGATCTGGTCAGCCTGGTCTACATATTTATTTCCATGCCAGTCAGGCTACATAATGAGATCCTGCTCCCCTTCACACACACACACCAAAAATAAAAACAAACTAAAAACCCAAACAAGCAAACAAAACCTCAGATAAGAGAAAGATACCAGACACAGGCATCAATCTCTCACCTTTATATGCATAGGCACACTAATGTTCATATAGGAACATACAGAGAGACAATAGCAATAATACTATTAGCAACATAAAAATGAGAAAATTAGAAAAGTATTATGGAATAAGAAGCAGATAAAATTGGTTTTAGTTTAAATTTTTGCCCTTAGGGGGTGTATGAGCTTATTACATTAATTTTTGCTTTCTGAGTCTAATTGTATTTATGTATAAAAAGAAGTAATATCTACTACATATGCTAGCAATGAGTAATTTAAGTCATTTTGTTTCTGAAGATTTTTCCTGAAAAGTTAAATGACAAACCAGACTGTGATGGATTGCGAGAGAGATGAAGGCTCTCACAGAGACAAGAAGAGCCGAGGACTGTGAGGATCATCAGGGATTTGACTGGATGTGTGTACTATCTCAAAGAGAACAGGCAAGTGTCTGGTTGGCTAGGAAAGGAAATCACCGGCTTAAATGAAACAAGGACCATAGACCATCTGAGACAGAGCAGTTCAAGTGCCACATGCCTTGCAGCTGATGGCACTGTGTGACAGTTCCACCTCCAGTGAGAAACTATTAAGTTGACAATGTGTTTCTAGCTTTCAGAATCCTGTGACATTTGTTAACAAGACTGAGCTACTCCCAACTGAGTATATGCTTTCGTTCATTATTTCTTAAACATGTATCGGCACAGAAAAGATTCAGAGGATGCCACCCTGGCATATTGATTACTGTGAGAGAAAGGAAATTGAAAACCTGCCAACATAGGAAAAAACTCTTTGCCTCCCCCTCAGTCTTCTAAAATGAAGCACCAAACTCTCTTAGTGAGAAGAAATTTGCATTTTTGTTAAGAGAGGTGTCAGTTCTGGGAAGAGAGCTACCAGACAACTTGAATCGCGTGAGACTTCAGCTGAGCAAGAAGGAAACTTCCATTCATCACAGCGTTTTCTTCTTCCTACCATCTTTGTGTCCTTTAAGTTTCTACACAGCTCCTTCTGAATCCTGAAAAGCAGTTCAGGTAGTAACCCCTGCTCCTGCTATTTCAAGGATGTTATACCTTTCTTCATTAAAACTCATATTCAAGCTACATTTGCTTCAGCTGATGAGAAAGCTAGGAGACATTTCCTGAGTAACCCAGAATGCACAACTTCACTAGCCAGAGAACCAAGCAATGAAAGCGTTTCTTCTTACCTTTATGGCCAAATGGAAGACATAAAGCATGTGCTGCACAGATGTCAATGGTAGTTTAGGAGGCAATAGACACTCCTCCTGGAAAATGACTATCAGCATCACTGAACTATCTAAATGGTTATACAGGTTAAGTAAGTGTACTGCTATACTGCTAAGTAACTACAATCCAACCTAGAGTAGTTACCATTGTCCCAGACACTCACTTTGAACAAATTTAGAGACCAAAAAACACCCCCTTTATCCTGTGTGGATGAATATGTGAATTAGCAATAAACTAACCACAAATGGATTAGGAGGAAAAGTTTATAACCTTATTAGCATGGCACGCACACACACCTATATATGTATGATCTAAATATGTACATATATTCACGTATGTATACATATATGTGCATTTATGTTTGTATGCATGCATAGGGGTGAGTGTGTGTGTGTGTGTGTGTGTATTTCTGCTGTCTTTACAGGGAGGTGAGTGGAAATTCCATGCAATTTTAGAGGAGTAAATTATATTTAGGAACTGAGAATGGGCACTAAGAAGATTCAATGTTCCAGGAAGAGTTTGCCACAGCTCTGGATATAAAGTTTAACTTTCAGTCTGTCATGCAACATGAGCTGGCTCTTCCATGGTGGCTGAAGCAATGAGGAAGAAGAGGCTCCAGATATGTTCCTTTCTGTTTGTTCCAGTCCTTGGGGTCACGGAAGCTTGAGAGGAAAGCCCAGCTTTTCCAGATCCCCTCCACTGACTACAGAGTGACAAGTACAACCTAAGCTTCTAAAAAGGGAAGGAGAGAAGAAGGAATCTATTATTAAACTATTATCTCTGTACCTGATCCTCATAGAACCGAAGAACGTTCCTACATACTAGATAGAAACAGTGGTCTATGCTTTCTCTCTCCAGAGACTGAGAGGGGTTTGCTGAACAGGGGTAGGGCATACGTATCACATAAAGATCCAGAGACAAAGCTGAGGACACTGGAAATAAAGCTAAAAATCTGGGGCTTCATCTGATACCTGGAAAACCTCTAGAAATTTCCATTAAAATCCTATGGCTCGGTGACTGTTCCAATGTTTAGTACAGTCCTGGAGAGGGGAGTAAGGATTGGAAATTACAGGAACAGAAAGAATTAGATAGAGAGGAGGAGTCAGGAGAGCCCTGAATGAATACTGCCATGACTTTACTTCCCCTGGGCTTTTTATACGAAGCAAAGGGGAGAGGCAAGTACAGACAGGTGTAAACACGTGCTTCAATTCTCAAACATAAGGCACCCGGTAACCATATCTTTGGCCAAAGCATCCTATTATGCAGCCTTGTAGGGGAATAAGAAGCTCAGATTCACTGACCTTGAGTCAAAATGGAAACTGGCCACAAACTAGAATGGTTGTGGGCTCCCACATCTAAGGAAGAACACTTGGGTGACAATGGAGACTGTTCCGATAGAAAGAAACTGGGGAAAAAGGATGAATTGAACAACTAAAAGCCATGTGCCATTTGTTGCTCTGGAGTTCCTTAGTGCTGCAATTCACTTTAAATTCTTCAAGGAATGGCCAAGCTTTAGCATCCCACGTTTCCAGATTCTTCTTGTGCTAGTCACTGTTTGTAATGTTTAGATGTACCTCCATTGTAAAACAGTATTTTAAGGTGTGTTACATTTGTTTATGATGTGTTACATTTGTTTATGAACGATGCAAAGATGTGTTGCGTTCTTTATGTTGTGATTGTTTAACGCTGTGAAGCTGTGTGACTGTGCCTGTCTAAAACACCCGATTGGTCTAATAAGGAACAGCATGGTCAATAGCCTGGCAGGAGAAAGCATAGGCAGGACTGGCCGGGAGAGAGAATAAACAGGAAGAGAAAAAGAGTGGAGGAGGAAGAAGAAAATAAAGGAAAGAGGACACCAGTGGCCAGCCACCTAGCCACGCAGACCATCACGGAGAAGGAAGTACAGAAAGATATACAGAATAGAGAGATATAAAAGCCCGTAGGCAAAAGGTAGATGGGATGATTTAAATTAAGAAAAGCTGGCTAGGAAGAAGCCAAGATAAGGTAAGGCTGGACACTCTTAAAAAAAAAAAAAAAAAAAAAAAAAAAAAGCCTCCTTTTCTGATTTATTTGGTAGCTGGGTTTTTAAAATTTGCACACTCATTGTTGATCTGGCAGAAAGCAGATTCTGGGACCATGTCTCCAGATTTGCTTTTTAATCAGTGTGGTTGTTCAATGATAGGAAATAGGACTTGAGATTTTTTTTTAATGATGGGCAATAAAAACAGCCACTCATTTAATAAGATAATGCAACAAGGCCCTGGGATGCCTCTGTGGTTAATGGACGTGGCAGGATTCTTTCCAAATCAGCAGCTCTAAGCTGAGACAAACAGCCAGTGTTTAACCAGTGGAGAACTTTGAATGAAGAGTTAATGAGGTGGAGAATTGCTGCTGATGAAAGCAGCCCATAACCACCCCCACAATCAAACAGTTTCCATTCATAATGGTCTTTCTGACTGAAGGATGAGAAACAGCCTTGTGTATGATGTATTCAGGTGTAAATGCACCCTACCTCCCCCTACCCCCACCTCTCCATCCCACCCAGGAGGCTCACAGAAGCCAATTTCCAGAGAATGAAGATGTAGTATGCTTCCTGGAATTATCGACCACAGTGAAACGCAGCCAACCTCAAGCAATTTCTCATATTGTCCATTTCTCAAGTCTTGGCCCTAGATACAAGCAATACTTCCTCTCTATGCAAATTGCTTTTTATCAGAATCTTGAAGAATGTTGTAAACACGTCCCCAGCTCATGCTTTTGTACTAGTCCTAAAGTTAAACATGTCACCACTGACGGTTCTTAGCCAGTGAGTATGCACAGAAGTCTTTTGTTCTCTGATTGTTCTTAATTAGTTCTTTCACGTTTCCCAGGTCTCAGAAGACAAAGGGACAGCAGTGGTTCAAACCTAACGTGTACCGAGAAGAAATATCTAGTCAGGAAAATAAGTAACCAGCGTCTCATACCCGGATATATGTCTGAGCCCACTGCAGGTCCAAGAGGCCTTTCTTGACAGATGCACTCTTCAAGTCAAGAGAAAAAAGAAAGAAAAGAACTTGCACAGTCATTTGTTAACTCTTACTTACTGGCTCAGTCTTAGGCAGGTCTTCATCCATCAGTATCATTCTGTTTTTATTTCAAAGAAAAACCATCCGCGATAACATGTATTGGAATAACATATAGGCCATCACATCCTCTCACCTGTAATTTTTATTGAAATTATGAATGTATATTATTTGCATAAATAGTCACTGACATTTTTATGCATCCATATATTAATCTTTAAGTAATTATGACTTCCTAACTAACACTCTTATTTTCCCACCTTCTTCTGCCTTGATGGTCCCTCCTCTACTTAGCATCTGTTCTTATTTGCTTGATTGCTTGTTTGTTTCGCAGATAAGAGAAAATCTTTAGCAACCAACTTATTTTGCCTACCATGATGGCCTCAAAGTCCACTCATTTCCCCACAAACAATATAATTCATTCTTCTTCATGCCTGAAAAGAACTCCTTGTTTGTACATACACATCTACTTTATCTCCTCATCTGTTGGCAGGCACCCAGGCAAAGTCCATATTAGTCTGCATTAGCCATAGGTACTCAGGAATTTTATTCTGCGGTAGCTTTGATATTCTGTGGTAACTTAACTTGAGGGGGGGCATATACTCATGAGACCATATTTATTGTTTTTTCCCTTTTTTGTCTTTGAACTATCGCATAATGTATTGTTGGGTGGTTTTGAATTAACTATGCAGTGTAGATTAGCCTTAAAATCTTGATCCTTTTCATTCACATCCTAAGTGCTAAGGTTATAGGTATGTGCCACCAGCTCCAAATTTGTCTTTTATTTTAAAAAAGCCTAATGAGGAAATTTTCCCCAACATAAGACATAGGAACTTTAGTAGACTACTAATACATTTTAATAAATTAACTAACAGCTGTCTGGTAATGCCACATTTTAGAAAAAAAAAACTTCTTCATATCTAAATTAGGCATTAAATCTTACGTTCATCATTCTCTTGTGTAGAATTAGATAATCACTATCATAATATTCAAGTGTGTACACATGTACATGAACATGCTATACTGCACACATCTTGGAGTCAGTCACACGGGCTACAGTGTGACTAGTGCCTCTGGAATCTTCAAGTATGTCAAATGGTAATTGTCCTTAGCCATGTCCATGTCACATTGTTGTAGTTCAGAACATGTATAAGAAATATCCATAAAGGAAGTCTACTGCTTCCATGAATAGGTAAGAGGTAGTAACAAAGACTGACATTTAATAATTTTGACTTTCAACTTAGTACATTTCTTAAATATTTGCATGTTTATCTCAATTGTAGATTGTTCTTAAAACATATGAGTCATTTTTTTTTCTTTTTAATTTTCTTATATGGCTCCACCCAGAGAACCCTTTGTGAGCACAGCATGCAGTATAATGCCCAGTAGTCCAACTAAACTGAAATAATTCTGTTGGGTTAATATAAAAGCTCTTTGGAAGCCATTGGCTCATAATAATAATGATTACTATATGGCTTTAATAAAAGATAGTGAATTGTACAAACAATGTGTTTTTAATGAACCGGTCCCTAACATGCCTGTTTGGGCATGCCTCTGCTGCAAAGTGACTGGATGGCTACTATTACTTGAAATTTCATTATTTACCTTCTAGGAATGCTGTTATTCCTGCAGCACAGTACAACCCTCTAGACTTAAACAACCTGAGCAATAACCACAACTTGACTTCCTGTTTTTGCTGGATAGACTCTTAGTCCCTTGTAATAATGACAATGGGTAACCTTCATTCTCAAGTGCATTTGAATCCCTATGGAAATACATTGTTATGAAGGTGTTTCAAGAATGGATAACTGGAGACAGACGACCTACTCCGAGTTAGGGCAGCACTATGCCACAGGCTGAGGAACAGAGAAAATAAGCTGGCCTCCAGCATTCATCTTCCTTTGCTTCCTGTCTGCAGATGTAATGTGACCACCTACTTTATGCTCCTGTTGCCATGAATTCTCTGCCTGCATGGACCAGACCATCATCAAACTAGAAACCTCAGTGCACACATCCTTCCTTAAGCTTTCTGGTGACATGTTTTGTCACAGCCACTAGAAAAGTAACACAGTAACTGCTCATTGTCTGGAGAAGCATGCATAGGTCTCACCTTCTGGCCATCTTGAGTATCAGTTATAACTTTGGATGTCATCATCCTATCACAGATATCAAAGTGTCACCCATATGTAACCTCTTAAAATTTACTCCAGTAGTTAACACTGTGTGTAGATTGTATTTTTCAGGCCCTCAGAAATTAACAGTTGGAGGCAGCCCCCAACCACTGTCCTGATAAACACCAGCTCATTAGAGCTTTTAGCTGTGTGTTCATTCACTCTTAACTTGTTTTGTTTACAAGCTAAATAGCCATGTCTAGAATATTTGTGCCATCACCTCCATCCATATGACTGTGATCATATTCTCTAAAGGACAGTGGCAAAGTACATCTCCATTGCCAGAGGTCGTAACTGTCAGAACTGACCTGCCCTTGGGGTAATATAGCCTTGCTCTAATCATTAGTTGTATGCAGCTAAATTTAGCAAAGACCAGTTATAGCTTCAGTGAGCTTCCCTGTCAAAATGTAGCAGGTTGTTTATCTTTAAATTTAAAGCATCATTGCCTGATTATTCATGCATGCAGTTTGATAGCAACAAAATAGCACTGCAGCATTATCCAACAACATTATCTCTGTGATTGGTATGAGATGGCAGCAGGGGTTCTGTTTTTCATCCAGTGCAATGCCCAACAGCAAGACAAGAACTTATCCTGATGGAGGGAGATCTTAGATAAATAAGTTGAATAGTTGTGACATTAGCTGATCTACTCATTGCTTAAAGATTTTGTGTGTGTGTGTGTGTGTGTGTGTGTGTGTGTGTGTGTGTGTGTGAATGTATGTCATGTGTATGTGGACATGACCAAATGAAGATATTAGATCCTCTAGAGTTGGAAATATATGAAACTGTGAACCCCCTGACATGAGTTCTGAGAACCAAATTATTCTCTGGAAGAGGAACAAGGGCTCTTAACCACTTAGCCATCTCTCCACCCTCATTAGTGGGTCTAGTTTTCGATCTTTCTAGAAATCAGACCAAGATCTGATGTGGGCTGTCTTTCTGTACACTGTGAGTATACTTCGTTACTATGTGTTAATAAACTATTTTGGCCTATGGCTAGACAGCTTAGACACAGGCGGGAAATCCAAGCAGAGATAAAGGAAAAGACAGAATTTGAGAGACACGATTTAGCCACCCAAGAAGCAAGATGTAAAAATACACGTAAGCCAGGAACCACATGGCAACACAATAGATTAATAAAAGTGCATTGAGTTAAGTTTTAAGAGCTAGTTTGTAATGAGTCTGAGCCATAAGTCAGTTTGTAACTCATATAAGCTTTTGTGTGAATATTTGGGACTAAGCAGCTGTGAGCAGTCTAGGCCAGTAACTTCTGACTACAAAGATTAGTTACTGCCACTTTTTTATAATAGTGTCTCCCACTATCACACATTTCTTGTGTCATATTTGGCAACTGAACATGTGTTACTTCTGTGTAAATGTTGGGCTTTACAAGAGATTCAGTTGAGTCATGGCTTAAAATAGGAGGGATTGTTGATGTTAATTCATTAAAATGTAATCACAAATGGCAGAAATCATCCCAAGGAGGAAGGACTGAAAGACAGGAACTGGGCAGAGTTCGAATGAAGTATTTCTGGACTTCAGCAACTCAGCACTGCAAATTCTTTTCTCAGAATTGTCTTTGCAACCACAAGTTCAGAATCTTCATCCTATTGCTCTGGGTTATTTGGTGTAAAAGAAGTATGGTTTCTTCCCCAGAAATGCAGGGAGATTCCGTGGGCTCATAGCTTTTGGGTCCCTTTTGATGAGAAATGGAGAAAGGATAGTCACTTCTCTGGTCATTCACCCAGCTCACCAAAGCGTAGTAAAGGGGAAAGTTATTTTAAAATCCTTTATCAAGGACAGTACAATTCTCTATTAGGATACTGATTGGCTTAAATTCATTTATGTATCAGGGATTCAGTGAAGGTTACATTAAGTAACCAATATTTGGAAATTAAAAAATTGAGAAAAAATTGCCATAGCTTTGAAATATATATTTAGAATTAATTTGATATTACCTTTCCATTTTGAGTGGTATTCCCAAGTGAAAATAGAATCTTTGGGGATTATTTTACTTCAGTGAGTGCAGAACACAGCGGAAAGTATTATAGCAAAAAGATGCCTACACTTTGTCATTATTTTAGCTGCCCTTGTTCTCCTTATTCCCATATATAATAATATGCAGTCTAAGAAAGGATTTATTTGTTAGGTATTTCAGAGCACACTCTATTCTGTAGGGAATTTTGTTTCTACTCAGGCATATGAATAACGGACATTTACTGTTGCAAAATATTCTGAGAGTTTTATATCAAAATTTTAAACTCCTTTCTCCCGACTTCAGACTTCCCTGGCTGGGGAATCAGAATTCTTACTAGTGATTGTTCTTTTCCATACACTGCCATGATAGACATGATGATGGTGATTCCAAGGAAACACGGCTACCAACAAATCCCCAATGTTCCAATGTTGCTTCATGTGCTTGAACCTAACCCAAGCTAATTTCTTGACTTGAGTCCATAGAATATTCTTTAAGAAAAAAAGCAAAGTATAAAATAGATTTCTATTTTTAAAATAATTCTTTATTCTCTTAAAATTTTATAAAGAGTAAAATATACTTTAGTCTTATTTATCTCCCTCCCTCCTTCCAAATCCCCCAGGATTCTTCCAACTTATTTCCATCCCACCTTCATGCTCTTATTTTTTTTAAAAAAGAAATCTGTTATTTTATTATTTTCTACGTATTTTTATTTTTTGAAAATTTTGCACGTGTATACAATGAAATATGGCCATATCTACTCCTATATTTCCCCCTCCAACTACCCTTGGATAGAATTCCCCCAACATGACCATTTCCTAACATGTCTTTTTTTTTTTTTTTTTGAAAGTCCTGTTAATACTGTGTACATGTTTATGTATGTGGGGCTACCCATGGGAGTGTGGGAAACTTACATACCAGTGGCCACACTCTCAATAAAGAATGAATGTTCCTCCAGCGGCAGCTATTACTTCAGTAAGGGTTGAGGTCTAGGGATCATCTACCTATAATTTACAGTGCCTCATCTCTTAACACAGACACCTGTTCTAATGACTTTTGTTAACCTAGATAGTTGATGATGCCTCTCTACTGCAAAGTTCTCAGTAGAAGACATAACCCTTGAACTTTTCTGCTGTTTATAATGTTCTTGTATGCTATATTAATTGGTTTAATAAAGTGCTGATTGGCCAGTCGCCAGGCAGAAATATAGGGGATGCTTCCAAACTAGGAGAATTCTGGGGAGAGGAGGGGTAGAGTCAAGAGTCACCTGCCAGATGCAAAGGAAGCAAGAATGCTGTGCTGAGAAAAGGTACTAAGCCACATGGCTAAACATAGATAAGAAGTATGGGTTAACATAAGTGTATGAGCTAGTTGATACATTATATCAACTTGACCTGCCAACTGAGTTACTGGCTGAGCACTTGTAAGTAATATTAAGCTACTAAATCAATTATCTGGGAAGTGGATGCTGGGTATTTGGGAGTTGTTGGTAGGAAAGTAACTTCAGACTACACTCTTCCCTTGTTGGTTGAAGCACAAATTCAGATTTGTTTTTAACCCCAAATTTAGCACTTAAATAAATTCCTATGAGACTGATGGAGCCCAACTAGTTAAATGTTGTGGTTTAAGTGAAAATGTCCCATAAAGATTCTGATAACAGCATGCTTGTTAACCCTGCTGTTAACCTGTTTCAGGAGGTTTAGTAGGTATGGTCTTGCTGCAGAAAGTATGTCACTGGGAGTGGGCTTTGAAAGTTAAAAAGCCTCTTCCCTTACCAGTTTGTACTTGCTACTTTATTATTGTGACATATTAGTTCTTAGCCCTGTGCGTTTTACACAACTTTGTTGTCTTTTGAATGTCAGTACTAATGTGATAGCATGTTGTGGAGAAGGGAGAAAGAAGGGTCAGGCATGAGGTAAACCTAGGAAGATAAATTACAAAAATAGTGAACATGTGTGTTCATATATGCTCTTGTGCTCCAAACTCATATGGGAGCTGGGGAGTTGGCTCAGCATTTAAAAGAATTTGCTGCTCTTCTAGGAGACCCAAGTTTGTTTTGTTTTGTTTACCCCAGTACTCAAGTTGAATAACTCAAAACTATATAAAACCCCAGTTCCAGAAGATCCAGCACCCTCTTCTGGCTGTCTGGACTCACATCCATAAGCAATACACGTAGATGCATGTAACTATAAATAGCAACAAAAAAATTTTTTATAAAAATGACACAAAGTGAACACTGCATTATGAATTAACCGTCTCTTAGTGAGCTAGTTTCTTATTAATAGGCACTTAAAATGCTTCTACTCATTTTTCATTACAAAAATATAAAAACATTAATATTCAAGATGGATAATATGCAAATGTAAAACTTTTACACACATAGGATTGTATCAAAACGATGGAATCCTATGGGGATTTAATAAAAGATCCAAAAGTTTCAGAGATATCAGAGAGAATCTACCCAGAGTCAGTCTAGGAGGATCAGAGAGTGGTGATTTACACCTTTAATCCCAGCACAGGGAGTATCCTGATACGTCCTTAAGCACAACTGAGTTCTAGGTCATTTTAGTTTACAGAAGGAGTTCTAGGCTCCCAGGCAGGAAGTGGTGGGGCCACGCCTTACTGAGGGAAGAGAGTATTTAAGGCAGGGGTAGAAAGACAGAGGAGAGGCCAGGCTGAGGAAGCTGGAAGACAGCTGGGTAAGATCTGACTGTGGTGTTTATTCTCTCTGATGTCTCCAAAACTTTTGGATCTTTTATTAAATCCCCACACAATCCTGTGTGAAATTTCCACATGAAAGAAAGAATACATGCCTTTCAATTTTTTCCAGATATTTATCACCCAATCACCCTATATGGAAGTTATATTACACTTCAGGGAAGGGAATGGGTTTATTTTTCTACAATATTTTTAGTATAATATAGCCATACATTTTAATAGGTATTTAATATATATTTTATAGGACTTTTTAATAATGTCTACTAATAAGCAAAATTTCACACCTTAATGATATTTTAATATTTAATAAATATTTAATAAAATATTTTAAATATGGTGTTTTTAAGAAAAAAATTTACATTACTGTGTATGTGTATGTGTGTGTGTGTGTGTGTGTGTGTGTGTGTGTGTGTGTGTGTGTGTGAAAATTGGTGGATGCACACAAGCCAAGGCATTTATGTGTAGGTCTGAGGACAACTTGCAGAAGCTGAGTCTTTCTTTTAACCTTGGGTGTTCAAAGGCATGCACCTTTAACACTGAACCTTCTCTGACCCTGCCTTCACTTTTCACAAGTAATCTTAAATATCTTTCTTACACTTAAGAGCTCCATACATGCTTTTGTTGTTTCTTTAGTGTGGTCTTCCTCTCTTGGTCACTATACATTCTCCTGTTGGGTTCTTTGTGTGTATTTATATTAATCCATAGGCATTTTTATGTTTTAGAAAAAAAATGATCCAGACGAATTTCAATTCTTTTTCTAGTAAATGTATTCTTTTTACATTTCCTTAAGTGTCTTTGCCATGCCGAATTTATTAAAATTTCTTAATTAAAGGAGTTGAATTTATCACACTTTAATATTCTGTCTCCTGGGTATCAAGACATCCTTGAGAAGAAAGGTCTTTCCTGCTATAAGATTATCAATTACTTTCCATGTTTCCATAAGTAGCTTTTTTTATAGTTTAATTTTAAACACACATTAAAATATTTAAATAACATGGACCCAAATTGGTTCATGAGGACACAACTACTCTCTCTCTCTCTCTCTCTCTCTCTCTCTCTCTCTCTCTCTCTCTCCCTCTTTTTCTCCCCTCTCTCCTGTATGTGCAGGACCTAGTACATGCTAAGCTTTTGTTGACCACTGAACTATATCCCCAGTTCCTATCTGAATGTTTTTCCTAATATTCAGTTACTCACTACTAGTTGTTAACACATTCATATTTTCACAACTTCAAAATTCTAGCAGTTTTTCCATTTTAACAGGGTCAGATATTTAAATGTGGTGTAAAACTTGGAGCTAAAAACCTCTTAACCAGATACTACTTGAAAAAATACCATGAATATTCTTTTCTTTAATTCTTTCAGATGTAAAGAAACTTATCTGAACTCAAATCCTCACATACCCACTTAGGAATTGTGTAGCTTCAGGAAAGCAAATGTTTTTGAGATTATAGCTTTGGGTTTGGGGTGAGAGAATATGTAAATGTATTAATGTCTAGTCATTATGAAAATGATTAATTATTGAGTTCTTATAAAGTCTGAACTCATCTTCTGGCTGTAGCCAGCAGTCGTAATACTCTTTTAGTGTTTCTGCAACCTCATGCAAGGCACCTAGAAGTTTCAGAGCCTTCACCATGGAGATGTTGTAACCGAAATAGCTCTGCTCCAGATTTTCTTGGGGCAAATTCACAAGATTCACATGACAGAGCTTGGTTATAGCCTAGTGGAAACTATGTTTAACATTCTTATTTAAAGCATAAACTCAAAAATAGGGTCTCAGCTTTTGTAGAAATGATTGGAAAGGTGTTCTGGATTACCTATTAATTTGGAAGTAGAGAATCTTAATGCTTTGAGACTTTGAGCTGGTGAAATGGTCTTCTTCAGATAATTTTGGAAATAGAATTGCATTACTTGCAGATATCTGGAAGAACAGAACTAATACAATATATAAATATATGCACTGGATCATCCAGAAATGGCCACTTGTACACTCAGAAACCTGGAAGCTTGGAATTTGATAAATTCAAGAAATTGCAATGTCAGAAGAAGAAGAACCAGTGGTGCCCTACTGGACCAGGGCTAAAAGCTTAGGAACATCCTTCAGAGCCAATGGGGTGAGTTCTTAAAGGTAGAAACAGCTGGAGATGCCCATGAGTGATGGCAGCTGTAATAGATGTAGTTGATGAAGAGAGATGGGCCCTGTGTGTGCTGAGAGGCTCCCTCCTTCCTCTGCCTCTGCTAAGTCTGACCCTCAGTCTGTTGGCTTGCTGCTCACACTAAGGGCAGATGTCTCTCGTTTCTGCATTATATGTTCTCTGGAAGGACCATTACACTCACACAGAACTGTGCCTTACTCATTTCTTCAGTGTCTTTCAATCCAAACTGACAATCAAAATGAACCATTACTGACTCTAGAGAAACCAATTTCCTATTTCATTTTCAAGTAGTCTTTCAACTAAACCATCCCACATATGTATCTCTCCTCTTTGCAAATTATGCCCAGAAAGAAAGGTTTGGTAATTTTTCTCAGTATCAAGTTTCTTTTGGTAATTATGACATTCCTTTTGTTTCAGGTTTTTCTTTTTCCTCCTTTGTGAAAATAAATTGCTGATCATTATCTGTGCTTCATAGTCTAGAAAAATAAAGATTAATTGTATCTTACTTATCATTTTCTTACAAAAATATCATCTCCTTTAATGTTTTTCCCAAGTGTCTATTAAGATTATTCAGCTAGGAAAGAAGGACAGAATTAGAACCAATTATGATAATAAGACATGAGGTGCGTTAATCATGGCAAAGCAAAGATGAATAGTAAATAGAGTTCAATGCACACACTTTGCAAGAAGTTTAATATACATACTTTCTAATGACTCTAGGTACTGGCTCTTGATAAAATATAGCACTTATGGATAAGAGCAGTAGATGTTTCATGGTAACTACATACTATAAATTGGTGCACAGTAGATTTTAGAATTTGAAAGAAAGAATTAGGAAAATGCCTATCTTTCTATTTTGATATTTAATTACTATTTATGTTGAGAAAAATTCAGTGTGGATGGAAATATGACTGGAATATAATCACAGAATCATAGAATCAAATCCTGGCATAAATGTAATTTGTTATTAGATTATTTAATTTCAGCTACCTGCCTTTGTACATGGAGAACCTGAAACTAACCTGTTTGCCTATTTCCTGGCTATGTTGATGAGGCATGTTGAAAGAACCTGTCCTGACCTCTAGACCCTTGCTTATTTCATATAGAGTCATCGAAGCAAAAGCCCCAAGTCAGGGTTAAGGGGCACTTAGCTCAGCAAGTCTTGCTATTGAAGTATCTAAAAGAAATTAGGCAACAGAATTCAATAAAGAAAAATGGATTTACTTTGTTTTGCTCCACCTTCCCTATAGCAGAGCTCTTACTTTATAGAAAAGCAAAATCAAACGTCAAGGAAAATGAATGACTTCATTTAGCATTAAGGTAAAATGATGAAAGTGTGTGGGGTTTTCTCCCATCCTTTGGCTGGTCCTCTGGACCAAGAGCTTTTCAACATTCCCCTTTCCCCAGCATAGGATTCCTAAGGAAGGCTTAGTTTGGAGTCTATTGTTTTGGTACCCTTACTTTAATAGTCTGTGAGTCAAGGGAGGGTTCTCATTAGAGTATTGCAGAACCCTCCAGGACTTCAGCATAGGATCACAAGTGTCAACAATGGTGCACACATTTTGCTTTTTATATATATATATATATATATATATATAATTTTTATTTTTATGCTTTTGCCTCATTACTTAGGATGACAATTTAAGATGGTCTCTAACATCTGGTGCGATTATGTGAAGATCACACCACCCAGATACTTCAAGACAGCTCCATCTCTAATCCCCTGTTCTACTTCTTGAGTGTACGTGAAGCTTAGATGTGAATTTAGTCTTTCTGTCCCCTTACTTACATTAGGCAGCCCTGAAACTTCTCCAGATTGATGTCATGATGTGGCTGACTGCCAATAGCCACCAATTTCTCCATAATAAGCCAATTCAGAGAAGTAACTCAGACATGGCTTGAATTTAGGGTTTTTATATATAATCAGAAGTCCCAAGTTGAATCACTGCTCTGCAAAAAGCAAGGCTTGATCTCAATGTAAGATTCTTTATCCCTCAATGCAAAAGTCTTTTAGTACATTTCTCAAATCATGAGGCAATTTGTTTTTGACACTGAGTCCAAACTATTGTTCCAAATGGAGCTGTATTCTGTTGAGAGCCCACCACCCCATCACATCCCCACCCCCCCCCCCGCTGCCACCCCCCAAGTGGGAGGCAATTTTGCATATTGAAGTATTCAAGACAAACACATGTACTTCTTCCTGGGTCCCAGCAAAGTTTTCTTTTCCGTGGTGTCTGAAGAATTAATTATTTACATGCCTGATGTGTAAGTTAGAAGTGTCAGAGAAAATAGCAGTCTTGCCTGGTAAGCAGAGTTGAGACTCATGGGTGGATCGAGTGGCAGACACTGGAATTGATTAATGAGTTGTTTGGAGTAGCTCCCCACCTCTGTTCCTATCTCTTCCCAGAAAGACGTCCAGACTTTCTTTAAAGTGATCTTAGCTGTCTCTCTGGGAGGGAGAGGATGGACAGAGAAGGTTCAATGTAGCTATCTTGTCATCGATCCAATTTTCAGGAATGTCAGTAATTTCCATATAAACTGGTCTCTCTCTGAGCTACTTCAAAGTGTGTTTGTGTGTGTATATGTGCGTGGGGAGGTGACTCATCTGCAATGTGTTCATCTCTGCCCCTTGCTTCAAATGCACACTTGTTAATGAGTTTATGAGATGTGGGGTGAAGGGGTGAACTGGCTTTCTCAATATCACCCTCATCTCAAGGATGTTTTGTGGGAGAAAGTTACTTGGTATTTGCTAGACTGTGACATAATGCACTGCTTCTGTAAGATTTCAATCCTGTATAGAAAAGGATGAAATGAAAAAATCTTTCATTCATTAGGCAGCACTTCATTTGAGGCCATGATTGTAAGGTGCTGGCTCTAGGACCTCCTGCCTTTCTAGGTGATCTTCTTGTGACTGTAGCTCCTGAAAGATCCCCGGGGTCACATTCTTGAATTCCTAAGTCAGGTTTTGACTGGCTACAGGTACCTGTCTGTCTTTGATGTGCAAAGATGGAATTTAACCCTTCAAAAGCTTCTCTCTTTCTGTTTCCCCACATACTTACATGTGTGCGCACAGATGAGGAGGGCAGCAGGGTACATAATGTCTAAAGCAACACTTGACAAGTTTTCCTTAATATAAGAAAATAATTTATATGGCATTTCAAATTCATTGATTCTAATTATATATATATATGTTTGTATCGATGTGTATACCAATTTTATATGCATATGTCTTCTCTAGAACATTGGGCTAAACAAAATATAATAACGATTTATGAAGGCACAGAGTCTGAAAGTTTCTAAATCCATATCTGAAGAATCTAAGGAATTTTTTTTTTTTTTATGTAAGAGAAAGGCTCATGTTTCTGTGTCTTTCCCTTCCTGACATTAATGAGGATGAACTCAAATGTCCAAGGAGCAAAATTGGTGTTTAAATCATAAAACTGTGTTAAATATGGGGGGGGCATTTTTCTTTCCATGACTCATTGACATCATGTGTTCTTATTTATATTCAGAGTAGCCTATTTACAAGTTGAATAAAAGAGACAAAATAAAGGATTTTCTTGACCACCAAAATAAATTCAAATAGGAATTAAATGTATATTGCTGAAAATTTTTCTTATTTTTAAAAAAGTCTCAAAGTCAAGACTAGTCTGGGTGCAGGGTCTAGGAGGAAATTTCTTTTTTTTTTTTTTTCCGACAATGCTTAATAAGAACTATCTCCTATCAGTCTGGGTGGTTTGGTTAATAGACTGAAAGCGAACACTGGGAACTGCCTCAAATGATTTTTTTTGGGGGGGCGGTGGTAACATCTTCATCTTCTTAATGCAGAATAGCTTTGAATGGCCAGAAATATGCAAATTGCCTTTTACTCAAGGTGATGCATGATAGGAGGGACTCATTCATTAGTCCTTAACAGATGAAAAGAGCAGCCAGACAGCCCAGCATCCAGCAAGTCTCTGTGTTAGGATTGTGTTGCTGTGACATAAGTATGAGAAAGAAATCATGCAGGGGAAGGAAGGGGTGTTAGGGCTCGCTGTTTCTGGGAGATTTCAATTCTTTATCATGGCGAGAAAATGACGGTGTGAACATGTGGCAGAGAAGAGTTACATCTCAGTAGACCTGGATACAGAAAACATGAGACCCAGGAATGGATACAGCACCTATAGCTCTCCCGTAGTGGCCTCCTTCTGGCATCCAGGCTTAACCTCTTCAAGATGTCACAGCTTTCAAAATAGAGCCACAAGCTGGGGATATAGCATTCAAAGTATAAGCGTATAAGACACACATTTTAGATTTAAGATGACAGTTTCCTTGCTTTGGGGTAGGCTTATGTACAACCAAGTAGGTAGGGGGACTTTTCTGTTGTCCTTAATGTTACCATACATCAGAACTCAAAGGATCCACTGATGGTCTAGACTGTAGAGGTGATGTAAATGTTTTCTGGATAATGAAGACAGCCCTGCAGATGTTGTAGACAATACACAGACAGAAATCATACACAGAATCGGTAGCTGGAGAGTGTCCAGATATATCACCCGAAGTCTGTGAGTTTGAATTTTAAAAATTAATCAATTATGCTTCTTCCATTTTCTCAGTTGAGATGATGAATCACAAATGGAATAAATATATTCTGCATGGTGCTTTTCACATACAGAAACTAGTCATGGGGCAAGCAGTCTGAAAGTCCGTTTACTTTCTCTCCTAGTGAGAGCTGTGCTGCTTCCAAGGACTTCTCCCCTCATCCACCTTTCTTACTCACTCCTGGGTCACTGATAGATGCAGGTCACACCGAGTTCAATTTCAGTGTCTTCACTGATGTGACAAGGTGAGTGTTGCCAAAATCAATACATCATAACTCAGTGACTTACAATAAGAAGGACCTGGTGTCTGCTTCCTGTTGCTTCTCGTTACTATGACTATGCACATGGCCTGCCCTGCTCCTTTATTATTTTAGTCATGATGCATTTTGGTTGATATCTCTTAATTGTGAATTCAAGTTTTACTGATATTTGTGCTAATTCAGGGGGCATGTAGCAGCTGACGTTTCTGTGAGCAGGCCAGAAGAGGAGCCCCGATGTTCCACGGACAGTCTGCTTTCCAGTTCAGGCTCCAACTCTCTAGGTCTCTAGTTTCCTTTCTGAGTAACTTGAATACAAAATTCAAAATTATGTAACAAGAATACTGTACTCATTCATAGAGGAAAAAAG
Organism: Phyllotis vaccarum; assembly: GCA_033318265.1. Taxonomy (NCBI): domain Eukaryota; kingdom Metazoa; phylum Chordata; class Mammalia; order Rodentia; family Cricetidae; genus Phyllotis; species Phyllotis vaccarum. The sequence goes on along the minus strand of JARWLC010000006.1, from coordinate 107,061,175 downwards.
CTATTGAAGATCATCTAAAACCATACCCAGAATATAGTATCTAAAGTATAGAAGAAGAGGGACTTCAAGGAGTTGTCCGTATGTTCTCTTGGTCACAAGGCTAGGGAAAGTGACTTGGGAGCTAGAACAGAAACGAAGTGATGGGTTAGAAAATACAGGATTTGGGTTAAGTGAGAAGAGGGTTCTGCTGGATGATGCTGGAGCAAATGGTGGATGACTAGTTCTGAGAGCTTCTCCCTCCCCGTTGTCTTTGCCCCCCCTCCCCCCTTCAGCTATTCCCATTCTCGTTGTCTCTGTCTCTCTCTGTTTCCATCTTTAGTTTCCTCGTGCATTCCTTGAACAGAGGATGACATCAGCTCACACCTAGGTGCACACTCTGACTTTTGCTTCTTCTATCGAGACCTCACGGTTTGAGTCTAGCATGACCTTGGTGACTTCCTGGGACCACAAGAATCCTGGGGCTTCTGCTCTCGTCTTCTGGCCACTCTGAGACACAGTACCAAGAAGTCCAGAAAGGCCACACAGACCAGCTACCCTACCTGGAGAGATACTAATTGACAGAGACATGAGAAGGAGCATCATCCAGCTGCCAGATGACAGCAGTGGATGAATGATCCTTCAAAGCTGCCGAGTCGCAGAAGCCTGAGCAAGTAACAGCAGCTATTTCAGACAACTATCTTTGTGGTGATGCGTTAGATGCCAGGAAAGAGACCTAAGGCAAAGTCTCTCTGATTACACAGGACTTTGGAACATTCTCTTTTGTTTGTCGTTAGGCAGAGCTGTGAATTCACCAATGGGCAGGTGGCAGTCACAATTAAGAGAAAAAATAGCAACCGAGTGGGTAGAACCCCTGGGCCTGCCCCTGCTGGAACACTTCCTCCCCCAGAAATAGCGTAATTGGCAGCAGCCGCGTTCCTGCAGAAGACAGAGATTTTTTTTCTACTTACTGAACAAACATGTTTAACATCAGGCCCCTTTTTAACTACCTGTAATTGATAATGAATATCAAGATTAGTGGGCAGGCTGCTCTCCTGGTCTAGGTTTTCTTCATGGAACTTGAGAGTCTTGGGGATTCTATTGTCTGCATTTCAGGTGTGTAAAGCCCAAATGTGCCATCTTGAGGTAAACGAGAGAGAATGAAATGATGACTATAAACACTCACAAATGAGTCAGCAGGCCCAGCAGGGCTGAGGTGAAATTAAATCTAACATTTGTGTGTATAGAACTAAACAGTCCCCAGCAGAGGGGTTTGAGGTTAATATGGAACCAGCCAGAGAAAAGCAAATATCCATGGAGCAAGATTAAGATGGTTAAAATCACTGTCCCTTTGGTGAACAGCAAGAAGGGTGGTGTCACTGAGCTGAGAGCCTGTATGTAGTCTAAAGTGAGACATTACTGCTCCTCTTACTCTGTTTGCTTTTGGAGGGAATGGAAGTTGAGTATTCCCAGGACCCCTATTTTTTCCAGTTATGCTGAAATTTGTAATGATCACATTAAGTAATTGAGTTTCTAATATGACCTGATAATGTAGGGATAATATCAAGTCTTGGGAGGGCTTGACATGTGACAGGAGACAAAGTTGTGACTCTGAGAAACATTGTCTTAAATGAGATTCACTATATTGATTGCTGGCAGAGCCAGTATGGGTACCAGTTTCCAAGTATAGCCGGAGCTGGGCCTGGCGTGAGTAAGAAGCCTTAACTTTTATCTGCTGCTGTATTGTTTACTTTTCCACCTCTGTGACCAAAACACCTGAGAAAACTACTCAAGGTGGGAAGGATTTGTTTTAGCTCATGGTTTTAAAGAATTTAGTCCACGTTTGGATCCAATCACTGATCCCAAGCTGCAGCAGAGCACCATGGTAGCTGCAGTGTGCAGCAGGGGAACTTCCTCATATTAGAAAGGCAGGAAGAAGAAGGGGAGGACAAAGACGAGGAGGAGAAAGAAGAGGAGAGCTAGAAAGAGAGAGAGAGAGAGAGACAGAGAGAGAGAGAGAGAGAGAGAGAGAGAGAGAGAGAGAGAGAGAGAGAGAGAGAGAGCTCTAATTGTCTGCTTTTCTCAGCTAGGTCTCCCCTCCTAAAGGTTGGAAAACTTCCAAGATAATACCACTATCTGGGGACCAAGTATTCATCACACAAACCTGGAGGACATTCATATTCAAACCATAATGGCTGGATTATGAGGAGTTCTGGAAGGTGTACGGCCTGAGATGAGGTAATTGAGTGAAAAGACTAGGACTCTGGGGGAATCAGGTTCAATGACTGCTTCTCAACCAGCGTGTAATCATTTCAGAATCCTACCAAGTTATGGAGTTTATTATAAATAAGGTGATTATCAGCCCTGAAGCAAAGAGAGTAAATCCACAAGATCCAATATTATATTTTTTAGTATTTTATCTTTGTACTTTATTGGAAGCAAAAACGATTAATGCAAAATACTGCTGCTCTCTAACATGGCAGCTCTTGCTGTTTTTCTCAGGTGGCTCCTCTAGTGCCCAGCATTGTCTCCACGGCAACTACTTATGTTTCTATAAATCTCAGATTGCAAAGAGGTGGAGAGGAAGCAAAAGTAAAGGTGAGAGTTTGAAAGCTAGGATTTTCTTTTTAAAAAGAAAGTTTTTGAAAGTAAAAAATGTTTCTTATAAAATCCCAGATCCTTTGCTTTCTAATGTATAGCCAATCCTGCATGTGTGCACTCAGAATTTATTATCTACACATGGTGGATGTGTCTTGTGATCATATATTTACTGAACAGGGCTTTGCTGGCTACTGTCAATAATAGGAAATAAAACCTGAGCTCCCAAAGATATAATTCCATGAAGAAACACCAGGTTTGCTAAAGAGAAAGCTAAGCCCAAGCCTAAAAAGCAGAGTGCACTGATGTGAACAGAGGTATGTGTTGAGGAACAGTAACACATAACTGAAAAGGTAGAAACATTAGAACTATGTGTCACTGAAGCTTACCTCGTAGGCAGGCCTAGGACCTCTGGGTTAACTGAACCAATCACTTCCCTTTCAACAAGGCACAGTCAGGAACATTCCCGCCATGCTTCCTGGTGGTAGGTCAAAGGCAAATTCTCCCGTGCTCTCATTTCAGTACTACATTGTATATTTCCTAATGACTTGAATTTCATCCCTATTCCACCTTCCGTTGTACTCACTGTAGAGCAAAGTCAAGGACATCTGCCTCTGACAAACTCGTCTCCTTTCAGGATGTGACTTTCTTTAGCTAGCTCTTACTGACTTCACTCCTGAATACATTGTTGACTTTGAAGTGCTTTCAGGTAAAGGTTTCTCCGTTTTCTTTCACCCTGTCTATCACAGAGCAAATGTAACACTGGTGGCATAGCTTGTGATCCACTTTATAAAAATTGTTTTTGTGCCCCGTGTTTCTTTAAACAAACAGGATGGCAGAGCAGTGGCGGTGAGCTCTGGGTTTGTGGCATAGGCTGACTCTGGACCCTGGCTTTTTAGCAGCACCGAGCACAGAGGAAGGACATCAGGCAAGCATACTTTCCTAGGATGTGTAATATCAAAGTCATCAGTAATAATTCTCAGCAGTGATAATGTCTCAGAAATTTGTTCATCTCCTAGACAGAACCAGACAAGGCAAGATGGTGACTAAGAATACTCCCTAACACAGGAGACCTTTGTGGAAACAGACATTTATCTGGAACAGAAACCTGCACTATTGTGAGGCACTTTAGCAAAGCCAATGACAATCTGTTGGAGTGGTAGTCTCACCAATGCCTATAAGACTGCTTCAGCATCAAAACTGATGAATAACATACAGTGGTGCAATTTCCTCTGTGCCTAATAGGACAGAAGGTTGAGAGGAAGGCTCCATTCCCAGTCAAATTTGTTGCAAATATACTGACTATAATAGGTGGAAATCATATTACCCCTATAGATCTGTTTGTCAAATTTGGGGACTTTCTGATATCCTACTGGACAATTCTCATGCAATTGTCCTGAGCTAGATTAGGTAAAACATCTCTGAAAGGAACAAATAAAAATTATCTCAGTTGCTGATGGTGGAGCCAAGAGAATCCTTAACTGCAGACCAACTCAATGGGCTTTTCCTTGATTCACAAGAAATGGACCATCAGGATGCTAGTTGGAGACCTGAAGGAGCCGGTGGCTATAGATGATGTGTCTAAAATGTGTGGCCCAATCTAACTTCTTTCAGTTAGAACTGCTTTATTCTTTCTTCTCTGGACTTGGATACATTTCTGGCTCAGTCATATCCCACATCTACAATGTAGACATTGGAGCATGATTAGTAAGTATCATATCACTGGAGGATATGATGAAGCTTTGTTCCAAAACAGGCACGATCAACAGACGCCTAATCTTTGCAGAGTCATCATGAGAATTTATACTGGGGACTGTGTTTCCTGTCTGTTCAGCTATGTCCTTTTATTGTCAAATAATTTCTGAGAAGAAAATAATTTTAAGAGTAAACTCAATCCTACCTCTTGTAACTGAGATGAGAGAACATGATAAACTCCATTTTGAAAAAAAAAAGAGCTCCATTTTAAACAGACCTTGGCGAAGGGCTGAACTTAGCTCCATTCAGTTCCAAGGAAAACTACGAAGTTGTAAAAACAACCACAAACAGCCCAAAACAACTCAACGCCCTGGACGACTTCACCCAGACACTCCAATGAATAGAAAGTTTTGATTAACAATATCTTCAGGGCTTCAGGTGGGCTCCAAATGTCCTTGAAGCCACTGATGAAAATCCCCTGAATCCCCTAGACAAACCAACCTGGGTTCAATTATGAGCGTCCACATGGCAGGTCATAACAGAATGAAAATAAGACATAAAACGGAAAGGAACATGAGTGCTCTTAGATGTTGGGGAGGAGAAAGTTATCATAGATATGTGGCAGAGTAGACTTCACAATCAGGGGCATTGGGGAGAGCCCAAAGGGGACATGACCTTGAACCATGTAAGGAGACTGGGATGAGGAAGGTAGAGGGGAGACAAAACAATCATGTGCAGTAGCCTCAAGGCCCAAAAGACAGTAGACAGAAGAAAGGGTCAGGTAAGCAAAATTGTTGGCTTATGAAGGGAAGGGCAGCCCAGCCCCTTCGCAGGAGAATTTAGGGTAGGGTGTTGCAGAATGTTATTTGAAGCTGTGTTACATTTGTTTGTGCTGTGAAACATTTGTTTAGTGATGCAAAGATGTGTTGCATTCTTTTTTTATGTTGCTTTTTTTTTTTTTTTTAATTTTGGGAAGCTGTGTTACTGTGCCTGTCTTAAACACCTGATGATCTAATACAGAGCTGAATAACTAATAGCAAGGCAGGAGAAAGGATAGGCAGGGCTGGCAGCCAGAGAGAATAGATAGGAGGAGAAATCTAGAACAGGAATTTAGATGCAAGAAAAGAACCCTGGGGGCCAGACATCAGGCCACACAGCCAGACATGAAGTAAGAGGTAAAGACATATGTTGCTGAGCCTTAACAGTTCCCTCAAGGGCAGGGGTGGGAAGATGTAAAGTCAATGACACAGACCTTGGAGGTCAGCTTAAAAGCAAACTCACTTGTTCAACAATGGAGAGAGTTATAAACCCTCATCATTCCAGCACCCTGCCCATCCCTCATTGGCTGAGCATTATCCGGTAACATTGCACGGCCATTCCTCATTGGCTGGGCATGATCAGGATCTCTGGGTAGCACCTGTTCCTAGGCCCTCAGGCAAATGTGCATGCCTTAGCAACTGTGAACGAATTTCCTCAACTCTATTGGCCTGTCTCACAACAGATATACAGAAATATGAAAAGATAAAAGCCCAGAGGCAAAAGGTATATATACGGGATAATTTAAGTTTAAAAAGCTGACAAGAAACAAGTCAACTAAGGCCAGGTATTTATAAGTCATACTAAGTTTGCATGTGTGTATTTATTTGGAAGTGGGTGGTGAGCCCACAAAGGGACAAAGATTTAAAAAACAAACAAACAAATACAGTAGGAGGGCAGTATATGTCAGCTAGGAGGGCTCTGTAACTGTTGAGAGTACCTGACAGCCAGGTCTGCTTTGATACTTAAATAGGCACCTAACACTAACCATCTCTAACTCCAAACTCCGGAGAATCAACATCCTCTTTCAAACTCTGTGGGCAACCAGCAAGCACAGGATGTACACACACATATATGCAAGCAAACACTCAAAAAAAAAATTAATGAAATAGAGAGTCATCCTTGGCTCTCATCTCCACTTCCATCTCCATTGCCTCTAAATAATGCAGCACTAAAAGTTTTTAATGCTTAAATCGTCTTTTGCAAATCATTTCTATGCACACAGCTCTATTTTGAACTTGTATGTGTGCATCCCTAAAGATAAATAGATTTGTTTAACATGTTTTGAGATTTTATAAGAATATGTTATTCCATAACAGTTCTAAAGTTTGCCTTTGTAACTCCAAATTATGTTAATGAAATTTACCTACATGGGCATGCAAACCCCAGATCTGCAATTTTCATGAGTTGTAGAATATTCATAGAATAACTGTGCCATAAGCTGTCATTCTTGTTATTGATGGACATTAGTCTTCTTGTTTCTGTGAAAGACTGTTCCTTCTATAAAATCAATACCCATTATGTAGACTCTCTACTAAGTTGTTAATTGTACCAAACCACTTAATCTTCTAAATTATCACTATTTCTAAACATTAAGTATAAAACCATTTTTCTATTTTAAATTATTTTGTTTAAAATATGTACTTGACTTAATAATTTTTTTTTTTTAATTCTGGTATACATGTGAGCATCAGGCAGCTTTTTTTCCTTATATGTGTGCTCCTATAGTTAGAGTTTCTGGCCTGGCCTAGTCACAAAATCAGGACCAGCTGTCCTTAATAATCATGCAAAGACATATTAATTACACACTGTTTAGCCTATAGCTTAGGCTAATTGTTAACTAATTGTTGCATCTTAATGAGATATGTCTATTAATCTGTTTTGCCACATGGCTTGTGGCTTAACTATACTTATCCATCTTGCTGTCTTGGCAGGACCTTGTAAAGTATCTCTCTGACTCCACCTTCCTTCCCCTTTATCTCTGCTTGGGTTTCCAGTCTGCTTCTAAGATGCCTTACCACAGGCCAAAACATTTTCTTTATTGTCCAATGATAATTCACAGCATACAAAAAGTCATCCCACATCATGCCCCTTTCCCATATTTGTATTATAATATCTGATGCATGGTTCTGAGTAATTTAGAACATTGCTCCTTTTTTGGCCCTCTTGAAGAGTTTGTATCTATAGATGTTATCTATAAATTGAATTTTTGAGAGGAATTATCAATGAAAATCTTAATATGGAGTATTTTTAAGGTTAGATTTTAATTGTGTATTTAAAATCTTCACTACTTGTAGGCCTTTCTGTATTTAAATTTTTTTAATTGGAATTAGCTTTTTAAAGTTATATTTTTCTTAAAGAAAAGATTTCCTTCAATTTTCAAATTTTTATAAACTTATTCCAATATTTGGTTGTTTTTTTATTAAAAAAAAACTCTTACATAGATTTGGGGTTTCTCTGTCTTATAACCACATCAAACGTTTAGTATTTCTTAAACTGTTTTTTATTTGTTAGTTTTGCTGTTTGTTTTTAAGGAAGATAGTTTGAGGGGCTGGAGAGATGGCTCAATGGTTAAAAGAACTTGTAGAAGAACTTGTTAAAAGAACTTCTTGTAGAAGACCCATGTTCATTTCCACTGACAAAGCAGCTCACAACCATCTCTGATTTTATGATATGAATTACATAAAAATTGTTAGAATTTGTCTTTTGGCATATTTTACAGTCATTTTTCTCTCAAATTCTAACATGTAACAATAATTTTGGGTACACTGTTCTCTATGTATATATAGTATACATTCATTAACACATTATTGAGATTTTAGCCTGTTTTATATATTCATTAAGCACAGAAGTATAAAATTTCCCAATTTATAGTGAATCTATTCATTTCTCCTAGTCAGTTAGTTCTTCAATAAGATTTTTTTAAAAGTACAGTTAAATGGCAGTCATACATTTTAAATCAGGATGTATTTCAGAATAAATTGTTCTGCTTGTCATTATGAAACTGTCCTGTCCTCTACCTCTAAAGAAAAGGCTCTTAATAATGTGCCTACACAGGTCTGATATTAATGTCATACATAATTCCCTTGGTATTTCAGTGTATACTTCAGGAATTGGTTTTAATCTTCCTATGTGGTTAATTTTAAGAGCAGAATCATAATTACACGTTTTTATGTAAGTTAAACAACATAGTTAAAACTAGCCCTTGATGTGTGAATGCCTTTCTGTATGCTGTGAATATTAATCTTTAAATAAAGGAGCTGTTTTGGCCCATGACAGGCACCATAGAAGAAGTAGGTGGAGAATCAGAATAGGTAGGAAAGGAAGGGTGAAGTCAGAAACAGACCGAGCCAGCCACCCAAGAAGAAACACGTAAGGAACACAGGTGAGCCACAGGCCAGACAGATTAATGGAAATGGGTTGAGTTAAGATGTAAGAGCTAGCCAGCAATGTGCCTGAGCCATAGGCCAAACAACATGAAGTTAATATAAGCGTCTGAGTCATTTCTGGGGGCCTGAGCAGCTGAAGGCAGCTAAGGGGTCTGGGGCTTCAGGTCTGTGGGTCTGGACTTCTGGCTGCCCAGGACCAGGAAACCTCATTGTAGCAAGCCCTCCTTCCTTCTCCCTCTCCACCCCCCTCCCTCCCTCCCTCTCTCCCTCCCTCCCTCCCTCTCTTCCTTCCTAGTATCACATTGAGATGATAGTTTAATCCGCTTACACCCTATTAAGTCACTGAGGCACTTTTAGTTTTTTGTTATATTTTACTTGATTTTTTTATTCTGCTTCATTTCGATTAGTCTTTTCCTCTTTCCCTTTAAATACCTTTTATTACTGTTTATATTCAGTTCCTATTTTTGAAATAAATGCAACACATTTTATATAATTAAAGAAATTAAGCACAAACAAAAGTAAGACACCTTTACACGTTAAGTATTCTGCAGCATAAACAAATGTAACATCTTCGTCCAGTTGAAATAATATTTCTCAACTGATCAGTGTGTGAAAATTGCCATAAAAATGTTCAAGTAAAGGCATGGTAATTTGAGTGTGGTTCCTTTATAAAATGGAAATAGGAAAGGCTTCCCTGAGCAGGAGACAACTGAGCTAAGTTCAAGTCATTATTTTCAAGTAATTTATTTCCATACTTGGACTACTTCTCAACAAGATAGCCCTGAAAACCTGGAGACTCAGTACTTCATAGAGCCATCACAAAGGCACCAAGGTGGGAATCAGTTTAGCTTACTCTAAAGGACAGCAGAAGGCTAATGTGGCTGAAGGGCAGGTGCGACCAGGTAGAAATACTAGCGTAGTACTGGTGAGAGGCACTGGTGGACTTTAGCTAGGGTGGGGGTGGAGTTAGAGGCCAGTGGTGTGAAAATAGAGACTCAGAGAACTGACATTAATACAATGGCTTGAGCCATGAAAAAGGCAAAAAGCTTAGGAAGAACAGCTCTATGTTGGACTCTGCGGCAGAGAACATTATAAAATTATAGTGAAGAAGGGCTTACAGAGATGGGAAAGGCATCTGAGTGAATACGATTAATAGATGTAAGTGGTTGGATCATATAGTAGCTAGTAAATATCTAAATGGTATGTTTAGTACGTGTGTGTGTGTATCTGTGTGTGTGCATGTGTGTGTGCATGCACATGTGTGAAGCAAAGTTTCCTTAAAGATAATTTAAAAAAAAATGTTCCAACAAATGATTAAGTAAATGTAACAAATGTCTTGCAATGTTTTGTATTAAGTAAATATTTGTCATTCTGGAAAAAAAAAAGCAAACAAGGAAAAACAAGCAAGTCACGACTGGTTTCATGACAGCATTGTATTTAGTTTCTATTTCCTGGTATTTATCATTGTTGTGGTTTGCATAAGAGAATGGTTTTCCTTTTCTGTGCTTAAAGGTATCAGAAAAAGGGGGTGGTGGGTATCAAAACTGCTTACAACAGAATGCCCATTTCTATTTTACAAGTAATTTCTAAGATGCCAGGAATCATACCTTGCAAATACAGGCTTTTTCTCCTACCCAAAATGAAAGCATCCATATTCCTTAATATCCTGTGCTTCAAGTCATTATTTTCAAGTAATTTATTTCCATACTTGGACTACTTCTATTTGATATTTTCTGTGGTTTTTATATCAAATGCTAGTTGAAAAGCATCCCTGTTTTTCCTGATTCCTTGCCATTTATTTCTGTATAACAGATTTCACTGCTTTGACATATATTCTTAAAAGTTTTCATTAAAAATAGCTATTTGTTTGCAAATTCCGTTTTCAGAAAATGTCTTTATTTCAGCTTTCTTCTAGTATCTAGAAGTCTACAGTTTTTCAGCCACATTTTGGAAGTGCAATTTTTTTTTTTATTTCTGTCATTACAGTTGAGAATTAAACTTATGTCACGTGTGACATTTTTTCCATCTTGGATAATGTGTCCGTTTTCTCCAGCTACTTTTGAGATATTCAGTTTCATTCCTTGATATTTTATATTGCTGCTAAATACAGTGTCCACTTTGGATCAGTTAATCATCCCAAGTCCTCATAGACACATGTAGGTGCCCACACATATTCTATAGGCAGACTAGAAATGTATCATAAATACTATGAACCCTTCTTAGTCAGCGAGTCTTAGGATGTTGCTTCACCTTTTGCTTAACCTCTTCATTGCTTTCTGGTGCTCTAGTTAGATATGTGTCAGGCTTTCTCATTTTAATTCCCCTCATGTTGCTTGTGTTCTTAGCTGTTCTTTGGGACTAGTGTATATTCACAGATGGGATACAATAGGCTAAGAGTGATGCTCTCCAACATGGTCATTCCCATGCTCAATTAAGTAGATCAGTGGTTCTCAACCTTCCTAATGCTGCAACACTTCAATGCTGTTCCTCATGTTGTGCTGATCCCCAGCCATAAAATTATCTTGCTGCCACTTCATAACCATAATTTTGCTGCTATTATGAACCCTAATGTAAACACTTGATATGCAGGATATCTGATACGTGACCCCTGGGAAAAGATTATTCAACTCAGAGGGGTCACAGTCCACAGGTTGAGTCCACTGAAGTATAGGATAAGAGATAGCATGTTGGTATTAGCAAGATGATTCAGCAGGTAAAGGCACTTGCCACCAAGCCTGGGGACCTGAGTTCAATACCTAGAGCCTACCTAAAAGGAGAGTCCTCTTGTAGGTTGTTCTTTGATGAGTACTTTAGCACAAGTGCACACACACAGGTATATATACACATACACAAACACACACATACACAAATGCACATATATATATACACACATATGCACACACATATGCACACACCAGGTACACACACATACACACACATACACAAACACACACATATATACACACATAAACACACAGATACATACATATACACATAGACACACACACATACACATATACACAAAACACAGATATACACATGCACACACATACACACACATATACACATACACACATATATACAAACACACACATGCACACACACATACACACAAAAACACACAGATACACACATACAACACACACATACAAACACATACATATACACACAGATACACACACACATACACACACAAACACAAATACACACACACACACATAAAAACACACAGATACACACATACACACATACACACACATACACACATACATACACATACACACATACAAACACATACACACATACACAATACACACACATGCATACACACATACACACATACATACACATGCACACACAAACACACACACATGCACACACACATACACACATACACCATACACACACATGCACACACACATACACACACAGGAACAAACAAATAAATGCAAAACTAATTGTTAAAAGAGGAATACTAAGTTATAGTTGCTAGGTAAAGTTTAAATCCGTTGTTTCTGAGCCTCTCCTCTATATTACCCTCTGCACTCTTCCTGTTAATTTCACAGTGGATTATTCATTTATTATTTATTTTCTTCTGCTGAGACCAAAGTGTGCTTTAATTCTATTTGATCTTTTAATCTCATTGTTATATATTTGACTTCCCCATTTCTACCTGGTGCTTTTTTCACGTTTATATAATTTTCTGGTTAACACTGGATTTCCTTTTAACACATTTGTCTGGTTCTTGCTCCTTTAAAACTTTAAATACCCAATCTCTGTGGTTATTTGGATTGCAGCACATATATCAAAAGCTTAAAAGCTGGCATCCGTATATAAGAGAAAATACACAGTATTTGGTTTTTTTTGAGGAAGGTGATAAAGAAAAACCTCCAGCTGATACAAGAGGAAAAAACCTTAACTACTATTTCTGCAGAGCTTAAGTACTTGAGAAATAAGATGTGAAATCAGCCTTCACTGTCAGAAAACCTGAAGAACCTGGGTTTTCATTGGTTTTACCCTTCTGTGGTCTGAGTGTATAGCTGCTGCTTCATCTTGTGTTTGTAATCTTGAGTGTGGGGCCTGTGTGGCTAGAAATGCCATGCTGTAGGAACTGAGCCTGCGCCACACTGTTAGAAGGAGACTTCCTTCTGTCTATCCCAGGATCTCTGCTGGCTACACTCAAAGCCAGTTTTATTATTTCTTGGCTTGGCATTTACTGCCCTGGGCAGGTAGAGTAAATTAAGTCTCAACCCCTGTAAACAGGATTATGGTCATGGATCCACAGGGAGATGATTTTCTTTCTCAACCCTGAACCCTGCTGAAGAGTGACAAGTTTTATTGTGACCTTTCTGGAAATCAAATATTGTCTGAAATCAGAGTACAGAGCAGGTTTCAGAGTGTGTCTCAACATCAGAGTCTGAGACCCTTAAAAACTAAGTCTGACATGGACAAATAATCCCTTTCTGGGAGATGTGGTGATTGTTTCAAACTCCATTTTCAACTTTCTCCTTGTTTCAGAGCCCCAAAGCAACTTCTTCTCCCTCTCTCTCTTCCTCCTTCCCGCCTTCTCTCCCCACTCACTCCTCTTGTGCTCTGTCATTTGAACAAGAGAAGCTTTGCTTGGGTTCCCATTCTCCCATGCGCCCCACTGCTTTTAGGCAACTTGATACAACACAGAGTTATTCAGGAGGAGGGAACCTCAACTGAAGAAATGCCTCCATAAGATCTAGCCGGAAGTAAGACTGTAGGGCATTTTCTTAATTAGTGATGAATGTGGGAGATCCTAATCCACTATGCTTGGGAGCACCCTTGAGCTGATGCTTCTGGCTTCTGTAAGAAAGCAGGCTGAGTAAGCCATGAAGAGCAAGCCAGTAAGCAGCACCCATCCATGGTCTTTGTATCAGCTCCTGCCCCCAGGTTCCTACCCTTGAGATGCTGCCATCACCATTTTTAATGATGGAAATCTGAATAAAAAACAAAAAACAAAAACATTTTCCTCCTCTAATTGCTTTTGATCATGGTGATTCGTCACAACTTTAATAATCTTCACTAAGAATCCCCCTACCCATCCCCAACTCACTTTATCAAAAATAAGCTCTGCACGGGAGAGATCCCTTAGCTGGTTTGATGTGATCATCATTGAAGCCTCTAAAGAGTACTTTCTGCTTTGTGTCCTGAGGTATCAGAACTTCCTGATTCCCTCCTCATGATAGGAGATGTTTCCTCTTTAGGTTTCTCATTTGTCCATTTCATTGGGTTTTGTTAGTGCTGACATAGGGCCTAATCCTTTAAACCCAGGCCATTCTGGAACTCATTATGTATCCTAGACTTGCTTGCTTCCATCTTGTTGGGACCGCCCCGTCACCATCTCCTGAGCTACCCTGTCTGATTTACTTCTCTTCTCCTTACTTCCTCTATCAGAATATCAGCGGACTCCAGGGCTGATGCTAAGGCTTCCTCTCTACCTGCAGCATTGCTTCACTGTCACTTCTGCTTGCTGCTGAAGTCACATGTGCAGGTCCTGCCAGTATAAGTTGAAAGCTCTGGTCCAGTCTCAGGCTCCCCCATTACAATCCCCCTCAGAAAGCCTGCCAACCTGCAATTCCTCCCTTGGGGCTCCCCAAGACCAAGACCCTGCCTATGGATTGTTTAAGCTTTTGTCCATAGATCTGCCAAGTGATTCCTCTCCTGCGCCCCCCACCCCCCCATCATCCAGGAATGCTTTGCTCAGATTAAACCTGGTCTTATTAATGTGGCTCATTGCATGGGTAGAGAAACCTAATACTGGGCATTTAAAATGCATATTACTGACCTCTTCATTTGAGTTCAAAGAGAAGCTGAGAAGTACCTTTCTCTGCTTTTCCCCTAAGAGAAGGTATTTCAGAATCTATAACTGTAATTTTGTTTGGAAAGGGGTTTTTGTTTGTTTGGGATTTTAAATTTGTATTGTTATTATGTTCATTTTTTAAAAAATGTCTAATCTTTGTGTGTGTGTATGTGTGTGTGTGTGTGTGTGTGTGTGTGTGTGTGTCTGTGCAGCAATTTCAAGACTATAAACGGGAATGGCAATGCCTTGTATTGGACATTTGCTCGCCACAGCACACCCACCTGAGCCACAGGAACTCTCTGTGATCTCAGCACTGTTCCTTCTTCTAAAGAGTCTTACCAAAAAGTAGCAATAGAGCACTGCATCGGCATCAGCAGCTTGAGTGCCTTAGAGTTCCTGTGATAACTGGCTCTTTGGTGTTGTTTTATCTCTTTGGATCCCGAGGTCACAATGGCTACATTACAATGCACATTGATGCTGGAGTAAGATGTAAAATAATAAATAAAACATATTTTGTGTTTGGCAATAATTTATGTGAGAAGAATCCCTTCACTAAGAAACATTCATCATCTACAAGGTTACCAGAGAAATGGAGGCCTAACATTCACTCCAGAGATTATGGATGTTAGCATTAAAAGCAAATCTTGTAGAGGGGTTTCAAAACCTGCTCAAGCAATTTATTACCCAATTTGTGCTTCAATTTCTTCAGCTGTAAAGCAGATATAATTACTGATTTAATTCATAAAGTTATTGCGAAAATTAATGAGTTGAAATGTGCAAAGTTGTTGAGAGTAGTACACATGTAATAAATACTCCAAGTGTGGCTGTTTATGAACAAGGTGTCACTTGGGAAGGCAAGAACAAATAAATTTTACCTTTGCCCCAAACATGCATCAAAATGGAGTTGTTTTTGTTTGTGATAGTATTAGGAATCAGATTGCTACTGAGGATTGTACTCTAAATTTTCCTGGTGCAAGGCTGCTGCTCTGCTGCGCATGTCCCCAGTGCAAACAAGGTCACTTTGGGAAAGAAAGTCCTCACCAAATCTGAATCTAACAATAGTGCCGATGCACCATGGTGCATGCAATGAGTTTATCTTGAAGTCAAATGGGAAATCTCAATACCATGCAATTGAAAATGTCTGTGGATGCTATATGTGCTGGTTTTCTAAGGACCTTAGTTAAAATGATGCATATATATATATATGTATTGCAAGACATCCAATGTTCGGTCTTTAAGCAAACAGTGCATCTTCCTTTCTCTTCTTATGGCTAATTTTCATTTTAATTCTGTCCTGTAGACCATGGCCTAGAGTCATCTTCCTGCTTTACTGACAGTATGAGAAATGGGAGCTTAAGCCAGCTTTTCTATCTTCCTGTGTTCATTTTCTCTGCCGGGAAATGAATGTATTTTCTCTCTGGAGTTCTTGGGGGATCCTCAGAATTATAGCAGATAGAGTGACACATCAAAGTTTTATATTACACAACATGTAGTCAGGGCAATACTGTGACAAGTCCAATCGTCGACCCACATGTATTTAGGGCCCCAGAAGGACTGTTGTTTTATCAATGTGTCTGTGGGGCTTTAATGACAACTGCTCATCAGATTGTCCATTGTCTTTGTCAATAGTGTTACAGTGGACTACGATGTAACTCTTCCAACCATTGGTGTCATTCTGACATTGTGCTAAGCTGTCAGACACAACAGAACATAAGGGGAGGCTTCCCCATGTGAACAAGAAAGAATACATGGAGAAATGTGGACTTTAGGGACAATATCGGCAAAGATGGAAAACACTGTTCCTATTAGCCTGAGCAATTAAAACCAAGTTCTCTTATATATTAAAATACTTTTATGATAACAGCAGCATAGAAGGCTCAAAAGAAATTATTTTCTTAAAAAAAAAAATGCCTCTGCAGTCTTCTCTGTACCTGTGCCCAGATAACAAAGTAAAGCAGATCGATCTGATCAGTAAAGCTAGTGGATGCCACAGGCTTGGGAGACAGAAATCTGATTTTCTTGCCTGGTGTATAATGTCTGCCTGCCAAATTATAGCTCTGTGTGAATTGTGTAACCCGTTATTAGAATCTTGGATCTTTGGGATAATCCAGTTCTCCTCTATTTATTTACTATGTACACATTGCCAGCACACCTGCCATACGCACTGAGACAGGTACTGAAACTGTAACCACTGACTCATGAGTTTACCATAGGGAATATAATTTACCCCTTGAAAGGATTGTGGGGATCTGTTACATTTACATATATAAACATACATGAAATGGAGGGAGGGAACAAAGAAAGTAAAGGAGAATTTAAATGAGGGGCGAGTGACCATAATTCAGTTGGTAAAGCACTTGCCTTAAAATCAAAGAGACTTGGGTCCCATGTTCAGAACCTATGCAAAAAAAGCCAGGTGTAGTTAGGGGTTATGCAAGTTTAGTAACATTGTGGTTGTAGGTTCCTCATCTAAGAGCTTTACCAGCTCTGAGTAGGTGGCTAGATTTCCAGTACCAGGCACAATTCCTTCTTGTTTCTTGTTGAATAAGTTGTAAGTCTAATTAGAGAGCTGTTGGTTGCTGTGCAGGTGTGCACGACACTGCTATGCTTTAGGATTACTGTGCCAAAGGGATTGTTGTGGTTCAAAGGCATCACAGCTAGGTAGGACTGTTGCTTGCATCATTCCTTTGGAAACATGTATGATGTCTTCTGGTAACATGAGAGCTAGTCCTCAGGGAGGAAGTTTTTAGATTAGTTCAAACTCAGGGGTCTCTGCGATTTTGTCTGAAGTGCATGGTGTCTTCAGCAATAAAGTTATCTTCCACCTCTGGGGAACAACCAAGGGCAATGCAATAACCTGTAATGTTATAGGAGTATCTTGGAAAGCTTTTAATTGATAACCCCAAAGAGGATTTTCTTGCCTAGTGTTGGGGTTTTGTTAGATAGTCTGTGGCTCTTGAAGGGAACATTGTTAACCAAGATAAAAAGAAATCAGTACATATAAGTTTCTGTCTGTATTTATATATGATTTTTAGGTATATATATTAATAATATATATATTAATAATATAATTCCTTATGAATTTTTCAGACTTCAGGATTTTTCAGACATGTTATTTTGCTTTTCTTATTTATCTCCTTCCCTCATCTCTGATTAAAGCCATGGACGGCTGTCCTCATTTCCCGGATCAGATCACATGAACCCTGCTACTCCCCTTCCTTTTGCTCCCTCCCACCACTCCACACGGGCACTTTCTCACATCTGAAGATTTGGAGCAAGGAGCCTCCAACGAGAGAGACATGTAACATCTGTCTTTCTGGGTCTGGGTGACCTCAGTTAAGATGATGTTTTCTACTTCTGTCTATTTGAAATCTGAAAATTTCATGATTTTATTTTTCTTTACAGACAAACAGTACTCTATTGTTTACATGTGCCACATTTTCATTAACTATTCCTCAGTTAAGTGACATGTAAGTTATTTCCACTTTCTATCTATTATGAATAAAGCAGTAAATATGGCAGAGCAAGCATCTAGGTCGTAGGGTGTTGAATTCTTTGGATACATTTATCCTTCTACACACCGATAAGTGTAGTCCTGAAGCCTCATCAATGAAACTTCTATTTTCAACAGACAAAGGCAAAGCTGGCCTGTACTTTATAGTCGTAACCACCAAATCGCAGTAGCTTCTTGAAGCATAGAAGTTTAGTCTTTGTTGTGTCCTGTTAGATACAGAAAAGCACCTTCTGGTTGGATGATAGAACACTAACCTAACACATGCAAGTCATGTGTTTCAGCATCAGCACCAGGAAGAATAAAAAATAGAAAAACAAAACTCAATAAAACTGTTTGAGATGTGGTGATGCACACATGCAATCTCAGCACTCAGCTTCCATGGTACCAGGAGTTTCCATGCTACCTTCCAAAGAAGTGAAGCAAGAAACAGTCCTACCCATGACAACACCTATGAACCAAACAGTGACCAGCATGTCATGATACCTCTAAGGGTGCACAAGTAACATATATAACCTGGTAGTAACCTACAGCTCTCTAATTGGACTGATCAACAAAGGGAAGCATGCCTAATACTGGACACCTAGATAACTACCCAGGTCTACTGAAGGCTTGGATCTTGAAAAAGAACCTACAACCATCACCATCTACATTCCAAATATCTGTCCTTATTCCCACAGATAATAAAGTCCTTACTGCTCATCAAGGGAACATTTCCTTGCAATATATGAAGAGAACTACAGAAAATCGCAACCAATCAATGGCAGAGTGTGGGGTCTAGTTTCAACAGATCCATCTACAACACCACTCCTGCACCTAAGACTCAAGGATCTCAGTGGAGGAGACCAGGGGAAAGATTGTTAAGAACTGGAGCACCGGGAGATTTTTCTGTGAGATTGTGTCTGCTAGTAATATCAAAAGCTACACCCATAAAGTCCCACAAACACTACTGCCTAAATGTGAGCTGAGAAAGGACAAAAAGAGACAGGCTAAAGTGGATGGGGAAGAAAGCCCATGGGGCCTCAACCTTATACAAAGAACTGTAGGCATCTAGCAAATGCTGAGTGCAAGTCTTCCCCAGGGAAGCACATGCCAGTAGTTACCCTAAACCAAATGGTCAGGTCTAAAAACATAATACAAGGGTAAGATTATACTTACGAATTTTCTGAAAGGACCTGAAATAATTAAGAATCAGCTGCTTCTTAGAATTATCTTCTTTCACACAGGAATAAACTTGAGCAACTCTTGAATTAATGTTGAATCAATTCTTATAAGGATGAGATTCATTCATTAGAGTGTTCCTTTTATGACATGATCAAAACTTATGCTGGCCCCAGCATACAGTATTTTTCATTTATTAAAAATATTTTTAATTTAATATATCTTGATGATAGTTCCTCCTCCCTCTACTTCTTCCAGTTTTACTCCACTTCCTTTCTCCTCCATATTCACTCCCTTTTTGTCTTTTAATATACACCAAATGTAACAAAATAAAATATAAGTAGGTGTACCCTATATATCTAAGTTGAATAAAGCAACCCATCAGAAGGAAAAGAGTCCCAAGAGCAGACACAAGAATCAGACCCACTCACTTTCATACTCCATAAAAATATCAAGCTAAAAGCTATTTTACACAAAGGACCTGGTGTAAATCCACGTTAGCCCTGTGTTTGCTGCTTCCATCTCTGTGAATTCATATGTGCCCTTCTTAGTTGATTCTGAGGACCTTGTTCTCCTGACATCCTCTATCCTTCTGGCTCTTACACTCTTTCTACCTCTTCTTCAGAGTTCCCTGAGCTCTGAGAGGAAGAATTGGATGGAGACATCCCATTTAGACTCTCTGTGCCGTATCTGGCCATGGGTCTCTGCATCTGTTCCAGTCTGTTCCTGGAGTAAACTTTTCTCATGATGACCGAATAAGGCATTGATCTAAGAGTATAGGAGAATATCATTAGGATAGTCATTTTATTGATTCTTTCTTTCTTTCTTTCTTTCTTTCTTTCTTTCTTTCTTTCTTTCTTTCTTTCTTTCTTTCTTTCTTTCTTTCTTTCTTTCTTTCTTTTCACCCTAGGTATCTGAGCTATGAAGTCTCTGGTTCTTGGATACCCAAGCAGTATTGTGAAATGGGCCTTAAATCAAATCACATCAAAAAAATTAAAGATACTTATTTATGATTAACAATACAGTTTGCATATAAAATAACACTGTAGCAAGTACTCTTATATAGCTTTAAATAGAAGAATATAAAAATACATTTCCGTAGCAAGCCCTTTTCTAAGAGAGTGAGCCCACCAAAAGTATTCAGTCATTTCTAAATTATACCGCACAAATGGACAATGGAATTAGAGAGAAAGCCCACCTCCCCTAATAACTGCCTCAAAAGAATAACACAGGTTGGATCTTTTGGAATGTAAAATGGGTGTTCCAGAATGCAGTATGCTTAGGAACCTAAATGGGTGATTTGGTGAATCACAGGCTAAGTATGAGTTGATGAATGCTGTTAAGAATCATTAAACATGGGGGGGAAAAAAGTCCTAACGGTCAGATTAAAATTTGAAAACCATATAATTCTCCCACTTACAAGGTAGTTTAAAATGAAATTTATGTCTACTCTCAGGATGTCATTGCTGTGGAGTTAATCAAGTAAATACTTTGACAAGTGCTGAAATTCACCAATTAGGATAAATGCTAAATTATTTAGGTGGCAAGATGTCTTTTCATGGGAACTTTTATGATGTTAAAAAATTGATCACACATTTTAAGAGTGAGTTCAACAAACTTCACTGACTGATTCTGAAGTGATGAAAGTCCTGGCATTCTTAATCCACAGACTACAGAATTAATAGTGAGAGGTGCTTTTTGCTGAGGATACACAAGACAGAAGACACACTGGCAAGTGATTTACAGACACCTACTCTGTAGTCACAGAGAACTCTGTAGTTGTTTTTTTTAACTCCTTGGCTCTTTACTCTTTGGTTAGGGGCACCACCCAGTTCCAAAATAAATATTATGGAGGCTTATTCTTTTTGATGGATTCCTGGCCTTAGCTTGGCTTGTTTCTAGCCAACTTTTATTAATTTAAATTATTCCCATTTACCTTTTGCCTCTGGACTTTTATCTTTCTCTTTTCTACATATTTTTCTTTCCTTTTTACTCCATTACAGGTCGTGTAACTGGGTGAGAGACAGGCCCCTGATGGTCTCCCTTCCTTTACCTCTTCTTCCCCCTGTTCCTCTCTTCAGACTTCCACTCCTATTCGTTCTCTCTGCCTGCCAGCCCCACCCGTCCTTTTTCCTGCCTTTATACTGGCTGTTCTGTTCTTTATTAGATCATCAGGTGTTTTAGACAGGCAAAGTATCACAGCTTCACAGAGTCAAACAAATGCAACATGAAAGAATGTAACGCATCTTTGCATCATGAAACAAATGCTCCACAGCACAAACAAATGTAACACATCTTCAAATAATATTCCACAACAAAGCATTGCTTATTACTTCCCATCTCAAGCATTGGTTCTGGGTGTGTGCCAATTCACAATTCTGCTCATGAGGAATCAGTAGTTTAGTGTTTCATTCTAAAAATGTCTGTCTTGTACCTATGACAGGTAAGGCAATGTGTTGAGGGCTAAGGGTAATATTCTCTCCTCTCAATGATGGTACACCCCAAAAATCTCATATAGAATACTCAGCACACACATCACAACATCAGGGTGGGGCAGGAGGGCCACTGGAAATCCATGTACCATTGTGTAGATATTTAAACACTATAAATCAACTGTACAATCAGCCAAGTAGAGTAAGCTCCTACTATCCTAGTTCAACAAATGTAGTTTTTATTAAATGGTGAAGGAATAAGATCTTCTATCGAATGCTCATAACCCTACACTTAAACATGGAGTTGAGGAAAAACCAAAATCCAGCTTAGTTGATAGCTGGAGCTCTTTTCTCTCTCAGCTCTCTACCTGACCTCAGCAGGTACCTCATGTGCATGTGCACACAGACTGTTCACTTACTTGCCCAACCTTCCTCCTCCTTATCTTTCTGACATACACGTTATCAGCTGTTGATTGACAATCTCACGAGAAGAGACTATTAAAAAAAGGTTGAGAATTCTTGAATCAGCTTCAACATTGTTGAAAAGGGACTTCTGGGTCCTAGGTAAACAAGCATGTATAAAAAGGTAAAGTTGAGCTCCAGCTGACCATGGCATGTTACTTCCACAAATTTCTGCTCTAGAGAGTGAAGCACAATCAGAAGATGGCCAGAGAATTGATGCAGTGACATGCTGTGGAGAAGCTAGAGGTGACACCCGTGGCACCTTCCTACCTAGGTCTAAAGATGGTTGTGGCTTGTGTGTAGAGGCCATATTTCATGAATGCTCTTCACATGCCCTGCAGTTAACCCTAACTACCTGTGGCCAGATACTGCAAGCATACAGAGCTGCCCATAGGGCATAAAAGATCCATCCCTCCATCACCTATTTCCTACTCTATAATCCCTAGGTACTGTTCCAGCTCCAACTCTGAACAACAACGCTGTAGTCCTCTAGTGGGCAGAATCTGCCATTGGGTCCCAGGCACAATAGTTCCATCTCAGAACTCACACTTCTCCACACATCTCACTCTGTTGCTTTTTCTTACAAATGTTCCAAATATTAAATATTTACAGGAATTAATTTACAACCTGCTAACACTAAGGGTTTTTGGTTTTCATATTTTCCAAAATAACTCCTGATAGCCAAACAAGAATTTTTGCAAAAATTGTTCAGGAAATTAGAATTTAAGAACAATTTTTCAATCAATTATTGACACCTTAAAAAATTAAGAGTACAGTCTACCAAAGGGTCTGTGTTTTCATTCTTCAATTTTTCTTTTTCTTTCAATTTTTCTTTTTGCATCATTAACAGCTTTGTGAGCTGATTTGTACGGTAGTATTCTCTGAACATGTTTGGTAATCATTAATAACAATCTTGTTTTTGAGACTTTTAAAAGGAGATTTATTTTGCTTTTTAAGTTATGTATGTGCTTGGGGAAATTCCCAGGAAGGCAAAAAGGGGCATTAGATTTCCTGGAGCTAGAGCTACAGTGAGTCATCCAACATGGGTTCTTGTAGTATGAGGTTTCTGGCCCGGACTTTTGGGCCTAGCCTCAAGGTTTAGGAGCACAGACCTGTAGACCCACAGACCTGCAGACCCGCAGTCCCACAGTCCCACAGAGACACGCAGAGGCTTACTATAGTGGCTTGCTAAGTTTTAGGCTGATTAGCCTTAGGCCCAGGCATATCACTTACTAGCTCTCTACCTTTCATCTAACCCATGACTCATCCTGTTCAGCCATGCGGTTCAGTACCTTTTCTTAGGGCAGCATAATTCTCCTCTGCTTCTTCTGGGCCTCTCTCTGGAATTCTCTCTGGTCTTCTGCTTGGCGGTCTGTTCTCAGAGTTTTTAGTCTGGTAGCCCCACCCACACTTCCTGCCTGCCTTTGGCCAATCAGCTTTTTATTAAACCAGTGGGTGGGACAGTTATTTTCCATGAAACAACACAATACCCCTACAGGTTCTGAGTACCAACTCTGATTCTCCACAAGAACGGTTTGTGCTCTTAACCACTGGCTTATCTCTCCAGTTCCAACTTTGAGGTATTTTTATGGGAATAATAAATAGCACCAATAAATATAAACACAGAGCATGCATTAAAAAATTTGTACCATTGCAGAATGATAATTAGTGACTTTCAATATTACCTTAACATTTGAGTACAAAATAGCAGGAAATTCTCAAGAGATTTTTAAAAGCTAAGGCCAATAAAACTCAGGCTTTACAGCCTATGCAGTAAATATCTTTTGAATTCATTTTATAATTGATGTTAATTCAAAAATAATGCTGCCATCGCATTATGCTTCAGTTGCTTAATTCTCTTTGGCATCCAGGTTTGTTTGCATGATGCTCCATAAATCAGTCCTTTCAGATCATGAATTAGCAAACCTTCAAAATAAAGTGACAGGTTAATTAAATTATGCAGGGAAAATGGTTTTCAGTTCTATCCCCCAACAGAAAAGAGAGAGGATATGGAGAATTTATGATTACATCAAGTCAGCTAGGTATTCCTCTTCGCAGTTTCCATCATTGCCTACTAATAACTCCAGGCCAATGACAGGGTAATCATTTTAAACTTCTAAGGGTATGAATTTCATCAAATTTGACCTGGTTAAGTCAAAGAAGTTCCATCAATAAAAAATCTTTTTAACATAAACTTCCCAGTACAAACACTAAGGTCAGAGTATATTTTCACAATTCATCTCATTAGAGATGCCATGTTCTCAATTTTAGAGATGCTTTGTCCTTAATTTATACCTCCGTGCACATATTCTGAGCAATCTTGGTAAGTGAACAGCTGTCTTGAGACACATTCTTCAGGAACAACTGCATTTGATATTAGTAGATTTTGACTATTTTCCCCTCTACTACCTTGCTGTTAAAACTGTCATATTCTGTGTAAGAACAAGAATCCCACAGTAACACAAGGCACTAACCTGTTACCTGATATACTAATTTTTAAATTTTTCTGGAGCCTAGAGATAACCTACCTCATCTTTGCCAAAATTATGGGTGGTTTGACCTTGTGCGGGTTTTTTGCAGGCAACTACTGCAATAGCTCACAGTTACAATAACCACGCCATGTCCAGAAGGCATTTCACAACACCCCTCTCCATCCTTCGGCTCTGACATTTTTTGGGAGTTTTTTTTTTTTTTTTTTTTTTTTTTTGCTTCCTTTTCTTCAGTGTTCCCTAAGCCTAGTGGAAGTAGAGCTTGGGTTTCTTTCCAAGACTTCTGTCTTGTTAGGGTTTCAATTGTGAAAAGACACCATGACCATGGCAACTTTTATAAAGGAAAACACTTAATTTAGGTGACTTGCTTATCCTTTGAGAGGTTTAGTCCATTATCATCATGATGGGACATGGCAGTGGCAGGCAGACATGGTGCTGGTTACATCTTGATCAGAAAGCAAGAGGAAGTGGAATGAAGCACTGAGTGGTATTCTGAGCACAGGAAACCTCAAAGCCCACCCACACTTCTTCTAACAAGGCCACACCCATTTCAGCAAAGCCACACCTCTTAATAGTGCCACTCCCTATGAGATGATGGGGGCCAATTAATTCAAACTACCATGTTCTACTCCCTGCCCCCTGAAGCTTGTAACATTACCATAATGAAAATTGCTTTTAGTCCAACTTCCAAAAGTCCCATAGTCTATCACATTTTCAAAAATGTTTTCCAACAAAGCCCCACCTCCTGTGAAGGTGCCCTGTGAAGTTATGAGAGCCAATTACATTCAAATGACTGCAGCTGAGTACCCAGTAAACAAGGCCATATAAGACGGAACTGTACACAAGGTACTCTTGGAAATAATACCCGATCTAGGTTTAATTCGAACAGAAGGCCATTGCCTTCTGGATTATGCAGAAGGTGTGGCAAGGGACAGCATTGGACCAATGAATGTAGATCTACCAGGGATAAAGAAGGCAACCCTCTACCATCGGGAAACGCCTTTCGGGGCTTCCCCCGGCAAGCCCCCAAAAATCAGACTCCAAATTCAAGGATGGTAAGATCATATCCGGTCATAGTAGAAGACCAGCATTCTCAGGATGAATAGAGCATCCAAAACCTGATCTAGAAGATCATATGGTATCAGATAATAACATAAATTCAAAAGAAAATTCAGAAATTCCAAAAAGAACCACAAAACGAATATTTTGGCAGGCTTCAATAAATGAACAAAGACCAAAATTGGGAATACGGATAGATAATATTTATATCCAGGGTTTAGTCGACACGGGGGCTGATGTTTCTTCTTTCGATCATAACCCCACAATTATGGCACCCAAGATGGCCTTTACGGGCAGTAGATATCCAGTTTCTGGGTATTGGAACAATATCTCAGGTGAAACAGAGTGTGAGATGGCTTGAATGCAGAGGACCAGAAGGTCAGAAAGGACAGTTGAAGCCATATGTGGCTGACATAGCAGTGAATCTGTGGGGTTGCGACCTTCTAATGCAATGGAATACCCAGCTTAAAATCCCTCCTGGTTCTGATATCAACTGGAGACTCAATTATGTTTCCAAAAATGATGCTTTAAGTTACTATGGAGAAAATTCAATAGCCATTCAGGGTGTACAAAAGAATTTCCCAATAACCACAGAACCTAAAAGAACACTCACAGCATTGCCTTTGAAATTGTTAACAGAAAAGCCTATTTGGGTTCAACAATGGCCTTTGACAAGAGAAAAACTTCAGGCCTTGGAACAGTTGGTACAGGAGCAGTTACAGGCTCAGCATATCGAAGAATCAACCAGTCCATGGAATTCTCCTGTTTTTGTTGTCAAGAAAAAATCTGGAAAATGGAGGATGGTGACGGATTTAAGAGCAATTAATAAGGTGATTCATCCTATGGGCTCCTTACAATCTGGTATTCCCCTGCCTTCTCTGCTACCTAAAGGATGGCCTATTGCAGTTATTGATTTGAAGGATTGTTTTTTTTTTTGTTTGTTTGTTTTTTTTTTTACCATACCTTTACAGGAACAGGACAAAGAGAAATTTGCTTTCACAGTGCCTACTCTTAATAATTCAGGGCCAGCTAAGAAGTACCAATGGAAAGTCCTTCCCCAAAGAATGTTGAATAGTCCCACTTATACCAATATTTTGTACAACAACCACTAGAAATACTGCTCAAGCGCTTCCCTCAATCTATCATTTACCATTATATGGATATTTTGTTGGCAGACCCAAACCCAAAGACATTAGAAACATTGTTTGAAGAACTAAAGAAAATATTGCCTGATTGGGGACTACAAATTGCTCCAGAAAAAGTACAGAGGGGAAATTCTATCAATTATTTAGGATATAAAATAGGTTTACAAAAAATTAGGCCACAAAAGGTAAAATTAAATAGATAAATTGAAGACTCTTAACGATTTTCAAAAGTTACTAGGAGATAACGCTCATATACGGCCCATGATTGGTATAAAAAACTATGAGCTAGTTAATTTGTTCAAGACTTTGGACGGTGACAAGGATTTAAATAGTCCAAAAGAATTATCTGATGAGGCTGAGAAAGAATTAGAGTTGGCGGAAAAGAAACTTCAAGAAGCACATGTGGATCATGTGGATCCAGACCTGGATTGCATACTTGTTATTTTACCCTCTAGACAATCTCCAACAGGAATCTTAATGCAAAGAGAAAGCATTATATTAGAATGGATATTTCTGCCACATAGGCCAAGCAAGAAGATGAAGACATATATCAAAAAAATTTCTGATCTGATTTTTAAAGATAAATTAAGACTTCGCCAATTGACTGGAAAGGACCTTGCAGAAATTGTTGTGCCTTTGACTAGTGAAGAAATTGAACGATTATGGGCAGACAGTGAACCTTGGCAAAAGGCTTGTAGTGACTTTTTAGGAGAGATTAATAATAAATATCCTCGAAACAAGAGAATTCAATTCATAAAGGAAACTAATTGGATCTTTCCTCATGTGGTACAGGATAAACCCATTTCTGGAGCCCCCACCTTTTATACTGATGCGAACAATTTAGGAAAGGCTGGCTACAAGTCTGAAGACTTAATTAAGGTGGCTCAGAGCCCTTATAACTTTGTCCAGAAGTCAGAACTATATGCAATTATTATGGTGTTGTTGGATTTCACAGAGCCTCTCAATGTAATTATTGACTCTCAATATGCAGAAAGAGTTGTTTTACATATTGAAACTGCTGACTTCATTCCTGATGATACAGACTTGACCTTACTATTCATACAACTACAGGATATCATCAGAGGTAGGATACATCCTATGTACATAACACATATCAGGGCGCACACGGGTCTCCCAGGCCCTCTAGTGCAGGGTAATGATGAAATAGATCGGTTGCTGATAGGAAATGTGCTAGAGGCCACAGAATTTCATGAGAAACATCATGTTAACAGCAAAGGATTAAAGAAAAGTTTTTCCATCACTTGGATTGAAGCAAACAAAATAGTAAGGAATTGCAACACTTGCTCTTTCTATGACCAGCCGTCTTTACCTGCTGGAAGTAATCCTAAAGGTACACAGAGAAATGAGATCTGGCAAATGGATGTGTTTCACTTCCCAGAATTCGGAAAGATGAAATATGTACATCATACTATCGATACTTACTCTGGAATGCAGTGGGCAACTGCTCTGAGTTCTGAAAATGCTGATGCTGTACTAACTCACCTTTTGGAAGCCATGGCCATAATGGGAATTCCCACTCAGATTAAGATTGACAATGCTCCAGCTTACGTTTCCCGAAAAATGAAGATAATTTTTGGATACTATAATATAAAGCATATTACGGGGATACCACACAATCCTACAGGACAGGCAGTTGTGGAGAGATCTCACCGCACATTGAAAGAGATGCTTTATAAACAAAAGAAAAAAATGAGAAAACCCAGGGAGAGGTTGCACAGTGCCTTATTGACTTTAAATTTTCTTAACGCTGATGAAAAGGGAACATCAACTGCTGAGAGACATTGGGTGATAGAGAAATCCTCTGAGTTAAATCAACCCATCTACTTCAAAGATGTGTTGACTTCTGAGTGGAAGCCGGGATATGTGATTTGATGGGGTAGGGGTTTCGCTTTTGTTTCAACAGGGAAAGAAAAGATATGGGTACCAACAAAACTGATAAAAGTCCGCTTTGAAAAGGAGTCCCTTCCTGAGGAGGAGAAGTAATTGCTCACCCTTGATATGACAAATGGATACAAAGTAAGGAAAACACATTTAACAAACCTGGGGCAGGGTCTCAGTTTTGTCTTTACAGGAAAATGGATACAACTGTTTTTAAGACTAATTACTCAACTGCAATAGAAGACAGACTGATGATTAAGGAGTGTACATGACGGACTATGAGACCAACTAATACACATATGCACTACTGGGTAATCTCTATATTTACTGCTTTGCATCTTGCATCTACACCTCAAAAAAAAAAAAAAGAAGAAGAAGAAGGCGTGGTCCTGATTTGACTATTAATAGGGCTGGATTTGGATTGGGAGCAAGTGGCTTTCTCCCTCTCTAAACCAAAGTGTATTGGTAAAGAAAATGTGAAGTATTCTGTCTCATATCAGAAAAGCTACCTGGTGTGAGACAGAAGACTTAATATTTAGGGACCAATATTATTGTGACTTCATCTTAAACTTCGTTTCTCTCTGTTTCTGTACCTTTCAAACATCCTGTCTGCATACAATCTCCTGAAGTTATAGAAGATATTAATATCTTTTTTGAGTATCAACAATGCTTAAGTTTTCCATTGTAAATAACATTTCCTCCTAACAGCTATCTACAAAGAATCTGGAACTGGAATGGGCCCCCCAACGCAGCAACTCCTACTAGTGAAACAAGAATAAAAGAGAGAGTATGAGAGAGAGAGAGTAAGAGACAGGTAGACAGACAGACAGAGGCAAAATTAGAAAAATCAAGAACCTGGTGCGCACCAATCAATGATTGTTTTCAGAAAATAGACTATTCAAAAACGGCTGCAAGATAGCTCTCTATGATAATCTCCAGATCACACTTCTAATTAGAATTCCAGATGGAGTTAACCACTATTCTGAGAATGGTTATAAATGTATATAGTCAGTCCATTAAGATCTAACCATTGTTTTAGCTTTTACAGGATCCCAAAGAGATGCCATTGCCCTTAAGTCAGCAGGAAGCAACCTTATGAAAGACTATGCTCCCTTTCCCAATAAGTTTTGTGTCCTGAGGGTTGTGGGTAATTCTTATTCTGTTAGAATAGTTTTAAGTGAAAATTGGGTGGAAGACAGAACTATAATATAGCATCAAAGATCTCTTTTGAAGAAAAGAAGGGGGATAGATATGATAGATAAAGGTAGATTGTTCTGCCTACCTATACACAATTTTAGCTGAATGTATGGGCTAAGTTAAAGACAATTTGCACTGGCATAGGTATTTGTATATTGATACAAATGTAAAATCATTTTATATGTTTAATTGTGATAATTTGTACATTTGTACAAAGTTCAATCTGAAATTGCTTTATGTAACCAAAGCAACTTGTATTTCGATATAAATCTGAATCTGTAACTATTATGTAAAATTGAATCTGTAATTGCTATATTTTATATATGCTTCTATCTCTTTAAAATATTTGCACATCATTGTCATGTACACTATGCAATTACTACCTTCATTTAACGATACTAGATATAATGTATGATTGCACTAGTTATGATATATGCACAAGATGTTTTATATACCTCTGTTTAGATGATATATATGTATATACATGTCTAAAATGCTGTGGCCACTTTACATAGTAATATACCCCTGGCTAATGTTTGATAGTCATACTAAAAGTCATTGTTCAGGGATTGTACACCCCTTATATTGGTATTCCAATTTTTAGTACAGGGTTTATTCCTTAAGACGATAAAAACTACTGTCAACATTACTTAAGGTACCATATCCTAGTCATCTCAGATACAGGTTAGAATATCATAGATAGACAGAAATCTTCAACCATTTCATAGACCCAGAGAATATGGCATTTAACATTTGAAATTCGGCCATGAGAGGCACGATGACTCCTGGTGTCACTGCTCCTTTCCTGAGATGGTATGAGCATCGAATATACTCCATTGGAGTTTGTCCTTTTGGCAGAGAATGGCCTGTTGGGTAAGCAACTGTCTTTACCTTGATTGCTGACAGTACATACATGGTGTCAAGCTGGATGAACAAGTTAATGGATGGAGGCTGACAAAACCTGCCTGGACAGGATAAGACAGTTCCTCCAAAATTGCCCTGCTTGTGAGAAGATCTGTCAGATAACATAGGCCTGTAGCCAATATGATAGATGCTCCAACGGCACACAAAACCAGAGGTGATTGTCCAGGTAGCTGTGTTGCTGTCCTCTCCCAAATTTTGGAAGCCACTACTTCCATATACTTCTGACTTCCAAGAGATATATCTTCCTTCTCAGGTTTTGAAGGGGTTGAAGAATAGGTATTTAAGGTTACTAACATAATAATTCCTATTGTACATAGACTTAGTTTAGAACCTTCTTAGTTAGACAAAAGGGGGAGATGTGGCAGGATTAAGGTGTCAGCTGATAAGGTCAGAAGATGCTTCTGGGACCCTGGAGGGGGTGTGGCCAACCTGGAGGGGGTGTGGCCAACCCCATTGATAAGTGGCTGCTGGGACACGAGGAGCTCTCTTTCTGGTTCTTGTCTGCTGGCTGTTGGAGAGACAGAATCGGAATCCATCGTCCTTCCATCGCGCGTCCATCGCTCGTCCATCGCTTGGATATGCCAGTCCTTGTTCAGGTGCCACTATAAGATGTTACCAATATCGTGAGTATTAATTTATATTCTAATAAATATTAATTTTGGACTGGCGCCTTGAAAGCGAAACTCCGTCTACACATCAATGATTATGATCTTCACTTACAAGACATAGAATTACTTGAAAAACATGAAGAAATTCAGAGTGCTGAAAATCATGTGGACTGAGCATTTTTCTAACAAATCCCTAGGTAAGGATTATACTATTATATTTACTCATAATAACAGGAATAAAATGATCATATACACTCAGTAAGAGACAGTAAAAGTGGGGTGATGACAGGTGCAGACTGAGGGGGGTTCAAGCTTCTATTTGGATGAACATTATATATATATATTGATCTCTTTTTTACTTTTCTTAGGGACGCCCTCCTTACACTTCCTGCCTCAGGAAAGAGAGATCTTTTGTGGAATGTTGTCAGAATGAACCTTCAGCACTCACTCTGGAAACCTAAGAGATTTTTTTTCTCTCTCTCCCTTTTGTGACTTGGAAATGCCTTCATTACATTCCATCCTGTTCTTTTCTCTTAGATGTTAAGCTGCTTATAGACCTAGATTCTCACTCTGTCTTTTTCTTCTTTCACTCATCAGCAAAACATTTGATTATGCATTGTCTCAGCACCAGGGAATGGGGGGGGTCCTCTCACTTCCTTAGCATTTCATAAATCATGTTTCCTAACATTTATAATCAGATAACTTTAGTAAACTGTTTTTCCTTACTCTAGTTTGTTTATGTAAAGTTTATCATTTTATTAAATCCTATCAATCGTTCAGTTGTTTGGCACAGCCACATCTGACCAGAATGGCAGTAGTCACAAAGCCAGCACAGCTGCTCGACAGAGACCAGTAAAGCTGAGCCACATGATGGCCGCCCTGCCACCTTTGGCTTTCATCTCCACCTGTTGCATACTTGGTATACTTTTAATATGTGTACAATTTAAGGGTATTGGATTTATGGGAAATTTCTTATGAATCATTTATGCCTTCTCCCAGGAATGTTGCTTCTAAGCTTCCGCAGGACAGTCCTGAACATACTGTTGCCTCTGCTTTTAGGGAGATATCTTTACCTACTTGAAGGTCTTTCTTCGAGGTTGTGACACACATAAAAAAGCCAGAGGTCTCTTCATGATGCTATGAGACACTCTTGAAACACCTGTCCCCATACTTACTCAGGAACAAAATAATTAAAACAAAATAAGCTCAAAAATATCAACGAGATTTGGTGGTCTAGAAGAGTTGGCCACAGATCAGATTGTAAGCTTCTTCCCACTATACACTCAGGCAATTATGTGGCTCTACACAGAGACTTATTTTAATTGGCAAAGTATCATATGAAAAGAATAGCATGAGATGACATGGCCTGCCCTTATTAGAAAAGTTAGCTCACACAGAGCCACTGTGGTGGCATATAACCAAGGAACAACAGAATGCCAGGATTAGACATATAAACAAATTTTATAAAATATAAATGTGAACATTGAATTATGCCAAAATTGATCAAGAACTGCAGTATCTTTAGCCTGAGGACTTTTCCTAGGCACTCTGAACATTAAGAGTTAATAACACACTCCTTGGAACATGGCACTATGCCCAGGTTGGCTTGGAAATTTTGTTTTGGTCTAGTGTCCTTGGCGCAATAAAAGTTACCAGCCTGAGAACAGGCTATCATATGCCTCTAGAGTCTTAAAAACTAGGTTATAGGGTTCATAAGTAAAAATGGAAACTGTTTACTAATGATGTCAACACTTGTGGGAAAATAACTGGAAATGATAGCTTTGCTCTGTCATAGTTTCTCAATGATGACTAAAAGATGAGCAAAAGGAAGTGAAACACATGTCCCAAAACAAAAAGGTATGATCTATGTTTTGGAACATTACGAATGTATCCCTGGTTACTGAATAAAGCAGCACTCTGGCTGCTAGCTGGCTAGTCAGGCTACAAGATTCTCCTGACCACCACAGCCTGGCTCACTCCTTCCCCCCTCCCCCAGCTTCCTACATCCTCTGGTGGGATCTGTCCCACTGGGAATGCCTCCTGCCAGAGGACAAACCATACTGAGGTGTGCTTCCTCTCTGTCCGTCACTTCTAAAATGACACTATCAAGTGTCCCATACCTTCTCATCACCGCTCTTAGATCCACCCACCTTCATACCCCGTCCTCAGATGGAGCAGGGCTGTGTCAGTTGTTAATTCATATCTGTACTTTCTTTTCAAAGACCCCATGGAAAGAACAGTCTCCTTCACTGGACCAAAAATATAAATGATTTTACTGGTTTCAACAAAACTCTATCCATGCAAAAATACTTCCACTTTGACAAAATGCTTAGAAATGATGACTTCTTTTCAGACATGGCCACCAATCCCCTACACTAGCTAAAACCTTTCTCTCTTTTTTCCTAATCCTCAATTTCCCTTTCTAAGCTTCCTAACAAGTCCTCTGTGTCCATAATGCTCATTTAGCAGTTATTACTTGAAGGCTGAGTCACTTTAAGATCTCATCCTTTACCTTTCAAATTGTGTCTTCCAAAATCCTTCTCCCTAGCAGAAAGTTAAAACAGCTTTTCCCAGCTTGATACATCACTGCCCAAAGTCTATCTGCACTAGATCACTTCTTGTCCCAGATACAAAATGATTCAGCAGAAGACTGTGCTTGTGTATATGCCTTCAGGTGCTCTGGATTCTCAGCTTCTCCCCAAGTAGACACCACACTGACCAGTAAACAAATAACCAAGAATCCTTGGCTAACATTTCCTTGTTTATGAGACTAATGGAGTGTACCGGCTGTTGAGGCCTCAAACTTGACAAATGGGGAGTTGGAAAGTGACAGATGGCTTTTGTCTTTATTGAATAAAAGGTGACTCGGTTGAAATTTTTATTAGGTTTAGCTCTTTGTAAACAAAATAACTCTTCACAGGGAGTGGGTTTAGCTACTTGTATTGAAATATGCCCCACTGGGTGGTGAAGTGACTGTCTGCAACAAATCTGACAGAGACCACAACAGAAGGCTTAGCATGGAGCTTGAGAGAGACTGCACAAATCCTAACAGATGATGTCCCAACCAGCCTGATAAATAATGCTGCTTTTCTCTAAGCAAGGATAATCCCTACCTGAGAGCATGGTGTCTATTTAACATCCAAAGGAAGAAAATATTGAAGTAGCTGTGTGTGTGTGCACTTCGAAATTCTTTCTAGAATAGAAAATTGTGCAGACCTGCAAAAATAGAGATTAAAACAAGATTTAAAAAAAACGTGGAAGACAGAAACTCCTTTTGTGATGTCACGATGCCTGGACACTTTGACTTTCCAGGTATCTGAGAGAGCTGTCTCCCTTCTTCTGTGTGGTGATATATTTAATAAAATCAGTCTGGAATATCAAAGAACAGATCCACCCACAGTCAAACCAGGAGAGTCAGAGAGTGGTAACTCATGCCTTTAATCCCAGCATGGGGGAAAGACCTAGTGGTGACCTAGGCCTTCAGTGCCATAACTCCAGAGACAGAGATCTTTCTGTGTTTCTGTGGGTTCAAGGCCTAACAACCAAATAATAGTAGCTCACACCTTTAATCTTAACTCTAGGATTATGATGCAAAATTGAACCCAGAAGTAAAATAACTGGGCTAAGAAGGTATTTAAGGAGGCATAAGCAGAGACAAGGAACCATGCTGAGGAAGCTGGAAGATAGCTTTTATCCTGAGAAGTTGGCTGGTGAGATTTGACTATGGTCTGTTTCCTCTCTCTGATATTCCAGCTTTTCCCCGAATATCTGTCTCTGAGTTTTCATTAAATACCAACCAGATTAAATACTCACTTCTGGCATTGTCTCCTGTGACAGACAGAAACAATAACAACTATTTTATAGTCTTATGACCTAGCATATAAGATGGAAGGTAGTGAAAGCCAAAGACATGCCACAAAGCTTTGGTCTTCTGTTTGTGGTAGACTCCCACGTTGGCCTTTAAGAGTCTTGAGTTGTCCTTGATTAAACTGAGAGTGATTCCTTCTTAATTATGTTTGTTAGCCATGTTCTCCTGAGTTAAATTTATAATTTTCTGTGAGGTGTATGTGTATGGCTTTTCTAAGCATGCTAATAACCTGGTAACCTATCAGCCGTTTCCTTAACTAAGGTAAAATGAGAGAGAAAGGCAGGCGAACATGTGTCCACCTGAAGGAGTCTAGTACTGTTCCTCAAAGATACCAAAGAGCAAATGCAATCCCAACCAATACCTTTGTTTTTGTGAGCAGAAATGTAACAAAATAGACATATTCAAAGGCTTAAGTGTGGAGAAAGCTGAGCCACATAAAATCTAATTTGGTTCAGAATGTAACGTCTTCAGAGGTGTAGCTATTTTGGGTGCCTTGACATTTACAAGGATGCTAGCAAGTCTTGCCACTAAGCTCCAAATAGGAAATCCCTGAGCCCAGAACTGAGGAAGGAGATTTCTTAGACTGGGAGTGAACAGGACAGATTTGACAGCTCAGCTGACAAAACACTTGAGCTAAACGTGACTGAAGCTGGGACAGAGATGCACTCCTGGAGAGACAAGACACAATTTGTGTTGGCAAGACAAACAGATCAATTCTAATACTTGACAATATAAAATAATTGAAAACTTAAAGTTCATATATAATAATCTAGGTCCTAGATAATAAGTATTAATTATCTGATCTCCAGTACACCAAAACTATCATTGGCATATGGTGCTATCTGGTGAAATACTCTATTTTCTTCTAGATCATCCTTTATATTAACTTCATATGCACCATTAACAATAATAAAGAGAGTCTTTAACTCTATTTTGCTAAATCATCTTCTTTCATCTTATTTTAGGTTTTAGCTCCAAGGTCAAGTACATCCTGCTTTAACCTCCAAAGCATGAGATTTTGAGTTAATAACACAAAAGGAAGACTTCCAGAGCAGTAGATACAAAGAGCTGCACAGACTCAGAGACTCTCTTCTGGGTATAAGCTAACAAGTCACTACTCCCGTTTCATAAATGCTAACAGAAGCAAGAGATGCCTGGGTCTGTAACCCAAAGACTTTTTGGCTCATGGCCCAGATCAGCATATTCCCATCAGTGCCTTTGCACACAAGATCCAGAGATGTGATACAGATGGGCATGGGTGATACCTGTATACTCAGTGAATCTGGGGCAGCATTCCAGAAGCAGAAATTTGATTTTTGGTTATTCCAATCTATGATAATAGGCAGTCTCCAGAGGAAGAAGTTATCTCTACCAGAATGGAAAATAAATGCATCCACTCTGCTCAGGAGGGAGGTATCTTCCTTTCAAGGCACTGTACATACACTCTTAAAAGATCACCCAGACAAAAAGACATCCCAGGTATTTTTATCTGAATGTGAAATGTCCTCCAGAGGATCATGTGTTTACATAGCTATCATCTAGAAAGTGGCACTGTTTGGGGAGGTTGTGAGTGACACTGTTTTAGGCCTTTAATGAGTAGGGCCTAGGTGGAGGAAATATATCTCTAGTCTGAAGGTTTTTGAGGTTTATTGTTGCATGAATTCTGGTTATTTTAAATGAAAGAGCCAGATACTGGGAAAAGCTGGAATATCAAAGAGAAGAAATAGCACAGTCAACTCTCACCCAGCTGTCTTCCTACTTCCTCAGCCTCGCTTCTAAAGAATAAATCTGTCTTCCTATGCCTGCTTTGAATATCTTCTTCTCCCAGTTGTTTCACATCCAGGTTAAGATTAAAGGTGTGAGCTACTACTACTTGGTAATTAACAGTGAACTCACAGAAACACAGACATATCCCTGTCTCTAGAGTTATAAGATTAAAGGCATAGGTCACCACTTTGGTCTTTGCCCATGCTGTGAATAAAGGCAGGAGTTACCACTCTCTGACTCTCCTGGATTGATTGTGGGTGGATCTGTTCTTTGATATTCCAGATTGGTTTTATTAATATATAACATATTACCACACTTTATAATCCAGAACTGCACTTTATAGTCCAGAACTACTTGCTAGGGTGTCTGTTCCTAGTACACTGAGATATAAGAAGTCTAATTTCACTGAGCATTCTTATGTCCCTCTCCATGCGGCCTAGAGGTTCTCATGGAATGGGAGTTTCCATATATCTTTCATTACCAGTAGACAAATTCTGAGCCCTCAAGGGAATTCAATAAATGTTTATTAAAACAATACATGTAGAACAACTAGATAGTTTCTTGAGAGCAGAGGCTATACCCTAAACATCTTTATATAATAAACTATAAACCTCCAAAATTTTCATTTCATAGAACATATCTTATTATCACAAGAAAAACAAGTAATTATTGGAAACATATTCTCCAGAATATGAACAAATCCAGCCCTTTAGACCAGGGATATCAAATCTGAAAAAATAAGATTAGTCTCTTTCATCATAATTGTGTTTTATACAGTAACAATTATAAGTAGGAGGGTTCTGCCTTATTTTTTAATTGCATATATATATATGTATATATATACATATATATATATGTATATATATATAACAGCTTTTACAATGGATTCTTTCCAAGGTATCTGAAGTTTTACCTTTTAGTCTATTCTTGACATCAAAGATTAGTCTTCATCTTTGCAACAAAATATATTCACACCAATAAGTCGTTAAAGAGCCTTCGATCTCCTCAATCTCCCAACTCCAGGGCTTGTTTTATTGTTTTTTTAATTCTTCTATAAGAAATGCAGCAGGTGTAATAGTTGTCAGTCATGACTCTCACACTTATATTTGAGGTGTTGCAGGAAGAAGCAGGAACCAGAGAGACTCATATATTCTGCAAGGTGTACCTGTTCCTCTACGTAGCCTATAGCTGCTACTAGATCATATGATCTAGTTTGAAAACTAGGTACTTACAAAAAATATCTTAATTTTACCTGCTGAGCATTTACGCAGGGAAGCAGACAGTATGCGATTCCGTCACCTCATATCTGCCCTTCCAAAGGACAAGGCACCTAATGAGAGTTAAAGGCAAGCTTTCATGCAAATGATTGAGAAAAATAAAACATTTCATGATGCATAGTATTTGAAGACCATTCAAAAGCTAGAATAGAGTCTTTCCCTAACCACGCTTCCAGTTAGAGAGAGAGCAACACATCCTGTAAAAGCCAAGGGTGCTGTCCAAGTTTGCCTTCTATTACTATGATAAAATTCCAAGCAAAAGTTGCTTGGGAAGAAAAGGAAGAGAAAACTCTAGAACTATGGGAAAAGATCTCCCAGGGGAAATAAAATCTCAGCCAAAGCTGGCCTGGTCTCATGTCCCTTGGTCCCTGCTGCAAAACTCAAAAGAAGAGAACTCTTCATGTTATTTCTCTCAACACAGATTACAAGCTCCAGACACCAAGCCTAGGTGCAGAACCTTGGCAGATCTACGAGTGCCTTAATGGTTAAGAAATAAAGTATTATGGGGTAAAACAAAATGAACAAAACAAAACAAAACAAAAACTCCCCACTTGTTTTTTCTCTATAACCTGAGTACTGAGTATCCATGGCAAAAACAATGATTATCCTAGACTTCTATGTCCCCATCTGTAAAGGAAAATGAAATAACGTGATGGGTACCACATGCAACTGCACTCAGATAAAAGATATGGCTGAGATTCCCAGAAGGGAATCCAAGACAAAGGATTGATGAAGAGCACAGGATGTAGACTACATGGAGGCAACAGATGCATACCTAACCATTGTCTTAAGATTTCTTGGGCTTTTCAGGGATGGTTATATCCTAGGAGGCCTGATAAAGCAATTTCTTGGATAAAACAAAATTAGAAATTAAAAGCAAAAAATTAAATTATATTAAACCTTCATACATATTCATCTAAATTTAAAACAATCCTAAATATCACAAAATAAAGAAAACAGGAATGAAAATATGACAGTTGAATGGGCGTGTATATAGTTAAGGTAGCATCCTGTTTTTGATTAGTAAGTTGTGTTTTAATTTTGAATACAAAGATAAGTAAATACAGTACAATTTCTGCTTATCTATTAAAATGTAATTTATGTTATGATCTTAAATTGGGAAATCATGAGCATCTAAATTGGTTGACTTTAGTAGCATACAAATTACTTGAGAAAGTAGTAAAAGCCAAGTTTGTAGGCTCTCAGTCCCTTGGAGAGATTTGAGATATCAAATCAAGCTTTGCTCTGCAGATTAGAAAACTGAAAGCTGAGAAGAAGTATCTTATCCAATTTTCCACAGCTTGACATCAAAACCAAACTTGTAACCAAGAGCTCCCCATAACCACATGGCCCTGCCCCACACAGGCTCAAGCCCCATCCCTGTGAAATATCCAGCAGAGCTTCATCTTCAAGTCTGATGGAGGAGGAAACGCACTGATCTCCAATTATGTAAGTTTGTAAAAGTTATATGGTTATTACAGTAAGGGAAGCTTTTTCGCCATGTGTTTATATTCATTTCTCAACCATCATTTTAGTTCTAAAGAGCATATTGATTAAACCTTGTGCATGGCAATAAAAAAATCTGATGAAGAAAATGATTCCACTGACTGACAGACACTGAAACAAGAAAATTGTGCACTCTAAGATCAGCTGAACTGAAAGGAGTCAGAAAAAACTTGGAAGAGGTGATGTTTGTGTTCCTTATGAGGCAGACAAGAGAAGTGATACAATGGGATCTCAAGGCTTCCTTCTGTGTTCAGAAAACTATGAATCATTTACTTTAGCTGCTCACACAGGTGTCCTGGTGAGGAGACACAGAGACAGGACTACAAATCTCCATGATATTTTGGAGCCTGTCAAAGGAACTTGTAGTTAAATGTGGCAAATATAAAACATGCATTTATCTTTTCTTTCCTCAGACATATTCCAAAAATTAAAATAAAAAGTATGTCCTTTGTGGACCATTTAATAACCTTTCTGTGAAACCGTACAACTGTTATGAAAAATTGCTTCTATTATTTAAACATAAAATTATGTGTTCCCCTCTATACTTCCCATTGACTATGCATTGGTTATTTTTTTTAAAAAAAATAAATAAATAAACCTGTAGAGTTTATAAGGTTTATAGGTATCTAAAAATGAGTATGAATATTGTGGGTCAGTGGTTTGTAGGGTATTAGCTGTAACTATCTCCCATTCCTTAATGTCTGGCTTTTTTCCCTCTACTGTCTCCATTTCTAAAGTTTTCTATAAATCTGTCCATTACATTCATGTCAACTCAAGTACACTGAACACATCTCACAGACAGTGGTCTTCAGGAGGTCCAGTTCAAATAACAGCCCAGATTGTCGGTTTGCTTTTCAAAATCCAAGAGACTTAGTTAGAGATCTATCAAAGAAGACCCCCCCCCCTTTGAAGAATAATGTCTGCTTCATTCTGGGAGATACAAACCTCAGACTGTCAGGTGTTCTTAACTGTGTTCCAAAGACGTCTCAGCACCAGTATACTGGCAGGAGGAAAGGACCTACTCTGCATAGCTGTCCTCAGACCATATAATGCCATAGCATATGCACAAGAGAGTGTGAGTACTCTCTCTCTCTCATGCACACACACACACACACACACACACACACACACACACACACACACACCAATTAGTCAATCAGTAAATGATATATACATTTTTAAAGCCTGCTTTACATTCTGATAGATTCCAATGTTAGAAATCCTGAAGTAAGTTTTCTCCCTTCCAGACAATAGCTCTGATAATTCTCGTCTCTCTGCTCAGACATCTTCATTGGTTCCTTAGTGAGGTTGGTTAAAGGAACAATAACAACCTACAGGGACAGAATAAAAAGAATCCCCCCATCCAGGAGTCTGGTTCAAGCCTCACTCCAGTTCAGAAACAAGAACTCTAGTTCAGGTAACAACTGCTGAACACATTTCTCCCTCCACAGCTGAAAATCCGCAACTCAAGGAACCTTACCCCAAACCCTTGAGGCTCCTGGTTTTATCATATCAGGTTACAATTCTACCCAAGGCATCTCCAGAAATATTCTATAATCTTACTTATCAAAAAGAGAGAAAACACAGGGGAGGGGAGCTTTCTTAGAAAAACTTTGAGTGTAAATTGAGAATCTCCAAAATGCTGCTAATGCTGAGCCCATTGATTGCCTACTTTCCCTTGAGGAACCCACAGCCTCCCTTGGGTATGTTTTATTTTTTCTCAATCCCGTCTTATCCATGACAAAAATATCTTTCAGTAAACTGCCACTGTTTCTTGAGAATCCCACATCTATGCTTTTGGGTGTGCACTTTAATTTCATCTTTAAGTACCTTTCTATTTTTAATAAAAACTTTTGTTTTACACCAGCTAGTCCTGAAATTGTTTCTGCACCAAAGCCATGTATTCTGGGATTTGCCTAAGTCAAGGAGAGACCTTCTTAGGCTACTGAGGTTGACGCTGTGCAGCTCTCTCCCCTCATAGCTGTCACTATTGTGAGAGTCAAGGTCCCTCCATCTTGTGACTCGGTTCCATTTTGAGGAGTAAGTTTCTATTTCCCGAAGGGTAGCCCTGCTTCTGAGTAATCAGGAGGACATTCCAACCTATTATTCTCCTACCCTTAAGATGACCAATCAGAAAACCATTGTCACCTGGCTGAAGAGATAATGTTAGGTAGAAAGGTCTCCTAGACACCTACAGGATAACAGTGCCACACTCCCAAACCCTTCCGAGCACTTCCCAGTCCAGCTCCATAGCAGTATCTGAGTTCTTCCTTGCACTCCCCAATGACAACATCCCTGTGGTTTTTTTCTTGAAAAAGTCCTGTTCTGCAGGAGGCACCCTTCTCTCTAATGTTGTGGGTTGGGAGGTGGGTCCCTGCTATGCAGCTTGAATAAATCTTGCCTTTGTATCACTGTGAGTTGGTGTGATACTGGGGATTCTTCTGGGGGTCATCGAGTCAGGGCACAATAACTAAGGCACCTTAATTAAGAGATACTGCTTAGGATGCATTCACTATCCACAATATCATCTATAGACCACCACCCCCTTTCTCATTCTTGTGCTACAGGCCCGAGGCTACAAACTGAGTATCCTTTGACCTTCCAAATGCTTGTGTCAGCTGTAGGAGAGTCACATTTATTGTATGAATTCTTTTGGTATTATAATAAAAGTCTGGAGCCAGATATTGGGGAAAAGCAGAAAGATCAGAGAGATAGAGAAACAAACCACAGCCACTTCTCACCCAACCAACCCTCCAGACCTGCTTTCCAGAATCCTCTGATTCTCACCTCTCAGTCCTCAGCTGACCAGGGAAGTTAAACTCCTTCCTTCTCTCCCTCTGCCCAGCCATCTCACTTGCTGGTTCAACTCCCTAGAGCTAGGATTAAAGGTGGGTGCCATCACTGCCTGACTCTGTTAGGCCTTAAACTCACAGAGATCTGCTCTCTGGATCTCTGATTCCAGGTTGATGGGTTTAAAGGTGTGGTTTACCATTCTCTGACCTTTAGGGCTTGGCTCTGTAGGTTGCTCTGTCCTCTGATATTCCAGACTAGTTTTTATTAAATATACAATATATCATCACAGACCTTTGAGTTTATTAAGTTTATTAAATTAAATTTAAATAGAGTTTATTAAAATGAAGTTTATTAAAATTCCTATTGCTGGGCTACTTTTGCTTATTTCATGGAGTAACTGAAGTGTGCATGTGGTGGGAAGCACCTTCACCCACGCTGCCCTTTCTCCTGTTGTTTAAGCCCCTGGAACTTTCTTCCCTACTTCCCAGCTCCACAACAGCCCTCAGGCTCCACAGTTACCACTCTATGAGCTGCTCCCTCCATGTGAGGCCCCTGTCCTATCACCTTTTCCCTTTATTTAGTGTCTATGTTCCCCTGGCTATCCAAATCCTGAGAACAAAATCTGTGTTTTCTTATTTTTAAATTCTCCAGGGAGCTTGATGAAATGTGTTCTTTGAGATAGGAAACCAACACACACACACACACACACACACACACACACACACACACACACACACACACACTAAAGTCAATCTGAAATTGGCATGAGTTTGGGATTTGGAGAGCTTGATGGGCTACCTAAGGTAGACAGGCCAGGAAAGGACAGAGCCGTTTTTGACAGCTACCATACTCTTATGGATAAAGACAGGCTAGAAAGTGTGAGGCTCAGAGCATTGCTCAAAATTTTATATATATATATATTTTTTTCAGAAACAAGGAAATATAAAGGGGCTATAATATCCCCACAAATGACTTTATCTATAAGGTCTGCATAAAAAGGAAGTGATAAGCCAGAGCTCCTCAGCAGTTCTCTATAGAACTAGGGGTGCTTTAATTTGTTTTCCTGGCTCTAAAATTTGCATTATGATATGTCCACGAACCTATAGGGTCCAAGGAGTGGAGTGTAGGTGTTTGGATGAGAATAGTCACCATTGCCTCATGCATTTCAATGCTTGATTCATGATAGGTGAAACTGTTTGAGTGTAGTCTTATTAGAGAAGATGTGTCACTGGGATGAGCATTAAAATTTAAAAATCCCTTTCCATTCTCAGTAATTTGTTCTGTCTACCTCCTACTTTCAGATCAAGACAGAAGCCCTCAGCTACTGCTCCAGCAGCATGTAATGGAAAGCCCACACAAAAATATTAATATATGCTTTGTGTGACACAGGGCTTTGCATAGGAAAATTTAAAACCCAAGAAGTGAATAAACCTGAGTATTTTTATGCCAGGTTTGATAAAGAGCAGGGAATTCTTGAGGAACCAGTAGGTGTGGAAAAGGATGGCCCAATGGTCATAAGCTAGGTGAAACTTCACAAAGCCTGATTGTTCATGTCTGTTTAATTCAGTGGGGAAGTATGTTCTTTTCTCCCAGGAGTGGTGACAGCAGCTTTCCCAGGAAGGCTTTGTGATCAACTTCAACAGGAAGAGGAGACTATCCTATACTTCGAAGTTGTCTCAAAATTCTTCAGCTGAAGATATTTGAGGTATTATGTTCTAAAACCCATCACAGTTCTGTAAGTGAAGGGGTAGGCATTCCTGGCAAAATAAATAATATTTAGGTATGAAGATGTTTTCATAAAATAAGCCCCATTGACATAAAACACAGATGTCACTCCAAAGAGTCTAAGGTATGGTATATTCTTCATTTAAAGCTAAAAAAAAAAAAAAAAAAAAAAAATGCTAAAGAAAAATAAAGCTACAAAAGCTAGGCTGTGATTTCATTGTCTGGTAGAAAGTCCTTTTTACAAATCTGATTGAATGTTATGTCTTTGTTTTCATTAAGAGCTAATAAATGAAATGACTAGATAAGGAACAATTAACATCGTGCCCTTTATTATCAAAAAGGACTGGCATTTTTAAATGGCGATATGTGGAAGA
Organism: Phyllotis vaccarum; assembly: GCA_033318265.1. NCBI lineage: Eukaryota > Metazoa > Chordata > Mammalia > Rodentia > Cricetidae > Phyllotis > Phyllotis vaccarum. Next base: position 107,016,677 of record JARWLC010000006.1, on the reverse strand, counting down.
ACTATGCAGCTTTTCTGAAGTTATTGTCAAGGGCAATTCAATTAGGTTGTCTAATAGTCCCTACTTCTTTCTCTCCTTAGAGCACAGAGGCAGGATTTCCCACCACATAATCATGCCCTGTTGGAGCCAATATAAGCAGTGCCATTTCCATTATCTCAGCTCTTCAATCAGACTTCACGCTGCTCTAGGGTTTGCTCCTTTCCCATGAGTTTAGTTCATTCTTTCCTCTATTGTTTTTAGAGTCGGTGTTTATATTTATTTTTTCAGCTTCTGAGCCAACTAAGCCCACATCAGGCTGATTGCCCCAATACTCTCTGATATATCCTAGAGGACAATTAGGACCAACCTAAGGTATGTGCCTCGCAGGTAGCATTTCCCAAGACACATCATTGCCTACCTTCCAGGTGACTCACAGTAAGGTATTGACTAGAAACAAAATAAGACAGAAACACCCTTAGTTTTGACATATTGCACAGACATTTAAAATGACAATTATTTTGATAAGTATAAATATTGCTATTAAAAAGCTGAATTTAATGCAGGCAATGCAATTAATAATTCAAATAAGACAGTTTACATTCACTTCTAAAAGACATAATTTAGAAAGATGCAAAAAGTTAAAACATTTTGTCAGACATTCGTCCTCTTCAAAAATATATTGTGTGACAAGAAGCCAAGCTGTAAACTTTGTTACACATTATTGTTAATCAGTCTTCCTCAGACTGTCTCACCAGTAAAACGACTTGGTCATTAGATGCTCTGCCACAGGATCAATTTGTTTTTAGACCATTGGTAAATAAGCATTGGTTTCATCTCTTAAATCAGTGTCATGTGTCCAAATAAATGGCACCTTCACTTTTACTCTTTGTTAATGGGAGCCATGAAAATCAAACCCAAGAAGGTCAGAAGTAAATCTTAATTTGTGTCTCTGAAAAGAGGTATTCTATCTGAGTGAAACACAGAACAGAACGGGCAAAGACTTAAACATTTGACTTGGAAAATAAATTTTAACAATTATCAAACTACTGTGCATTTTCTCTGTGTGATTACATTAAATTAAAAGGCAAATAAATGGTTCTTAATTGACCTTTTCCATTTAATGGAACGAAATTCAGCCATATAAACAACAATTGGATACTTCTCTTAAATGTATTATTTGCTATGTATCCAAGAGATTTATATTTTTTTATTTTTAATTTTCTATTTATCTGTGTGCTCAGACATTAGAGGTTAGAATTAATATTTCTTTTTGATTTGAAGACACAACACAGGGCATAAAAATCTATCACTTGGCAGAAGGACCTGACTCTGCTTGAGCTCATCAGAGGCTACTTTGCAAGCCTGGATGCAACATTTACTCCAGATGTTTTTATTGTCACCTGAGCCTTCTCTAAAAGTTTACCCAGTAGCCCAGCCACTTTCTTTGTTCCTTGCCCTGCTCTGTTCTGAATAGTGGCCATGCTAGCTAGTATTATGCCAACTTGATACTAGAGTCATTTGAAATGATGGAACATCAACTCAGAAAATACCTTTCAGCAAGCAGACCTGTAGAGTGTTTTCTTAATTAGTGATTTGTAGCCTGAAGTGTTCATCCTGGTCTATCCTGCAGTTGCCTAATCTCAAATAATCACACAAAGGTTTATATTAATTACAAATTGTTTGACCTATGGCTCAGGCCTATTATCAACTAGCTCTTACAGCTTAACTCAACCCATTCTTATTAATATATGCATTGCCATATTGCTCCATGGATTTACCTGTGTTACATTACATCTTGCCTTCTGCATGGCAGCCTACAGAGTCTCTATGACTCCTCCCTTCTCCATCTTTCTCTCTGCTTAGATTCCTCATCTGTCTCCAAGCTGCCTTGTCATAAGCCAAAATATTAAGCAATGATAATAAAGCATACAGAAAGATATTCCACATCAGTGACTGACAGGGCAAGGCCCAACCTATTGTGGGTGTTACTGTGCACTGGGATGGTGGTTTTGGATTTTTTATGAAAGCAGGCTGAGCAAGATAGTATGCAGTAATTCTCCAATATCTCTGCATCAGCTCCTGCCTTCAGATTCCCACCTGGTTTGAACTTCTGCTGTAGCTTCCCTCAGTGGAGTGTGTCTTGGAATATGTAAGCCAACATTTTCTTCCCCAAGTTTATTTGGTGACGATGTTTCATCATGGCAATAGTAACACAAACTAAGATTGTCTTAATTTTCTCCTCACTTTCCTTGTAATGAGAGGTTAGGCCTAAATCACTTGTGTGCCTGCCAAGAGAGTCTGTCACCAAGAGCTAAATCTTCTGTTTGACTATTGAGGGAGTTGGTCATGTATTCTCAACTAGCTGACAAAAAAGAACCTTACATATTTACACACACGCACGCACACACACACACACACGCACACACACTCCATAGTTTAATTAGTAAAAGTTCCTTTCCATAACAAATTACTGAAATACAAGATATTTTCCCATTATTAACCAACCTGCCCTCCCCTGTTCATATATCACTCTGTTGTATTGTTTCTGGCCTGTCTGGCCTGTGGTCCAGACCCCCAGACTCCCAGATCGGCAGTCCCACAGAAGCACACAGACATTTGTATTAATTTTATGCTGATTGAGCTAGGGCCCAAGCATATAACATGCTAGCTCTTGCTCTTAAACTAACCCATGATCCTTATCCTGTTCAGCCATGTGGCTCAGTACCTTTTCTCAGAGCAGTATAGTTGTCCTCTGCAACTTCTGGCTATTCTAGCATCTCTGTGGTATCTCTGCTCTGTTCTTCCTATTCCCAGAGTTTTCTTAGCCTGGTAGCCCCACCCACACATCCTTTCTGCCTTCAGCCAATCAGCATTTTTTAAACCAGTAGGTAGGACAATTATTTACAAGGTACCAATATAATCCCACTACATCATTCCTTCTGTCATTGTTACAAATAGGGTTTCTTGCCCCCAGGGGACAGAGGTCCAGACCCAAAGACCAGCAGCCCCAGACCTCTTAGCTGCCCACAGCTGCTCAAGCCACCAAAATGATTAAGACACTTATATTAAGTTCATGCTGTTTGGCGTATGGCTCAGGCACATTGCTAGCTAGCTCTTACATCTTCATTTTACCCATTCTCATTAATCTGTCTGCCACGTGGCTTATGGCTCACCTGTGTTACTAACATGTTTCTTCTTTGGGCATCTGGCTTGATCTGATCTGTCTCTGACTCTACCCTTCCTTTATTACCTATTCTGATTCCCCACTTACTTCTTCTATGGTGCCTGTCATGGGCCAAAACAGATCCTTTATTTAAAGATTGATATTCACAGTATACAGAAAGATATTCCCACGTTACCTACCCCTTTCTTTCCAATCAAAAAGGAAGGTTTCAATTTTAACATAACAAAATTACTTGTAACAAAATAGCTATCAAGCAAGAATTATAGTTACAATATCTAGTCTATTTGTATTTAGCAAAATTAAAGAAAATACTCTATCCTCTACCTTATCCTTATGAATATAAAGATTCATATCCAATGCACTTTTCAAATAACTAAGAAAACTTATATCTATGACTATCTAATCTTCAACTACATCAAAAACTACACAAGGATATACTATTACCTGAGTAAACAGGAAGTACAAGCATCTTCCAAAATCTAGAAATGACAGAGATGACATCTATCTGCATAGACAGTCACTCAAAGTTCCTTTATTAAGTTGGGGCATCCATCTTCAGCCTACAGGCCCAGAATCTCTTTTCATTTCAGTGAAGCAGGAAATCTGATCTGCACATTCTGGTATAGTTCATCAGTAGCTTTCCCTTGAGTCCTGAAGAATGTGTGATAGTTTTCTCTGCAAAGCAGGAACCTGAATTGCCATCTCAGCTTGTTCTGCCAGAGTTCAGAGGTCACCTTCCTATGGAACCTGCATGTCCAGTTTAAACAGCATACTGTCAAGCAGTCAATACAAGAACAGGTACTTGTCCAGTGGCTAACCACTGCCACAAAGAAAGTAGACTTTATATGGAGTTTCTTTGATGCCCATTTTTCTCTTGAAGTAGATTGGTGCTGCCGGGAGCAGATCTGTCTCACTGTCCATAAAAGTCTAAATTATTAAAATAATTTAAGTACCATATACTATAGGTCTTAGAAGTGTTTGAAGATTGCCTATCTAATTGAAATATATCTTTGTATACCTAAAAAGTCCTAAGTAAAATAAGTTTGGTTATCACAGGTCACTATTAATCTGTATTTCTTAATTATACATTATAATTTTAAATCAGTTACATGAACATAATACCTTAAACAAGAGCAGAAAAATACATACAGCATAACAAAATTGACCTGAAATTTGTATCAATAAACCAAAGTTCATACCAATGTAAAATATTTTGAGATTAACATCTGATTTCAAGATCTAAGTAAATTCTATAATCTATTTTTTTAATTATTGATACACCATATCCCCTTTTTCTTCTTAGAAAGAGAATCACTATGACCATTAACCATTTATAATGAAAACAAACATTTATAAACAATATGTTGGGAATCTGGGCATAGTTTTCCATTACTACTCCTTGCTGATTAAGGGGCATTGAAAATATCATGGGTTCTTGAGACTGGATCATAGTCTGAAGCTCTGAAGCTGATACGGCCATCTCTTCCCATCAGAGATTTTTTTCAGGGGGTCTTGGTTGATGAAACAATATTTGCCTGGAAGCAATCAACAGGTTCTCATCTTCTGTGGAAGCAGAAGCAGAACTCTTCCAAAGCAAAAGAATCCTTAGACACAAATTTCAAAATCAAGATACCTTTAAAATATGTATTCTTGATTAACTTATCAGCCTTTGCAATCCATTGTCTTTCTGCAGTTGGCTCATTAATAGTTAAAAAATAAAAGAAAACACAATAATAACTAAAATCCAGATTCTGTGTCTATTTTCCATCTTTACATGGCTTATTATATTTTATTTCTCTATTTCTCTTTTTTAGAAACTTTCTCAACCTTTCTTTTCTCTCTGAAGCCTCTGTATATTTTACACACATTGTAACCCATTTACAGCTTTTTTCTCCATCTGAATCTGCTTTATTGTGAATTCTTAATCATTTTCTAATCAGAAGAGCTTTTAAAATACTAGCACTCTAGAGAGAGAGCCACACAGTTTTTTGCAGAAAAAGCTGAATCAGTAAGTTCTCTTAAAGGGGCTGAGTCTCTGTTCACTGAGGGCAAACAGAGCAGACCCAAGAAATGCTGCTACTAAGAAACCATTTGAGTCTGTTTCCTTTTTAATCAAAGTAAACAGAAATCTTAAATCAATCACAGGCTACTGAGTCTTCTATGAGACTTCAGGAACTGGCCTGGTTGCAGCTTATGCTTCTGCTGCCAGTCTGCAGGCGCCATTTGAACGTGGCCCAGATGCCTCACTTTCTCTATACAATGACCCACTTCAGATAAACAATTTGGAAGCTGCTTTGGCTCAGTTTCTGTGATCTAGAGCCCTTTCTAATCTTTCTCTGGTTGTATGTGGGTGTTCCACCCCACATTGGGGGCCATCTGTTACAATAAATTTTCCTGGTCCTAGGCAGCCAGAGGTCCAGACCTACAGACCTGCAGCCCCAGACCCCTTAGCCACCCCACTGCTCAAGCCTCCAAAATGATTCAGACACTTATATTAAGTTCATGCTGTTTGGTCTATGGCTTGCCACCTTGCTAGCTAGCTTCTTCATCTTAACTCAACCCATTTTTATTAATCTGTCTGCCACATGGCCCATGGCTAACCTGTGTTCCTTACATGTTTCTTGGGCAGCTGGCTCTATCTGATCTGTCTCTGACTCCACCCTTCCTTTCCTATCTATTCTGATTCCCCACCTACTTCTTCTATGGTGCCTGTCATGGGCCAAAACAGCTCCATTATTTAAATATTGATATTCACAGCATACAGAAGGACATTCCCACACCAATCAATTAGCTGCTTTCTTTCTTCAGTATTTTCTTCTTCCCCGAGTCCTTACTTTCTTACCACTGCCATACTACTGTCAGTAGTACCATCCATGTGACCCAAACCATGATGTTATCTTTAATTTCTCCATCTAATGGCTCCTTGCATCCACTTTATTGTCAAAATAATGTTACTTCCTGTGATTTTTACTCTTGATTGAATTAAAAATTTTCTAATATATAGTGGAACATGGGCTGGTATATTTGTGAAGTGTTAAGAGTTCGGACCTTATAAATGAATTAGTCTATTGATGGATTCAAAATCTGAATAGGCCTTTGGAAGTTGAAGAAATTATGAAAAGTGATCGCTTGGTTGAAATAAGTAGGTCACTGAGAATGTGTCCTTGGGACTGTATCTTTCCCTGTAACCTTATTGTCACATCTCCCTTCTGATTCCTGTGTGTTATGTTAGGCACTCTACATGTTATGCCCACCACAAAGTACTAAAAACTCTGAATCTATGAAAGAAATAAACATTTTCTATTTTAAGATAGTTATAGAACGTAATTTTTAATTGCAGAAATGATAAAAGCACTAACATTCCTCCATAGCTCCATGAAATGAAGATGTGTGACAATTTTCCTAGGAAGACACGAACAAACGTCTATTTACCCCAGATGTGGAATGATGAAAGACCAAAGTAAAGATTTAAGCTACTTATGGAGCTGTGGGTGAAGAGTTACTGTAGAAGCTACTGAAAAGCAGCTGACACTGACCCCAGCATGGGTGAAAACTCATGAAGCTGGAAGGCTGGAGCTCTCTGAAGAACTTGTAAGTAACTCTACATGTCAGAGTCTCTTCTAGGAAGCTAAACGGCTATTCTCCTAAGTAATCCTTACTGCTTATACTGTCTTGGGGAGGGATGGATCTTGTGCATTTGGTCAGTTTCAGAAACTTCCTGAAGCTGGTATGTTGTTTACTTCCATGAGTCTTAATGAGCTTCATTCCACTATGGAATGTTTCAACTCTGAGAAAATTGTTACACAATAAATGGCAGCTAGCTTTTCTTTACTCCAGGAGTTCTAATGGGGCCTTAAACTCAAGTTGTTCCAAGTGAGTAAATTTACCTCTCAAATCAAAACTTAACAAGACTTACTTTACTTCAAGTTAGAGTTTTGTCATAATTATCTATTTTTAAAAGTCCTGTGAGTCACATTTGACTCTTCTCTTACACCAACTGATGGTTGACTCTAGATTTTCCATCTAAAATGTCATTTATAGATTTTCTTTTTATTCTCTTCTTACCTCACACTTATGAAAGGTAGAAAAATCTTTAGAAAATTTAAAAGTAGCAATCTGAACAAAGAGCAGTTTGCAAAACAGGCAACCCTGAAGTCAGAAAAGGTGTATAGTGCACAGGCTATGTTTGTGTAGAGAAATCTGACGTGAAGCACACAGTTTGAGGGGCTAGGGTTCTGTATTCTCCTCATTGGAATGTGGTCTGATCAATTGGCATCTTGCAGCTACCTGAGATTCAACACTATTTGCTATAGAAGTGTATTTCTAAATGAGGTTTTCAATTAGTGAGTTATGGAGTTCAATTGCAGTTTGTTACATGGGAACTCAAAGTACAGAAGCAACTGCAGGCTGAATTAATCTCAATTTAACTTACTTTTCATTATTTTGTTAGTACTTGCTGTGTTGTTACTAGGGGTATCACGATTCCCTTTAGGGATTCTTAGTCTCATTAATTAAAAAAAAATTACAAGAAAGATTGTGGGCAATTTTATTGAAAGTTGAGAGAAATACATTGAGCAAACAAGCTGAAATTTTAGTGTATGTCAGGAAAAGGAAGACAGGAGACAGTCGTGCCTTTTAAACTAGTCCCTGAGGGCAGAGAAACCAAGAGAAATCCCCCCCCCAAAAAAAAATCCAGAGAAAAAGACAGAATAAGGAGGGACAGGAAGGGCTAGTAGTCCAGCTGTGAATCAGAGTTCAGATAGTACTTCATTCCAGGCTCTTGTGTCCCAGGACAAAGGAATAAAACGCTATGGATAGAAATAAAGACAAATGAAGGGGTGCACACCCCTAATAGGAGTGGACTTGAGCCTTCAGGGTCAGGATCTCCACAGCATTTTGGACTCTGATTTCTTTCACGTGTTGACCTTGATTATTTGAGTCTCCTGTCCCCATTCTTAGGCCACTGCCTGAGCTTTTCCTCTGTGAGCAAATGTTCATTCACTCCAGGTTAGCCAACAAAAATGGACCAAAGGAATAATTTTATCTATGTCCACATAGGTTGTGGTAGTTGATAAGCTCAGATGTTTGGTGGAGCTGTTTGTGGAAGACTAAGAGGTACAGTGTATTTCTGAAGTCAGGGTTTTTGGTTTTCAAAAACTCAGCCATTCTCAGGGCTCTGTCTACTTCAGGCTTGTGGTTGTAAACTCCCAGCTGCTCTTTCAGCCATCCGTGCCTGCTACCTCCATTCCACCATTATGGACTATAACTTTCTGGAATCATAAGCCCAATTTAAGTCCCCTGCCTATAAACTGTCTTGGTCATGGTGTTTTATTATAGCAACAATAACAACAAAATAACAAATAACTTTGGGGAGCCAATGAGTTTTGCAGGATTACTTACAGACTAATGAGTGGGGCTTTATTTATGGCACCATGGGTGACAACAATTAGCTGCTAGATCACAAGAGGTGCCACCCCCAACTCACCAGCCCATACAGGTGGTGTTCTCCTGAAAGCTTCTTAGATAGAAATCCTCCCCCCCTTAACCTTCTACCTCATATAAAATCCAGCATCTCCCCAAACCATGTGCAACTAGACAAGATTATATGAAAGCTGATAGTTGGGAGTCATTACATGCAAGCTATGTTTGAGGGTCATTACATACAAGCTGAACATTGGAGGTCTGCTGTGGGATTAGGGGTGCAGACCTTGGGGTTAGGCCCGGTCAGAAACTTCTTACTACAAGTGGTATTCCAATGTGGGGCACATACATCTACATAAAAACTGAAAAGAGTTCTAGAACACAGAACCAGAGCCCAAAACAATTGCCTGGTTGTGTCATTCAAGTGAGCTGTGGTACTGAGACACTGTAGCAAGTAGTCTTGAGCTACATGGGTTTGAGCTTGGGCATGAGCTGCAACAAGGTGTGTTTCTAAAGTCTCACAGGAGCCTTGATACAAATGTGACAGATTTAGAGTTTCTGTTCACTCATACAAAAAGAAAACAGTCAAAAATGGCCTCTTGGTAGCAGCATTTTCTTGGGAGGACTGTTTTTGCTGATGGCGAGCAGAGGCATGGCTCCTTTAAGACAGGGTTCCTGATTCAGCCTTGGCAGAAAAAACTTTGAAGTTCTTTTAAGAGGCCCTACTCCTAAACACTTTTATGAGGTTTATGAGCAGTGGGTAGTAGTGCTATACTTGATGGCCATGTGGACCCTAAAATTCTCTAGAGTTTGGGTGGTAAACATGGTCCCTGTCAATATCTCTGCTACGAAGCTAAGTTCTTACCAAGAATCTGGGTAGAGCAAGTGGACATAGCCCAGCTTTTAATCATAGCCACACCTTAGCAGATTCACAGTGTGATCAGAAAAAAATGATAAACAGTAAAGACAGATTCAGGGGAGGGGACCCTCTAAATGGTTTACAGTATGTTTAAAAATATACTTGGCTTGGAAGAGAAAAGAGGAAAAGGATAGAGAAAGTCCTTAGAAAATAAATAAAAAAATAAATCATATAAAGATGGGAATTACACAGATAGCCTGGATATTTTATGTTATATTGTCTTTGAGTTTTTTTGACTGCAAAGTAGCAAGAGCTGCTGAGAGACATTTGATTGTAAATGCTGCTGGATTAGTCCAACCTATATATTTTGTAAATGCCTTGACTTCCAAATTGAAGTTAAAAGATATGTTACTTTGGAGAAGAGGTTTTCTTTTTATTTCCACAGAAAATGAGAGGCTATAGTTTCATTCTGGGTTAAAGAAATAAGTTTTGGTTGAGGAAGACCATCTGAAAAACCTCTGATGGAACTGAATGGCCCAGATGATCCAACATTTCAAAGCAACTCTGTTGCAGTTTCTACTGAGCTCTGTATCCAGACCAGCTTCAAGGAGACTGGCTGAGATGACCCAACTTCACAGACTACTCCACTAAGGACTAGTCTAAATTTTCTTTGGATCCCCATATGATTACCTGAACCACCAAAAAGTAGAAAGTAGTCTAGAGAATTATTCCCCATTACTAAGAAAAATGATTATGAATGTTTAACTTTGTTGAGAGTGTTGGTTACAAGTTCTTATGGAAATTGTCAGGTCAGGAAAAAAGCTAAACAGAGGAGATTGAATTCAGGGTTCTTTTGAAAAGAAAAAAAGGGGGAAGTGCTGTGAGACAAGGGGTCCAGACCTTGGGACTAGGCTGGGCCAGAAACTTCTTACTATAGGGTTCAGGCAGACAGGGGAAAAAAATGAGTGGTTAGAATTCTGGGCAAGGCAATAACAAACCCAATTTCTTTCTTCCATGACATGTCAGCAGGCTCAGTCTTGTGAAGTGCTCTTATAGATAATCACATGTTTTCAGATGACAGCATTTCATAACAATACCACACTGAAGGATCCTGGGAATGTTGCCATCCGAATGTTGTAGACTAGCATTGAAAGAATGCTATCTTTCCTCCCTAACACTGATTTAAAAAATAAAAAAGAAGGCAAAAGCTAAGTTTCTGCACTCAGTCCAATTTTGTCAAAAGTAAGAGCCTACATGTACAGCAAAGCAGAGACAGACATGACAGTATGGACGGGGACCCAGGGTTGGGGTCTTGAATCTGATCTGAGAGTATGTATGTTGGGGGAGCTGTATGTTTGGGAATGGGGGAGTTCCCTTTCTCCATTATAATTTACTGGTGTGTGCTCTGGTGGCGATTAGATAGGGGAGAAAATAATAGAGCAGCTGTTTGGTTTCTACCACAGGAGCCCTCTGATGGGAGATTTGAAAGACCCACCAAATACTTCTACCAGCAGAGGGCAGAAGAAGGAAGTAAACCACAGAGGGAGAATAATAGGGAGTCAGCCATCTTAAATATGTAATTAAAATACCTAGAGCCACTTTCTGCCATCTGCCTATTTGGGGTCTGCCTAATCTTAGTTCTTCAGAGGGACCATTATTTTTGTCACACAGCTTACCTCAAGTAAGGATTACCTTGGAGAGTGGACACCATTCTCCCTCCCATTCTGCTTTATCCTGTGGAGTCTCTGGCCTTTCCCTTGTCCCTTTCTGTCATTGCTAAGAATAAACTGGTGTTGGTGAGGCTCTAGAGATGGGTCATGAAGATAGGAACTGTCTTTTTGCCCACTGAACCCTGGGAACAATCCCTTAGTTGCATTTAATTCCAATTTGATGAAGAAGTGAATATTGCTAAGTTGGTGGCATGCATGTGTACTTCACACACACACACACACACACACACACACACACACACACACACACACATACATACACACATATACACGCACGCACACACACACGCATGCATGGACAAGTACACACACATACACACATGTACATGTAAGCTTTCTGAACACTATTCAATGTCACATAACCCTATTTACTTAGGTAGAGGAAAGAGGGCCTGGTCTGTAATTGAATGTACATTTGCTAAGAATATTTTAAAAGACAGAATACTAACATGCTAATCTTCTGAAAGTTGTTCTTTTTTCTATTTTACTTTTTTTGAATTATAGGAAAGTCACTGGACACTCATAAGGGGAGTCATTTGCATGATTTCATCAATTAAAGAGACACTCTGTCAAAGAAAGCCTTTCAGAAATCCACCAACACTGATTCTCTTAACAGTTTAAAGGGTTCAGCAAACTTCATAAATTCTGTGCCCTCTGAACTAAAAAAAGCACACATAAACCCAGCTCTATGAGTATTACTTTTGAGGCTCTTTCTATTGCTTCATTAGGGTGACAAGAATGTCTCTCAACATTGTTATCATGGGAACAACTCAAGACATTGAATTAATCTCTCTCATGGTTCAAAGAAGGCTCTAACATTACTTAATGGAAGCTGGCTTATAACATGACTAACATAAATACTGAGACATGTTTTAAATTTTTGTTTTTAAATGGGTCTCAGAAGGTTTTGCTGTGATGGACATTAAGGGCAAATACTGGAAGTCAGTTGTCTGGAATAGTGAACTCTCTGTATAGCAGGCTGATTGAGCCATTTCTAAAGAGAGAGAAACAGGATCAGGAGATGCTTAAGGGCAAGCATTACTTGTCAAATCTTATTGTCACCATAGGGAGGAGTCACATTTTAAAAAGTTTTTCTTTATTACTGAATCCCTGGTATTTCAGTCAAAGAAAAGATTTCAAGCTACGACAATTATAGCTGTCTGTGGAGGATCTGTTTTTATCTCAGAGTAAGTATCTTCCAATTTTTATCAAGTACATCTATTAGACACTTAGATTTAGATACTGGGGATTGGGAAACATGTTCTTTCTTAAATTAAGTTTGTTGAAGTTGTTCAGCCAGGGAATATGTGAAACCTGGAAGATGGATGGTTTAGTACAATCGTAGAGAAAGTGTTCTCCATATAGCAATCTGTTCTCTCAACATTTTCTTTACATGAAGGTGTTTGCTTCATTTGAGTTTTAGATAGAGAACAAAAGAATGTGGCATTAAACAAAAAGGGTAAGTATGGAAATTTATATTACATTTAAGAAAAAAGAAGATCATATATAAATTACATTTTGAATGTTGTCCAAAGGTTTGGGCTTCTCTTGCCTATTTCTCCATTGAGTGGTAGTGGAATTTTCTGGAGTTGTAGTTCAATAGAAAGAAGTTAGGTCCTTAAAGGTATGTTGTGTTGTTTTGCATTTAGTACTGTGGGTGCACTCTAAGCAGCTACTGTCCCAACTGGCAATGGCAACTCCATAGCTACCAGCAGCATTAGGCCACACAGGTCACAGCTAGGCAGGAATTCTGTTTCCTCAGGCTTGGGCTCCATCAGGCTGCTAAAGGAAACTTTATCTAAATCTCTGTCCTTCTATAGAATGAAGGATACAAAACTGAGGCGACATCCTTCCAGCTCAGAAAGGCTAAATAGCAAGTCACTGACCTTCTCTCCTTTCTCTTGTCTGCTGATAAAAAGGGGCTGTCCTTCTGCGCTGCCCCCACTAAAGAACTCTCCCTACACTTAGTTCCTCCTACCAACTAATTGCTGACTCAGCCTCCTGACCCCAGCTTAATTTTACTTAGTCAAACAAAGGTAACACGTCTTTGCATCATTAACAAAAGCAGCAGAAACAAATGCAACACATCTTTACACAGTTAAAATAATATTCCATAACAGTACTGGTTTTGGGCTGCATAAGATAAGCAGGTTTCCCCTGTAAGCCCTCCCACTATGAGCTCCTTTGCCACTACAGGTGCAAAGCAAGGGAAATTAAGTGACTGTGATTAAAAACCTCTGAAACCATGAGCTGAAATAATCTCTCAGTCCATTTAAGTTGACTTAACAGGAATCTTATGATAGTAATAGACAGCTGGATTACATAGAAGACTGGCAGTGGGAGATGGAGCCATTGCTGAGACTGTGCTGTGCCTCACAATGTGGCTTGGCAGCTTATAAAACAGGTGGGCAAAGTGAATTTTGGAACATTGCAGAAGACAGCTAGAGAAATCTTAGACCACCTTACTCCTTACTTGGGGAAGACTGGAAAGGCATGCTGAGAAAAGTATAGAGAGTAAAAGCTAGGTCTATGAGGGTTCAGATAGTACTAGGGTCGCTTGGGAACTCAACTAGATGTCACTCTTGGCATTAGCTTGTCAATGTCTATGCCCTGAGATTTTATTAGACTCTGAGTTTAAAAGTAGTAGACATTTTTGAGAGAGAAAATTGCAAGGCAGCACAGCATTTAAGCAATGGCATAAGTCTTGTTGACTGCTTTTAGCCAGATTTACAATGAGAATTATGATCAAAGTGAATGAAAAAGAAATAAAAAGGAAAAGGCGAGAGTGTTCCTAGGTGTAGTGGAGGAGAAAGTTTATTATCTATGAGGGAGAGCACAGCCAGAGGCAGGGGCACCTGGGGGAGTCCAGAATAGACATGAACAGACTGAGCTGTGCCAAGTGAGGAGATGGAAAGAGAAGGTGGAGGAGAAAGAGAACTACATGCAGTGCCCAGGAGGTCAAAGGTACAAAATAGGTAAGTAACCAAAATGGCTGCACTGTATAGAGAACAGCTCCTGGGGGAAGGGAAACCCAGCCCCCTAGACTGGAGGGTTCAGTGTAGGGTGCATGGTATGCCAGCCATACCTTGTAACAGATAGGAACTGGGGGATGCTGGGAGAATATGTTAAATAGACATCCCAGCTGTTCATCCCTTGTCTAAAACTTAATATCCCAGCCTTTTGTTAATACAAAATGAATAATAAGGGTGATGTAATCACCTTTGCTGCTTCTTGCTGACATTGGTGTGTCTATGTTGGGAACCCAAAGAAGCTGGAATGGTGTTCATGTCTGGGAAGAGCAGCTGTTTCACTCACTGTCCAGGCTCTGCAGGACCTTCTGGGGTTGGGAAAGTGCAGGCAGCAGATGGAGGAGTTTAACTGACTGGGAATCTGCCGGCACAGATATATATTAGGGACAAAAAAGGAAGTTAAGGTATTTAGGAGGAAATGTTTTTCCAACTGTACATTTAAAACTTTTAGACCCATAGTCTATGTAGTTGAGCAAGTAGAGTCCCAAAACCAGGGAAAGGGGGGAGGGGAGGTAATCCCACCCTCAGGAATAAGCACAATAGGCTGATGGGAAAACAGGCTATTAATTGACAATTTATCTTATGTCCATTTAACCCATGAGAGGAGAGGTGAGTTCAAATTGATTCCTTGACGTTTACAAGATTTTTTTAAGCTTATAAAAAAAGATAAAAGTTTAGGTATGTTAGCATTCCTACTGCTTAATAATTTATGCTGAAATCCACAGTGGAGAAAAGGCAGTAGACTTATGCCTTTGAGTCCTAGTAAACTCTGGAGAACCCCAAAGTGATTTTGATGAATAGCATTAACACTTTTCCTGTATCCAGAAGACTGAATGTATGTAGATTAGACACATGGTTTTAGTACAATGAGAAGTAGTTTTAAGCCTATACTTGGAAGACAATCAATGGGAATTTAAAATCTTGAGCTTCTGACTAAGATAACAGTAGTCAGTGCTTACCAGAACGAGCTCAGTAGTTTATGGGAACTCCACTGATTAATGTTAAAACTCTGAATTTTGAATGTTATACCTTAAGCCACCTTCTTATACTCTCCCAAACAGCATCCACACACATCAAAACACTCCCAAATCTATACAAACCAAGCCTTCCTATCCTCAGATCTTTATCATTTGCAGGTACATACCTTTATCACTTTGTTTTCACAGTTTGAGCTTTTAAATCCTCAGACCTTTATAGCTTGTATTTGCACACCTCAAAACACATTCTTAGGCCCCCCAAATTTTCCCAGATCCTCAAAACTTAAGCTTTTGTATCCTAAGACCTTACATAAACTTTACACCTTTTTTTCTATCCAATCACTCACCAAAAGGGACATGTTGATTATTGAGAGCAGTCATTGTAAAGCAAGATCCTTTGATAATGGAATAGTAAAAAGTTACATTGAAATATGTTTTGTGAGTTTATCTCATTTTTGGAGTCTCATAGCAAGGTAAACTGTGTCTAGATCTAGTAGTAGATCTAGGAAAGTGAAGGCTGAGGCCTGAGTTTTACATATGAGGAGAATTGTGAGAGCAGCTGAATCCTTGGTCAAGCTGCTGCTAAACTGATAATCCTATCACTAGCCTAGTGATCAAAGCCACCAGAGAGCTGAGAAAGATAAATTTCACCAAAGTAAGCAGAAAGTACAGAACAAGCAGTTTTGAATCTATTAAAAATGACAGACTTACCAGCTACCTGGACAGTCACCCTCAGTTTCTCCATGGACACTGGGGCAGAGGTCACCAGGGCTGTACTAGTCTTTGGATGCCAGGCCGAGAAAATCCACCAGACTTTCCTATGGAGTAGGAACTTGGGAGGGTGAGGAGGTGCACTGGCCTGCCTTGTCTGGGAGAAGTGAGACAATCAACTCTCCAGTGACTCACTTGTTCACAGTTTGGACATGGTTCTGACAGTGGGAGAGATAAAGGGCAGTTTTTCACCCAGTGACTGCCTTTCCCTCATTTGAAAAGAGCTCCGGGTAGAGTTCTTCACTCCATCACCTTCTTTGGAGGTGCTCTAAGAGCAGCTGCCAAGAGGGGGCACCTTTCTCCCCACAGGATGCCTTTTCTAACTTTACATGCTCTTCTTTTCCATTAAGCATCTTACATGCCACATTCAGCAGATCTCTCTGGGAAGTCTGAGGGCCCTCATTTAGCCTCTTAAGTTTCTTTCTTATATCCGGAGTTAACTAGGAGAAGAACTGATAGCTGAGAACTAAGATCTAGCTTTGTGTAATGAAGAAAGAACTCTGGAAGCCAGGCATGGAACTCAGCAGGATTTTCATCTGGCCTCTGGGTAACCTCCTTCAATTTGTCAAAATTATGTACCTTATAAAAGGCCTATTAGGGGACAGTTAGGAGACAAGTAACCTTTTCCTATGGCTACCCTGCCTGGGAACTGATTCTTCACATTAATGTGATAGTTCCAGTAGGGGATCTAACCAGGGAACTGCCTCTGCCCTGACTGGATAGGAACTGTCAGTTCAGTGGACCTTATTTGCATGTTTCTGAGGAGCTAACTAGACTAGACCCTCTTCTTTTCTTCAGGGGTGAGAAGAAAGAATATCACAAAGGTAGGTCATGCCAGATAAGGCTATAGGTTTAAGTGAGGTATCTGAACTCCTTGGTTTAGAAAAATGGGCAGAGAAATAACCAAGGCACCTTTTTATCTGGGAAAGGTCAGCCATAGAAAAAGGGATCTGTTCATGGAGGAGGCCATTTCAATCTATCCGCAGTCTGAAGTTTCTGGTCCAGCCTTGTTCTGAGGTCCAGATCAGTAGTCCCAAATAATCATACAAAGTCTTATATTAGTTACATGTTGTTTGTCCCATGGCGCAGGCTTATTACTTGGTAGTTCTTACTCTTAAAGTAACCCATAATAAGCAAAGTAGCTTAGTACATTTTCTCAGAGGAGCATTCTGGACTACTTTCCTCTGCTGCTGTCTCTACTGACTCCTCCTCTCCCAGAGTTTCTTAGTCTGGTAGCCCACCCACACTTCCTGTCTGCCTTCTGGCCAATCAATGTTTTATTAAACCAATAGGAGGAATAAATATTTACAAAGTACAAGAGCATAATGCCACAGCACCTACCACTTCCAGTAGTAAGTAAAGACCCTCAGTATGAGAAAGTATATAAGATTCAGAAGGTTGTGGAAACTGAAGTCTCTCCACCTTCAGGTATGGAGATATTTTGGGAGCTGAAAAGTTTCTAGTCCCTCATCCTGAGAAGTTTCTAAATCCCCAAGGTTAAGTCCCAAGGTTCTGGGTAATCAGAGGATATTCTGGCCCAACCGCGAAGTATTTTCTCCCCATCCTAAAACAATCAATCAGCCAGCAGCTGCCCACCTAACAGCAATAGAAAAGAAACTTCTTCTGGGTCCCTCACCTCCCAGCCTGATAATGGCATTTCTATGGTCGTTGTTTAAAAGGGTCCTGCTTTTGAGTAGTGGGGGAGAACTCACTTCTCCACCGACCCTGCTGTGTGACAGTCAGGAGCTGAGTTCAGCTGTACAGCTGTAATAAACCTTGCTTTGCATTTGCATTCAGAGAGTCAGTGTGATTCTGGGGATCTTTCTGGGGGTCACTGAGACTGGGAAAGAACAAAGGTGAGAAGAAAATTATAATTGAGGTCAGATTAGGATTGGGACAGAGAGCTGGTGAAAGGGTGCCAGAGAATGAAGTTGAGGTTGAAGAAGAGGGTTGGACTCTGGGGGCCAGCAGGGTGAGGTTGTGATTTAATCCTGGGTTTTGGCATCTGATGAATGAGAGAGAGAAGTAGAAAGGAAAGGATATAACTGCTCCTAGATATGGTGGGGGAAGGAACATCTGGGAGAGTCCAGAATGGGCATGAACAGACTGAGCTGAGCCACATGGGGAGAGGTGAGGAGGAAGGGAGGCAGGGAAAGAACAGAACTAGTTGCAGCAGCTAGGAGGCCAAAGGGGCAGGCAACAGAATGTTTGGATTCTATATTTCTCTGGGGAGGGCATCAGAGATCCTGGGCTGGAGAGTTCAGGGTAGGGGCAGGGTCTGCCAGCCATACCATGTAATAGGTAGGGACTGGGGGATGCTGGGAGAACTTTGGTATATTAAGTATGTACCTCAGCCATTTGTACCAGGTTTGCAACTTAACACAAAGATGTGCTGATTGGTTCTTGTAAACTTGACACAAACATACATATTTGGAAAAAGTAAATATTATCTGAGAAATTCCCTCTCTCACATTGTCTTGAAGGCTATTCTGTGTGGCGTTATCTTGATGAATGATTGACGTGGAAGGTCCCAGATCACTGTGGTGATACCACATAAGAAAGCAGGCCTAGCAAACCAAACAGAACAAACCAGTAAGCAGTGTTCCTCCATAGCTTCTGCTTCAGTTCCTGCATCAAAGTTCCTGCTTCCAGAATCCACCTTGGCTCTTCTCAAAGGACTGGGACTTGGGATATGTAAAGCAAATAAACCCATTTCTTTCCAGATTGCCTTTGGTCATGATCCTTATCACAAAAATATAAACATATGTAAAATATAAATCTAAACCAGTATGATCTCTGTCTGCATCCTAAATACTTATAACCACAGGTAAGTCTAGCTCACATCTTTCATCACAGAAGCCTCTTTTTGCAGCAGATTGAGACTGATATAAGAGTGATAAAAATATAGACAACAATTGACTGTGGGGCACTTAACACTGATACATCACAGTGGTGAGTATCTGCAACACAGCTTCTATACCTAAGGCTAAAGTCACATCACAGAATTGGAATTGAAAGACTGTAAGAGTCAGAGGACAAAACATCTGCCACAAAGGAGTGTTTTATATACAGGGAAGTTATACCCGTACAGTCACAACAATGTGGCTGCCTAAAAAAGACCCACACAATGACACCACCAGTTGACAGGTCAATACCATATGGGAAATCTCACAAGGGTCAACTACTAGATGAAGAGCTACAGGCAGTGTAGCTGATGGCTGCTGAGAATAAGAGACTCAGTCTCTTTCAGGAACAAGCCCCCTTTGGCATGTGGAGGTCAGAGGATGACAGTATGGAGTCAGTTGCCTCCTTATACCTTTATGTGGGTTCTGATGATTGATGTAACTCAGGTTTCCAAGCTTGTACCACAAGCACCTTCGCCTGCTGAACCAACTCATTAACCCATAATTTTGATCCTGAATGTTTTCCAAAGACCTAAGCATTGAAAGGTTTGTTTCTGACCCAAAGTGATATTGGGATGTGCAATAATTACTTCCTGTTGCTGTGCTAAAACATCATGGTGAGCTAAGGAAAAAATAGATTGTTTTGGCTTATAGTTCCAGAGAGAGTCTGTGATGGTAGGGAATCATGGCAGCAGGCAGCAGACCTAAAAATGGTGTGAGGAAGCTCTGAGATCAAATCCCAAACTGCAAACACAAAGCAGAGAGAGGAAATTGGAAATATCAAGCCTTATACTCTCAGAGCCCTCTGCCACTGGCATATTTCTTCAGCAAGGTTACACTTCCTAAACTTCTTCAAACAGTTTCACTGACTGGGAACTAAGTGTCAAAACATTGGAAACCATAAGGGTCATTTTTTATTTGAACCACTATATCCTGTGAAGGTAATATCAGGACCCAGGCACTGCTCCATCTCTCACACTGTCATGAGAGTACTTTATCTTACAAAAGTGGTCATGTACCTATATTTCTCTCCCATTTAAGTGATTTTTTCAGATGTCTTATATTATTGAAAACTAGACCATACAATTTATTCAAATCTGTATAGATATAAGAATCCTCAGCAATATTTTAAACTTATCCCTTTACATAAACATTGTTATCATATACAAAAATTCTTAATGAATTATTTTTTGTTATTTCCTAATTAATTTTATGAATATTAAGTATCTATTAATTTTAATTAATCATCAACTAATTAATTAAAATTGGGTTGTAACTGTGAACACATAATCACAGAATTGCAGTAGCTTCTTAAAGCATAGTTTAGCTTTTGTTATTCCCTGCTAGACACAGAAATGTACCACAGGGCTGTCATTCTGGCTTGTTGATAGTGCACTAGCCTAAAATATGCTAGTTACTGTGTTTTAGCCTCAGAACTAGGAAAAACAAAAAACTAGAAAGAAGTAAAGCAGATAAAACGTGTGCGATATGGTGGTGCACACATGTAATCTCAGCACTCAGGAAGCTGAGGATTAGCTTTCCCGTTACCAAAAGGTATCATTCAAGCTTCCAAAGAAGTGAAGCAACAAACAGTCCTACCCAGCTACAACACCTATGGACCGCAACAATGACTAGCATGATAACTCTAAAGGTGTACCTTGGCAGCAACCAACAGCTCTCTAATTGAATTTACAATCAAATCAACAAAAGCTAAATCATGCCCAATACTGGAAACCTATCAGTATTAAGTATAGCAACCCAAGACTACTGAAGTCATGGAGTTTGGTAAGAACTTTAACAACTATCACTTTATTAAACCAGCATAATCCTAATCTACATTCTAAGTATTTGTCCTTAAACCCACAGACAAGTGTAGTCCTCACTGCTCATCCAGGAAATGTCTCTTTGCAAATATGAAGACAATTGCAGAATAACACAAGCAATCTAAGGCAGAGTTGTAGAGCCCAGTACCAACAGATACATATGCAATACAACTCCTCTAGCTAAGGTTCAAGGATCATTGCATAAGGGGATAGGAAGGGAAGAAGATTGGAAAAGCCAAAGAATCAAAGAGTTTTCTCTGAGATTGTGTCTCCTTGTAGTGTCAGAAGCTATACCCATAAAGTCTCACCAACACTACTGCCTACACATGGACTGGAGAAGGACAAAAATAGGCTAAATTGGATGGGGAAAGCCCATGAGATCTTAATCCTACATAAAAACTGCAGGGAGCTAATAAATACTTTCCTGGAGAACACATCAGTTGATTAATCAATACCAAGTAGTGATCGCTGAAAACTACATACAACTACAAATATAGACTAAGTGAGTTATACTTAGGCACATATATGTTCTCTCCCTCCCTCCCCCTCTTTCTTTCTCTCTTTCTGTCTCTTATATGTAACAGCAATTAACAAAAAAGAGAGCATTATTTTGAAAGAAAGCAAGATGGGGTGCATGGGAGGGTTTGCAGTGAATAAAGGGAAGGAGGAAATTATGACACTTAATTTAAAAATAAAACATATAATAAAAAGAAGGCTGAGGTAAAGGGATCTTTAGTCAAGGCATGCCTGGGCTACATAGACAACTCAACCTAAACTATGCCAGAGAAAAGAAAGGAAGTAAACAAAAGGAGAAAGAAAGAAGAAGAAAGGTAGGAAGAAGGCTATGATCTTAGCTGAATTTCATAGTTTGATTGAAAGTACATTTAAAATAAATGAAAATTAGAGTTCATTCAAAGTAAGATTATAATCATTGATGAAAGATACATTTTCAACTGCAGGTACACATTAATTCTGGTCAGTAACAATTAGTTACTGCAGGGTCATGTCCAAACGTGTATGTGTATATATGCATTTATATATGTACGTATGTATATAGTGACTTGTGATAAAAAAATATTTCAGCTACAGTTCAGGAAAAGATCATCTTTTATGAGTCCTTTGAACAGTGTTCTTCTAAAGTTCTCATTGCTCAAATTTGTCTAGAAAGCATTTTCATCACAGAAAATCAATCCATAAATCATAGCCTACACTTTGTTTCATTAGTACTAAATCAGTGCTCAGCCTCTGAATTCATAATTCCCAACTTTTTGATTACATTTAATTACAGCAATAAAAACACTCTTCCTTTAGTGCTTTAAATTTAGCATATATAGTTTCCTCTTGAAATCATCTAAATCTAGAGGTAAAATGACTAAAAAATAATGTTATCAAGAAGCCTCAGGTTGAGTTGTCTTATCTTGATATATGTTTATGTAAGTGGGTGAATTTCTAGATTCAGACATTGAATCATATTTTATATGCATATATATTATATAGATTAGTATATATGCACACAGAAAAACTACTTGACTAAAGGGAACATCTTTAAAAATTTATAAGTTAAAAACATGATTAAGTCAAAAGTGTAATATGGCCTCTGGATCCTGGGAATCATCTCTTTTCTTCTTGAGAGAGAATACACAACTAATGAGCCAAGACCCACCTTGGCCCTTTAGAGGTGTCTCCTCAGAGGATGAGTTTCTCAGTTATTCCCCAAAGACTTCTGTCACGTCTTCCTCCAGTAGTGCATGAACCAGTTGCACCTGATGTCTTCAAAGAATCAGGGATGGGAACAAAACATATGAATATGTCTCCAAATAAAGAACCAAGGAGAAGGTGGTCAGGAACTTGTGAGAGGCTGGGCACAATTTTCTAAAAGCTGATGAGGAGACACAGAGAACCCTTGGGAACCTCACTTGCTGGTTCTCACTTGCTGGCTTAAGACACAGTACACACTACTCTCCCAACATTCACTTGCCCTATGTTTTAGGACCTTTGCTGATCCCGCTGCCTTCCTTTTCAGTTGAAGACCTTCAGTTTCACTAAATGTGGCTCCCATGACTCTTAAACAATCATCAGAGAATTTTTCTCAGCTTCTACCTTACTGTTGTAGATGTCCATTTAATAATTATTAATTAATTTCGATTTACCACTCTAGTTCCCCATTTTTTTCATCCACATTTTTACCTTTACTTTTTATGCATTTGTGGTATGTTGAAATTCCTATTTATTCTTGAAGTAATTCCTAAAAAAAAAAGATTAAAGTTCTTGGCTCAGTAATTGATAAAATGTCAAGGAAATTAGGAAGATTTGAGTAGTGAAATCAAACAACATTATGTAATTTTCATGAATAGCATACTGTGCCTAGCTACTGAACAATATTATTGTCAAGGGCACAGAAAGAAGCCTCTTCAAAGTATATGATGAACCATCAAAAAAGCCCCAGTAAAGAGAAAAGATAAAAATTATATAGAATATATTCTCTATTGTATTATTAAATTAGGGAGAAAAAGTCCAGGGAAACATCTGTAAATACATGACAATGTAATCATGAAATATTAATAAAAAACACAATGAATTAAAAACCTAACAAATAGATGCAGACACTCTGAGACAATTAGTAGAACTGATAAACAAGTGCCAATATTGTTCAAAAAGACGAGAGACCGAATTATCAATTACAAAGGTTTCTACCGTCAGTCTCTATAATAAATTTAATAAGATAGATTAAACAGACAATTTCCTAGAAAAACTCAGGTACAATAAGATAGAATTTTTTAAGACATTGATTTAAATTCTATTAAAAAAATTTAAAGAATAAATAATACCATTACCCACAAATTTTTCCAAAATCAGAAAGATATAATAACATTAGTCAACCAAATTTATATCAATGGAATGATACAAAAACCTTAAGGGTATTCTAAGACAAAATAATCCCTTGTGAGCATAAACGTAAAAGATATGAACTGTTTAATCAAATACCACAATTTTTAAATATCACAAAATATCATCCAAGTACCCAGTGGGGTTCATGTCAAGATTACATAAATTTTTTCAAATTTTAAAATCAACCTCTGCTCTTTTGGGATAAACAGGGGAAAAACTTACATATTATAGATACAAAAATATTTTCTCAGAACAAAACAAATGTTTTAAATATATATTTATATTAAAAATTGTCAGATATAATATATGAATCTATGAAAATATTACAGTATAGCACATTCATTTTTAATTCATATGTATTGATAAATGATAAATTGATAAAATTAATAAGGCAAATTATTTTCAATTCTTGAAAACAATTTCAATTAAAAACTGACAAAATGTTGCTAATCTTATAAAGGGCTTCTATGAGGATTTGTGCTAGTGAAACATTAAATCTTTTCCCCTGGGGTTGTCATATTTACTGCTTATTTTGAGGATTCTTAAAGATCTTAGGAGTACAAAGCACAAAATGCTAAACAACCAGCCCTGGAAACAAATTAAAATAAGAAGATGGACAACGTCAAATGTGCACAGGATAGAGGCAAGTGGAGAGTCCTGCACATTGCTGGAAGCAATGCAGAATAATGCAGCTCATTTGGAGGATTCTCTAGAAGTTTCTTTAAAATTTAAATGCATATCTGCCCATAACTCATTGACTTTACTGCCAGATGCTTATCCCCAGAGATATTAAAACACATGTTAACATAAAGACTTGCATTTAAATTTGTATGTATATATACATACATCTTCCTTTCCCTCCCTCCCTCCCTCCCTTCCTCCCTCCCTCTCTCTCTCTCTCTGTATGTGTGTGTGTGTGTGCGTGATGACTCAGGTCTTTAATCCTAGTGTGGGAATGACCGAGTGGTGACCTACGCCTTTATTTTAGTCTCATCACTCAGGAGACAGAGATCTTTCTATATTTCTGTAAGTTCAAGGCCTAACTACCAAACAGTTGTAGCTCACACCTTTAATCCTAACTCTAGGATTACAATGCAGAGTTGAACCCAGAAGTGAAACAACTGGGTAGAGAAGATATTTAAGGCAGATGCAGGCAGACAGTATGGTATGCTGCTGAAGTGATGGGCCAGGCTGAGGGTTCTTGAAGATAGCTTTTACCCGGAAAAGTTGGCTGGGTGACAATCAACTATGGTCTGTTTCCTCTCTCCGATATTCCAGCTTTTCCCTAAGTATCAACTAGAATTCATGTAACACTGAACAGTTAAACTTTGTTTTACTGTATTTAAATCATATCCCAATAAAAATTAAGAGAAATGAAATCTATTATTCAAACAAATTCTTTTGTAACACCGAATCCAACCATTAGACATCTACATAATCAGCTCTCTTTAAAAAACTTACATGCTATTACACCATAGTAGTAGGAAACTACCCCATCCACCCAACAAAATGCTCCTTTGTACAGTAGCCTGGAAGTGATCAAAGACTTGCTTAGCATTCCAAGATATTAAAAGCTATTCTAATTTATTTATATAAAGATTATTTTTTTTGAAAAACAGCACACATTGGTTTCCATCTCTGCTAGAGAAATATTACATATGTCCATTGTATTGCTTATCTTTTCAATCGTAGAATATTTTCCTGAATAAGTATAATTTTCCAAATGGAAAAAAAAAAAGCCCAGATATTTACTGGAAGGAAAACTCTGGTTCTTATAAAAGAGTCCACCATTTTAGTGTTTGCATATAATTCTTTTATAATATATAAAACAGCAAATAGCATTAGAAACAACTAAATAGCAACTGTCTATCACAAAGGGACTTGCAAAGAAAACCAGCAAAATTTCTTCCTTTGTTTTGATCCCTGACTGTATTGTAGACTAGAAGCAGATCCCTGACTGTATTGTAGACTAGAAGCAGATCCCTGACTGTATTGTAGACTAGAAGCAGATCCCTGACTGTATTGTAGACTAGAAGCAGTTCAGGCTTGAACATAAGTGGAGATAGAAATCAAGGTACATTCAACTTTATCAGATTTTCTTTGATCTAACTTAGGAAGTCAATTTTTTAGACAACAATTCACCTGAAGGACCAGCATTTCAAAGACAAATATTCCAAGAACCCTTGAACTTCAAGGCCAGCTGTGAAGCAGGCTGACTTCTTAGGCAAGGAGAGTTTCTTCAAACTCCATTCAGAAGGCAGCTGTTGGCAAAGAGAAGTGCATGTTTGGAGGCTTTCTCATTATAGTTAACAACAAAGCTGTCTCTAGACTTTTCTATCTATGATCTACTTCTCTAAGCCATTTGCTAAGAACAATGGCATAAAAACAGAGTAAAGGGTAAGACAATAAAACATAAGATGTTAGTTTTTAGAAAATTTTTGTCTTGAAACTAATAAAAGAAGCTGGAGTAACATGAACCTTGATGTTTCATTTCTGGTGCTTTTGTGTAGTTAAACCCAGGGACATATGAAGCCAAGTACATAATTTTTCTTTACTTTATGAATTTTTAATAATTAATTATTAATAAAGTACACCGTTATTCTGATACACTCTTCATTAATTTTTAATTATATTTGCCTTGGTGTTTGGGTTGTATGTATGTCTGCATACCACGTGTGTGCAGCATCCAAGGAGAACCGGAGGGGTTGTAGGATCCCTTGGAATTGAACTTAGAGATGGTTGTGAGATACCGTGTGAGTACTGGGAAGCCAAGCCTCTTGACTGTTCTCTCTCCAGTGCCCACCCCTCACCCCCACCCCTGACTCAGTATTAAATGTTAAGTTCTGATAACACAGCATTAGAAATTTCTTCACAAGTAGCGCTTCATGTGTTACCTTGGAGATGACAATGGAGAAGACACGGTGCAGGAACTCTCCTTTGGCTGTCCTCAATACAGCAAGGAAAATACATCAACTGCTGCTTGCTCTTCCTTTAAAAACATTTTTGACTGTGTTTAAATGAAAATGTAAAGCACTCTTACTGTAGTTGATATGGCAACAAAACAACCCTTAATAGAGTCCTTAACCAAGAAGACAGACAGGTTACCCTGCTATCTTAGGTAACGTTCTCCTTGAAGATGCCCCAGGGATTGAGTTTATGAGAATTTGGATTTAAACTTCACATCCAAGAGAACCAGAAAGATTGTGTTTTCCTGGAGACAAAGGATTTCTATATAACTCAGTATTAAAACCCATAGGGCCATAAAAATGCTCAGGTTCTATACTTATAGTTCTCTTAAGAATGAAGCAACTGTAGAACCAAAAGCAATTATCTTAATGCCACAGAAGACAAACTTTCACAACCTAGGATAAATGCACACAGCCATAATGGGTCCAGCGCACCTGCATAAAGAAACCACATTGCCTGTTTCCCATGATGTTTCATTCCATGACATTCTCCAAATTAGGGCATCACGTAAGCTACTTTGTAACTGTAGACTGTAACTCCAACACTGTATGTGTAGAAACAAGATGGCTGAGGTGGGTAGGTAGGATATATAACATGAATAAACTGCACAGAGAGATAACATATGTCCCAGGAGGTTGCAGTGGAATGGAGCAGAATTGTATAACAGTTTCTGAATTATTATATTTTTACTTTAAATTATTTTGTGACTCTGTCAGTTGAACATGGGGCCTCATGCATGCCCAGAGGCCTGCCATTGAGCTGCACCTTCTTCAGTCCTAGAGCGCAATTTGAAGCTTAAAAATTGTTTATATCTCTGTATATAAATGTGTGCATGCATACCCATGGTCTTACTATTAAGAAATAATAAAAGCACGTATTATCTACATTATTAAATCTCCATTTTCACTTGCTAATTCACCATGAACAGATAGATGTATGTGTTCCACTCAGTCAATATCACATCAATTAGTTGGTTTTGAGAGCTAGATACTATTCCACAATTTTATTGTACTATGGCTGTTAATCCAATCATTTTTCCAGCTAATAGGCAATTGATTGCTTGTTTTGCACCTGTGATAAAATCTGACCAAACAACTTAATAAAGAAAGAGTTCTTGAAAATTCAGGTCATATGGTCTGTCCTGGTTACTTTTATTGTCAACTAAGACACACTAGAGCAACCTCTAAGCAATATTCCTCCATGGTCTTTACTTCCTGCTTGAGCTCTTGACTCAACTTCCCTCAGCAGTAGATTGTGACCTGGAACTATAAGACAAAGTAAACACTCTCCTTCCCAAGTTATTTTGGTCACAGTGTTATAGCCACAGAAAGAAACAGAAGTGGACTCTCTCATGGCAGGAAAGATGTGACAGCAGAGACAGGAGGTGTCACCTTGCACCCAAGGTCATGAACAGTGAATATCTGAGGTAAACTCCCCTTGTCCTATTTATGCACCCTGAAATCCCAGCACATGGAGTGGGTACCACCCACATTTAGAGTGGGTCTCTTCACCTCAATTATTCTAATATAAAAAATATTCTCACAGATACACCCAGATGATGTTTCCATGGCAACCTCAAATCATATCAAAGAATTGTGATTTTTAAAATTTTGTTTACTGGGATGTAACACACATACATGTATTATATATAATTTTGAAAGTGACATAATCAAAATAAGGTACATGCATTCCTTTATGATCTTCAGAGATCATGCCAGGCTAACACAGTTTCAGCACAGTAGTAGTGAGTGAGAATGACTGCTTTAGCAAATCTGTGGCAACAGCATCCCATGCGTTTGAACTCTTGCCATTGTGATAGGTTAGAATGGCAGTACAATAGTGATTTGACTTGCAACTCTGACTACTAAAGGGTGCTGCATATGCTTTATAATAATGGATAATGTGGAGTTCTTTAAGTTGTTTATTCAAACACTTGACTTATTTTCCAATGGGAAATAATATTCTAATGGATTAGTAGGGGATTTTTGCAAATTAAGGATATGAATGAAGGGTTTTATGGTTTAGTTATGTTTTCAGTGGACTCAAGGCTTTTTGTATCAAAATTTAGCCTCATGTGTTAGTACAAGTGGAAAACTATTCGGTGTTATAGAATAGGGTCTTTAGGAAGTGATTAGGATTGTGTATGTCCACTGGGATAGAGTTTCCATTCAAGAATCCTAGTGGTCTTATAAGAAGAGGGAGAGGAATACACACACACACACACACACACACACACACACACACACACACACAGACACACACACACACACACACACACACACACATTCTTGCCATCTGATACCTGTGACCTTCTAGAAATTCTTCTAGATTTAGGTCATCAGGTGAGACTCAGCCCTTAATTGTGTACCACCTGAATCATGAACTAAAATAAACATTTTTTTAAAAAAATTATTATAGAAAGAAAAATAAAGTAATACAAGAGTTCTTCTCATTCATAAATCTGAACAATATATATTCTGTCTTTCATTTGGATAAATAACACAAGGTCCAAAGTTTTGCTTAGTCAAAATTATTTATTTTTCACATATTACTTCTGGAGTTTTGCCAAACTCTAATGCTGTAAAATATTATAGTTGTATATAAATAATATAGTTGTATTTAAAAAATCTCTAGGAGTATCATTTTGCAAAAGGTAAAAAAAAATTTATTTTTAACAAGATTTATTTTCTATAAGCAGAATGATAAAGTGTCATAGCATAAAATGTCAAATATTTTCCAATAAAATAAAATATACCCTCACTGTTTATTATCTTTCTCGCATCCTACACTTGATTTTTTGCCCGTCTATGAATCAATTAAATTAAGTAATAAATGTCAGTAGAGTAACTGATTTGATATCCTTTATAGAGCTTCTATGGAATTTAAACATTTGTTTTTTAACCTGAACTTAAAAATTTTAAGATCATTGTAAAATGTTCGGTATTTGTTGAAATTTTATTAACTATATACTAATTTGTAATTAACTTATATTTAATTACTATTTTCTCATTAGAGATGTTTTCTATTTTTCCAGATATAATTCATTTAAGTAATATTTTCTAATTATCTGGCAGATATGACATAGTTGTTCTTAAATTTATTTAATGTTATTCAAGGTCTATTGTAGTTACAAATAAAAATCTTTTGAATTTCTACTTGCAGATGAATATTGACCAAATTCTTGGTTATGGCACAAAAAATTATCACCAACCCTTAAGGATTAGTGTTTCTGCTTTTTTCAACTCTTATATGGATTTTTAAATTGTTGCTTGAAAATAATGTAAGACATAAGTCGGTCTTATTTCTTCATTTAATATAAAAATTACCACTGATTCTACATCTATGTTTTTACGAGTCTTGATTATATCTAAGTACTTGATTTATACATTAGATTTTCTGCAGGGAATGCTGGATTTCTGTATGTAACTTAGCTACCATTGATATTATCTGCACATTTTTTTTCCTCTGACATATTGATCTAATAAATCATGTTGATAGAATCTCTTCACGTTGAGATGTCATTTGTATTCCTGAGAGAAGTCTCATGCTGTCGTATATTTTTATTTTGGTACACTAAATTCAATATATTAATATTTCATTGAGTTCTTTTCTGGAAATGAGAGTGGAAATTTTTCATATTATTCTACACCATAAAATAGTTTCAAATTTCTTTTTCTGTTTCAAGCCCTTATCTCCCTAGTTACTTTGAACTGACTGTTACCATCATCACAGGATTGAGGCTGGAGTTCATAATATCCACAGCATTTTCTTCTCAGTATGCACATGCTTGCCCATATTCTTTTTCCTCTTACTATTTGTCTTGAAAAGAAAAGAAGTCAAGATGCCTTTTCATCACGGCTGCAAAAATGTTAAGTAAATAATTAACAATGATTCCAAATCCTTGTCTATGAGAAAATATGCCCAGATTCTGAATTTTTCTTATTTAGCTATATAAGGCTTGCCAAAAAAATGCAAGCAATGATAATACGGGCACCTAACTCAAGACATCTCACTAGCCTGTTTGCTAAGGGAAGTTCCTGCCTTTGTTTCACTGATATCGAGGATCACAGACCAGGCTCAAAATCCACCAGATGTTTACATGGATGCTAGGTCCTTAACACTTGTCCAGAAAGCACTTTACCTGCTGAGATTTCTTGCCTGAATTTAAAATTCTATAGACTGGAAAGAGGCTTTCTTCTTTAAGAAGCAAGAAAGGAAGGCAGGAAGGCAGGGAGGCAGGGAGGCAGGGAGGCAGGGAGGCAGGGAGGCAGGGAGGCAGGGAGGCAGGGAGGCAGGGAGGCAGGGAGGCAGGGAGGCAGGGAGGCAGGGAGGGAGGGAGGGAGGGAGGCAGGGAGGGAGGGAGGGAGGCCGGAAAGAAAGAAAGAAAGAAAGAAAGAAAGAAAGGAAGAAAGAAAGAAAGAAAGAAAGAAAGAAAGAAAGAAAGAAAGAAAGAAAGAAAGAAAGAAAGAAAGAAAGAAAGAAAGAAAGAAAGAAAGAAAGAAAGAAAGAAAAAGAGAAAGCTCAGAATACACGGAAAAACACTTCTTATTTGAAAAATATTGCAAAGATCCCTGGGAGGTCGCATGTGTCTTCAGACAAAATTGTTCTGATTTTAGTTATTTAAAACTGATGACATTTGCCCTAGCTTCCTGTCTAATAAGATTAAACTAAAAACCATAATTTGGTTCAATTTTGAAGATAAACTCCTTTAGAAGTGAGAAAATTTTTAGAGCATTCAGCTGATTATTCAAACACAGCTTTTGTTGAGATTCTGTTTTAGAGACACATTCAGGCAAAATTACCAAATTGAATGTGATTAGTCTTGCTTGTATATTACACTACAGATATCACCAAACTAAAAAGGAAAGACACTTTATTTATGAGACCTTAGATACAACAATTCTATACTTAAAACTTTTTATTAGGCAAGAAATTATACTTTCAAAAAATAACGAAGTGGTAGAGTTTCAAAACCCTGAACATCAGTTTTACAAATATTTTGGATAATAAGTAGCTTTGATTTTGCTATTTTATATGCTAAAAATATTGCCAGTACTAAACAATCCATTGCTTGCTGTAGATAGATTTACTTCCTTATTTTTGTATGTTTTAATGCTACATGTTATGCAATGAGTCTTGCCCACCTATTTCCTGAAACATTTTTACACTTTCCATTGTAGTCTCCTTTTAGATTAAAATGAATTTAAAGTTCAACATGCAATTTAAATGCACACAACACAGTGATGCACTTCAGCAAGACTTCATGCAAATCGCTAGTTCTTCCCAGTGTATGTTAATTTAATGATTCCTAAGTCAATGAACAGCGTGGCCCAGGAACTATAATGGGAGAGAGCTGCAAAGATGACTGAAACCTACAGTGTCCATTGTATAAGCATAAGGAGATCAGATTTGGTCCCAACAATCAGTTAAAAAGCCAGGCATCGAGGTGGAGGTAGGTGGATCCCTGGAGCCCAACAGAAAGGTGGTCAACCTGTTCTAAGCTCTAGAGGGAGAGAGATTGTAGAAGACACCTTGATCTTCATACACATGTGAAATATAAGCCTGCACTTGTACATACAAATGAACAAATATACCAGAGAGGGGAGAGAGACAGACAGACAGACAGACAGACAGACAGAGAATGCAGTGGCATGGTATTGAACATATAAACACAATGTTAGGAAACATAAAATATATTTAAAACCATAGTTATTTCTAAAATGGAATAGAACTAAAGTTGTTATAACTGTCTCAGTAAAATCTGAGAACTTAACACTTTGGAAATGCTGGCTGCTAGAAGATACTGAACTATTACATGAAATCCTTAATGTGGTTCCTAATGCTGCTTCTGTTTATAAACACTATTGGCTTTCCCTTCGATTTGCAACAGATGCCGTTTATTTTGCAGCAAAATTGTAAGACAAGAAAAAATCTTGTGTTATGTAAATGAGGGATGCTATCTGAATTATCAGATTTCCTGACCTAAAAAAGTACAATCAGCTTCAATAGTTTTAAAAACTTTGTAGTTGAGTTTCATTTGTATAGTAGAGACATCATTTGGTTTTATACAGATACTTTGAACATGTTAAAATTGCCCTTATATTTTTATTTTTTTTATTCTTTGAAAATTCCATAGGTATATCTAATGTATCTAGATCACATCAGTTACTAGTTCTCCCCTTCACTTCTCTGTGGGGATTCAATAAAATCTTCAGAAGTTTTAGAGATATCAGAGGGAATACCCACAGTCTATGTGGGGAGTTAATAAAAGCTCCAGAAGTCCCAGAGCTCTAACCACAGTCAGTCTAGAAGAATCAGAGTGTGGTGATTCAAACCTTTAATTCCTGCACAAGGAGTATCCTGGGAGTGGTGACCTACGCCCTTAATCCCAACTGAGTCTAGGTCACTTTAGATTATAGAAGGAATTCCAGGCTCCCAAGCAGGCAGTGGTGGGGCTACACCTTAATTTACCAAAAGGGTACTTAAGATAGGATAGAAAGATGAGGAAGCCAAGCCAAGGGAAGCGAGGCTGAGGAAGCTGGAAGACAGCTGGGTAAGATCTGACTATGGTGTTTATTCTCTCTAATATCTCCGACTTCCTCAGGGATCTATCCCTGAGTCTCGTTTATTTGTGCAACACTTCTCCCCAAATATAATCCACCACATCTCCTTCCCAATTTCATGTTATTCTCTCAAATATATTTGTTTACTCATAATCTACAGAGTCAAGGTAGTGTTGCATGGGGATAGGGTCATCCACTGGGGAATAGTGATGAGTACACTCATGAAAAAAGTTGCTTTCTCCTCTTCAGCAGCAATCACCCACCAATAAAATAGAGTCCCTGAGCTAAGGGCACAGACTTGGGAGTCCCTCTTCCCTCCATACTGAAATTTTTAACTGGCCTGGTCTGGTCTTCCGTAGGTAATCACAGCTGTTATGAGTTCGTGTATATAATAGTCATGATGTGTCCAGAAAACATTTCTCCCAATCCTCCGGCTCTTATAATCTCTCCCTTCCAATATTCTGTGATGTTCCTTGAGCCTTTAAGGAGCTGGGTTGATAGAGAAGTACCATCTATGGCTGAGCACTCAGAGCTGCTTATGCTCAACACTTTGAATAGTAGCGTGTCTCTGTATTCATGCTACTTGCTGTAATATGAAGCTTCCCTAACCAAGACAGAGTAACTAACACAAGTCTATAGGTTATAAGCATCAATATTTATAAGGCATTTTAACAACAAATCATTTACCAAAGCATCAGTAGATTTTTTTCTAGAGTCTAAGACTCCTCTAGTCATATTTGTTTTTGTTTTTGTTTTTAGTTGTGTTTATAGTTCTAAGCATGAATTTTATCCTGTGAAGCAAACCTCAGATCGAATCAAGATGCCTGTAACAGAGGCTTCTGGCCTGACTAGCCCCATGGTCCGGAACCCCCTGCAGCCACTTCAACACCCCCCCCCCCAAATGACTCAGACGCGTATATTTATTTCATCCTGTTTGGCCTATGGCTTAGGCATATTACTAACTAGCTCTTTCATCTTAATTCAACCCAGTTCCATTAGTCTATCCTGGCGCGCGCACGGCCCGTGGCTCACCTATTTCATTACATGTTGCTTCTTCAGCAGTGAATTGCATCTCTGACTAACCCCACCCTCCTTCTCCTACCTATGCTCTGATTTCCCCGCCAACTTTTTCTACAGTGCAGGCCATGGCTGGAACAGTCTGTTAGTCACAGCATATAGAAAGAAATTCCCACATCATATGCCTACCCCATAAACAGTCCTGCCACTATCTCACAACTAGGCAAATCTTACCTCACAGGTCAACGTTGTAGCCTGAAAAGATCAATATTGCATAAGAAGAGATTGTGATAACTCTTCTTCCTCAGCAGCCTGAATGGCACTTTCTAGCCCTGTGAAAGCTAGCTAGCAGTAAGAGAGTTTCCCTGTTAGTTCAAAATTGATTTCACTGTGTCCTGCAACCAATGTTATATGTCTTTAGCAACAGGGTCTTATGGACTGAATTAAAGTGGTTAACCAAGATCAATGGCGAT
This sequence comes from Phyllotis vaccarum, assembly GCA_033318265.1. Classification (NCBI taxonomy): domain Eukaryota; kingdom Metazoa; phylum Chordata; class Mammalia; order Rodentia; family Cricetidae; genus Phyllotis; species Phyllotis vaccarum. The sequence continues at coordinate 106,982,092 of JARWLC010000006.1, read as the reverse complement.
AGTCTGTACTACTTTTGGGTGTCTTTGGGGTCTTTCGGGCCAATGACTCAAAGGGATGTATTATATGTCCACCACTGTGATCTTGATTTAATGGCTCACGTCTTCTGAAAACAGTGGGGTTCACTTATGTATATAATTCTATTCAAACTCCTTTAGAAAATATTTTTAAACAGCTTACAAACTAGTGGAGACCCACAGAGCTTCTTCACACACAGTCTCGTTAGCCTACTCCTTACACAGCCATTCAGTCATCCCTCTCTCCTCATTTCTGCCTAAATCCTTATTCACCAGTATCTCTATTTCCATGTTCTTTCATATCTCATGTGTTCTATTATCCAGCCTTTCTCTGGCTCCACATGACTCAATCCATATGATTCTACTACCTTCTCGACTCTTTATACCCCACGTATTCCCTGTCTGCTTTAGTTTTTCCTATATTCTACTACCCACTTCCTAAATTCATAATCCATTTCGAGTTTCTTACATTTGCAATAACTTAGTATGGAACATTGTTTAAGTTTTAAGTGTTTGTCTTTATTAAATGACATAATGTCTTTATTAAATGATATAAACCAAACATGAATATTAAGCCAAATTTAAACCTGGGAGTAGTAAGCCAAGTTTAACATTTCTAATAATCAGTGATTTGCTCCTTTTATTAATTAGGATTTTTTAATTCATTAGGAGAAAAACCAACTTTAAAAAAAAAAGGTTTGTAACAAAATATTTCACGAACACCACACACAGAGCACACCTTGAGCTTCAGAAATAATGAAAAGCAGGAGCAGAAAGGCCGTCATTAACCTACTGACTTGGAAGAATTCTAGGACGAAATCCAGAGAGACATTCTTTTTGAAATTTAGCCACAATGATGGCACTGCTTCCTTTCCCCAAATGGAAAGCTCATGATTTCTGTAAGAAACAGAAGTTCCTTGATAGACTGTGTCTTAGTTAGTGTTTTACTGCTATGAAGAGACACCATAAACACAGCAACTCTTATAAATGAAAACACTTAATTCACTTAATTCATGCTGGCTTAGGCAGATATTTTGGGGGACAAGGGCAAAAAGCAGTCACATTCTCCACCAAAATGAAATATCACAAGAACAATCTCTAGGCCACATACATTCTTTCCCTCTGATCCTCTTAAGTCAGGCCCCCACAGATCAAATCCTCCTAAGCACCACTGTCTTCCATGTTCCTGCTTTTGTAATCCAAAGTCCCAAAGTCTGCATTACTCAAACTAAAGCATAGTAGGGCTTCTCACAGAAATACCCAAGTCCCTGGTACCAACTTCTGTCCTTTCTAGGGTTTTATTGCTGTAAAAAAAAAAAAAAAACACCACGACCACAGCAATTCTTATAAAGGAAAACATTTATGATGGGGGATTATGTTGTTTCATTGTAAGTAACTGTCCTGCCTATGAGTTCAGTAAAAAGCACTGATTGGCCAAAGGCAGACATGAAGTGTGGGTGGGGCTACCAGACTAAGAAAACTCTGGGAAAAGAAAGAACAGAGCAGAATGCCAGAGAAAAGTCAGAAGAAGCAGAGGAAAACTATGCTGCTCTAAGAAAAGGTACTGAGCCGCATGGATGAACAGGATAAGAGCCATGGCTTAGATTAAGGGTAAAGAGTTAGCAAATTATATGCCTGGGCCTTAGGCCAATCAGCATAAAATTATTGTAAGCATCTGTGTGTCTCTGCAAGATTGTGGGTCTGCAGGCCTAAACCTTGAGGCTAGGCCGGAAAGTCCAGGCCAGTAACCTCATACTACACATTTAATTGGGGCTGATTTACAGTTTTCAAGGTTTAGTCTGTTATTATCATGGCAGGAAGCATGGCAATGTCTAGGCAGACATGGTGCGCTGAACATTCAATGTCTCGATCCAGAGGCAGGAGAAGGAGACTGTGAGTCACCTTGGGAATAGCTTGAGTATATGGGACCTCAATGACACCCTCCAATAAGGCCCCTCACAATGACACACTTCCTCCAATAAAGCCACACCTACTTCATAAAGGCCACACCTCCTAATAGTGCCACTCCCTGTGAGATTATGGGGGTCATTTTCTTTTAAACCACCAGACTGCCTATTATCATTACTGTATTACATTACACACTAAGTAGTATTCTCAATAAAATTTTCCCTTTTTCTCTGTACTTCCTGTATCTCAGTCACAATAAAAGGAAGTCTAAGCTTCCCCAGTCTGTCTAACAGAGGTCTGGAGGTCACCTCCATGAAGATACTGAAGCCACATTGCTCCACAGAGCTTCATTTCCACTAACAAAGGTCTCTAGGCATCAGCTCTGGGTCTGTCTCAGAAGCTGCTTTCTTAGTCGTGAGAAGACAGTAGTACCCTGTGGTCTGTCAAATGTGAACTAAGAATCACAGAAGTTTGTTTCCCGGAAACAGACAGAGGAGCAGGGCAGACTGTAGATGATGCGAGATGCCTGCAGGGTGGCTTAGTTTCAGGCTGAGGCTTTTGACTCACATCAGCATGAAGGGAAACATAGGAAACTAAGGTATATTCTAGGTTTTGATTTGGTTATTGTGTCACTGGGGGCGCGGGGTCCTCTCTGCAAGTTCTTGGTCTCATAGATAAGAGAATGTAAAAACCAGCTCAAAAAGGAAACCTAGGTTTGTCAATATGCTGGGTATGTCAATAGATGCCTGGAGGAGAGCCATGCACAGCTAAAGAAAGAGAAGGCTGATGGTAAAGGGAATCCAGGATGATTATCAGTGGAACTCTGTAGATAACTGCATGAATGTGGGGTTATTGGAGAGAGCAAGGGAGGAAAGAGAAAGAGAGAGAGAGATCCTTGAATGGTAAAGGAAGCGGGGTTAAGATTGTGGATGCTGTCAGAGAAAGAGTGGAAGACAGAGAGGGAGAGAGAGAGAGGGAGAGAAAGAGAGAGGGGTTGAACACTTCATTTTTAATGAAGTATAAGAAGAATAGAGTCATCACTCAGGAAAAAGAATGCAGATGCATGGAATCTTTGCTTCTTGTACTTTCCATTGACAGGGTACAAACCTGCCCTCCTACAGAGTGACATGATGTAAAAACAGCACTTTGCTCTTTTGGGAAATAGAAATTTTCTCAATGAGAAAATATTTATCCTTACTATCACTTGGTTTAACCTGTGGTCAGCCATGGGATACACTGTGTCACCCAGATCTCAGATGTGTGTAAGACACAATGGAATGATAACTGTGTTCATTTTCACTGGCTTAGCCATTAGCATTCTGGTGAAAAAGAACAGCTGTTAGTATTTCTTGTCAGCTTGCCTTTTAGCTTTGTTAGCATTGGATTCGGAGGAATAACTAATGGCGTTCATTGTCATCAGTTTACCAGCTTTTAACTAGTTAAACCCATTGAATAAAAAACAGCTCTCACCTTCATAAGAGTTAGTTTATTTGGGAGCCAAATTTGAGTGAGTACTAAAGATTTGAGTTGTCTTAAATATCATGTTACAGTTTCATGAAGCCTTTATAATAACAAGACAAGAAAAGGCATAAATCAAGGTGTTTTAAAAATACCTCCAGAATAGTTACAGGCAGCATGTGGATCTTTATCACTTGTTGAAAAGACAGGGCTAGTTTCTTTTTATTCTATCCATGGAAGATTAGTACTTGAAAATGAATTACAACCAGCTAGGAGAACTTTCCACTGTGATGCTCAAAATATGTTCTTCTCTCAAAGTATTTTTAATTCCCACAGATCATGTTCCTTGTCTCTGGGGAAGCTGATATACAGTTATCTTAAATGCATGAGAAGATGGCCCTTTCGTTCCATTTTGTCCTGCCTAGCCTCTATGTCATCTGGATAAGAGATAGAAATGCTTGTTCACCTTTATCTTTGCTCTTAAAATTGTTCAATTAATAAAATTTGGGGCTGAGAGATAGTGCAGTGGTTTAGAGCACTGGCTGTTCCCCCAGAAGACATGGTTTCTATTCCCAGCACCCGAATGCTGGCTCACAACTGTATGTAACTCCAGTTCCAGGGTGTTTGATGGCTTCTTCTGCCCTCAGTAGGCACCAGGGACATATGTAGTGCACAGGGGTTCATGCAGGCAAGGCATCTATACACATACAATTTATTTTAAAGACAAAAGCAAATATAATATGGACTTCTGACCTTGCAATGTTGACCCCCTGAATTAGCTTTCATAAGTTGGTACAAATTCCAGAGAGTGTTATTTGTCACATAAACTTTGCAGATTCCAAGCCGCTGTTTTCATAGAGCTTATTAATATTAAATCAGAGTTCTATTATATCTAGAGTGAATCTGGAAACAAGGAAAGAGCATAAAGGGGTCCCATGCTCATAACTAGGAGATAAGAACTGTTATAAGGACCTTGTAAAACCCAGAAGTTCTTGCACATCTGACATCACCTGTGTGGGCCTGCATGTGGTCACAAACAGGATCTGTCATACTGGGGACTTCTCAAACCCCATTTTCCAAGTGATGCTCTCCTTTGTTGCAAGTTTATTTCTTTTTTAAGCATGACATAGCAATGAGGAATATTTCTAGAGAAGCACCTAGATAACTTCCGTGACTTTGGTAACAACTTGTAAAGACTTGGTCTTTTCAAGCTTTTTCTTTCTTCAACCTACCTAAGATTCACAGCCTATATCATCAACCAATGACAAATTCATGGCTGCTCCTTCAATAAACTCATTTCTTTGGCGATTCAGTGTCTCTACTCTCTAAAGCCAAACTTGTCAGGAGATAGCTCTGCAAGACTGGTTCTTTCTCTCAGGTAAGCAGAAAGGTTCTTTCTCACCCTAATTTTATTTATCCCCGTGTTGGATTCAACCTTTAAAGGAATAATAAGAATTTGGGGTCTCAAGAGATAGCTCAGTAAGTGGAGGCGCTTGCTTTCATGTCTGATGAGATGATCCCAAAGTCCACATTGAAAAGGAGAGAACCAACGGCCACGTGTTGTCCTCTGACATCCATATGCATGCCTATGGGTACATGCTCACACACACACACACACACACACACACACACACACACACACACACACACAAAGTAAACATAAAAAAATTTAAAGAATTTCTGTTTTATTTTAGTTACACCTTCTGTGATATTTAAACAATATACTTCTGTGTTCACCATGTGTTAGGCACAAAATTATGACATTTATACAAATAAACTTTCTGTATCTTCAGACTCCCCAGGCAATACCCACTCAAACTGTGGGCTAATGTGTGTTGTCTTTTAACAGAGTCTCTACTGTTTGATTTTAACAATAAAGACTCTGGAGCCAGATACTAAAAATCTGCTAGCTCACACACATCCTAGTAAGCCCCTTTCTCTCTATAGACCTCCTCAAACTCAAATCTCTCCCCTTTGTATGGCCTCTGTCCACCCTCCCCCCTCACCCCTGCATCCCACCAGCTCTCCCTTACTCTTTGTCTTTGTTTTTATTTTCTTAATAATCCTAAATTTACGTCCTGTCAACTGGTTGCTTGCTCCACCTCTTGACCTATGATTGGCTTTATTTAATCTTGTTTAAAATATTCAAGCAGAAAGCTTTTTGATTAAAGATGTGTGCTAAGGCTGAGCCGCACCACAGCTAGAAACAGGTTTTTCCAGTAAACAAGGGAATCTCAGGGTTCACAGTTTGATCAAATATCCTGCAACAAACATGAGTCTTAAAGAAGCCTCATGAGACAGGCACTGCTCAGTAGGAGACAATCCAGATAAAATTAAATCCAACTCTCTTGATTCCAGTGGACAAGTCTATATCAATAAACCTGACTGCCTCCCAAGCACTCCATCAAACAGAGTTAGCTTGTTGTTTTCAGGAAGAAGACATTGTTATAAAGATCTGGGGAAGACCATATTTACAATTATTCTCAAACAGGATGGGAAAATATCTTAGTCCAGACAAAAGAAAGATATTCTGGACCAGAGGATTAAGGCTTTGCCTAAAATAGATGGAGGTCAGACTTATGTCAAAATATAAAACTAAAGTCTACAAAAACGTTTTATGAAGACCTAAATCTATACTCCTCTACATGTCCAAGTTATTTGTACATACAAAGCTGGAAGTGTAACTTCTAAGTAAAGGCTATGGGCATTCATAACTTCAGGCATTCTCCAGAGTTGCATTGTTGTGTGCAGAATTCTGAAATATCTGTAATGTTTGCCAAACCTAATACTAGCACATGATACAAATTCCAGTATGAAAAATTGTATGATAATTATGAAATTCTTTTCTTTAATTCACTCGTTAAAAACTCTTATGTTTGAGCGTATCTTCATACAACTCTGCACATTTTAAATGGTTTCGTTTTGTCATCTCCTTTTCAAAAATCAATTTAAAGCTACATTTTAAAAAATGTATTTGATTTCATATGTATGACTGTCTTGTTTGCATATGAGTATGAGAACCACATGTGTGCAGTGTTCACAGAGGCCAGAAAAGGGTGTCAGAACTTTCAAGACTGGAGTTACAGACAGTTTTGAGCTGCCATGTCAGTGCTGGGAACTTTTCCTCTATACGACAATCCAGAGCTCTTAACCACTCATCAATCCTACCAATTTAAATAGACTTTTATATACTTATGTTTATTTTATATATAAAGTGTTTCTTAAGATGTGTAACGATTCCCCTAATTTTTAATAGTTGAAGGTCAGAACAGGGAGGAATAGCGTAAACAAATCTAATCGCAGCTATATCGATGCCTGGGGGAGCACAGAGGTGGTTTTACTCTTCTTTATTAATACACATTTCAAATAGATTTTAAAATATTATCATCACATCTTTCTACTCTCTGACTCTATGTTATGTAATAAAATAGGTTCAGCAACATTAGGAAAACCAAGCAATGGTTGACAAAAAGCTCTATCTTTCGTCTCTTGGAAGGCATATTTTACTTGAGATCCCTAATAGTTTCTAATTCTCGTTGAATGCTCCATCACTAAATCTGAGTCCTGTCTCCTCACACTTACATGAAAAATGACAGCCGAATCTGGTTTAAATGACGAGCTGAATGTTGAAGGCATTAAGAAACTAGAGGACATGTTTTAGAATATAAGTAGATTAATAACCTTTCTTTTAAAATGCAAATATATGTCTAAAATCCACAAGCTGAATGAAAATTTGAAGAGGGAAGTGCAGAACATCTCCTGTTGTACTTTCAAATTAAATATGGCATTAATTGGAGTTGCTTAATGCAGTTTGGCTCTGCTCTGATGGCCATTTTAATTGGATCGCCACAGCTATGAATAGAGAAACTGTTAACAATGTTAGTAATGCTAGGCTTTCACAAATGTACCACCTAAGAAGACACTGGGTCTGAATTTTCATGCATAATTGGTCAAGTTATCCTATCATGTCTCTGTTTTGAAATGCAGTGTGTGATTCAGTAACAGCCAACACAGTGGATTGTTGTCAATGCTATGGTCCATGTTCTGTGAGCCTTTTTTTCCTAAACTGAACTGTGCATCTGTTTGCTTGCTGTGGCTTCTGGTTACATCATGTAATTACCAGATAGTCCTTTGATCCCAAGGCAAAGCTTTCTATCAGGGAGGATGAGTGTGAGAATGAGACCCTGGAGTTAAATGTAAAATTGAAAGCGAATGACATTGGTGCCAGAAGCAGAGATGGCTGTGGCCTGGTCCCCTGAGAAAATGCTGCAAAACATTCATTCAAAATCCCTTTGGATTCTCATTTTCTGGTTCTTAAGAAATAGAGCAGTAGAAATGCACAAAAATTATTTCTTTAATTTCAAAGATCAAGAATCAGGATGCATTTTTAAACTCTCCCCTAAAGAATTTGGCGAGTTTAAATGTTCACTAAACCTGAGGGTTTCACCACATGAGAGAATCACTAGATTGAAGTTTCTGGGTCAGAAATAGTCATCATACAAACTGCTAAAAAGGTACCCTACACCAGAAAGCCAGTATTTCTATGAATATTTTATTTTACTTTATGTTGTGTGATTATTCCTGTATGATATTTCCCTCAATCTAATTAGTCCTTCACTATCAGCTGGAATCAACTATTTCTAAGCAATAGCTGCTTAGGGAAACCCTTAGAGAAAAGTATTTAATGACTAAAAGACACCCCCCCCCCCCACACACACACACCTACAACCATGTGAATAAAGTCATGTTTCTCTGTGTATATCTTTATAACATTGGCAGATACACAGTTTTCTTTTTTTCCCAAATATTAAGGTAGAACTTGTTTGTCCTGAAATGACTTCAAAAGCAGTAACTGAAAAGTGTCACCACCACCAAAGGCCACTGTCTACTGAGTAGCCAAAGCATGTCTGTTTGTTTTTCAATTTTATCAGTCTTTAAGGGAGCTAAGGTCACTGCCTCCTGGCTGCTTCCTTTCTGGAAAAGTATCTGGAGCAAAATAAACTTACACATTCCTCATCATCTAGGTGATGAGCTTAGGTACTCTTTATTCATATCCATAAATTAATACAATGCTAAACCTGTAGTTTTGATGGTCGTGATTCAGACAGAGGTTTCTGTGACTGAAATGGTATTGTCCATTACGGTTTCATTATGAATCTTGAGGAGCCAGATGACATGCATGAAAATGGCAGTAAGTTTAATATTTAATGAAATGTTTTAGCAAAGACACATAGAATTTCCTTGTATCTGACTGTACTTTCTTCCTGCAATAACAAATGAGAAAATACTAAAGATGTAATAGGCAGACAGATAAGATGAGTACATGGAACAGAAATAAAGAAACTTGGTCAGACACTGGATTTTTTTTTTTTAATTAGCATATGTGTTTACAAAGTAGTGGGTTGTATAAGAAAATTTCAACTGTATAATTTATTTTCACCATTTTCAGCCATCATGTCCTCTCCTTGTCCCAACTTCTTCCAGTTGTTAACCTCCTTCATTACCCCCTCATCTCTCTCTCTCTCTCTGTGTGTGTGTGTGTGTGTGTGTGTGTGTGTGTGTGTGTGTGTGATCTATGTATATAAAATCACAATTGAGAAAACTATATAATACTTGTGTTCCTGAGTCTGACTATTTTGCTTTACATGCTGGACTCTACCTATCCTCACAGGACTCAAACTCACATACCACAGAGGCATGAGGGTGGTGAGGATAATGACACTAGAGTGTCAATCTGCCAACAGCTTCAGCATCACTGGGGAAGTGACTAGAGTGTAAGTCCTTGGGTCACATTTGTTGTGATAATGTTTGATCTGATCTTATACGTACTTTACCCAGGGTGACTGGCAGATGGCTATAGAATAGAGAACTTATGCACAGCGTGGTACGAGGGTACAGTGGGAAGTAGCTGCAGACAGCATCATGGCAGGAGAAACTTAGACTGCTTATACATAGGAAGACTTTATTATTATTTTAAAAATATAATAAAAGGGAGAAAAGAGGGAAAGAGAAAAGGGGAGGAGTCAAGGATTGAGAGCTCCCCCAGGAGGAAAGAAACAAGAGAGAGTTGGGCAGTGGGAATTCTTAAATGGGGCTTGACATCAGAACTCAGGATAGGGCTTGGCTTCAGAGGTTAGAACGGAATCCTGACAACATTCCATATGTCTGAATCAGGAACCTCAGGAGTAGAAGCACTTTAAGGAGACCTTTGGGAGAATCTACTATCTACTCAAGTTAAGGACCATTGGATTAGAAGAAGCAGTAATTTGTGAAACTAAAGCCTTGAGATTTAACCATCAGTCCAATGATGTGGGATGTCTCTCTGTATGCTATGAATATCACTGGTTAATAAAGAAACTGTTTTGGCCTATGGCAAGCCAGCTTAGAGGCAGGCAGGAAATTCAGGCATAGATAAAAGAGAAGGAAGATGGAGTCACACAGAAATACTGCCCAAGGAAGCAAGATGCAAAGAAACACAGGTAAGCTATGAGCCACATGGCAATACACAGATTAATAAAAATGGGTTAAGTTGTAAGAGCTAGTAAGTAATGAGCCTGAGCCATACACCAAACAATTTGTAATTAATATAAGCTTTGTGTCATTATTTTATAAGTGGCAGTGGGACCACAGGTTACTGTTAAGATTCTTCCAGATCACAGGCCAGGGTGAGTCAGAAACTTCTGGCTACAGACATAAGTGCCAAGGAGGGGAGAGGGTGACTCAGAGTATACAGATACTGAAGGTGAAACCTTGTCTGTTTCACTAGGTTCAGTCTTTGGTAGTGATCTCCAAATTGGATGTAGAAAACTTGTTCCAGAGATTGGTTTCTGATGAAACCACACTTATAAATTCCAGTCACAGTGCATGGAGAGCATTGACATGCACGGAAATGATTTAAAAGGTTTGCTCTAATTTAAACAATCTAAGCCATTTACAATAAATTAGGGGAATAACCTATCTAAGGAAAACTATGACCTCTAGGCACACAACTAAGAGACACCTGTTGGGACTTAAATAATCCTGTAACATCTCTAAATTCAGTCATGCAATTTTGAAATATTTTATGGAATTATATTGACATAATAAAGGCAAGTTAATATCGCAACAAAAAAAAAAGGATATTTACTGCAAATTCCTCAAAGCACAAGGAAAGCACAGGCTTTACTCTAGTAAGAAGCTGATAATCAGTATGTAAAATTGGAGAAATACTGCAGAAACTCAACTAAAATGCCAGTTAGCAGCTTTTTGTTCAGGTTATGAGTCTAGACGTTACTTCCTTTTATAACCCTGAACTAATTGTATGGCTCAAATAGAAAAGATGTCTGGGAATTATGCTATTAAACATAAGCCTTTATTCACATCATGGAACAAGGTTAGTAAAACTATTCCAACTTATACTGTTCTCTGGTCAAAAAGTTGTAAGTGGATCTAGAAAAGTGTTTGACTGGCTAGAAAGCTTTCTCTTCACGGTTTAATGACAGTAACATAAGATAGCTTCTGCATCTTATATAACCCCAGGGATTGACCTGACTGAGTGTGAGGTACAGGAGGCATTGGCAAAGAGAAGAACACAAAGACACACCAAAATTCTGGGATCCAGTGGGCTGGGCCCTTTAGTACAGAAGCCACAGCAACCCAGAAACTCAGTGTGTTTATTGCTTACAGCTGAACAGGGAGGCGACGTTATTACATATAGCTGAACAGGGAGCCATATTGAATCTAGGAGAAGCAGATATGGTGAAAATTTTCTGCACACTTAGTCAACATTCACACTTGACCATTGGAAGGCTTCAGCATTCTCTGAGCCTCACCAGGAGAAGGCTTTGCTACTCTGTTGGACTGAGACACTTAGGTTCTGCCCGTGTCAACAAAGCACATGTATTCAGGACCTTATTTGCTCCCTACAGAGAGATATGTATTTAATAGATTCCTCAGGTTACAAAGTATCCTTACACTATTAAAAACGAATAAAACTTAGTTTTTAATACTATTTATCTGAGTTTACTATATCTCTTCCCTCTTTTGTATTGAGTATGAAGTTCTTTCTCATATGAGCCCTGTGCCTTGCACTCGGGTGGGCTGTATCTCTGATGTCAGTGCCTATTTTGAGTTGGGTATTTTCCACTGCCTGCTTAATTCTCTGTTCTTCTCAATCCTGCCCTGTCTCCCATGAAGATGAATAGTTGTAATGTGTCACCCTGGCTTGCTGATTCTCTTGTCTTAAACTTGACCTAGGTGGGGTGGGGCCTACACAGAAGACTGAATACAAAAAAGGGAAGTCTGAGAGTAATTTCTTGAGGACTGGGGAGATGGATCAACGGGTAAGTGTCTTTGCAGTTCCCTTGTGGGGGAGGGTGGAAAAGCAGGACCAACTGACACAGGGCCTGGTAGTCAGGCAGAAAACCAGACTACAGACTCATTTATTCAACAATGGGGAGATCCTTACATACCCTCCTCCAAGTACCAAGGCCATTTCTCATCGCCTGGGCATGAACAGGAGTTCTGACAGCATCTGTTGCTAGGCCCTCTGGCAGATTCCAGGTTGGCTCATAAAGAAGTCCATTATGTGCATGCTTAGGCAACTGGTATGAGCCAATTTTTTCGACTCCTTAGACCTGTCTTACTACAGGTAAGGGCTTATAAACATGAAAACCTGAGTTTAAATCTTCAACATCTGTGTTGAAAGCAGTATAGCACACCTTTAGTCCTGATGCTAGGGACTAGGGTGGAGATGGGATTATCCCTGGGGCTTACAATTTGATCAGTCTAGTGCTAAATCTGAGAATCACAATGAGAACAGACAAAATCCACAATTTTCCAATTAAAGGAAGCTGTATTTTGGGGTGCATTCAAAACCAGCCAGCCAGCCAGCTGTCTTACCCTAAGTCACGGTTGAGAATGCAGCCCCTGCTGGCCTTGTAAAATCCCTTTTATAGGAGAAATAAGGAATTCACAGGAGTGATAGGGTTGGCTATTATACATCATTAGAAAGATACAAAGAAAAGGAACAAACAAGGGTAAGAATATGCATCATGTAAAAGGGGTTGTAAGCAGTTTAAATCTGACCTAAGGACTAGGAACTTATTCTCAATTTCAAATAAAACCTTAATTTGCAAGGAATTAACACGTTTTAAACTGCAAACAGAACCCTTATCCAACAAGGTATATTGTTCCAATTTTGATCACATACTAGCTGATTAGGAAGGCTGGGAGCTCCATATTTAGTGAAAGACACTGTCTCAAAAAGTAATGTGGAGAGTAAATGAGGTGAATATTTGAGATTGGCTTCTGGAGTACACACACACACACACACACACACACACACACACACACACACACACATACACAAAGAACTGATTTTTGCTGTTTAACTAAAACTACTTGGCTGAATTCTCTACCAAAGACTACATTTGTTATTGGATCCAATCCAATTATTTACTTCACTTGGTTTCATTGCCTGTTTTCTCCTGTTTTGTTCCCTTTGGCCTTCTAAATTCTCCTGAATTACACACTTGGACCATCTTTTCCCTTTAGAGACCTTGTTTAATACAACTTTAAAGAGACATCTGTAGGACACATAATAGCAACAGTGAAATTTATTTAAAAAAATAGAAAATTATTTCTCATAGTTCTGGAGTCTCAAGAATCAATTGTTAAGATGCTTGCAGTTCCAATGTCTGCTTCATAGATGATTTCTCTAGCCATGACCTCTGTGTGCCTGTAGTAGATAGCCAGAAAGGACCTAACAAATACAACTAGAAACTTAAGGGCCCTGCTTTGGTTAGGGTTTTTATTGCTGTGAAAAGGCACCATGACCAAAGCAACTCTTACGAGAAAAACATTTAATGGGGGGGGGGGGGCTCACTTCCAGTTTCAGAGGTTCAGTCCATTATCAACATGGCAGGGAGCACTGTTTTGATGAGGGGAGAACCTGTATGATACAGTCACATCAAAGGCCATACTTCTTAATATCATCACCTTGGGGAGAGAATTCAACAGTTAAATGTATTAGAAGATAGGACATTCAGACCACAGTAAGTCTTGATGCCATGCATTTCTTTAATTTGCCTGTTTCTTAAGTTTAAAAGGTATTTATATCACAATGAGATGCCGGCTTCACTTCTCTACTACAGTAGAGATACTGATTCTCCTTTAAAAATATTCTATAGGAAACAAACTGGTATAAGCCATAATGCCCTGTATCCACAGAGCATTTTACAGCTTGTTAAATTCCCTCACAGCCATTGGCTCACTTAAAACCCTAGTGTAGAAATTAATGAAAAGGAAAAAATATTGACTTTTCACTTCCCAGCTTGAGTACAATGTTTTATGTCTTCAAAACTGTCACCATAAGTATCTCTGTGTGTGACGGTGTATCAAGCTAATGCAAGTGTAAAACACCTTAGGAGGAATTCAGGAAATCATTATTCCTTCTCTAAATTTCAAAGGCACAATCTGTGGTGTTGAAGAATAGCTACAGTGTTTCCAGGATTCTAAAATTTCTATCAAATATTCCATATCTACAGATTTCTCAATATAGTTGGAGAGACAAATTGTATACCATCATTTTCCCATTTGTTATTTTTTTTTAAAAAAAAAAAATCAACCTCATCCCAAAGTTTGTGCCTTAAAATAGTAAGTACTATTTATTATCTATTTGAATTTCTGTAGTTAAGACTTTGGAAGTGGTCTGGATAGACAGTTCTGAGTCAGGAGGGTGTTCATCTTGGCTTTATTAGTTGGAAGATCTACTATTGGGAGCTCATTCATATAGATTCAAGTTGAAGTGAAAGACCCCCGGGGGTTTGGGACCCCCGAAACGGACCTTTCCTCGGGAGGAGACCCCATGACCCAAGGAGGACCGAGCCACAGATCAGCTGCAAACAGCACGAGGTTTATTGAATAACGCAGGACCTGCGGGCTACCGAGCCATTTGGGATGGCTGGCGTGCCCAGCCCTCTGTTTAGGGCCTTTTTATAGGGCTAGGGAAGCAAAAGCGTGCGTACAGAAGCAGAAGCGAAGTTACAAGGTTTTCATTGGCTGGTTTGAATGAAATCACCCGTTGAGGGGTGAAGTTGAGGGGTGAGGGCCCCCAGGTTGCCATCCGGCCTGACCAAACGACCTGGTTATCACCGCCCCAGGCCTGCTGTTTGTTCTTTTGTTCCTTATCTCTTTCTGGAATTCCTCCCCTGATCCGGCTGGGCCTGATCACATAGCTAAGTAACTGCTTCCTCTCTCTTCCCCCTCTGCCCAGCTGAATCCTTGGTTGGGGGCTGTTTCCTGACCACGGCTCTTAACCACATTCCTTTGTCTCTACCCTAGGCACCTGGACTTAGTCTCAACTGCAGTTCTTCTTTTATCAGTGAAGCTAATCTTTATTGTCCTGTTAATATGTCTTAGGCGAGTTTGCTTACTGTCCTTGCAACATGCTGTTGCTAGCTCTATTTCTTGGGTAAGAGAAATTTGCTAAAACAAGCAAAAGGGAGGGGGCCTTACAGAAGTTAGATAGTGCATGTTGGTCCTCCCATTGTGCTACATGGATGCCTTTATGATATATCTCCCATCATGTCCAGAGAGGACAATGTTGACTGCAACGTATTTTATAAGTGGTCTAGCCAAAGAGGCACAAAGTGTAACTTCTTATATTCTTTTGATCACTAGACACAGCTCTGGTACAGTACAGAAGTTCAGTCTGCAAAGGTGTGGGTAATGAAAGGCCACAAAAGTATAGTAATACAAGGGATCCAAATAAGGGTTACTGAAAAATGCTCTTCTGATACCAAAGGAGAGATTATGGAAGCTGAGAGTGGGAGAGTAGACAAAGATGATAAAGCACCCACCACTGAATTTAGGAACTGAAGGATCAAAAGTTGTGACTATGGAGATAGACTACGACATAGAACAAGAACTTCTTAAAAAACAGAGCAAAGAAAGGAAACCTGGCTAGTATCTCTAAATATTAATTGTAATAGCAGGTTTCAAATTAAATAGAGGCCAAACTGAGGAGTTGATAACCTTATATGAGGTCTTTGATCCATATGGACATGAGTTTTGGCAGGGTGATAGATATGAATCTATTTGTATTCTTCTACATACCACCATCCAGTCATGCCAGTACCATTTACTGAAGATACTATCTCTTTTCCATTGTATACTTTAGGCCTCTTTGTCAAAATCAGGGGTTCATAAGTATATGGATTAATGTTGGGGTCTTCAATTTTATTCCATTGATCCACAAAGGACCTCAATATAAACCCGGTTACACTGAACCTTATAGAAATAAAAAGTGGAAAATACCCTTGAACTCATTGGCACAGGTGACCGCTTCCTAAATATATGACCAATAACACAGACACTAAGAACAACAATTAATAAGTGGGACCTCCTGAAATGGAGAGGTTCTATAAAGTAAAGGATGTGTTCAATAAGACAAAACAACAGTCTACAAAAGGGAAGAAGATCTTCACCAACTCTACATCTGACAGAGGAGTGATATCTAAAGTATATAGAGAAGTTAAGAAACTAAAGGTCCAAATAAACAATAAATAACCCAATTAAAAATGGGATACAGAGCTAAATAGGGAATCCTCAACAGAAGAATTTCAAATGGCTAAATGACACTTAAAGAATTGTTCAACATCCTTAACCATCAGAGACATGCAAATAAAAACAATTCTGAGATACCATCTTATACCTGAGAGTATGGTTAAAGTAAAAAACACAGATTAAAGCCTATGCTGGAGGGGAAGTAGACCAAGGGAAACACCGTTTCATTGCTGGTGGGAGTGTAAACTTGCACAGCCATTTTGGTAATCAGTGTGGTGGTTACTCAGAAAATTGGGAATCAATCTACCCAATGATCCAGCAATACCACTATTGCACATATACCCAAAGGATTCACATTCTTACCCCAAGGGCATTAGCTCAACTATGTTCATGGCAGCATTATTCATAATAGCCAGAAGCTAGAAACAATCTACATGTCTCACAACTGAAGTATGGGTTAAAAAATTGTGGTGCATTTACACAATAAAGTATTACTTAGCAGGAAAAAAATGACATTCTGAAATTTGCAGGCGAATGGATAGATCTGAAGAGTATTATCTTATTGAGGTAACACAGACCCAGAAAGATAGACATGACCCTTCATCCAGCAACTTATGGAAACAGATTCAGAGATCCATAGCTAAGCACTGGGTCCAGCTCCCAGTCCAGCTGAAGAGAGGGAGGAGGGGTTATATGAACAAAGGGATCAGGATTAAGATGAGGAAATCCACAGAGACAGATGACCCAAGCTACTGGGAGCTCACTGACTCTGAAATGACAGCTGGGGAACCTTAACTGAATGGAACTAACCCTTCCAAATGTGGATAACAGTCGAACAGTGTGGGCAGATTGTGGAGCCTTCTGCAGTAGGACCAGAGTTTATTTCTAGTGTATTCCCTACAGGGGAACACCTTACTCAGCCTTGATACTGGGGGGAAAGACTTGGTCCTACCTCAACTGGATATGCCAGACCAAATTAACTCACCTTAGGAGCCCTAGCCTTCCCTGGAGATTTTATGGGGACACGGGGTTGGGGGGCAGTGCTGAGGAAGGACTTGGAAGAGGGGATGGATATGGGCAAGAAATTTTTTTAATTGAAAAAAAAAAAAGAAATCTCATACAAAACAACAGCCAAGCACATCGGCTAATATGATGGAAGACCTACTGTAGAACAGATGTGGTTAAGGAGTCATTCCATTAGGATGGTTAAAACATCACTGCAGGTACATACGTTTGAGACCTCGCAGCAATTGTGAGTGGTAGTGTAGGCGGAGTTTCTCTTAAAATGTACAAAAAACAACATATAAAAAACACAGATGAGCCATGGGCCACGTGGCAGACAGATTAATAAAAATGGGTTGAATTAAGATGAAAGAGCAAGCTAGCAATGTGCCTAAGCCATAGACCAAACAGCATGAAGTTAATATAAGCATCTGAGTCATTTTGGGGGCCTAAGCAGCTGCAGGTGGCTAAGGGATCTGGGCCTTCAGGTCTGTGAGTCTGGGCCCCTGGCCACCCTGGGACCAAGAAACCCCACTGTAACATGGTAGTGAAGAACTTACGGGTGTGTAAGATGTTTGAGGAGAAATATAAATAAATGTTAATAGTAGACAGTGCCTGAACAGAGCCACTACTGGCCTTGTATCATCTAGACAATGAGGCTGCTGAAGGCTTAAGGTGAACTACTATTACTTTGTCTTTGCCATCAGAACCAGAGGAAAGACCAGAAGCTACGATTATATAAGTTGAGTAGATTGGAGTAGAGGGAAAGGATTGTTTGCTGAAAGCTTTTTATTTGCTGCGTCAAGTCAAGTGTCTGTCTTGTCGCACTGTTCACTTCAGAAAATGATGTTGAGGCATTGAAAGTGATTCTTTTTGGAAGCAGTATATTCCACAATCTTCTAGTAGAGAGAACTTGACTACTTATCTCTAATGATGCCACTATTTAAACTCATCAACAACTAAAATGAGAAGCTAGAAAGCAAGAAATGCGAGTTAAGAGCAGCTTGTTTAATGGCGGATGCAGAGCCCTTAATGTGAACTAGTGAGAGTCTTTCTCTATGAAAATGTGTGTGATGAAGTAACTACAAGGACTTCCGTACTCATCACCTTTGACACTGAGGCCAAAAAAAATTGCTGCTGAAACTTGGCCCGCGTTTTCTTTACCAGGTAGTGACTTTGTCTTGTGCGTGTAGAAAATTTCAAGTCCTCCTTCGATAATAATAGATATTTCTCAGTATGTTTCCTTTAAAATAAGTGTAGATCCCACAAGCTTTCCGTGATACTGCTTCCGGCATAATGACTCAATTGATTTAAAGATGGAAACTATCACCATCAAGACATATTTGCTAAATACCATTACACAAAGAGCTGAGGCATAATCACTTGGAACTGCTCAGCTGCGCACATAGACGAAACAGGATCAGTTGTACAATACCAGTGCAGGTGGTAAATGTGATCGAGACCATCAGAAGAAACCAATGAAGTTTAGAAACGTAAAGCAATGGGATAAAAGGATGCTCAAAATGCTTTAGAAGTAGAATACTGCACTACCTAAGTATCATAAAGTCATTGTGTGACAAAAAACATCAGTTATAAACAAATATGAAAAAGCCCAGTGCACTACAACCAATTACAAAAATCATTGACTGATGTATGTCAGACACTATATACTGGAACACGAGGGTAAAAAACATCCAAGAATGAGCTGGTGTTTAAACTAATCTCTGTGCATTTCAGTGTCTTGCCCTTTTCTCCCAACTCAGGATATTACAACTTTTAAAAAGACCTGATCTAATATAATAGATTTTAGTCTCGACTCAGAGATGCTAGTGCACATACATTAATTAGATTTTACACAGAAAAAGAAACATAGTGAAAAATGAATACATCATTGGATGTCAGGCTCATGTAATACACATTTATATCAAATATTTGGAGTATATGAATACATGGGCCTGACAGGTTATTGATATCATATAGAAGCATCTCAAATCAAATGTAAATGCATATATATATGCGTGGAAAGAGTAAGGAAATATACAGAATGTGTCAACTGAGTCTGTACATTAACATGGACTCCAGATTCCCTATATGTTTAGTGTTGTACTTAATCCTTGAGTGTGGTTTGGACTTGTGGATTAGGTTAGTCTTTATGAGTATGAGAGTCATGCCTAATACCTATTCAACCTTCTCTTGGAACTTAGAATTGCACTCAGGACATAACAGGACTCAGAATATATACACTGAGATTCTCATGGCTCTCATTGCTCATCCACTCCATGGCCTCTGTCATAAGGGAGAAATGTATAACTCCTGTCAGAACTGTCATGCTCAGCAAATGAACAGCCTGTTCTGCTTGTCACACTTCTAGGGTTCAGGAGATGTGTTTTCAAAATAGGCCTGAATTGATAGGTTTGGCCTGTAGCTGTTGCCAAGGTAACAGAATAAGGAGGAGGCGTCTCTGATAGCTGGCTACTATCTTACATGACTTGGTTTTGTTTGGGGTTCTTTCTTCATGTTCTACCATTTGCTTCCATCACAGACTCCAAGAAGGATTCTAAGGTGATTTAGATATGCTAAGGAGTAACCAGAGTTTATATCTTATCTATATTTATATCTTTGTTTTGCCCTTGATATCTTCTCAATTTTCTATTTTACTAACATTGGTGAGATCAATAGTGTCAATGAAGAAGAAATTGCATAAGCATAATGCAGTTCACTGGGGAAAACCAACTCATAGTTTGAAGGTCATTGCACTGGATTTGTTATAATAAGATGCTGCTCTAAATAGGGAGTAATTTATTCTAGAGTGGGACCTTGGGTGTCAAGGAGAAAGTTTTGTTAAAAATTTAGCTACATGGCTTTATTTCACAACACAATTCACAATTAGGAGCAGAGAGAAGCCAAATTATTTTCAAAAGCATTCATGGGGACTATTAAGGGTTTATGATGACATTATATAATGAGTACTTAAGTTTTACTATGCTGTTTGAGATTATACTTATCCCATAAAGTGAGGTCTAACACTTGAAGGTAAGTAAAGATAATTCCCTAAGCCTTATCCTCATGAGATCCCATCAGGAGATAAATTAGACAGATCTCAAAGTCACATGGTCCATTTTTCAGCAATCATTTCAAGAATCATTTATGCAGATCCTTCAAGAGAACCATCCCTGCTAAGAGCGACTGATGCATGAATTCTATTTGGTGTTATAATAAAAACCCAGAGCCAGATACTGGGAAAAACCAGAAATACGAGAGGTAGGAAACAAACCACAGCCAATCCTCACACATCCAACTCTTCGTGTCTATCTTCTTAAAATCTCTGACTCCCACCTCTCAGTCAGAAGAAAGGGGAAGTAACAGGAAGCTGAACTCCTTACCTCTCTCCCTCTGCCCATCTATCTTACTTCCTGATACAACTTTCTTAGAGCTAAGATTAAAGGTGTGTGTCACCACTGCCTGGCTCTTGAACTTTTATCTTGAACTCACAGACATCCAGGTGGATCTCTGCCTCCTGAGTGATGGGATTAAAAGTGTGGGTCACCACTCCCTGACTTTCACAGCTTGGCTCAATCTTCTGATATTTCAGGCTATTTTTATTAAGTATACAATATATCACCACAAGCGACCATGCTGATATTCTGGAAATGTACTACAGTGAAATGGAACTCGATCACAGATGAAAGTTGGTGAAATTAATACTACCCACTTACCTATATTGAGACAAATTTAACTCCTTTTATTTATGTTCACAGCCATACCTAAAGGGGCTTTGGACCACACAACTAGTATGTTATCAGATAAAAACAGCCTCCTGATAGACTGAATCATTTGCACATTTCTTTCTTCCTGGTCTTAGACCCATAAAGTAGGAAAAAGGAAAAGGTTGACAGGATGCTCTGAAAATCTCCCTGCTTCCTTCATCTTCCTCTCTGGGCTTTCTTATTTCTTCTAGAGATGGGTTAAGTAGGGGACAGGGTTTCATAGACAGAATGAGACGAAAAGAAATGATAGTGAGAGGAGTTATGGCAGGCAGTTGATGTGGACAGAAAGAGGAACGGGAGAGAAGGACAGCATGAAGTGGGGTGGGGGAGAAAAGTGTTACCCAGGAGAACTGAGTGTCTGCCCCCCGTTACTTCCCCAGACAATCCTCTTGGACGAATCAGAACAACTGCTGACTTATGATGCTGTCCATATCCAGCTCTAGCTTCACACAGGACCCAGGTGACTAGCCACTCACAGTCTTTTGCCTCTGGACCTCATCAACTCTGTTTTTCAAATTCCTCCTTGGCTTCCTTAATACCTGTTTATCTCAGCTTGATGGGGGGATTACACACATAAATTTTTTAGTTTACCTGAGGTGGCAAAGAATTTCATAGCACTGACTTGGTTCTCCAAAAATTATCTTCCAAACCAGTCTGGTGTGCAGTTCTATCTGTTTCCTGAGTATCTATAGATTTTGTTTGTTTTTTCTCTTTGCTCACAACTATTTCTCTTCTATTTCCTATAATGAGAACCATATTCCAAAATATTAAGAGTCAGCACTTCTGTTTTGTCCTCCATTGGGGCTTCGGACTTCACTTAGATGGAGAGACTCCCATACTAGGATCTTGACACACACACATTACGTGTCCTCCCTGGCTCTTCTCAATCCTTTCGTCCACAGGGCCAGTTTGGATGTGTGATCCATTATATTGATTGCCAAATTGACACACAGTAGAGTCACTAGATAAACATACTGCTGCTTGTATCTGTGGAAGAGTTCCCCAGTGATGCTTAATTGAACTGGGAAGATACATCTCTCCTCTTGGACACACACAGACACACACAGACACACACACACACACACACACACACACACACACACACACACCCCATACTTATATACGCACACATACCCCCACACATATACCCCACACACATACACACACATACATACACACATACACACACACACACACACAGAGAGAGAGAGAGAGAGAGAGAGAGAGAGAGAGAGAGAGAGAGAGAGAGAGAGAGGAGAGATATCTTGTTAAAATATATCTATACAAAATTAAAATAGGTAGGAAAATTTAAAACGTTACTGACAAATTCACACTTCCCTCCATTTCATAGTTTTACTCATCTAAGAACATCTCAGAATTGATAGGTTTATCAGATTACATTCCCAAAGAGATGGCAATACCCATCACTTGGGTTCTGCATGAAAGACTAAATAAAAAGGAAAAGCAAGTTGAACACCAGTATTCATCTCTCTGTGCTTCCTGACAGAGGATATATCACAGCCATTTGGCTCACACGCCTGCCAACATACCTTCCACCCTATGACAACTACATTCCTTCTTAACCATTCTCCCATCTAGTTGCCTCTTGTCGAGGACTTTTTCATAACAACGAGAAGAGTAACTGATATGAAATCTGATAGCTGACTTTTGGACAGTACGTCCCTCCTCTACTCTGCTCCATGTCGTCTTTTCTCACCACTGGCCTTCCTCCCTTTGAGAATAAGCTTTCTCACCCAACTGCCATATCAAGCTCTTTGCAACACATTCTTCTTTTGTGTCTCATTTTAGAAAGTTCCATGATGGCTTTCTTTGGGTTCAAGAAACTTACTTTTTTTTTTTAAGTTTACTATCTTTCACCCCACCCCCACTCCACCACCCTTATATTTTACAATGCCTTTTGTTACCTATAGTATCTGGATACTGCGTTCCTTCTGTTGTCTGTTTCCTTTGTCGACACTGACTGGTATTCCAGCCACCTTGGCATTTTATAGTCACCAAGTGTTTTCTGAATCCCTTAAAGAGGGTTCAGCACAGTTCTGGGAGATGAAGAAAACATGGGCATCAGATAGATTTAATTTCTGACCTCACAAAATTCAATTTCAACTTCTGTTTTATAGGAGTTAATACAAAAAGACTGGGAGAGAGACAAACATCTCTATGTGGTCTGTTGATTTGGTGTTTCTCACCTAAGCCATAGAGTTGATTTTCATAAAATTCTGAGAAATTCTAAAATCCTCATGAGCTGTAACATCAGTTGTTCAGAGAAATATTCATTTTATTCAGTGTTGAGCATGTAAAGTCAACAAATATACTGCCTCAAATCTGAACGCACATAAACTTTTCTAGAATATTTACTTGAGACATTTTAAATTTCAAATTTATGCATATTAATTAAATTATTTTACTTCTGCTGATATCTGAAGCTATTATTTAATTTCAAAATTCTTGGCTAAAGAATCTCTTGTAGGATGTGGTGGTGAATGCATTTAATCCTGGTACTTGGGAGGCAGAGGCAGGGGGATCTCTGTAAATTCAAGGCCAGTCTAACATATATAGAAAATTCAAGGCCAGCCAGAGAGGGTTACAGACACAGACTCTGTCTAAAAATTCAGGTTCTTATCTGTTTTTATTCTCTTCCAGAACACTGACTTATCGAGTATCCAGAGTTGTGTGGTGATAGTAATAATATTAATGATAATGATGCCTTCCATTTGTGCTTCAATTCACACATAGTGCTGCCACTTACATTGTGTTACTTCTAAAACGCACTTGTGGTTCTTATGATGACTTTGTCTCTGACTGAGTCACTGATGTCACAACAGCCTCTCTGCATCCTAAGAGCTCTACCAGCAGACACTTCATGAAGTATCCCGCTTCCTCAATGTTCTGTTGTCCAGAGTATCTCTAACTCCCTAGGCCTCTATATAATTTTGCTTGCATTCTATGATCTATGACCTAGCCACAATGCTAATTATCTGATCTCTGCTATCTATCTATCTATCTATCTATCTATCTATCTATCTATCTATCTATCTATCTATCTATCTCTTTCTCCTTTCTTTTTTTTATTTATTAAGTTTAAGAAATAGTCTCAATTGCTGCCTGAAACTCATGCTATAGCCCAGGCTAGCCTCAAATACACCCACAAAACACACCCATAGTCATCTCTTGCCTTTGATTTCAAAGTGTTGGGATTATAGGCATGAACCTATTTCAGTTCCCACACTTCTTTCACCTTCTTCTGCAGGATTGGCAAGGTTGGCTTCTGGAGCTTGGCTTTGGCAAGAAAAATTCCGGACAGGTTCTACTATTACTTTTTCTCTGTGGATGAATGTTTTCCCCTGTCTACTCAAAGCCAATGAGCAGGAAATCATAGTCCTCACCCTTCTGAGAGATCAGGGCCATCGGAACAATGGACAGGAAAAGGAAGGGTCTTCACCTTCTAGTTTATAGACGCTAAAAGGATCGCAATATTCTTCCCACATGGAAGCACAGTGTTTGAATACAGATGCTTCAGTGAAGAATGCACATGACTCTTCAGGCAGGCGGCTTGTGGCTTTCTGCTGTTGTTTGTTTGAATGTGCATTCAGTGTCTATAAAAAAATGAAGTGACCTTATGGACATCTGTGATCTTTTAAACATGTAACTGTGGAGAAATATTGTACAAGGCCAGATCTAACAGCTCAAAGTTTTCTCGATGTGTGTACATGTTCATGTGTGTGTGAGACCATGTGTATGTAGGTGTTAATGTGTTTGTGTATGCTTTCTACCTTATTTTCTAAGACAAAATCTCTTGCTGAACTTAGGGGACCATTAATCCTACTTGACTGGCTGTCCATCAAGTCCCAGAGATCCTTCTTCCTCCACTTCTCCACCCCTAAGACTGCAGGGACACATCATTGTGCCAAGCTTCTTTAATGTGGATTTTCAGGTCCATATAGCAAGTACTTTGAAAATAAGTCATCCCCCCAGCCCACAATATTCTTTCTTATGTATATTTTACCTCTGCTACTACTGATTTCTCTTCTTTAATATTTCATATATAATTTCTAGGTACTTTTTAAATTCTTCCTATTGGTCAGAAGTTGAACATGTTCAGCAACATGAGAGTCACTGACCTACAAGAGTTAAAAGCCAAGCAGAGAAACAGAAGGGTGGGAGAGATGCTGACAAATAATGTAAGGAGATACCAGATCACTGTGGGCTGCCTCATTGGAAAAAAATTGTACAGGGTCCTTTCAGTCAGACAGGAATGTTTATATTCATAATAAGTCATCCCATATTTATTGAAAGAAAACCTTGGTTGTTTGTACTTAAAGTATTCCAAGATACAGTTTTAAGTTATTAGTATATAAGTGATTCATTGCAAAACAGGGGGCCCCTTAAAATTTAAATGTGATTTATTTTATGGGTTTATAACAAATATAAATTGATTTCATTTTTATCACTACATTCCCAGAGTAAGTTCATCTTGTGAAATAAAGGGAACATGATTTTTTTTTAATATAAATCCATAAAGAGTTCCTTGGTAGATGGCTCAGTGGGTAAAGCATTTCTATACAAGTGTGAGCATCCTAGTACCCATCTGAATGTCAGCTGGGTATGGCAGCATTCTATAATTATAAGGGTTGGAGACAAAGAGTTGGTATCCCCTGAGCATCCTGTATAAAGCCAGACCAACCAGACTGTGAATTCTAGTTTAATTGATGGACCCTGTCTCCATATAAAAGGTAGAGAGCAATCCAGGAGGACCTCAGACATTATTTGTAGGCTTCTATATGCATGTACCTCTATACACACAAAACATGTATACATGCATAGATGCCTGCACAACACATACAGGGGCACATGCAAAACTGCTAGTTCCTACAAAAATGTTTAAAGGAACAGGGGATGCTGCATCTGTCCTGGAATTTAATCTCCTCCTCCAGTGGCTAAAACCTCTCTTTGAGACCTGCACAAACCAAGTGTTAGCCAAGGCAATAAAAGCCACTATGCAGTTCCAAAGCTTGTTAGAGTAGGGGTGAAGCACAGAGTATAGATGAGAGTTCCCAGAGGCATAAATGGTGCCTCACTTGTTCCAATTTAAACTTCTCCTCAGCTGCCTCCTACTTAGCTTTTCAAGCTTATGTTTCTATTCTGGATTTCAGTAGTACCAAATCCTAAGGCACTCTATAAAACTGCATCGTTCTGCTTCACACAGAAAAAAATTCTCACATTTTTGCATCTACTGCTGAGAAATATGGCTGTAAATATTGGCAGGTTCACAAATGCCATGACCCTTTGGCATCCAAGCATTTGGTCTGTTACTTTCTTTCCATTTTATAGCTTTTTTTAAAAAATGGACTACAGAGATAGTGAGGCTCAGGGACCAAACCTCTCTTTTAAAAGTGCATTTTTCATGACATAGCATATATTAATATGTGTAGGTAAAAAAAAATAGCCTTTCCAGAAATGAGCTCTAAGATGGATTTTTCCAACTAGATCTCCAATATAATTTGACTCCAAGTAGAACTCAAGGCAATTCCTTATTAATTCTCATCATTCAATTTTATAATCCTGTTTTTCAGGTGTTTTCTTAAAACTAGGGAGGTGGCATTTTTCTGTCAGAGTTACATATCACCAACTTTGCAATGCCTCCCACCACAGATGTCTTGCCACACCCCTGTGTTCAGGCGCTCTTGGGGCATACATGGTTACGCTTCCACACACCATGAGAGGGGCTGCCTAACATGTTCATTCTGGGTCACAGGTCTCTCAGACCTGAGCAAGTCTAGCACAGACGGAAGCGATGTCAAGACCATGTTGGTGAGCTTTTTTATTTCTTTCCCTTCTGGACCCCAGAACCAAATGGAAACTACGCTCTCCTTACAGCAGGCCATGGCTTCCAGCCTGCGATCAGCTCCAATCTCACTTTGTCTCCACCCTTGGAATTCCACGTTCTTGTTCTCATTCAGTCTCATGGAAAGAAGAGCAGAGCTCAGAAAGAAAAAAAGTGAGAGTGCCATTTGTCTGTCACTACACATTTATGTTCGAACCTCCTCTCCTCCCGGCCCCACGCTTCTCCTCAACAGCCTTAAATAGCCCTTGCTCTCAAAGGCTCTGGATCCAATTTCCTAAGCTGCCTCCTCCTCAAAAACTCACCAAATGAGAGAGAGAGAGAGAGAGAGAGAGAGAGAGAGAGAGAGAGAGAGAGAGAGAGAGAGCCGACATGACTTTCCTACCAACCCCTCCCATCCAGAGATAAGTGTGAGATTTGCCTGGTCTTAGCTGATTCCTTTGTGAAAATCTTCCTTCCAGAAACACCTCCCCCGTAGCACATTCTACCCCTGAGTGATGGTAATGGGCAGGTGGCAAACCTATTGCGAACAGGGTAGACATTCAGAAAGGGGATAACTCTAATGAAAGGGAAGACTTTGAAGATCCTACTGGGAGACTTCCTCAGGAAGGGGTTGGAGTGGATGGATGGCTTTGTTCTGAATGCCAGCTCTCAGCTCTGCTTTTCCAGATCAACCATATCTAAAATGCTTCCTGGGAATGTGGTTCCTTCTTCTGAGATGTGGTCTAAGAAGTACATCCAATTCCTGACCTGATAGAGTGTGGGTACATGATACCGATATGGCCACATAGCACCTCGAGCAGAGGACATGCCCCGGCACCTGACTCAACCGAAGAACGGATGTCTTTTTGTTCTTGGGGTAAAGAGCAAGGCATCTGTTCAGGGCCTGTTTTCCCAATTTCATGAATTATTCAGTATAATTTTAAAAGAGCCTTTTAAAATTAAATTACTCAAAAACCAGTTGATGTCGTTAGCAAACCAAAGCATACTGAAGTGTTTTAGGACACGAATTGGGAACGTGGTACTGTACTGAAAACGGAGCTTTAGATAGAGGAGTGGTCAAAAAGCCTGGTCCCAGCTGCTCTTCTGAGACAAGCTGAAACAATGGGGTTCCAGTCCTGTGACGTCGCCTTAAGAGTGAGAACTCTAGATTGGAGGAGTCTCTCCACTCTTCATATTTTCATCTCTTAGGTATCCCCTTAAACCACCACTCTCCTCCATGCAAATTCTGCTCCTTGACCCACGAGGGGGCCACAGGATTGAAAATATAGAGAGCAGAGAAGTGCTGTGTCTGACAGAAGTATGCTTTGTCCTTCAGAAGTTGGTGGAAAAGATAATCTTTCGGATCAGTGCATTTCAAAGGTCCTTCTGGGTTGTCTGTCTTTGAGCTGAAAGGATACAGGTTTGTAAAGGTATAACTGCTTCAGACAGGTTATAAAATTAGCTTAAAGGCAGTCAGAGGGAACCCAGGAATAGAAGCAAAAATCAAATTTCAAAAATTGGAGGCATGCGTACAAAAAGAAATTGGTGTGAGTTACTTTAAGTGCGACTATAAACTGGCAAATATGCAGCTAAAAAGCAGGAGAGTCACTGCATATTTTAGCTCTAGCACAGGGGTTTACAGAAATTGGAAGAAAAGAAAAACACACCTTGAGATATATTTGCCACCTCTTGTGTTTGCAAATAATTTACTGAATCAAACACTAAGGTTATTATTGTGGTCATATAATAAATATGTATTAGTTAGGATTCTTTAGCGTATCAGAACTTATAGAATGAATACACCCACATATGGGATTTAGTAGAATGCTTTATAGGCTGTGTGCATGTGTATATATATATATACACATACATACACACATACATACACACATACATATATAATACATAATATGTGTGTGTATATATGAGATTTATTAGAATGCTTTATAGGATGTTGTCCAGCTAACTCAACAGTAGCTGCCTATGAGTGGAAGGTCCAGGAATCACATGAGAATGGATGTTTTAGTGGTAGTTCATATTAAAGATGTATCTTCCCACCTCAACAATCTGATGCAAAGTGGTTCCTCCCACTTAAAGTGATTTATTTAAGCAAAAATTCCTCACAGGTATGCCCAGCCATTTAGGGGATTTACTTAATTCCAGTTATTCAAGTTGACAACCAAAATTAATAAAGGAGCTAGGGAATGTCTCAGTCAACAAAGTGTTTGTCATGCAAGCATGAGAAGTTGAGTTGTATCTTCAGATCCTGCCTAAAAAGCTGGGTGTGGTGGCACCCATGGCTCCCTTTGTAGCTGGCCTAGAACTTATTCTGTAGACCAGGATGGAACACGTAGAGATATATCTGCTTCTTCCCCCCACATTCTTGGATTAAAGGCATGTACCACCATACCCAGCAGTATCTTGCACATAATAGCCATGCTAAGGAGTTAGAGAGAAATGGGTCCTTAGGGATCTCTTAAGGTCAGTGAGATACCCTGTCTCAAAACACAAACGTAAACTACCCCTGTGGAATAACACAGTTGTTATCCTCTGGCCTCCACAGCATATGCACATATGCACACATGCACTTACCCACATGTGTGTAGTAGTGGGGTTTCTCGATCTCAGGCAGCCAGGGGCCTGGACCCACAGACCTGCCGTGCCAGATCCTTTAACCGCCCAGCCGCCCGCCGCTCAGGCCCCCAGAAATGACTCAGACGCTTATATTAACTTCATGCTGTTTGGCCTATGGCTCAGACACATTGCTAGCTCTTACATCTTAAATCAACCCTTTTCTATTAATCTGTCTGCCACGTGGCCCATGGCTCACCTGTGTTCCTTACATGTTGTTCCTTAGACGGCTTCAGCTTGATCTGCCTCTGACTCTGCCCTTCCTTTCCTACCTATTCTGATTCCTCCTCCTACTTCTTCTATGGTGCCTGTCATGGGCCAAAACAGCTCCTTTATTTAAAGACTGAGATTCACAGCATACAGAAAGGCATTCCCACATCACATGTGTACCCAAATGACTACATACAGTTTTACACATACACATATTCACACATGCACACAAAAAATGAGTGTCTAGTTAGAAATATTTCAGAATATTTTCACAGAAAACTAATACCCCAAAGAATTTGGTGTCAGATGTTCTTGAATAATTTATTTTACATTAATGAAATATATTACAAATGTGAAACAAAAAGAAAAATAGATCAAGTAAATCAAATGTACACTAATGAGCTAAAATGAAACATGAATTAAACATCAAATCATTATGATTTTGAAAAAATATAAAAATTAAAATTTAAAATGTACCATGCTCATAACCACCATTTCTGTTTGCTTTTATTGGCTTTGTTTGCTAGAAAAATGTCAGGAATACTGACATCAAAATCACAAAGCCACTGCCTTAAATAACCAGTCAGCTTTGACACAACTCAATTAAATATTTGTAATGACATTTTTTTTTTACATGAACTAGAATGTTGGGGTTTTCATTCTCTTCACTTTATATTTTACACACCCACATACATATACACACTAGGAACATGAAGTGCCTAGGCCAACAATATTTAATACAGATCAGCATGCTCTTTGATTAGATGTTCTCAGACCCTAAAAATGATTCCGATCATGTGGGGTAAAGCCATATGTTTATGATGAACTGCAAAATCTGAAATTGTTCACAATATGGTGTTGTGAGAACATTTAAAACTGTGTTGGACTCTGGGTGTATTAAGAATCTCAGTAATTCATGCATGCTTTTGAAGATAGTTATACATTCATTTTTTTATACCTTTATAAATTCTTTTTTATATAACAGATGGGACACATTTGCCCAAAGAAATGAAGTAATTATATTTTTAACATCGACCATGATTCTAAGTAGTTCCTCATCTTGGCAATGAACATCCATTTAGGAAACTTCTAATGAATTTTACCAATAATTACATTAGCATGAGAATGATGGCTATATAATTGATGATAATAACTGTACTCCCATCGAGTCTGATTTGCCTATGCAGTTTGCTTTGAGAAGTGTTGCTTTGGTTATCCTCTGGCTGGCTTCACCGTGGTCCCATCACAATTCTGTGAAGAAATATGAGGAGATATAGGACACAGCATCTCATAAATGCACTGGGAAGCACCAAGAAAGAAGTATGATGACTCATGAGACCATTATATTGCATAGGTTGAACATGACACATTCAAATTTTAAATCGTGCATTTGACTGACCATTGAATAACACATTATTCCTACCCTATCCATGCTATCCTAAAATGCACAGGAAATGGAAAATAATTTCTTACCACCATGTTGACCAACTCTTAGATGCACCAGGAAAAGCCAGTGAAAGAAAAAAAAATCTGAGGTTACTTTGGATTGTGGGAAAAAACACAGAGATGCTTATAAACATTCAAGATTAAAACCAGATGTGGTGGGTCAGACCCTTAATCCCAGTGCTAAGAAGGCAGATCTCAGTGAGTTTGACTTCAATCAAATCTATATAGAGCTGGATACACACTGAGACCCTGCCTCAATATAAAATCCAAGATAAACTATTAGAGTATTTAACCCTTTTTTTTAAAAAAAATCAGGGGAAAAGTAAAAGATAAATATAAAATCAAAACGAAAGGATACAACTAGCTTCAAATATAAACATTTGATTACAAAGGAAAATAATATCGGATTTAGATTAAGAATAGTCATGTACTATTATAGATATCTAAAGCAAATGGACATTTAAAAAAGACAATTAGAAAGAGAATTGATAAGTTCTAAACGATAACATCATTATCACCCTAAAACAAGTTCAAGGAAAATATATAAAAATAAACAAGGGTTGGTGCTTGAAGGTTTATAGCTTCATCTTGCTTCCTGTTCTTTTTCTTACTGTGTGAAGTTGAGATGTGATGTTTCAGTCTCCTGCTCCTGTTTCTATGCATTCTCTGTCATCATCTAGCCTTCTGGAACCATATGTCTGGTACACAAATCCTAACTGGTCTTATGATAAAAACCAAAGCCAGATATTGGAGTAAATGCTGAAAGATCAAAGAAGCAGATGAACAAGCCATCAGAGTAATTTACCACTACTGAATCCTCAGGGCTAAAGAGGTGGATCCCATCTGCACAAATCCTCAGATTGAATGTTCTGAGTCCTCAGCCAGAAGGGAAGGCAATGGAGCAAGATGACCTTCTGCCTCCTCCCATCTTTCATTCCTTTCTCTGCCCAGCCATTTCACTTCCTCTCTCAACCTTCCTAGTGCTGGGATTAAAGGCCTGTGTGCTACCACTGCCTGGCTTTTGAACTGTATTAATCTTGTGTAGTCTAGGCTAGACTTGAACTCACAGATATTTGGACAGATCTCTGCCTTCTGAGTGCTAAGATTTAAAGTGTGTGCCACCACTGCCTAACCTCTATGGCTAACTCCGTGGCTGGTTCTGTCCTCTGATCCTTCAGGCAAGCTTTAAGAGGCTACACAAAATTTCACCACATATATCAAAATAAATTATTCATTAAGCTGCTTTTCATCATGGTATTTCATCATAGAAACAGAAAGTAACTAATACACACGTTATGCAAAAACAACTTCTAGATCAACTTTTCTATAGAAGCAATATTTGTTTCCATTTTATTGTGTATTTTCTGTTTATAGTGTCTAATTAATGTTTTTTTAAATGATCATGCCTATACATTTCATTTTTTATATTGTTACTCTTCCATGTCTTTTTAGTTTCAAAAGTTACGTTGCTCATGTTTAAACTTGTTCCTTTCTAAACATGTAAAATTAGCTATTATTTAAGCTAATAATAAAAGTAGGTATTATCTGCAACTCTCCCCCTCATTTGCAACACATACCTTTTAGTTTTTCAAAATGTGCCTTACAGATTTCTCAAATGTCTACATCTTCTTTTATTTATTTTCTATCAGTCTCCCTGCACTATACATGTTTTCATATCTCCCTTCTTAATGTATAGAGAAGCCTTCCCTTTCCTTCCTCTGTTTCCCATGAGTATCTATTATTTTTTAATAGAACCAAGCATACAAATGGAGCTCTCACATTAACAAACACCAGTTATTCTTGATAGAAGCATCAGCACGATAATTGTTAGAACAAGATGTAAATACCCTTTTCCTCATTTTCAAATGCAGGTTATAATATATGTATATTCTTACACAAAGATCGTATTCTCATTTAGGCTTTTTTTGAAGGAAAAATTGCAATTATTTATTTATCACTGCAGTAGATGCTGTAATATATGTTTTATAATGTCATAATTTCTCTTACTAGGAAGAGAAAGTACTCAAGGAGACCTTAGCATTTCAAAGCAAACTACTGCATCATCTTGTTGCCCATGTGGTAGCAGCTTAAGGATTATTTGGAAAGCTACAGAGGCAAGTAATACGTTTTCTTGCCTTCTCACAACTTACCATTAAACTAGGGAGCCACTCAGCTTCTCCCACTAAATAGCTGCCCTTAAGAAAAAGTCCTGTTAGGGACAGTTGTGTTTCCTTGGTACCACATTACTAATATCTCTTTAGTATGAGAGACCTCTTAAACAAAAGAACAAGCTAGAAAACTCTATGCCAAATGATCTATCTGATGAGTTAGGGAATTGTCCAATTATTAAATGATATTTAATTTAATTATTAAATTATAGTTATTATTGTTTACACAAATATTAATACTCTAAACTGATGGCCCAATTTATTAAGAAAGAAATATACTCTTTTAGCCCTCAGCCATCTTATAACAATATTTTGTACATGTGTATTTTTAATGAACTGAGTTTATATACTTTAGAATATTCTCCACCTTAAGAATACAGTTAGCTAACAGCTACCATCATATATTTTATTTTCATTCATAAATACAAGTTGACCACAGATCTAAATATCACATTCTATTTATCTATGAATCTGTTTATTTTTCTGTATAAACTCTGAGCATTTAATGGATTAGTAAACTTAGTAGATCCTTAATATATTTTTGCAAATATAATAAATATTATATTTAAAAATAATTTATATTAATCCTTTGAATAACATAACACCTTGAGATGATGAATAGACTTTAATTTCATAATGTACATTGTAGCCAGATCAAATATCCTAGATTCTATATTTTGATTTAACATTTAATAGAATTTAGAATTTACATTCTTCCTTTATCTTTAAGATGGCAAAACGTCTTCAAAGCAGTTATATAATATTGTTCAAAGGGCTACTCCATATTGATTAACCAAGATTTTAATGAGGAACACTACAGTCACATTTAAAGTAAGAGTGTGTCACACAGAGGTGACTGATGACTGTAAATATGAATCATCAGAATTGCTGCATTATAGGAAACCAATGATTGGCACTGCCTGCATATCCAGGAACCAGAGACTGGCAGCCCAGAGACCCAGAAAAGAACCAAACATGATTGTAAAAAAAAAAATAAATGAAATAATTCACAATGATATTCTACTATGTTCTTAGATCAGTGCCTAGCCCACTTTTTATCAGACAGGTGTTTGTAGTCCAAAGTTTCTCAATCCCACCCAAGTCTATACCCACAGTCCTGCAGCTGCATAGTTCCACCCTCAAAATAAACAAACAAGCAAACAAAAAACAAATAAAAATAGGGCTCAGGAAAATTATCATCTAACTCTTAAAGTTTAAGTTAACCCATATATATTATCCACATTTATCCATGGGGTTCATATCTTTTTTAAATGCAGCATTCTCATCCTTCTTTCCTCTCCATCTGGCAGGGGGATCCCATTCTGCTCTTCTAATTCCCAGAATTCTTTTAGTCTGATTACCCAACCTCTACCTAGTTTCTGGCCAATCAACGTTTAATTAAACCAATACTTAGTTAAAAAATATTTACAGAAAATCATAGTTCCACAGCATTTCTCCTTTAAAAACAAAACAAAGCCAAATAAACAACCAAGAATTCCAAATCTAATCTTTTTTGTATAGTTTTTTATCCCCTCAACATTAATCTATAACAGCTTGTAACCAATGCTGTAAACAAAGACAAATATCCACAATCCATTTAGGGAAAATGTGAGAATAGTTCTCTAGACTACTTTCTGCCATGGAAGCACTAGTAATTGAAGTGGGAATGCTTTTCTGCATGCTGTGAATATCAATCTTTAAATAAAGGAGCTGTTTTGGGCCAGGACAGGCACCATAGAAGAAGTAGGAAGAGATATCAGAATAGGTAGGAAAGGAAGGGCAGAGTCAGAGGGAGACCGAGCCAGAAGCCCAAAGGAGCAACATGTAAGGAACACAGGTGAGCCACGGGCCATGTGGCAGACAGATTAATAGAAATGGGTTGATTTAAGATGTAAGAGCAAGCTAGCAATGTACCTGAGCCATAGGCCAAACAGCATAAACTTAATATAAGCATCTGAGTCATTTCTGGGGACCTGAGCAGCAGGTGGCAGGTGGCTAAGGGGTCTGGCACAGCAGGGTCTGAGTCTCTGGCTGCCTGGGACCCAGAAACCCCACTACTACAAGTAATCTTATGGAGATTCTGAGAAAATTCTGGATTATGGTCAAATCCTGAGTGGCATGTTCTGTGAAGCTGTCTCATCTCAGCCAGTCATCTCCTTGAAGCTGTTCTTCATGCAGAGCTCAGAGAAAACTGCATCAGAGGTGCTCTGAAATGTTGGATCATCTGGACCATCCATTCCCATCTGAGGTTTTGTAAGGAGTCCTCCTTAAACAATTCTTGTTTTCTTTAATCTAGAATAAATAAACAGCCTTTCATTATTTGCGGAAATAAAAAAACCTCTTCTCTGAAGTAATAATATACCTTTTGACTTTAATTTTGAAGTCAAAGCATTTACAAAATATATAGGTTAGATTAATCCAGCAGCATTTATAAGTCAATAACTTTTAGTAGATGTTGCTACTTCCTCTGTAGTAAAATAAATAAACAAACAAACAAACAAACAAAACAATAACATACAGTATCCAGACTCTCTGTATGATTTTCATCTTTATGTGGCTAATTTTGTTTTTTTGTTTTTTTTTTTAGGACTTTTTACATCCCTTTTCTTTTCTCTCTCAAGTTTATGCATATTTTAAACACACCATAAACTATCTAGAGGTGGGTTTATGTTGTTGTTGTTGTTATTGGTCTGAATCTGTCTTTATCTTTTTCTGACTGCCCCTTTAATCTGATAAGGCATGGCTAGGAGGAAATACTTGGCTATGGCAGCCAGTTTCACCCAGCTCGTTGGTCTGTGAGAGCTTAGCCTCATGGCAGAAGAAGTGGCAGAAACCATTTTCAGCACCCCAACTCTGGGGACTTTTAGGATCCACACTGCCACCGAGTAGAACACAGATGCCCACATCATTTAAGTGTTTAGCAGCAGGACCTCTTTCAAGGATTTTTTTCCCACTAACACAGAAAGCCTCTCTTAAGAGCCAGCAAACAGAACCCACCCAAGAAAATGCTGCTACCAAGAAGTGTTGTTTGACTCTGTTCCCCATTTTTCTATTTGAACCGAAACCTCATGCTGGTACTGAGGCTTCTGTGAGACTTCGGGAATCTGCCATGCCATGTTTTAGCTCAGATCTGCATGCCAATGCCACAGCACCTCTGTATGAAGGCCAACTTGAGAGACATAACTATGAAGCTATTTTTTGCTTCATTTCTGTATTCTAGAACTTTTTTTTCAGGCTTTATGTGGATGTACGTGCACCATATTGGAATGCCATTTGTAGTTCAAAGTTTCTTGGTCCCAATTAGCCCCAAGGTCTGGATCCACAGTCCCACAGCCACTTAGTCTCAGAGAAACACTCAAAAGCTTATATTATTCATAAGCTGTTTGACCTATAGCCCAGGTATATTACTATCTAACCTAACTCATACTTTAAGTTAACCCATATTTATTATCTACATTTAGTTACATGGCTTGGTACCTTTTTCTCAATGCTGCATTCTCATCTTCCTTCCTCTCTGTCTGGTAAGCATCTCCTGCTCTGCTTTTTAGATTCCCAGAATTCTTCTAGTCTGGTTATCCCACCTCTACTCCCTCTCTAGCTTCTGGCCAGTCAGTGTTTTATTAAACCAATATTTAATGACAAATACTTAAGGTATATAAAAGCATAGTTTCACAACAGGGGTCTCATCCATCAACTATTGGGAGCAGATGCAGAGACCCAGAGCCAAATACTAGCCAGAGCCAAGGAAACCCCACAGAAGAGAAGGGGTACAGAAGTTACAGAGATGTAGGGGAAAAGGTAAGGGGTGAATGCTCTCCAGTCTGTGTAGGCTCCATCATGAGCATAAGTGTCTGCTTCTTACCTGTCACAGAACTTGTATTTAGAGACCCAATCCTGACAGTACCAAGTAAAATCCCAGCAGCAGAGCACAAGGGAAGGTATGGGAATCAAATTCTTTGTTTCTTAACTCCATCTGTCTAGAATCTGAGATTAGATCTTTTTATAAAAAGTCAATTTGTTCCTCTTCAATTGGGATGAATATGATAAAAAGAATTACCCAAATTACTTTCAAATGATCTGATGCTAAAGAACTAAATCTAAGTGAAGAAGAATGCAGAAAATATATTATGTAAGTTTATGTTTTGAACAAGAAGTTTTAACAAAATATAAAATTATAACACACCATAGCGGGGGTGGAGAGCAGTTGTAAAATTAGATTTTTATAGACATGTCTCCAAGCTCCCTCATTTCAATCATGAGGGCTTCTAAAAGAAAGTCAAGCTTCTAGCTCTCCATAGGGCAAAGGGGATTATTCTTGACATCAGTATCCCCACATATACTGCCCTTTCATTGTTTATGTCTAGGAGAAAAAAATTATTCATGAAATTTTAAAATAATAGTGACATAAATGTTGATATTTTAAATTTATATGTAAATAACTTTGGTTTTTCACAGAAAAGGACGAGGATCACCAAGATTTAGAGAAACAACAGAATATACAGAAGCCCCAGAAACTGCTTGGTGCAGATGAGATTGACAGGAAATTTACCAACATAACCAAGGGAAACATCCCGAGTGAAGGACCTGGGAGTAACAACAGAGAATAGGAGAGCAGGCATTTGTGACTGCTTGAGAACCACTGTGACATCTTCATACTACTTCCTTAAGGAGCCAGATGTAGTGATGCCAGACTGTTTCCCAGAAACTTGATAAAAATAGAGCAACACCTGAGGACAATGACCCTCCAAAATTAAAATATATCAGAGAATTACAGAAGGATTTTCATGAAAGCACTCTTATTTTTTTTTTTAAAAAAAATGAAATTCACAAATGATATACACACGTCTGGAGATGCAGCAGGGAGAGAAAGTTAGCTAGTTGCAACTTAGCCTCTCTGAGCTATCAGGTTTTCACCCCAGCCTTTGAATCTTGAATCTTGTTTATAAATTTAATGATAGACATTTAGTTAAAGCTACCTTTAGTGGTAGCTACAGAGCTGGTGGCTGTGGGAACAGAATTCCTGACAAACTTTGGGCCTGAGTGGCCAGGCTACTGCTAGAGAAGCAGACAGGAATCTTCAGAGTTGCATTTGCTGGCTAAGATAGCAGTAGATTAAGGCACAGCCAACGAGCTGAAGATAAAACAGCATGTGTGCTTATGTGTGTGGATAATGATAATTATTATAAAAGAGGCCATGCACACAAACAAGATAGAAGAATCAGAGAAGGAAGAGGAAGGGATAAAAACAATACACTACTCAAATTTCTCCAGCACTTCTCTTATTGAGAAGTACTATCTGTCTATGTTCTAACCCTTTGAAACAGAGCTGCTGGTTTAACTCTACTTCAGCCAAATAGCATAGGTCAGTGATGCTGAGTAACATTCCTGCCTATCATCAAAGGCCTTAGCAGCTTCTAGCTAAACACTTGCAGCCATAAAGCCCCTACAAGGGACACTGAGTAATTTCTAATGCAAGTATTAAAAGTTTCTGTCTGAATGTTTCAGAGTGTCTGTAGTCCCCAAGTACAGAATACCCAAAAAGAAAACTGCCAACCCAGCTATTTCCTAATTCTTGACCTTCAAAATCATAAAGATGTAACCACCGAATTTTAGCACATAAGATTATCAAATGTAACTGTGGTGCTTGTATGTTTCTATTGCCATGTTTTGTCAGTTGGTCATGTTAGCATATACCATGGAATTATTTGCTTTGGAAGGAAGATATCAAATAAGGACATTTTTGATATCTGTGTGCTTCTGATTTCTATCAAACAGATTCAATGTCAATAAATCATATTCACTCAGTTAATAATTATCTATTTGGGTAGTTCTTCTTCCTATGTCCTACTCTTAGAAGGTTTAAGATTTTGTCTCTTTGTTAGATCATTCTGCTTGTTTGTTTCACTTTAATGCCTTGGTACACTAAGGTAATTTGTAGATTTTTAGCCTATCTCACTGTTTTCATATGTACAACTGGAAAACTGCCACAAGTTTACATTGAATCAGCAATGTCTCAAGGGGATGCTCCAAAGACTCTGTGCCGAGTCAGGCTTCTAGCCCTGCTATCTTTTCCCTCTGAAGTCATTGTTCCAAAGTCTCTGCTGCCTGGAATGTTTCCCGATGCCTTCAGACAGCTGTTGTTTTTCCATTTTATTTAACTCAGTCTTTACAGGTGTTCTTGGTGATGTGTTGGTTTGGTATTAGTTGTTCTGCCACAGCTGAAAGCAAATGTCTATCCAGCTGTGATGGTCTCTAGTA
The DNA here is from genome assembly GCA_033318265.1 of Phyllotis vaccarum. NCBI lineage: Eukaryota > Metazoa > Chordata > Mammalia > Rodentia > Cricetidae > Phyllotis > Phyllotis vaccarum. The sequence continues at coordinate 106,942,841 of JARWLC010000006.1, read as the reverse complement.
TGTTACATATTCTCTGTTCATCTGTTCACATATTGTGTGTATCCATAACACAAATATATAGTGTCCTGAGAGTCAGAGCTTGGACTTCTTCACTCAGTCATCATAAAGCCTAGAGAGCTTATTGGCATAAAGAAAATACTCAATAAATATGTGAGAGCTGAGAGTGTAGCTCAGTAGTAGAGTGTTTGACTACTGTGTAAAGAACTACTTTTTGAAAATTATTTTGGTTGTGGTACTTTGAGACAGGGTTTTTCTGTGTAGCCTTGGCTTATAGACCAAGTTAGCCTTGGACTCAAAGATCTGCTTCCCAAGTTCTTGGAGAAAATGCATATACACCCTGCAATGACAGGATTTTGATTTCAGCACTAAAATAAAATTTTGAAGGGAGGAAAACCATAGGCTTTACACCTTCCTAATAATTTTTCACCTAAGTATATGGCTGGGAAACCTGAGAAGGGACAGTGGTAGATGACTATAATCCCAATACTCTGGAAACTGAAGCAATGTATGCAAGTTTGAGGCCAACCTGAGCTCCCTGGTGAGAAGATCCTGTCTCCAAAAATAGGCAAAGAAACAAACAAAATCCCCCAAAGTTGGCCTATAAGCTTTAATTTTTCTTCTAAGTTTAAATTTTAGAATTACCTTCTATATGCTACCCTGTACAATGAGTTAGACATTAAGTTCTGTTTATCCAGTATCCCTAGTGTTTTCTTACGATGCCCTCCCATTGGTTCTTTCTGAACCCAGGAGGCCATTGTGTCTTAGCAGTTTGCCTCCCAAGTCTCCTAGTTGGTGCCTTACCTTTAGTTCGTTTCTTTTTCCTAGTTTTCCCTATCATTCTCTTTTCACAAACACACATTTTATTGTTTCAACTGTAAAAAGTGTCAAGTGGCACTGTCTAGAAGTTAAATACTGAATGGTTTGCAAGACATTACAATGCATTACAATGACAAATAACAGCTCTACCAACCACCACAAGGTCCTCTGTAAATATCCAAAATTTCAAGACCAAAACAGAAGATAAAAAATAACTCCTAGGAACATTATTAGAATAAATATAACAGAGGATTAGATTGAAGGAAGTAAAAGATAGAGGCTAAGTTTATTGCAAAAAATTCACACTTAAAAATTCCTAAAAGTCTTGCCTTACACTGAGCCACTTTTTAATTTCTAATGACTATATTTTATTAACAAGTCATTTTGGATACAAATATGGGATACATCATTTTTTACATGAATATTTAATGAGATGAGTAAATGAAGTAAATTAAATATGCATTGTTTCTCTTATCTGTCATTTTTTTCTTTGTAAGATGTTTGAAATTAATTTCAGTTATTTTGGACTATGCTATGGTGATATATTATATATTTAATAAAACAAGTCTGGAATATCAGAGAAGAGATCCACCCATAGTCAATCCAAGAGGGTCAGAGAGTGGTAACTCATACCTTTAATCCCAGCAGATATGAGTTTGAGGCAAGCTTAGTTTACAGAAGGAGTGCCAGGCTCCCAGGCAGGCAGTGGTGGTGCCACGCCTTTAATCTTAACCTGCATGTGAAACAACTGGGTGAGGAGGGTACTCAAGGCAGGCATAGAAAGACAGAGGAGGCAGAAGAAGCCACAAGGAGCAAGGCTAAAGAAGCTGGAAGACAGCTGGGTGAGGTTTGACTGTGGTGTTTCCTTTCTTTGATATTCTAGCCTTTCCCTAATATCTGGCTCTGAGTTTGCTTTATTACAACCAGAATTAATGCTACACTATGCAACACATAGTTATTGATTACAGTCACCTTGCTGTACAACCTATCTTAAAACCTATCCTGCATGTCAGCTTGAAACAGCACCCTGGACATAAACAACTTCTCATTCTCCCCCCACACTCCACCGTTGGCCTTTGTAACCTTCATTTTACCTCCTATTACTGTAAGTTCAATTTTTTTTTTATATTTTTCATATAGCATGAAATGAGTGAATATTTATCTTTGTCTACTCCAGCTTCACCCACCTTGATGCAAATGACCAGATTGACTTCACTGTGTATAAGGCTAAACAATATTCTACCATGAATATATAATACATTTCTTTGCACATTAATGCATGGATGTACACGAGTTGATTCCAAAATGTGTCTATCATGAGTAATGCTTCAGCTAGCATGGGAATGCCTTTAACATAATGATTTTGGCTCCTGTGGCTATATATCCAGAGGTTGGATTACTAGATCATGTGGCAATTCTATTTTCAGTTTGTACAGGAACCTCTACATTATTTTCAAAAATCATGTACTTGTTAAAATTCCCTCCCACAGTATAATAGAAAAGTCTTCCTATTTTGTTTAATTTTCTGCAAGGCCTTATGGCAGTTATAAAGTGATAAACACACAAAAGTGTGTGTATGTGTAATATATATATTATAGATATGTCATACATGTATAGATTTATATTATTTTGTATAGCTTGTGTTCCTTTCTACTTAAAGTCATATAATAGCCATCTCACAATATTGATTAATTGAAGTAAATACAGTGTAGCAATCACTTTTCATTTCTTTGTTCTAACTTTGTTTTTGTTTCAAATACATGGAAGAAAATCTCTACACTTGTACAATGAAGTATTCCTTCATCTATCCTGTGTTTGCATACTTAAGTACTGATATTCCATCTGATTACCAAAATGTTAGAAAGCCTCCATACATTTCAATTTTTGTATTACTTCCACAATGGAGAGAGTCCAGAGATTTAGGAAAATAAGATTCCAGCAAGGCAGAAAAGGCAAGCAAGGATGAGTTCAGAGAAGCAGAGAATTGAAGGAAGAGAGGAATTAAACCCTTTCACATCTCAATTTCTGTACCTGAATAACAAGATAACAATATGTAACTTGCATAGCCATTATGGTGAAGAAAGGGTTAATTCAGACAGTCCTGTTAATTAGATGCCTGATGTTTCATTAAGTGCCCATAGCATCACTGACTTCTGTGAATTGAGAACAATATCTGGTGCTTAGTTTTCCACATCTACAGCTAAAGCACAAGCTAACTTCCCTACCACAGCCCATGAATGCCTACTCTTGGAATCAGTGATCACATTTACATAGAAAAATGGGCACATAGCTATGACACAAAGACTCAAAATACGAAATTCAACAGATTTGTTCTCTTGTGTTTTTAATAGGCAGGGTCCAGACGATGCTCCTCCTTCTTTCTCAGAACACTTCCTGGGTCATCCTGCTCACCAGTCAGAGCTCTCCCCAAGTAAGTGGCATCAGAATTAGTCTGAAAAGCTATGAGTGATCAAACTGAATCCCAGGAACAATTTTTGTATGCTTCCATGGAGATGTTTTGTTTTCTGTATTTTACAGACTTCCTGTTTCACAGAAACAACGTCCATGACGTTCAATGGCAGCCATTTACACTTTGGCACTCCTGCTGTAATTTACAGACTATTTATGTTCATCAGAATTCTGCCACTGGCATATTTAGACACCCACTATAATTTTCTAAACATGTAAATCAAGCAGTCTGAGGAAAGTCAAGCACAAGGCCTCAGGTGGTGAAGGTATTTTAGAAATGTCAACATCAAATAAAAATAATTAGCCAACTCTTTCATGATAGCTAATTTTCATGGTGCCATGTGCATACTATATTTGGTCGACCAGATGCCCACTCAAAGTCATCTTATTTCCATTTACATATATATTTTATTTAGAGTTGACAGATGACTATCGTATTTATTCTAATTTTGCAGAAATACTTTTTCCAGATTCACATGCCAGCATTTTCTGCCCCATTTATCTCGGTGTCTCCCTTGCTGAGGAGTGTTGACCACACATAAAAATCAGAAACAGCAAGCTTTTCACATTAGCTGGTCCAGGGCTCCCTTTACAACTGTGTTCCTTTATGGATTCTCTGACCCACCTGATAATTAATACCTCAGCAGACTTCAGACTGGCAGATTATTACTAGTTAGTGAAACCAGTGAGGCTTTTCTGTAGTTAATAAATAGTGACTTTTTCTTGGATTTTTAGATTTATCGTGGAGGTTTCCCAAAATAGTCAAATAATTCTAATAAACACTTTCCTCTAAATAATGGATATTTACATGTGTTGTGAAACATGAGAAGCCTTTAAATTCTGTATAATAAGGAATTAGTTTTATTAGTCTCTTTAGTGCTTAATTATATCATAATGGTCATATGAACATATAAAAGGAATTCAATTCTATAGTAATAAGGAAAGTAGAAATTGAAATCAGATGAGATAACATTATACACCCACTATAATGATGAAAATAAAAGAAATGGATGGCATAAATAATAAAGAGAGCGCATAAAAATGGAGTCATTGGTACCTCCATGGTAATTGGCAAGTGCATACTCAATCAGTAATTTTACTTACAGGCATTCACTGGGCAGAAGTGTACATTGATACCGAAAGGCATAAGCAAAAATGAACATAGCCCTGTCACTTTTTATTGTTTGGGGTTATTCTTTTCTTACTTAAATACTGCTTTATAATCATCTGCTGATCATAAAGCAGTTGACATCCCTGGGAAAAGGTGTACATTTTCATCTCTATGTGTATGGTCATCTTTCTCCTTCTACTCTATACTGCAAACTGGCTGCTTGGCTCTTCTAAGCTCTCTGTATTGACTCCTCAAATTCAGTAATATGACAAATTCTGTCTCAGTTTCCACTCTCTACTTCATAAGCAGGTACTTTCACTAAAGTGTTACGCTACAGTGATTATAGATGCACAGTCTCTGTGCTCCATCTCTTGAAGATCAGTCTCCCATTTGACTTTGGTTCTTTTTTCTGGCTTCTTGTGGGTGCATGTGTAAATATGAGTATGTAAGTGATTGTATATAGGTGAACATGCATAGAGACAGAAATGGAAGTCAGAGGGGCACATTGGGTGTCTTCCCCTATTGCTTTCTTTCCATTAATTTTTGACAGTGTCTCTCACTGAACTTGAAACTTGCTGTTTTGTTTGGACTTTTATGTGTGTTTCTGGGATTGCCCCTCTAACTACTAGGGTTTCATATAGGCTTGCCTGGCTTTTATGTGGGTGCTGGAGAATCAAACTCAGACAATACTATTTCCCTCAGAGGGATCTCTCCTACCCTTTATTTTGAAATTATTTTAAATTAACATGTATATTTTAATTATATCTTTTATTTTTTGAGGTACTATAATGAAAGAAGCTTTTCTGTTCCACCTGATCCTGCAGCCACTTATAAAATAATCATTAAGAGGCTTAATATTAATTAGAAACTGTTTGGCCTATTGCTCAGGCTTGTTAATAACTAGCTCTGAACATAAATCAACCCATTTCTATTAATATCTATTTTGCCACATGTCTCATGACTTTCCCTGTGTTCTAACACATGTTGCTCCTTTGGCAACTGACTGACATTTGCTCACTCCACTCTTCCTCTTCCCAGCACTCTTAGTTTGTCTACCCTGCCTATCTTGCTTGCCTGGATACTGACCAATCAGCATTTTGTTAAACCCATTTGAGTGACATATCTTTACAGTGTACAAGAGAATTATTCTGCAGAACATTATATTATTCTCCCCTTCCCTTTCTTCCCTGAAAACCATCCCATAGACCCCTTCTTGATCTTTTTCACAATGCCATGGCCTCTCTTCTCATTAAATGTTGTTACATACATATATGTAAAGGCAAATGCATATATATTTCTAAATACATAAACACAACTGCTCAGTCTGTATAATGCTATTTGTATGTATATTTTCAGGGCTGATCTTTTGGTACTGGATAACCAATTGGTGTAAGCTTTCCCAGGGAAGACTATTTCTCTTTCTCTCAGAATTCCCTTAGTTGCCTATAATTCTTAGGGAAGGATTGTGAAAATTCCCCTCTTTGTAGATGGAGACCATTACAGAAAACCATAACCAATCAAAATAAAGAGTTGTGGAGCCTAGTCCCAATGGATAAATCCACAAACACGCCAGCACCTAAGGCTTAAGGATCATTACAGAAGAGAGGGTGGAAATGTAGAAAGAGACAGAGGGTCAGAGAGTTTGATATAAGAATTTTGTCTACTAGTGATGTCAGAAGATTTGTTTTCATTATTTTTAAGCAAGTGTGTACGTGTGTGTGTGTGTATGTATGAGAGAAGAGAGGAGAGAGCGACAAACAGACACATACACACACACAAAGAAGGAGAGAGAGAGAGAGAGAGAGAGAGAGAGAGAGAGAGAGAGAGAGAGAGAGAGCTTGCATGGGTCCAAATGTTTGTGGAGGCCAGAAGCTTCAGTTCCCCTGGAACTAGAGTTTTGAGCTACTAAGCCACTAATAAGTACATGAAAAAAATTAAACTCGGGTCCTGGGCATGAAAAGTACATGCTTCTTATACTGCTGAGCCTTTTTCCATTCCTAAAAATAAGTAATGCTTAATACAATGCTTTGTTCTTTTCTTTCTCAACCAGTTGTGTAAATTCAGTCCTTGTTCTTACATATTTATATAAGTTAAACTCCTTAGAAGTAACTTTAAAAAAAAAAAACTGGAAAGTATAACTGAGAATTAATGGTCCCTTTGAATTAGATATTTGGCAAACATTCTTATTCAAATCAACAAACCAGGCCTATTACTTGAAATATAAACTGACAATATTGTGTTTAGCAATACATTTCAAACTTGTCCCAAATTTTAGAATTTTATAAAATGTACCTGGTGCCATCAACTTGATGGTTTCCTAACATCGCGACAGGTACTTGATGAAGTTTTGTGATTTTATCACTTGAGGTTTGGGATGTTGTATGAATAAGTCAACATGATGAATGAAGTCTTCCTGACTTGCTGCACCCAAATTTCCCAGATGGTCAATGGCTAAATCATAAAATGAGTAATATGAATGCTAAATAAAAGATATATGGATGAAATTATATAAATCACCATTGACATGTCTTCATATTTCACACTTACGATTTAGGGAACCACAACTTTTTCAGTGTGTGTGTGTGTGTGTGTGTGTGTGTGTGTGTGTGTGTGTGTGTGTGTGTGCAGACATTTCACACATGGATGAGCAGGATGGGGAACAACTTTCAAGAGTCAGTTCTTTCCTTCCAAATTGTAGGTCCTAAGCATCGAACTCGGATTATCTGAGCTCTTGGGACATCTTGCCAGCACAAATTTTTGAGTTTCGATTAAGTCTCAAAGATGAGTACTCATGATTATCTTAAAAGACTATAGTTTCCTTTTTCAGATACATATTTATATTGCTAGGTTCTCTTTATATTTTTAAACAAGATAAATAAGAAAGATTGAATTCAGAAATTGATAAAGGCTGATATATCCTATTAAACTGAATATTCAATTGATTTGTATAATGGAAATGAATGTCAGTCTTCTTCCTATATTTTAAAAAGAAAAATTGTCATTTTTTAAAAGGAGCCATTTATGTTAACTAGTATTGGATTATGGGTTGATGAACATAGAACTCTAAGCAAAATTTTAATTTTGGTTTCTATTTGGAAAATACCAACATTCACTATGAAACAGAGTTTAAAACATTTAAAGATTTACAGTCATTTCAGAGCGTATAGTGATCTCCAGAGAGATCAAAGGCTTTCTAAGTGTCTCCATACAGAATCATCTTCTTCCTGATTTTTTTACCTTATTCTTGTCTCACTTGAAACTTCCTTCTATCCTTTTCCTTGCCAGTCACACCTTATGTTCTTGGGTCATCCTGTCTCATCACATCTTGGATCTGTTAACAAAAAAAATTCTATCTAAATGCTACACAGAATGAAGACTCTAGCTCTGTATTCTAATTTCCAAATCCAGACACCAGCCACAGAAGACAGAGGTCCACGTGACTGTGGGCTTATGCAGATCTTTACCCTGACTTCATAACAACCAAATTTGAGACTCCTCAGCACTGTATGCCTCTTCTTTACTTGCTGTGTGAACTGCAAAGACTTCCAAAGGCCTCTCATCTCAATGAGGATTAATTCAAGGTGTTGGGGGCATGGCTAAGGAGATAAACTTATATATATGAGGGGAGGTCAGATATAAACCTTGGATGCTATTCCTCAGGATTTGTTTTTGTTTTTTGTTTTTTGACAGTCTCTACATGACCTAGAACTTGCTGATACAGCTAGGCTGCCTAGCTAATCCCAAGGACTCACTGTGTCTACCTTCTCTACACTGGAATTAGAAGTGAGACACATCATTCTTCTGCAAATATTGCTCAAGCTGTATTTCAAAGTTTTGTATTTTTATAATGTTTTCCCCTAAAATATTCCACACCAACCTCACAACTCTTCTCCACTATTTATTTCATGGTCATGAAATTCAATCTCCAAATGTGAATGTTTCTAGAAGATTTTTCTTACCAGGTTGTAAAAAAAACATTTCATCAAATTAGTTCTTGGAATTGTTTAAGGGAATGGATCTGGAGAAGAAGAAATCTCACCATTATGTTTTCTATCACAATTTTCTCATTTCATATTCTCATTTTTAGAAAATTAAAAATAAAGAAATAAAAGAAAAATAAGAGGGTGTTTATTGTTGCTGTTTACTAAAACAATTATCTACATTTCCCTAACAGATATAATGTCATAAGGTCATAACAAAAACAAAAGTAACCTCATTTTCTGAAACTGTCCTGTGTTCTTTGGCTTCCCCTGGGTTAGAAAGAAGGGCAGGAATGTCTGAGGAAATGTATTTTTACAGAAATGTCTGTTTCCCTCCTCATTCCATTTGAGAGAGAGAGAGAGAGAGAGAGAGAGAGAGAGAGAGAGAGAGAGAGAGAGAGAGAGAGAACAACCCTAACATTCTTGTGAATATATCCATCTATTATTTCTGTTTGGAGAGAATGCCTGATACTGTTCCTGACAAATCTGCCATCCTGATAGTTTCCATGAGTATCTAATGATATGCCTACACTGCTAAGTTAAATTTGTCTTCTCTTAAAGATTTCAAAATTCACATGTCACTTCCCTCTTGAGAATGTATTCAGGTGCTCCAGTTTCCAATAATATGGACGATTAGTCACAGAGAATAATCTTCCAAAGTGCTGGAGGTAGTAGAAAAAACTATATATTTTTTTAAAAAATGCATTTAAATATATATGCGATGCCTTTATAAATGTACTCTGAAACCTTTGGAGCATTAATAAATACTAAAAGTCCCTAAATGAACGAACCCAAGATTTCCTGGAAAATTAGCAACTATCAGAGCTAGTTGGTGTGTTATCTGGAGCCTCTATGGTGGTATGAGATATAGAGAGAGAAGATTAGAAAGCAGATGTCCCCAAGCTAGGAATTTAATGAGAGGCACTGCCACCAAACTTGGACTCAGAGGACAAGTGAGAATTAGAACTAAGCCTTGCTGTGCAAAGGAGATACTCAGAGAAATTTCCTATCTCTAGGCCAGTGCCAAGTGGAGGAGAAAATCCTTCTTAGAATTTTCATAATCCAGCCTGATCTTTGCAGAGCAGTTGATATCTGAATTTGCACCACCTGGATGATACACAAACTTCCACAAAAAAAACCCACCCCATCAACAAAAAACCCTTCATTCTGAGTCACACCTGGCAATCAGCTCAATCAAATGGAAATGGAAATCTTCGTGAGGATTCAAGCTCAGCTCATCTCTTAGAAGGAAGAGGGAGAAACAGACTGTGAAACCCACAAAACTGATCAAAAATACATAAACATGAGTGTAAACAGCGTATTCAAAACCAACAATCAACAACAGAAAACCATGAAAAACTAATGTGTGTGGGTTTTTGTTTTTTTTTTAATGATTCATCATGTTGCCAAGAGTGGTCTTAAATGCCAAAGGAAGACTGATCTAAAAGAAAGAGGTTTTAAGAAGCAAAATAGAACAAAAAATATTTTTAGAAACATTGGTTACTATATAATGATGAAGGATTAAGTTCAATGAAAAAAACATATGAATTACAAGTCAGCATATACTTAATAAAGTAGACTCAAATAATACAAAATATTAAAGATGAAGAGGTGTAAATGGAGATCACTATGGTGGCAAAAAATTCTCCCTCATTAATTCAGAAAATCAGAGTATAGAAAGTATTTAGACAAATCTGTGTAAGATAAAGTAAACTGACAATATAGTCCAATAATCCTATATAAAAGTCATCTTAGCTAGGTTTCTATTGTTGTGATAATGCAACATGACTAAAGAATGGGGAGGAAAAGGTTTCTTCAGCTTAAACTTTCACCTCGTCACACATCCTAATCAAAGGAAATCAGGGTAGAAAACTGAAGCAGAAACCGTGGATGAACAGTGCTCACTGGCTTTTTCACCCCATGATTTGCTCATTCTGCTTTCTTATGCCACCCAGAACCACCTGTCAAGTGGTGACACTACCCACAATGGGCTGGACCTTCCCACATCAATCCTTAATTAAGAAAATGCCCCATAGATTTTCCCATAGGCCAACCTGATGGAGGTATTCTCTCAACTGAAGCTCTTTTTCCCAAATAACTTTAGCTAGCCTCAGTTTTGCAAAAGTCCAGAGAAGTGGCTTTATATTCATCAGTTGTAGAATACCATTTTCTCAAAACATATAGGCACTCATAAAAATTGACTTCAAGTTATACTGTAATTAGTTCAAAATGAGAAATAAATAATTCATTTCTTTGATCTCAATAAAATTAAGTTCAAAATTAAAAGCAAAAAATAATTAAAACACTAATTATATCTGCAAACTTCATAATTTCTTCCATATTTTGAACTAAATATAATTATTTTGACATTTTTTACATACTAAGATATTTCTTTTTTATTTTATATACTTTAATTTGTGTCTATGTGTGTGCCTGCCTGTTTATGTGCATGTCATGTGTATGGAGTGTCAATGGAGGCTAGAAGGAATAGAGTTACTGATGGTTGTGGACTCAGAGCCAAACCCAGCCTTTTCAAGAACAGTGATTAGTCTTAACTGCTCTGCCATTTTCCAGCACCATAATTTTACAAATTTATATCTTGAATCATTTAATAGATTACATCAAAAGCAGTAAGACAACACTATAATATCAAAATACCCTAATAGACTTTGAAATAAGATAACTTTTAAAAATCAAATGCATATATCTAATTATTAAATTTGCAAGAACTTGGCATAAATCTATGCACTGATATCCCACAATAACAAGATGAGTTCAATGAGTAAATATTCCTATTTGGAAAGTAATAGAAACCAAAGTTAATTTGTCCAATTTTGCTACTACCTTTTTGAGCAAGGCATTTTTCTATTAAGGCACATGGATTTGCATCACCTCTTTTACTTCCTGAGACTTTCCTGCAGTCATAGAAAAGCAATGTCCACTGAAGGAAGTCAAAATTTGAGTTCAGAAAAGCTGGCGACTTAGCAGATGTGGGAAATGGAACTGTCTCCCAATTTCCAGGTATGGTCTCATCTGTCCTCTGAGCAGCCAGAATCTAAAATGTGTCATGAAAATATGTAATTCACATGATGAAATCTGTCTTTTTGTAACATTTATCAAGATACAGTTGTCTGAGTTGTTATGAAATATTCAATCATAAATATAATACTGAGTAGATAAAAAAAAGGCTTAAGAAATACATATAAAACACATGCACTGCGTATCTACAATACTTTGCCTAGAAGTGTTCTGAGTATCCTCATGTTTCTTAATCCAATCACACCTTATCTATTACCGGTAAAACTCTGTAAGACCTAGGGCTTCACTAAGCTATGTGAAAAGTCCTGGCCTCTTTGGAATTCATTACTGTACTTCCTGAAGTTCCCAATGTTCTACTTACATCTACGTCCATGTTTCTGACCATCCTTAGTCATTGATAAGAAGACATCATTACTCAATGTTGTACTCACTAGCTCTGCTTCCTCAGCATTGAATGTTCTAGAGGAGTTAGAACATTCCTAGAACACAAAGAATGTTTCTCGCTTCCATATGAGCTCAGTTTTAAACACCCAAAGGCATCTTGTCACTCAGTCACACTGAACTTAGGGAAAAACACTATCTTACTATGTACTCATTTTAGTTCGCAGGTGCTCCCAGACCCAAAACTTAGAACTGCTCTATTCCTTTGCCAGATTTTCCAAGTAGGATGCCTTTTCACCCTTTAAGATAAATGTTTGTCTCCAGTCATTAAAGTATTTCTCCTTACATTCAGTCTTGCTGCCATGAATCACAATGACAATAAGAATTGTCTCCCTGTTGCTGAGGCTCTTGTTTATCACAGTGAGGGACAGATTCATTATAGGGAAATGGAGAGGGAGACAGGAAATTGGAAGCATCTAATTTCACTGGATGAATTTATCTAAAGGATAGTCCAAGCCAGCCAGAACACCTGTTCCCATGTGTCTGGAACTGAAATCTCCTGAAGGAATAAGCATCTCCCTCCCTGGTGCCACAACTGTGACCAGATGGTTTCGCCACTAAGATTTCTTTAGCTTCTGGCATACATGTCCCTGCTTTCAAAGATAAATTTTAAAGCAATCAAGAGCTTCCCAGATTTGTCCTGTTTTGTTTTATTTGCACAAACCATTAACTCATTGTCCCTAAAGAGACATGCTTCACCGTCTTGGAGGAGGTCACCTTCTGCTCCACAGCTATTCAAGCAAGCCCTTGGGCAATAGAAAGAGGTTTGTTTCTGCTCTCACATATAAAATCCTATCTTAGGAAAAGTATCATGTGTGTGTTAAAATATAAGAAAAGGTCTACTCAAAGGTCGGCAGGGTAGAGAGAGCTAGCACATGACAAGAGGTAAAGCACACAGGTGGAGGATTCTGTAGCCCATGGGCACAGTGGTGCACAGTTTGTGAAAGGAGATAATGATAAAGTGGACCCATGGAGGACAAGACCTAGAGAACCCTGGCTAAAAGTTACACAGCAAAAGAGCCCTTTTTAATCACTGATAACTCTGCTTAGACTTCTACATGTAGTTAGTTACCTACAAGTGTTACATTTGAGTTTGAGAGTCAAGATGTGAAGGTTTTGAAATATGTAGAGAGACTATAGGCAAGTTTGGCTTAGAATTTAGTTATTCATTGTTCAAGTGGTAACCTCACATTTCAAAAAGTAGTGTTTTTTTTTTTAAATATATCCACAGATCATAAAAGATTTTGAAATCATGAAGGATGCAAGCCATGATTTTCCAATAATCGATGACAATATCACTTCATTTCTTCAAAATAGTCATGGCCATGCCTACTGTGATACGGTTATCATCCTACCACTTTTTCTTCCTGAGCTGGACCCTCCTTTCTCCAATCTGCATATATAACATTACCAACTTCACACAGATACAGACTTAGAAAAGGAATGTAGAAAAATACCTGATTCATTCTCTGTAATTCTCTTACATAGGAAGCGTTTTCCATAATTTGTAAAACAGAACTGAAGCTGGAAACACTTAATTCTCATCTCCTCCAATCCTGTCATTTAGAAATTCAGGAAACAGAGCTCTGTCTACTTAGTGATCTAATTAAGTTTGGGTCCTTAATGGTGACCTAAGAATAACAACAGGTTTCCATAGCTCGAGCCTAATATTCATTGCGGTATTAAAAGTAATCACAATTAAAAAGTTCTAAGACCCAGACTAAACATAACAAAAGACATCAGCTCCTTCTACTTCTCTCAGAGGATGGTGGAACTGGCTCATACATCTTCAGCTAAGCAGTTGGGATAATACTGGCTAGATTTTAAAAGGTTTTAGGTCTTTGTACATCCTGAGATCTGTACTGCACATATTGTTTGTCAAGTCTCATTGAAAGACAAATGGGAATTGAAGGCAAAGCCTTAAACCCAGAGGTGAGAACTGTCCATCTTTTTTTGACTTTTCACTAACCCTCTCTGGCCAGAGTCTTCTCCATCCATAAGCTACAGAGAAGAGCTCATCATCTAGATCTCTTAGTGCTTTACTTGAAAATGGTGGCATATCTTGCACTGAATGAGGTGGAGGATTAAAAACACCACATGTGATACTAGCAGTTTCAACATCTTGGATTCCATGCTGAAGACTCTGATCCATTTCCAGCTGATTTTTATGCAGGGTGATCATCAGGGTTCTAATATCGTTCTTTATACGTGTGCATCCAGTTTCCCCAGCATAGTTGTTGAAGATGTTCTTTTTCCTACCCTGTATTTTTGGCATTTTTGTCAAATACCAGACAGCTATAGTTACATGCACTTACTCTGGGGTTTTCCATTCTTTCCTGTTGGTGTTGTGTCTATTTTGGCCCCATACCATGCTATTTTTATTACTGTAGCTCTTTAATAAAGCTTGAAGTCAAGAATAGTAATCTCTCCGGAATTGTTCTTTTTACCCAGGATTGATTTGGCTATCCAGAGTCCTATGTGGTTCCATATGAATTTTAGGATTTTGTTTTCATTTCTATGAAAAATGCCATAAGGTTTTGATTAGGATTGCAATGAATCTGTAAATTTCTTCTGGTAAAAATTAATGGTTATTTTCACAATGCTAATTCTGTGCAATCCATGAGCATGAGAGGTATTTTCATTTTCTATTTTATTCCTCAGTCTTTTTCTTTGGAAATTGAATGTTTCATTGTAGATGTCTTTTACATCCTTGTTCAAGTTTATTGCTAGATACACTTTTTTTGAAGCTACTGTGAATGGACATATTTCCATGATATCTTTCTATGTGTGTTTATTATCATTACACAAAAAGGCTACTGAGTTTTTATAAGTTGATTTTTTTTTCTGCATCTTTGCTGAAAACATTCATTCTTTTTAAAGTTTTATAGAACATCTGAAAATATGTATAATTTTACTTCCTTTCCAATTTGTATCTCTTTCATTTCCTTCTCTCGTCTTATTCATCTAGGTAACGATTCAAGCGCAATATTGAAAGGGAGTTTATAGAGTAGACGGTTTTGTCTGGTTGCTGATTCTAATGGGATTGCTGCTAGTTTTTCTGCATTTAGGATGATGTTAGCTGTGGGACTGCCACACATAGCCTCTGTTTGTTGATGTGTGTTCCCTCAACTTCTCCTCTTTCTAGGACTTTTGCCATGATGGCTTCCTGGACTTTGTCTAATGCCTCTTCTGTATCTATTGATATGAACAACTTTAATTCAATTTATATGATTTGCTACATTTATCAATTTACATATGTTGAAACATTCTATCATTTCGAAGATAAATCCAACTTGATCATTGTTGATAATTTTTTATATACACCTGTATTTAGTTTGCAATTATTAAGGATTATTACATCAATGTTGATCAAAGATATCTACCTATAATATTGTTGTGTTGTCATTGTTGTGTATTTAACTGGATTTAGAAAGAACTCAAAGTCTTATTCTATAGATAGTTGCTCTGCTATGTTCGTTGCTGCTCTATTTATAATAGCTAGGAAGTGAAACAACCTAAGGGACTTCAACAGATGAATGTAAATCTAGTTATCTGTGAAGAAACATGAAAGTGTGGCACTTTCAGTAAATGGACAGAAAATATATTGAATGAGGTAATCTAGACCCAGAGAAACAAGTGCCACATGCTTATTAGTTGTAGATCTTAGCTTTCAATCTTTATACAGGAGTGTAAAACCTAGAAAAATCTTAAAAACTAGGAAAGATAATGAAGAGGGGTTCAAAGAGGAAGACAGTAGGACATAGGTACTATTAAAGGGACAATGAGAAAGGGAACATTAACTAAGAAGAGAGAGGGAGAGCAATACAGAAGGAGGGTGAAGCAGGGTGAATAAATAGCACTAAGAAGGTCTGAAAAAAATCAAAGGGAAACACTACTTTATGTTTATTTAAATATATATATATATACATATATATATGAAATGAAATTATACCGCTTGGGATGATAATATTCTTTTCAAGATCCAAAAATTATTAAGAAATTCCCACTCCCAAGCATGGACACCTTTTTTGAATTGTTGGTCAGGGGAATCCAAGAGACTGTCAAACAGTATAGCCGATTGGCATTTGCTTGGTTGCCTCACAGAACTTGAAGGTCCACATTTCAGACACTGAACTTGGAGAAACTCATTTGGAAGTGACTTGGAAGCCTGAGGAATCTTTCTTCTAGTATCTGAAAATGATATGCAAGCTGCAAAGGATGAAAAGCAATTAATACGCCTATCCGGCTGTAAAGACTAAAAATTACAATGACCAGCTAAGCAAAATATGACCAAGGGTGAGAAACATTGATATTTATATATTGTGGGTAACAAAGCTGTCTAATTGGACTCAAGGAACCCTAAACGGAGGAAAATTTCATGCCTTGTACTGTAAACCTAGCCAACTATCTGTAGCTGGTTAGGCAATGAACTCTAAAGAAAAATCTGTACACTTTTCTAAGCTAGGTTAAACTCTAACTGCAATCTAAATATTTATTTTCATGCCCACAGATGGTATAACTCTCCCTCATGAAGAAGTTTCTTTTTGCAGCAGATGGAGACCATTATTAAGCCACAACTAGTCAAAATACAGAGGGCAACTGGTTAAAGCATCAAGAATGCAATCTCTACATCACAGGGTCAAAGAACGTCAAAGAAGAGAAACTGAAAGATTTTAAGAGCAGGGGAACCAAGAATCTGTGCAAAATGGTGTCTTCTCTGTATGACAGGGAAGCTACAGCCATGAAATCTCAATAATACAATTGCAGAAACAAGACCTATCAGAATGTCAGTAAGAGATGACATGCCAGCAGGAATAAGGGAAGTCTCACATGCACCACTCCTAGATGGAGATCTATAGGCAATTAGTGGCTACTGAATGAGGGAGATTCATTCTTCTACCAGGGCAAATGTCCTAATCAATCATTTAGAGTTAACCATAGAGTGGTTAACTCTAAAGGCATGCATATAGGAACAACACAAAAAGGACTTTGCAAGTCATATTTGTGTGTGTGTGTGTGTGTGTGTGTGTGTGTGTGTGTGTGTGTGTGTGTGGTGTGTGGTGTGTGTGTGTGTGTGTGTGGTGTGTGGTGTGTGTGTGTGTGTGGTGTGTGGTGTGTGTGTGTGTGTGTGTGTGTGTGTGTGTGTGTGTGTGTGTGTGCATTTAAAGATCAAGCGGTCATGAATCTTAGAAGGACTGAGGAACATAAAGGGAGTTGGAAAGGAAAGAAGGAGGGGAACATATAATAAGTATAGTACTTATTTATAAAATTCTTAAGAACATTTTAATTTAAGTATACATAAAGAAAACAAAAATATGTATTAGGGCTGGAGAAATGGTTCAGTGGTTGAAAGTATATTCTGGTAATACTCTTTAAGAGGACCTGAAGTTAATTTCCAACATGGACATTGAACAGCTCACAACTGCCTGAAACTCCATCTTCAGATACATATACCTCCCAAACACATATACACAAAATTATGAATAATAAAAGTAAATATTTTTTCAAAAAATTGGATAACAATGTGGCTTTTCCTTTGACTCTAATCTCCTTTCCTTCCTCCCTCCCTCCCTCCCTTCCTTCCTTCATTCCTTCCACCCATCTTTCCTTCCTTCCTTTCTGCCCTCCTGCCTTCTTGCCTCCCTCTGCTTCTCCCTCCTTCCTCTCATCTTATCTTTGGCATTCAGGTATGAGAGAGGAGAGGAAAAACAGAGACAAGGAGACGGTAAGGTGGGCAAACACTCATAATAGCATGGAAACCATAGATTATTTACACAACTGGGATTTTAAGTATGCTCCTTGGGTTCCTGTGGGGAAATGTTTTAAGAAGTAAGCATTAAGAACAAGAAGAATAAGTATTTTATCGTCTAATAGAATTACTATTTTCTCTGACAAGTCACCAATATAATCAATTTTATTGGCTTAACTTTCACAAGTCAAATCCAATCATCCTCTCTAAGAGAAGTGGGATAGGGGTGCCAAATTTTGTGTAGACTTAGCATTTCAAATGTCCAACAGGCACATATAAACATGAAATATTAATGCAGGAAAGTTAATCAGTGACTTTTATTCTCAGTTCTGTGGCCTTCCTATCTAACAACCAAACATTCTGATGGAAATATAATCTCCTTCTTCACCAGTATATTTAACTTGCTCTCCAGTTCCCAAGGCTTATCAACTATGCTCTTTCTTTGCAAGTGGGAGCTGGGTCTATTTAAGAAACTGGGAAATGTTTCTACCCTAAAGAAATATCTTTGCCTAATTTAAGCATTTGAACAGAAATCATGGGCATTAAGTCAGTTCTGCAGAAGCCTCAGCATTGGGACTTGACTGAATGGGGAGATAAATGGCTGTGATTGTGACGAGAATGCTTCTTCTCCTGCACAGATGGGATTGGAGAATGCGCCCAAACAGGAGGCAGCTGAGAGGCTTGTGCATTTGGAGGACAGTTTTCAAAGGTGGAAGCTCAGTTTGTGTATCAGCCATTTGAGAGAATCAGTGAATGAAAGAGAGGTGGTAGGCTGGAGGGAAACACGGCCTGATGTCTTACCTTCCTGGATTCTGCTCCGTTCCTCTGTAACATCACAGTAATATCTATTGATTAAGCAACAATTTTCTACTTGGTGCCACATGTTGTGTGTGGTTTCACAGGAAAGTGACTGTTAATTGAAGAGAGAAGGTCTCCTGAAGAGTTTAGAAGGGACCTTTTGGGAAAGAGAGCAGATAAATAAGTCAATGAAGCAAACCAAGCAGAAAAGATGGTGTGTGCAAAGACACCATTTTTTTTTAATGGTTTCTCTCTTCTACCACAGGCTTAGGGCTTTTAAGACAGTGTGCTCATCACCATCCATAGCGAGCATGTGCAGTTTGAGGGAAGGCCCATAGAAGGAGAACATTCAAGGACAAAAGACAAACTTTCTTGGAAAGCTCTTTAGCACCATAAGCCAGGATATGGATCCATAAAACACTTGGACCAGGACATGCCCACTTAGAACAGTGTTCAGAAACCCACACACCTTGGTTTGTATTCTAGTTCATAACCCATTCGCTATGACCATGGTCAAGTTCCTTAGCTTCCCCTTTGCTTGGTTTCTTTGCAGTTAGAAAAGTGCTTGTCACTAGCATATATTAAGAATGTATCCGTTGCTAGCATACACTCCAGTGGCAATGTCTTTGTTGGTAAAGTACTCGGTACATAAGCATGAGGATCTGAGTTCAGATATCCAACACACCCATAAGAAGCCTGCTGAAATTGCGTGTGCCTGAAATCATACAGCTGAGAAGGCAGAGACAAGGAATCCATAGAGTTCATTGGCTGTACACCCTAGAGAAATCGGTGCTCCCTAGGTTCAGTGAGATACCTTTCGAAGAACTAAGGAGGAAAGATTTTGAAGAAGGCATAAAACACTGATCTCTGACGGTCACACAAAACACTTGTATGAACACCCATTTATACATAAACACATATGTTTATATGTCACACACACAATAAATGCTAACTAATAAGTGTGTATTGCTTAGTATATATTTCTTAATAACTTGTAACTATGCTGCAAGAATTCTCATCTTATATTTTAGCTATTTTAGGCAGCAGTGAATGAGAGAAAAGAGACTATGTTTTTCTGGGTGTGGTTCTTGACATTATATAAAAATACTTATGTGTATTTAGTTAGGACTGAGATTATTAAAAAATGATAGCATCAAATACTTACAACAAGTATGCCTTTTTCTCTGTGCATAATATCAAGCAGGACATTGTAACATAAATTTCAGATTTAAGTATGTTTTTCCAGGGAGAGGATACTAACTTTGATCAATGCTCCAACATCTCCCAATTTCTAGATTACTCATTCATAAGCATTTTACACAAAGTATTATGTTGCATGTCCACCTTCAGTGACTAAGTTAAAAGCAATGATTCTTACTCCTAAATTAAAATATAGTCTACTATCCAACTCAGCCGTGATCCTAACAGATGTTTATTGACATTTTGAGGGAGGTGGGAATAATACAGACAAGCAGAAACCAGGAATTACTGTCTTTGTACCCCAAAACTTCTCTTGATCATCCACAAAGATGAACGTGATGTCAGCCTATGTTCCAAAGAATCAATAGAAGAGATGTTTTGGTTTTTTAACTTCCCCCAATCAGCAGCTTATAGAATATTTGGTTTGCTTTTACTTCAAATGTAACTCAAGTACATAAATTCAGGGAACAACCAGCTAAGCCATGGTGGGATTTAGTTCCAAGATTTCTCTCCAGACACTGAGCTGTATCTTCTGTTTATACATTGGCTATTTTGGTTTGTTTTAAGTTATTTTTAATTTTGTATTTAAAAATCTCAGGGATTAGAGAGATGTCTCAGAGGTTGAAACACATACTGTTCTTCAGAAGGATCTGGTTTGGTTTTCAGCATCCTCACAACCACCTGTGACTCCAGCGCTGGAGATCCAGAGCCCTTCCTCTGGTGTTCTCACCTACCTGTGATAAACCCACATGCACATATATTTACATAGATACAGACATATGTGCATAACTTGAAAAGAAATAAATCTCTAATAAGTCAAGTAAACATGAGTAATTGAATTCATGTCTAGTAAAAACACACCTGATTCTCAGCCCTGTCTTCATGAGTAATCAGGGTTAAAGGGTAGTTGTTAAAGTACTTATCACCTTCCATGCATGAATGTACAGACACATGTATACATATAGTTTTAATTACAGTCTTTGCCTAAATGACATACTTAGCATTAGCAATCTAGGTTTCTTTCATATCACAGTACATATTGGGGTCTCTCTATGTGAATGTATGACTATATACATGTTGTGTATACCTATTCTACAGTACAGATACACTGGAGTTCAAGTGGCTGCTCTGATACACATGATGGTAAATTTCAGATCTTCATTGCATCTTTAGGTACATGAAAATTATCTTCTAGAAAAAAAGATACTTGAAGGAGAGTCCCTAGGGGAAAGACTATGCATATTATATTTTGCTGAAACTCTGGGTGGTGGTGGCACATGCCTATAATCCCAGCACTTGGCAGGCAGAGGTAGGTGGATATATGGGTTTGAGAACATAGAGAAACCCTGTTTCAAAAACAGTTCCTTCTCCAAAAGCTTAGAAAATTTCTATGCACATTGTTACACACATACACACCACACACACACACACACACACACACACACACACACACACACACATACACACACAGTGGTTTTTAACATCCTTGTATCTACTGTGAATATCAAGCTTTGTAATTGTTGGTACTCAAACAAGAAAGAAATATCACTTTCTGTTCATTTCTACATCGCTGCTTCCTAATAAGGTTAAACATCTTCTTCAGTAATCTTTGCATAACGTTTAGTAAACTAGCTGCTGAGTGCTTGTTCTGTTTCATAATGCATGACCCTTTTACAAATTAGAATGACTAGCATTTGCTTTGCCACATATACAACACATGTTTCCAAGTTTGTCACTTATAACTGTGGTAGCATTTAAATTTAAATGTCTTTCTTTTTTGTGTAGATAAATATAACAACTTCTTTCTTTATGACTTTTGAATTTTGGGCTTTTCTTTAAAAAACTTTCAAAACCCTAAATTATAAATAAATATTCTCCTCTCTTTCACAACACAATTATATATGCATATGTACATGCACACATACATACATATGAATGTGCACATACAACTTAATCATATTCTGAATTGTCATTCAATGTTCTTATTACTATTTTAGGATAGAAACTTCTTTGTTGAATTCATCAGAGCACAATAGACAATATTATTTCTTCACATAAATGGCCCTATGTATAACTGATCTAGCAGTCTCTTTTTCTAACTAAACTGTGTGTTCCTAAATAATAATCCACGTGGCGTGGCCTTAGTTATTATAGTATGATATTGACTATTTTAAGCAACAGAAAACCAACACCACTGTGTTATTCCCTGCACAAAGTTCTTGTTTATTTTTATACTTTTTTCTTTTCAACTTGGACTGTAAACCAAACCTGTCACATTCCATAAATACTTCCTTAAAGAATTTATATGGATGGCGTTAAATTTATAGATTGTCTTGGAGAGAAATAGTACCATTTAAATATTCTCTTCCAGGGACATGCTATGCCTCTGCATTTATTTAGATTGATTCATATCCTTCAAGAAGTGTTCGTGTTTTTTGTTTTTTTTTTTTAATGATCTCTCAGACCTCTTGGATTTAATTTTTTTCTGTCTTGGTTTCTGCTCCAGTTGTGCTTTGTATGTTGTACTATCAATTTGTTCTAACTAGTAACTGCCCTATTTTAAAATTCATTGTATATTGAACTTTCTGTGTGTTCATCTTACAAATTTTAATTGATTTTCCCACCAAGTGTAGGTTTTCCAATTATTATCTTATTGCACACAAATGGAAATTTTATTCTTGCTTAATTAATACACACATACATTTGATTTTTATATTAAAATTTGTATAAAAATGTGCATAGTAATTATTAAGTATATGCATTATTTCTTAGTATATAACCATATCATATTCATTTGCAAATAAATAAGGCATATTTAAAACTGCAAATTTCCATCACTTTTCATCATATCTACAGCAACAAAAATAATCACTGAACACAATGTCATGCATAAAAAGTAATAGCTTAACTTCCTTCAAACTTCAGATAATATGAGTCCCTTATAATGTTATCATAGTGTTTTGAATAATAATGAAATATCTCCTGTAAGTTAGGCATTTGAAAACTTGGTCCCCAGTTGATAGCTACTTGGGAAGGATTAGGAATGGCCTTTTGGAGAAGTTGTGTCAATGGGGACGGGCTTAATGTTTCAAGCTTCCCACCATCCCAGGTCACTCTCTGCTTTCTGCTTGTGGATGGTGATTTGAGCTCTCAGATGCTGCTCCAAGGCTATATTTGACTGCCTGCTGTCACATTCCCAACCATGATAGTGGTGGACTTTTATACCTCTGAAATTATAGCCTCCAAATAAACCCTTCCTTCTATAAGTTCCCTTGATCATAGTGCTTTATCACAACCACAGAAAAGTAATTAAAGCTACAAAATAGTGTTTTAATGAGTTTTATGTACTTATTAGGCAAAATAATCAGCATAATTCTAACAAAAATCATACCATATTCCATTGCATGTTGCCTCACTTTATATTATGCTGATAGACATAACTAAATATATGTAATCACTGTAGAAACTATACTAATAATAGACTACTATCTTTTTACTTTTCTATGGCTGTGATAAGATACCATGACCAAGGCAACTTGAATGTAAGACATCTTTCTATATGTTGTGAATTACAATTGGATAATAAAGAAACTGCTTTTGGCTATGGCAAAGCAGCTTATAAGCAGGTGAGAATTCTAAGCATAGATAAAGGAGAAGGAGGGTGTAGTCAAGAGATGCATGTCCAGCCACCCAAGAAGCAAGATGTAAAAGTACAGGTAAAACCACAAGCCACATGGAAATACTATAAATTAATAAAATGAGGTGAGTTCAATTGTAAGACCTAGCAAGTAATAAGCCTGAGCCATAAGCTAAACAGTTTGTAATTAATCTAAGCCTTTGTGTGATTGTTTAGGGCTAAATGGGTGCAGTAGTGCAGGCTCAAACCTCAGACCAGACAGGCCAGAAACCTCTGGTTACACAATTTATAAAATGAAGAATTTAATTGGGGCTTACAGCTTTAGACGGGGACTCTATGACAATTATAGCAGCAAGGATGGCAACAAGTAGGTAGACATGGCCTTGGAGCAGCTTCTGGGAGCTCATGTATTGATTCACAAGTATGATAGAGAGAGAGGGAGCACACTGGGAATGGCTGAGATTTTGAAGGCCCAACAACCCCACTGTCACACCTTCCCCATCAAGTCCATACCTCCTAATCCTTCCCAAACATTCTAGTAACTGGAGACCAAGTATTCAAATATATGAGCCTACAGGTCTATTCTAATTTAAAACACCACACCAACTATGCCCAGCCATTCTATTTAAAATCATTTGTGTTTTGAGGTTAGCAGATGAGTTCCTACATCATCATTCTGAGTACCGAGTAGGCAAAAATTCATCTGTATTGTTGCATATTATTGTACTTCACTCACGTTACTTATAATTTAGCATTTCATTGTTTGAAAATTTAACAATTTATTTCATAGTCATCATTTATAAAAAGCAGCTGCTCCTAGGTTTTTCTCACAATTGAAATGATTGCTTATTCTTCTTATACATGGGTGTAAGAGTTTCCATGAGATATTTGTTGTTCACAGAGATTATGAAGGTACAAATTCTTACAGTTGTAAATAAATTTACTTTATCTAGAAAAGGAAACCCACTCCCATTTTCCTAGTGAACTAGTATAAATTGTTGTTAAATTTCAATGTTTGCTTTATCTAAAGTGGATGAGTTACCTATTAGTAAAAGAATTCTATATAACAAAACTATGACAAATCCCAGAGTCTTAAAACATTTCTTCTATTTCATTCATTCTTAATAGGCTATGGTCAGGTAGTGAAGGCTCAACCCATTTACATGACTTCAGAATAAAGGTAGGGTCCAGTGGGTTCTCCATATCCCTCCTTCTTCAATTAGCAGGCTAGCTTTCACCACTTGACTTTAATGGTTTTAGGAGAATTTAGTTACATGTAGTATGAGGTTTCTGGCCTAGACTTTTGAGCCTAGCCTCAAGGTTTAGAGCTGCAGACCCACGGACCCCACAGAGACACACAGATGCTTACATTAATTTTAGGCTGATTGGCCTAAAGCCCAGGCATATAACTTGCTAACTCTTTTCCCATAAACTAACCCATGACTCATCCTGTTCAGCCATGTGGTTCGGTATCTTTTCTCAGAGCAGCATAGTTGTCCTCTGCTTCTTCTGGCTTCTCTCTAGCATTCTGCTCTGTTCATCCTGTTCCTAGAGTTTTCTTAGTACGATAGCCCCACCTATACTTCTTGTCTGCCTTTGGTCAATCAGCGCTTTTTATTAAACTCACAGGTGAGACAATTATTTACAATGTAACATCATAAATCCACTACAGTTACATATAGTCTAGGTATGCTACTTATGAAATTTGTCTATTTTACACATTATCTAAACCATTGGTCTTGAATGGCTCATGATTTTCATATACTACACTCTAAAATATACTTGCTGTTACCTATTCTCATTTTTCCTTCATCAAATTAAACATTTGGGACTGATTTCCTTTTTAATTAATAAAGTTTTTCTAGAACCGTCTATTTGATTACAGTGCTCAGCTCTTGACATTCTCTTGTTATTCATTTATTTTTTCCTAATTAATCTGTTCCTATCTTTCTTATCTCCATTCATTATACTTTTGGGATTTATTCTATTAATTTCTTAAGACAGATGCTTCATTTGTCTTCAAATAATGAGCATCTATAGTTATATATTTTCTCTAAGAATTCCCAGCATTACCTTCTTCATATTTTATATGTAAATTTCAGCATATTGTGTGACTCTTTGTGTCTTTATTATTGTTTCTACTTTGAACATGATAAATTCAAATAGCATCCATCCACTTATTTTAGTGTTTGCTTTGAACTTTATTGCATAAATATCAGAAAATTTAGACTACATAATGATTTTATGCAAGTTCTGAAAACCCAATTTTTACTTTGTGTTTACTGTTTTTAAAATAGTATAAGCCTTGCCTCAGTTAAAGGTCAGTTCTCTAATTTGAGAGTTTTATGATTTTAAATATCTATCAAAATAAGCTTTTTATTTCCCCCATTGAGATTTTTGCACTCGTTTATCTCTCACCATTGTCCCGTCTGTAACAAAGAAGTGTGACTATCAACAGTTGAGAGAGGTAGATCCAAGTCTCTGAATAATGATAGCCACTTTTTCCCTGTGGTTACATCTGTTATCTCTTAATGTTTTAGCTTTGACAACATATTTAGCATAAAATTAATTACTAAACCATCTTAATATATATGATTCAGTAGTGTTAATGACATTCACAGGATTGTGCAGCCATCATGAACACTTTTGTGAAGCATTTTTATGCTCTAAACAAATTCATAGAATTATTAAGCGGTTAATGTCTCTTCTCCGCTTTGGTACCAACAAACTACATTCTATCTCTATAGATTTTTCTATTCCGTATGCAATGTATGTTCTTTTGTGACTGGCTTGTTTCATTTAGCATGTTTTTAGTTCACCTATGTTATAGGATATGACAGAATTCTATTATTTGTGTGGTTTGATAATTTTTCATTGGATGCGCACAGCACAATTTTTAATTGTTTTACTTTTTATCTGACCATGTGAATTGTTTCCATCTTTTAGTTCATACAGACAGTGCTGCATTGAGAATCATTATACAAATATCTTCTTGAGTTCTAGCTTTCAGTTTGGGGGCATTACTGGATCATATGACAGTTTTCTGAGTAGCCCCCTCAGAAGAGTGTTCCCACCACCAATGGATAGTGGTTTCAATTCATCCATCTCATTGACAATCCCTTTTACTTTCCTTTATTTTGTAAAAAAAAAACAAAACAAAACAAAAACTTGTAGACACATCAGTAGTCATAAAATGACATTCTGGTTTAGTTCTGAAAGTTTCCTTGACAGCCACCATTTCTGGTTCTCTTCTATCCTCTTTCACAGTGAGCCTTACGTCTTACAATGAGGGCTAGATATTAGCTATTTTTCTGTTGTGCTGACCAAGGAAAGTTATAGAGAAAAGGGTTCATTTAGGCTTATGGTTCGAGAGGGTGGGTCCCATGAGACCATCGTTGTGGTGAGGATTGCCACACAAGGCAGGCATGGCACCTGGAGCAGGAAGCTGAGAACTCATATTCAACTGTAAGCACAAAATATTGAAATGGAAGTAGGCGAGGTACACAATCTCAAAGTCCCACCCAGGGTGATGTGCTTCCTCCAGCAAAGCTGTACCTCCTAAACTTCCTTGAGCAGCAATATCAACTGTTGGTAAAACACCTGTGCCTATCGGGGATATTTCTCATTCAAACCACCACAGGGTATGAAATAGATGCCCTGTTTAGGGCTGAACACTCTGCTTTGTGTAGTCTCTGTATTTCAGTCGGTTGTGGATCCATGTGTTAGTCACTGTCTACAGCCCTTCTGATGAGGGAAGGTTGAAGTGATACACTGATATAGGGATATAGTGAGAGTCATTAGGACTCAGTTTACCACTGTGTGCATTTAGCACAGTAATAGTGGCAGGCTATCTCCTTGGGCTTATGACCTCTCTAGCCATAGATTCTCAGCTCTGATAATTGCATCAGATATGAGTTCAGTCTTGTGGAGCTTATTTTAAATCCAATTTTTAAAAACCAGTTGGTTACCCACAACGTTCTTGTCACCCTTGCACCTATGGGTATGTCCTTCCAAACAGATCATTATTGCTGTGTGCAGGGTTCATGGATATGCATGATTGATAATTACTTTTCTCCTCTGACAGCATGTATATATTCTTTGAAAGCTAGCTAATAGGGATAAAAATTCCAGCTGAATACCAGCTTAATTTTTCCTGTTTCTGTATCTCTACTATGTGTCTTCTTCAGTCATGGGGTCACACCTTATGTTCTGGAGAATAACAAACAGCAGTGGCAAAACACCCAATGGCGTTTAGGGATCTATGAGACTAACAGCTCCAGCAAAGGAAACTCATGCATAACACTAGATGTTTTTATTTGTTATTCTGTGGTATCAATAGGTCTTGTATAGAGTAACTCTATTCAAACTCTATTTCTATTCATTAATGCTTTGTGTTACTACTATTCAGTGGGTATTTTTGTTGAGCTTTGATTATGACTTTATATTTGGATGAATCTGTTATTTGGAAAAAAAAATAAGAGTCTAAACTGGTGGGTGAGAAGATCAAAGAACACTTGATTTCATTTATTTGGGAAAGTGAGAACACTTGTTCCAGGAACACACTAGCCCCTTCCATGTTGCAAGTACAAATGAGGAGCTTCTGGTGTCCTGTTTTCTACCTGTAACTGTCACAACTGATCTTGTTTCTCAATCGAGATCAACACTGATCTTGATATTTGTTCCTAGTCCTTTTTATCATCAGGCAGTGGCAAAGGGTGGCTTCAAAAATTCATTTCTTAATTTAAGATAAGAAATTAATTAAAAGAGATGTTTTACCCAGACAGAATCTTGTCTTTTGTTGATCAAGTTTTTTAAGGTGAAGGATCTTTAGAAAAATGTATTCTATTATATGCCATAAAGAGATCCAAAATCACTTACTTCTGAATGTCATAGCAATTCAAGAATATAGCCTGTTATTGTTTCAAGAAAACCATGCCATGTAGCCACCCTTGAAAAGCTCATTAAATATTAAGTCCTGCTCATAGTGAATGTTCATTCAGCAGCATGACTGATGTAGTCCATTGTAACAGACCATTTCTCCAGTAGACACTACTTTGTGGGAATGGACTGTGCCCAATTCGAGATATGCTACCATCTGAAAGACAGTACTTCAGGACCCTTTAATCTCAGTTCATTACACACAAAACCTGAGGTAATATATAATTGTTTCAAGCCACTAAATTTTGGAGAAGGCTTGAAAAGGTCACTGAATAAATAAAATGATTACAAGCATGAAGGCCTGGGTTCAAATCCCCCAGAGCACATGTAAAAATTTAGACCTGACAGCATGTACTTATAACCCTAATATTGGATATAGCAACTGGTAGATCCCTGGAGCTAACTGAAAGCCATTGAAATCCAACTGAAAAGCTTCTGACTCAGTGAGATACACTCTTTGAGAAGAAATCAAAGGGAGAGCAACAAAAGAAGACACTCAAAGTCTTATCCTTGTCTCTGAGTACATATGCATCTCATTTGTTCACATGCATGCAAGCATACCCCCCTACACACACACACACTCACACACACACACACACACACACACACACACACACACACACACACACACACATACACACACACACACATTGATGGGAGGTATGTGCCCAGCATAGTTCTTTGAGGTTAAGTTTTCTCCTTACATGTGGGCTCAAGGGATCAAACTCAGTCATTAAGTTTGGCAGCAAGTGCTTCTATCTGTGGAACAATTTCACACCCCTCTCAAACTCACAAAGTGTTATAATAATAAATTACATTTCAACAGTAACATACAGTGTCAACACTAAAATTAATATCTGTCACTTTTTTAACAGGATGTATACATTTCCTGCACTGAAATAAGCCCAGTGTTCTAGGTTCTACAGGAATACCACAATCAGTCCATAAACCATAGATTTGAATGAATATACAAGTAAGGAATAAATATGGCCAATCACTGAGATAATCAGAGTGCCCAGAAGCTAACTCTATGCCTGACTCAGCAGGAGAACGTGCACTCTGTATGTGGGAAGATACTATAAGAAAATGATGGGTTGTTTCTCATCTGCTTTACTCTGGGGAGTTGTAAACATCTGACTGGCGGAGTCCCTATGTTTTATGTGTGCACATTTCCATTTTCTTTTGGAAAACAGAGCGGCACAAAATTTATAAGTGATAATTTCAGATTTACTATGGCTTCAAGTAGCACTATTAGCTGAAGTAATAATAATAAATAATATCATTATTTAGCTAGATGTCATTTAGCCATCTTCTCAGCTTCAATATTGATATTTAAAAGAAATAAACATGAAAAAATATAATAGTTTGTAATGAAGCTAAAAATGTCTTCTACATGGTAAATATAATAATCACTGATGCTATTTACAATATGACTTTTTAAAGTTAGAACTCTTTCATTCATTTTTCATTTAAACGTACAATTGTCAATAAAGACTATTAAAAGGCAGTTTGCTTTGCTTGGTCATGAATTGTGGCACATGAATATCAATAAATAACCCCTGTTTATTAAAATAAAGGTAATTATTGCCACTGTAAAATGAAAAAAAAAACTCCACAAAATGTTTACTTGGGAAATAAAATGAGGAGCTCTGGCCCACTTGCAAATGCAATGCATTAAAACATCGTAAGCTCTTGGGGAAAGGCATTTTTCTGAGTGTGAAAATAAAATGCATCGACATCCGGCTATTTAAAGCAGAAATGTACTGAGGCTACAAGGCAGACAATGGGAGGAGAACCCATTTTGCTTTTTAGCTTTTTTTTTTTTTAAGTTTTAGATCAGCATACGAAATTACAGTCAGCTTCCAGCATTCCATTTGTCACTCATCCATCTGGTTTGTTTCACTGTGTTGATTATTTATGTCTTGAATTATAGCTGTTCTTTTTTTTTTTTTGCTTTTGCTGTGGTTTTAAGAACAGCTTCAAGGGCAAGTGTGAAAGGAAATTTCTGAATGGGTTATTTGGTGCATGAAAAGCTTCATGAGACATAAATCTGTTTGCTCTTTTGATATATACCTTGGGATCATCCATTCTCTTAACTAACATAATCATGTTTTTATGTATCAGCACAAGAACAGGTCGATAATAATTAGAACAACAAATGGAAAAACATAAGCTCATCATTTTCTTCTGCTCCCTCAAAAAGATGCCAAAGCAGCATCACTAAATATGATTGGTCCTTGTCTTAAACCTGACCCTTGAGGCAGAAAGCAGCTGTGGATATAATTTGGTTAAACAGAGTTGCTTGTGTTTGAACCTTTGCTGTGGCTCAAAAGATAGATGGCTGGGACATGACTAAAGGCTCAGTTTGTTAAGTACCACCACACAAGCACAAGTGTCAGAGTTTGAATGCATAGCACCATGTGAAAGCCAGATGTCATTCTGAATATTTGTAACCGTAGTGCTGAGTGGGTGGAGACAGGAGGATCCCCAGAGTTTGCTGGCCAGTGAGTCTAGCCATTGGCAAGTTCTGAGTTCAGTCAAAGATGCTGTCTCAAAAGGCAAAGTGGAGACTGATAGTATAGGACACTCACTGTCAAGTCTCTGACCTGTAGACTCACATGCATATGTACATGCACAGACACTAAACATATTCTATACCTATGTCTCTAGCACCATTCAGCTTTCAAGGAATATTGATGTCCCACTTTGTTTTTAGTTAAGTGTAATTAGAGCCAAGTTTTGACATTGCCCTTGAACAAAATTTAATAATTTGAGTTTTGTCTCCATTTAAATAAAATTGGAAACAGAAGCAAGATGGTGTAACTATTCATTCATTTTGTTGTTCTATTTTGTATTGTTTTCTGAGGTTGGAGTTTAAGAAGGTAAAAGAATAAACAATCTGGCATTCTCCCTAAAGACCACACTATCACCATCGGTATGAATTCATTCTTCCCTAAGAGGACTACACCCTGGTAAGAAAGCACACAGTTCAGGAGTATAGTGGATTCTGTTTCAAGGTGTCTTTGGATCAGAAGAACTCCAGAGAAAAACAAAGAGTTACACATTAGTCAAAAACAAATTGTAATGGTATAAGACATAAATTTTATTGCAGTCCTGACAATGTTAGTGTCTTACTTTCTCTGCTTTGTATCTAACTTAACTGTCACTACTTTTGCTGTGGCATTATCAAACATTCATCTTCCATATGTTTACCTAGCACATCTAATAATGGGCTTCAGATCCTTAAAGTATTACACCATAGGATCTACTATAACAACAGTAATTTTCCACTTGGGGTCTGCAAAAATCTAAATGGATAAACTAGGTGCACTACAGGGATTCAAATGAGAAGACTCAATGTAGTGCAAGGTAAAAACAGAAAAAAAAAAAAAACTAATGTATTGAATGCCACGTTGCAATCTACTGGTGGACTCCAGTTTTAGATGATGTTATGCTTGGAGTGTGAAATGTTCCCCCATGACCTCATTTATTTGAAGTCCTGATTCAAAGCTGGTCATGCTGTTATAGAAGATTGTAGAGCCTTTGGAACCCAGTTTTACATTACAGAAGTGGGTCCTGAGGTGTAGATCTTGAATGTGTATCTGCCTGTGGTTCTGACCCAAGAATCCTACTTCCTGATCTGTCATGATGTGAACAAACTATACCACATTCTCCTGCATCCATGAACCCCATCATGCTTTCTTTTGAGATGGATTGAAACTGTAAGACAAAATAAACCCTTTAGTTTCTTTTATCAAACATTTTGTCACAGGGAAAAAATAGATTAATATCCTGGTTCCTTCCAAAGTCATCAGAGTAATGTATCCCTGATCAAGAACAGCTAACAATGCTTATAAGAGTTCTGAATAGTAAATTTTATTGGTTCAATAATGACCTAGTATTTAGATAACTGTTTAAGTAATGAGTGTTTAGTCTTACAAACTACTATTGAGTCACATTTATGTTTCAGATCTCAAAAAAATGCATTCATTACTGTTGAAAGCTTAGAAATTATTAGATTTTGTACCCAGCTCTTTTATGAGAATCAACTCACTTGAAGCCTAAGTCTATCCCTGAGTGGTTAATCCTAACAGATTTTTAAAAGCCACTTATTGTCATCATTTCCAAAATGATAATCATTCTGTTCATGAAACAGCATTTTTGCATGTGGAAAAATCAAGAATTCTTATGTGAAAGCAGTATGGTATGGAATTAGAATATAATACTCTAAGCCCCAGCTCTACTGTGCGATCATAGAGCAATAAGTTATCTGATGTTTTTATGCATATAAAAACATAAAAATATGGACATAATACATAAAAGAATTGTTTAGAGGGATTAATATGTGAAGCAAATGCTAGTACTTGCCATGTCCACTTGGGAAATCACCAACTCTCTTCTTAAGTTAAGGGTTGGATTCTCTCTACAGTATTCTTAAGTCATAATTATCTACAATCAATTGACTACATCTTGTGATGAGAAGTATTTCGTATAATTAATTACTTCAATATGCAAAGTGAAACTTTCTGGCTTTTAATTTTTATTGTTTGTCTTTTGTTTTGGAATTCAATGAAGATGTATGGTTCATTACTTTTTTATCTTCAATAACAATTTTATTAGGAGTTTAACAGAAAAAAAAAAAACCCAAGGCAGTTAAGTTATAAATCCCAGAAGCTGCCCAGAGGAGAAGAAAGGAGGCAACAAGAAAAGGGCCATAACATTTAAGCCAATATAGAAGTCAGCAGTCACATGGTGAAGGGCTCGATGTGAGGAAGAGAGTAAAGTTGCCCAAAATGTTGGAGGAAAGCAAAAGTGTTAGGAAACCATGTTTAGAAACAAAATATTAAGAAGAACGGGGAAGTTACAGCTTTCTTGCCTACAGCTCAGTAAACTACTGCCATAACACATTTTAAAATGCTACCCATGAGGAATGAGTGATAGGCTACACATCCCATTTCAGCTATGACCTACACAGTGAGGACCGAGGGTCCTAGGATGCTAACACGTTGACAATAGTCAAAATCAACGGAGCACTAGGGTTTCTAGCATGTTAAAAATAAGGATTTTGGGGATCTAACCTTGAGCCAGTAAATAAAGCATAATGAAGACTTTATAAAGCCTAATGAAAGTGATTAGAGATAAGAGAAGTAACTCAGAGAGAGTAGAGTCTATGAAACTCAAAGAGGAAGTAGTTTGCATTGCTGATTGCTGTGAGGTTATTCTAGAATGCATTCCGATGATCAGAAAGTAGACCTGAGATTGTTGCTGAAGTGGTGGGGAACTTTACGGAAGTTAGTTGAGAGGCAAAGGTGATCAGACCATCTTAAGAACTCATAAGGTGTCTGGCAGGAAAATGGAGCAGGATAGTCTCCAGGGGTCACTTCTGATAGAGAAGCAAGTGAATTATGAGTGTGGCGGGTAGGCATGGTGGTGTATGACCACAACTGTAGCACTTAATGGATGCAGAAATGACAATCAGAAATTCAAAGACCTCCTTTACTAAATAGGGAATTTGAGGCCAGTCTGAGCTTCATGAACTTATACTGGACAAATCGATGGATTTGAGACTAATGAGAATGGTATGATGAAATACCTATGGAAATTGTCAGAAGTGTGAGATCAAGAAGCTGAAAGTGTTTTTGAGTCTTAGATGTGGTCAGTCTTTAAGCATCTACCGATATATAGATCAGAGGAACAAGGTGTCTGGTCACTGAGGTTTAAATGGTGCATTCCCGAAGGGTAACTTATTTTAGAAGTATTATATTGCGGGGAAGAGACACAACAACAAAGGAAACTCTTACAAAAGAAAACATCTAATTGATGGGTTACTTATAGTTTCCGAGGTTTAGTCCATTATTATGGCAGGGAGCATGGCAGCATACAGGTAGACAAGGTGCTGGACAAATAAAAGAGAAAAACTGGGCCTGGCATGGGCTTTTAATACACTAAAGCTCACAGAGACACAATTCTTCCAACAAGGTCTTACTTCCTAATCCTTCTAATCCTTTCAAATAGTGCCACTCTCTGTTGACTAAGCACTCAAATATATGAGCCTATAGGGGCCATTCTTACTCAAATCACTTCATAGCCCCTAAAATCAAGCTAAAAGCATCCAGTTATAACCAGACAGCAATATAGGGCATCTTCAGAAAGAGCTCTGCCCAAAAATCTGCAAGAAAGTATCTAAGGACACTCATGTATAAATCTGGCCTTCTAAGTGTCTTTAAAGTCTGCCAAGTTTTGTCAACTTCTGTTACTAGATCTACTTCAGACTTTGTTCATCCCTTCTGTAGACCACAAACTTTAGATGGTATGTCCACAAAGAGGTTTCTCCTGTCCAATCCACTTAAACTGTCTTATCTAATAGTTTACACTATAGCTGCAGTTAACTTTAGAAATACAAATCTGATTATTCAAGATATATAAAACGTTAATATGGAAAATCCTGGAGTGGTAGTTTATGCAGTAATACCTCAGAGGACGTAGAGATGGCATCTTGGCCTCAAAAGCAAGTTCCAATGCCATGAGAGACCCCATTTTTAAAAAATGTAGATGGAAACTAAGAAATGACCCCCAAATTTTAACTCTAGCCTTTTCATGAATACAAACACACACACACACACATATAAATTTAAAAAAATTAAAAATATAGTACCAAGGATTTTTCTTTGCAACTATTCTTTCTTATCTCACCCCATGCCTCACTAATTTCCAATCAAGTTATCCTTTTTCAAAGTCGCAAAGCATACAAGTATTTTTCCTAACTCATGTTCTTTTTACCTGCTCTATCCTATGCATTAGTTCAGATTAAATTTTGGATTCATTTGTATATAATCTCATACTTTTATACTTTCAAAGCATCAACTCATCAAGATTTGTAATTACTGACTTTTGCCACTTGCTCAGTAATGACAGTCTCCATACTAGACTATAAGTCTCTTGGGAGCAACATTTTAGTCTAATCTTACTTATCATTCCATATGAGCAGAAACATAATGCACGGCACAGACTCAAAGAAATAGTTTTGTGTGTATGACTGAGCTCATTAATTACTGTTAGCTCTGAAAGGTTGACATACATCTTGTCATTGGAAAACCATAACTTAAACTCCATGCAATTCGTCTCTTTTTTTTTTAATAGATTAAATAAAATAGCACATAGTAAGGCTTTTTATATACTGTTGTCTTTACTATGGTTGTAGGGGAGCCAGCAACAGAAATGGATACTGTGAGAGAAAGAGAAAATTATTTAACCAAGATAGAGAGTTCCATTAAAGGTGTATCTGAGACCTGTCCCCCCACCCCGAGACTTTTCTCCCTGTTCCTTGGAGCATGGACACATTCAGATGGAATAAAAATGTTTCTTGATAATATCAAAAGACATTCCCTTTACCCACTGGCATATGAACTCAGAATAATTATAGTTCCTTCGTGAAGTAGACTTTGGTGTATCACACATCTGTTTATATAACAATTTATGTAATTAGAACTGGGTAAAAAAAATCTTGTGAGACACTGTGACAGGATTCTCTTGAAAGCTGTAGAACAATCATTCATGTGATGTTGCAACTGTTCAGAGGCACAGTCATCAAACCATCCCTCATCAAAGCCCTTTGAGTGAAGTAAAAAAAAAAAAAAATAGGGATGATGATCTCAGTTCCAGAACATGTAAATTATTCTCTGTTTGATTTTCTATGACTTCGAGATAGGAAAACTGCAAAGAGAAACAATTTAGAAGTTATAATTTCAGCCATACAGTCTGGGCAATGTGGGTAACTGGTTATTTCTCTGAATATTTTTAAGAAGCACATTTTACAATTACTCACCAGCAAGGGCATAAAATACAATATCCTAGAGTCTCTATTGGTGTGTCACCAAAGGCTGCAGAAATATTACCAGACTCATAAGGAGACAAAAATCACAGAACCTGGGGCAGGGAGAGTGTGTGATTATATTTGTAGATTTTATGGGACCTTCCCTAAATATATTCATGTGAACCTCTGTCTCCTGTGATTTTTCAGACTTGAGAAATATGTCTCAGCCCTTCTTTCTTGATCTGAAGTCTCAGTTCCCTACCTTCCAAGACTGAAAACACATAGTAAATTGCTCTCTGGCTTGGGCAAAAATAACCTTCAACTATAGCAGAGTCAAGAATTGATCTAAAAAATCTGTCTTCAAAGTTACTTGCTTCCAGTTTGTATTGATAAGCCTTCTATCTTCTACCCGACAGACATACAGAAAATGCCTATACTTCATTCTTTGCAAAAACACCACAGACACAAGACAGAGAAAAGTAAAGCATACCTGTAGTAGGTATAATAGTCACCAGCAACTAATTAAAAGGTTAGTAATTATTAAGGGAATTATAGAGAAACATTCACAGATACAAGGGACTAAATAGCTGTGCAGTTCCTGGAAGTGTGGAGTAGTTCACTTGCTGAAACTCAACAGATCAGACCAGGTCCTTCATGCAAGAGTGAACAGGAAGCTGTGTACAGGCACTCTGATCTTATGCTGCCTTTAGCCACGCCTCAATTCTGCAGCCTCAAGGGTCATAGGTAAATCCCAGATCTATGCTGACCAAGAGGCCACACCTCTAGGTGAAGGTGATAGTGCCTGTTCTCCATTCCACATACTACTTTCATTGAAAGCATTCACAGTATAGAATTAGCATGTGATTCTACTGGATTTCCTTACAAGCCAAGGTATTAGGGGCAGCAGGGATGATCAGATAGATCAAGTTTGCTTTGTGGGAAATGTCAGGTAACCTACATAATTGAAACAGATCCATCAAGCATTTCAGTGAGACACATTTCTTGTTTGAAAATATGAGCGAACCATGTGTGTTTTGTAGTAATAACAGCTATCACTTTCCCAATACTCCTACATACTAAACACTGTGATAAGTCACTTATATTTACATTCAGATATTAAGTGGTTTAGTGATATAAAGACTCACACTTCTGATACTTCAGTCATCATCACAAACACTAAAGTCCTCACAGTCAAATGAATTTGGAACAAATAGAAGAACTTCCATTTACTTTGTTAATGACCAAGTTACAGATGTTGTTATTCTTGAGGATACTCCAGGTGGTACCATATGCAGCCTGAATGGACTTGGAATGATTCCAGGTGGAATGGCCTTGAATGGCTACACGTTTCCGGAACTGTTGTCCTTCATGTTGTTCCAATAATTACTGTGTTTACTGAGTCTTTCCTGTCTATAATATTTTGTGATCATCTGGTGGAATTCAATGCCATTTTCTCCATTCAGATTGGTGTGCAGGTGTGTAAAATTCCTGTAACTGGTCAACTCCTCTGCCCCAAAGCAGAACACTGTTCTATGCTTGGTAGAAGAATTTCCCATGTGCTTACGCCTAGCCAGAGATCATTTAATTATTATGTGATAAGGAGAAGCAAGTTAGAAGACATGCCAGCTGTGTTTGTCTTGTTAAGGGGGAACACTACTGTATAAAGTGCCAAGAGAATTGGATTCTCCCTTCCTGCATAATTTTACACTAGTCATTATCAAGATATTATTCCATTTTTGTGATATGATGAAGGTATTAAATCCTTAAGATAGAATAATCTATGTTTTCTTTTGAGTTATCTAGGATATTCAGTACTAAATATAGTACAGTGAGGAGTCATTGCTGCTGTTATTATTATTATCATTTGGTGCATGTGGGGCTCAGGGTAGAAGAATTTAAACAAGTGTTGGAACTGGGGCAGAATGAAGAGTTGGAAATTGATCCTGGGACAACTGGAATCTAGCGAATTTACTTTAAAAACAAAGAGACAATGTTTTACTTCTTTATTGAGCATTGAGGAACTCATTCCTAAGCATGACATAAAAGCCAGGAGTAGGTAAAGATAAGAGCCTAATGGTGGAAAATGTATAGCTGACGTCTTCGCTCTGGGTGACATTACTCAGGATGAATGAAATCCTTAAGTGTCAAAATAAACTAAGGAGGTCATGAGAAAGAAGCAGGAAGCCCACTGACACCAGACATCTCTGTGCCATGTTTGCCAAATGAACACAATCCAGCCTCTCCACTCTCAGGGTGGCCAACTACCACACAGCACATTCTCTTCTAACTTCAAGAGTTGCCTGCTCTTGCAAAGTCATCCTGAGACGAACCTGAGAGAAGTTGTCCTCTAAATGAACGCAACCCCCAAATAACTGACTGTCCTGCAGCTGAGATGACAGCTGGGGAGGGTGATGACAGGGAGGTTCCCACTGGCTCACTTACACTCATTCAACCTCCAGATCAGCTGTGCCCTTCTCTCCATCTGGAAAGAGAAGAATGACAGCCTATTGAAAGCCTGGCTCAGTACCAGCCTTGCTCCAACTTTATTATTTTATCTTAGGAAAGCACCTTGAAATTAAACGATAGATGTCACCTGTCATGTGAGTCATTCCCAGAAAACTGGTAATACTTGACTAAAGCCAGTGAACAGTCTACATCAACCATGACTATTACATTGTTTCATACAAACTGATGTGGGAATCAGTAAAAAAAAATCTTCAGGATTTTGGTAAACACTTATTATAATGACTTGAACAAAGACTAATGCAGATTCATGGTAAGTAATACTTATTATGAAT
Source organism: Phyllotis vaccarum (assembly GCA_033318265.1). Classification (NCBI taxonomy): domain Eukaryota; kingdom Metazoa; phylum Chordata; class Mammalia; order Rodentia; family Cricetidae; genus Phyllotis; species Phyllotis vaccarum. Next base: position 106,904,052 of record JARWLC010000006.1, on the reverse strand, counting down.
ATGTATTCTAATGCTTTGAATATATAATTAGTCTGCAGAGCACAGATTATCAGTGAACCAGACAATTAATTTCAGCTTTTTAAAACCATATCTCATTTAAATGTTTTATAGTGATTTTCCACAACTGGAAGCACAAAGTTTAGAAATAAAGGCCCCACTCTAGCTGTCCTTTATACTAAAATCATTAAATTAATATTAAAATTACACAGAATGAGTACAGGAAATTTTCCATGTACTTAGTTTTCTTAGTTCATTTATTGTTTCTGTGAGTTTTTAATTTTAAAATTATTTGAAATTTATATAAGTATTGAAAGAATAGTATAAAGAACTCAGACAAATAAATTCCCTCATTTTACATTTTATAATTTTTTTCTCATCCATTTTCTCATTATTGCCATGTATGTATTTGAACACATATATATGTGGATATATTTGTATTAATAATACAAGTCACTCTTCCTACCCATTGTCTTAGGGTTTCTACTACTGTGAAGAGACACCATGAGCACAGCAATTCTTATAAAGACAAATATTTAAGTGGGTGGCTTCCAGTTCAGAGGCTTAATCCATTATCATCTTGGCAGGACATGGCAGCTACAGGCAGACATGGTGCTAAAGAAGGAGCTGAGAGTGGAGAAGGAGAAACATCTTGATCCCTCAGGAAATAGGTAGAGAACTCCACAATTCACAGCTTGAGCATTGAAGACCCCAAAGCCCGACCTTACCATGGCACACTTCCTCCAACAAAGTCACACCTACTTCAATGAGGCCATACCTCCTAACAGTACCACTCTGTATGGGCTTATGGGGTCAATTACATTCAAATTACCACACCTATCTAAGAATAAGCTGCAGCCATGGAGCCATAATTTTCCTTTAATCCTTACTTATAGTAAGTATAATTATCAAAATTGAGATTTTTAATAGAAATTTAATTCAATGCTATTATAAAATCAAAGTCCTTATTTCTATTATATCAGTTGTTTCAATTTCCTATAAGGCAAAAAATAATCAAATCTTAAAAATATTTTTAAAGTATTTTTTTCTTGTTTTTGATTGGTTTTTTGATAATTTCATTCAATAAATTTTGATCACAATCACCTCTCCCCAAGCCTATCACAGATTCATTTCTCTTCCCTATCTACCCAATTTTGTGTCCTTTTTTAAAAAATCCATCCAGAGTGATTTGTGATGCCCAGATGTTCTTGGATGAGTGACTTCCCTAGAGGGGAGTCAACCTACCAGGCCAACCTACTCTTAAGGAAAAGGGCTCTCCCTCTCTCAGCATCTGACTGCCAGCAGCTCTTCAGTGAGGTGTGGATGTCAAGCCTACTTCCACTCTCCATGCTGGAATATTGCCCGCTACAGTTTTAGTGCATGCTATCTCAAATACTGTGAATTCATATATACAGCTGCTGAATCCAGAAAACAGGTTCCTTGTACTCATCTGCCTATGGCTCTTAAAAAATCTTTCTTTCCCCTTGTATATAAAGATTTCTGAGCCATGGAAAGGTGTATAATAAAAATGTGTGGCTCAGAGCCAAATTTTCTATAATCTTTTCTGTGCACTTGGACCAGTTGGAAGTCTCTGTGTTAATCACCATCTACTTCCAACAAAGATGAGGACAAATCTTTAGGTATAATAATAAGTCATTAGGATTCAATTTAGTACATTGTCCATTGAGCAAAACAGCAATGGTTATCCCCTAGAACCCAAGACCCATTTAGCCACACTTTCGTGGACATGATAATGATTTCAGGTATGGGTTCCAACATTAAATCTAGCCAAAAGTAGTTGTTTACTTCCAGAGCACTATTTCACGAATAGGCATGTCTTGCCAGACTGATAAAGCTTAGAAGATTCAACAGCTGGTTGAGATTTGGTGATTTTTCCCCCTCTTGTAGAATGCATAGCACACTCTAACATTATGAGCTACCTAGTAGAGACAATGCTTCCAGGTAAGTCTGAACTTGAATTCTGCATGTTTTGTGACTCATGCCTAGTTTCCTTGGCATCAGGATCTTACCATCAAATTCTGCAAGATAATCAAGAGCATTGGCTCTAGCCTGTAATGTTTAGTTATTAATGAGACCTAGTAGTAGTGGGGTTTCTAGGTCCCGGGTGACCAGAGACCTATACCCACCACCCGAGACCCCTTAGCAAACTGCCGCCACTGCCACTCAGGCCCCCAGAAATGACTCAGATGCTTGTATTAACTTTATGCTGTTTGACCTATGGCTCAGGCACATTTCTAGCTAGCTCTTACATCTTAAATCAACCCATTTCTATTAATCTGTCTGCCACATGGCCCATGGCTTACCTTGTTCCTTACATGTTGCTCCTTGGGCAGCTGGCTCAATCTGCCTCTGACTCTGCCCTTCCTTTCCTACCTATTCTGATTCCTCCTCCTACTTCTTCTATGATGCCTGTCCTGGCCCAAAACAGCTCCTTTATTTAAAGATTGATATTCACAGCATATAGAAAGGCATTCCCACATCACTTCCCCCTTTCTGTCTAATCAAAAAGGAATGTTTTAATTTTAATATAGCAAAATTATATATAACAAAATATCTATCAAGCAAGAATTACAGTTACAATATCTAGTCTATTTGTATTTAGCAAAATTAAAGAAAATACTCTATCATCTACCTTATCTTTATGAATCTAAAGTTTCATATCTAATATACCTTTCAAATGACTAAGAAAAACTATACCTATAACTATCTAATCTTCAACTACATCAAAGACCACAGAAGGATATATTTACCCAAGTAAACCAGAAGTGCAAGCGACTTCTAAAATCTAGAAAGAACAGAGATGACACCTATCTGCCTGGACAGTCACCCAAAGTTCCTTTATAAAGTTGGGGCATCCATCTTCAGCCTACAGGCCCAGAGTCTTTTATCATTTAAGTAAGCATGAAATCTGCTCTGCCCATTCTGGCACAGTTCATCAGTTGCTTCTCCTTGAGTCCTGAAGAATGTCTGACAGTTTTCTCTGTAAAGCAGGAACCTGAATGACCATCTTGGCTTGTTCTGCCAAAGTTCAGAGGTCGTCTTCCTATGGAACCTGCATGTCCAGTTTAAACATCATATTGTCAGGCAGTCAATATAAGAACAGGTTCATGTCCATTGGCTAACCAATGTTACAAATAGAGTCCATATGGAGTTTCTTCGATGCCCATTTTTCTCTTGAATTAAATTGGTGCTGCCAGGAGCAGATCTGTCTCACTGTCCAGAAAAGTCTAAGTTCTTAAAACATTTTAAATGCCATATTCTGTAGGTCTTAGAAGTATTTGAAGATTACCTACCTAATTGAAATATATCATTGTATATCTAAAAATCCTAACTAACCTAACTATAAGTTTGATTATTAAAGGTGACTATTAACCTTCCTTTCTTAATTATACATTAAAATTTTAAATCAGTTACATGAACATCATACCTTAAACTAGAATAGAAAAATACATACAGCATAACAAAATTGACCTTAAATTTGTATCAATAAACCAAAATCCACACCAATGTAAAACATTTCAAGATTAACAGCTGATTTTTTGATCTAAGTAAATTCAATAATCTAAGTTTTTAAAAATCATTTATATACCATATCCTTTTTTTCTTCTTAGAAAGAGATTAACTATGACCATTAGCCATTTATAATGAAAACAAACATCTAGAAACAATATTTGGGGAATTTGGGCATTGTTTTCCATTACTACTTCCTGCTGATTAAGGGGCGTTAAAAATCTCACGATAGTTGAGACTGGATCAGTCTGCAGCTCTGAAGCTGATACGGCCATCTTTTCCCATCAGGTTTTTTCAGGGGGTCTTGGTTGATGAAACCATATTTGCATGGAAACAATCCACAGGTTCTCATCTTCTGTGGAAACAAAAGCAGAACTCTTCTAAAGCAATAAATCCTTAGACACAAATTTCAAAATCAAAATACCTTTAAAATATATATTCTTGTTTAACTTAGTAGCCTTTGCATTTGCAATCCATTGTCTTTCTGCGGTTAGCTCATTAACAGTTAAAAAATTAAAAGAAAACACAATAACAACCAAAATCCAGATTTTGTGTCTATTTTCCATCTTTACGTGGCTTATTATATTTTTATTACTCTATTTCTCTCTTCAAAGACTTTTTCTAACCTTTCTTTTCTCTCTGAAGCCTATGTACCTTTTACACACATTGTAACCCGTTTACAGGTTTTTCTTTTCATCTGAATCTGTTTTATTGTGAATCCTTAATCATCTTCTAACCATAAGAGCTTTTAAAATACACTCTCTAAAAGAGCAGCATAGTTTTTGCAGATTAGGCTGAATCACTAAGTTCTCTTAAAGGGACCGCGTCTCTATTCATGGCCAGTGAACAGAGCAGACTAAAGAAAATGCTGTTTCTAAGAAACTGTCTTTGTTTACTTTTTGTTCAAAATAAACAGAAACTTTAAATCAATCACATGCTACTGAGTCTTCTGTGAGATTCAGGAACCTGCCTGACTGCAGCACTACCTGCTGCCAGTCCGCTGGCGCCATTTTGAATGTGACCCGGACGCCACGGCTTTCTTTGTACAATGACCTGCTTTAGATACACAATTTGGAAGCTCCTTTGGCTCAGCTTCTGATCTAAAATACTCTTTAAACTTTCTCAGGCTTTCAGTGGATATTCATTCAGCCCAAGTTGGGAAGCCATCTGTAGTAGTGCGGTTTCTTGCTCTCAGGCGGCCAGGGGCCTGGGACCCACAGATCTGCTGCCCAAGACCACTTAGCCACCCAGCTGCCCGCTCAGACCCCCAGAAATGACTCAGACACTTATATTAACTTCATGCTGTTTGGCCTATGGCTCAGGCACATTGCTAGCTAGCTCTTACATCTTAAATCAACCCATTTCTATTAATCTGTCTGCCACGTGGCCCGTGGTTCACCTGTGCTCCTTACATGTTTCTTCTTGGGCTGCTTGCTCAATCTGCCTCTGACTCCGCCCTTCCTTTCCTACCTATTCTGATTCCTCCTCCTACTTCTTCTATGGTGCCTGTCCTGGCCCAAAACAGCTCCTTTATTTAAAGATTGATATTCACAGCATACAGAAAGGCATTCCCACATCAAGACCTCTCCTGCCAATAACTCCAAGAGACAACGCATTCCTCATACTGGACTTCTTATTTACTATTCTATGGTGTGTAGCAGGGGCATCGTTATTTCATTATAGGGTAACTCTTTATGTGGGAATATCTTTCTGTATACTGTAAATAAAGGAGTGTTTTGGCCCATCATAGACACCATAGCAGACGGCAGGAATTGGAACATAGGTAGGAAAAGGAGGTCAGAGTAAGAGAGAGATTGATCCAGCTGCCCAAGGAAGCAACATGTCAAAGAACACAGGTGAGCCACGGGCCACACGGCAGACAGATTAATGGAAATGGGTTGAATTAAGATGATAGAGCTAGCTAGCCATGTGCCTGAGCCATAAGCCAAACAGCATGAAGTTAATATAAGTGTCTAAGTCATTTGGGGAGGGAAAAGTGGCCATGGGCAGATCCAGACCATGGAGCTAACAGGGCCAGAAACCTCACTGTTACAAACTCTATTTTAACTCTTTTTTATAAGTAGTAGGTTTCCATATGACCTTTTTGAAATGTCTATAGTGTTACTTATTCTTATATTACCTCATCTACCTTGCCCTCTCATCCTTCTTCCTCTTAAATCTTTTCTGCATTGTACCTTAATGATAAAATTCTATCAAAAATTAACATATGAACTGAAATAAAACATTCAGAGTTCAAGGCCAACATGGTCTACAGAGTAAGTCCCAGGACAGCCGGCACTGTTTCACAAAGAAACTCTGTCTCAAAAGACCAAAAAATAAAAAAATAAAAACAAAAACAACATTCAACCAGATATCATTGTAGGATTATATACATAACTCAAAGATTAATCTACATGATTATGGAATTAATCAAATTTAATATATTAAGATTCTTGTTCATTAATGTGTTCTTTATTAATGAAAACAGTGATCAAAATGTAATAATAACATTTATTTTTAAACATTCTAAATTTTTATTCATCTCTAAAAACAAAAAAAGAGATATGTAGTAGGTTAAGAATGATTTTCTCAGAAAGCCACTGCCAAGGGAGGGTCTCACAGGAGTGCTAGCTTTGATGGCTATGAAGCGATTCCCCCAGGGTGTATGGATTATGGACAGCAGGGGGAGATCCCCCAACCAGAGCAGATGATTATCCACAGCAGGTGATCTACTACCAAAGAAAGATAGAAAATAAGACAGCCTTGTGACACTGAGGGCATATTTTGATTTCTGTCACAATAGAATGTGGTGTGAGATCCGTTTGTAATGAATCCCTTACAGTACAAAGATGTAATTTTAATCACCGATTTAGCACATGAATTATTATGTTACCTTCAGGTGAAATTTTCAGTAATTATTCAACAGCCTTATCCTATAATGTAAAAATTCATATTATTCTCAGTACAAAACTGAAAGCAAAATCCTAAATGTAATAAAAGCCTTAGACACTAAGGTAACCATTGTCTTATAATAATAATGAATCAAGATAACAAAAACAGAAATTAATATCTAGCAATATAAAATTCAAAAAGGAAAGGTAAACTATTGCATATCATAGGACTTGGGATACAGCTCACTTAAGATAAAGTGTATATAAAAACATTAGCATTATACAAAACCAGACATGGTGGCATACTCCTCTACTCCCAACACTTAGAAAAATGATTTTTCTTTGTTTGAATATCAAGTTTGAAGCTAGTGAGGACAACATAAGATCCTGTCTCAAAAAGAAATTTTTTAAAAAAAAAATCACATTCCCATGAAATGTAATAACATAGTTACAAATAAATTTATTAATTAAAATGTAATAGCAAAGCAAAATATATGCTGAAAAATATAACATGGTAAAGAGTTTGGGAATATAAAATATATGATCTCACTCAGATGAACACAAAACCATGGAAAACATAAGTCACTCTGCTAATAGATTGCTGAGTCACACAAATTTTAGGCTGTTAACAAGCAGCCTTGAGATCTCTGCCCAGGCTCCAGTCACTCTGCAATTCTGATGAGAATTGATTAGAACAAGGAAGCCAAATGAATCATACCATTTCTGGATTTTCTGGTCTTATTTCAAGCTGTCCCACTCTCCATTCTGTGAGATAAGATCAGAAATAGCAAATTAGAAACTAAGCAAGCAGGGTTCAGGATCCTTTGTTGTCAACACGTCAAAGGACAGTGGAACATTCTTAAGTCATCAATGGGTGCCTGGTGGTGGGTGAACTTCTGACTAAAATAGACAAAGACTCTTGGCAAACAACTTTGCTAGCATCTATGATTCCTTTTTCTGGTTTTGCTCACTTTTATATATATCCATTTTTATTAATTAATTTTATCATTTCGAGGAAATGAGCCCTTTGACAAACATCTTATTTTTCAGATTTTTAAAATTAATTTTTCATTTATTCTGCACACCAACCACAGTTTCCCCACCCTCCTCCTTTTTGTTTTCTCCCCAAACCTCCCATCCCCCATCCACTTCTCCACAGCTCAGAAAGAGGCATGAGAGTCAGCAAAGCATGCCGCATCACATTGAGGCCACGCTCCTTCACCTGCATCAAGGCTGGGCAAGGCATCCCTATATGGGCAATGGGTTTCAAAAAGCCAGTTTGTGCACCAGGCACAGGTCCTGATCCCACCGCTAGGGGCTGCTCAAACAGACCAAGCTACACAACGGTCATCCACATCCATTGGGCCTAGGTCAGTCCCATGCAGGCTCCCTAACTGTGGATCCAGAGTCTCTGACTCCCATTAGCTGAAATCAGCTGTCTCTGTGGGTTTCTCTGTCCCACCCCTTGCTTGTATAATCCCTCCTCCTTGTCTTCAACTGGTCTCCAGGAGCTCTAAACTTCCTGTGGATCTCTGCATTTGCTTCCATCAGTTACTAGATGAAGGCTCGGTGTTGACATTTAGGGTAGTCACCAATCTGATTACAGGAGAAGGCCAGTTCAGACCCCTTCTCCATTATTGCTACAAATCTTAGCTGAGCTCATCCTTGTGAATTCCAGGAAATTCCATGGCACCAGGTTTCTCTCTAACTCCAGAACGACCTCCTCTATCAAGATATCTCTTTTGTTGCTCTCCCCCTCTGTCCTGCCTCCAAATAGATCAACCATATTCCCCATGTTCCTCTTCCCCATCCCCTCCTCTTGAGCCTGCACCCTCTCCCACCCAAGTTTACCCAGGAGATCGTATCTATTTCTCTTTCCCAGGGGATCCATGGATGTCTTAGTGTCTTCCTTGTTACCCAACTTCTCTGAGGTTGTGGATTAAGGCTAGTTATCCTTTGCTTTACATCTGATATCCACCTATATGCTTCCGATTGGCACCTATCATATCCAGAGTGAGACCCACTATTTCTCCAAGAAGCTGGAGAAATTACAGTCACCTATAATTCAATTAGGAAGTGACAATATTGACCCAGATTAGTCACAGCTGTAAGACCTTAACCTAAATAAATGGAAACATAGCTCCAGGGAAAAGTCTGTAAAGCTTTGGACTTTGTTTCTCATGTGTCATTTCCAAGAAGTAACCTAAATATAAAGGAGGCTAGGAAACTCAGAGCACATAAACTTTCAATGAATATCAGTATGTTTGCCATAGCCTCTAGTGCATTGTCTGGAATGTCCCGAATGCTGTGCTTGCTCTAAGCATCAAAATGCAAACTGAATATGCAAGCCTTTTCTGGGTTTTAAATGTGCTTTCAAATGGCTCTTTATAGCAGACACTTTTGAACAATTATCCATATTAAGCTATATTACAGAGATGTACTTTATGAAATTTCCTATATCCAAGTTCATATGCAAGGAAACTGTATTATGTTCTCACTGCCCTGTCCAGCTTATATAATCATTGAAAATTTAAGACTTGCATTGAGATCATTTTACTTTTCTCTGGTTATTTAATTGATACTCAAATCAGGACTTTTTTATTAGAGAAAAGAGAAGTAAATTCAAAGTTCTATAAATGAGGATTTACAGACAACAAAGTTGTATCTGTCACTGTCCTAGAAACCAGAATCCCAATACTAGGGTACAGATGTGGGGATTTCTGGTGAGGGTCATCCTCTAAATGTCACCTCTACTCACATTTCATATGGGGGGAGAGAACAAGAGAAGCTATGGGATGTCTTTTGTATGAACACTAATGCCATCCATGAGAACACCACATCCATTGTGAATTGCCTCCTGAAAGTACACCTCTAGTGTCATCAGACTAGGGTTACAGTTCAACATTAAAATTAAGGGAAAACATGAACATTCCATCCATCACAGGACACACAATTAAAAACAAGTAAGTATATACCAGTAGTCTGAGTGATCATTGGGTCCAACACATCTCCATGACTTTGAGTGACCTGGCTTCACCTGGCTTCAGACTGCCTCTTTTGTACATTACTCCTCAGGGAGTAAATCATGAGCAATTTCTCCAGAGTAAAATGCCTCTTCTTTCTAGACGAATGGTTTCATTTTTCTCTGATCAAAATTATTTCATAATAGGGGTAATATCAAAAGCAAATATTTGAGTTTAGGAACCTAAGATTACATATCAAATCTTCTTAAACTTGAAAGTAATAAGGACTTCATTACTAAAAGAAATATGAATGTTGGTTGCCTATGTAGGAAGATGCTTGCTTACATATGAATTATATTTCTAAGAATGAAGTATCCCTTCTGTCAGAAGATGCCTGCCTTCTCTCTTATCTAATTAGATCACCATGTCAGTAACTGGAAACCCTAATCACCTTTCACTGGATTAAGTTAGAAAATGAATGGAATGGAATGAAGTAACAGCCACAAACCTAACAATCAAAACTTTATTTCTCTGCCATTTGTTCTAATCAGTGGATTGAAACTGAACTTAGTGGTGCCTAATTAGTCATCCTCCTGTTAACTTACTGGAGCATATAGTAGCTGTTACAGGGATCCAAGCCAGTTCTGAAATGTCAACAATCTGTCTAACAATGTCAATTATTATTATTTCCATTGTTAAAATCATTTGTCCTTGCAATGAGACCAAGTTATAGGGCATATGGACACTGGATGAGCATAAAATACATCTTCCATACCAGTAGACTCAATGGTCTTGCAAGGGGACACTGGTATTCTCAAGCTCTCTCTGTGACTCCACATTGCCCCTCAACTACATAGTTTGAAGGCAACGAACACCAGGAGTATAATAGTCAATCGATAGTCAGACCTAAAAGTGAAATAATTGAAGGATTCTACCAACTTATATAAGAAAAAAAAAACCCACAGGAAGTGTGCTGGAAATGAATGCTAGGTTACTAGATCAGGAAATAACAATGACAAAGTTACTGCCATATGCACACTCAATGGAAATAATAGGTGTGCTGTGTCAGCTTAAGCAGCTAGAAGTGTTTTTAGCCATTGATTGTAATAGCTCTCTTCATCTGAAACCTGAACACCACTGTATTTTCTTCAATAATTAAATCAGAACTGTTTAACTGAAAGACTCTTTCTCTCTTTCTCCAACCCAGGGGACATCCGTTAATGTCCAGGACCCTAAGAGAAAGTCACACATATAATGAATTCTTCTCCCAAGTTTTCCCAAAGGGACCTGTATCCATTTACTACAGAAACCACACTTTTCAGAGATGGAAAATTTTTATATTTGAAAGATTTGAAAGCATTGATTTGGAGTTGACACCTATTTGGGGGTCCAAAGCTATGAGAGAAAGCAGGTAAATTATTTGTTCATGTGTTGAAAACTTGGTCTTCAGAGAGGTAACTCTGGGAAGTGGTACCTTTAAAAGGTCCTTACAGCCAAGTGGAGGCTTGAAAAGGGTGATGGAATCACAGCTTCCCAGTATCTCACTTATCAATATGATCTCCTCCCCCTCACATTTGCTTCCACTGTCTCCCCCCATGGAGTCATCACCAGAGATGTACTAGTTTTCTTTATACACCTCTTCCCTGTAAAGTTCATCTGCCTTGGGTATTTTATTATAGTAATGATAAACACAGCCCTTCTGTGACTGACAGGATAATCAGCCCAAAGTCACCATCTCTAGAAATGTAATGACTATTGCCACCATCTAAAACTTCTGAGGCCAGTTTCTAGCCATAGTTGCATTAACCCATACCATGCACAGGTCTTTGAAGTTAGTAGAGAAGGAGTACAAACCCACCTGGCAGGTGAACATAATTGGAGCTCCAGTTCTCACAGTTGAGTCCTGCTTAAAGTGACTGGTTTGGGGAGTAATTTAATATGCAACATGGGGAAAATTGGGGGGCAACTGGCATATAACTTGGGCATCTTGAAGCTAAGAGAAACTAAGAGCTCAGCCAGTCATGATAAAATTACAGAGAATTCTAGGCCGTCCAGAAAATTTAGTGAGCCTTGAGATGAGCATGGAATGGGAAAACAAAGAGCAACTATGAGATTGTTCTAGTCCATTTTCTGTTGCTAACAAAATACTGGGATTTGGTTAAATTATTAAAATAGGTGCTTATGGTGGCTTTAGGTCTGGAATATGGAAAACTCAAGGTGCTCTTTGGAATATGGGGATGCCAGTCTGAGTGGAAATTAGAAGTAAAAGACACAAGTTAGGTAATCTTTGTTTACACAAAAGATTTTCTTTGAAAATAAAGCACTTAGAAAAAAAGCATTAATCTCTCTTAATGATGTCATTACCTCTAAATACTCCTGTCATCTTTTGACACTACTATATTGTGAATCAAATTCCATCATGAATTTTGGTGGAGATTATTCACATCCAAATCATTACAAAGATTTCCACAGCTGTGATATAAAATTATAGGCCATCTAAGTGAACTTTCTCTGGACCCACTTTTTTCTAAGTATGAAGACTTCTGTGGGTCTCTCAAAGAGTAATAAGGCCAAAGAAAAGGAAATAGATGACAGTGTTGAATCTCAAGAGTCTAAACTCTAGGTGGGTTTAAACTCTTAGATAGGGTTTTAGTAGGGTTGTATTGATAAAAAATAGCATGGTAATTTCTCATTGGAAACTAGTGAGTGATCATGCTAGTTCATTCAAAATAAATTGGGATTTTGAGGAGTTACTTATATTCTGATGGTTACTATAGCATTTTTTACAAAAGGTAAAATTCAGAAACAATAGAAATACCTATCAACAGATAGATGGTTAAGGAAAATGTGATATACCCCCCAACACACACACACACACACACACACACACACACACACACACACACATAAAGAGAGATATTCACACATATACATAGAGATATTGTTTAGTCATAGAGAGATACAATCTTGTTGTGTGTGATACCATGTATAAACTTTAAGAATATGTTAAGTGAAATATGACAGTCTCAGAAGGAGACTTGAGATTATATTTATTATATAAATCCCTTGAGATTATATTTATTTAAAGTATTAAAGTATCTTAAACAATCAAATTATTATAAATAGAAAGTACCCTGCTTCATACCAGGCCCAAGCAGGGAGAGGAAATAGATACTATTCAACATATAAGAAAGTTCTAAATGTCTATTTTCTCACTGTGCTTCTAATTCATAATGCTGTACTGTACATTCAAAATTGCATTAGAAGAGTGATGTCATGTTAATTAAAATAGAGAAAGAAAACAAAGCAGTCCCAAACAGATTGCCATGGTAAAGAATAGCTAAGAGAGCTTTAACACTCAGTTATATTTCATAATAATATAGAACTGCTCAGAAGTAGCTTTCTAAAGACATTACTTTCAAATGACTGATTATGACAGGTAGAAGAGCTTCAAAAGGCATAGTGTAAGGGCTATTTGAGAAAAACAGATGTTACTAACTTATCTCTGTCATTGTAAGAAACTACCCAATTTAGATGATTGGTTGACTAAGTATGCCAAGTTCAGTAGTGTCTGGGGAGACAATGAAGACCTGAATGGAGAATGTCATTCTTGGGAGGCAGGCAGGCACTTAAAGTTGTTCATTAAACAGGGACACCTCAAGAACATGGCTCATAGAGGGCTAGCAGAAATCAGGAAGCCTTAAGAGCCTGACTTAGTTCCTCTGTGAATATAGCATAACTGAGTAGTTTGGTCTTCTTGTGGGATTCCTAATAGTGGAAGCAGGGACTGTCCCTGGGTTGCCTGTTATCTACTGTTGAAGTGACAGTATGTGCCTGGTCTTATGGTTGCTTATTATGCTATGTTTGGTGAATGTCCCTGGAAGCCTGCTCTTTTCTGAGGGAAGCCAGAGGGAGACAGATCTGGGGGAAAGGGGAGGTGAGGGAAGAGATTGGGAAGAGGAGAAGAGGGGAAAACATCCATACAGATGAAATATATGGCAGAATAAAAAATATTGACACCTTATTTGAAGAGAAAGATAACTTTTCTGCAATGATAGTGAATTATCATGAATTCCAGTGTTTACTCCAATAATATGTATTACAGTACTGTGATTATTTTGAGAGGGGGTAGTTTAAGAGAATTTTCTGTAGTTTAAGCTGGCTCTGAATTCACTATATAGCTAAGGATGACCTTGAACTCCTGATCCCCTGCCTCTACTCCCTAAAGACTAAAACTCAAGGTGTGTGCCGCCATGTCATGATTCAGTGTCTGTCCTTAGATCTAAATAAAAAAAAAAAATATGAAAGTCAGTCCTCAATTTAGAAAAACAAAACAGACATTATAATCTTCAATAGAGAGATTCCAAAGGCCACTTAAGTTGATGAATCCTTTTTTTTCCATGTGTGATCATTGTGTGGAAGTAAAGTTCCCAGTCTGTGGTACTAACTCAGTGTTTCTCCATGATTTGAAGGACTTTGTAAATTACTTTAAAACCCCTGTCTTGCTTCTAGAATGTGATCTAAGCACAAAAATGAATATGGTTACTCCTAAAACGAGTCACATGTCACTTTTTCAGTATCTTGCTTACATGTAAAAATATTGGTCTCAGCAAGAGAAGAACTTTACCTGATTCCATAGAAGTAGAGTGATTCACTTTACTATTGCAGTGATCTGTTTGGGGCACTTTAATTCTCAGCCTTCATTCCAAAAATGGACTCATCTTGCTGCTTAATAGCATCCTACCATCCAAGCTGGTTGGCTGTTTCTGAGGAGGGATTAATCCATTTCAACACCAGCTGCAAGATGGACACTCCAGGGAGCAGATGTTCACTCTTCTCTATAATTACTTTCAGCTCTTGCTTTGCCCTTTACTGTCTGTTTGAAATTTAACTTTAATGGAATCAGAGTGGCATTTACCCAGGGATCAGTTCCAGATTGTGAGCAACTCACAAAATAAAGGTTATAACATAGTAAGGCTACTAATCGCTTTTTGTGACAGAATTGGGCAATAGTTACCTTTGAGTAAGAAGACCATGTACTATCCTAAGGTAGAAGCAATTAATCATTCCTCTTCTCATAATGCCTGCTACCATCAATCTCAAGTGTATTCAGGGTTAAGATTCTAAAATAACAACCCTCCAACCCGTTCCATCAATTTGTGAAAAATAACAAATTGAGAATTGCCAACCACAAGCTGAACAGTAGAGGCAGAGTTGATAGCGGGAAAGGTAAGTCTACAATGCAGAAGGAAATATAAGAACTGACTCTCTAATTGCATCACAAAGAATTAAGAAATAATCTAGAGCTCCAGAGCTCAGCCCTACTTAAAACTTTCCTTTCAGCTGTAAGAGATAGATTTGCTTTCTTGAGTACCTCAAAAACATCGTGAGGTGACATTTATATGTTTATTATTTAAATAATCTACTCCCAAATTCCTGTTAGAAGATTTACCTTTTTTTCAAGGCAATGTCTTGATAGTCAATTAAGAGAAGAGTTCTACTGGGACTTTCGGCTCTAGTATCTTCTTGACTGGCAAAGACAGAGTATATTACTCTGCCAGGTTTGAAATGGAGTTCAAGAAAGGGGGAGGGGGGCATGTAAACTAGGAGACTGTGAAATGTAGTAGAAAAGATGAGTGGATAAGAAAAATGTGGCATACATACACAGTAAAGTTTATTCAGAGAGAGAATAAAATCGTGTTGCTGGATACACAGAGGCTATTTGTTTAGTAAATTGCAAAGTAATGTTACAATATCTCTTTGGCCTCAAATCATGTTCTCAATCAGTACAATATGAAATGTTTCTTCACATTTTTAGACTGTAATGATTTATTGTCATTGCCAACTTAACTGGACTCAAAACCACCTAGGAGACACACCTCAGCATGTATCTTGAGGGCATTTCAGAGAGGAATGCAGACCATGAACTAGAGCCCCAGGACCAAAAAAGAGATACTAGCCTCTGCTTCCTGACACTGGCAGTGTCAACAATAGTGCCTTGCTCCCTCCTTAGGCCAGCCTCAGCCAGTGCAAACTGGTGATATCTAATGCCTTAAAACATGTGCTCCTAAGCACTTCTGCATAAGACAACCTGGGGTCTGCTACAAGCCTTGAAGAGGGTGGAGTCCAGACACCACATTCTTAGACCAGATAGAAAGACTTTCAGAAGCTGTGGATACCAGCAAATCAAAGCCTTTTCCCCTGGCTCAGGGGAGTGTCTAGGGGAAAAGTATTTAAAGTTCTCCCCTCTATAATAAAATTGAACTTGCTTGCTTTAGCCTGTTCCTGGACACTGAGTTCTTGCTCCCATGCCATCTTGGACACCTCCCCCAAGGGGAAAAACAGGACCCTGAAAATAGAGGCAGCCTGGATTCCTGACTCCAAGCTAGGCACACCCCAACAGCCAAGATCCCATCAGGAAACTTATAACATGAATTTGTGGTATTTAATTTACCTGGGAATGGGGAAATTACTTGTAAAGAAGTAGGCATAACATCTAAGCAATCCAAGTTTAACTGACATAATCACGCTAGACAAGCATCTGTCACCACCCCACCAATAGGAGATACCTTTACCCCCTCTTCCTGCCTGTTGTTGAATCTGCCTTTATCCTGTCTCAACAATGGCCAAGAAAACCAACCATGCACCATTTGTTGTAATGTCAGATAAATGTAATGGAGGCACACTTAGGGGGCTTTTATATAAGCTCTCTAGTTTTCTGAGTGAAAAAGGGAAATAAAGTTTATCTCTTAAAACTAAAAAATAAATAGGTGATAATTGAAAGTTTAAAGAGGTTAAAAATAGTGACCTCGTATAATGAGAGATAATAAGTCATATTTCCAAACGCAGCTTAAAAGAAATGAATGAAATTCAATGTCAGAGGATGACAGCAGCGAGCTTGGTTTTGTTTTCTTTCTAGCAACAATAAGGAACAGGTGGAGCTAGAGGTAGGTGGAGGGTAGAACTTACCCTTGCCAGGTAGGTGTAGTGAAGCAAGAGGAAGCTCAAGATCAGGTGAGCATGAATTTGAAGGGGCAAAGATGGCAGCAGATCACCAGATGGCTGTTCCCACTGGGGTAGGGGAATGTCTGAGTTGATATATGAGAGGAAATGAGCTGGAAATGTAGAAAAACAAAGTCTAAGATGGATACAATTCAGATTTGGGAATGCTTCAAAATATTGATATTAATAATGCACGTAACACAATCATGTGGACAGTCATGTGGCTAAAGAGTTTAGCCCCCACAAACTGCTGAAAAGTAACCTCTAAAACTATGTTCGACTTAAATTCTAAATACAGCATGCTTTGAAAGGACTTCCTACCTACAAAGGCTGTAGGTGCCACCTATTAGCTACTTGTGCCTGAACAGGGAATAAGTACTTCAACTATAGCATGCTGCCGTACATTAATTGTGAAGTGTGATCTAGAAGCCTGTGTATCAAAGGCCTGTGTACTAACCCCCATCTGGTTTCAAGGCTTGGAGAAGTGGTTGAAATTAAGAAGGCTTACTTTGCAAAAGTGGGTCGTTGAGGGCTCGTCCTAGAAAGACATGGCAATTCTTAATTCTCCACCTTCTCTCTTTCATTCCTGGCTTTCAGAGCTGAGTATCTTTATTCTACTATACTTTCTCCACCATGATGTGATGTAGAAATGTCTTTCTGTATGTTGTGAATGTCAGTCTTTAAATAAAGGAGCTGTTCTGGCCCATGACGGGCACCATAGAAAAAGTAAATGAGGAATCAGAATAGGGAAGAAAGAAAGGGCCAAGCCAGAGAGAGACCGAGCCAGCTGCCCAAGAAGAAGCATGTAAGGAACACAGGTGAGCCATGGGCCATGTGGCAGACAGATTAATGAGAATGGGTTGAATTAAGATGTAAGAGCAAGCTAGCAAGGTGCCTGAGCCATAGGCCAAACAGCATGAACTTAATATAAGCGTCTGAATCATTTTGGGGGACTTAGCAGCGGCGGGCAGATAAGGGGTCTAGTGCTGACTGCAGGTCTGTGGGTCTGGACCTCTGGCCACCCAGGACCAAGAAACCTCACTGCAGCCAGGATGCTCTGCTGAACCTCAGGTCCATAGCATGGTCAAATGTGGACCAAAACCTCTGACACCAGAAGCCAAAAGCAATTCTTCTCCTTCTAAATTGCTTATCTCAAGTTTTTTTCTCTGCGGGGAAAGCTTGCATAGGACACCTAATTTGAGTCTAACTCATTACTCGACTCTTCCTTCTACTGTATGACAAGAAAATGGTGTCGTCCATCCAGTCTCCCTAAGGAACTAAGCAAGGCTACCTAGTCTGTCCCATCCCTTATCAATACCATGAAAACAAAGACATCCATTACTGATTTAATCTCCTCAATTTGTATTTTGAATGTTCTTCATTCCCCCAGCCCCACACTCCTAGACCGACATTTATATCCTCAAAAACACAGAAATTGACTATTGTAATAATGTTTTTAGCCCCTGTGTTCTGGCTCCATCTGTTCTTAAATTAGTGTTCCATGTCCTTGCTGGGCTATGATTTCTAAGCTACTCAAAGTTTTTCTGTGGATATGTATTAAGTATTATCTTCCTCATGAAACCATTCTTTATAGCAATACTAGTCAGCATTTCCCACTGTGAATCTGCCGATTTTCAGTTTCACCAGCCTCTGTTTCCCAGAATGCCACACATACCTAGTGCCCTGACACCTGTGAGACACTGCTTTTTTAATAATTCAGCCTTTGCAAAGACCTTTACTTTTCAGGAATGTCTTCTCCATTCTCCACACAGCCGATTTCTTCTGTAGCTACTACAGCTTATGCCTCATTCACCTCAAGCATGCTTTCTTTCAAAAGCCCTCTTGAGAATTCTTAATGATTTTAAGGACTTCAAGATTTCTGTTCCTTTCCATATTAAGGCATTTTTCACATTGAGATCATTTGTTTTTAGCTTGTCTTTGTCTGAACGGTGATTGTCTTTGCAGAACTTTGTTTTTCCATTGAATATCCCATGGCTCTTAACATACTTCCAAAATGCATGATGGGAAATCAAGACAGATCTTCTGGATGAATGATTAGCACTTAACAACTTTAGTTTTACTGCTTCAGTTATAAGTACATACCCTGTGATTCCTTGGAAATCCTGCATGCACACATGCTTTTTTGTAGTTTCCAGCATATATACAAAAGGCTGGCAACCCAATGAAGACATGCAGATACTATTGAGCATGTATGGATACTAAGAATTAGGGCCCAATCAACCCATTCAACGTGGGGTCTAGATTGGAGAGTAACAAGGAGAAATGAGTAACACAATGCAGAATGCTACGGGCTGTTATTTTTCACTTACAGTGAATATTTAGCTCTAGGCTCAATAGCTTTCTTTCCCTAGTTGAAAAAAAAAAGTTCTTTGCATAAAATTCTCATAGAACAAAAGAGCAAGTGTATTTGATGACTGAAATAGGTCTACTACCATTCTTACATGACATTTTCCATCTTTTTCTTTTAGCAGTATGCGGTATTATCATTACAGGTCATGTTTGGTTAAAGATTTCTATGAATGAAAAGTAGCAAACATAATAAAACAATCATCACTGTGGTGATATATTGTCTATTTAATAAAAATAGTCTGGAATATCAGAGGACAAGGCACTCACAGAGCCAAATCATGAAAATCAGGCAATAGTGACCTACACCTTTAATTCCATCACTCAAGAGACAGAGATCTATCTCTGTGAATTCAATGCCTAACAGCTAGGCAGTGGCAGCACATAGATTTAATCATAGGTCTAGCAGAGTTGACCCAGAAGTAAAATGGCTAGGAGTTGAAAGAAATATATGGCAGGAGAAAGATAAGTTCAGCTATTCTGTCTGTGCGACCCGTCTGAGGACCCTTGAAGATAGGACTTACCCTATTTGGCCTGAAGAGTTTGCTGGGTGAGAATCGTCTCTGGTGTGTTCCCTATCTCTTTGCTATTCCAGCTTTTCCCCAATATTTGGCTCTGGGTTTTTATTATAATACTAAATAGAATTTGTATAATAGTCTCCTTAGGGATTAAAAACATATAGAGATTGAACTCTCTGACTTTGATGGTTGCTAGTTGTAGCAAAACACCTTCACTCACATAGCCAAGGCTCTTCATAGTGCACCTGGTCAGCCAGTTCATGTACTGAGATGCAGTAGCAGAGGATGTGAGCTCGCCAACCTCCAGCATAAGCTCCTCATAGCTGCCTTTCACTTGATCCAGAAGCTCCCAGATATTTCCACAGAGGAATAAAGTAGGTGAGGACAATTTGGGATATTCCTCCTCTATTAACAAATGGAAGATGTGATCCGAATGGAGAATAAAGTCTTATTCTTACAGATTATTAGCTGTAGCCTTATTTTACTTCTGTTGCTGTGTTTGAATTGGGAGTTTGTGCATACCTGGTATTGAAATGTACTCACTGGAGATACTTAGCAGAAGAAGCCATGGGGCAGGGGGGGAATGTGCCAAGGGAAAGCTCACAGTTTAGAGGCAGAGTCTTCACTCTGCCTCTAACTCACCAACTATATTATTGGGCCAGTTATTCAGCCCCTTTGAACCAAAATTCCCTCATCTATAAAATAAAGATTATATCCTTATAAACTTCAGCTGTGAATAGGAGCTGAGATCACACATGTAATGTGACTAAAAAAGGCCTTAGCTGAGCTGCCAATCAACAAAGAATACTCACTCTCTTGAGGAGTCTATCAAGCCACTTGGGACACAAAAATTTACATAATTAACCATACCAAAATGTTATAAATACAATTAAGCAAACCCTGTGGGACTAAATACAAGGGCATAATTAATTCTCCTGAAAGGAGATAGAAGGAAGGAGGGGGAGACTTTACAAAGAAGTTTCTGAGTTTGTTTGCTGTTTGCTGTTGACTTCCATCACCCCATCTCTGCAGCCATCAGACAACATGCATGCTCTGAGGTAAACCAGCATTCAAAGTAACCTTCTTTTGGTGCCACACTTTCCCCTAGTCAATTATTTCCTTTTTTTCTCTCCCATGCTGTCCCAAGCACAACATAGACATATCTGGGTATATATGTGCAGTGGGGGTTGTTTTAAAATTACTATGATATGATGGGTATTCTTCCTACTTCTGTATTTTTCATCCTATTGGCCATTCCACAGATATCTCACAGAGTTTCTCTTCTTGAGCAAACACCTAGCTTGGGCGCCCTTCTTTTCTCTCCAAAATCTTCCTTTTAGAATCTCATCTAGCTCTTTAACTTTAAATATTTGTTTCACAATGACCTTCAGATCTATATTTTCAACTTTTATCTCCTTCCTGAGTGCAAACATATTCTATGCTCGACTGCTGATTTGGCATGATCATAAGCGTGTCTAGCAGGCTTCCAAAACATGCCTCATGTATAATGATTACTCCAACCCCCTCCCTTAACAAAACAAGTACAACAAAGCATAACCTCTTTGTGGTGCAGTATTTGTCTGATACATTTAAGAGCCTCACTTTCTTTTCATCATTGAGGAGGAGGGAAGAAGTGAGGAGGAAAAAAAAAGGAAGAAGAAAAGGAAAGATGAAGAAAGGAAGGGAGGGATGAAGGGAGGGAGGGAGAGAGGGAGGGAGGGAGGGAGGGAGGGAGGGAGGGAGGGAGGGAGGGAGGGAGGGGAAGAGGCTATCAACCTGACAGAGAGGAAATAAGAGAGGAGAGGTAGGGGGAGTGATGGAATCCTATTTCAATTGAAATTAGTAAAAACAATGTCTTAAAAATGAAATATTTTGAAAATATGATTTTCATAAAGTACAAATCATGTGATACTTCCCTGTTTATAGAACTTACATTGTGTTATATAAATCCAGTAGAGTCTGTTAAAGGGTATCAGGGATGTAGCAAGATATAATACCCTCACAGATACAGAACAACATAAACAGCCATTGTTGTCCTCTGTTCCTTCCAGCAGTGAAGGTGAGGAGAGCCAACCATCTGGTCTCTGACTACCCACCCCAAGGTCACTGGCAGATCTAATTCCCACATTGTCTTCTCATTTCAATTGCAAAACAAATGCTTTACCAACAACTAGAAATCTGTATGTCATCATACATACTAACTTGAATTTTTTTCCTCACTTAATTGCAATTCCCCACCCCACCCCCACCCTGACGGATGGGATCTCTCCCAAGCTTCTTGTGTTTCAGGGGGAGGCCTGCCCCATGTCCTGTCCTTGGCAGTGGAGTCCTGTGACCCTGCCCCAGGATCCCTTTCTGTCCTGTCACTAAATGCTACATCTTCACAATGTCTAGTTCTCTTTTAACGGATTCTGCTCTTTTAGATTAACTGGCTCAAAAGAGACGACCTCTTGCCACATTGTTTATTTCCATGTCTCTGGCACACAGATCGGTGCATGGCATTTGATAAACACTCACAGACTGTTTGTTTCATGAATGGATAAATATGTTAATGGACTTCTGGAAGCACTGAAGTGGCATTGTTGCATATATTAAATTGAAAATACAGCATAGTATTCTTTATTTTATTTATTTATCTATGGTTTGTTTTTTTTTTTTTATCTCAGTAGCAAATGTACTTGAAGATATGCCATTGGGAGAAACTGGTGGTGAAGTTGGAGTGTAAATCCTAATCTGGGGGCTTGTGCAAAAGTAATTCTCAGGTAACAATATGTAAAGAAGGTATAATTTGGGCTACCAGGGCACTTCATCATTTCTAGAAGACCCTGTGCACACAATGGCATATGAAAAAGCATTTATTTACCTTGAGTGAGAATAAGAACAGAATTTTTCTCCTAGATGGATGAGAAGATAGACGCTGAGGGGGACACTTGTGTTTCTCCAAGTGTTAAAGGTAAGTTCACCCATTTTACAGAGATGTTGTTCTGTGTAAGGAGCTGAGTGAAGCTGAGATAGAGCTTACAGCAGGCATTCAAAGTGAGGCAGAAACTACATCATGCACATTCCAAGGGAATGTAAATGCCATGGCAGGAGGCGTTTGTACAAAGAAAGTTCAGATCATAGTAAATCCAGCAGCCAGACCCTCTGTTGCTACAGATTTGTGATTTGGTGAAGGCACCAGCAGGCTAGCTGACATCCATAACTCTCCAGTTACTGAGGGCTTTTGGCGGGTAGTCCTGGAGCTCTAGTTTCATCTTCCTTCTGTGGAAGAGTCTGTGTGTGTTTATTTATGCTCTTGTGAATGGTAGGAAAACCTATCCCTCACAAACAGGCACCTCAGTAAAATAACCATCCACCGTGGACCCAGGACAAGTGATAAGTGATAAGTGCACTGCCCGTGCCATCAAATCATTACCTAAGGCTTCTTCTAACTCACCAGTGCCAAGACCAACCTCACTTCTAGATTATGAGTCTTTAACTCAACTTTAGATGGTCACTGGTTCTGTTGAAAGGACACTGCATTAACACTAAGCGTGTGATGTAGTGTCGTTATTTATACAACAGTCATGGCTTCTACTCACTCTCCCTGTCTTCATCTGCTTTCCAGATAACTATGAGTTCCATATTCAAGGCACACGCCACAGAGAAGAGACAGGTTGTGTTCTGTGGCTTTTTCCACTTTGCTATTACTGTAAATCGTGCAATAATGCACACACAGTGAGGGAGAGGAAGGGACGGAGGGAGGATGACCCTAGAATAAAAGCCCTAAAACAAACCAAGCAGCACAGCCTCAGAGCCATTTTGAGATATTTGTGCTCATGTCACTATAAAATGAGCAAAGTGGAAGTTGCTTTATTAAAATTTGACAACTACTGTACAAAATGAATACAATTCAAGGTGACACTTCCTGTCAAGAAAATCTTGCTTCCAGTAGAGGGATTTCTTAACATTATGCACATCAGAATCATCTGAGAAGTTATTTTTAAAACTCTATTGAGAAGTTAGGGCTTTAATTGGTTTGAGGTGAGATCCGGTGCTAGACATTTTTTTTTAACCCCCCAGAATGTTCTAATGGGCAGTTACAGTTGAAAATGACTATTCTTGATGGATGACCAGGAATCTGGAGCTTCTATGGAGCTGAGCTAAGAGAGCAGACTCAAGCTTTGAAGCAATGGCTTCTATAGCTAATAATGCATGGACAAGGTAATGCACAATAAAAATAAATTAGAAATAAAGGAAGACAACATGCTGAGCTGGAATCAGTGAGGTAGGAAAGATGCACTGTATAGCTGAATGGTCTTAATCCCAATTGTGCTGGGCTCATGGTTGCTGGTAAGTTAAAGGCATGTAAACACTGTGATGCTATGTTGGTTTTAATTCTTTTGGTGATGGTCTTAACATCTTTACTTTGTGTGTTTTACTTTCCCCGTATCTAAGATGTAGGACAGCAATTTCCTGTGTCTTCTGCTTGAAAGCCCACTTTGAGGTATTTAGGTAAGAGAGGAAACCCTTTCAAATAAATTTCAAGGCTATGTCAAAGCCATTTAGAAGCCCGAAAAATATTTTCATAAAACTGGTAAAGTCAGTAGTGTTTGGAAATTTCTCAGCAGGACGATGAACATAAGTATCACTGAACTTGCAAGTCATTGGCTGTCCTGTGTCATCAGCTGGGAACCCCAAAGCAGCAGTTCTGCTTGGCTTCGTCATTTCTACAACTGCTTCTCACTGAAGGTCATATGAAGTTCACAGTTGCAGAGACAATTCAACACACAGGTCTGGAAGCATTTTATACTTTTTATACATTTTATACTTACAGGAGCTTCCATGATGCCTGGAAAATTCTGCCTGTTTTCTTGCTCCTTCCAAATGGTGACATATTATAATACAGGGGCATACGATACATTTCTTCAATACAAACTTGGATCAATCCTGCCTTGGGGAACAATGGCCTAGTGCAGGTTTATCAACACTGCATCCTTAACTGTCACTCAGGATCGTACAGTGCCACATTCTCCACCTTGGCTTTAAGTCTGTGGTTAATTTGAAGTCACATTCTGGCTTTTGTTATCTCTGGGTTTCCTCCAGGGATCTTATCAGTATGTGTTTATATGTAATAAGGATTTGGGAGTTTTATTTTCTTAGCTGTAGATGGTAGCATTTGTCATAGAGAGGGGTGATAAACTAAAGCTCAAAAAAAAAAAAATTGAAGCCCCAGTTGTAGTAGAAACTGATTTCTGAAGGCCTAACTAAATATCCAGTCTATCAAAGGTAGCAGGGAATTATTTTTTATCATGTTGCAAAGTGGGGGAGAATCTAGCAGAATACAAAAAGCAAGAGAATCCCTTTAATGCCTTGTAGGTTTTCAAAACACTTTTTAGCCTAAAGTATCAAAATCCTTGTTGCTATTAGTATTTTGTGAAAACCAAGGAGCAGGTTATATTTTTGGTTTGAGTCTATAAGGCAAAAGAAGAGACAAAATGGCAGCTCTGTCCTTTTGTTATCTATTCTGATGCTTTTGATTGCTGAGGTCTTATTGGCTCTCTTGGGGACTCTTTCTTCTGAAGTTAGTTCCCAGAAATGGTAAATAACTAGCCCTATAGTATGATTTTCAGAAACAAACCAAGTAATCTAAAATCCATATGTCAAATTTCTCCATCATCAGGCTCCTGCACTGTAGGCTACTGGACCTAATCTGTACTAATGTATCCCGGGACCAAGAAAGAACTACACAGCCAGTGATAACACCACAGGTTGCTGAGTCTGCTTACCCAGTCTTGCCTGTTCCATCAAATAAAAACCTGACAAATGTCTTTGGTGCACTTTTCCACTTGACTCTGCATCTGCCTGACCCAGTGCTGTCCCATATGCTTGCAGGGAGCATGGCCACCTTCTTAGGCGCTACGACAAGCACAGCATCTTCTCTATGACAATCACTCCCTGAACCTCTGGCCTTTCTGTGTCTCAAATTTATATTAACAGAATCTGAAAGTGATAGTGAAAATCCCCCCCACACACACACACACAAAAGAAGTGGAAATAGATGCTGACCATTACTAACACTGTTGAATTCCCAGAGCAGGAATTGGGTCTGGCTGAGTTACTTTAACCCGTGAGGAGGAAGGAAGGCCCCCACCAGGATCAGAAAGATGTATCTCGGTTATCACTTGCTTCCCTTCTTATTTCTCCTGGAGTGAATGACTAACCCAATAAAACAATCCCTAATATATTCTATCATAGTAGCAGAGACTCTCACACACACATGAGACTGATCTGCATATGGCTCCTGTAGTACAAACTTCTGCTTAAGACTGGCTGACTGCAGCACTGAGCAAGAATCAAACACATGCAGTGGGAATTGCGTTCCCATCCATCTTCCCCAGGCTACGGTGGTGTCATATGGTCTCTTGAAAATCTGGCCAAGGAAAAGTTCCACAGCTGGGCTGCACAGAGGGAAACAATCGATGGCACACAGCCCTGTGTTGCTACGTGTAAAGCTCAATAGGCAAGTTTAGATGCATTAAGTCATTTGCTACTTCATATTTTCAGCACACATGGGATGGATGTGCTCCTTATAAGTTAAAGAGCATTGGTAGGAGGACGATATTGGAAAGGTCTGTGATCACATCTCTGAAACACGGAACAAACCCTGTGTCCTTATTCCATTCTGATTTGAACTGAATGATAGAAAAGAATACAGCACTTTGCTCATAGGACAATTTGCCTTTTAATAACAAGGGCATACTTAATAAAATAAGCTTTATATTCAAGAAGAACTATAAAAAGTTGGTATGAAAACATTCATTATTTCATAACATTCCTTAACATCTAGGAAAATGTTTTAGCTGTTATAAATTCTCTTTATACACACCTCAAAGATTTTTCAAAAATAGAAAATCCTAGCTCATTTAGGCAGTTGTACATTCCTTTTATTCATATCTCAGAGCTCTAAAATATAAAAAAATCAAAATTAAAAATTGAGTATGCTAAGTCTAGAGTTCTAAGTCACTGAAAAATGTGAGTAACTTTAACAATAGTTGTGTATGATAGAAATTATCTCCAATTTTCATTTTTAAGTGAGTTGAAATTTGGAATAGCCACAGTTACACTATATTTTTTATTTTGACACATTATAAAATAAAAACAGACAACCAAGTACAAACTTTGTGATGTAACTGAAAAATATAGAGACTGTATTTGGGGATTTAATACTTTAATCACAAATTGTCTGCAAGCACACATACACACAAGGCCCTTGTTTCTCTAATTTTAAAAGTATTGACATATACCTTTGACCAAGGAATTAAGCACCTACGCAAACTGCTCCATGGAGGACTAAAAATATTAATATGTAACTATATGCATTTGTTCTTTCTTGTTATCAGTCATTAACAGTAAGTCACTCAAACAGGTGAAAATATGTAGGTTTATTTTATTTAGTAAGCCAAAGTTTTTTTAAGACGTGATTTCCATATTAACGTATGGTATTCAAGGTTGTCCAGAAGTAAAGATTCTGAACAAAAAGGCTGTGTGTTCTGCTTCATGCCTGTCACACATTTAAGATGGGGAGTCAGAAAGTGACAGCATAGGAATCACTGAGTTTTAAGACAGCCTTGGCTATACAGTGATTCCCAGCCTAACCTAGCTACTCTGTAACTAACCCTGTCTCAGAAAACAAAAATAAACAAATAAACATTGAAGATCCTGTGAGTACTACCCCTAGTTTTCAACATATTCTCCACACATGTCAGTTAACAATTGTCAATGGGCATCAAGAGTCTTCAGTTTTCCCCTGTGTTTTCTTGGCATTGGTGGTGTTTTGGATAAGCAAGTGCAGGATTAAGAATAAAATTTCAGTGGTTGTCATTTGATACCAAGGATCATCTGGAAATTATGCAAATAATGTAACTATTTCTAATTATGACCCATCAGAAGATATTCTTGTGTAGTACCCAGGCTATGTAGAACTCTGGTTGGTTTCTGTGCTTTGAAAGTCATAGAAAAATCATAGGGCAAAACATTTTACTTTTAAAATTTCTGTTTTAAATGATACCATGCAAATAAAACTGAAGTTCCTCAAATAAATCAAAAATTATTTTGAAGGATTTGCAGACCAATATATAACTAGTAGCAAGAATTATGAGATTGCAATTATAAACCAAATAACTGTAAGAACACTGAGCCCCAAAAGGCAAAACCCAATCTCTTCATGAAGATTAGTGATGGCCCTGACTTCTTTAAGCCTGAGGAGCACAGTGGAGGCTCTGTAGCATCCTGTTCTCCAGCTAGTCTAATTCCACCAGGAATAGAGGAAGTAAAGTGCCTTCCTCCATCTTGAATTCCCAAGGCTAATACAAGTTGAAAGCTACATCATTCTTTCTTCCTTAAAAGGACCTCAAAGCTTGTAGCTTTCTCTTTCTAGGAAATACATAAATTTCAGGCTTGAAAGAGCATGTGGCCTCTCAGTTATCTTCATTCTATCTGGAATGCCTTTCAAGGTGCCTACTTAAAAGGAAAGTAGAAAAAACCTGGGAAGGAAAAAGCAGAAATAATAAAGCCCACCACTGAAGCAAAAATGTTTTACTTAAAGCTCAAAACAGCCTGGAAATGAAACCCTTTTTACAAAGCTAATCAGATGGTCTTCATGTGACTTCAGTCTGTGAGTGATTAAAAGCAAGTATCTTCTCTCCATTCCTGTGGACAATTAACTTCTGCGTTGGGTTCTCTAGTCTCTGACACTGCACTTTGAGTTTTATGTTGATGTGGGAATGCCTTTCTGTATGCTGTGAACAGCAATCTTTAAGTAAAGGAGCTGTTTTGGCCCATGACAGGCACCACAGAAAAAGCAGGAGTAGGAATCCGAATGGGTCTGGAGCTGCAGGGTCTGTGAGTCTGGGCCTCTGGCTGCTGGGACCAAGAAACCACAATGTAACATTATGTTTTCACAATTTCCCTGCCTTGTTGGTCTCTGCATCTCATGGTGTTTCTTGTATCTGTATTTCTCAGCAATTTTCATTGCTATATTAAATTTCTGAGATTGATGGGATAAAACAGACTCAAAAAAAATACAAGCAGAATGGAGACAAAGGATGTTCCTGCTTCTTAACCATGAAAAGTGGATGGCCCTCACAGTAATCAATACAGTCAAAATTACTGGAAGGTCAAAGAATGATGAGTGAATCCTGAGAGAGTTCTACAGAAACAAACAGCATGAGGAAAATAATGGAGGCCGGCTAGCATCAGCTGACAAGCCACAGAATGAAGAACAGAGCTCCTTGTCCAAAATTACCCACGAAACCTTGTTCACTTTTCAGATGACAATTCTATAGCTCAAAAATGCTAAATGGCTTGCCCAAGGCCAAACACTGGTCATACAGAACAAGAACTAAAATCAATTTACTGGTTCCACATCCTGGGTCGTTACTACTGAAACCATATTTTTTAATAGCAGAAATTTAGAGCCAAATATTTTAAATTTGTGAAGGGCTTTTCTTAGTATATGGTAGAAGAATTCTAAGAGTATATTTCAGAAACCCCTTGGCTGCTAAGATGTTTATTATATAGACCATACAATTTATAGATTTCTCCATCACTTTGACTTTGTGTCTCTCCTAGACATCCAAGAAAAGCACAAAGAAAATGACAGAAATAAATACCAGGACACATTGGCAAGTGCTAACCATTATAATGGAAATCTGAAAGAAACGCTAGATGTAGAAAGATGAAACAGTGTGTTGTCCTTCTGGACTTCACAAACTTATAAAATCTAGCTGTAGTAGTTTTGAGATGAAGTCTCATATCACACAGGTTGGGTTTAAATGCACTAATCACCAAGGATGACCATGAGATATTCATTCTTCTGCCACCATCTCTTAGGAGTGACATTACGGATACACACCACTATTCCTGATTTCTGTAGTGTTAGGCATAGAAGTCAGAGATTCATGCATGTTTTCCAAGCACTCTACCAACTGAACTGTATCCCCAGCCTGACTATCCTGACTTATGTCACACAGAAATGAAGTTTCATCAGTTAGAGTGGCCAAGTTCAGTCACTGAAAGGAGAAAATGAAATGTTAAGTTGGAGTTGCATCTAGAAAAGGCAAAGCTCAGAAAATGAACCCAACAGGTAAATTGCCTGATAATGAGTCACAACTGAGTTGAATCACTGACCTCCATCAGAAGGACCACAGGGAGCTGGCTGTGCACAGATAGCTGAGCCCTTGATTGGTGCAGACATAATGTTTAGTCAGACTTCATGTGAAGTCATGACTTTTCTGGAATGCACAAGGCCTTTTTTTCTTCAGAACTGGGTTCCTTACCTTATTTGTTCCATGTATCAATGGACATGCTATTGCAGCTCACTGACATTAGAAGGAACACACGTCATTGCTTTCTTGGAAAAAAAAAAAATCAGCTGTAAGAATTACCTGGCCAGGAAGTTGTGTAGGAAAATAGCAGACTATAAAGTTCAGGCACCAAGGATGCCTTAGGCAGAGAGGCTGGCAGGCATCCAACACTTCACTGTAATAAATCATGGTGTTCAGTTGTTGTTGTTGCTTTGAGAGAGTGATGACTTATTGCTTCTGAATAGTAGAAAGGATCAGGCCGGTGGCAATCTCAGAGGCTTAACATAGCTTGATCCCTCACTGTCAGTAGGAAAGGCATTGCACTGACCAGCAGAATGGCATGTCTTTGAAGTTGAAATTGCTATGATTTCCTTCAGAGCAGCAGTAAATGCTCTCAGCCTGCCTCCACCCCAGTGAATTCCTAGTACTATTTAAATTTTTTTACAAAAATAATTACCTTTATAAATATGTGAGATATTATACACTTGAAAACTTTGAACTGTATTTTTTTAGGATCCTAAGGATGAACAATTTCACAAAGTTCTTTGGTTGCATGTTATTATTTATTTCACCTTCACACAAATGCCTCCTTGTGGCCACTTCTGATCATGTCTGAAACATATTCAATTTTTATTACTTTTATTATTATCTTATTCCAATATCCCAGTATTTCCCACCTATACTTTTTCAACTTGTATTCATTCTTAATCCTAGGTGGTTTAGAACAAGCATCATTTGTTCGTCTCAGTTGCTGTCTATCACTAGCTTACATTAGGTCTACTCTGAGCCTCAACAAGACACCCATGGTTCCCTGAGCATGTTTTTCACATGGCAGATGCAGAGACAACAGGGCAGGAAAAACCATGCAAGCACTCCTAAAGCTCCTGCTCAGGTCATATCCAATACCACTGGTAAAACTAGTCACATGACCAATCCTAATGCCCAGCCCACAATAAATCAACTTGGCCCAACAATCTACCAGGGAGGGTACAAACATGTGAATACAAAGCTAACAGCTTACTGTCCCAAACCAGAGAGAGTTTCTCAGTGAACATGAGGCTTCATCCTACCACTGTTTAGCTGCTTCGTTATTATATAAATAATTATGCTCTATAGGACTCACTACAGGAACAGACACTGCTTGCCATTTCAGCCTTATTCCTTACCATCCACTGCATCTACCCAGGAACAGATTCATCCTCCAATGTCCAAATAAAGTCAAAAACTGCTTGTAAAATAGAATCTCCCAGGCGCAGAAAGAAATATAAAAACCACTGTTTAATACAATACGAAGTAACTTAGGGCAGAACACACTTGATATTAACAAAACCAAAGGTCAAAATACCTAGAGTTCTGGCATGAAAAAGAAAAAGGAAGAAGAGGGGGGACTCCTCTATGGCTTGAAGGCATCTCCTAAGTTAATACATCAAAAACTTGGTCATCACTGTGTAATATTGGGAAGTGAAATCTAACGGGGGGAGGGGTCAGTTTCTAATAAGAGGAAATCAAGCTCTTCTCAAGTCCTTTAGTCATGTCTAGTCATTTTACCTTCTGCTAGGGAACAACGAAGCAAGGAAGCTTGCTCCACATGACAGACACTGATTTTGAACTCCACTCTCTTCAGACCCATAAGCAAAAATGTTTCTGCTTATTAAATGACTGAGCTGTAGTATTTGGTCATAGGAGTCCAAAATAGACTGAAACAGTGTCTGTTTTCTAGGAGAAACAGAGAGAAGCTCATTGGGAATAACTTCAGTCCCCTGCTTCAAATAGAAAACTCTTAAAAAAGCATTTTACACAAGTATTTAGAAAGTATGCTTCCAAGTTACCTGGGTTTTCCTATATCAGACAAATTATTGACAGGTAGTATATTATTCCAGTGTTCTAAAACAATATTCAGAACATATATATCCAGAAGTCACAGGATGAATTAAGGCGGTAAAATAATATCACAAATGCAAACATGAATGCAAATATGGATATCAAATGTGTATTTCTGTGCTCCCATAGACAAAGACATATACTTATTTTTGATGACATTTTCCCTTCACTTTACTCTTTCAACAACTTTTTTGCGGGTGAAACTAAGCCCTGCATTTAAATCTCAGCTTTACCATTTCCTAGCTGTGTCTGTTGAAGTTAATCTTCCTGTGCCTGTCCTTATTCAGCTACAAAATAGCATTTCCTGCTTTTAAGGAAGGATAACTTAGATTAAATGTGCATGGACAAATACTCAAGCCACTTTCACCTCCTCTATCATTGCCTTGTTGCCTAGCTACCAGGCCCAAATATCTTCATTTCTACTGTACAGATATCCCTGGATTTTTCTAGCTGCTATTGTATACTCAAATCTATCATCTTTGTATAACATTTAGAAATTACACTAAGCCTTATTTTGGTTAACTTCTTAATAATTTCTGGCTCAAAGTCTGGACTTCATTGCCTACCAGGCTCCCTCTAGCCTCACTCTCCAGTTGCACTGTACTAAATTCCTCTCCCTTGTTCCTTCTAAACTCTCTACCCTGGTTCTGGATCTTCAACTCCTGACAGATCTCCTGGTCTTGGTTGGTAGCTCCAGGATCTAGTCACTACAATACAGCATCTTTGCAATAACAGTGTCATACTTAAAGCAGATATCTAACCAAAAGTTCTCAGAGATGAATAGGTGCACTAAGTTGCAAAGTAATACGTCTTTCATGATGATAGCTTTATTTTTATACGTTTTTATACTCAGAATCAAATTTTAGAGAAAATATAGAATATAGGTGTTATAGTTACTGTTAGGGCTCTATGAATCAGGAAACTTGCAGAAAATACTAAGCTGTCATTGCAAGTGGCCCACCCAGGATCACTAGCACCAGAAGACTTATTTCCCAAGCCAGCAGTTTAGGCTCACAGCAAAATCTGCACCCATTAACTTTCTTTTGTGTTGTCTTTTCTATAAACTGTAACATTACTATAAGGGCAAAACTCAGATTAACATTTCTCCAGTTTGGATGGTAAAACCCTACTGCTGAAGACAACATCTATACATCTCACTGAATACAGAGAGGTCAAGCTGTTGCCTAACTAGATCCTTCATACCTACTGAGGACTGTTCATGGTATTAGAAGATACCCTGTGCACCACCACAGTAGAATGGCAAACACCAGCCCAGCTACAAATCCTTCAGTCTACAATGGTGTCTTACATACAATTGTTATACTAGTGCAATAGTGGCACAAAGTTTGTGGGAGTAACCACCCAATATCTGATTTGAGTTATGGCCCTGTCACTGCAATGTAACCCATTTTCAATACCATATAGGTGGCCAAGCACATGAAATTAGATAGGTGATTAACATAGGAGAAAACCAAATATTACTTTTATGCTAAAGGAACATAGCAATAAAATGATTCCTAATGACATTTTGCTATGCCAATAGATCAGTGTTTCCCTTAGACTTCTTCAGAGAAGTTTCCTTCTGTGGGAGATGGGAACCAGTACAGACCCCCACAATTGTACAATGTGCAGAGGAGTGGGAGATCTTGGAATACTCAGTCATAAGTAGAATGTCTTCCTCAAACATGAATTTGATAAAGGGGGCGCCCTTCAGGGCTAAAGGAATTCTGTGAAAGAGTAAGCAGTTTGTAAAAAGCCCATGGGGATGGAAGACACTAAGGAATGAACCCATGCCTTGCAGACACAACAGTACTGACACACATATCAACTCACAGAGACTGCAAGCATGCACAGGTCTATGCCAGATGGAGTTCCAGCACAAGAGAGAGGGTGGACAACACAAGCCCCCTTCCTACCCCAAGAGTTATCTCCAACTGACAACTGATCACAAATGAAAAAGTTTCCAGTGGAAATTGAGTATATGAAATACATGTAAGGAAGCCAAATGCCCAAGAATAGATAGTCAACATAAAATGAACTCAACGGTATTTTGGGAGATATTTTGCCTAACAATGCTTTGCCTGAATATTTTTTTCTAACATTACTTGTTTTTTGATTATCTAGTATGGTTTCAGATTTTTTTTTTCTAAGTTTATTTCTTCTTTCTTTGTGTGTGTGTGTGTGTGTGTGTTCAGAATACACTATATGAAAAAAATGTTTTCAGTTAAAAAATATTTTTCAAGTTTGGGCCCAAACTAGAAAGCAATTCATGTTATTTCATGCGTACACACATTTTCTTTTAATGTAGGTAAGCTTTCTGACACGTGGCTAAGATTTACAGCTAGGAATTCTGCTAACATCACCAAAACACTTTTTTTTTGCTTTAAAAATGTTTCTTCTGTGTTGTTTAGTTTCATATGACTACAAAGTATCATCTTAGAAATAATTAAAGTGTGTTGCTAAGGTTGCTCAGCTGATAACTGAAGCTTGGTGCCAAGCCTGATGACTTACCTTTCATCTCTAAGACCCACATATTAAGAAAGAACCATCTCTTGGAAGCTGTCTTCTAATCTACACGTACACATGGTAACATACACACACACACACACACACACACGCACGCAATATTTTTTAAAGATGTTCTAAAAATAAATTTAATTTATAAATACTAATAACCATCTCCAGACTAAGTCCAAACTAATACTGTAAGATTTTCTTTTTTGGTAGTAACTGGAATCCAAATGGTCAATGTTGGCCTTCACAGTCTGTCAAGCTTCAGATCTAGACTATTGTTTTAGCCTTTTCTCTTGATATGTATCCTCACAGATCTCTCTGTGTTACAATTAAAGCATGGTTTGCTTGTTTGTTTGTTTTTTATCCTGTGCAAAAATAGCCTGTTATCCCCTTTACATTTCCAAGATTCCTTACAAAGGTACCTGTTGTAGTAGGGTTTCTCTGGGTCCCGTAGCTAGCTCTTACATCTTAAATCAACCCATTTCTATTAATCCGCGGGCCACGTGGCCCCGGCCCGTAGCTCACCCGTGTTCCTTACATGTCGTCCCTTGGGTGGCTTCCGCGCGGTCTGCCTCTAACTCCGCCCTGCTTCTGCTACCTGAACTGACTCTCCTCCCACCTTTTCTATGGTGCCTGCCATGACCCATCAAACAGCTCCTTTATTTAAAGATACAGCACACACAAATGCATTCCCACAGGTACCTAATGTGGGAATGTCTTTCTGTGTGCTATGAATAGCAATCTTTAAATAAAGGAGCTGTTTGGCCCATGACAGGCACCATAGGAAAAGTAGGAGGAGGCATCAGAGTAGGTAGGAGGAGCAGGGCAGAGTCAGGCAGATCGAGCAAGCCACCCAAAGAGCAACATGTAAAGAACACAGGTGAGCCACAGGTCATGTGGCAGACAGATTAATAGAAATGGGTTTATTTAAAATGTAAGAGCTAGCTAGCAATGTGCCTGAGCCATAGGCCAAACAGCATGAACTTAATATAAGCATCTGAGTCATTTTGGGGGGCCTGAGCAGCAGAAGGTAGCTAAGGGGTCTAGGGCTGAAGGTCTGTGGGTCTGGATCTCTGGCCACCTGGGACCAAGAAACTACTACATTGTAACAGATGCCGTCCCTGGGTGGGCGAGTGTCCACTTAAAGCCTAAGAAAGTTTTAAAAAGGGTTTTAGCACAAATACTGAGCCAAAGAAGCTTCCAAATTGTGTGTATGAAGCAGGTCATTGTACAGAGAAAGCACGGCATCTGGGCCACATTCAAAATGGCGCAGGGGAACTGGCAGGCAGTGTAAGCTGCAACCAGACCGGTTGCTAAAATCTCACAGAAGACTCAGTAGCATGTTATTGGTTTAAGGTTTCTGTTTATTTTGAAAGAAAAGGAAACCAAGACAGATACTAAGTAGCAGCATTTTCTTCGGTCTGCTCTGTTTGCTGGCCACAAACAGAGAGGCAGTCCCTTTAAGAGAACTTACTGATTCAGGTTTATCTGCAAGAACTATGCAGCTCTTTAAGAGAATTTGAGTATTTTTAAAGCTCTTATGGTTGGAAGATGATTAAGGATTCACAATAAAACAGATTCAGATGAAAAGAAAAACCTGTAAACCAGTTACAATGTGTGTAAAAGGTACATAGGCTTCAGAGAGAAAAGAAAGAGTTTAGAAAACGTCTTTAAAAAGAGAAATAGAGTAATAAAAATCTAATAAGCAGCGTAAAGATGGAAAGTAGACACAAAATCTGAATTTTGGTTGTTATTGTGTTTTCTTTTAATTTTTTAACTGTTAATGAGCTAACTGCAGAAAGACAATGGATTGCAAATGCAAAGGCTACTAAGTTAAACAAGAATAAATATTTTAAAGGTATTTTGATTTTGAAATCTGTGTCTAAGGATTTATTGCTTTGGAAGTGTTCTGCTTTTGTTTCCACAGATGATGAAAACCTGTGGATTGCTTCCAGGCAAATATGGTTTTATCAACCAAGACCCCCTGAGAAAACCTCTGATGGGAAGAGATGGCCTTATCAGCTTAAGGGCTACAGATTATGATCCAGTCTCAAGAACCTGTGAGATTTTCAATGCCCCTTAATCAGCAGGAAGCAGTAATGGAAAACTATGCCCAAATTCCCAAATATTGTTTCTAAATGTTTGTTTTCATTATAACAGGTTAATGGTCATAATTAATCTCTTTGAAAGAAGAAAAAGGGGATATGGTATATAAATGATTTTTTAAAAATTCAATTATTGAATTTACTTAGATCAGGAAATCAGATGGTAATCTCAAAATGTTTTACATTGGCATGGACTTTGGTTTACTGATACAAATTTAAGTTCAATTTTGTTATGATGAATGTATTTTTATACTCTTGTTTATGGTATGATGTTCATGTAACTGATTTAAAATTGTAATGTATAGTTAAGAAATGCAGGTTAATAGTCACTTTTGATAATCAAACGTATACTTAGGTTAGTCAGGATTTTTAGGAATACAAAGATATATTTCAATTAGATAGGTAATCTCCAAAGACTTATAAGACCTACAGAATATGGCATTTAAAATATTTTAAGAACTTGGACTTTTCTGGACAGTGAGACAGGTCTGCTCCTGGCAGCACCAATTTACTTCAAGAGAAAAATGGGCATCAAAGAAACTCCATATGGAATCTACTTTCTTTGTGGCTTCGGTCAGCCACTGGACATGAACCTGTTCTTATATTGACTGCTTGAGAGTATGCTGTTAGAAGTGGACATGCAAGTTCCATAGGAAGGTGACCTCTGAACTTTGGCAGAACAAGCTGAGATGGTCATTCAGGTTCCTGCTTTGCAGAAAAAACTGTCAGACATTCTTCAGGACTCGAGGAGAAGCAACTGATGAACTGTGCCAGAATGGGCAGAGCAGATTTCATGCTTCACTGAAATGAAAAGAGACTCTGAGCCTGTAGGCTGAAGATAGATGCCCCAACTTTATAAAGGAACTTTGGGTGACTATCCAGGCAGATAGGTGTCATCGCTGTCATTTATAGATTTTGGAAGTTGCTTGCACTTCCGGTTTACTCAGGTAATATTATATCCTTCTGTAGTCTTTGTTGTAGTTGAAGATTAGATAGTTATAGGTATAGTTTTTCTTAGTCATTTGAAAGGTATATTGGATATGAAACTTTAGATTCATAAAGATAAGATAGATGATAAGAATATTTTCTTTAAGTTTGCTAAATACAAATAGACTATATGTTATAACTGTAATTCTTGCTTGATAGCTGTTTTGTTATATGTAATTTTACTTTGTTAAAATTGAAGCCTTCTTTTTTTATTAGACAGAAAGGGGGAAGTGATGTGGGAATGTCTTTCTGTATGCTGTGAATAGCAATCTTTAAATAAAGGAGCTCTTTTGGCCTATGACAGGCACCTTAGGAAAAGTAGGAGGAGGCATCAGAGTAGGTAGGAGGAGCAGGGCAGAGTCAGGCAGATCGAGCAAGCCACCCAAAGAGCAACATGTAAAGAACACAGGTGAGCCATGGGCCATGTGGCAGACAGATTAATAGAAATAGGTTGATTTAAGATGTAAGAGCTAGCTAGCAATGTGCCTGAGCCATAGGTCAAACAGCATGAACTTAATATAAGCATCTGAGTCATTTTGGGTGGCCTGAGCAGCGGAGAGTAGCTAAGGGGTCTGGGGCTGAAGGTCTGTGGGTCTGGACCTCTGGCCACCCAGGACGAAGAAACCTCATTGTAACAGGTACCTCTTACTCACTTCCTCTGTTCTCTATAACATTTTTAATAACTTTCCAATAAAGAAACCAGTTCATTTTTACTTTAGAATTTTATGAGAGAACAGCTTCAAGGGCCTGATCTCTGGTGACTATTGAGTTTGAATAAAAAAGATATTCTGAGTCTTGTTTCAAAATGACCTCCTCAGAGAGTATTTATTAATCTCTACTCATATGGCTTTGAACAAAATAAGTTTTTATTTCTGTCCAACTTAACCATGTCTATCAGGAAGCAGAGAATAATGAGTTCCTTGGGATCAGCCTCTGTATTTAACATGCAATGTCCTGGAAACAGAGCAGAAGGGAGTCTAACTCCATAGTTTAATCAATTAAATTTTATGGTTGAATAGGATAATCTATTAATGTCTAATACTTCAATGATTGCTGTGGAAATATATTTTGGTATGTTGTAAATATTTGTTCTGCCTACTGCTTTAATAAAGCACTAATTGGGCAGAAGGCAGACAGGAAGTGTGGGCAAGGCTACCAGACTAAGAAAACTCTGAGAACAGGAAGAGCAGAGCAGAGACATCAGTGGAGATGCCAGCAGATGCAAAGGAAAGAAGACAACTATGCTGCTCTGAGAAAAGGTGCCAAACCACGTGGCTAAACAGATTAAATGAAGTAGATTGAGTTAAGATGAAAGAGCTAGTTAGCGATATGTCTGAGCTATAGGTCAATCTGCATGAAAGTAATGTAAACTTCTGTGTGTTTCTTTGGGACTTTGGCATTGCTGGTCTGGACCTCAGGGTTCTACAGAGAGCTAAGCAGCTGTAAGCAGGTCCAGATCTTGAAGCTAGTCTGGACCAGACACTTACTACGAAGTACAAAGAATACATATTTTACCTAATACACCTGGAAGATAGAAACAAAGTGTGATGTGGGAATGACATATAACCAAACATGTTATATGTCACTCTTGATTCTCCTTTTGCCTCAAACCCTTCTCACTTGGATGTGCCCATTGCTCTTTCCTACCTTTAAAACAATTCTTTCTTTTCCTAAAATTAGGCTTTTGTATTTATTCAATTTGCTTTATTCAACAAATCAAACAAAAAAACTAGCATATAAGACTCCACCTTGTTGACATCACTCACCACAAAAAGAAAATTATCAGAGTATCGGTGTAGCAAATGGAGAGACAAGGAAATTCCACTACAAAGCAGAAAGCAAACCTTTCATGGAAGTGCTCATCCTTCAAAGGTCAGCGACAATTCTGTCTCATTTGCGAGGCTTTCCCAGCTTCCCTTAAATAGACAGACTCATCTGCTCCCAGCTGTTGAGGAGTGGGTTGAGTAATACACTCTGCAAGGTTATAGGGAGAATTATAAACATACTCCCTTCACGGAGGAGAGGGAGCATTTAAGCTGATTTGGCACCTGTCTAAATGTTTCTTAGTTCTCCTTATTGTTGAGAGGAAATTCTTCAAAGACAGGAAATATGGCCCAAACAGCACTGAAAGTCCATGAGCTGGGAGCAAAAGCCACAAGGGTCCTTCCCATTTCTTTGGCTTCACACCTGTTGGAATTAAAGAAGATAAGGGCAGGTTAGTATCATGGGTCATTTTTTATTTTATTTTAAAGTTTACAGGCCTATTTATCAAATCAGTGTAAAAGTACAGTCAAAGTACTGTGAAGTGCTATGACACTACCCTGAAGAATTGGAAGCCCAGAACTGTTTTTCTTTCTTAAACCAGTAATTACTGTCTCACTCACAGTGATGTCATTCTATGCCATAAGTTTGTTTACATCCAGTTGCTTCAGACTCATGCTTGGAACACAGTTCTCATGAGGCAGAGCTCAGCTAACAGCTCAAGACAAGGGAGTGTTTTACTTTCCAAATGTAGGCATCGATGATAAATTATCACACGTCTTCATCCTTTGCCAGAAAGTAATGCTTCTAACATTTTAAACACTGATATTGCAAAATATTCTCAAGGAACAGATGATAGAAACTCATCTATTATGGTAACAGAGCCAAGCGAAGGAAAGTTGCTGATGGAAATTGCATCTGGGTGAGTGGTCCCAGATGGTCCCTCTTGATGAGCAACCTGCTCTTCTCCATGCAAACTTGTGGTAACTGAATCCTCAGGCCCGGAAAGAGAGTGGGTGAAGCTTTGACACACCCCATGTTCCTGCCTTGGCTATCACAACACTTAGCATATCCCTGGACTATGCTGCTCACTAAGGTCGATAGAAATGACCCAAGAAGCCCCCAAACTTGAAACAATAGAAAGTCTCCTTTATTTTCATGTTGCAGAGCTCAGGATAACAGAAAGCTCCTGAGCTGGTACGTATGTTTGCAACTTTAAAACTCCTAGTCAGAGAAGTCAGGGAAATTTGCTAAAATGAGTTCTATTCTGTGTAATACAAATATTCCATGTCTTCTAGTCAAATGTTCTTAGCAGAAGCCTGTGAACGTAGCATGGTTAATCTCTACTATTTACTTTTGTTTTTTAGAATATGTAAGGTTTTATATCTTGAACCACTGTTCTGAATAAAATAGATAAAATATTTCCCAACAAGTCATGTTACCATAACACACATAAAAAAGTTAATTTTTAAAAAGTGCTAAAAATTAGGTGCTAGCTCTGGGTGCATACAAACAACAAGGGTAGCCTTCCCCTAAGAATTTTTGTTGTGCTAATATGATCAGAACTTCTGGTGTTGTTTACACTATCAGGACCTATAGATGGGATAATGAGGAATTTGCCTGTCTTGATTTTGACATTTGATATTGAATTGACTCTGATAATTCGAGACATTAACACGGTCCTCAAATCAATTTTTGTCCCAAACACACCCATCAGTATCTGTCCTTTCATGCTTGTTATGACATGCTTCACAATAGGCAACTGATGAAGACACTAGTGAAACAAGCCAGAAACCCAAAGACAACTGTTGGCGATCAATGTTACTAAAATGCAAAATCTAAGCAACAAAATCAAATGCACTAAAAACACAATAATCAAAGGCAAAGGAGTGGAAATGGGGAAATATATACCAAAGGGAAATAGGAGCAGACTCAAGATAAACAAGTAACTACCCTACAACCTGACACTATAGGTCATTAAGTTGTGCTATATGTGAATTAAGTCAATTCACAACCAATAAAGCTTATAGTCTGCACTAAACACATGAACATATAAGCAACAAGATGGGGGTCAGTAAGATATAGGTGTGTAGGGGGTCTGTGTGTGTGTGTGTGTGTGTGTGTGTGTGTGTGTGTGTGTGTATGTGTGGTGTGTACGCACATGCAGTATTGTATATAAAATTAGAGAAGTCATAAATTGGAGAGGCAGTGGGGGCTCATGAAAGGAATTGTAGGGAAAAGAGAGAGGTGTGGAAATGACATAAACATAGTATTTATGTATAAAATTCTAAAAATTTAAATAAAAACATAAAGGCATGAACAAGCAATATATCATGTAGTGAATAGATTTAATGAAGTTTTAAACTAATTTATTAGAAAATTAATAAACATTTGATCATTAATCTTATATAGATTAAGCAGCAGATCATTGCATAACTAAGTCAAATACAAAATATAAAAATTAGAAAGGAGACTGGACTGACAATGGCTGTAATAATGTTTAATTAAAGATTCAATAAAAGATTTTTAAAAGTCAGGAATTGACTACACTTGAAAGTTTAACCAAACAAAGAAAGAAAACAGTGAGAATTTCCAATAACTTTGAAAGGCCTTCAAACTGGGAAAGTGCAATATATCTCAAGTAGAAAAAACAAATCACGTGGAGTTCACTTTTAGATACAGAAATAAGACAGAAAATGACCAAGAAAAACAAGCTTCCAAGGAAAAACATCACCTGGAAAAGAATGGAAATGGGGTGACAGCTGGCTCCATCAGAAAGAAAAACAGAATAATTACCCTTTACCCCTGCTGTATTCCAAGCAAAGGTGCCTTCCAAGAACAAAGAGGAGAGAAGGACAGTATCAGACAAAGTAAAGCCAAGCACCTGTATAAACAAAGGGACCTGTGAATGTAGATTCCACGGTGTATGTCTGACATGAAAGACAAGCTCTACATGAGAGTTTGACATGCCCAGAGGAACAGTCCAATAAAACTGTGAGCCAAACTAAGCAGCTGCTGACCACATAACACTATGAAATCAATGTCCAATTTACAGTGACATATAGGGTGACCATAAAGAGGCACACAAAACAATTAATGTGTTCTTTACTGAGTAGAAACTTTGTATATGGACCTTGAAGACTGGCTTTTCTAATCCTGTGATCAAATCCCCACAAATATTGATCATTTGATTTTTATCTGGCTGATGACTAAAAGAAGGAAAGTGGCAAGATGTTGAACATGTCAAAATTGGCACTTAGAATGATTTCCATGTGATTTCAGAAGAGCTTTCTGCTTGCTTTCAAGTAGAATTTTATTGTTTTCTGTACTACCAGTAAGCCTACATTATTAACACACACACACCACACACACTCACATACAAATACATTATTCACACAACCACACACACCACATACATACACACTCCACACACACACCACACATATAGTACACACACACATGCCATATCTCACACACACACACCATACACGCACTCCACACACACTCACATACAAATACATCATGCACACAACCACACACACTACACAAACACACATACACAAACACTACATGCAAAACACACACACACACACACACATACACACACCACAGACACCAACACAGGATAAAACGGTCTTCATACTATTTCCTGTGTGTGTGTGTGTGTGTGTGTGTGTGTGTGTGTGTGTGTGTGTGTGTGTGTGTGTTTGTGTGTGTTTTAAAGCTGCCAGGGCACTTCCCCAGGGAATAATAATTCTCCCACTCTTAGTAGGCATTAGTTGCCTGTAGTTCTTCATCTAGGGTTGGGGCTCATGAGATATCCCATGTCCATGGTGGCATTTCAGCTTGTGCTGTCATTGTTCAAGTCTTGCTTAGACAAGCATATTGCTGAAGTATCATGAGTGCACTTTCCCTGTCCTATGTAGAAGACACACCCTCCCAGGAGATGCCCTGATCCCCTGACT
Source organism: Phyllotis vaccarum (assembly GCA_033318265.1). Lineage (NCBI taxonomy): Eukaryota > Metazoa > Chordata > Mammalia > Rodentia > Cricetidae > Phyllotis > Phyllotis vaccarum. The sequence goes on along the minus strand of JARWLC010000006.1, from coordinate 106,861,224 downwards.
ATTAGGGTCTTTCTGTGTCCTCTTTATGATGATTCCTGAGTTTTGAGTGCAGATGTGTTATAGATGTACCAGTTGGGCTGGTAACTCCAGTCAATTGTTATCTGCGTCTCACCAGTGGTGGAAATATGACTTTTAAATAAACACATTCTAAACTTACTTCTTAAAATTCCTCAAGAATTTCATGTTTTTCTATATAACATTTACAACTCATAGTGTATTGCACTTTTGACATATGAAAGCACCTTACACAAACCTTTTTTCCCAACATATATTGAGTGAAAATATGTGGTGGGCACAGTGTGAGAATATAGGAAACAAATGTTTCTGCCTCCTTGAACAAATGGTCTAATAATGCAAACAAACACATCCTCATGTGAAGGACTACAGATTGACACTTTCTATTATAAAAATCAAGGTGAGAATAATATGGAGTGGTGAGTAAAAGTATGTTCTCTTGTGCCAGATAAACCAAAGTGTTTATCTGCAATATAACACCTATGTGACCTCAGACTCTTTGTCATTAGGGCAATCAAGATGAAGAGAATCAATAACACATATGATTGGATAGTCAACAAATAATAGGGAAATACATAATGGATGCATACATAAATAGGGAGGGAAGGAGATTTAGTCTAAAGAACTGACATATATGGTGGAAAAGGGTAGATGTCAACTCAGAAGCAGATGGTCAGATGAAAACTAATGTTACAAGCTCAAGTTCAAAGGCAGCCTGACCGTTGGATTCCCTCATCTTGGGACCTGGCCTTCAGATTTTCATCTGATGGATCCAGATTGGGGGAAGTGGGTAAGAAGAAACTGGGAGGGGAAGAGAAACCACAATCACAATATATTGCATGAAAAAAAATATTTTCAATAATTTTTTAAAATAGAAAGGTTTACATACAAATAACTGGATGGAGGAGGAACACACACACATACACACACCATAGGAATGATCTCTTATCCTTGAAGGCTAGCCATTTGTAGTCAATTGCATCAGTGTAGTGTTATAGCCTAGTTAAGCTGACAAAACCTTGACAAAAAAAAAAAAACAGGGTCATTTCTTCCTGGGTAAAATTTGAGTAACTGTGGAACTCGCTTCATGGGCTCCTTGTGAGGTTGTAGATGTATCTCTTTAATTTCTAGATGTCTGTTAGGTATCATAATATCACTGCCATAGGCAGGGTGCAGTGCTGTGGGATTATGTTCTGGTACATTGTAAATATTTGTTCTTCCTATTGGTTTAATAAAAGTCTGATTGGCCAGATGGCAGACAGGAAGTGTGGGCAGGGCTACCAGATGGCAGACAGGAAGTGTGGGCGGGGCTACCAGATGGCAGGCAGGAAGTGTGGGCGGGGCTACCAGACTAAGAAAACTCTGAGAACAGAAAAAGTCAGACGGAGACACCAGCAGAGGAAAGTAGGCCAGGATACTGCTCTGAGAGAAGGTACTACGCCACATGACCAATCATGGATTAGTTTAAGAGTCAAGAGTTAGCAAGTTATATGCCTGAGCCATACACAGATCAGCATGAAATCAATGTAAGCTTCTGTGTGTTTCTTTGAGAGTTTGGGACTGCCGATCCAAATCTTGGGGGTACTCCAAGCCAGAAACTCCATGTTACAGTCAGCTCATCCTTTGCTTCTCTGTCAGGGAAGCCTACCTTAGAGAAGCCTCAACTGGTGAAGCGGAAACTTCATCTGCCTGGCTTTACTCTCTTATACTTTGCAAATGTGGCTTGGTCTGTCCAGGACATTTAAACCAGTCTTTATGCCTAAACTAAGCCAAAATCTATGTGGCCCATAAGTCAGCTCAAATCTTGGAAAAATTGACAATATTTGACCATCCTTCACTTAAAAACTCTCCAAGTGCAAATGGTTCACTTTAATAAAATGAATCTACTTTGTAGAACTTCTAATATGGATTAAAAGAAATCTCAGACCAAAATCAAAAGTAATTGAAAGCAAATAGGGGATTAAGCTATGAATCTGAAAATTAAATCTATAAAATTCTCTCTCTCTCCTCTCTCTCTCTCTCTCTCTCTCTCTCTCTCTCTCTCTCTCTTCCACCCCTCTCTCTGACACATACCCCAATGCACACATATACGCATTACATGTGATTACATGTGTGGATGTCTTTATAGTCAGTAAACATCACGTCTCTATCTCGTACAATCCAATATGTTCTATCACTCAGGCTTGGTACACCTCTCATTTCTTCCTATGTCTTCCCTCTGACTTTCCTAGTGAATTCCTCAAGTCAGACTTAGCATGCTCACCTAGCATCATACACAGGTACAGTCTGGGAAGAGGGAGCTTCTGTGCTATAAAAGTCCATCAAGTCCCACATTATCCTTCTTTGGTGTCTTAACGTTTCATATACAAATAATCTATTTTCATGTTCTATTGGGTTTTTTGTTGTCTGAATTTTAAAACATGATTTTACATTGCAGCCAAGGCTGCCCTTTAACTCACTATGTGATTTAGGCTACCTCAAACACACAGAAATTCTCCTGCCTCAGTCTCCTGAGGGCTAGTATGATATTCCTGACCCACCATCCCTTGCTTCTGTTATCTGGTTATATTTTGTGTTCTACGGTTATAACCAATCTGTTAAATGAAAACAAAGAGCAAAACCCAACATTTCCCCTATGCAGATTTTGTGTCAGCATTGTACTTTCAATAAACAATGCTTGTCATGAATAGAAATATGATGAAATTATGCCAAGATTTCCCAGGCTTCCAATTGCATGGCTATGGAGACACGGTCAACTGACAAGCTGTATAATATTCTTCTCTTCTTCTAAGAACAGGGGGGTGGCGATTAATGATGCATTTTAGTTGGGTTTTTTTTTTTCATTTCTCTATGCAAACCCAGCAGGTTCCAATTTGTTTCTGATGAGCTGAGATCTTGTAAAAGTTACTTGAACTTGATGTGATGAAATTTTCTAAGCTCAGAATATGAAGAGTTCTTCCCCGACTCCCTGCTGGCTTCCCCAGGGCAGGCAGGTTAATAAGGGAATGTTTAGAAGCAGAAAGCATTAGAGAACCAGAAGTGAGACAACAAGCAAACAGGAAGAAGCTGACATAAATACAAAGTGAAACAGAGTCGGAGAGGAGAGGGATCCTACTGATGGCTTGAGAACCTTCGGCATGGAGCTCTAAAAGGCTTCCTGAGAAACGTTGACACACAAGCCACCCGGAAGTACTGAGCTTATTGGCTCACACAAAAATATCCTATGAATGCAGTCACATGTTTGCTGAGAACTGGCCTTCTTCCCCTTAAAACATCCCCTACTCCATCCTTGAATATATTTAGACATATGAACAATGTGTTTATCAGAGTTTTTGTGTTTGTGATATTAATTATCTGTGATAATTATTTAAGCATATCTGGTAGGGTCTTCATGAAACACTGTACATAATAACATTTCAAAAATAGAAGCAAAACACTTTAAGTTCAAAGCAAAGCATGCTGTGCATGGGATCAATTCTATCTATCAATATGAAAATAGAAAATAACCATGCAAATACTTGGAAGACTATTTGACAAGAGGAAAATACCAGACCAGTAAAAAAGAGGAAAGATGAGAAGCGAAGGCAGGGAAAGGGGGTGGATATAATCAAAGTACATGGGGTTCATGTTTTTAAATGTCTTCATAAGAGCTATTTTTTTAATAGTGAGCATATACAAAATAATAAACAATGTTTTCAGTTAAACTTTAACCAGCCATAATGAAGAATACATTTTAAAAGCTGTATAGAAACGTGTAATCTCCCAACCTGCAGAATAAAATCAATTAGAGCGGACCATAGAAGACAGGGGGGCATGAAATGAAGGCACGGTCGATATATTCAGGGTTAAAGGTTTATGTGGGAAAGGGGGTAGGGAGGAGGTGAAATAGAGGAGTGATAACCAGATCCTAGGATACATGGGAAAGTTTTATGGAACTCGGGAGTTTGTAAGCTAACTAAAAGATCTATTTTTTTTTTAAGAGTGTATGGAGGAGGATAATTAAGAGGTGCTGAGGCAAGAAAAAGAGAGGGAAAGTTATGTAATTCTATTTTAACTTAAAATTTTTAAAAATAAAACGTTAGGATATGTACCCTGCATAAGTGGATAATGCTTGTCCCAGAAGACGTGAGTTATTAAACAAAAGTCTCTGTGCCAGGGATAGGACACTACCCTACGTGATATTGATTAGGGAGGCCCTAAAAGGAACAGACTGTCACTGTTCTTGATTACCCATCATAAATAGACGGCAAGACCCAATTGCAGAGCAAACCACTCACTTTGGGTGAATGGTGTTGAGAAATCAACCTCCAACTGACCAGAAACCTCCCCTGATAGCTAAGTTACATAGTTCCAGATGGTGTGATGCACACTTCTGGGGGCAGAAAAGATATCATAATCATCTTACTCAACATTAGGTATTGAATGCTAAAGCACTGACCCATTGGCACCACGTGCCCACTGGTACAATAGTGGACGGAAAGTTACGGGTTTACCAACTGCTTTCTGATTGGACATGAGTCCTGCACCACAGAAGAGATTTTGTATCTAGTACTGTAAACATGGTCAACTGCCCATGACTGGAGAGGTTATAGGCTAGGAGTAGGAGATATTGTTTTCCTAAATGGTCATCCCATCAAACTTCATTGGAAAATACATGTTAGTATCTATACATTTTATTGCTTTTAACTTCTTTTTTCAGTGGATGGTGGTTAATAGAAATAGTCATAACTGGTCAAGGGCTGAGTATAAATAACTCTGAGTACTGAGATACAGATGGGTCATCTATATCAACTTCCCACCATCCTAGGCTCAGGAGACTTCAAAGAGAAGTGAATAGGAAGAATGTCAGAGTTAGCAAATTGAGGAGAATTCTGTGAAATGATGACTTCAGAGCATGATCTGGTTATTGCATATATCAATGCATAATACTCTCACAAGTTCAAGCCAGTCAAATTTTCAATATGAATATGGAAAGAGCTCCCTGAGGCTCTGCCTTCCTTCAGAGGAGCTATTGGAAGCTGATAACTGCTAAAGAAAGGAGAGTCATTCTCCTTTGGGGATTGTTGCTGCTGGTAAGATGTTCATGCCCCAGTGGATAATCACACACCCATGTGCATATAGGTAGCACTAAATTAATTTGGAAACAATTAATAACAAAATTGTAAATATCATTGGAAAGAAATAACATTGAACTATATTATGAAATTCAGATTTTTTTCTTTGCTTCAATCGACAAATATGAACCATATATACTGGAAATGTTGCTTAGAAATGTATACACTATAAAAAGTCTAAATTAAAATATGTATTACTTTATAAGCTTGTTATTGGTGGTGATGAGGACATTTTATTCACAGTTGTTTAATATATTGGGATGGGGAAAAAACTAAGTGGTGTTTATCATGCAAACATGAAGACTTTAATTTGTATCCCAGAATCCAAATAAAAATGTTGCGTTTGATGACATGCACTTATATCCCTAGAACTGTGGAGGCACAGATGGACAGACTCTTGGGGTACACTTACCAGCAAGTGTCGCTTATTGGACAAGCTATAGTACAGTGAGAGACAGTATCTTGAAAATGGAGAGTGTGGCTCCTGAGAAACCATGCTTTCTGAGATTAGTCTACTGTGGATGAGTTCAGCCACTTAGAGTCCACAAATACAGGACATCACACAGTGTTTATCCTTGTATGCCTGGCTTATTTCACTCAGTTTTCTTCATGTCATCCATGTTGGTACAAGTTGGGTAGAATTCCTTCTTAAGGCCCTAAAAGCATTTCATGAGATATACATTCCACATTTTCACTATCTAGTCATCTATCAATAGATCATTTAGGTTGATTGCACATCTTGGTTATTACAATGATATAGTGAATATCAAAAGGTCCCTTATTTTCAAAGTATATTCATTTAATTTACTTTAGAAAGACAACTTATAGTGGGATTCTCTGGGCAATTTCTTACTATTTTCCATAATCTCTGTGCTAATTAACAGTCCTATCAATACTTTACAGAGGTTCTGTGTTTTACCACATATATTATTAACCACATAATACCTTGTTTCCTCTCACCCCCACCACCCACTTTCAACTTCCTGCCATCCTCTTTCCTATCACATTCATGTCTTTTGTTTTATGACACATTGATTTTTACGAAAAGCTTCTGTGGAGCCTGGTGAGTTCAGCAGGTAGCCACACAGCTACAGACAGTAACTGTCTCTCCCCCAGAATCCACTGGTTGCCAGTAGATCAACATGGAGGCATATAGGGCCTTATGAACCTCTCCCCAGTCTGTGATTGGCTGGTGACAGGCCCAGTCTTATGGAGTCCTAGTGCAGACAACTGTAGTTATTGTGAAATCATGTTTACAATAGCTGTGCCTTTCCCTGAAGACAGAACTTCACAGCTAGTCTTCTTATCTTCTCGTTCCCTTTCCACTCCTGTTGAGGTCCCTGTCAATGCTACAGTTGACAGAAGAATGATCCACTCAAGGCAAATAGGAAATCTAGTTCAACATGATTTAGTTTGCCAGTATTGGATCAAATTTCTAGATTCTGACCCCAATCAGTTTATTTTTGACATATTTGGGGGGAAATTTCCTTGTAACAGTTACAACAAAGCTTAAGGTATAAGCACATTGAAACTTTGTTGCAAAGTACAAGTCTTTTGCAAAGTACCTGGGACACTTCCACAAGAACGGGTTCTATTGATTGAGAAAATGCTTAGGAGTCTGCAATAATATGTAATAGTCTGGCTCTAAAGATAGCAAAAGGTCACCTGGTTATTAACTGCGACCAACCACAGCTTTCCAGATGGAAAGGAGTTGTAAATCTCTTCCACTAAAGAGAAAAGCGTGAGAGTTTAACATTCCTGCTTTCCCTGGAACTGTCCTTCAGTACAGAAGTTATCCAATCCCAATAAGTCACAGTGTGAATTATCTCAGGTCTGTTAGCAATATATGTAAATTAGCCATGGAAAATAAAGTAGACAGGTAATATCTGTGTTCTAGAGTATTGCCCAAAGACCAGTCAATAGAGATGTAGAGGAGTTCAGAGATAAATATACCCAGCTTCAACTCAGTCACCTCTTCTTGAAAGTGTAAATCAGAGAAGTTTTTAAACTTAGTTTCAATTGCTATTAAGCAATAGAGCTTTTTAATACGTAATTAAAAAAATACATAAGCCTTTAGGAGGCTAGTAAGTAATCAATAGAGAGAAAATTCTTTGCAGTTATTATAGCTACACTATCATCAGTGTCAATATATAATTACCTCCAAGAAAAAGGAAGTTGTTAAGAAGAAGAAGGAAGGCAAAGAGATTTTCTCCTCCACAGTTTTACCTGGGGAGAACCTTTCTTTCCAAATAGCCTTGTCTCTCTAAAAACAGACAATCTCTTTAGAGTTAAATCACTCAGGAAACTAATCAACCCCAACTTCTTAAGACACAAATTTCTTTACCACAGTTAATCTGGGACTGGTTTACACATTAATTACAACAACACATGTGCTGAGCTTTTATTATTCCTCAACAGAGAATTCAAAGGAAGAAGAAGAATATGGCAGAACTTGGTTTACAAGGCCTCAGCCTACAGTAGACAGTGTCATGCTTCTGGATCAGTGGTGAGTCAAAACTGGAATGGAATGGAGGCCATCATCGACCTCATGGGGAGGGGCCAAGCATGAGAAAGTCTCAATAATATGCCTCCTCCAGCTGTGCCCTCTTTTGTAAGGTTCATAGAACCTCTCAGAACCAACATCACCACGTGGAGACAAAGATTCTACTTTGAGGAGAGTGTCGGACAGGGGGCAGGCATTTTATATTCACACCATAACAACTCGAAAGTTGCCCATCCTTCGGCCTATAATCTGATAACCTGAATTCCTCAGTTGTGTAATGCTCACAGCCACGAGAAGCTTTTAATCTAAAGAAAGAAAACAACAAACAAACCCAAAAGACCTTATTCTAAATGCAGCAACGAGAGGTTCACTAGCACCCGTCCTAAACAGCACAGGCCTGTAGGACAATATGCACCAACACAAAGGTCACTTCTGTGTCATTAGGGTAGGTCTGACCGGGTGATTCTTTATGCTGTGATCTCAGGAAAGCAAGAGGAAAATGTTGCGGGTAATTTGGAGCCTTGGAAATCAGTGGAGAAAGGCAACAGAGAGGTCAGCTGAGAACATCACCTAGAAAGGACCACTTGCCTCAGACACTACTCGGCTCTGCAAATGACTTCTATATATACTATATTCCAGCAGTTTGAGCTGCTCTTGATGTGGTTATTCACAGAACATGCAAATCAATGTTCTAAATCAGGGACAGGGTTTTGTGTGTGAGCAAAGAGCCAGAGAGCAAATGTCTTGGGAATTGTGAGACATGTGGACTCACTGTGAGGTTTTAGCTCAAAGGCTGCAAAGACAATACGTAGGTTAATAAGCTTGAACACTGAGCAGAACTTGAGCCACTGGTCATAGACAACTTCTGCAAAGTCTGTATTATTTATAGATGATAGATAGATAGACAGATAGATAGATAGATAGATACATACATACATATATGCATACATACATACATACACACATACATACATGCATACATACATGCATACATACATGCATACATACATACATGCATACATACATACATACATACATACATACACACATACATACATACATACATACATGCATCCATACATACATACATGCATACATACATGCATACATACATACATGCATACATACATACATACATGCATACATACATACATACATACATACATGCATACATACATACATACATACATGCATACATACATACATACATGCATACATACATGCATGCATACATACATACATACATGCATACATACATACATACATACACACACACACATACATACATACATACATACATACATACATACATACATGCATACACACATACATACACACTGATACAGATGATCAAAATATAGCTATTAATTTTTCACTATTTTGAAATAGTAAAATTAACTTTGTAAATTTAATGCTACTCATTGATAGATGAGCCACTGTAAAATGAACAAAGGAATGGGCACAGATCAAAAAGTAGCATTTCTGGACTAGAGAGATGGCTTGGCAGCTAAGAACTCCTCCTGCTCCTCAAGAGGACCCTGGTTCAGTCCCCAGCACCCACATGAGGTGCATTACAAGCCCCTTTATTTCTGCCTTTCAGGGATGTGACCATCTCTTCTGGCCTCTGGTGGCACTTTTACTACTCACTTGCAGATAGAACACAAGTTCTCATAATGTTGCAATATCTCCACATAGTATTTCAAGCATGATGCATCATACATGCTGTAAAGATTTACACTCCGAAGCATACCTGCAATGATATTATGCTGACATTTGTATTATTTTCTGTTATTTTTATTTTGTGTTACTATTGTTGTGAAGCAATTCATTTAAGAAGGTGTACACAGTAAGTTATTGTTTGTGGGAAAGGTTAAAATTTAAAGGTTAGAATTTAAAATTTATTCTAGTAATTTGTGGTATTTACATAGCACATATACTTTATTATCTATCCCACTGCCCTCAGAGTCTGAGGCAGCTTTATAAAGTATCTAGTGAAAAATGTGAATATTCATATCATCTTTAGAAAGATTATAATTGCGTATTTATTCTCAAAATATTATTTGGTGGTTCATGGGCATCCCTGAACATTTAGAGGAATACTATGAAGCCAGAAGCCATTTCATAAAAAATGCCAAGACATCTTTTCATGCTCAAGGGGTTTAAATTATGTGTAATCTCCCCACGTCCAAGAGTGAAGCTTCATTGGTAAAACTGAGAGATCAGATTCAGTCATCACCAGGCTACCAAGAGGTATGCAAAACTGGAAAATATCATTTCTCCTTTTAAAATTTTGGTATGAAGAAAACCTAATTCTTTTCTTTAAATGTCATTTAAGCCAATGTGTCTTTGACATATTTTTTTTTACTACTTTTCTAGTGCTTAGAACCAATCCAGGGACTCATGCTCCCTGAATAAGTAATCCGTCATTGGACCATATTCCCATCTTATCTTTCTTTTATTTGCCTTTTCGTGCCTTGAGACAGTTTCTCACACTAAAGCCCAACTCCCTAGTTCTAGAATTAAAGGCACACACCACCAAGCCCCTCTTACTGTTTAATCACATGTGTAAATAAACATATTATCATTTCCTATTAAATTTCTAATATGGTAACTAAGGATAGATACAATTCATCTTAGTAAAATACTTTAATAATATCTTAAAGTGAAAAGGAATTCTGGTCACTGCTCTAAACCTAATGAGTTCAGTCAAATTCAACAACCAAATGAGTTGTAAAAAAAAATCTCATTTCAAAGACCCTCAGTGTCCCTCTGAGTGATGTGGCCTTTTAAAGCAAATGGATGGTAAGAAATTGCCTACTATTTATTCTAAAGTCAAATTCCACACTTTGACCTGGGTTAAGAGGACTTTCATTAATTTTACATTTGTATGCCAGCAGGAAAGTGCAAATAAGTTAATTTCATAAAATACCACAAAAGAAGAAGTGAGGCCATGTAGATACTGATAACGGTTTTCTAAACTTTAGAAATTTAAAAGAAACTAGAAATCTAGAGTTTTATGTCAAAATCTCCTGATTGCATTTAATATGGAAATGAACCTTACTTAAACAAACAAGGCACTTGGAAAATCTAGTCCAATCGCTGTGTTTCATGTCCATGTCATACTGGGAATGCAGGGGAGAAACCCTCTCCAAGGCCTGTTCTTCGGGAATATTGAGTACACATTAGCTCCCCTTCCCTCTCCAGGGCATGAAGAGGAAATAGTGCCAGAAAGATCTGGAAAGCAGAAGGTAGTGGGGAGTGGCATCATTGGGTACTATTCCTGCTTGCTTATTATAATAATGAAAAATAATAAATATCATCAGAAGTTTCTGTTCAGAAATAATCAGGACTAATATTTTGATGTAGTTTTAAGATTTGCTTATATTCTGTGTGTGAATGCTCTATCTATATGTACACCATTATGCCAAAAAAGAGCATTAGATCCTACTAGAAATGGTGGGGAGTCACCATGTGGTTGGTGGGAATTGAACTCAGAACTTCTGGAAGAGCAGTATGTGCTCTTAACTGCTGAACCATCTCTCCAGGACCTTGATACATTTTTATATGCAACCAGTTGTGTGAAATGCATGAAAATTCTCCAGATGTGCATATATATGCTAATATGGAACTAAGGATGTACCTCAGTTGACACAGTGCACAGGAGGTCCTGTTTGATCCCCAGTATCACGTGGATTAGATATGATTGCTCTTGGCGGCTGAGCGTAAGATAATCAAAATGTCAAGGCCACCCCTAGCTACATAGTGAGTTTGATGATAGCTTTATAAATGAATGGGACCCTGTCTCAAGAAAAACATATGGTCATAATACATATTCAATTTTGATTCTGCCAAATTGTATCAATGAACATTTTCATATACTAAATTTTAAGATGTTATTTCTAATTTTACTAACGTATAGCTCTGTATCAAAGCAAGAGACCACAGCCCATTATTTCTAGTAATAATTCACAAATGGTTGCTATTATTAAAAAGGATATCAATGAGCCAGACACATCCTAACAAGTGATACAGTATTTTTCCTATTTATATATCTTCTCTGCCTTGATGGTAGGAGATTACCTAATGTTTATGCTAAAGCCAAGTCCCAAATCTTGTAGTCTGGGGGACAGAATTATTTCATTGACTGCAATTTTAGATGCCTACAACTACACAAAGATAATAATTTCTTGAAACAGAGAAAGTAGGGACAATTATTGGTGGGTTTCTGGATGCATTTGAACTACTTCCCAACATGTAACCATCTATGCAGACAATCAGATGAATACACGTTGTTAGGCTTGACTCTCATAGGTTTTCTCTTTGTGGGATCTTAGTCGTTAACTCACCACGTGAAAAACTGTGTCTCAAATATACAGTTCTATGAAAGCTTTTTGTATATCTGGAGTGAGATTATACAGAATAAAAATTAATTAGAACATTGAATATCATACAAATGTAATGAGCAAAATCCATCACTAAGGTAACAAGTAGAAAATATTAGTACACAGGCTGAGTTTGCAACAAATGGAATATGTGGTTCAGTTTTAATCCAATTCTTAACCAGCTTGAAAGTCATACAGAAGTCTTCTTCCATGAGTTGATTCAGTACTTACACCACCAGTAATTCAGGCCTTATACCTAGCAAGGCCACCAGACCCCGTCAATATATGTTATTATATGTCACTGTTATTCTGGTTACATTACCTTATCAGGTCCAAGAACTCCATCACCGACCTGCTTAGGACACTGACTGTCTTTGAAAAGATTGAATGTTAGTGGCTCATTACTGTGATCTTTGTAGACCTCCAGCTATGCTGGTTAGTCTTGCCCACGCTGTGTGGCATCTCCTTGGAGCTCTTGCCCCATATCTTCTTCCTGTGAGCCTCCCAGCCTTTTCTCTCTTGCCCCTTTGCATGGGACCTTCCTTCTCTCTCTCTCCTACTGTGCACATGCACGAATATGTTCATCTTAACGTATTAAGTTCTTACAAAACACAGAAACAGCAGTGTATTTTCAACCTCTCTTATTTTCTTCTTTGGCACAGTTCCTCAGAGTCTAAGTTCTGCTTGAAATGGGGAAAGAGGAAAGCACGGGGAGAAAACACCAACAGAACATTTATGTAAAGGTTAAAGGGTAGCATAACCCCTACATTTCGCAGTAATTTGGCAGAATTCAAGGAGGAGGTTGCAATGAACCAGGACATGAACAGTGAACAGTCATATTCTGTTCGAGGTGTTAAAAGGTGCAGTAGGTTATAGAAGGTTCGGGTGCCAGATAAAACACTATTTTATTATTTTAAAGACAACAGAGAAGATAAAGAAAGGAGCTTTAGAATGATACTAGAGAGGTCCTAAGAAAGACGGTGTGTCTTGTACTTGCCAAAAAAGAGTGGAACTTACCTCTCAGCATTAGGTTTCTGTGTGGAGGCCATAGTTACAAAGAGCATAGCAACGGGTTCATTACAAGGGAAGCAAAAGACAAACACTTAGTCCAAAATACCTCAAGAAAGAGGTTGCACACGATATTCATCCATTTGTACCTGAACAGTAGCAAATTTCACCTCAATCCTGGAACACACAAGTGCATCTTGATTTCTGAAAATCATGTGTCTCGCCCTGTACCTTTAGAGATAGCTAGAAAATGTATTTTTTGATTTTCTTGCCTTTATCTTCTTCATTTCTCCTAATTATATCTAATTTTATCTTTCAAAGTTGTTCTCTATGCCCTGGCATCCTACAATGTCTATTCTTCTAAAATAAAACCAGGTTGCTGCTCAGTCAGTATCATTTTATTTCTCAGCCCCTTCTGTTGTTATTCCCAAGAATCTGTTTTTAGCTCATTTAAAACTGGGAAACATTTGTGACAAATTGACAGGTTTTGTGTGATGCTTTATATTTGACTTGGCAAATAAACACCAGATGTGAGATGTCCAAGGGTTGATATCGAGGGTATCTACACATCTATAGATTGCCACACGTGGTAGCTACGCAGACCCTGTCTCTTCTTGATGGTCATAGGGCCTCATGTTTTCACCATCTGGTTGTGGGGTGAGGGGAGATTCTAAGACAAAAACGTTTCAGAAAGGCATCAATGTCAGTGTTAATTTTGCTTTCTAGGCATCTCACATGCCTTATCTTTAATCTTTGTCTTAGTAGGGTTTAGTTGCAGAACAACCTTATTAGCATGTAAATATTTGTCTACCTATTTAATACCTGGCATATTACAGGACAAGAACCTATGGCTAGGTAGGTCATAAGTCCCAGGGGAGAACGTTCTACTATAATGTTGTAAAAGGAACATAGTATTAAATGATTCCTGATGACTTAGCACTATACTCATAGATCAATGCATCTCTTAATCCTCATCTGAGGACCTTCCATTTGCAGTAAATGATAATTAACACAAAGGCCAACAACTGGCCAAGAGGCAGAGAACAAGAGACTGAAAATATCAGAGACTGCTGTGGTAAATATGGCAGAAAAACCATAAGCATTAGAAGCAGTTGATAATTAAACACTTTCTGGGCACATGAAGGAAGAAACACTTTCTGGGCACATGAAGGAAGCCACACGTATGAATTTACATCAGCTGAAACAGCGTTCACAAAACCTGGGCAAGCTCAAACCAGGCAAAATCCCAGCAAGGAGAGGGGATTTGGGCACACATCTCACCACTACTGTGGAGTGAATTGCAATTCTTAGCTGCTGGGAAAGGGGAGTTCCATTTTCTCGAAGAGCATAGTCTATATCTAGGTATATAGAGTAAGTTAACCCTGTGCAGGAGACAGACCACACATCCAAAAACATTTTGGGCAACGTGGTCTTCAAGGATTTTTATAAGGACACAAAGGTAGGTGGATAGAGAAGAAAGCAGATCTGGAAAGAATTGGGGGTGAATATTATCAAAATACACCACAAGTGTGTGTGTGTGTGTGTGTGTGTGTGTGTGTGTGTGTGTGTGTGTGTGTGTGTGTGTGAACAAGTTATTAGCAACAGTAAATGAAACTTGTAACTTGCTTGTCAGATCATCAGGTTGGAACAAAGTCCACCCAAACTGTTTTAATGGAGTCACTGGGAATGTGAGGAATAGCACATCTGAAAGTATTTGAAGTCTGTGGTTCTGTCCTAAGTGCACCTGTGATCTGATACTCCAAGTGGATAGGGCAGGAAGTGGGTAAGGAATAAACTGAGGAAGAAGACCAGCCAATCTCTGAAAATAACGTAAAATTTCTGCCAAATTGAGTTTGTACTCTGTACCTATGTAAGCCTAACACATATACCCCACACCCTACACACCCCGGACAGGAGTTTATCTGTTCACTTATCAAAATACCATTTTTAGAATACATTGCTTCATGATATGTATAGTGTTGTAGGGTATTTGTTTATACTGCATGAAGGTATGTCTACATCTTTGTCTCACCTGTCTAAGGTACCTGATTGGCTTAAAAAAAAATTGAATGGCCAATAGCTAGGCAGGAGAGAATAGTCTGGACTTCCAGGCAAAGAGGTTAGAATCTGGCATGACAGGAGATGCCAGTGAAACACAAAGAGAGTTGGGCATATAGATAGAGAAGAAAAGAAGTAAAAAGGCCGTGTGGCAGAATGTAGATTAATAGAAGCAGGTTCATTAAAGTTATAAGAGTTGGATGGGAACCAGCTGGATCTAAAGACCAAGCTTTCATAATTGATTGTCATTAATTGGGGGTTGGTAGTCCAAAGAAAATCTGACAATAAATGCCAACTACAATGTAGTGATTCAAGCTTAAATCCATGTCGAGGGGGGGGGGGGGGCAGAAGCTGATATCCTGAGTGTAATGGTAGCCTAGGCTTGATAGTGAAAGTTGGCATGAGAAAAGAGTTTTTGAGGGGGCTAAATCAAATATGTTAGAAATTATTTGTATAATAATTTAAATTGCTTGCTATTTTATCCTACAATTTTTATGCTTCTGATATATATGCATATGTGGCATATATGCATGTATTCAATATTCAATATATATATTTGAATGAGATGTCCCCATGATCTTGACCCTTCAATATTTGATTTCCAGTCAATAGTGCTGGGGAAGAATGTCACTAGGGATGGACTTTAAGAGTTTAAAGAATTATATTTTTCTAATTCACTTCCCCAGCTTCGTGCTTACAGTTCAAGATTTGAGTTCTCAGCTTCATGTTTCAATCATCCTGCCTCAACTCTCCCACCTAGACTCTTTCCCTCTGGAACTATAAACCCAAATAAACTCTTTTTTTTTAAACTTACTTTGGTCATGGTGTTTTACCACAGCAATAGAAAAGTGATTACATATTTTCACAAACATATGTGCACACACTCAGACACACACTCACATACACACACATATATTTGAGTAGTTTACTAAAAAACAGTTTACATATTTATACATAATATATACACTATATAAATGTATGATAAGTATATATACATATGTAAACATACACACATATATACACATACATGTGTACACTTTATAAGAAAGACTACACACAATTATAGTTTATTTGATCATTATATGATTTGTGGCTTGGACAGCACTAAGGAAAGGTGTTACAGAGAGCTCCAGCCAGTAACTTGAGGGCCAAACTTTGACAACCTTGACTCAGAGGCCCAGTCATAGCTGACTGTTCCTTTTATAAGGCATTGTCCTTACCTGGGCAAGCACTGACTAGTTGGCTACCTGTGATAATCTCAAGTTTGGCTGTTTGTGATTATTGTATGGACCATGGCTATTCGTTACAGAGATAATTCATATTGTAAGAAATATTTCACACTGTTTGCAAATTGATTTACCCTGCAGTTTGTTTTAGAGGAACTAGAAGGAACAGCCTCAGGCTAAAGACCTCCTACTTTCTTACTTTAACAAACACACATGTGTAAACGGATACATATGACACAATTCTCTCTTCCTGCTTCTCCCTCTTTCTGTCTCTTCTCTTCTCTTCCTGGCCCTCTATCCCCTGACCTGTTTCCCTTTCTCCCTTCTCTCCCTTCAGCCTGCTTTCCTCTTAAACCTCAGCATTTTGAATGGTCATCTTTCTGTGGAATGTTCACTTCGTGCTGTCAAAAAGTTAAGAGCCAAGGTTTTTATACCCGCCTACCGTTTTTCTCTACCCGCAATATATCACATTCCTAGCACATGGAACTAACAACTGCCACTCATGGCTCATGGGGTGTGCAGGTGCAAATAAAGAGATCACAGCAAGGCACCAAGCAGCTGCTGCCTCATCTGTGGGAGCAGCTGAGGTAGCATTAATGACAGGAGGAGGACAATCCTGTCATTAATGCTACCTCAGCTGCAAGGGGAAGATGCAAACAACTTTAGACTCAGACTGTAACTCTAAAACCACAGCCCTGAAACACGGACCTCTGCCTCTTACCTCAAAATCCATCCACCAACCTGATCTCTGTCAGGCATCTGCCATGTCTGGACCAGGAAACATCACAGGATTTTACTTGTTCCCAGAGACAGGCAGTTTCCAGGGATTCTGGAAGGAAAGTAGTAACCGTTCCCTGGGGAAGTTCATAGATCTCTGAGAGCCACACAGTCCAGAAAAGAGTAGTCTCACCTGCTAAGTGGACCCAGGAGGTTTTCCCTCTCCCTTTCTAGCGGCAGCTGGCGAGCTGAATTCACTCTAGACAGGAAGAACAGCGTTAGCCTCTGTCCTAAGGAAAGATAGGTCAGAATGGGACAGGAAGATGGAGAGCTGCTGTGGGCACAAACTCCTAGACACTCTGACAGGCTTAACACAGAAAGAAGAACGTTGTTGCAATGAGGTTTCTTGGTCCCAGGAGGCCAGAGGCCCAGACCCACAAACCTACGCGCCAGACCCATTAGCCACCCCTGCTGCTGCTCAGGACCCCAGAAGTGACTCAGACGCTTATATTAACTTTATGCTGTTTGGCCTATGGCTCAGGCACATTGTTAGCTAGCTCTTACATCTTAAATCAATCCATTCCTATTGATCTGTCTGCCATGTGGCCCGTGGCTCACCTGTGTTCCTTACATGTTGCTCCTTGGGAGGCTTCAGCTCCATCTGCCTGACTCCCCCCTGCTTCTCCTACCTATGTTCTGATTTCTCCTCCTACTTCTTCTATGGTGCCTGTCATGGTCCAAAACAGCTCTTTTATTTAAAGATTGATATTCACAGCATACAGAAAGGTATTCCCACATCAGAACGTAGGGGCCAGGAAGAAGGCTCAGTTGCTAAATAAGCCTGATGATCTGTATTCAATCTCTAGAACTCACATGGTAAAGGAGTGACTCTGATTTCTACGTGTGTGCCATGGTGCACATGTGTGAGCACAAACACGTACACACAGATACCCCACAGCGACTGGGTCATTTCTCCATACTAATGGAAGCTTCTTCTTGAGGTAGGTAAACAAATAAGATGTAGATGGTTGCATGCTATATCTCAGTGGCCAATATGAGTGGCACTTAATGAATATTGAGAAGTTTAATCATGCTTTCTGAAACCTTCAGCTGCATGGCATCAAGTGAATCCCTTCATAACTGCACCCGCTGATTTTAAAAGCAAAACATAGGAGAGTGAGCACTGAAAGAACTCTAGACCTCCTTCTATCACTGACATTGTTGTCTTTGTTGGCTTGAATTGAAAATCTCACTACCCTCTGGGAAGCTCCTATATTGTGGCCAGTGTTCTTCCTGGATACCCTGTAATGTCACATGTTTCCTTGAATGTCCCCACCTTCCTTGTGCTGCTTTCCACCTGTTCTCACACCTGAATACCTCTGATGCCTTGTTGAGCAGTCTGCAATGTCTTGACTGTCACATACCTTGACTTCCATGTCAACTCCATCCCTAAGCCCTCTCCCCTAGCCAGTGGAGGTCATTGAAGGTAAGTTATTTTATGTGGGATGAGACTAAGAGGCCAGTATCCTAAAGTACAAAAGATAATGGGAATGTACTGAAGGACACCTTTCAAAATGTTAACAAATCTTTGTTTTTGCCAGGGGGTCAAAAGATTCTACTAAAGTTTTACTCTTAAAAATATAGGCTACTCTGAGATGTCTTGGACCAATGCATTTAAGCTGTTGCCTGGCAACAGCCCTAAAGCAAGGATGGCCTAAGGCCTAAAGAAATCTAGTGAATTAGGAAAGAAAATTGCCTCGGTGCCTGTGTCAAAGTCATTCTGGTTTTGTAGTTCTCTAAAAAGACAGTAAAAATCCAACACATTGAGCATTTTTTCCCCTCAGAAAAAGACAAGAGAAGTTGACTTTGCTAGAGAAAAAAAAATGCCTGATACATTCCCTAAACCTATCACTATGATTTAACCATGACGGGAGTTCCTGATGTCTTCCCTTCGCCATCCTACTGAATCTAGCAATGATCAAAGGAAGAATGACCTTCAGCAGCTGTTTCACAGTGTGGCTTCCCTGCAGGTTGTTTAGATACTGCAGAAACCCGGAGCTCACTGATTTACTTTTATTTTTTTTATTTTTTTTGTAGAAGTTTTAGCTTGTGAACATCTGGCTAATGCCATCTTACCTAAGAAATTAATTGGATTTTTCTCTAGAAATATTTCATCACTCTTCCATATCTGTCACTCTGTCTTAAATGTAACAGTCAACACTACCTGTTGCAATAAATGAACCCCCAAACTCCAGGTAACCTAAACCACAAGGGATTATTTCTTGCTGAAGTTAAGTCCAGCCTATCAAATCTCAGTAGCCTGGTTCATCATGGAGCGATACCATCTGGATTCTGTGACATCACCTGGATAGAAGAACTCGGATGGTTCAAATTGGTTCTTATTGCCTCCATTCATATGACACGAACACACTAGCCTGCACTATCCATCAGCCTTAACCAAACTTTTCTAGAACCAGGAAGCTCTAGGAAGACGCCCAGAATTTAGTAGATACTAACCACACTGCTATGTCATAAGCATGTGCGATGATGGGAATGATGATGCAGAAACTCTGAAGATCTGAGAGGACTTCTGCAGTGAAGCAGGAGAACCCAGCAGTCCCTGGTCCAGCTCTAACATCCAACCCTGCTTTCTCTGTTAAGTGCCCACAACATAAAGGGCAGTCAAATACTCACACACCTTCTAACATTCCTCAGCTCTTCCATCACACTGTCTGGATTCGTATGTTGTCTAGACTCCAACCATAGTGACAGGAAGCCTTCCAGTTTTCATCCCCAGATTCAGAGATTCAGAGTATCAAACTCTGAATTTGACACTATAGAAGTACACCATACAATTAATGTCATTTATATTGATTAAAGTTGTCAGTTGAGGGTGTGACCAGAGCTCTACCATGTGTGTAACTATCCTGTATCTCAGATATTCTCCAGGATCTGAGCAAAACATGGTCTCAAAGAAAGTGATGTCACTCTTATGTAATAGACTGATGTCTTTGGAACTTTATTTTTAGGAATAAACATGAGGGTCATAGAATTATTGGTTTATCTGTGTATATGACCTATAAATGCCAAAACCAAAGCAGGATCCTAGGTTCTCTGAGTGCTAATTCAGTGCAAAGGGTTTGTTTCAGGGCCAGAATTACCTCCCGTTCCCCTTAATGTTTTCTTTGCAAATGTCAAAATACTATCATGTGCTCATAGGGAAGGAAATGATAGACAGCCAGACCATTCCAATAACAGCCCCTGAAGTATCAGTTCTGGGATAGTAATAGGCAGCAACAAATGCTTACATCAGGCAGAAATTAGTAGTATGATTAAGATGCTCAAGGGTCTCTGATGGAATAATTGCATCCCTGTAGGGTGTTCAAGTGGCTTCTGTTTGCTGATGCACAGACTAGAAACTGCAGTCTCTAAAAGGGAATTAAAGGAATGGAAAATAGGCAGAGGCATGGAGCTTTCAAAACCAAATGATATATGAATAGCTGAAACGCTGTTCAGGAAAATTCACACCTCTTTAAAAGCTGTCTTTATACTCTGAGAAAGAAAAACGTCAAAATAGCAGCATTGTGCCATGGGCTTGCCCTGAATTTTTCCAGGTGGGAGTAATCCATATACACTTGCATAATCATAGCCAAATGTCTTTTGTAAAAGCCTTTGTTAAACCCTTGTGGAACTTGCTTTAGTCTTTTCTACATAATAGCATCTGAATGGTCCATGCCACTAAAGGGACAGTACAATCATGTCACTTTTAGAAACCCTAACCCCCAACCATGTCCTTATTGAAGGAGATACTGGGCTGTAAAAACAGGCTAAAGGATTCTTGAGGCTTCCATGGGATGTCACGTGCATCCATCATAGAGGAAATGGACTGATTTTCACTTATGTCATTTGCATATAATTCTTATGATACCCATGTGGCTCCTTGATCATAATCAAAGAAACACTAGTCTCATTCCTTTGAATGATCCAAACACATTGTTTAAAGCCCCCTGTGGGTTACAGAATGCGTGTTCTCTTAAACAGAGTAACAGTGGTTTAGATTTGACAGAGATTTTTGCATTTGTATAAGATTTTAGTATGAACAGGTTCCTGGATTGCTGTGATTCAGCTCCCCATTTCCCACCCTTAAATGGTACAAATATAATAAGCATCCAGGAAAAATGATCCTTACTGTTTGAAAATTTGATCCTTCCTCCAGCTGGTGAATCCCAGCTAAGGTGTTCATTATCCATGTATTCTACTCCACTGTCCCAGTGACAACTGTGTGATTGAATAATAATGTCTGGTGTCCATTCTGACTCCTATCAGCCTCTTCATGATGGTTACATCAAAATGTAATCTCATTGTAATCTGAACAGCCGTGTTAATAGGAATGCCTTTAAACAGTGGTTCTCGACTTCACAAACCCTTTTTCAATGATCATAAAAAAAAAAATCACTGTCTGTTAAAGTTGTTAAAATAAAATTGTCTTGACCTATATAAAAATGCAAAATAAATAAATATGATAGGATAAAAACTAAAGAGCATTATGATCCCAACACCATTGTGGTTTAACATGCCATAAAATAGTGATACACATAGGTTGATAGGTTTTGATAGCTGTGAAGTCTGTGAAACCTTCTCTCCAGTCAAGATCTACCACCCCATGTCTGCTTCCTCATTCCTCACCTCCAGCTCCTTACTTCCAGTTAGGCAATCATTCATGTGTTTCCATTTGCATTTAGAGTCTAACTCAAGGGGAATGCATTAATCATGTGATTTTGAGTCTGACCTCATTCACAGGACACAATTATTGTATATTCTTACACATAGCTCATTCTTTCTATTATAAACGATTAATCCATTATATACCAAAATGTGTTTGCCTACTCACCAGTGATGCATATTTCAGTCATTCCTGACTTGGGATTATTACAAATAAAGCTACTATTACTACACATGGATAATATCACATCTCTGTATGTTTTTAGTTATCTTGTTAGACACTGAAAATTAGAATGATGAGGTCATCTGGCATATATGTGCATGTTTAAGAAAGTGTATATGTAAGAAAATGTCGGCCTTTGCTGAAGTGTTTGTAACACTACCTTTCTAGTAACAATGCCTTAGTAGCAGCTCTGCATTCTGTCCAAGGTGGTGAGTATCTTCAAATTTAGCTGGTCTAACAGTGATGGGGCAACAGCATTTTATTATAGCTTTAAATTTGCATTTTACTAATAACAAATTATGTGAGAGAGATTTCCCTGGGCTGGTTTGCTATTTTTATCTATTTTTATGAAACATCATTTCAGAATATCTTCCTGTTCTTAAGTGTGAACTTTATGTCCTTTACACTGAGTAGTAAGATCTTTTCTGTTGTAAGTAGATGCTTTCCCCACAAATATCATTTGAAAATATTTCCTTCTCCCATTTTATGACTTGTTCTTTGTCATTTTCCTTTAGCAGTATCTTTTCGTGTATCCATTTATTCATTTTTGAGACAAGGGTTCATGTTCCCCATGTTAGCTTCGTGTAGTCAAGAAAAACCTTGAAATTCTGGTCTTCCTGGTTTCACCTCACAGGAACTGTTGCTACTATACTTGGTTTATGTAGTTCTGAGGACTGAACCAGGGCTTTCTACATGCTGGGCAAAGACTCTTCTTATCAAGGTACAGCTTTAGCCCTTAATAGTGACTTTTAAGAAATATATATAAGTTTTAAGTTTTGACAAGGCCCAATTTATCTTTTTCCTCAATGGGTATGGTGATATTCTGTATATCCTTAATAAAGCATTAACCCCAATATCTGGCCCTTGGTTTGTTTGTTTTTTTTTTTAATAATACCAATTAAGATTTTAATGCAACAGATGGGGCATTTGATTATTGTTGTGTATAAGCAATCTTTGTTTCTGCAACATTGATGTGGGAATGCATTTGTGTGTGCTGTATCTTTAAATAAAGGAGCTGTTATGGGTCATGGTGGGCACCATAGAGGAAGTGGGAGGAGAGTCAGAGTTTAGGTGGGAGAAGCAGGGCGGAGTCAGAAGCAGATTGAGCCAGCCGCCCAAGGAACAACATGTAAGGAACACGGGTGAGCCATGGGCCGGGGCCACGTGGCCCACGGATTAATAGAAATGGGTTGATTTAAGATGTAAGAGCTAGCTAACAATGTGCCCGAGCCATAGGCCAAACAGCATGAAGTTAATAGAAGCATCTGAGTCGTTTCTAGGGGCCTGGGCGGTGGTGCGCGGATAAGCGGTCCCTGGCAGGTCTGTGGGTCCGGGACCTCTAGCGTCCGGGACCCAAGAAAACCCACTACAACACAACATAGCAAAGATTTTTCTCCAATGATTTTCATCTGAAAGTTTTACACATTTCTGAGATACTCTCTTGGTCTAGTACTCATTTGTAGTCTTATATGGTATAATGCATATCTTAAGTCTACATATAGATTGTCAAATGGATATGTATGAATATAAGTGAACATTTATTAAACTATCCTAATACCATTTATTGAAAATACAATGCTTTGTCAAACCTATTGCCTTTGTACATTGTTGCAAACCAGTAACGATATACATATGTCTCTGCTGTTGATTTCCAACTTTTGTTATCTAATCTTTGTGAACAATGCTAACACTACATTGTGTAACAATTGTGTATCTTTTTAGTTAATAATAATACCAGGTCTTAGTTATCTTACTTAACTAAGTAGTCTTAGTTATCCAACTTTGTTAATTTTCAAGATTGTCTTTGGCAATTTTAGACCTTTGTATTGAATATGACATGTAGAATCACACCATCAATTTCTACTTTTTAAAAAAATGGTGTGTCAGTGCTTTGAATAAAATTAAGTCTGTAGATCAATATGAGGGGAATTTTCATTAAAATGATATTCACATTTTAGACTGATAGATATAGCATATAATTTTATTTGTCAGAATCTCTTCTGTCTCAACAATTGTGTGGTTTTCTAGATACAGATTTATACATGTTATGTCAGATATACTCTTAAGTATTTCATTTTGATGCTATTATAAATAACATAATTTTTTGTTTTAATTTTCAACTATTAAGACAAATAGATAGTTGATTTATGTATAATAATGTTGTATTCTACAATGTTGCATAATTGCCTTCGTTCATTGTTGTTGTTTTATTTTGGGAAATGTGTTTATCTATTTATGTATGTTGGCCTTAAAGTTACAAGTCTCTTACCTCATCCTGTAAAGTCTGTGATTATAGACATGAACAGCCAAATTCATCAGTTTTATAATCTGTTTTGTATGGATATCATCAGTATGAGTGGATGCTCTCTATATACAGCAGAAGTTTCACTTCTTCCTTTCCAATTTGTAGCATGCTCAAATTTGAAAAACAAAAACTCTTGCTAGCATTTTCAGTAAAGAAAAAAAAAAACCCGTGGAATCTACAGAGCAAGTAGAAGAGAACTAACATCTTGATAACAGTCATTGCTCGTTTTTTGTCACCACGTACATTATCCCTTCTTAATTTCTTTCAACATAGTTTTCCTTGGTGGAATTTTATTTTTCCTTGCTATCTTTCCTTGAGATTTTTCCTTGATTTTCTAAAACAGCATCTCACTTTAGACCAACCTAAACTAGAACTTATGATCTAGTTCAAACTGGCCTTCCATTTTTTTCCTCCCAGTTTCAATTTAGAAACTGTTTTGTGTGTACTTCCACAATGCACATGCCTAATCATCATATGTGTGATTTCATGTTTTAATTTTCACCTCCACATATATCCAAATAAGGAGGTAGAGATATGGTTCTACTCAAGAGTGTTTGCCTAGATGTCCAACTTAGGTCTTTTTTATGTCTTCCTACTCTCTACTTCTGTGAATATATAAAGTATTTTTGCAATGAACTTTTTTTGCCTCTTAATCTTTTTGATTAATTGGTTTTTATCTTCTCACCACAGATTGTACTTTACTGTTCCTTTTTTTATAGGATAACTTTTGAAAAAGTTTTCATAAAATATATTTTGATCATGTTTTTCTACTCTCCAACTCATCACAGATCCTCCTCCCTACCGACTAAACTTTAGGTTCTTTCTCTCTCTTTTTTTTTTCATTTTATTAATTTTTTTTATTAAAAAGGATCTTTTTTTATCCATGAATCCCCTGCTCCCCTCCCTTCCCTCCTCCCAATCTTTGCCAGTCTGCTTTCAGCCTCAGGCCTCCCCATCCCCCCATTCTCCCATCTTCTCCCCCAAAAGGACAAGAAGTCCCGAGGTGGGTCAGATCAGCATGGCACATCCACTCCAGGCAAGTCCGATTTCCTCATCCCAAAGTCACTGTTGAATTAGGTGTTCCTCTGCAGGGAATGGGCTCCAAAGTGCCAGCCCAAGTGCGGGAACAG
Source organism: Phyllotis vaccarum (assembly GCA_033318265.1). Lineage (NCBI taxonomy): Eukaryota > Metazoa > Chordata > Mammalia > Rodentia > Cricetidae > Phyllotis > Phyllotis vaccarum. The sequence goes on along the minus strand of JARWLC010000006.1, from coordinate 106,835,821 downwards.
TCTGATCTCACCCCAGTCTCATCTCACCCCTCGAGGTTCCACATATTGCCCATGCCAATCCGTAGTTGCTTGCCCTTGGAGGGCCTAGCTCCTATTCCCGATGGTCCCCCAGTGGCTATTCTTGACTTAGTGAGCTCCCCAGAGCTCGATCCAGCCATCACTGTGGGAATTTTCCTCATAATCCCTGTCCCTTTGCACATACTGACTCGCCTCCCCTGCTCTCAGCTGGACCAGGAGCTCGGCCCAGTGCTCAGCCATGGATCTCTGCCTCCACATCTATTCACTGTTGGGTGTAAGTTCTGTGATGACACTTAGGATGGTTATTAATTTGATCCTAGGGAAGTCCTGCTTAGGCACCCCCTCCACTATTGGTTGGAGACCTAGCCAGGGATGTCGTGTGAGTTCTTGAAAGTTTCCCTAGCACCGGGTCTCTTTCCAACCTCACCTTGGCTTCCTCTACGGAGACGTCCATCTCTTTCTTTCTCACTCTTTGATGCTCCTCTCACTCAACATCTCCCTTTTTCAAGATTTGCTCCCAAGTCTTCTTGGTTGCAACCTGTTATGACCCCAATTTGCTAAGGTGAACTTCTGTTTTCTCTTCTTAGGGGAATCTCTGGATGTCTCTCTTAAGTTCTTTCTGATCCCAGGCTATTCAGGGGTTGTGGTTTGCAGCTTGGATGTTCTTTGCTTTTTGTCTAAAATTCACTTATGAGTACGTATATACCACACCTATCTTTCTGGGCTTGTGATACCTCCCTCCCTCAGGAGACTATTGTCCAAATCCATCCATTTGCCTGAAAATCTTAGGATGTCTTTTTTTTATGCTGAGTAGTACTTCATTGTGTAGATGTATCACAGTTTATTAATCCATTCTTCAGTTGAGAGGGGCATCTAGGTTGTTTCCAAGTTCTTGCTATTACAAATAATGCTACTATGAACATAGTTGAGCTAATGCCTTTGGGGTATGAATGTACATCCTTTGTGTATATGCCTAATAGTGGTATTGCTGTATCTTTAGAGCGATTGATTCCCAGATTTTTTAGGAAATGCCATATTGCATTCCAGAATGGCTATACAAGTTTACACTCCCACCAACAATGGAGGAGTGTTTCCCTTGCTCTGCATCCTCTCCAGCATAGGCTGTCATCTGTGTTTTTGATCTTAGCCATTCTGAGAGGAATAAAGTGGTATCTCAAAGTTGTTTTGATTTGAATTTCTCTGATGGCTAAAGATGTTGTGCAATTTTCTAAGTGCCTTTGTGACCTTCATAATTCTTTTGTTGAGAATTACCCTTTTAGCTCTGAACCTCATTTTTAAGTGGGTTATTTAGGTTTAGGGGCTCTAGTTTCTTTAGTTCTCTCTATATATTTAGAGATCAGTCCTCAGTCAGATGTAGGGTTGGTGAAGGTGTTTTCTAATTCTACAGGCTGTAGTTTTGTCTTATTGACTGTGTCCTTAACCTTACAGAAGTTTCTCAGTTTCAGGAGGTCCCACATATTGATTGTTGTTCTTAGTGTCTGTGCTACTGGTGTTATATTTAGGAAGTGGTCACATTTGCCGATGTGTTGAAGGGTATTTCCCACTTTCTTTTCTACCAAGTTCAATGTAGCTGGGTTTATGTTGAGATCTTTGATCCACTTGGTTTTGAGTTTTGTGCAGAGTGATAGGTTTGGATCTATTTACATTCTTCTACACGCTACCATCCAGTTATGCCAACACCTTTTGTTGGGGATACTATCTTTTTCGCATTGTATATTTTCAACCTCTTTGTCAAAAATCAGGTGTTCATAAGTGTGTGAATTAAGGTCTGGGTCTTCAATTTAATTCCATTGATCAACAAGTCTAATTTTATGCCAGGACTAGGCTGTTTTTATTACTGTAGCTCTATAGTAGACCTTGTTCCTTCTGAAGTTTTTTTTGTTTTTGGTTTTGGTTTTGGTTTGTTTTTTTTTTTGTTGTTGTTGTTTTTTTTTTTTTTTTTTTTGAGCAGAATTGTTTTGTCAATTCTGAGTTTCCTGCTATTCCATATGAAGTTGAGTATTATTCTTCAAGTTCTGTAAAAAATTGTGTTGGGATTTTGATGGGGATTTCATTGAATCTGTAGATTGCTTTTAGTAAAATTGCATTTTTACTATGTTGATCCTACCTACCTGTTGTATTTAGTTCGCTGGTCCCGTGCGGCCGGAGACCTGGACCCACAGACCCGCCGCCCGAGACCGCTTATCCGCACACCGCCGCCTAGGCCCCCAGAAATAACTCAGACGCTTATATTAAGTTCATGCTGTTTGGCCTATGGCTCAGGCACATTGCTAGCTAGCACTCATATCTTAAATTAACCCATTTCTATTAATCCAGGGCCACGTGGCGGCCCGCAGCTCACCCGTGCTTACATGTTGCCTCTTGGGCGGCTTCCGCGCGGTCTGCTTCTAACTCCGCCCTGCTTCTATTACCTGAACTGACTCTCCTCCCACTTCCTCTATGGTACCTGCCATGGCCTAAACCAGCTCCTTTATTTAAAGATACAGTACGCACAAATATATTCCCACATTTCCCCTTTTTTCTCTAATCAAAAAGGAAGGTTTCAATTTTAACATAGCAAAATTACATATAACAAAATAGCCATCAAGCAAGAATTACAGTTACAATATCTAGTCTACTTGCACTTAGCAAAATTAAAGAAAACATTTTATCTACTTTATTTTTGTGAATCTAAAGTTTTATATCTAGTATATTTTTTAAATGACTAAGAAAAACTGTATATATAACTATCTAATCTTCAACTACATCAAAGACCACAGAAGGATATAATATTTATCCAAGTAAACCAGAAGTGTAAACGACCTCTAAAATCTAGAAAGGACAGAGATGACACCTATCTGCCTGGACAGTCACTCAAAGTTCCTTTATAAGGTTGGGGCATTTATCTTCAGCCTACAGGCCCAAAGTCTCTTTTCATTTCAGTGAAGCAGGAAATCTGCTCTGTCCATTTTGGCACAGTTCATCTATTGTTTCTCCTTGAGTCTTGAAGAATGTCTGACAGTTTTCTCTGTAAAGCAGGAACCCGAATGATGATCTTGGCTTGCTCTGCCAAAGTCCAGAGGTCATCTTTTTATGGAACCTGCATGTCTAGTTTAAACAGCATATTGTCAAGCAGTCAATATAAAAACAGTTTTTTCTCCAGTGGCTTACCATTATCACAAATAGATGAGACTCTATATGGAGTTTCTTCAATGCCCATTTTCCTGTTGAAGTAGATTAGTGCTGCCAGGTATAGACCTGTCTCACTGTCCAGAAAAGTCTAAGCTCTTAAAATATTTTAAATGCCATATTCTGTAGGTCTTAGAAGTATTTGAAGATTATCTATTTAATTGAAATATATCTTTGTATACTTAAAAATCTTAACTAACCTAACTATAAGTTTGATTATCAAAAGTGACTATTAACCTTCATTTCTTAATTATACACTACAATTTTAAAACAGTTACATGAACATCATACCTTAAACAAGAATAGAAAAACACATACAGCATAATAAAATTGACTTTAAATTTGTATCAATAAACCAAAATCTATACCAATGTAAAGCAGTTTGAGATTAACAGCTGATTACCTGTAAATTTAATAATCTAATTTTTTAAAAAAGCATTTACATACCATATCCCCCGTTTTTTCTTAGAAAGAGATTGACTATGACCATTAACCATTTATAATGAAAACAAACATTTAGAAACAATATTTGGGGAATTTGGGCGTTGTTTTTCTATTACTACTTCCTGCTGATTAAGGGGCGTTGAAAATCTCAGGGTTGTTGAGACTGGGTCATAATCTGCAGCTGTGAAGCTGATCTGGCCATCTCTTCTCATCAGAGGTTTTTTCAGGGGGTCTTGGTTGATGAAACCATATTTGCCTGGAAGCAATCCACAGGTTCTCATCTGTGGAAACAGAAACAGAACTCTTCCAAAGCAATAAATCCTTAGACACAAATTTTAAAATCAAAATACCTTTAAAATATACATTCTTGTTTAACTTAGTAGCCTTTGCAATCCATTGTCTTTTTGCAGTTAGCTCATTAACAGTTAAAAAATTAAAAGAAAACACAATAACAACCAAAATCCAGATTTTGTGTCTATTTTCCATCTTTACGTGGCTTATTATAATTTTATTACTCTATTTCTCACTTTAAAAACTTTTTCTAACCTCTTTCTTTTTTCTCTGAAGCCTATGTATCTTTTACAAACATTGTAACCCGTTTACAGGTTTTCTTTTTATCTGAATCTGTTTTATTGTGAATCCTTATTCATCTTCTAACCTTAAGAGCTTTTAAAATACATTCTCCAAAAAGAAGCACAGTTTTTGCAAATTAGGCTGAATCACTAAGTTTTCTTAAACCGTAACTGCCACGAAGAAAATTTGTTTCTCTTTTGTTCAAAATAAGCAGAAATCTAAAATCAATCACATTACTGAGTCTTTTGTTAGTTTTCAGGAACCCGCCTGATTGTAGCTCACACTGCCTGTCGCCAGCCCGCCGCTGGCGCCATTTTGAGTGTGACCCGGACCATGTTTTGTTTGTACAAAGACCCGCTCTACACACACAATTTGGAAGCTGCCCTGGCTCAATTTTTGTGATCTAGAACTCTTTTTAATCTTTATCAGGCTCTAAGTGGATAATCGCCCCACGTTGGGCGCCATCTGTTGTATTTAGTTCGCTGGTCCCGTGCGGCCGGAGACCTGGACCCACAGACCCGCCGCCCGAGACCGCTTATCCGCACACCGCCGCCTAGGCCCCCAGAAATAACTCAGACGCTTATATTAAGTTCATGCTGTTTGGCCTATGGCTCAGGCACATTGCTAGCTAGCACTCATATCTTAAATTAACCCATTTCTATTAATCCAGGGCCACGTGGCGGCCCGCAGCTCACCCGTGCTTACATGTTGCCTCTTGGGCGGCTTCCGCGCGGTCTGCTTCTAACTCCGCCCTGCTTCTATTACCTGAACTGACTCTCCTCCCACTTCCTCTATGGTACCTGCCATGGCCTAAACCAGCTCCTTTATTTAAAGATACAGTACGCACAAATATATTCCCACACCTACCCAGGAGCATGTGAAATCTTTCCATTTTCTGATATCCTCTTCAGTTTCTTTCTTCCGTGACTTAAAGTTTTTGTCAAACAGGTCTGCTACTTCTTTGGTTAGAGTTATGCCAAGATAGTTAATGCTATTTGCAGCTATTATAAAGGATGATGTTTCTCTTATTTCTTTTTCAGCCCTTTTATCTTTAGTGTATAGGAGGGATATTGATTTTTTTTTTTTTTTTTTTTTTTTTAGTTAATCTTGTCTCTGCTATCTTGCTGAAGGTGTTTGTCACCTGTAGGAGTTCCCTGGTAGAATTTTGGGGGTCACTTATGTATATGATCATATATATCATCTGCAAATACAGATAGTTTGACTTCTTCCTTTGCAATTTGTATTCCCTTAATCTCCTTTTGTTCTCTTACTGCTTTAGCTAAAACTTTGAGAACTATATTGAATAAGTAAGGAGAGGAGAAGACCCCTCATGGTCCACAGCTAAATAAGAAGTGAGGAGCACCACACACTCAGGCCAAGCAAAGACTGTGATCGCTGAACCCCAGCCTGGGGAAGTGCGCCCGGCACCCCGTTCACACCCACCCGTGCCTTAAACAGAAGAAACCTGGGAAAGCCCCCGCCCCAGCCCAATCCCGAGGAAAACACAGCTCTAGAGACATCCCACAGGCCAAACCATGCCCAAACTGTAACCTGTGTCATCACCCACTGGCAACTGGAAAACCAGAAGACCCTCCTGGAACTAAGAGCTAACTAAGAGCCCCCAGGTTGATAACTAAGAGCAGACAAAGAGTGAACCGAGGAAGCAATGAGCAGACGCCAGTGCAAGAATTCATATAAGAATATAAAGAACAACATGACACCCCAAGTTTGTGCCTTCTTTGTTGCTTCTATTTCAATTTTTAATTCATGGAATGTTTCTTTAACCTGTTTGCTTTCTTTTCTTGGCTTTCTTTATTTTTCTTTCATGTATTTGTTCATCTCTTCCAATTTTTTGTTTGCATTTTCTTCTATTTCTTTAAGGGAGTTTTTTTTAATATCTTCTTTTAAAGCTTCTATTATCTTCATAAAGTTGTTTTTAACGTCGTTTCCTTCTGTTTCCTCTTCATTGTTATTGCCCAGATCTTAATGTTGTAGAACCACCAGCTTCTTCTGGTATTCTGGTTTTCTTTGTATTGTTATATGTATTCTTGCACTGGTGTCTGCCTATTGCTTCCTCAGTTCACACTTGGTCAGCTCTTGGTTGGCTTAGTCGGTTGTAAGCCTGGGGGCTGAGTGTTTCCAGTAATTGCAGGGGCTGCTCTTATTTGGCATTTAGCTGGCTGTATCCAAGAAGCTGTGTGTTTCCAGTTGTCATAGAGGTCATTCTGAGTAGGGCTTTAGTTGGCTCTTTGTTGGCCATTAGTCAACTGTGGACCAGGAGGCTTCAGGGTCTCCATTTGTTGGTGTGTGATGACACAGATTGAGATTAGGGCGTGATTTGGCCTGTGGGATGTCTCTCTGGTTGTGTTTTTCTGGGAACTGCTCTGGTGGGGGGGCTCTCCCAGTCTTTTTTGGTTTAGGGCAGAGCTGGGTGTGGTTGGGGTACCAGGGGCAGTGTCCCTGGGCCAGGGCTCGGAGACCATGGTCTCTGCTTGGCCTGAAGGTCAGGGTGCCACTCACCTCTTAGTCAACTGTGGACCAGGAGGGAGGCTTCTAGGTCTCTAGTTGTTGGTGGGTTATGTGTTCTTTCTCTTTCAAAAAAAAAAAAACTGAAAAACAAAACAAAAAAATCAAAAAGACCCAAAGAATCCACAAAAACTTTAAAAACAAAAATCAAAATAGGCAAAAGACAAACAATGACCACCACCCACCCCAGAAAGAAAAAGTTAAACAAAATAAAAATCCACAAAAATACCATTAAATTTATTTTGTATTAGGCAACTACTAAACATGGTTCCTACTCTGAAAAGTAGTTGATATATAGCCAATAAGGCTGTATTTGCCTTGCTAATGGGTATCAACTATAGATAGCTTTTTGGTTGGGGAGAGGCATGTCTACTCTCCATTCTCAGTACTGAGACCTCATCTGTCTTGGACCTGTGTAGGTTTTATGTGCGCTGCTACCCTCTCTGTGAATCCACATGTTCATCTGTCCTGTAGAATCTGGAAGACACTGTGTCCAGGGAGTCCCCTATCACCTCTAGCTCTTAAAACCTTTTGGAATCCTCTTCACTGAGATTCCTGAACCTCGAAAAGATAGGTTTTACAACTTTTAATTATCTACCAATATATTCATCTATTTATAAATATTTTGATTTTTGTTTTGCTTCAACTGAGCTTTTTGAAAACAGTTTGACCTTTTGGTGCATTGTAATTAAAATATGCTAGGCATGTTCAGAACAGCTCTTAGTTTCAGGCTAATTTTGCCTCCCTAATGATGTAAATTCCTTCTGTGTGCTTAGAAAATTTTCAGTGAATAACTAGCTTTTTTAGTTAACTTGTCATTCCGAGACCTATGACTCAGGATTTTGCATTTAATTTTAATCTCTCTGTTTTAGAATCAGCTCTCTAGTACACTATCCTGCCATCCTCAGCTGATTCGGTCCTCAGCTCCATATCATCCATTTCGGGAGTCTTCTGGGATCCACCTGGATTATGATTAACTGGCCCACATCATGGAAACACTCTAAAGGAAGTAGACTGGGCCCAAGTTATTTGCTTCTAATCATTCAAAAACCATTGTCCTTCATTTACTAATTAATAATGTCAAGTCCAAGGCCTCTTTTTTTGCATTTTATTTTATTTTATTTTATTTTGGCTTATTCCCAAATTCCACCTTCTCTGCCCTATATTTTAAAAGAATTAGGAATACTATTGCTGTAGGTACTATTGCTTCCTTATAAATCTTATTCTTTTTGTTGGACTGAAATAAAAGCTTGGTGATCACAGTGGTCTTTGCCTCAGGAAAGAAACAGGTCAGTGGCTTGCAGGTGGACAACAGGATGGTTCCGGGGTCATTATTTTCCCCTTAGCACCGTTTATGTTTTAGACTCATATAAAGTCTCCTCCTTGTGTCTATAGTCTAGGTACCTACATCTTTTGCATAATCAGGATGAAAGAAATGAGAGATGGCTGCCACCACAGGCAAAACAATGTGGCAACTTAAATACAGGGTACATGTTCAACATTTATGTCCTTTTATGTCTTTACATATGGTGTAATTAATTATGTGCACCCCAAATTAATAATTATCCCACAGATAGTAATAATTTTTAAGCATTATTTGCAACCCTAGTCTAACTTCCAAAATATTTTTTAAATTACCACGGGGATTGTTTCAAGTACTGAGCACATTTAAAGAAATGCATAGCACTTTCTCTACAGAAAACAAATTCTAAGTCGATTTGAAGGTTTTAGGGAATAAGTGGTAATAAATATGTATACTCCTAATGGGCTTCCTAACCTGGTTTCTATTTTACCAAAACTCACCTAATTGCCAAATCCAATGACTGTGGTCACTTAAACTTTTGTTCATTTGCTTTTTCTTCTATACATGACTTCTCTGAAATACTTGAATACTTGAAATACTTGAAAACTGAAAGTCTTGAAAACTTGCGTTTTCTTGCAATCTTTTTTCCAATCACTGTTCCTGTGATTTATTCATCTATCATCTAGATTATTATTAAAATGTAATTATGGATGGCATGCAGTGATTGGTATGCTGTGAAACAGAAGACCACAAAAGCAGGAAAATCAGGGATGACTCATTTGAAAGAAATATTCCCATCCTGCTATGTTGTTATTTTGATTAATGGGGAAAGTAAACTCAAATCATGTTCCTATTTTAGACTCATTTTATTCAATAAAGAATTGTGTTGCACAGCATTGAGAATATATAAATCACTAATATGCCTTGAGGTGTTGTTCCTCATGCAGAGAAGGAGAGCGATTGTCTGATGTTTACTCTCTCAGACACACTTCATAATACAAAACAGAAGACGGAAATATTGAGGAAACAAGTTGCACAAGAGTGAATAATACCCTCTGACCAGACGGCTGTGTTTATTCTCCTGCTGTGATCCATCAGCAAACAGCTGTTCCTTGGCTTCCTCAGATAAGAATTCTCTCAGTACAGCAAGCTGAAGGAGGAAGACAGTACTCATTCTTTTTTTCTCAAACAGGTAAAACCATGGCAAGAACATGATTTATAATTACTTTCAGTGTCACTTAGACACTTGCTGCCTCATATATATATATATATATATATATAGATGGTCATTACTGAATCAGATTACCAATCCAGCTCTTCTATCATTACCAAAAGAGAAAAAAAATGGGAATTTGCATTACAAACCTATTGGAAGAGGTACAAACATTTTTAAAAAATTAAATCCTAAATTCTGTGTAATTTTTCTTTTAAAGAATAAATCTACTTTATTCTTTGTGAGAATTTATCAAAAGATGGATAGTGTAAATTTAATGCTAGTAAAACTTATAATAAAAATGTCTGGGTTAATATGAATATACAGATTAACATTCTACTTGGAAAATATTTTGTATATTCCGCTGTCGTTTATTCTTTTTCAAAATGTACTATCATCAGTTGCTGATGATGAAGATAAGCAGGATACATTTTTCTGGTGAGCTATAGTGAATCCATACATATCTAGAATGTCTTAACGGTGTGTTTTACAATTACAGAACTATACAGGCCTCAGAGAGTGCAGCATTGACATGTTTATCTTGTGAGAAAATACAATCTAGTAACTTAATATTTTTAATATTGGAAAGAAACTAATAGAAGTCACGAGTGCTGCAGAGAAGTAAATTAGTTTTGCTTTGGAGGCTTATTTATAATTCATTTAACCGGGATCCTGCAATTCACAGATTAATTCCTTGGAGGATGGGATTAAAATTCTTCATGTAGAACATGTTTGACTTAGAGAATTGAATCTTTTTGAATAATGTCTCTAGAGAGAATGTATCCAATTTTTCATTATTAATTCTAAAGTTAATCCTAAAATGATTGAAATGTGGGAAGAGAGTTAACATTAATTAACACTCCATGGTGTATGTTATTTTTCTTTTGTTTTATACATTCTTATAATCACCCTACTTTCCCAATAAAACATCTTATCACTAGTAATCACTCAAAGTATTTTTGATTACCTACTATGGTGCATGAATATCAAAAGTTGTCAAAGACTGAATGATAACTAAAATATCATCTAGGATTTATGATTTATTGTGTATAAACTTAACAAAAAATAGAAGAAAAATGTATGTGAAAGGTGAAGAAAATGTAGAGTAACAGATGAGTCAAGTTTATCCATTCAGGTGCTAGAATCGTCTGTCATTTCTAGAAGAAAATTTTCCTCTCCAATATCATTACCTAGTAGAAAATAGCTAGATACTAAAATGGGAGGGGGTTTCTGAGAGCTACACAGAAGAGCAGAAGAAACTCTCTTTCCTCCTGGGCTCAGAGAATAACAAATCTAGTGCCTGGTAGAGAAGCCTGTCCATGTCAAGAATGTAATGGTATCAAAAATCTTGTCACATAGAAAGGGATTTTGTTGCTCTATGGTATCAAATTTGGCCTACAGTTGCCTAGATGTGCGTTAAATTTGACCTAAAGTTGTCCCCGTACACACTGAACTGTGTGCTCTTACTCAGTGTGTACTCATTCCCTAATCTAAGACAAGTAGTTACATCTCCTTCAGTTATAGTCAGCAAAAGCCCAATCCCTGTTTGAACAAACCTAACTGAGCTGAGTTCAGCCAACTGGACTCTTTCTAAACCTCACTTCAGGTTCCTGCATGTCACTTTCATTTCCATTGCTATCAGCAACTTCTTTAGGTAGGTTGAATTATTTTAGAACCAGAAAGCAATACTTAAGATGTGCAAAAGCAGATTTGTTGCAATTGTCTGTAACACAGCCTGGGTTGTGGACTGTGTCATAGTCTGCAAATGTCAGTAGAAACTGACCATTGCAGGAGGGTGTGGATGGAGCAGAGCTATATTCAGTGACTGCTGGTATACAAAAGTGTGGTCTTGAGGAAACTGGGCAAATATGAAAATACTCTGCTTCCCTTGCAAATATATAGAACAGTGTTCTATTTGTACACTCAGTCTGTAGTGTTCAACTTTTACTGGATAAATGGAAGTTGAGTATCATCACTGTGGAAAGTATTTAGTGGGTGCAGGGCATGGCAAAGATTGTCTAAAGTAGCAATCAAAAACTTTGCCAAAGATAAGTCGCTGTCATCCTTTCCAATGCCTCAGTAAGTCTTTTTTAAAAAATCTTCTCTCATAGTTTATATTCCAAGCTCAGTTTTCCCTGCCTCCATTCTTCCTAGCTCTTCTCCCCACCTCACATCTCCCCAGTTCTAGATGCATTTCGTATCTGCTTCACATGTAAAGAAGAGGCCGGGGGCTCCCAGTGACAGCAACTGAATATGGCATAAAAGGTTACAATAGTACTAGGTACAAGCCCTCATATCAGGGCTGGAAAAGGCAGCCCAGTAGGAGGAAAGGAGTCACAAGAGCAGCCAAAAGCGTTAGAGACAACCCCACTCCCACTGTTAGGATCCTCACAAGAACAGCAAGTTACACAATCATAACATGTGGAGAGGACCTAGCTCAGACCCAGAGAGGTCACCAGTCACCTTGAGCCTCTATGAGCCTGGCTTAGTTGAGTCTGTGTGCTGTGTTCTCATGGTGTCCTCAACTTCTCTGACTCCTACATGTCTTCTTCCCCCTATTCTGCAGGGAACCAGATCAGAGGCACAGATCAGAGGCCTTGGTAAGTCTTAAGATGACAAAGATTTGAGAAGAATGATATAAGTGGAACTGGATTTTGTGAGAAAACTTGTGATGGGTCTAGGCTTCCCCTAGTGACTGAATTTTAGGCCAAAGAGACTCCTTCCAAAAAGATGCAAAACTCATTAATTTTGTTAGTCAATGCATGCATGGCCACTTTGCAATTCGAAATTTTAAGAGAGAGAGATACAGCCTGTAGTATGAAGTTTCCAGCCCAGACTAGCCCTGAGGTCCAGACCACCCACAGATGCTTGGTCCCATATAATCATACAAATGCTTATATTAACTACAAACTGTTTGCCCTATGGCTCAAGACTATTGTTTGTTAGCTTTTGCATCTTAACTCAGCCCATTACTACTAATCTATGTCTTGCCATGTGGTTCACGGCTTACCTGTACTCCATTACATCTTTCTTCCTCTGCAACAGCTCACAGCATCTCTCTCTGACTCTGCCCTTATTCCCCTTAATCTATGCTCAGATTTCCTGCCTGCTTCTAAGATACCTTGTCATAGACCAAAACAGATTCTTTATTATCAATGATGATTTACAACATACAGAAAGACATCCCACGTCAATAGCCAAAGCAGAATCAAACTTTATAAAATTCTGCTCTGACAATATTCCTTGGCCCTAAGAAAATTTGCAAACAGCCAAGTCTACATTTAGGGTAAGGTGAAACTACTTACTAAATTCCAGCAGCCATAACAGAGAGTTGAAGACCTGGGACAAGCCATATCTTTGAAATTCAGATAATAGAATACAGAGACTCACATCCAAATTCTAATTACCTGAAGCAGGGTATATAAATGATAATCTTGACAATCTTTTTTCAATGTATAATATTTAATTTTTATTTTCACTTTATTCAAAATTAATTTTTTCTTCATTTTATTATTTTTTATTTTAAAACATGTCTTTTTTATTCATGTATCCCCCTATTCCCTCTCCCTTCCTTCCTTCTAAACTCCTCCCAGTCAGCCTTCAATCTCTCCTCTCCCCATTCTCCCATCCCCTCCCTAAAAGGGCAAGAAGTTCCAAGAGGTAGGTCAGGTACAAGAATGAGAAAGCATCAGGGTCCGTAGCCTTATGGAAATCTCATACTTTTATGAGACCTCAAGAAACCTCAGCAGCTGATTAAACACAAGAACACAAAGAAAGTCCTTGTAATTCTGGAAGAGAAGGAATAAAAAGGCATTTTAAAAATATACTCACAATGCTCTCCATTACAAGAGGAAAAGATGTCACTAGAGTGTTATCCACCATACACACACAGAGGGAAAGGTACTTAGCCTACTCTATCTCACCTGTGTGGAAGTAAATTGGGTGTTCTAATTTCTGTGGGAACACCCCGTCGATGAAAAACAATGATGGCTGTTTTTATTTAGCCTCTCCCAGAACGATGTAATAAAACTGGATATTGATCTCAAAATATCAACCCCTAGTAATAACAATAATAAAATCTCAAGATGTTCTAAATAATTAATAATAATAATGATTAAGTTATTTAAATGTGAAGAAAGTGCATTACTATTTTAATACTGCAAGACTATACATCATTACGCTGTGATATATCACACACATCCAGTATAGCAAGTATATTTATTAACCATTATAGAGAGTAATTCATTAATCATTATTGAATGCTTTTTTATTAGCAGGTTCCCTGATGAACTGTTCTCATGTCTCTTCATTACGCTGAGTATGGTTTAATATTACTCTTACATGTTGGTAAATAATATTTGCCATTTTTTTATAATTGAGTGTATAGTCATAAGCAACACAAAATTTCCCATCAGGAACTGTGTGTCTGTGTGTGTTCAGTATTGTCAATGAATAAAAAACTTGATAGCTTGTTTGCAAAACAGTTTCAGTGGTATAAAAATATTATTTATTGAAGTAAAGCACAAAATAGCCTAAGGGGTATTTGATGTGGGAATCTCTTTCCATATGCTGTGCATATCAGTATTTAAATAAAGGACTGTTTTGGCCTATGACAGGCACCGTAGAAGAAGTAGGTGGGGAATCAGAATAGTTAGGAGAAGGAAGGCAGAGACACAGACAGATCAGACCAGCCGCCTAAAGAAGAAGCATGTAAGGAACTCAGGTGAGCCATGAGTCACGTGGCAGACAGATTAATGGAAATGGTTGAGTTAAGATGAAAGAGCTAGCTAAGCCATAGACCAAACAGCATGGACTTAATATAAGCTTCTGAGTCATTTTGGGGGGAGCCTAAGCAGCAGCAGGCAGTTAAGCAGTCTAGGACTGGAGTCTGAGTCTGGACCTCTGGCCAGTTGGGGGCCCAGAGACCTCATTGTAACTGGTATTTTTTTGAATGTGTGTGTTTCTTCGAAGGTTAGTTTTAAACATTTTTCCTTCTTCCTAGCTTTTTTTTCATTTATTAAGTTTTATAATTTCAATTTTTTGAGAAAAATCATTCCATTTAAATTTTCAAATATTTACACATACTGTGGTTTTTTGAGTTTTACTTTCTCCCTAGAGCCTCTGTGTTGTGTTTTATAGCTTTATGATGTTTTATTTCTACCAAAGAAATATAAGATGGCTGGTAGCTTTGAGCAGGGCCATTTCCATTTGGACATCTTAGGTCCTGACAGTCTTCTTTCTCTCCTTGTGTTTGTTGTTTAAAAGCAAACAAACAAACAAACTCTTGGTTTTACTTATACTGAAGTTTTCATCTATAATTTTGATTTATAATATGTTTAATTTTCATGAGGTATTTGTAGATTCTCCTTTTCTTAGGGGTGCCAAATTCTCCTTTCTTTAAATCTGCTAGCTATTCTTAGGTTTCTGGATGCTTTAAATTTTTCTGACACATTAGAAACTTTCTTCAAAGTGTGTTCATTATTGAAATTTTGCTATATATTAAGAGTGAAACATTAAGACTCATATTATGACTTTACACATATGGCCAGAGTTCTCTAGCCATGGGTTTCACTCTACATTGTTTTATTGTGTGTATGTGAGTGTGTGTGCCACTGCACACATATGGAGGTCAGATGACACTTGCAGAGTTGCTTCATTTCTTCCACCTCGCATGGGCTGTTGGGGGCAAACCGGAACTTCCAGCTTTCACAGCAAGCACTTTTATCCACTAAGCCATCTCTCTGGTCTCTAATTTTCTTTTTAATGGTTCTCTTAAGTATTGAAATCAAACCCTCATTTGTAAAGATAATGTAAATCTCCATTTACATGGGATTTCTTAAAAGAAATAAATGCTAGTCATAAATGCTAGTCAACAAAAATATTTATTGCTATATCATTTTCTTTATCAAGTAAGTCATATCCCTTTGATAGATTTATATCTATGGGACTATAGCTTTTTCTTTATGTTTTATGGGGCTTGTCTTCTAAATCATATTTTCTGGACTCTGTTGGTCAAATTTGCCACCTGTTAAATTCTCTTATTTTCTCTCTCTCTCTCTCTCTCTCTCTCTCTCTCTCTCTCTCTCTCTCTCTCTCTCTCTGTCTTTCTCACGTGTGTGTGTGTGTGTGTGTGTGTGTGTGTGTGTGTGTGTGTGTGTGTGTGTGTGTGTGTGAACATCTGATTCTCTGAGATTAGTGGTCATGGTGTTATTTCCTTGTTTAGAAGCCTCCTGGTTGTTATCTCTAGAGGTTTTATTCCTCTTGTTACATGATCTGGGTTCCTGTTTTCTTTTCCTATGTGTACTTTAGGGTCGATTTAAGCAGTTCACTGCATCCTCCAAAAGCTCCACCTACCATTCCTACTTAGTTTTCAGTTATTTCCATGTCAGGAAGCTGATGTTCCTTCTGTACAGCAGAGCACAGTTTTTATTGGTCATCTCTCTGCCCAGCCTCCAGCCTTGCTCAGTCTTAGCTCTTTACAGTGATTTCCTCTAAGGTACACTAATCTGTTGTATGGAGTTTGTCTTTCAGTGTTGCCTCTATCTTTTGCACTTCTGCCTGGTTTGAATAAAGCTATTAGGTGAGTGTGCCAGTTACATATATACTTCAGTTCCAAATCCACCTTCATTGCTTGTTTAGGACACACTAAATATTTCCTCTTACTATCTGGTTTGAAATTAAACCTTGTCCATGGAAGGTACTGGAGGGAATGAGAACAGACTTCTTTTCCAATCCCTGTTTGTACCCTTTGCCATTTTTGTATCTTGATAACCTGAAGCACAGGAAGGCCATCCTCTGAGCAGTTTTGTCAACTCATGAGGCAACATCCCTAGACAAGATTCCAACAGCTACCTTCTCCATGCTTCTTCAGCACAGCATCCTTACATAGACAGCTTTCCCTGTTCCACACAGGCAGGTAGTCTTTACTGCACTTCAACAAGGTCTCCACCCACTGGGAAGCATAGCTGCATCCTTTCCAGTAGGGTTTGAATCTTATCATCAGTTCTCCGTGAAAATGACCCAATCTTCCAAACTTGTTACCCCTTTGGATGCCATCCTTAGCCCTAAAAGATTCTGTCCCGATATCTGTCACCCTTATAATCTCTAGAGAGTCTTTTACTCTTGAGTAATTTCTTTGTTTCAATCCTTTAAGACATAAAAAAATATCTTACAGTGTTAAAACATGACATTTACAAACATTCTAAAGAAGCTCTTCCATATAATCAGAATGATGATGGCAAATGAGAAGCATCTCTTGTTCCCAGAGCAGATCATTATAGGTACATTCAGAAATTACTTTCTGCCTATAATAACTACAGTGTACAAGGCTATTTATTGTTTCTAGACATGTATCAATTTTAAAAGCATCAGTCTGTTAAAACTTTTTTGTCAGAAGCAGTAGTTCTGAGAGGCCAAACAAAAGTTCTGATAAATGGATAAATATTAAGACTCTACAAGTGTCTCAGAATTTGTCTTTGAATGGGATTGTTTTAATGTGCTTAAAGAATACATAGAGCTTTCTAAAGGGCTTTTAACAAGCTAACTAGGGAGCTTGGTTCAAAAAAAGAACCTGATGTACTAGTAATACAAAGAGTTCTGCACAGCTCCAAAACACTTTATAAACAAGAAATTTGAAAAGAGAATCCAGGGTCAGAAGTCATGCCCATCAAGTGTCTACATTACAAATGCACGCCTCATCTTAGTTCTTGTAATTTTCTCTGTAATTTCCCCATGAATAGCAGCCATAACCCACCTGGCCTCTATCACTGCATCTGTAAACCATCTGTATCTATATCCTCCAAGTCCATTGTCATACTATACACTTTCATAGGCCTAATACCTTCTACTGGTGCCCTAAGAAGACAGGTGTGCATGATTCATATGGATCTGGCATCCATCCAAGGACTCTCAATTCAAGGTTTTCATGACTTCTCAGAAATGTTCTGAGTTGATAAGAATGGCTATTCAAGAGAGTTTTAACTGTCACTTGACACAGCCTAGACTTACCTAGAAAAAAACAGTCTCAATTAAGTAATGGTCTTTGTAAGGCGGTTCTGTGGACATGTCTGTGGGAGATAATCTTCATTATTAATTGCTATAGGACAGTGACCTGGAACTTTAAGGCAAATAAATCGTTTTCTGTCCCTGAGCTGCTTTTGGTTAGAGTGTTTATCACAGCAACAGAATCTAGTACAGTGACAAAGCCAAAACTCCAGGATTGCTAGATCCCCCTGATCTTGAAAGCAATTACCTCAGGTGTAGGACCAAAGCTGCTAGAGTTGCCTTCCAGCACACCATCATTAGTACTGAAGCTGATGCTGCCCGTAAGGAGCTTCCTTTCTTCTGAAGACACGACAGAGA
Organism: Phyllotis vaccarum; assembly: GCA_033318265.1. NCBI lineage: Eukaryota > Metazoa > Chordata > Mammalia > Rodentia > Cricetidae > Phyllotis > Phyllotis vaccarum. Next base: position 106,818,194 of record JARWLC010000006.1, on the reverse strand, counting down.
ATTCAAGTCCACACTGAGAATGTGTAGAGTGACAGGGGAAAAAATGATGAGCGTATGAGGGAAGTAAAGTGTCTAAAGTAAGAACCAAAGATTAAAAGAAGTGTGGAAAATGGACAAAATTAAGTGGCAGGGATTTGAGAAGAAGACTAGTAAGGCAGACAATTATCTTTCCTTTATATTAAATGTTTCCTGATTGTACTGCTTTGTAACTTTCTGGGTCCCAGTTGATGCATGAGTACTATGATATAATATGCCTCCTTAATGCCATATAATCTACTTATCTGTGGTGACTACACCTACCAGAATACACTTTGGAGTTGTTTATCTCCAGTTGGAGAGTGGTAGGAGTGGCAGTGATTATGGAAACTTTTTTCACCCTCCCCCACCTTTTATTAAAAATGATTTTTGCCTTATACAATATATCCTGATTATGGTTTCCCCCTCTCAGTCTCCCACCTCCTTCCCACCTCCCCCTCCCATACAGACCTGCTCCCCCTCTGACTCTTATCAGAATACAACAGGCTTCTAAGAGAACAACCTAACACAACAACGTAAACTATACTAGTATAACAAAAACTATCTCGTAGAAGTTGGACAAGACAAACCACCAGAAAAATAGAAGAAGCATAAGAGATGGCCCAACAATCAGAAACCCACTTGTTCATACACTTAAGAGAGGACCTGATGCAGACCCATGTAGGCCCTGGGTTTGCTGCTTCAGATTCTGAGTTTATATGATCTTTGCTCAGCTGATTTAGGGGGCCTGGTTCTCCTGGTGTCCACCATCCCCTCTGCCTCTTACACTCTTTCTGCCTCCTCTTCTGTGGAAGTTCTTCCTGAACTCTGAGGGGAAGGTATTTAATAGAATCATCCCATTTAGAGCTGTGTGTTCTAGGGTCTCACTATATGTGTAACCCTTTGTGTAATGTCTGGCTGTGGATCTCTGTGTTTGTTCCCGTATTCTTGAGGAGGAAAAGTCTCTGATGAGAGCTAAATAAGGCATTGATCTTTTAGCATAGTAGAATCATTAGAGATCATTTTATCACTAAATTTTTTTTAAGGCAGTAGTATTTTATTTTACCCTAGGTTTCTGGGCTGTCTAGTCTCTGGTTCTTCATCACTCAAGCAGTGTTTGGTGTGGATTCCACTTCACGGAGTGGGCCCTAAATCAGAGATTGGTTGGTTACTGTGGGAAATTATATTGTTACATTGTAAATAATTGTCCCACCCACTGGTTTAATAAAAAGCGCTGATTGGCCAAAGGCAAACAGGAAGTGTAGGCGGGGCTACCAGACTAAGAAAACTCTTGAGAACAGGAAGCACAGAGCAGAATGCCAGAGAGAAGCTGGAAGAAGCAGAGGACAATTATGCTGCTCTAAGAAAAGGTACCGAGCCACATGGCTGAACAGAATAAGAGTCATGAGTTAGATGAGGGGTAGAGAGCTAGCAAGTTATAGGCCTGGGCCTTGGGCCGATTAGCTGAAAACTATTGTAAACATCTATGTGTCCCTGCAGGTCTATGGGTCTGCGAGCCTAAACATTGAGGCTAGGCCCAAAAGTCAAGGCCAGAAACCTCCTAGTACAGGTTAGTCCCCCAAGCTTTGCCACCATTGCCTTAGAATATTTTACAGGCAAGAGAGACTGTAGATCAACAGTTTTGTGGTTGGGTTGGTGTTTGCTTCCCTATTTGTAGCCTGAAGAACACCTTCCTATATAAAAGACACCAGACAGTAGAGGTAAAGGTTCTAAGTAGACAACATCTTGCCCTCTCTATGTTCAATAAGTTATGTGAGTGCTGTACTCAGCAATGGAGTCTTGCTGATAGCTTGTAGAGAGTAACCTACTGTCTTGGCAACAGCCTGGGTTGTTTGGGAATTTCGATGGGGCCCCTTTGGCCAACCACTCAATTGGATGATCCTCAATCCCTGTACAGGAAGGTTCCTTTGGTGACAAGAGTTGGCCAATTAGGTTCCATCTCTTCATTATCTGTAGACTTCACTAGGATCACCTTCATAAGTTTTAAGAAGTTTCCACTGCCCTAGATTTTCATACTACTCCTCCAATGCCCCTCATTTCTTTCTATATCTCCAGAAATTCCCTCCCTCCACTCCAGCTCTCGTCCCCCCCATATCTGATCTTCTCATCCCTGCCCTCCACTCTACCCATAAAATCTACTGTATTTTTTCCTCTATACCTAACATCTCCTCATCTACAGATTGTAGCTTTGCTGTCATTTATTTAGTGTCTAATATTCACATACAAGTGAATACACACTATATTTATCTTTCAGTGTCTGGGTTATCTCACTCAGATGACTTTTTTTTCTAGTCCTATCCATTTGCCTGGAAATTTCAGGATATATATTTTTTTAATAGGCAAGTGACATTTTTCCATTGTGTAAATGAACCACATTTTCTTTATCCATTCTTTGGCTGAGGGTCATCTAGGTTTTTTACAGTTTCTGATTATTATTAATAGAGCAGCAATGAACATGGTTGAGTGAGTGTTGTTGTGGTTGAATAGTGTCCTTTAGGTATGTGTTCAAGAGTAATATAGCTGGATCTCAAGATTTAACAATTCCTGACTTGCTAAGAAAACACCAAATTATTTTTATACTGGCTATGCACATTAGCACTCCTAAAAGAACGGAGGAGTGTTCCCCTTGTTCCACATCCTCACCAGCTTGAGCTGTCATTGTGTTATTGATCTTAGCCATTCTGACTAGTGTAAGATAAAATCACAAAGTAGTTTTTGATTAGCATCCCCTGATGGCTAAGGATGTTGTACATTTCTCTCTAAGTGTTTCTGAGTCATTTGAATTTCTTTTATTGAGAATCCTCTGTTTAGCTCTTCACCTAAATTTAATTATTTGGGTTTTTTTTTATATCTAGCTTTTAAAGTTCTTTATGTATTTTGACTATTAGTTCTCTATCAGACATAAAATTGGGAAAAAATTTCCATTCTTTAAGCTACTACTTGGTCTGAATGACAGTGCCCTTTGCTTTACAAATCTTCTCAGTTTTGTGAGGTCCCATTTATTAACTGTTGATCTTAGCTCTGACACTATCAGTGTTCTCTTCAGAAAGTCTTCACCTTTGCAAAGGAGTTCAGGGCTAATTTCCACTTTCTCTTCTATTGAGTTCATTGTATCTGGTTTTATGTTAAGGTCTTTGATTAGGTTAGAGTTGAGATTTGTACAAGGTCGTAAGGACAGATCTACTTGCATTTCTCATTGCTTTCTTCTACATGAAGGCATCTGGTTTGGCCAGAACCATTTGCTGAATATGCTTTCTTTCCTTTTCAGTGGTATTTCTGCTTCTTTATCAAATATTGGATCCCCACAAGTATGTGGATTTATGTCTGGGTCTTCAGTTTGTTTTCATTGATCAACATGCTTGTTTTTGTGCCAATACCATGCTGTTTTTATTACTATAGCTTTGCAATGCAATTTGAAATTAAGGATAGTAAAACCTCCAGAAGTTATTTTATTGTTCAGAATTGTTTTAGTTTTCCTGGAGTTTTTGTTTTTCCAAATGAAGTGAGAATTGTTCTTTCAAGATCTGTGTTGGAATTTGATGGAGATTGCATTGAATATGTAAATTGGTTTTGATAGAATGGCCATTTTTACTAAATTAATCCTGATCCATGAGAATGGGAGACCTTTCTTATCTTCTGATATCTCTTCCGTTTCTTTCCTCGAAGACTTAATGGTTTCTTATCACACAAGTTTTTCACTTGCTTGGTAAGAGTTACCCCAAGATGCATTATTTGAAGATATTGTGGAAGGAGTTAGTTCCTTGATTTCTTTTGTCATTGTAAATAGGAAGGCTAGTGATTTTTTTGTGAGTTAATTTTGTATCCAGCTACTTAATGAAAGTGTTTATAAGATTTTCCTGGTGGCATTTGGGGGCTCATTTACGCATACTATCATCTGCAAATAAAGATAGTTTGATATCTTCCTTTCCAATCTGTACCTCCTTGATGTGCTTCAGTTGTCTTGTTGCTCTAAGTAAAACAGAAAGTACTATATTGACTATGTGTGGAGAAAGTGGAAAGCTTTCCTTATTTCTGATTTTAGTGGGGTTGTTTTGTGCTTCCATTTGAATTGATGTTGGATATGGGCTTGCTGTAAATTACCTTTATTACAGGTATGTCCCTTGTATCGCTAATCTCTCCAGAACTTTTATTATGAGGTTAGATTTTTTCAAAGCCTTTCCTGCATCTAAGGAGATGATCATGTGTTTTGTCTTTCAGTGTGTTTATATGGTGGATTACCATGATTGGTTTTTGTATGTTTAATCATCCCTGCATCACTGGGATGAAGCATTTTTGGTCACAGTGGATGATCTTTTTGTTTTCTTCAATTTAGTTTATAAGTATTTTATTGAGCATGTTTACATGTATGTTCATTTGGAAAATTGCTGTATAAATTCTCTTATGTGTTGAGTTTTTATATGGCTTGCGTATCAGAGTAACTGTGGCTTCATGAAATGAATTGGGTGATGTTCCTTCTGTTTCTATTTTATGTAATAATTTGAGAAGGATTTCAGTTAACTTGTTTTCTTTGATTCAGTTTATGAGTTTATGTCTGGATGACCTGTCTATTGCTGTGAGTGGGATGTTGAAGTCCTTTCACTATCTGTGTGAAAGGTCAATATGTAATGTAAGCTGTAGTATTTTTTCTTTTACAAACTTGGATGACCTGGGTTTTGGCCATAGATGTTAAAATTAAAATGCCATCTTGGTGAAATTTCCCTTTAACAAATATGTTATACTCTTTCCTAGCTCTTCTGACTAGTTTTTGCTTGAAGTCTGTTTTGTTAGATATTATAATGGCTACACCAGCTTGATTCCTAGCCCCATTTATTTAGAATATCTTTTTCCAGCCCTTTACCCTGAGATAATGTATATCCTTGATGCTGATATGTATTTCTTGGATGTAGCAGGATAGATTCTGTTTTCAAATCCATTCTGTTATTCAATATCTTTTTATCGGGTAATTCAGCTCATTGATATTGAGAGATAAAAGTGACCAATGATTGGTAATTCCTGTTATTATGTTGTTGGTGATAATGGTAGTAGTGTGTGTGTGAGGGAGAGATAGACAGAAAGAGAGACATAGGAGAGAGAGAGAGAGATATTCATTCCCTTCTTTTGATTTTGCTAGTCTCAGGTTATTTATTACATGTTTTAATGGTTGAACTGACTTCCTTAGATTGGAGTTTTCTTTCTAGTACCTTCCTGTAGGGCTAGATTTGTAGATCTATTATTTAAATTTGGCTTTTTCATGGAATATCTTATTTTCTCTATTTGTGGTAATTGAAAGTTTTGCTGGGTATAGTAGTCTGGGTTGGCCTCTGTGGTCTTTGGAGTTTGCAGCACATCTGTCAAGGCCCGTTTGGCTTTTAGAACCTCCACTAAGGAGTCAGATGTAACTTTCAGAGATCTACCTTTGTATGTCACTTTGGTCTTTTTCCCTTGCAGCTTTTAATATTCTCTCTTTGGTCTGTAGCTATAGGGTTTTGATTATTATGTGCTGAGGGGACTTGCCTTTCTGGTCCAATCTATTTATTGTTCTATATGCTACTTGTACCTTTATAGGCATCTTCTTCTTTGGGTTGGGGGAATTTTCTTCTATGATTTCGTTTAAAATATTCTGTGCCTTTGAACTTCCTCTATTCCTATTATTCTTATATTTGATCTTTTCATACTGTTCCAGATTTCCTAGATCTCTTATATCAGAAGATTTTTAGATTTAATATTTTTTTGATGGATGTATCTGTTCCTTCTATTGTATCTTCAAAAAGACTCTTTCTTCCATCTCTGGTGTTCTGTTAGTGAAGAACAATATATATTGTCCTCCCTCCCTCCATCCCTCCCTCCTCCTCCTCTTCCTCCTCCTCCTCCTCCTCCTCCTTCTTCTTCTTATCTCTCTCTCTCTCTCTCTCTCTCTCTCTCTCTCTCTCTCTCTCTCTCTCTCTCTCTCTCTCTCTCTCTCTCTCTTTCTCTCTCTCATCTTCCAGAATGCCTTAGTGAACAATTTTCAATCTATAATAACAACTTTATGCAAGGCCTATTTCAGTGAAGGTTTTGTTTTCATGGTTCCAAACTCTTGGCTAAGCTGGCCAAAATAAATAAATAAATAAAAATAAAAAAGCTACCCTCAGACTATACTAAAAAAGTTGTCAGTCATTTAATTCTGCTTAAAGTACATGAACACTACATATTCTGTTCTATGTAAATTAATTAACCTAACTCCATTTTCTTTTAAGTGGCCTTCAAAAGCCCCTGGAGCCTCTTCAAAAGTGTCTAACACAGGCAGAAGTTACAATGGGAGAATGGAGCTAGAGACAAAAAAAAAAAAAATGTCTTGGTTGTTGGTGTTGAAATGCTCAGTTTTTCAAATTTTACAAAACTTGTGGATGAAATAAAAACCCAGCTTTTTTGAAAGGAGCCTGTAGAAGTGAGGGGCCTAAACTTTAAGCTTATTTATCTTTCTTCCTATTCTGTTGTTCAATTATGCAAGGCAGCTTTGTGAAGCAGTGGGCTTCTCACCTAAAACATCTTATGAGGCAGCCAGAGAAATACGGTCTAGAGGCAGAGGGCTAGGTGTCCTCTTCCTGGCTACAGGTCCCGGGGACAGCAGTGTTCTTCATGGTGTCTGTGACAGGCAGCGGTGATGGCAGCATCAATGAGGGTGGGTGCTGGTGTTATTTCTGGCCATGACACCCTAAACCTCCAACGTTCCTTTTCTGTACAAACTATGCTAACTACAAGAAAATCTGCATCTGCTGCTATAAAAGTTTAAAAAATAAATAAATAAATAAATAAATAAACATAAAACAAAAAAACCTGGGTGCTGTGATGCACACATGTAATCTCAGAACTCCAGAAGAATTTTAAGTCTGGAGCCAGCCTGGACTACAGGTAAAAAAATAAATAAATAAATAATGAACCTGCCTGGAAACAGCAACGGAACACAAAACTTCCAACTCTTACTTGATAAAGTGCCAGAGTCTTGTCCTTCAACTTGTGGCTTGTCACAGTGATTAGACGAGAAGTCTTCATTCATGTTTTCTTCCCTATTATTTCCTAAACGACAGGTTCACATCTTCTCCCACATTTTGGCTCCCCGGCTTAATTACTCACCACCTGGCATGGATGTAGTGGAAGCTCAGTCAACACATGTTAAAGAAGGAACACAGCACTTGTTAAATGTATAAATTATCCCCACTCTATACTCTGAGATCATCACTCTTGTCACATTTAAACCCACTTTGCTAAAAGGTTCTCTTTTTGCATTTTCTTTAAAGGTCTGATAACATTTTTCAATTATTAAAAAAAAAAAGTAGTTAAATATTGAGCAAATGTTTGTTGAACTTAGTGTATCATGAGCTGGGAGCTTGTTGTCTGAGTTTCCGGCCTGGACTTACTGGTCTAGTCTTGTGGCCCAGACTTACAGACCCACAGTCCCACAGACCCATTGAAGCACCTAGACACTTATATTAATTGTACACTGATTGGCCTAGGGCCCAGGCATATAACTTGCTAACTACCCTTGAACTAACCCATGATTCTTATCTTGTTCAGCCATGCAGCTTGGTACCTTTTCTCAGAGCAGCATAGTTGTCCTCTGCTTCTTCTGCCTTCTCTGTGACATTTTTGCTCTGTTCCTCCTGTTCCCAGAGTTTTCTTAGTCTGGTAGCCCCGCCCACACATCCTGACTGCCTCTGGCTAATCACTGCTTTTTATTAAACTCATAGACAAGACAATTATTTACAATGTAACATCATAAATCCACTATAGGAGCTGGTATTTCTGACAGTTTACCTGGCTTCTTTTTATATCTATAAAATGAGAAAGTTGTTCTAGAGTTGGCACCATTAAAAAAAAAAATGATGATTCTAAATACAACATACACTTTCCTACCACAAACAGCAACACTATCTTAACATTTTTAATGCAAATTAAAAGCCTTCCAGGCATATGAACTTGCAAAGAAAATTTTCATTAAAGCACATTGGATAGAAATGTGTTGATTATGTGATATTTAGCCAAAGGAATTATAAACAATAAAATGTTTATTCATGGAAGCCATACTGAATAACCATAAAACATTTTTTTTTTCTGTTTTGGAGCCAAAATAACATTCTCATAATGGAGGAGTGCAGTTTTTAAACTTTTTAGGAAATGAAATAGTTTGTTCTTGGGAGTTTGTCAATGGTTTTGTGTCTGCTATACAGTATTACCACATACATTTGATGGTCTGCTGGAGGAATTTTCTGTCATATTCAAGAAAAATGTTTTAGACATGTGAGCACATTGGACCATTTAGGATAACTCATTTTAACTAAATTTGATTTCTGTCAAGAATAAATGTAATACAAATGGCACACATTTGAATAGTTATGTTTTAGCTTTCTGCTGGCTCCTATGAATCTAAATTATATAATGGATCTTCACATTCAGATGAACAGAAACTCTAACCTGACACTTAATAGTGTCAAGCTATCTAAATTATTATATAATACTCTGTATACATAATGTTTTCTTCCCATGAAGACTTTCTTTATTAAGTTCTATTATAACTTTTGAATTAAATAATTAGTGAACATAATTTGCTGAAAACTACACTGTACCTAATGGCACTGGATCCTGGAAAAAAGAATTTCTAGAAACCAAATAACTTAGAAGGGTGCTGCAAAGCAACAGGATATAGAAGGGCGGGAATGAGGAGAATGGGCAGAGGAGAGCGGGTGCCCTATCTCTTCTCATACTCTCACACAACAGAAGAAAAATGTATTAGTTATTAAATTTGTTAAGATCAAAAATAACTCACTTATATCAACTCTAACAACAAATGAATCGAATAAAGCCAAAGGGCTAAGGAAAAGGAGTCCTCATGCATATATCTACAATAACAACCATTTACAAATGATCCTGCAACCAAAACTTTGCCAAGGGCTTTTCAGGCTACTGCAACTGCATAAGACTTGAGGCCAGAAAACTTGAAGTTTGAGATAGTCTCCAAACTGTCTCACTAATAAATTTATATCAGCTCCAGCAATGAGTCCCTGAAACCAATTTACTCCTTGTCTCAGAATGAATTATACTCACTTTTCTCTTTACCTCTAGAAGTTTCCAATTTCCCCAACCTTCCTAGCCATGCAATCTGCCCTGACATGCACCCACATACAGCAGTGCTTCTGCTTACTCCCTAATGAAGTTATCATCAGGAATAATGAGAGAAGACTGCCCTGTGCTGTTGTTTAGATTGGTGCAGTAACACTATTTCTTCCTTTGGGAAAGTTAAAATAAGGCAAACTTTCCAGCTCCTCCTATGACATCTTTCAAAGGATTGAGATATTCTGTAGACAGAAGTTTCCGTCCTACCAGCTGCTCCCACATATCTAGAAGCCACTTCCCAAATAACTGACTTGGAGGCTTAATATTACTTATTAATGCTCAGCCAGTAGCTCAAGCTTATTACTAACTAGCTTTATACTTAAATTAACCTGTAATTCTTATCTATGTTTAGCCATGTGGCTTGGTAACTTTTCTCAGTATGGCATTCTCATCTTGCTTTCTCTGCATCTAGCTGGTGACTCCTGACCTTGCCCTTTTCCTTCCCACCATCCTGCCCAGCTACTGGTTAGTCAGTGTTTTATTAAACAAATTCAAGTGACAAATCTTTACAGTATACCAGAGGATTATTCCACAGTAGAGATTCTTAACAGCCAGAGTACAGACAGTTTGCTAGAATGGTCTAAGTAAAGCACAAACACAAACCACTGGCTGCTACAAGTAAGCTCACCTTGACTGCTATGGTACTAGCCCTGTTATCATGTAAAATTCATGTTTTTGGAGATTTCCCAGTGTGTAAAGAGTTTGTTTTGTGTGTGTATTTATAATTTCTGGAGAAACACTAATATAGCAAACAATCGTCACTCTGTGACATTGGAAATTTAGAATGTGGTCACTGTCCAGTGACAATTAACAGGAAGGGACACCAGGAGAAACATCAGACACATTAGACAGAATGATGGCTCTGAGATGAAACAGGGTAGATAGGCCTGGGTAGAGAGAGGCACCCTTTACATTCGGACTGCTGCTTGTTGGCACATCTGGGGCCATGGGTAGGAAGAATTAAGGAAGGATAATTGCTGCTTAAATAGACAGCCAGGGACAGCAGACTTTTAATTTATGATTTTTGCTGATGACAGATGGTACACTTTATGGTCTGCTTACTTTGAAACGTTACTCCTGAAAGTCATAAAATGGTTTCAATGACAGCCTGTGCTTTCTTTTTCTTTGAGAAGCTACTAAGACTCTCTGGTAACAGCACAAAAGTTATCCTACACTTGGAATTCCACCTATGGTGTCACAGCTTTAAGCAGGTATCAGACAAGTAAGTGGCATGCAGACCTGTATTGGCATGTTTTAATTGAGTACTCAAATGTTAGGAGCCGCTGGCCCTAGCTCCTCAAGGTGGTGCCAATATCCGGTGCTGGCCAACCCGCCTGAGTCAGTAAAGAGCGCATGCGTTTGGTACTCTCGCGAGATTGGTCTCTCCGCCTCTCCCGTGGCGTCATGTGGGATAATGAGCTGCAGCCTATAGAAAGGTGACACGTCTAAGGCAGAGGCCTTTGGTCGGTATAAAGGTTGGGCTTCCTACCTCGTGGCTCTCTCTCTCTGCCCTCCCCTCCATTTTCTGTAAGCTGAATGCTCTCCCTCAAGATGCATTAAAGCTGTACTGCAGAAGGATCCTACATGTGTCGCGTCTTTTCTTGCGGGCGAGAAGTTGGCGCCGGACAACTGGTGCCGAAACCCGGGAACTGAACACCATTTGCACCGTCAGAGACCCCTCGGAGACGAGGTGGATTCAGAACTGCAGGTAGGTTGCTCGGAGAGGTATGTCTGAACTGGACTTTGGTTTTTTTGAGGCCTTGACGCTTGTCTTGGCAGTGCTGTTGATTTTTTTCGTGGTTGCCTTTTGCTTCCACCGGTCTATGAGATCCTCCCAGTCTATCGTAACAGCACTAGACTCCTTGCTTAAGCAGCGTGATATTAAGATGGCACAGCGTACCCTAAAGAACTTTGTAGAAGACAAGGCCTGTAAAGATCTGATAGCTAAAGGGCGAGGCTCCCTCACTAAGCAGGGACTTGTAGTTCACCCTGGTTTAATAGATCATCAACATACTGATGAAATTCAAGCCTTATGCTCCTGTCCTACTGGGGTGTTCACCATTAATCCTGGGGATAGAATAGCACAGCTGATTCTGCTCCCCACTTATGTATCAGACACTGCAACAGGCCTCACAATGGGATCTTCGGGACAAGACTCGGCCTTTTCCCTATGTGTTTTTAAAACAAGAATATTGCCTACTGCTGTATTATGGCAGGCAGGCCCCTTATTGTGGATTCATCCCCCGGCCTCACCCCAGAAGATTATTGCCTGGTATCCAGCCGCCGTTGCCCAGTTAGCTCAGAAGGGCTTGAGGGCCTCGGCTGAGTATTTTGGTATTTATCCCACTTTGATGATCTTACCCTATACCACCCATCAGGTTTAGGTCCTAGCTGCTACCAACGATGATTGGGCCATATTAACTACTATGTTTCCTAGAAAAATTGATAATCATTATCCTAAACATCCTTTGTTACAGTTTGTGGCTTATCACCCTGTGATATATCCACGTGTTACTTCCTCAGTGCCTTTAAAAGATGGCTTAATTGTATATACAGATGGCTCAAGAAATGGAAGGGGTGCTTATATTGTAAATTCACAGACATTTTTTAAAGATTTTGGTCAAAAATCACCCCAGATTGTTAAATGTCTAATTGTGTTAGAAGTTTTACAAAAATTTGATTGTCCTCTTAATATTGTGTCTGATTCCCATTATGTGATAAATGCTCTTCAATTACTTAAAACGGCCAGTGTTATTAATCCTTCCAATACAGTGTCTGCCCTGTTTTGTACAAGATTGTTTGCTATAACGCCGTGAGCCTTTTTATGATTTGGCTAACCAAACCACACGCCTGGCTGCTGCTGCTGCTGCTGCTGCTGCTGCTGCTCCTTACACCTCTGGCTTTTGCACATTGAACCTTAAAATCCTATTTGTTAAAACAGAAAGGGGGAATAGAATTGCCCCCAATACCAAGAGTGTCAATTGCCCTGGCACTGCTTACCATAAATTTTTTAAATATTGATGATAATTATCAAAACGCTGCTGGGCGACATTGCTCAGAACCACAACGGCCAAAAGAGCTAGTAAAATGGAAAGATATTTTAGAGAATAAATGGAAAGGCCCGGATCCTATTTTAATAAGATCCCGGGTTTCGGCACCAAATGTCCCGTGCCCGCTTCTCGCCCGCAAGAAAAGACGCAACACATGTAGGATCCTTCTGCAGTACAGCTTTAATGCATCTTGAGGGAGAACATTCAGCTTACAGAAAATGGAGGGGAGGGCAGAGAGAGAGAGCCACGAGGTAGGAAGCCCAACCTTTATACCGACCAAAGGCCTCTGCCTTGGACGTGTCACCTTTCTATAGGCTGCAGCTCATTATCCCACATGACGCCACGGGAGAGGCGGAGAGACCAATCTCGCGAGAGTACCAAACGCATGCGCTCTTTACTGACTCAGGCAGGTTGGCCAGCACCGGATATTGGCGCCACCTTGAGGAGCTAGGGCCAGCGGCTCCTAACACTCAAAGGCTCTTTTTCTGCTACAAACCTTTAGAAAGAGTAGAACATATTCTGAGCAATGTCAGCTGCATCCTGCCTTCAAGACCTCCAGCTCCTGGTGCCTGGTGCTGGTTGGTGCACGGGTTTGATAAACTTTGCAATTGCTTACCTGTTCTGTCTTCTTCACAAATGGGCTGCTACCTAGAGAGTTCTGAGAAAGGAGGGCACAGGGGGATGCAAATCTCAGATGAGGACAGTCTTAATTCTATGGAGATGAAGCCATGCAAGAGGGAACTATATCACTTGTAATGCTCACCACATTCACACGCACACAAAAAGAGTACACGTCCTTGGCATCAGATTTTATTGTATATCCTATCGCTGTTTCTATAAAATGTAAAATAATTAAAATTAAAAGCCCCATGGTCAAAAGTAAACAAATATATAATCTGCTTTCAAACTCAAAAAGAGCAAATATTATACATCAAACACTGGTACATAAACAGAGGAAGCAAAAATGTATGGAAATATCTATAAGCAACTTCTAGAAATCCCTGCCACCCTAACCATTCATCTTACAGCCTATGGAATACAAATCAAGTGAGGTGACTGGCTAAAGAAATTTACTACCATCGGTTGACAGCTGTCCTAGCAACAGTCTATATTCTTAGTCTTACTTGAGCAAAATTCATTGGAAAAATTCTACTACACATGAAAACAAAATTTACCTTGGGTTTTTTTATTCTCTGTTCAGTTAGTCTAGCACCGGGTATGAGCTTTCACGGTATACATGTGGCAGTAACTTTGGCTTTTTGTTAGCAGTGTTTTGGAGGACAGGCTCTCCTTATATAACTCAGGCTAACCTTAGACTCACTATCCTCCTGCCTGAGTCTCCCAATGGGATTGCAGTTGTGTACCACCATGTCTAGCTTGCACGCTTGCATGGTGGCTGGTGGACAGGTTTCAGGAGTCAGAACTTTCCTCCTATCATGAGGCCCAGTAGGTAAGGGCATTAACCACTGAGCAATCTTCTGGGCCCTGACATACTTTAGTTAACATGTTGGAAAAACAATATTTAGTCCCTTGCTATAAATTTAAAATTCATGATTTTAAAGCATGTCAAAGAAGACATAACTTGGTAAAATAGCTTTAAAAAATAAAACCAAAGACTGCACCAACAGAATACCTATCCAGCAGGGCCTCTCGTGTGATCTAAGCTTTTTGATTTACATTAATAAGTGAAACTTCAATTGAGCTTTCTTATACATAAAAAATAAAACTTAAGGCAGGCTAGTTAACTATCTACTAATTACATCTATATAACGAGGGACTTTCCATCAGAACAGACATACAAAATAACTGTAACTAACCAAATGTATCATCTGCTTTACTTCTATGCTAGCCTTATCTCACTGAAAACTGTGAGCCAGTTCCTATTTTGAAGCTGCCCAGCTTTTCTGAATCTGTGTTTACTTGAAAAATTCCTAAGACTCAACAACTCCTCAAAAAAAAAAAAAAAGTATGTAGTACACCTCACTTTGCCCTTTTAACACTCTGAAAGATAAAAACCTCACTGACATGTTTGAGGCTGCTTTTAAAGATGTGGCATTTGGATGCAAATGATTATAACATAAGAGTTGAAGACAGATTTGTATAAAATGACTAAAGGTCATGAGCCAAAGAACAGATAGCCATTGGGTTCAAGCTTGTTTCCTTAAGCTCTGATACGCAATGTGTGGCTCTCAGAATTTCAGAATACTCAGTCCACTTCAAGACCCTGACCTTTGAGAGCAGACAGGGTAAGATATTAACTGACAAGGACCAATGAAGTAAATAGAATGGACCACAGGGTCGATGGCAATGTCAAATCCAGAATGTGTAGACAGAGTCCAGAAAAAGTGAGAAAATATGAAGGAGACAGACAGAGTGTGACGTTTGATTTAGAACAAAGAGCACATGCAGTCTGAAGAAGACAGGAGAGGTTAAAATACTTGTCTGGGGCTCGAGATGAGAGTGAGGTAATGATAGCTCAGTGTTTGACAGGAGGCAGAGGACACAAAAGGACGATCTCTGTTGTGTCTCTGCACCTTCCACTGCCCCGAGAGCTCCATTCCAGAAACTTCTATAAACAGGGTTGCAGAATCAATAGTAAGGACATGAAAAGGAAAATTCCATTTGTGTTTTATGCCCTCACTGCCATAGGAGCCAGCACTTACCAGTTTGCCCTTCTCAAGCCCCTTTGTTTTCCCTTTGGTTAATATCACTTGTCCAGTCTTAGTCACTACGGATGTGGCTCCTAAGTCCAGGAGAGGCCTATGCATCAGATTCAAATAGTTTGATATATATAGATAGTCATGTACACATACACCTCTACCTGCAGAAGCTTGACAGCAGCATTAGAATTATGTTTAGGAGGG
The DNA here is from genome assembly GCA_033318265.1 of Phyllotis vaccarum. NCBI lineage: Eukaryota > Metazoa > Chordata > Mammalia > Rodentia > Cricetidae > Phyllotis > Phyllotis vaccarum. The sequence goes on along the minus strand of JARWLC010000006.1, from coordinate 106,803,094 downwards.
TACATTGTTCATGCTCTGTTCTTTTATTATTCTCTCTTGTAAAGCAATCATATGGGAAATTTCCCTGCTGCTTGTCCTGTGTGTTTCACATATATCGCCTCATCAACCATTCAAGGTCTCGGTAAATGAGAGGAAATGGTTCTTTGCTCCTCCTTCCCTGGCCACCTCTCTTTAAGCAAAGCATACTAACACTTTTTTTTTTTTTTTTGTCAACAGGTAGTACAAAAAAAGTGCTACTTTGGGGCTCACTTAAGCTTCATGTATTTTCAACGTCATTAACAGTGCTGAAGAGATAGAGATACAGGTGCCTTGTGGCAGAACACTAGGTAATTAATAGAAACTTGGTGTGTCTATCACACTTGCCTTAAATGGTGCTGTGATCTGTCACTTGGCCTAACTGTGACAGGCTCAAAATTAATATATATATATATATATTATATTAATATATATATATGAGCCAGAATTGACTACACATATGTGAAAGGTAACATGGCCCACCATAGTGTATCAGTCAAAGGATGAGAACTAGCCTGTGAATGATCAAATGTCAATTTATTGCTTCCAGATTGAATTTACATCTGCATGGCCTTAATGCATTATTTTCATGAAGATTTTGTAAATGAAAACAAGAAGAGGAATATACTGCTTTATATTCAGTCAAGACATTGGAATAGCCAACAACTTTGGGCAATGATTATTCCAGCAAAGGTGGCCTGTCCTTATGCCCACTTTCTTTACAATTCTTCATTGGGAAAGCTATCTGTGCCTCATCCTACTGGTTCTGGATTACTCTAGTATTCCCTTACACACACAACATGAACCCTGGCATACACAATATGAACCACCACATAGCACAAAGAATGAGATAATATTCTTGTGAACTGTAAAGATTTGTTATTCATATTGGTTTAATAAAACTCTGATTGGCCAGAAGTAAGGGTGGGGCTACAAGAGTCAGAGAATGCTGGGAAGAGGAAAGGCAGAGCAGCAGACGCCAGCCAAACACAGAGAGAACAAGATGAAAATGCTGTATTGAAAAAGGTACCAAGCCACGTTGTTAAACATAGATAAGAAATATGAGTTAATTTGAGTGTAAGAGCTAGACAGTAATAAGCCTGAAGTACTGGTCCAGCAGTTACTATAATATTAAGCCTCCAAGTCAGTTTTTTTGGGAAGTGGTTGCTGAGTATTTGAGGGTTTCTGGCTGGGACAGAAACTTCAGACAATAAATGATGCTCCACCATGGTGCATGTACACCCACACAGAGCCTGAGAATGCCTTTGAAAAGGGTTCTAGAACACAGAAATGGAGCCAAAATCTGATTCCCAGATGTGCCTTTCCAGTGGGCCTTGGTACAGAGTGGGTGGCAGCTTAGGGTATGACATGGCCGATTTACATCATGGAGCTTGAGGTGCACCATGGTGGGGTTCCACAGTCTCACAGGATCCTCAGTACAAGCATTAGCTACATTTGATCCATGTAAGGTTATGCTTATACAGAGAAAAAGGGAACAGAGTCAAACATGGATTCTTGGTAGGAACATTTTCTTGGATGTGCTCTTGTTTACAGGTGGTGAAAAGAGGCTCCATTAAAAGAGGCTTCCTGACTCAGCATTAGTGACCAAAACCATAGGCTCTTTTAAGAGGCCCTGGTGCCAAGAACTTAAATTTGTTTGTTTTTATGAGCAGTGGGCAGTGGTGCTCTACTTGGTGGTAGTGTGGACCCTAAAATTCCCAAGAGTTGGGGTGGTAAATATGGCACTTATCACTACCTCTGCCATAAAGCTAAGCTTTCACAGACCAAGGAGCTGGTTGGAGCCAGCCTCCATAGCTAAACATTTAATCCTAGCCATTCTTTTAGCATATTTAAGGCTCGTGAGGTCAAAAAAAAAAAAACCCTCTAGATGGTTTATAGTTCATTTAAGAATATATAAAGGTTTGGGAGAGAAAAGGAAAGGGAAAAGGGGGAAAGTTCTTAAAAAGAAATAGAGTAAGAAAAATAAGCCATGTAAAAATACAGAAAGTCTGGATTCTATATAATGTTGTTTGGTCTTTGAGTTTTTTGACTACAGAGGAAGCAGTAAATGCTGCTAAAAACATTTGATTATAAAAGCTACTGGATTAATCTAACTTATATATTTTGAAAATACCTTGACTTAAAAATTGAAGTCAAAAGTTACTTGGAGAAGAGGTTTTATTTCCACAGAAAATGAGAGGCTATGGATTCATTTTAGGTTAATGAAAATAAGGTTTTTTTCTTGAGGAAGAGCCCCTGAAAAACCTGAATTGGGAAGAGAGGGCCCAGATGATCTAATATTTCAGAGTACCTCTGCTGCAGTTTCCTCTAAGTTCTGCATCCACAACAGTTTCAATGCTGCTGGATAAAAGATTCACCTTGACAGACTGCTCCACTCAGGACTTGCCCATAATCCTAAATTTTCTTTGGGTCCCTATAAAATTACCAGTGCCCCAAATCAGTAGGAATTAGTCTGGAGAATGACACCCACATTCCCAAAAATTAATTATGAATGTTTGTCTTTGTTTAGAGTGTTGGTTATAAGTTGTTATGGATAATGGTTGGGGGAAAAAAAGCTATACAAAGATAATTGGATTTGGGGCTATTTTTCTAAAAAGAAAAAAGGGGGAAATGTGGGATAATGTTCTTGTACACTGTAAAGATTTGTTATTCATATTGGTTTAATAAAACTCTGATTGGCCAGAATGTAGGCAAGAAGTAAGGGTGGGGCTACAAGAGTCAGAGAATGCTGGGAAGAGGAAAGGCAGAGCATCAGATGCCAGCCAAACACAAAGAGAACAAGATGAGAATGCTGCATTAAGAAAAGGTACCAAGCCGCATGGATTAAAAAAAAAAAATGAGTTAATTTAAGTGTAAGAGCTAGATAGTATATGCCTGAAGTACTGGCCCAGCATTATTATAATATTAAGCCTCCAAGTCAATTATTTGGGAAGCAGTTGCTGGGTATTTGAGAGTTTCTGGCTGGGACAAAAACTTCAAACTATAGTTTCTCCTATACATTCTTCTCCCCCAATCTTTCCAACATCTCTAGGAAATGTTCAGATCCAATAGAACATTCTGTTTTCTCTCTGAGCCTGAAGACTCCTTGTACTTCTTATTGGCTTTTGGTGCCTTAGTGAAAATGAAAGTGAAATTGTAATGTTTGTGGTAACAAAGAAATTCTATGTCTACCCAATCAATAATTAGAATCATAGGTTATTAATTTTGAAGGGGACCTTATAAATTACATGATGAAATCTTCCTTTCTGTGATCAATCCTTTTGAAAAAGATTGGCAGGGTTGGGAGTAATGGCTTCAGATTTGAAATCATTTAATGGCAAGGGTCTCTCTCACAAAACAATCTGGTTTACCATTTTCCAATTCTACTCACAGTGACTTCCTAAAATAATCTGCTGGCTACCCTGCTCTTAATAATTAATTATTTCTGTCCTCTGCTACAAGGTAATTGCCTTATTTATATACAAATATTAATGTCATTTCTTTTTATAGTCTTTTCTCCAAACAAAACATCATAAATTCCTTTTATTCCAGTAATTAAAACCTCTTAATATGAATGTTCTGTGTGTACCTGGGAAGTAGAAACAACTTGCCTGGTTCTTCAAAAGGCAGAATTACTATTACACACACATATGCTGGTGAAGAAGTCAGAAATCTTTGCACACTTGTCCAATATTCTCTCAAACATTGTGGACAAAGATGCACACTCAGTTTCACAGCCATCACAACACATGTTCATGATACTCTTTCCCTGAAGTACCCAAAGACTCTTTGTTTACATCCTTCAACCTGTGATAAAGGAGCCCATTGGTGGCCTTCTCAGAAACAACAGCGAATGATTGGCTCACTGAGATACCTTTGGAGCATTTTTATTTGAAATGCCACTAAATAGCTTTCTTCATTTTTATTTCTGCAAAATTTCTGTATGAGAACCTGTCTATAATGATACACATAACTGAGCTGACAAGTGGAGATGTAATACATGCATTCATCATTTCCATCAGAGAAAACAATGATTGAATATTAGAGACTGTATAGAAAGGTTCTCTTTGACCTGAAAAGAAATAGGACTATTGGGGTTAAAATATATATCATATTGACAACAAATATTTTAGTGATAGTAATTTCTAGTCAAAGAATATTGTTAAACATTTCCAATTAAACAAGAACACTAACCCAGTGACAACTTAAAGCCACCCTACAGAAATGTGCTTGTTTTGTATCCATTGTTACTCTTCCTATAGATCCAGAACTATTTAAGCACTTAAACAAATTTCCTTTACACAATTCTAATTACTACTTTCCAATGACTATTTAAGAAGCCCCTTCAGTTAATGTTTTTAAACATAAAATGATTCCATACTAGATGTTTCTTCTCTTTTGAAACCATGGATTTAATAAATTAATAGCATTAAAAAATATCCTGTGTATACAAGAGTAGAAATATGTTTTAAAAAACCAGCAAAATTGGAGAAAATACTGTAATATAGAAAAAAATGATTAAAACTAGGCATTAACGTCAATAAGCAAGAATAACAATACTTACTGTTCTCTAGAATGGAGAATTCCACTCCTGAGACATCTGAAGTCCAAAGACAACTGGTGTCCTTATTCTTGTCTACGACTTTTATGTATGATTTCCTGAAGCTTGTCCATGTTTGGGGTTTTGTATGTTTCAGTTGATTTGGTTTGGTCAGTAAAATAGAGAGAGGAAAAGGAGGGGGTCAGGGGACACATCAGAATGTCTGTTTTGTTGTTCTTAAGAAAAATTAGAAAGACCAAGACTGCGTGATGAGGCCAAAACTGCTGAATTAGTCAAAGGAAAATCTGACTCCTGAGCCTGGAAAACTTTGTTCTGGGGGAAGCTTGGGATGGAAGCCAGAATTCTAGTTCATGCCTGATAACTGTGGCAATGTGTCAATAAATCAACACACAAGCAGATCCATATTCTGTACATCTGAAACCGTGATCTGGTATTTATGTTCATGCTGGAGAATAAGGAAAATTCTATTTTTAGGGTGTCTTTATCCCCAAAGACAAACTTTACCCAAGAACACAGATGACACTGTTCTTTTTCTCAACATGTAAAGCAACAGCATATATTACATTACCCTCTGCATTAAACAAAAGCTTAAACATGGTAAATTTGTGTGCATTTATTTATATCTCTTTATATCCACAAAGGGCTTAAATGATGGATTTTGTAACTGACAAAATTATATGGCAGAACAAAAATAAAATTTAAGACATGTGGAGAGGTAAGTAGAAGTACAAGGCAGAGCAAAGTGTAAATGCAGCTCATTAAAAATCAATCAAGCATGAGAATCACGAATTTGAAAACAGGGATATATTTTTTTAAAAATCCTCTTAAAAAATAAACAATTGCAAAAAACAGAAGAAAGGGGATGGGGAAGAGGGAAGAATGAAAGGACATGGGGTTCCACCGATAATTTCTTTGCCTTCATAACATTTTTTTTTCTATAAACAATGATGGGAACATGAGAGAAAAATGGTGTAAAACCATTCCTCATTACAACCGTAATAGTACTTCCAGGCAGGAGGCATGAAGGCCAGTGGGCACACGTTAGTATGCCCTTATTTCAAGAGGGAAGTGAAAGCACAATTGCCATAATCAGGGGGAAAACACAAAAAGGCAAAAAAAAAAAAATGTCAATAAAAGTAAATGAATATAAACAGTCAGAACATAATAGCAGTCATGTAAACAGTCAGAACATAATAGCAGTCATGAGGACTTTAACTTGATTACTGTTGGCTTCTTTTGCCTTAAGGATCCATTGTCAATTTTATGTTTGTCTTGTCTTTTGCATTGAGTTTCTTGTGTCTTTTGGAATCAAATCCTTGTCAGACCCGTGATTCCCAAATACTTCCTTCCACTCTGTAGGTTGCCTTCTCATTTTTAACTTGAGCCGTACAAAAGCTGGTTTGATGCAGACCCGCCTGCTTATTTTTGCTTTTTATTGCTTTTACTATCAAACTCAAAAATTCATGGCTGAGACCAATGTTAAAGAGCTTGCCATGTTTTGAAAACTTTTGCTTCTTATTTTTTTAAGGATTCATTATTTATGTGTATAGGTGTTGTGACTACATGTATGTGTATGTGTGCCACATGTATTCACTATCTAAGGAAGGCAGAAGAGGGTGCTGGATCTCCTGGAGCTAGATTGATAATAGATCTGAGCCACATTAGGAGCTGGGAATCTAACCCAGGTCCTTTGCAAGAATAAACGATGCTCTTACGCTTCACAACATCTTCAGCCTCTGGTTTCTTATGTTAGGTATACGACATCCACACACGTTAGGCTTTGATGACAGCACACTGACTTTGAAATATTCCCTCTAATAATATTAGTATGTGACCGCCATAACCACAGTATAAGAATCTTTTCTGTCTTGTGTTTCAACAGCTCCACATTTCTGCCTCCCTCTGACCACTCCTTCAGTTGTACTATCCATGGCCAATCTGTGAAAATGGGGAAATCTACCCTTCTCTTTTTCACATCTATTCCTAATTTTCCTAGGAATATTTCACTTCCTCTCTTCTTGCTTCTAGGTAGTTTTTATAGTGTTACGGGTTGAATTACGGATGTTTCCTCAAAACTAATGTGTAACAACCTCCTTTCAAATTGCAAATGTATTAGGAAATGAGGCCATTATGAGCACAGTGAAGATGTCACAATGAAGGCCTTGCTCTGGTATGACTAATGTTCTTGTTATGGTGAACAGGGAGATAGCTCAGTCAGTCAAGTAAAAATGCAAAGTCACAAGCTTATTCCCCAAATGCAGTTTTATTTTTTTAAATAAGAATCTGGAAATAATGGCATGCATTCATCATCTCATCATTCTGGAGGAAGAAAGGATATATATTTGGGGTTCCCTGGGAGTCAGCCTAGCCTATTGGACAAGGATCAAGCAGTTTTTTTTTAAGTTTGTTGTTGTTGTTAATGCTTAACATACCCACTACTGCCCCCCCTCCTTCTAGCCCCCCCCCCCACCACGTCCATTCCTCAGAGAGGATAAGAACTCCAGGGTGAGTCAATTGGTCTGGCTTATCCAGTTGAGGTGAAATCAAGCTCCCCCCACCTCCCGGTATCAGTTTTGGTGTTGTTGTTTACGGTGGACAGCACCTGAAAATATCTTATGTTATTCTCTGACTTCAATGTACATTCACATGATAACAAATTAATACCAATGCATTCGAACACAGCTCCCACATGCCATACACCAAGATGAAGGCTGAGAACAAAATGGTGCTTCCTTTGCAAACCAAATTATTTCACAAATTTCTGGAAAAGCAGATGTGGAACATGGCCTCTCAGGCCTCTGAAGAAACAAGTCTCCTGACATTCTGTGCTTGTTATTCTAAGAAGCAATCAAAGGATGCATTTCTGTTGTTGAAATCATCAAGTCTGAGTTATCAGATTGTTATAGCAACCCTAGCAAACTGGCACACATCGTATACCTAGAGTTTGTATCAAAGGTAGGTGTGTGTGTGTGTGTGTGTGTGTGTGTGTGTGTGTGTGTGTGTGTGTGTGTGGCCTTAGATAACAATGCCTATAACTTTGGATGCTTGCAATAATTACTAACTTTGTTCATCATTCCCTGGTTGTACTATGTGTCAGGCCCTGTAACTCTAAGTAAGTACTTCACCATATAATATCAATTTCTGAGTCTATGAAGTAAGAGGATGCGGACAACAATGATTAGGTCAGTTATGTATTATTCCACCATAAGTTCTTTTTAAAGAGAAATAAAGCTGTGGCCATGAGATAGGAGAGACAAATCCAGGCAAGGAGCCTTAAGTAAGTGCTCCCAGTAGGCATCATTGAGGGAAGAGTATACTGCTGGAGAAAGCATTCCAGTTTGTACTAACTTGTTCTCTGTTGTAACAAAACTCCAGCTCCACAACTGATAGACTTGAGGATGCACATGACTCTGCCACACACAGTAGAAAATAGGCTGTGTGAAAATGATGCCAGAGAATCATGGCCTTGCTATACAAAACTTACATGAAGACCAACTAGGGTTCCATGAGAATAACATTAATCCTTTCTTGAAGGCATTGTCTAAATAATATAATTACTAGTTAATAGTGTCTACTGCCTAAGGTTTCCAATGCTTTCCTCAGAGCCATCCAGACGAACATGTTTTCAGCTTATGAAACTCTGAGAGACAAACCACAACCTGAAAACAGCATGGTCAGGATAACAGTAAGTCTATGAGTCCTGAGATTGAAACCTGCCAAGAATATTGGAAGAATAGCAAGAAATAAGTATGGTTGGAGCAGAGCTTGTAACTTGTAAGACAATAGACTCTCCTCTCAGAAGGATGTCAAGGATATAGATTGATTGGGTCTGTAGAAGCTTTGACTTTTACCCAAGTGTCATTGGAATTTGGACACAAGTCGGACATCTCACAGGCCACTATGTACATTTGGTAAGTCTGGGAATTAGGAGAGAAGGGAAGAACTTCATATAGACATCTATGCTTGAAACCCAACCATGTGGCCAAACTGTCTCTGAGGAGCTACTTTGTAAAGGAGTCAGGGTATTTATACTAGAGCTATGACATGCTATCATGATAGATCAAGTGTGATGGCTAAAAGGGAGAGAAGTCAACCATGACTTGGGTACAAACCTACTACTCACTGTGTCCCCTGGAAGATCAAATTTTATTTCCCTGGTGTATCAGTGTTGGGAGATGGGGTCAGAGCCCTCAGGGACAGTTAATGTCTCTCTTTTAGGAATGGGTAGTCAACATGGTTCCAATTTCAGTCTCACCTGTGACCATTTGTCCATTATTCATGAGCAGAAGCAGCACAAATTCCTTATCAGAAGCCAAGAAGATCTTGTCACCATGGTTTTGAACTTCCAAGGCTTCAGAATCAAGGGAAAAAATAAGCCCTTATTCTTTATTCATTAGCCAAAGTAGCCTCATGTATTTTGTTACAGCAATGAAAGGCAGACATACATATCCATGAAACAGGTTGAGAAGACTGTTGGTATAATGGTTTAGGAAACAAAGACACAAATCCATTTATTCCTTTTTGCTTCCCTTTAGTGCTGCCTTTATTTTTATACAAAAGTAGCTTTATCAATTTCTCCCTTTACTCTTAGGCTTGTCCTTTCTGATTTTCTTTCCTTTTCTAGTAGGTAACAAATATGTATATGGTTCCCACTGTTGAATCAAAACATTACTTATAGATAATTCTTCTAAATGGGATCTTGTGCTGCAGAGAGGTAGCAACATGCTTAGTTTGTCTCTTGAGCACCAAACTTGACTCTCCACTGACTCCATTGTTAAACCATTTTCTTGACTCTTCCTGAATGTGTTCTCTCTCCTTTTTAGGAATTGTGAATTGAATGAGAATGCCCCCATTGATGCATATATTTGAATACTAGAACTGCTTGGGAAGGATGAGCAGGTGTGGCCTTGTTGGAGGAAATATGTTACTGGGGGTTTCAAAAGCCCATGCCATTCCCAGTTCATTCTCATTCATTCATTCATTCTCTCTCTCTCTCTCTCTCTCTCTCTCTCTCTCTCTCTCTCTCTCTCTCTCTCTCTCTCTCTCTCTCTCTCTCTCTCTCTCTCGATGTGAGCTCTCAGGCTTTCAGCTACTACTTTGTCATGGACCCCTCTGAAGCCTTGGCCATGCTGTCTCTTTGCAGAAATAGAAACTAAGACAGAAATATAACTTAGCTTTGCTTTTACTCACACCATGATGATCACATTACCTGTGTTCCTGACTTACCCATCTCCTCTGACCCCCAGTTACAACAGTTTGCATTATAATCTGATGTTTCAGCTCTTTCTCCTCTGGGGAAATTTTGATTTAAACTTTCCATCTTGCCTCTGTTGCACTATGTACAGAGAGTTCTCATTTCTATTTCACTCACTTTGCAGTCTCTCATTTCATTATGTCCTTCTCATGCCTAAACTCCCAACTACATTTTTTTTCCTTAAGCATTTTTTAGGACAAGCCAGGTGAACAAAGAGAAAATATATTACATTTTTGTTAATTGTTTTCTTTATCAGTTTTGGCCTAAAAAATAAAAGAAGGAAATGTTTGTAGTCTAAAAGTCAGTAACCACGGTCTTAGGATTTCCTATGAGACTCCTTTGAGTGATGCTTCACTGGTCTGGAGGTATAATTCAGGGTACTTTAGCATTTTTGAAGCCCTGGGTTCCATCACAGCATTCTATAAATACCCATACCAAAAAGTGCTCAATGTGAGCCACCAGAAATAGAATCTTACAGCATTCTTGAGTTTCAGCTTCACTTCTGCATGGAGCTTCCATCCTAGACTTCTGTCGGCCACCCTTTCTCACAGGTTAATGAGAATAGACAACAAAGAAAAGGAAATTTTGCTAAGCTCAATGCCCTTTTCACAAATAAAAACTTGTGTTTTCCTAGATTTCAGAGTAAGTTGACAGCACTGAACAATTCTGTGGCACAAAGGTCTTTTTTTATGCTTTTATTTAGCAAAACTCCCAGGTGATTTTTGAGATACATTAGACATCCCTCTCACTGAGGGCAAACAGAGTCATACTAAAATGTTCATAAATGGTTTAAATAATTTATCAGAGCCATAGAGACAAGGAGACAAGGCTACCTGAACAGGGTCGTCGTACAGTAGAACTTGTATAGCCAACTTGTAAGATTTCTTAAAACATTAAGTCTCTCTCTCTCTCTCTCTCTCTCTCTCTCTCTCTCACACACACACACACACACACACACACACACTCACACACACACACACACACACACACACACACACACACACACACACACACACACACACACACACCATTACATTAGTTTAAAGTATTCCATTTAAAATTTTAACTTTACCTAGAACATTGTAACTATAAATTGGTTCTTAGACACAAGAGCTATATCTAGCTATATTTTGTAGAAGAGGCTAGGCATCACTCAATGCTGGTTTACAGACTTAGCTTTGTAACTATAGGTTAAATGTTTCTTGTAGGGTGCTCTGTCCAAAGCAAATGCCACCTCCCCTGGGTGTCTTGCTGTCATGTTGAAACTGCTCTCCCTCCTTTGCCAGTCCTCTGTGTGTCATCACGGTGAGACACCTCTCCCCATTCTGAGCACTACTGGAACTGAGGCTGTGGCCTTCTTGTCCCTTCTGCCTCCCGAGTCACCATTTCTGCTACCTATTCACACATGGTTATAAAATAAGCAAGAGAAACACACTTAGGCATTACACTTTAGCTTTGAATGGTATGGAATTTGAGAGATGAAACTAGCTTTGTATCTCATTTCGTGGCCTTCATCAATGACAATGGCAATGGCCAAATGCTTTCACCTCTCTGGGCCTCACTTCCCCATCTGAACAGAGACAGTAACCATTCCCAGAGCGAACTGTGTTGGAATTATAGGTATGAAAGCAACTGGCACACAGTGGCACTCAACTAAGATAGTACCCTTCCGCATCCTAATATGTCGGCTGTAGCTGGGACTGGCTGGTGAGGGTGAAATGCAGATCTGTTTATAGATTATGTATCTTGGGAGGTAAAGTTTGGCTGACATTTGTACTTCCTATAAAACCTAACGGTGGGCTCTTTCTGTGTCATATTCAGATTTATATATTCATCCTTTCCACAGGCAAATGACTATAATTTCAGTTCAGTGTTTGTGCATGTGTGCACATGCTATGTATATGTGTGAGTGTGTAGTGTGTGTGTGTGTCACAGTTTTAATAAAATCCACATAACCATTTTCTTGTTTTCTGCATGCCAAAGCATCACAAATCCATAACAACCTATGTAGGGGCTATAAGTAAAAATCCCAGCCTGTGCCATCAGCAACTGCGGGCATACATTGCACTGCCCAGCTGACTCTGGATTTTTTTCATGTGGCATGCAGTGTCTTTTGTAAAATATTTCAAAGATAAGCCTACTAAACTGTAATAGACGGTATCCCCAGGTGTCCTGAGGGCTGCAGTCTCCTCAATTCCAATAGGGCCTTTGTCTATAGGTCTTCCACTAACCACACCCATGTTTCCTAATGAAGACACCAGAAGAAAAGGCAGGCTGGTCACCTATAAGCTGCATATGGAGGAGTGAACCTTCCCAAACTTCAGAAAAAAGTCTTCCTGTGCCTGGGCCAAGGCTTCTTCATCAATGTAGACTGCAGGTCTCTTGGCCATGACGAAGTACTGCACCTTTCGCAGACTCCAACCAATCACATAGTGGAGCCAGCCACACACTGCGGCTGTGGAGCGGCCCACCCCAGCATTGCAGTGGACATACACAGTGTGTCCATTCTCCAGGAGGGCGTGCAGGAGGCACACAGCCTGTGGCAGCATCTGCACCCGACCTAGAGAGAGAAAACACAGAATGTATGTGAATAGAAAAACTGTCATGTCACAGCTAGAAATTCTACCAGTGCACTACAGCAGAACCCTGAGATTGGGGGAGATGGGGCATGATGGTTTGCTTTGGCTATTGTTTTAGTTGGAAAAAGTAAAATAAATTTAATACCTGAAAATATCAAGGTGGAGAGAGCATCCCAGAGGCAGCAGTCAGTTCTGAACCTGAACTTGAACCTGGCTGTTCCAGAGGTATTACTGTTTTCTGGCTAGCTTCACCATTGACAGAAATTTCTCTCCAAAGTCAGCTACCACATTTGGGGGGTAGGGGTCACAAGAAAGGATTTTAACATCTTTTTAGAAGCATTTGAAGAGATTTGGCAGTGGTTTTAGAGGGTTTCAAAGAAGACTGGGTAAATCCTGTCCCTCTCAACCTCACTTACTCCTAAGAGTCTTTCCAGGCAAATGGAAAGAACATAATTAGTTCACTCTGGTTAGCAGCTGTCATACTCACTGATTAGACAAATGCAATTGGAAACAAAGTTTAATACGCTGATTTCCTTTCAAGTAATCGAATGGCTAACTTACAGCTGATGCCATATGGGATAACCAATCATTTATGACACCACAATACAGTGAATGCTGACACAGATTTGATTTCTTTCTATGTTGTTAGAAAGTTGTAAACATAGTTGTTACTGTCCTCTGGCTGCTATTCTGATGATCAAATGTCTTCTCAATCTGAGAAGTATGTTGCGTTCTGCTGAGCCCCAAAAGCTCCTGCACTCTGCTGGGCAGAGAAGTAACCACCAACCAGCCTTTGAACTCGGTAATGACCATTCTTTCTGCTCATAGGTTCCCTCTACAGAGATATGTAGTGGGGGTTTTTTTTATGTTTATCTGTCTAGTATTTTGGTGGACAGCATCATGATAAATTACCTCAGAAGGAAATTGAAGATGGCTACACAGAATTATTGGACTATGCACTTGACATTCTCTAGTTTCTCTGTGCATCACAGAGAAAGACACAATGGACCCAGGAGGATCTCCCAGGACTACAGAAAACATTTGTCTAGTGTCTATATTATGGTTCCTGTTGGATGACTGAAGGGATAAGGACCCCCCCCCCACACACACACACACACACTGAAGCCTAGACATCTCCCCTGGAGCTCTCACTCCTGAGGTATCTTTTTTAGAAGTACTAATGCCCTGAAGTGACCAACACACTACCTTGGAATCAGTAGTCAGTACCTTGAAAGGTGGGGTTTTTACAGGGGCTCGCTATGGCTCCAAGGTCCCCTCAGTCAGCTACATTACTTCAGGTTTAACCATGTTCTGAGATAGAAGCAACCTGCAGCAAAGCCTTGATGATATTCTTGTCTTTCTGCCTGACTTCTATCAGCCCCCTAAGTAAGTAAAGCCACAGGCACTTTCCAGGAGTTTTAAAATGTGTTCATGGAAATGTGTATAGGTGGCACATAGGGCAACCTTTCAAAGTGACCGTCTCTCTCTCTCTCCCTCCCTACCTCCTTCCCTCTCTCTCCCCCTTCCCTCTCCTCTCCTCTCCTCCCTTGATGCCAGTCCTTAAAAGCATCTACATTAGGCACACATCAGCACCCATGATGTTCCTCAGAGGCGCAGATGTTAATTTCACTCCATCTGCACTCCTGGTTTCGGCTGGCCAGCCTGCTGCAGTTACACAGGGGCCTCCCAGAGGCTCTATATCCAGAGCATCACCTGGACTAGAGTTCTCCTCCTAGCAATCTCAGAATCAGGACCATGTGCTGGATCCACCACTGGTCTCAAGGGATCAGAAGTGCCAAACATCCAGGGCAGGTTGGAGTGACTCTGCTCCATCACAGTGAAGTCTGGGAATAGTTTCTGGCATGAAAAGAATCATGGCTTCTTTCTGCTCGGCCAACACTAGTCCCTGGGGACAAGCTCCTTGTATGGTTGCCATGGCAGAAATTAAACAGGAGTATCCTAAATACACTTTTTAAATCAAATGTCCAATTTATGCAAGAGACCAGAGAGGCTGTTTGCAGCAGGAGTTGTGGGGCTTAGAACCTCAGCTGACCCATTTGCCAGGCTGTGTCTTGCATAGAAACAGTCCAGATGGACTCTGTAGACAGATGATCCCCACGAACAGTTTTGCTCCAACAGCCTAGGTGATGTAATATACTTCCCCTTTCCTTTCCATCTGCAAAAAAAGTCATTTAAGAAGCAAGAACAATGTACAGCCACTATGGAAATCATTGTCATGGTTCCTCAGAAAGCTGGGAATAGATCTAACTTAGGATCCAGTGACAGCACTCTTAGGCATAAACCCAAAGGATTGTACATCTTACTAGAGAGGTATCTGCTTAGTTTAGCTCATTGCTGCTCTATTCATAATAGCCAGAAACTAGAAACAGCCTAGATGCTGGTCAATGAACAAATAAAGAAAATGTGGTACATTTACACAACAAAATATTACCTGTTACAAAGAAAAAATTATAAAATTCACTGGTAAGTGAATGGAGTTTGATAAAAATTATCCTGAGTGAGGTAACCCAAACCCAAAATGACAAATGTGATATGTATTCTCTTGAATGTAGATGTTAGCTTTTACGTCTTTGATAG
Organism: Phyllotis vaccarum; assembly: GCA_033318265.1. Classification (NCBI taxonomy): domain Eukaryota; kingdom Metazoa; phylum Chordata; class Mammalia; order Rodentia; family Cricetidae; genus Phyllotis; species Phyllotis vaccarum. Next base: position 106,788,087 of record JARWLC010000006.1, on the reverse strand, counting down.
ACAGGCTACAATCTGTATAACCAGAGAGGTTAGGTGTAGGGACTAAGGGGAAGGGGTGGATCACACTATGGGGAAAAAGAGAATCGATATCTCTGGATGAAAGGGGGGGACTAAAACATAAGGATTAAATGGGGAGCAGAGAGAAGGGGGAGAAAGGAAGAGGATAAAGATGGGGAGTGGGGGAGGGAGAGCTAAACCTAAGAAGCATTTGAGGGGTTATTTGGAAATCGACACTATGGTAGTAGCTCCTTAAAATATATACACATTTGAAGGAAATCAAAATGAAATTATCAAGCAAAACCCCAACTAGACATTTCTCACCAGCAAATAAAAAATGTGAATGCCAAGAATGGGTTACATATGATTGAGTTGCTAGCCAAAGGGGCTCCCCTGAAACCCACAAACGATCCAGTCTATTACCAAGGCTACTGGTTACTCTCTACAAACTGCTGGTTAGGTCCTATTGATGGCGACAATACCTACACACCTCAGTGAAGACAGATAAGTCAAGGTGCAGCATACCTAGATCCTTCACCCCTACTGACTGGTATTGATGGAGCTAGAAGACATTCTTCAGGCTACCAGGGGAGAAATGTAAACACCAAGCCGCCTACAAACTCTGGGACCTACAGTGATGACCTGCTTGAGAGAGAGACTGGTCCAATAGTCATATAAAACACCGTGAGAGTAACCAATAGCTACCATTGGATTTAAGGCCCACTCTATGACATGGGGCCCATACCCAACACTTACTTGGGTGCTCTATAGGTCAAAGAGAAACAAAATCTTATTCTTCTGCTAAAGAATGTAGCAATAAAATGGTTCCCACTGACATTCTTTATACCCATGAATCAGTGTCTTGATTGGCCATCTGCAGTAGAAAGGAACAAATACAGACACCCATAACTGTACAATGTGCAGAGAGTGAGAGACCTTGGAACATTTAGTACTAAATAGGGTGTCTCCATCAAATCCTTCCCTTCAAGGCTAAGGGAACTCTGGGGAAAAGAATGTAGGGAGATTGTAAGTCAGTAGGGGTGGAAAACACGAAAGAAACAATGTCTTCTGGGCACAACAGAACTGACACACATATGAACTTAGAGAGACTGTGGCATAGACCTCCATGGGTCTAACCCAGATATAGTCCCAGTACTAGGAGGAAGAGTGGACACAGGCCACATCCCTCACCCAGAAGTGATCTCTAGTTGATAACTTCTCCCAAGGGAAAAAAAAAATTTTAGTTTTCTCCAATGGAGTCTCACTGGGTATACAAGCCATACGTAAGGACGGGTTTCATGGTCAGCAGTAGATGAAAGAAAAAAAAAACCAAACAAATTAATTCAATGACACTGAATTTTGAGAAGGGATGTGTGTGTGTGTGTGTGTGTGTGTGTGTGTGTGTGTGTGTGTGTGTGTGTGTGCTGTATATGCATATACTTGCACTGTGTTTCACATGGAACTAAATTTGATAAAAAAGTTTCCAGCCTTAAGGCAGTAAGGTAAAAGATAATCATATTCTTTTTCTAAAGGTTTACTTGTTATCCTGTGTGTATGAGTGTTGGCCTCCAGGTGTATACACATACTCCATTCATACCTTATATCAGTGGAGGGGTGTCAAATCCCCAGAAACATGAGTTACATACTGTTGTGGGCTACTCTGTGGGTGCTGGGAACCAAACCTGAGTCCTCTGCAGGAGCAATAAGTGCTTTTAAGCAGTGAGCCATCCAGATTCTTTTTTATAAAAAAAAGTATTCCAGATTTTAAATGTTTTGCTAACTAAATTGAAAAAAAATCACAAATCTTATGTAGGTCAAATTAAACACTCCACCATCTGTGTTTCTCTCCTGGGAATTTAAAACAAGCATTGGGTGTAAGTAGATGCTCGCTCGACAATCATTAAATACTTCAATAAAAACGGAACAGGGAACAACCATGAAGCAGGGCCACTTGTTTGCTCTGAGACACTGTTAAGACTTCTCTGTTCTACCTTGTGTTCCAAACCTGCTATGTGCCAATCTAAGTCTGGGATGACTGAAAACGTTCTGAATGGGAAGTAGGTGTTGAATAAGCCAAGGTTATAAGAAAAGAGAGAGAGAGAGAGAGAGAGAGAGAGAGAGAGAGAGAGAGAGAGAGAGAGAGAGAGAGAGAGAGAGAGATTTTTAGCACCTGGCACTTTAGGGCCTTGAAATAAGGAAGGTCAAAAGCCTAGGGATGCTTTGTTTTGTCTAAGGTTAACCAAGAAAGAAATCCACAGCATACATGCACGTCTTTCCTTTCTTACCCTGGGGGGAGGGGGCAATATATAACTATGCACATTGTTATTTTACTTGGACAGTTGTGTTTTCCACCTTTGAGATATAGTATAGATAAGAGTCCATCTTATCTGTACCATCCTTTGGCAGAAATTAAAGAACCCACATCTCTAACTGAGGAGCTATGGCCTATATAGCTTCTAGGCAGGGGAAGTCAGTTTTCTTCACAAGTGTGTCTCCTTTAGGTTGGCCATGATGCAGAGGATGGCCCCACACCATATAGTCAGCACAAATTAGACTCCATGGGTTATTTACAAAACAAACAAAATGAGAATTCAATATGGAAAGGATAGAAGAAGGTGAAGTTGCAGGGGGTGATCCAGGAGGAATTACAGAAAGAAGTCAGGGTGACTCGGAACAAAATACATTTTATGAAATTCTTAGAGAATTAATGAAGTATTTTTTAATATGTGACTAATTCTACAGTCTAACATAATCTAGTTAGCAGAGATCCCCACCCTTGGGCCTCCAGCACAGAAATTAACCTGCCTATAACCCAAGCTACTCAGTGACCACACAGCTCCAGCTTGCCCAGCTTCTGGTCCCATGGTTGGTGTCTTTGTATAAAGACAGAGATGAATTCAGCCCACCAAATAAGAGAGAGACAGACCAAGGATGTAGTCAGCAACAGCCAAAATCTTCGCACTCACTGGGAAGAGAAGAGTCTATTCCTGGAACAGAGATCAGCCCAGAGTCTGACTTCCCTGAGAAGCAACTTCTAATGAGCAAATGCAGTTTATTTAATCAAGGGAGCTACTAGAATTTGGAGATTTTTCATTTCCAAGGTGAAAGAGACAACCCACATTTTACAAAAAGAAGAAATGAAAAGATGAGACGTCTAAACCTAATATGTCAAAATGTACAACAGGGAGGGCCAGTAGGAATATTGACTGCAGCATGTCTGTGGCAACTAACGGATTCTTCTTTGTAGACTTACCCTACATTACACAGGAGCTCAGAATGCTTCCAGATCCCACCTCTCACCTGGAGTTCTAAAACATTGGCCTAGAAAAGTATAGATTTTCTGTTGGTAGACAGTCACCCTGCCACTCAGGAAGACTTAAGTCTTTGGTCACTTCTTCAGGTCTTTTACTCAGGGTCAGTGTGTCCTGCCTCAGGCTAGGGTTTGGGAAGGTGCTTTTTTCCCCATCCTGTTGCTGCTTTGACTTAGATGCATCAACCTGGTGACCCAGTGACACCCCAAAATTCTTTGAATATAACTATAATGGGTCCTAGTCAATAGACAGACTCAAACTACTGAGCAAACTGCCTATTTATCAGCTCTGTCACTTGGCAAAGCTTGGGCTGCAGCGGGGTGAGCATCTATTAGAATTAATAGCTCAACTGCTTCCTGTACGTTCCCCTCATCTTTACCCCGATGGGCAACAATGCTGTGAATTAGAACCACAGAAGCCAAATCAAAGTCTCTGTGTGGGCTACAAGGGTCCTAACAAGCCTGTGTCTGCTTTAAAACCAGAGAGACCATCTGTGCAGCTTTCAGCTAATGTAAATTCTGTTTTGTTTGGGGTTTAGCTTTGAGAAAAGGCAGGGCTCCTAAACTAAGCTAAGATTCATATGATTAGATGACTAAGAAATAACCAGAGTGTAAATATCTCTCCACACCTCAAGAAATTTATTGCACCTCTTCTTAGTGATGGTATGGTTCAAATCTACAGAGGGGCCCTGTCTGGCCAGGAAGATCCCCTGCAGTCTTTGAAGTGCCAAAGATGGCCAGTGACACAGATTTCCTGTCTCAAGGTATTCTGCTTTACAGACCATTGGTTGTTGGGGAGATAAGCTATGCCTCCTCAATTCATGGTTTTGCCTAACTCTAGCTAATCATGAACACAGGAATTGAAATTATGTTGTTAGGGTTCTAGAGACGTCACACAAAAGATCACCATCCACATATATAATGAGCAAGAACGTTTTTATTCCAGCACACTGGGCCTGCCATCCCACACAAAGACAAGATGGCAAAGATACCACAGAGGGAAGGTCATTTTAGATATGACTGGCTTAACCAAGTGGCAATCATATCAGTATGCTCTAATTGACCATGGCTAGTTAGATGCCAGTCAAGGTACAGTTTTCATGTGGGGTAGGCCTGGACAAATCCCTAGCTTTGTCCATTAGCTGCTATGGAGGCAGGCTAGCCTAGCATACACTAGCTCAGTGGCCCAGGCTTGGTGTGTCCTTTGTCCCTGCTGTCAGGGCCATCAGGGATTGTCTTTTGTTCATGACTCTCCCTGAAACTGTCTGTGCGGTCTCAGGAAACTGAAATCCAGGCCTGATCTCTGTGAGAAGACTGAGCAGCCTGTTAGGATGTCTGCGAGGTCCTGTCAATATCTGTAGACTCTGCTGAGCTGTAGGAAGAAACAGTTGCTGCTTCGCAGCCTGGCTTGGGGCATGGGGAGCGCTCTGTGTTTTGAGTCACACTGTTACCCTCAAAATCTGGGCTAAAACTCTTTCCAGTCTGAAGACCTGGCCTCACTATGCAGCCCTGTTGTACCTGTCTCTCCCCTCTGCAAAATGGAGGTGACTAAAATGTCTACCTAGTACCTTCTTGGAACTTGATGAGTTCAGGCATGTAAATCAAGAGTGGGTTGGATGTTTAGCATACCTTGCAGAGAGAGCTGAGGGCAGGAATATTTTCTGGCTTCTTGACTAGGCTTCACTGCTATTCACCTTTAACCAGAAGAGCAAATCATTCAACAGCCCAAACCAATGCACTCTCCATAGCTCTCTGCTGCCCTCTGCTGACACATTGATAATACTGTTATAGAACGTGGTTCTCTTACCTGAAAACACCCTACTTTTCAGCAACTGTCTATCATATATCTACATATAGTTCTTCTAGAACTCCAAGCTTCAGTGCCTTTGTCTATGTTTCTTATGGCACACACACTGCGCTCCCTCTGCCCACATCTCTCTGTCCAGGCTAGGACCACTTCAAATGCCATGAAATTCATGTAGCCTGACTATCTGCCCTCTGCAGAAGGAAGCCATAACCTCCAGAGCACATCACATCATCCATTGTCCACTCTCCCCTGCACTGTAACTGGTTGGGTGCATCTTAATCATGTCACAACTCTGACTTGCTTATCTCTGCTTCCCTAGCATCACCCAGTCATGGAACCCATTCATAAAGACTGGTCTTCAGTGCTTGCCCAATCAATGATGACTCCACCACCCTCCCCACGGCCCCCATTCCTCATCGCTCACATCACCACCCATCTTACTGCACCCACCTCACTGGATTGCCAGGCCCAGCTCCAAGCTGACCACGCTCCAATGGAAAGAGACTTCTGATGAAAATGCAAAACTAAAGAGAGCCTTGGCATTTCCCAGTTTCTCATCCCTTCCCTTGCTCTAACAGTTTGACATTCTTACTGTAGCCCGAATCCCACTGGTGCTTCACAGCCTCGGTTCTTCAGCCTCATAAGTGCCTGTAACATGCCCCATCCTCTCCTGACAGAAGGCTTCTTCGAAACTGCTCCTTTTTCCATTTTCTCCCATCTCGCCCTTTCTCCAGTCACTGCTTAGAGAACCACTTCCTCAAAAGCATTTCTAGATTACCTACCCAAGCTCTGCAGAATATCTGTGATTGTTTAAAACTAACCCATTATGCTTTTAAACTCCTGCTTTGTTTATTCCATTAACACTTGTCATCCCTCAGAGACTATATACCCATGTTCCCAGGCATGCATAATGCCACACACAGTAGATACACAATATATGTATATATTATAAAATATATACTTAATGAATATCGTAAAAAAATTAAAGATGGGTTAAACAGAATCCTGTCAAAGTGTTTAAAGATATATTAAAACTAAATGCTTGAATTAATTACATTTTTATGATTAATATTTAATACATGCAATTACAGGTGACTGAAAGACAGACAATGAGGGTGTCTCTAAGCCAGAATTCTTCCTCAGACCCTCACCTTCGGTGCTCATGTCTGCTGTGGGCATCCAGACGTAGGCCAAGCCTTCTTCCTTATATAGCTTCATCATGGTGTCTGGGGTCATGGGTTCAGGGTAGCGGTTACAGCCTGAAGAATTCTGGATGATATCCCATTCGGTCTGGAAATTCATGACAGCTGTAATTCCCAATTCATGTTTCATTTTGATGGTCACATGTTCTAGTTGGCGAGGGCAGCTACCCAGCCAGATATTTGGTAGAATTCTAGAAAGAACAAATGGGATCAACAATGATTACTGTTCCAACCTGATTTCTCAGTATCTGCATACAACGTAGACTACTGAAGTAAATTAATCCTTCAGTCTGACGAGGAAAGCCTGGATTTTTAAGGATATACAAGACATTACTACTTTTTAAAACTACCAGTATTACTGTCCGAGGAAAACAAATCATGCAATCAACAAACACACCAGGAAGTGGACATTAGAAACTAAATACAAGGAAAAATTGAAATAAACTCCCCAAATTCTGCTTGCTGTATGAAAACTGTAAAAAAAAAATTCATCAATTCACACTAGCAAACTAAATGTGAAAACATATGCAATCAATCATCTCAAATTAAAACAAAAATTGAGTAAAATATAGACATCACTTTTATTTAGCACAATGTAAGTTTTTTTCATATAGTATAAGACTTGTGAAAACAGTAACTGGCATTAAAGAGTATCAAAATCAAAAAGGTCCATAAGCCCCAAACATTTTTCTATATGCTCATAAAAGGTGATGTGGAACTTGAATGAAATTGGCCCCCATAAGTCCCTACAGAGTCGCACTATTAGGAGTGTGGCTTTGTTGAAGTAGGCAGAGCCTTGTTAGAGGAAGTGTGTCATTTGTGTGTGTGTGGGGGGGGTTAATGCTTTGAGGTTTCCAATGCTCAAGCTACACTCAGTGTAGACACAGTTCACTTCCTCTTGCCTGCTGATCAAGAGGTAGAACTCTCAGCTCCTTCTCCAGCACCATGTCTCTCTGCCTGCATGCCATCATGTCCAGTCATATGACAATGGACTAACCCTCTATAAGTGCTCTTAACCACTGAGCACCCACGTACAGTTCTCAATATGGACGCTAATGACTGCCTGTACCTCTAGCTCCAGGGCTTCTAACACCCTCTTCAGGCCTCTGTGAGCATTGCACACACATACACAACACCATATATATTAAATAAAAATAAACAAATCTTTAAATATTCATATGCAAAAATATAAGAAGGATCTAGAGCAAAATAGGAGTTCCATATTCGATATCAGAAAGCACTCTAATGTTTTTAGCTATAGCAGAAATGGTGTTACATATAGCCAGAAAGACCAAGGTCAAATGTCTATAATGCTTAGTAATAGTCACATGATTTTAGGCCACATCATCTACCATCTCTAAGCTTCAGATGTGCTCATTTTTGGAACAGGTCTAAAACAAACGAGTTCACAGAAATTGTATACAAAACAAGTATATTTAGGTGCGACTGTATTTGAATAAGGCACTCACAGATACACAAGAACCATGAGTACAGTTTACGTGTAGCTAGAATCATAATTCACATTGATCAATAATTCTGACAAATGGTTATATCATACTAACCGAGATTTATTTTCATTTTTCTTCTCTTGAATGCTGCAGGAACAGCCCCTTATTCTTAGCAGGAAGTCTAGGTGGCTTTTCAATCATTTCTCCTTGTTTTGTTTGTTCATTTTTTTTCTCCTTAGCTTTCTCTATTTGAGAAGTTCTTGCTGTTGCCGATGTGGACATGAGAACAGTCCACTCACTTCCAATGTGGGCATTTCTCATCATCATAGAAACGTCTCAAAGGACTTAACCGTCTTTCTAAGGCCTGTTTACCGGATAGGGAGGTTTTGTTGTTGTTGGGTTCCTATCTAAAAGACTTGTAGCCATGCACTTACAGAAAACCTTATTAGTATATTAGGGGTGAAAATGAAGGTCACAAAGTAAAAGAACCAAGGAAAGTGTAACAGTTTTGGAAAGATGGTCATGGGATTTCTTGACTCCAGTGAATTCTGAGATAGTCCACGGAGCATGGCAGACCACGGGAATGACCACAAACGTGGCTCTTAGACTGTTATGGGCAGGACAATGTGCCTGAGGACTTGCTGTTAACACGGGTGTAGAAACTTCATTGCACCTTGTGTTACTTTCTCTTCCCTCTGCTGAGAAATGGGAACAGGATTTGGCTCCATCTAGAGACACATCCTACTCTCTATTACTCCTTGGAGATTCCTCCTCGGGGATCCTGCAAAATGCCTGTAGAGGGGTAGGGTGGGCGTCCATATGTATGCTATGGGGCTGAACTGAGCACACTAAGTTACCTCACGCTGTAGGAAAGGGAAACAGGAACCTCATTTATATACTTAAGTAGCATAACTTATTGAACAGTAATGTATGCTTTCCTGGAAAAAAATTAAGTGGACTGGTATAATGTCAAAATGTGTATTGATGACAGAAAATTTGAATTTCAAATGTTCCTCAGAGTTCTCTTAAGTTATTTTCTCTTTGAGTGAGGGGCATTTAATAATTACCTAATCAATACATGCAAAAAAACAAAGTGGCTGACTGATTTTCCAAAAGAGGATTAGCAATTCACATAAAAGCTGAAAAACAGTTCTCAAAAATATGGAAAAGGTAAACTGATCTGAGCACTTAGGAAGACAAAACCAAACCAAACCAGAATTCCTACCAGAATCAGTATATAGAACCACAATATTGCTAAAAGAGGCATTAGGGTGTTACTCTGTCACCTCACTCAGCTCTGCTCTTAAAATAATTTTTAAACAACTATTGCACGAATAAGTGAAACTCAGAGCCAGATCTCAGGGAAAGGCTGAGATATCAAAGACAGGAAACACCACAGTCAGATCTCACCAAGCTGACTTCCAGCTTCCTCAGCCTCACTCCTCCTGGCTTCTTCTGCTCTCTCTGTCTTTCTACGTCTGCCTTAAATACCTTCTTTGCTCAGTCGTTTCACATCCAGGTTAAGATTAAAGGAATGACAGCACCACTGCCTGCCTGGGAGCCTGGAACTCCCCCTGTAAACTAAAATGACCTCGAACTCAGATTTGCTGGGATTAAGGGCATAGGTCACCACTCTCCGACATTCCCTGTGGCTGAGATTAAAGGTGTGAGTTAACACTGTCTGATCCTCCTAGACTGACTGTGGGTATATTCCTCTGATATCTCAGATTACTTTTTATTAAATTTGAAACATATCCCCCAAACAACAGAGAGAGTCAAAGCAAAAATTAAACCCAAGGTTGACACTATATAGATAGATATTTACATATTGGACATTATATTTCTGATGAAAATAAGTCATTACAGCCAGCCACATGCCTCCATCACAAATAAATACCAAATTCTATGTTAAATATTTCCAATACTTTCATAACCTACATGACTCTTCTTCCAGTAATATGAGGAACCAAGTTCTATAGTTAAGAAAGAAGTATTAAATGATGCCTGAATCTTTTAAACAAGATGCAGTGAACCGAGGATCCAGATAACTAAAGATAATCTTTGCAGCAAGCATGTACTAAAAGATAGAGAATGAGCTATAAATAGAATCAAACTGAGTATTTTATGAGCTGTGGAGATAAAGGCAGAGGCTTGCAAGAAACACACAAATCAGTACTAAACAGACAGCCCAAGTGTCCCTGAAGGCCTTCCTATTTCACTCATTCTCACAGCGGGTGACACAGTCCTATTTACATGGCACACTGGAAGGGATGAGGTGCGTAGTGTACTTTCTAGGCTGTCATTCAGCTTTTAGCTCACTCAAAAGGATAATTTGACACCATTAAAGATTCATTTATTCATCTCACCTTGTGTCCAATCTTCTTTTGGTGTCAGTGGTAGTTTTAATAGTTTTTAATATGAAAGATCTTAAGGTAAACGTAATTATTGAAATATAAAATTTACAGAACAAAAAATCTCCGCTAGATAAATTTAGCCTATAATTAAGGAACAAATGTTATGGCTTGCAGTTATATTGTAAATTATATTATAAGCCCCCAGGGAAATATTTATGAATAATTTAATATAGATTTTAAGTTGTGGTAGAAATTTTTGGCTGCAATATTATAGATTATATAGTAAGGTCAGATGGAAGCCATTGGGGCAAATTAATATTAGCACCCAGTCCAGCCAGAATTAAGTTCCAAAGCCAGGCTCCACTTTCACAGAACAAAAATTACATTTATAAAGGGATCTATTCACCAGGGTTCTGTTTGCCTTTTCTGTGTTCTTAGACATTCCTCATTTATCTGTGGAACTCTATTTCAGACCCACCGGCCTGGCACATCTCGGCAAGCAGTGGGAGAAGTGTACTGTATAAATTTTAGCTCTCTTTAAAGGCAGTAAATGTTTGCAGATAAAATAAGAGGGACTTACTCAGCTCTGCACATGCACTCCTAAATTCAAATCCTCACCCTTCTCCAAAAGATTCATAGACGGAATGAGAAACTGGAACTGTTCATGACATAGTAGCTAAAAAGAGGAGGTGTGCTCAGATGATAATGCATACTGTTCTTAAAAAATGTCCAAAATAAGCCTGCTTGTGAGACCTGAGAAACATTTAATAAAGTTATAAGAATGCTGGAGGCTAGAGAGATGGCCCCGTGGTTTGGCGCAACTGTTTGCTCTTACAAAATTAAAGCCGAGTTTCAATTCCCAACACCCACATGATGGTTCACAAACTTTCATAACTCCAGTCCCAGGGGACCTGATACCCACTCCTCTGGTCTCCATGGGCACCGAGTACATACATGATGCACATACATGTGTGCGTATAAAACGTTCATACACATAAAATAAATATATCTAAAAATATTTTTATGAGAACAGAACTTCGTGTTGAAGCAAGAGAGATGGCTCAGTGGTTAAGAGACAGTACTGCTCTTCCAGAGGACCCAAGTTCTGCACTCAGTACCTACATCAGGTCATTCACAACAGCCTATAACTGTAGCTCCAGTGGATTCAATGCCCTCTTCTGGATTCTGTGAGCACTGAACTCATAGCATAAATCCACACAGAGACATACACACATAATTATAAGTAAAAATTTGAAAAAAGAATGGAAGGTGGTGGGGAGACAGGATGTGAATAGGACTATTCTGTACATGAACTCACAGCAGTCAGAAATGCCTGTACTAACCTTCACAGGATCAAGCCAGTTTCATTTTAAAGCAGGGAGCAGGAAGAGGTTCCTAGAACCACCCATAGATGAGTTATTGGCAGTTGATGTCTACTGGGAGAAGGTCACTTTTCTTTAGGACTGTGGCCACTAGAAGGTTCCTCTTTCCCTGGTGGATGATCCCATGCACGTGTGCATATGGGTAGCACTAACAGAATGCAGTGGAATAAGTAAATCAATAAATAAACTGTATAGAAGAAGGATATGAAGTTGAGAAGAAGATAAACTGAGATGTCCTAGAGGAAGCTAGAGAGGCTAAGATATAATCAAGATACATCATATATATGTGTGTATGTGTGTGTGTGTGTTTGTGTGTGTATGTGTTGTACATGTGTATTGTGTGACTTTTTAAAAATAAACAATGTTTTAAAGAATAAAAAAATTGTAGAAGGAAGTGATCAACTTGGACTAGTACTGTTTCTTCTGTGAATCAACCAACCTCAAGGGAGATAACACTTAACTAAAGGCCATGGAGAGGGTGGGTAACACTCTGCAATCTTGCTTTCTTATTGCGAATCAAAATCAGTTTGATTCCTTTGAATGAACATGGCTTTGTGATGCCAGGCAGTCACATCATGACTCTGCTGTTGGCTTCACCTGACAGGTTGGCGCCTGTGGTACAAGAGCTACTCAGGCATAAGAATGGGGCTGCTTGCTATGCATCAGCTGTCAGTAAAAGCAGATCTCACTGGCAATAATGAAGACATCAGGCAGAATGAGCATCCAAGCACTCTGCAAAAATCTGCCTCAGGGGATGGACAGGAGAAACTGGCATGGAAGCAGCAGTGGAGATGTCATCCACTGACAGCCACTAGAGACAGGCAGAATGGCCATCTCCTAAGAGGGAAAATGGGTATTATTGTCTATCCACGGATAATAAAAGATTAGCAAACCACAGAAATGGTGGAATAGGATTTTGTTCAGTTATGACACCAAAAAAATCCTAACTATGGAGACTATGGAGCTGGAATTCCTTCTTGATAAACATACCAGCGAAGTATATTCCAAAGGCAAAAAAGAGAAGTATATTCCAAAAACAGAAGATATATTTTTCTGAGATCCTGCTCAAAACCCAAAACCCAGCTGAAAACCTGAGAGAGAAAAAACAAAAATGTGTCGGCCTGTGTGTGTGAGCAGAACACTTCCTAAATTGGATAGTTGTGTTGTTTGGCTTATTTAACATATTATGGCCAACTCAGTAGGAAATTAAAATGTGATATGGTTATTAAATAAGGAGCCAAGAAGAAAATTCTACAAGTCTTAAATTTCTAATCTAATTAATATAAAAACAAGAGAAATATTAAAAATATGTCTCTAATATGCTCCTGGATCTATGAGCATATACAGTTTCCATTCCTGATATTTGTCCTCTAGAAGTGTCAAACTTTGGCCCTTAAAGGGTACTTGTAACACATGCCAGTTCACTGTGAATAACTTCTTGAAGATAATTTCCAGTCTGGAAAGTACTACTAATTGGTTTCTTAGCTAAAACACAGCTGTGTTACAGTTTGCTATGGGTCACCGTTGTGGTATATTTGTACACTGTGTGAAGACGTATTGCTGTGACTGGTGTAATAAAAAGCTCAATGGCCAATAGCTAGGCAGCATGTATAGGCAGGACTCCTGCACAGAGAGAACTCTGGTAAGAAGAAAGACAGAGTCACAGCCATACATGATAAATCAGGATGGGCAGTATGGATATGAGGTAATGGTAGAATGCAGATTAATACAAATGGGTTAACTTAAGTCATCAGAGATAGTTGAGAACAAGCCTAAGGCTTTAGTAATTAATAAAAAGTCTCTCTGTCATTATTTGTAAGCTGGCCGCCCAAAGGAAAGTCCTGCTACAGGCCACAGACAACAGTATAAATACAGTACATGATGATTTAAGGAAGAACAGCTAGTTTCTTGTTTTGTTTAGATGTGTGGCATTGCTTATAAGTTATGTTGGCTCATGTAAGAAGTATCATTCATATTTTCAGACATTTGAGCACTTGGTCCCAGTTGGTGACACTGTTTGGGGAAGTTTAGGAAGCAGAACCTAACTGGAGGAAGTATGTTACTGGAGATGGGCTTTAAAGGTAAAACACTTCACATACTTCCAGTTTTCTCTATTTCTGCCATCATACCAGCTGCCTGCTGCCAAGCTATCTCTGCCAAGACAAACCCTAGTTCTCTGGCCACGTAAACCAAAATATTCTTTTTCATATATAAGTTGCCTTGGTCATGGTGTTTTATCAAAGCAACAGAAAAGTTACTAATACAGTAACATATGGAAAGAAATAATTTCTCCTACTGTTCTTTCATTTTCTGTTACTAAGTCCTATGCAATTAAATCAGTTATGAAGCCCTATTATTGATTTATACTAATTGGCTTCAGCTGTCAACTTAGTATGGCAAAAAGTCTTCTAAGAGAGGTTCAATTGAGGGATTGCAAAGATCATGCACACAGGCAAAGGGGGCAAGAACTTCTGCCTTCTCCTGCCTTATATTTCTTTCTCTGCCCAACTATTTTACTTCCTGATGAAAGGTGTGTGTGGGTTACCACTGCCTGGCTATTAGGCCTTGAAGATCTTTACCTCCCAAGTAATGGGAATAAAGGCATGGGTCGCTGTTATCTATAATCTAGTAAATTCAAAACCTTTGCTGTCAAATCTCAACCTTGACAATTCTCTACTGGATAACCTTCAACATTAACTGAACTCATCTTCACCAACTTACATAGCTTGCTCTCTATCTTCAGCTGCCTCCATTTTTCCTGTTCCCATGAATTGTGTCGCCACCCACACACCCAAGCAATGAAATTTTATTTGGTTCACTCCGATTTCTCTCCTTGGATCCATCCACAGGTCATTCTCCTCTGTAGCTGCGGTCTCGGCTTATATTCAACGCAATGGCTTCCCTTCATATTTAAAAAGAGAATTACACACGTAACATGGGGTTTCTGACCCGACAAGCTCCACAGTCCAGATCCGCCCGTGGCCACTCCCCCCCCCAAAAATGATTCTGATGCTTATATTAATTTCATGCTGCTTGGCCTATGGCTCAGGCACATTGTTAGCTAGCTCTTTCATCTTAATTCAATCCATTTTCATTAATCTGTCTGCCACGTGCGTGGCCCATGACTCACTTGTGTTCTTTACATGATGCTTCCTTGGGTGGTTGGGTCGATCTCTCTCCAACTCTGCCCTTTTTCTCCTCTCTATGCTCTGATTTCCCCTCCTACTTCTTCTACGGTGTCTGCTATGGCCAAAACAGTCCTTTGTCCACAGAATATAGAAAGACATTCCCACATCACACCCACGGCCTCCTAGGTGATCTACTTGTCTATCTTCCTTCCACAATGTATTGGGATGTTCTTTCTAAAACATAAACCAATCAAGTCTCCAGCAAAAAACACTGAGGGGATTGCTACTTATTGCTTTTATATGACGTCACAATTGTTTGAGGTAACCCTCTCAAATCTAACTCCTATGGGTTTCTCTGATCCCAAGATACCATGTGAGCCTTTCATCCAATTTAGGAGAGTAATTTTGCCTCTTTCTCCTGCCTCTTCCAGTACTCTACTTCTTGGATTGCATTTGTAGTGTTCATGTGTCTGATTTCATTGATTCAATCGCATACCCCAGTCAGTGTCCCTTCTGATATCCTACAGCATCTCATTTACTCTTTCGTTAAAAATAGGTAAAAATAATTGCACATCTTTGGTTCAGACTCCTGCCTCTCAACTCTGAATTATGGTTTTTTTTCTCTCTTTTGTATGGTGAACTCTCAAGAACAAGAAGTATAGTTACTGCCATATTGCCAGAGATTAACATTGCAGCCATTTTATTCACCTTAAAAGCAAAGGTAACAAAGAAATAAGGAAATGAGGAATCAGCTGATGATTCATTCAAGTCAATACCACAGCGCTTCCCCAACTTTTGTAAAGCTGTAGTGAAGACATTTTCAACCTTATTATCCCAAGAATGTATGTGTTAAATTATTGGTTGAGCTTTGCTCAAAATAACAATTTTCTCAGCAGACAAATGTGAAAGCTGGTTTTACACAGAGTATGAAACAATATAACCCAACATGTTTCCCCTTTTGCCCTTACTGCCAGAAAACTTAAATTTCAAATTTAATAGTAGTAATTACACAGTCTGGAGTCCCTAGTAATTTGTATTCTGCTTATTCTCCTGGATGGTCTATTTTTATCCCAAATTCTTCTACTATACACAATTGCTTTTCTAAAGTGTTCTGGTGTAAATAATTATATATTTGTAAGTAGATGGAAAATGGCAGGAAAATCTAACCCTCTGAGAATCTTGCTCCTTCCCCTTTCAGTTCCTTCAGGAAGTCAGTGACAGAAAGGTAGAAAGCAGATGCTTGGCTGAGGTGAAGAGATTCGCAGCCACCCACCAGAATCCCCAAGCCTTGGACAGTCTGGCACAACCACTACACATGTCAAGCCAAAAATCATCCTCAAACAGAAGTGATTTGAGTATCACAGCCCTCAGTACAGTCAGTCTGTGACTAAAGCTCCATCCCTACTTGGAATGTGGTCATGTCTTTATTACTATAACCCATGCACACAGTTAAGTGTGGCTTTATTTCATGCCATATGGTATCTTAAATTCGAGCGGTTAATGCATGTGGACATTTCGGCTTACAAAAACTAAACGAGATTCCAGGGTAGTGTTCATAGCCTTGCCTATACTCTAGACTCTACTGAAGGTTTTGTTGTCAAGATTCTGCCAGATCCTCAATGAAATTGTTTTCTCTGAGCCAGTGAGCTAGTGCTCAGCATTCTTTATTGTAATCACTCCCAAGTGATTCTTATATACCCTGAAGCTTCAGAGTCACAGATGTAGATGGAGAGCCTGGGAGAGACCAAGGGTAGAGGGAAGAATACGTCACCTTTTCTCTGAGAGGATACTGCTTCTTCATGTCAAAAATCAAAACAAGTCCACCTATTGCGTGGTTATCAAACTGAAATGAAGTTGGCTATAAAAAAAATCAAATTTAAAATGAGAAATTAGAGGCAATTGCACATATTTAAAGGAATTTCATCTTTGTGGCTACCAGGTTAAATAATCTGGCTTAGGAGAAATCAATGACCTGTTTGTCTGTTATCAATAACAGTGTGATCTTTGTGCAGCTTATCTCTCTGGGCCTCACAGACAGGACTGCACCGGGAATACCTTCCCAGCTCTCCTGGTATGACATGCAGGTATCAATATGGTGTGTGGGAGGTGAGAGGGAAGTAGCTCACTTGGAGTCCAGCTCCACCAATTCTGTCTCCTCAGCCAGGTCATTCAACCTGGCAGGGCCTTGGTTTCATCATCTACAGATGTCTAGGATTCATGGTACAGAATACTGAATAGGGCTGTGTGTCTAAGTGAAGTAATGTAGATAAAACAGACTAGTTCTGGATGCCTATCAAGCACTATTAAAGCATTATCTCTCATCTGATTATTGATATTACCCCTGGAAAGGGCCAGGTTATGTTAGTGTTAGAGTCTCTTCAAAATTACATGTGACCACTGATGATTTCATTATAGGGTGATGGGCTTCAGTCTTTCGAGGAAATCTGGATCACATAATCATCTGCCTTCTTTAAACTCAAGAATAAGGTAATATACTTCTCTGTGTCTTTTATTGAAACACGGCCACTCAGTTATTTATACCTCTGTTGTCTATACTAAATTTTTCTCCAACCATAGCAGATTTGAATAGTTGAGCTAGAGACCAGATGGTTCACAAAGTCTAAAGTATAACCTGTTTACTCCTTTAAAAAGAAAGTTGCTGATCTCCATGTTTGAGGTATAATATACTAGAAAACGCATAGTTCTACCACATAGTAACTTAATCATCAAGGCCAATTTTATTTCATGGGTATGTACCTCTACTCTATCTACTTAGTTGGCTATAGGAGAAATGAAACTATTGTAAGAGGTTGGGTCATAAAAAGGACTGGCTATGGAGGAAGCAGACTGTGTGTGGTGCATGCTGAAGGGGACTGGCTTTGGAGGAAGCAGACTGGGTGGGATACATGCTATAGGAGATACATTTGGATAAAACAAGCATTGGGAAGCACAGAGATACTTCAGATAAGAAAAAGTACAAGCCTCAGTAAAGCAGAAAGTGAGTAAAGGTCTCAACCCCAGTTAAGAATCATATTGAACATTGTCCCTGCCAAAAGCTTAGTCACAGAAAGAATGCAAGTGTGCCAGCAGATGAGTGCTGGGAAATTCTGTCTTCTGGATTCAGCATGGTCAATGCACTCACAGATCCATGAAGGAGGGAAGTATCTGGTTAAGTCTGAGGGGGTTGGGATGAGTATGATCAAGGTACATGATAGACAGGTATGAGACTGTCAAAGAATAAATACAAGCTATTCTTTAAAACATTCCAGTTTGTTGGGTACTTTCTTTGCAGTGATTAATACGGACTGCCTCAAAAATATTTCATTCACTTATGAATAAGTACACACTCAGAAAAGATATGTTACTCTGTTTGGTTCTTACAACACAGAAATGATTGCCCTAATGAATAAATCAAGGAATACACCTTTGAGAACAATCTGTCACCTAAGTAGTGGCTGGACTTGCAGACAACTTCATTCTATGAGACTTGCAGAATTTGCTTCTAAACTCTTAAGTTCCAAGAAATTTGACATGAAGTACTGATGACAAGAATCTCCCACAATATACTAAACAATGGTTCACCACAGGCCTTTATGCTCCCTACCCATACTGTTCTATTCTCCTCAGGAAGTTCAGATCTTGGTGACAGGGTAGAGAGTGGAGAGGCAAGTTAGAGTAAGGAATCTGACAGCACCTTGTGCACATGGCAACTGTCATGGCATTTATCTTATCAGGAAAGAGACAGTATGGAGTGTTGTCTCCATGTGAAGAGAGATACAGGAGGCTACTGTACAACAAAAAAAAAACCCAAAAACAAAAAAAACACGCACTGACTGGAAATGGCAGGTGCAAGCATATCTCGCGCAAGACACTGCCAGTCAGCTTTTCTTAGGCAAATGTAAATGAGAAGAAACATAATTTAGTGTTTAGAAAATATGTCTAATTTACTCCCAAAGCCTATACAATTTGTCTTGAAGTGAGGGATTCTACATCAGCTTTTTAAAATGATGGTGATTAAGTAGCCCACAATGTACTTCCACTGTCCCTGTCCTGTCCTTATTTGTGGCACCCTGATGAAAAGTAATTATGCTTTCGCGAGTTTGCCTTTTAGATGTAATTTGGACCACTTATCTGAGATTCTCAGAAGGGAGCTGCCTTGATCACTCAAAGAGAACACCTGCTTCAATCAATGCAAACGAAGCCTCTCCTGAGACCCTGTTTCTCTGCTAGCATTGTGCAACCTGAAATATAGAGTGACGTATTCATGAACTGCCTTCCTAGCAAGGATTTTCATTTCAAAGAAATCAGAAATTGCCTGGAATACTCATTTATATTTGCATAAGAGGAGAAAAAAGAATGGTCAGGATGATGAGATACCAAAGAGAAGACTGATATAAACTGAGCCCCAGCCTTAGTGACCCACACAGCCTCATTAACAACGCTCCTCAACTCCGTGGGAAGTCTTAGCAAACCTCATGTGCTAAGATTCTGATATTTTAACTAACTCAAGGGAGACCAGCAGGAGTTGCACATTTTGTTGTCTGCAATGAAGATTCTCTGTATGAAAATTTTATCCCTTCTCTTTTCAATGAAAAACCAGGTGATAGGCCTGGGATGAGTGGCACACAAAGGAAAGGTGGTTCACACGCTTCATTAAAGCGCTATATTATTTCATTTCTAACTAGGATGTAAAGCATTAAATATACTTTTGAAAGATGGCATTCTATAACCTATACTAAGGCAGCATATTACACGGCTTCTCCACTAGGTTCTAATGAACACCAAAGAGCACTTTCAAAAATAAAACCATTTGGCCTCTCTGTGTTCTTGAACTGCACATAAGTTAACAAAGTAACAAGAATCTAAAGGCCTATTCCAGCAAACCTGCTCAAAATCCATTAGTGGATAGGAAAGTCTGGTCTCCTTTGTCTATAGTTTACTACCTCTTTTTGTTTGCCATCAATGGGAACCTAGTATTCTGATGGAAACTACTAAGGGAAAGAACTGTAGCAAATTATTTTGGTTTATTTATCTTTATATCCACATTCTATCAATTTTTAAATCATTTACAAAACTAAGTATAGTGCCATAGAAATCATTTATTGCAATGTAACATAAACTAAACATGCCCATAAGCATACCGCTTAAACGGGACATATCCATATAGGAACACCCAGCTCCCAAAATGGAAATATCTCAATCCCCAGGAAGGTTCTACTAACAATCTATTTCTAATACTCAAGGGATCATAACTACTATGACTTTCAACAGCACAGACTGGTTTTGCTTCCTTATCAAGGAATTTTCATTACATCACTTCATCTATCAGCATAGACAGTGTAC
The DNA here is from genome assembly GCA_033318265.1 of Phyllotis vaccarum. NCBI lineage: Eukaryota > Metazoa > Chordata > Mammalia > Rodentia > Cricetidae > Phyllotis > Phyllotis vaccarum. Next base: position 106,768,116 of record JARWLC010000006.1, on the reverse strand, counting down.
AATACCATGCAACTCTTAAAGAGCAAGCTCAAGAATCTGTGTAATGAGCATCTACATCCCTGGCCTCTAAAAGCCTCCCTAAAGACCAGTAGACATCATCCAGAGAGATGACCTCTTTTGTACATCAAGTGCATGCAAGGCCTTCTGACTGCTTCAAACCTAAGTATCAAAAACTGCTTTCCTTCAGGATCTATCTATGGTAGATGTTCTGTATTGTCCTCTCCAAACTGCTAGCAGCCCCTCTTCAAAGAGAGAAGATTAAGCACTGGAAAGGGAAGTCATAGATGCATTATAATCACACTTTCAAGAATTTTTCTCTGCTCAGAACACAGCCCTCAAGTGGCATTGCTCTGTGTCAATCAGATTCTCCAAAGGAAAAGAATACATCCATACACACAAGATCAGCAATGTATCATAAGTTCCAATATACATAGATTTTTGTGAACTTCCTTGATTCTGGACTGAACTAAGCACAAAATTCACTATATCTGTGAACATGGAAGTGTGTTCTTTATCAATTTTACAAGTATTGATGTATAAACTATGGAATCCAAATACTGTTTGAAACATACATGAGCGAAAAATACTTTAGCATCGGGTTATCGAGGTCCAAACAATAATTTATCATTCTATATTGCTGAAGATTTTCACAAATTAGATAAGGCAAAAATTGCTTTGGAGTCTAGAGAGATAGCTCAGTGGTCTTTCAGAGGACTGAAGTTTGGTTTCCTGAATCTGTATCAGGTGGCATTCACCTACCTGTAGCTTCAGCCAGGGAATCTAACATCCATCCCCTTCAGGTGTCTGAATGCACCTGCACACACATGCACACTCATGCACACTCACACAACACACACACAACACACACAGCACACCACAAAATAATGACAGAAATAAAATATATTTTTTTAATGTTTTGATCTGTCACACTGGCAGTTCAAGAAGAATCCTAGTTACCTAAAGCACTAAGACAGTTTTATGACATTTTACATTTATGACATCTGACCTACAACCACACTTGTTATTTCCAAAGCACAGGAAGGCAAGAGGAATCTACTCATTAACATCACTTCCTAGGTAAGTAAAATAAAGCATAAAAGTGGATTTTACATCGAATTTGATAAGTGACTACTGAGTTGCTAGCTAATGCAAACTAAAAACTAATTTATACTTGAGTCTTAAATTCTAACAAATTTTCTTTTTCATTTTTTTCTTAGAAACTAGATATTTCCACTAATATCCCCAAACTTCTAGGGTTCCTGTATATAAAACTTCACTTTACAGAGAGTTGAACAATTGTCCCAGTGATAGCATCTGTACACAAGACATTTTCCTGCAACAGACTACCCTTGAGGGTAATTTTATTGTGCATCATTATAAAATGTTTCCTTGTTCCCAATGCTTGATCTGTTTTCTCCAGTGTTGCTTGAGTAGAAGAAAAGCATGCACGCATGCATGTTGGCAGAAGTGTGTGCAAAAGTATTTGCCCCACACCATCACACTGATCAATAATGAAGCAAAACTTCATTTTGGAAACAGCAGGAAGCTTGCATCCAAACAGCAATGTTTTATAATAAAACAGCAGCAGAATCAGCTTTTCCAGCAGCTGACCAGGATGACAGTCTATCATATCGGTTTAAGTACTTGAACATCTACTACTGTACAATTAGGATGTTATCCAAGAAGCTAGTGAGGGCAAACTTGCTACTAAGCATGTTAAGTTTACTATTGTAGATTCTATGAGCAGTAAGACAATGCAAAAGTACTGTGACTGTGGGTATGAACTCTTATACCAGGACTGAATTTAGTTGCAAAGACTCAAAGCCCATAATAACTTTCAAAAGCACCCACAACAATGACATCAGCCCTCGAAAGTAGTATTTAAGGGACAGAGGTCACAATCTGTGTTTAAATTTACAAAACAGAATGACTTCATAACAACATCATAATTGAATATGCAAAGGGCTCAAATTTGTGAGTAATTGGAGTTCTTCCATGAGGATGTTATTTCTGAGTGATTTAAAGGAGAATCCCTTGAAGAACTGTCAAAACAAAATGAAAACACATCCTTTGGTTCGTGGTTTTATTAATGTTGTCCTTGTAAGACCAAAGTTATTCTAAGTTAAAAACAAAAGGAAAATCCTGCTATTTACCAATTCAAAAGAAATATTTTTCCAGTTAATTTATGAAATCAGCATTATATTATAAAGCAAGAAATAAGCGTGGTTCTTAGAGCAGAGAGTTATTATTTGAAAATCTTTATATGTTTAGTCAAAATACACAGCCTGAGCATTGGGCTAGGGCTGCCTATACTGCTAGATTTGAAGTGAAAATTTTCAGAACAAACAAGAAGCCCAGTAACATATCCAAGGAGAGAGAATTCAAGCTCAAAGGTTTGGTTTTCAAAAGTGGTGGTAAAGATGAGGCACAGAAATGTCAGCAAACTCTCCTGGCAAAAATCTCTGAGTTTGACAAGATTTGTGTAGGAAAAAAAAATGTATTCATTAAATATGAGTCTTCATTCCTGCCTACTCATTTTCATTTCTGAAAATTAGTGTTTACTTTTAATCACATTTTATGAGACAGTAAAATACACAGATGAATCTTTTTAAAACCATACAGTCCTGGAATTGAATCTCTTCACTGGTTAAATAAGGATGCTTAATGGATTTAACTTCTTAATTACGAGCATCTTTGTAATTAAAATAAGAGCACTAAATGCAGAATTAAGGAAATTCATACAAGTAATTGCCTAGCTTACTACCTAGCAGTTTGTAAAAATTCAACAAAATTTTACTTCCTTTCTTAATAATAATGTGGGTATCTTCTACTACTTTCAAGTATCTTGTATTTTGTTTCTATGAGCTAATAAAAATATATAATTAATAGACTATTTGAAAATCATTGTCTTAAGGACTGCAGATGTGGCTCAGTGGTAGAGCTTTGTCCACTATGCATAAGATCTCATGTCCAATACCCCAAATTGTAAATAATCAACATCTCATATTTCTATTTAAAATAATGCTGGGGTAGGGAGTAAGCTCAGCTGTTACAGACTAAGTGTCCAGAGTTCAATTTCCATCATCTGCAACACACTTGGTCTCATCTATTTAGAATAATAGATTTTTATCATCTTAAAGTGAGGTCACTCCCAGGAAGAAGTCTGTACTATAGTGCAGACCTAGGTTCACAAATCTTCCTTCACAAACTAAATATACACCAAAAATATATGACAAGGGCTGAAACTATAACCTTATGCTACTAACATCAAGAGATGGTCAAAATATAAAACACTTTGAGTAGAGCCACTATGGTAATCAATGTGACAGTTCTTCAGAAACTTGCCTCGAATTCCAGCTATACCATTCTTGGGCATATACCTAGAGGACTCTACATCCTATTACAGAGAAATCTGCGTATCAGGGCCCATTTCTGTCCTATTCATAATAGCCAGGAATTGGGAATTGGAAACTGCCTCGATGCCCATTAACTATTAAGTGGGTGTAGAATTTAAGTTCAAGAATTACAAAAGTGTGATACATTTACACAATGAAATATTATTCAGTTGTTAAAATGAAATTATGAATATTATAGGTAAATGGATGAAGCTAGAAAAAAATCTTACTGAATGAGGTAACACTGGCCCAAAAAGACAAATATTATATGTTTTCTCTTATATGTGAATGTTAGTATTTAAGCCTCTGATAGATGTAGGGCAATCCATTTAAACCAGAAGTTAGGTATCAAGTAAGGTATTAATGGGGGAAGGTATTAGAGAATCCTCCAAAAAAGGGAAAATAAAATATATAATTATGGAGATTAGACTTATTATATAATTATAGAGAGACAGGAGAAACTGGAGTGGAGAATTACATGTGAAGGCAGGATGGATGAGGAGCAAGAGAGAAGAAATAGCTAACACTAATGGCCATTTGAGGGGTCATACAGAAACCAACTACTGTAAGTTTCTTAAAATACATACATATATGACATAAATATAAATGGACTCACCAAATAATATGGAGAAAATACCTCAACTAGATATCTTTCATCACCAATAAAACCTCCAATGCTAGGAATGAATTGTATTTAGTTAAATCATTAGCCAAAGAGACCCGATGTAAAATCTGAAACAACCCAGGCTATTGCCAAGGTTATCGGCTGCTCTCCACAGCTGATGCTAAGGTCTTATTGCTGAACACAATACTTACATATCTCATTGAGCCAGTGCCTTACAAGGACCTTCACCCCTACTGACTAGTATTCATGGTACTGAAGGGTGCTGTTCACACTACCAAAGGAGAGTGGCAAATACCAACCAAGCTACCAATGCTGTGATCTATAATGGTAATTTACTTGCAAGATACACTAGTACAATAGTGACACAAAAACTGTGGTGTTACCAATCCCTTTCTGATTGGATTTAAGGCCGACTCTGTGAGACAGAACTCATGCCTGACACTTCTAAGTTATCCAGGAACCTGATACTAAATAGGCCACTGACCAAGGAAAAAAAAACTAATACTATGTACTGTTCTACTAAGGAAATATAACAATAAAAATGATTCCTAACACATCCCTCCATACTTATAGATCAGTGTCTCAGCTATCATCAGAGAACCTTCCTATTGTAGTAGATGAGAACTAATACAGAGACCCACAAGTGGACAGTGTGTAAAGGCTGAAAGACTTTGGAACACTCAGTCCTAAATAAGATATCTTCATCAAATCTCTTTTTCAGGGTCCAGGGAACTACATGGAGGAGTAGGCAAAGATACTATAAAGGCCAGATTACTCCAAGGAAACAGTATCTTCCAGACACATTAGGGCTGATGGACATATGAACTCATAGAGACTGTGACAAAGCACATAAGATGTACACATGTTCAAGCCATATGAGGTCCCAGCACTTAAAGGAAGAAGTGGGCGCATGCTCCCACCCTTAATCAAGAAGATATCTGCAACTGATATCCACTTGCAAAGGGAAAATTAGAATTCTGCAATGGAGTCTCACTTATTAACCACACTTAAGAGTAGGCCCTAGATCCAGAAGTATATGACAAGAAAGAGAAAGAGAAGAATCGGAATATCATTTCTGTCCAGATGTCTCTTTTACATGCTCAAAAGTGGATGCAGTAAATCCTACAAGTCTGGACAGACTGGCGCCCAAACTAACTTACTGAGTAGAGTCAGAACATACATGAATCGGAGGAAAAGGGACAAGCATTAATATAGACCATCAAGATATAAACATCCCGGGAAAAATAAATGAACATTTAAGATTTGAACAGAAATTATAAGAAGTTGTCTTCAGATGGTAATGGTGCACACCTTTAATCCCAGCATTTGGAAGGCAGAGGCAGGAGGCTCTCTATGAGTGAAACCAGCCTGCTTTACAGGGTGAGTTTCAGTACAACCAGTGCTACACAGAGAAAACCCTGTCTCGAAATACAAAACCAAGAAAAAAAATTGTTGTCATTTTACAGAGACAAAGGATATGTCATTCTAGCCTCGAGTTTCTACATAAATCGAGGATGAGATTTAAAAAAAAAAAAAAAAAAAAAAAAAACCTAACAAGGAATGCTGAGGGAAGCACTAGCCATGCAGGCATGAGGATCTGAATTTGACTCCTAGAATCCACATTTGAAAAGTCAGCGGCAGTGCTTCTACTTAAATTTGTACCTGTTCTCGGAAGGGGAAGCCAGGCAGATCTCAGGGATTTGTTAGTCCAGCCTAAGTCAAGAAATTCCAGCCAGTAAAAGACTGTCTTGAAAAACAAGGCTCCCTGAAGCTGAGAAACAACACCTGTGGTTACCACCCCACGGCCTTCATACCTCTACATCCATGAACTCTCACATAAGTGTATACACATGCAAAACAGCTAATGGTATTTGAAGACAATTCAAACTTTCTATATCTATTCTATCATTCTATATACGAAACTACAGAAACAAAATATAAAAGTATATGTAGAAAAGGTTAAAATTAATCTTTATGAATTCTTTGGAAACTCAGTAAATCTAGTAAACCCAATTATGACTTTAACATTGTGCATACTCGTGTGTGTGTGTGTGTGTGTGTGTGTGTGTGTGTGTGTGTGTGTGTGTGTGTGCGTGCACGTTTCAGTGTATGTTTCTGTATGTGTCATAGGGGGTCTGAAATGCACGGAGGCCTCAGAAGTCTTCTTAATCACCCTCCAATTTCTCCTTTGAGATAAGGTCCCCTACTGAACCTGTGCTGACTAGCCAAGGAGCATCAGGGATCCACCTGTCCCCAGCTATCCCACACTAGCATTACAGACATGCACCACTTCATCCAGCTTTTTACTTGGTACTAGAGATGCAAACTCAGGTCCTCATGTTTGCACAGCAAGTATTTTACCAACCCAAGCCACATTCATAGTCCAGGCAATAATGGCTTAAAAAAAAAGGGAGCTGAGATAATAATGTCATTATCATTGAAAGACTCACTAACAACGAACAATTATTTTAAATAAATAATCAAGTTTAAACAATTGATTAAAATGTCAAAACAATGTGTCATCAAGATAAAATTATATGCAGTTTAAAAATAAAAGTAGACAATTAGAAGGAACAGAGAAAACATCAACTAATAAGAAAAATATGAGCTCACGGCTGAGAGGAGGATTTGCTTGTGCAATAGTATCTACAGTTCTTGAAGCAACAGCATGCTGACATTTAAAAGATATTAGTAGAATAATGAAGATTATATATACCCATTCTATACGCCTTCCAATTTATCAGAAAAAAATGATAATTTGCTAGACAGAGGAAAACTTAGGAAGTATTATAGTACAAAATTAAAAGTTAAATGGTGTAGTTAAACTGGGCATTTTATAGCACTGTATATCAGTCGGCTGTATATATCCTCCCAAAAATTATTAATAAACATAAAATCATTAGATGATTATAAAGTGAAGCCTTTAAATATAAAATGCATGCTAAAAAGAAATTTGGAAATGTCCCCAAAAATGGCTAGGAAATTTTTATCTTTTTTATTACTTGTTTGCTATTAAATGACTGCTTATTTAAATAAATTAAGTCGAGCTGGAGGATGGCTCAGCAGTTAAGAGCATGCACTGTTCTTGCAGAAGATGTGAATTCCCTTCCCAACTCAGTACTGCCTTGAAAGTCAGTCCAATGGAGCATCCAATGCCTCTGACCAAAAGGGGCACCTATACTCACCCAAACATGCATACACAAGTGAATAACCAAAAAATACATCTTTAAAAAATAAATTAAGGCTTAGGATGTTAGTTTGTAAAAGTTATCTCACTATGTTGCTCAAAATCACCCTGCCTCAGAGGAATGGGCTCAGAATAAACTGTTAAGGCTTAAAATTTAATAACATGCAAGACTGAATTCAACACAAAAATTATAGAAGAGTTTTCTTTGCATGAAACTTAAAATTCTTGACCATTCCTTAACAGTGGGATTTCTGTTTTGAAAGCTAAGGTTCTGTTTGTTGTTGCTGACCTGTTTAAATATATTTAGAGACAGGGGGAGAACCTCCATAATAAATTCTGGGAGATAAAAAAAAAAACTTTTGTGCTTGTTTTTAGTATCTGTTATGGTAATAATTAAGCAAGTCAATGAACAAAGCCTTTAAATATAAAATGCAATCTAAAAAGGTAATTTGGAAATCTGTAAAAATAAATGGCTAGGAAAGTGTTATAATTTTATCACTTTTAATCTGGGCACCAACTTTGCAAATTTTATTGTTATTATTCCCTACTAATCATACACTATAGCTAAGAAACTTACCCAAATCCTACTGCTAAAGTAAAGCAGAAATTCAAACCAGGCACTGCAACTCAGAGACAGGATTTTTAATAACATTAGAAATGCATTAGAAAATGAAATAAAAAATAACTCCACTCGGAGCATAGGTACACACATATCCAGGATTCATATAGGCTGACCAGGTACAAACTATGGCAGTAAACTACTGACCAGTGGCCATAAATTTTCTGTTCCTGTGTCAGTTCACCAGGACAGGCTCAGAGCATCAACTGGGCTGGCTGCTAGAAAGTGAATGTGTCAGGACTCCCCAAGGCCACCTTTATTTTTATGGAATGGATATTTGTGTCCTCAAAATTCATGTCTTGAAATCACACACTCCAGAGTTGTAATGTTAAGAAGTAGAGCCTGTGGGACATGATTAGATCATTAACACCAGATACTTTATGAATAGGATTAGTTAGTGCCTCTGTAAAACAACCAATTGACAAAGCTCCCTTGATGTTTCCATCGCTGGAAGGTGCTGTGTATTAACCAGAAACCGGATCCCCACCAGACACGAAATCCATTTTTCCCTTGATCTTAAACTTCTAAGCCTCCAGAATAGAAAAACAAATTTCTGTTCTTTATTAGTTAGACATTTATGGTATTTCATTAGATCATTCTGAATGAGTAGACATCCAGTTTCTATAATTTTCTAAATGGCACAAGAACTTCTGTACTCCCAGCTGAGTTTACTGAGTATGACGGAAAGATACAAAGTTAAGTTACCAAAGAAGACAGGGCAGGAAGAAGGGTCTGGAGAAAACAGGTACGAATACTCAATGGTCCCCTCCACAATAAACTGCCAAGGACATGCTTAACTCCTCCAGCAAAGTGCAGGGGCACCACATGAGGTTGTGATGAGGAAACCCTTACTGCAGGCTCTCTGCATACGGGTTTCTACTGGCTACTGAGAGGTAGTCACCCTCTGCCTAGTATATGACGAATTTCCCCAGAAGGAAAACAGGTGTCAAACATAAACATGTTGCAGCTTGGAAGACAGCACAGTGATTATAAAGCTATTGCCATATAAACAGACGATCTAAGTTCAGATGCCTAGAGCCTACATAAACGCCAATCAGGCATAGAATAGCAATGAAAGATGATTTCTGACATCAAATTCAGGCCTCCATATTCACGTGCATATGTGTGCATGTACAATCACACACACGCATTCACATAGACACATTGAAAATGGATAACAAACAAACTTTTTCCAATTTCAGGCATAGTGAACTACGTTTGATTAGGGAAAGTTTTGGGTTTTGCTTTGTCATCTAATGCCAATGGAGAGAACTCTTGACAGCCATATTTTGGAGCCCAGCAAAAGGCTAAGCTTGCCTTCCGGCTTCTCTAGAAGAAATTAGTCTCTGGACTGCTGTAGTTTTACCTGAACAGTGAATCAGAAACACTCAACTGCCTACTTCCTCATTTGCCTTTATGACTGACGACCGATTAACTCTGGGGAAGTTTATAATGATAGGTCTAATTTTCTTGTAATAGATTTATTACTCTCCACTCCAAACTCCACTGCCAACAGTAGCCCGAGAATTATTTTGTTCTAATTATATAGATTTACTTATTTGTGTGGTTGTGTGTATACATATGTGTGGGTACAGGTGTCTGTGGTAGTCACGGGACAAGCTGATGAAGTCCTCTACTATCATTTGGGTCCTGAGGCTAGAACTCAAGCCTTCAGGCTTGGCAGCAAGCAGCTTTATCCACCCAGCCATCGAGGCCACTAAGATTAGTACTGACAATAACTGGTCCTTTCTAGAATTCCACTTCTTGTTGCCGTCAATGTAGGGGCAGACTCTAGCAGCCTAGAGGATTAGAAGGGGAGAAGTCATTGCACCTGCTAGTGGCTACTCTTCAGCCCCGTGACAATATGGTTGCCATCTCCTCCACTTCAGCCTCTGTTACACCACACAAGGCCTACTAGTGAGCTCCAAAACTTTGAAAACATCCAAGGATAGCAATGACAGTGGGTCATTAGACTTCACAAGCTACACCACTCAGTCTAGGTATAGGTGTATCAATACATCGAAAGCAATGACTAGTGATGAAGCCGGATTCATTAAGACATAGACTGTGGCACTGACACAGTACAAAGCCCTTTCATGAGAAAGTTGAAATGTATCACTAAATGTCTTTCACACCAGGTTAAGCTAAGAGCAGGTGGTGAGGCTAGGAAAGTAAATGAGACAGTCCCTTAACCTCATTACCATGATAGGCGTTATGGGGTTAGCCACATTAGTCATGATGTTAGAGCCATGCCAACCAGTAACATGCTCAGATCATGTTTGTAACGCCATTAACAATAACCCAAGCCAGCCTCTCTTTGAAGTCTTTGCTAGAATTCATGTACTGTATTGGAAGTCTCAAAATATCTCTAACTTATAAGATCTTCAAAGATTCTCTAGAGAGGGCTTTGCAGAATGAAAGTAGGAATAACTGGTTCTTGTAGTATTTAAGATAAGATATCCATATGGCTCTTACATTTGAGAGCTGATTGTTTTTAAAAAAAAAAAAAAAAAAAAAAAAAAAAAAAAAAAAAAAAAAAGCTAGATTTTTTTTCCAAGTCCATGTAAAGAAGGATTCATTTCAGAGAATTTCACCAAGTTCAGCATTGACTAGATAGTTTGAAAAGACATCAAACCAGCCAACTTTCCTTTGGGGGAGGCTGTTCCCTCTGATCCTTTTTCTAGGGTTTCTCACCTTCAAAGACTTATTTAGCTTCTCTTTCTAGCCTTTGCCTGCTTTTGCTGATACTCTCTGTACCCCCCTTCCAAGTCTAGCGTCTCCTAATGATTTGATCCTAAAAATGAACCCAACTTCAGTGTCTGTGACAACAGTTTCTGTTGGCACCCTATTCAGTCAGTTGGGGTCAGGTGCTGTCACAGAGCAGATCTGCAAGATAACTTTGGGAAGACAGTACAGTCTTTTATTTAAAATCTTCAAGTTCATCTTGTGGGTCAATTCGATGCTTTAATCAGAACACTGTCATTTTGACCTTAAAAGGGTAGAAGATTTACAGCCCAGGGTCTGCTGTACTCAGATATAGCAAATACTTGTGTAGTATATCTCTTTAGAACTACCTTCAACATTTTCCTATGAGCATAAAACTTGTAACACATAGCACTATTATTTTCCATGAGGGTCTGGAATAAAAATCCATTTCCTGGATTTTTGTGCCTATGTACATTTACTACTCGTACAGTGTCTTTATTTACTGCTTTACCCCTTCTCCCCCAAATCAATTTGCATTAGCAAAAAGCCAGCCCAAGATAAATATCTCAAATATATTAAGAAAATTATTTCAGTGAAGAAGACAACATAGTTCAAACCAAAGTTGGGTAGTAAATTCTGTCTGCATCTGCCCAATCATACAGATGTATTTTTAACCTTCTCTTTATTTTGCATTTTAATTATAGATATGATCCATTAAACGACTGACCTGTTCTGCACTCTAGAGCATTTTTTAAATTTATGGTCTTCTTGTTTTTAATGAGGATGTGTGATTTGGATTCACCATTTATAACACAATAGATGGCTTTTAATAGATGCTCCTAAGCTCATATCTCCTCTTTGCCAATACTCTCTGCACCATTTCCAATCAGAGAGTCAGCTGATTACACTCATTTCTAAAAACAAAAGCCCTGACAAATGCCCTTCTTATTTTGTTCATTTAAGATGTAAACAAAAAGTCTTATTTTGGTCTTATTCCATAATACGGTAGCTAATTGAATTTCAGATGAACAATGTGCTCTTTTCATTAAAACTCAATTCATAATTAAGCAATAAAAAATATACTCGAGGATGACACACTCATTGGGCTATCTTGCAAGTTAAATACATAGAAAATTCTATTTTGCCTTTGTTGGTCAAGTAATGGAAAATGGCAACAGCTTTCTAATTTCAAATACTACTAACTTAGTTGATGTGGGAATGTCTTTCTGTCTGCTGTGAATATCAATCTTTAAATAAAGGAGTTGTTTTGGCCCTTGGCAAACACTGTAGCCAGAGAAAGGAGCATAGAGGGCAGAGTTAGAGACAGATCGAGCCAGCCGCCCAAAAAGAAACATGTAAAGAACACAGGTGAGCCATGTGCCCCGTGGCAGACAGATCAGTGAAAATGGGTTAAGATGAAGGAGCTAGCTAGCATTGTGCTTGAGACATAGGCCAAACCGCATGAAGTTAATATGAGCGACTGAGTCATTTGGGCGGCATAAGCAGTGGCAGGCGGCTAAGTGGTCTGAGACGGCAGGTCTGTGGGTCTGGACCTCTGGCTGGACAGGGTCAGAAACCTCATTGTAACATTCAGTTTTTATGTGTAATTGAATTAATGTTAATTGAGTTGTTAACATTTATTTCATCCATACAAAGGTATGGGGTACAGTGTAGTAATTTCATGTTACACTTATACAACGTTATGAGGAAAAATAGTTAATATTCCCATCTCTTCACATTTTTAAAGTCTGCTAACATACAAAAATGCTTCCTTATGTAGCACAATGTGATGTTTCAATATGTGTATTCAATATGCACTAATAAAGTCGGTGTTTATCTTCCTGGTCTTCTACTCGGTGCATGGAGCCTTTGAATGATTCCTCATCATTTATTAGAATGGAGTGAACCAATGGGACTTTCTCCTTATATCAGTGTCCAGTTTGGGATACTTGCCCCCCCCCCATACACTTCCAAATCTCCAGTAATCTCTTTTGTACAATCCAACTACTTTTTTTAAAAATGTGGTATAAGCTGGGCAGTGGTGGCACACACTTTTAATCCCAACATTCAGCAAACAGAGGCAGGAGGATCTCTGTGAGTTTGAGGCAAGCTTGACCTACAAAGTGAGTTCCAGGACAGCCAGGGCTCAAAAAACCACACACACACACAAAAAACTCACTGTAAGGGGAAAACACACAGAATTTATCTTTCTACACCTGGTTTATTTCACTTATTATTATCTCCTCTGATATGGCTCCATCTGTTTTGTTGAAAATGATAAAAATATTATTCTTTTGTGCCAAAATAATATTCTACTATGAAAAAATATGCTTCATGTGAGACTTAAACACACAATCTGAGCATCACAACACCCTAAGTAACTGTCTCCATAGAAACACAATGGCAGTTGTTGCTCTGACCAGTAGACTTGAGATAATTTTTTAGATCTCTGTATTGGCTGTCTTTCTCATCGATCAATGTCCCTTCTGGAGGGACTTGTTTGGGCTCACAGTGTGAGGTTGAGAGTGCAATCCTTCCTGGTGGAGATGACACAGGAGCAGGATCCTGAAGCAGCTGCCCACATTTTACCACAGTCAGGAAACAGAGAAACCTAAATGTCCACGCTCTGCTTGATTTCTTTATTCTACAGTTTAGAACCCCAGCCCATGTGATGATGGTCTCACTTACATTTAGTGTGGGTCATTCCAACACAATTAAACCAAACCTGAAATCTCCCTACATACACTTCTTTCTTTCTAAGCGATTCTAGAACCTGTCAGATTGCAAATTAAGATTAACTATCACAGGCTCCATTTTTTCCTGTTTTCAAATACGTCTCTTATCTTGGCTTCCCATACAAATTCCTAGACAATGTGTTAAGACTGTGAAGCTGGGTAAGTTTAAAAACACCCAACACAAAAGACCTTAACTAACTCAAATACTTCCAATGGAGATATGTGAGACCCAACTAAATTAATATTGGTAATTTCTTAGAGGCCCTTTCTTTGTCATATTCATATATAATATATACAATAAGAACTATTATACACACTATAAAAACTATAAGAATATCATGAGATTGATGTTTGATATCCAAAATCATCATCCAAGCAAACTTTTCACTTACAACAAGGTAGATTTTGTATGACACAGAAATGGGAAGAATTCACATAAACTATTGTATAAACTGTATGAACCATATATTCTGATGTTGTGCGAAGAAAAGACTAATTCTCACTAAGCTATTAAATTTTACTTTTTAACACTAAAAGTCTAAGACAAAATTTTGATAGCATTCTATTTACCTAGAAGCTTTTTCCTGTTCTTCAATATTATAATTACTAAAAATACTTTAAGATGAGAAAATAAGGATGTAAGGTAAATGAAACTTTTATAAAGCTTCCTTATTTCATAAAATTTTAATTAACATTATATCCCCATATTTTTAAAAATTGCTCCTGGCTATTAAATATTAAATATACTTTTGAAAGCAAAGTCACATTGCAAATGTCGTAAGATTTAAACAAAACTCCAAGTCCTTGATGTAGTTTGGGCCACTTCAAGAAAACAAGCTGAAAAAAATTCACAAAGGATATAAAAAGTAACTTAGATGCATTAATATTTTCATAGGAATATATATTTCATGTTCCTCTATTGTGAGACCAATAGCTTACGAGACAAAACAGGTACCTCTCATACCTAACTTCAGGAGGAAAGTAGGCACTCAAATACTACCCAACATGGAATGGGTGGAATAAATACTTCCAAGTCACCTAATTACCACAACAAGACAGAAGGTACAAAGTATCTAAAAATGTGTTCAGATATAATGTTCAGTCTCATGCTGCCTTACTAATAAAGAATCAAGAAGACAATAGAAGATGGGGGGGTAGTTTCCTTTCTCCTGCTCATAAGACAAAAGCAACCCGGGGGTTGACAGGTTCGCCTCGCACTTTCGGGTCCCAGTTCATCACTGAGGATTGTCAGAACCCGAAGTCAAGAAGGAGCTCAAAACACAAACCATGGAGGAACACTGGTCACTCGCTAACTTGTGAGCTCAGCTTTAGCCCAGGGCCACCTGCCCAAAGCAGAGCACGGTCCACAGCAAAGTGGGCCCTTCTACCTCAGTTACCTGTCAAGATAACCTCCACAGGCCACCAAATCCAGGCAGTCCCTTAACTGAGACTCCTTTCTCGGATAGCGCCAGGGTCTAGAGTCTACACTGTGTCAAGGTGGTGCTTAAAGCTGACAGAAACATGACAGAAAAGAGAAATCAGGAAAAGAACAGAGGAGGGTAAGGCAGATGAGAGAGCACAGCTGTGGAAGGAGAACAGAAAGATGAGTGAGGGCCAGAGAGACCGGGGGGGGGGGGGGAATACAAAAAATGTTGGAGAAATGGAAATACAGGGAGCTATAGGCACAAAGGTTTACAAATACAGATCCACATCCTGCAGTCCAGCAGCTGTTTAAACTTCTCACTATGCACTTGTGAGATAGGAACTAACTAGTTAATCATCACTAGTTAACTAACTAACTAGTCCTGGGGATGCTTCTATTCCTTTTTTTCCCAAGCCGTATACAGTAAAGGACTCCAAAACATCCCTCAGGTACTATTCACTTAGGTAGCACTTAGCTCTACTCTGAAGGTATCTACTTACCTAATATAAAGCCGTCTTTATATAAGGTAAAAAGTGAAAAGCATATTTGCTGCCATCTAAATATGACAATATTGTTAAACCATAACATGTATAATTCCTAACACAATATATGTGTGATATAAAAGTCAAAATTATGCTTTAAAATTCATATTCCCTCTATTTTAAAATAGGGAATAATAACAGACAAATTCAAAAAGGAGCATTTTGAAAGCCAATATTCTGATGTCCAAATGAACTACTGTACTTTGGTGAACAATTTTCAATTTTGTGATAGCACTGCATTCTACCACTTAATCTTTCATTATTAATTGGAAGCATTTGATTTGATTTCACTGAATTAGCAGATGGATCTAGGAGCTGTATCACCTATAAACAATGTTCTGACTGAGGACCACAGATAAATGCACATGAGCTCTAATCTCCATCAGACTACTTCCTTCACATCCACAGCATCCCTGCCTTGCTTTCTTAAAAAAAAAAAAAAATGGAATGATAAGAGTCATTGCTATGACCGAGTAAGTGAATCACTATAAATAGAATCTCCATGTCAGTAATTTGTGTCTATATTTGGATTTCATGAGAAACTATTAGAGGGATGTTATAGAACAAGAATATGCAAGCTCCACCTCCCGAGAATAAATGGATGAAGAGGCAGAAGATCTAGGAGGGGGCTCCTCCCTGCTTAGTAGCCCTTCTCAGAGTTCTTATCCTGTAACCTAGGAGAACTATAAGGACACTCTCTCTCAGCTTGTCTGCCTCCTGAAACTGCTTCATCTGAAAGAATAGCTTTTCCTTTATTGTCATAGACATTGTGATACTGGAATTTGGAGAATCTTGTAAAACTAAAAATTCATGAGTCCCTTCATTTACATTTCATTAGTCATGGTCTAGACATCGAATTTTCATCTAAAACTCTCTTGTTATTTCCTTCTCTTCTCCACCTCCCCCCTTCTCTTCTTGCTAAAACTGGGCTTCATATTTCACTGAGAAAGTAGAAAGTGATCCAAACATGAATTTCTTCATGCTCTCACTATGTCAGCAGCCTACTGCATCAGAGCTGAAACTCTCTGCTTCCTCCTCCATGATCATGGAGGAACCCTCCATCTCCAGGAGTCGATTTTCTGTCACTGCAGAAAAATTCTGCATCTGTTTCTTATCCCCCTTCTCCATTTTTCTCCCATTCTATGGAATCATTTGCATTATAATGAAGTTATTCTACAACAGCTATCATTTTATGTCATTTTCTCCTACTGAACATTACCCTTCCCTCGCTGCTCACTCTTTTGTGGTAAAGTCCATGGGTGACAGTAACATTCACACTTTACCCACATAATGCCTTGTGAACCTCATTTCCTTGCTTCTTTATTATAAAAGAATCCCCCACTCACTATCATTTTTACAGCCATGATCTTGGACCTGACAATCACCCACTCTCATTCTATCTCCTTTCATTCACCACTGATGGAGACATTTAAAGACAATACAAAATCATAACTTAAATGCCAATGCTGAGGATAATGTACAAGCATCTAATCCAGCTGTTTCTTTTATAACAGAACCGGTGCTGTGACAGCTTTGTCAGCAAAAACTGATGACTTCACACACTTGAGTTGATGGGTAACTCCAATTTGGGGCCTTTCATCATTAATATGTTTCCTTACACATATTGTCAATAAATCATCCCAGCATAACCACACTTGTAGTGTAAAACACTTTATTTAAATGTTTTGCATAAAATATAGTTTCAAATCTGGAAGAAAAGGGCATTAATTGATAAGGGGCCATCCAAAATGCGAAAGCATCATGTGTAAATAGGAAAAGGAGACCCCTTTCCAATGAATCCCATGCACCTAGTTACAACTCAGTAGAAATCCTTCCCTAACCAGAGTCATGCTGTTTTCTCTTCTATCAACTATGAACAACTGTAGTCTCATTTTAAGATGTAAAGAATCTCAAATTATTTGACCAGATATAAATACCAGCTGAAACTGGTTGTCCTCATTTGACCAATAATATTTTGCTTTTGAACTACAGAATAAGGGTAATGCAATCTCTTAGCTAGACATAAAGAATTTTGTGGCTCATTTCTATTTATTCCAAAAGGAAAATTATTACCAAAGTTTGATTATAAACATGAGTAATATAAAAATATTATGTAGAAAGCACACTTAGACAACTGTATGCTGGCTATAAAATGTGTATTTGTAAGCAAGGGTTCTATAGACTCGAACTGAGCATGTGCCTAGGGCCACACAAGTGAAGAAAAGTATCATCTGGAGGCAGAGCATTTGGCTCCCTGGATCTGAAACCAGAAAGGCTGACATGAGAGAGTCATTTTAGGTGAACTTAACATGCTGACAAAATGTCACTTCCCATATTATTAACCTTAGTCCATTTCTAGAACTGCCCTGAGCAGTCACAGAGATACATGTGTCTCTTTGTAAATTGGAGGACTAATGCTTGCATTACAGGGACTGTCCCAAGGTAACCCTGGAGGGAATAAAAAAGTGAGAGTAGAATGCAAATTGACCTTCACTTTCTCCACAGAGTAACTGGTCTCATCATTTTAAAGTGCCAAATAAAACAGTGTTTTTAAGTACACAAAATAACAGTGCTATGTTGCTTACAATAACTATTTCTAAAATAATTTCATTTTTTCTTTGATAAAGCAAAGGCCTGCAAAGTATAAGTAGGTTTTATAATACATTTTCTAAGTTATAGCATGTCAAGAGTCTAAAGTGTTATGTTCATTAAGCCTAATTTATGTCTCTTTAAGTGTGTTCAATTGGTGATAAACCTTTTCAAGAAACAGAAATTATAGCCCTTTGCCAGTAATGTTTCATTAAATTAGTTGTCTGTGTCTTTAATGTAAATCTGTTCTTTAAAAAAGTTCTATTGAAGAGGGAGGTGTAGCTTCCCATGTATAGGCTAAACATGGAAATATGTTGATAATTAAAAACCTCTAACTGAAATATCAAGTGAGGTCAGGATGTTCTTTTCTAAGGAAAATGCCTGCCATCTGCCTTGTTTCTCAATGTCACTGGAACACTCCAATGTTATACTTGTTATCCAGGCTAAGTAGTAAATATCCTGCTTTTGCCCTCCAAAATAACTTGGCTTTACATTTGCTCATTTGAATTCTGCTATCGTTACTCTGTTCATCCACAGGCCACTCTCCTTAACTTGACCTATTTTCCCCAAGATACACTACTGGGGGAAAAAGTCCACTCCATATTCCAGCATATGTTCTTCCTCACAAAGATTTCTTTTAACTAAAATTTATGCCCTCACTAAACTGCATATAAACTTCATTGCAACAATAATGTCTTTGACATACATGCATACATATAGAGAGAGAGAGGTGTGTGTGTGTGTGTGTGTGTGTGTGTGTGTGTGTGTGTGTGTGTGTGTTTACCTTTTTCTAACATATTACTAGTCCATTGAGAGCAGAGGCCTCTGGTAGCCAAGCATTCAACATGGCCTATGTTGTAGTGCTTATAGAATGAACTAACTTTTCATACACCCTATGACACATCATTCAATGGCTAGGTATTTGTAATTTTATAAGACTAATCATGGATTACATCTTATACATCCTGACAACTCACGCTGATACAATTTACCCTAATTATAGTTCCAAGCATAATTCTCTTCCCATACTCAAACTAAAGAGTCTGTGTTTATACCCTCTTAAATTTTAATGTACATATTACCACATATTCTCAAGTATATTACCTCTCATGAGTAAATCTACTTCAAAAGATAAGATAGACTTACACTTTATGCTCAGATGAATGTGGCAAACATACCAATCAGGTGTCTTCAAATTAATAAGAAAATACATAAATACCTTTTCATTTAAACCAAATGCACATTTTATCTTGTCTAGCTTAAAATGAAGGGATATCATAGTTGGAATATCTAATGTAAATTAAACTAAAATATATGAATATAGGTGAAAATATTTCTCCTTCACTCAAGACTGTGGTGTCTCTGGGGAAGTTATAGTAGTTTTCAAATACTGTGTACACAGTAACCACATGGAGATGATGCAAATGACCAAATGATGGCCCTTCATTCTTGAAGGAAAATATACATATGCACACAGATATATATGGAAATGTAATGTTGACAGTTAAGTACA
Source organism: Phyllotis vaccarum (assembly GCA_033318265.1). Classification (NCBI taxonomy): domain Eukaryota; kingdom Metazoa; phylum Chordata; class Mammalia; order Rodentia; family Cricetidae; genus Phyllotis; species Phyllotis vaccarum. Next base: position 106,748,782 of record JARWLC010000006.1, on the reverse strand, counting down.
TGTTTGTTTGCTTTGTCATTTTGTTAATTATTCTCTGTGCGTGTGTGTGTGTGTGTGTGTGTGTGTGTGTGTGTGTGTGTGTGTGTATGTGTGTGTGTGTATGTGTGTATGGGTGCATACACACACAGACACATTGTACATGTAGTACCCATTGCAACCTAGGTGGATAGGTCAGAAATTGCAGGATCGGGTTCTTTCCTTTCACATGTGGGTCCTGGGAATTAAACACAAGTTGTCAGGCTTAGGAGCAGATGTTTGTTGTATGAGGTTTCTGGCCTAGACTTTCCGACTTAGCCTTGTGGCCCAGACCCGAAGACCCACATTCCATAGTCCCACTGAAACACACAGATGCTTTTATTAATTGTATGCTGATTGACCTGGGGCCCAGACATATAATCATGCTAACTATTTACCCTAAAAGCAACCCATGATTCTTATCCTGTTCAGCCATGCAGGCTCAGTACCTTTTCTCAGAGCAGCATAGCTGTCCTCTGCATCTGTTGCCTTGTCTGACGTCTCTGTGGCATCTCTGCTCTGTTCTTCCTGTTCCCAGAGTTTTCTTAGTATAGTAGCCCTGCCCACACTTCCTCTCTGTCTTCAGCCAATCAGCATTTTTATTAAACCAGTAGGCCAAACAATTATTGACAATGTAACAACATAATCCCACTACAGATGTCTTTACCCTAGGAGCTATCTCACAAGCCCCATACTTGAAAATAAACAAACCCAAAAACAATCACACCCAATATCCCACTTGGTTGGGTTATGACACTTAACAATGAAAATCATTAGAAGATAATACATAATATAAATGCATTTTCAGTGTTATGATTAGTAACAGAAGATTAAGTTATCTAAGAATTTTAAGACAGATTTGGGTGTAAAATCAAGTTTTTTTTAAGGAAAATAAATTCTACATTTCTTATGTAGTTGAGTAAGTTGAGTACGTGCACCCTAATTCCTTTCTGCCTCATGTACAGCTTTGTGAGTATATGCGGAGTTGAATAACTGGTATGATCTCAGAAGTGTAAAGATTCAAAAAGTAAGAAACACAGTTGGGCAGAGAAACAGAACCTGTTCATGTCAGGCATTCAGCCAATACTCTCAGGTACAGAAGCCAATAACCGTAAAAGAAGAAGCTCATATCAAATACATGTAATAACCTAGTTTTTTGTGTAAAAATAATATAAGAAAATAACAATCATTGGCTACTTTTAAACTATAAAAGAAATATTTAAATTAAAAAGCAACTAATTAGAGGAGAAAATAAGATCATCTTGGTAGAACTTTTGAGTAACTACAAGTTTTGTAAGAAAGATTCACAAATATATGCTTTCATAAACTAGAACAAACCAAAATCACAGTAAGATTAGAATTCCCAAAATTACAAGAAAAATATTCTGTAGTTTATTTTAGAAAAAAAAAATTACCAAAAAAAGTGTCTAAAATATAAAGCAATAAAACCAGCAGGTGAAAAACATAGAATTTAAGAATAGAATGTGAATCCAACATGCACCTAAGAAGAATCTTTAGTGGCAGCCATCAAGGGCAGTGAGGGTGACAAAGTAATCACATCATAAAAGTAAGTCTCAAGCCCAGTGATGTGGAAATGCCTTTCTGTGTGCTGTGAATATCAATATTTAAATAAAGGAGCTGTTTTGGCCTATGACAGGCACCATAGAAAAAGTAGAAGGAGAAATCACAGCATAGGTAGGAGAAGCAGGGCAGAGTCAGGCAGACCAAGCTAAAGCCCAAAGGAGCAACATGTAAGGAACACAGGTGAGCCACGGGCCATGTGGCAGACAGATTAATAGAAATGGGTTGATTTAAGATGTAAGAGCTAGCTAGCAATGTGCCTAAACCATAGGCCAAACAGCATAAAGTTAATATAAATGTCTGAGTTATTTCTGGGGGCCTGAGCAGCAGCAGGCAGCTAATGGGTCTGGCGCGTAGGTCTGTGGGTCTGGGCCTCTGGCCACCTGGGACCAAGAAACCTCATTGTAACAGCCCAGGACATGGATGGCTCTTGGGGGGTGGGGGGATGCGACTAGGGACTTTTGTTAAGGGCAAATGAGAGACAACCCCAAGCACATCCTCAGGAGAGCTTAGCACACAGCTCAGCACGTGCTGCTTCTGCTCCTCAATGTGCTACCTCCTTCCTGAGTAAATTTCATCTGTTTTGTTTCTTGACTTCAGTCATTTGCTCCACTAGACTCAGCATCCTTAATGTCACTGCCACACTGACAATTCCCAGGAGCATTTCACCATTTCAATGCCTCCTGCAAGCCTCTGTCCAGCAGACTGCTATCTGTTCAGTTATTGAAGTAGCATCTCAAAGATGCTTAACCTATCCTTCTCACACCATGCATTCAATCCAGCAAGACTAATATCAACCATAAATTTAGAAGAAAGTATGTTTTAAAAGAATAGCGATGTTCTCATATTTTGTCTTTGCCTATTTTCTTTCTCTCACGAGATCTTATCCAATGCAATACATTTATGAAGAACATGTTGAAAAGAGATGGAGAAATAGTTCAGTGATTAAGAGAAATGGCTGCTCTTCCAGTGGACCCGAGTTTTATTCCCAGCACCAACATGGCAGCTCACACTGTAGTATGAGGTTTCTGGCCTGGACTTTCAGGCCTAGCCTCAAGGTTTAGGCCCACAGACCCACAGACCCGCAGAGACACACAGATGCTTACTATAGTTTTAGGCTGATCGGTCTAAGGCCCAGGCATATAACTTGCTAGCTTTCTACCCTTCATTTAACCCATGACTCATCCTATTTAGCCATGCGGCTCGGTACCTTTTCTCACAGCATCATGGTTGTCCTCTGCTTCTTCTGGCTTTTCTCTGGCGTTCTGCTCTGTGCTTCCTGTTCTCAGAGTTTTTCTTAGTCTGGTAGCTCTGCCCACACTTCCTGCCTGCCTTCGGCCAACCAGCACTTTTTATTAAACCAGTGGGTGGGACAATTATTTACAATGTAACAACATAATCTCCCACAGCACATTGTTTGTAACTACAGTCCAGAAGATGCAATTGCCTCTTCTGGCCTCCTCAGGCACTGGGTACACATGTAGTACACACACATACATACAAGCTAAACACCCATACACGTAAAATATAACTTTGAAAAAAAATTTAAAGAACACACTGACATTTCTTGCCTATTGGTATAAGCATTGAATATTCAACAGTAAATAATACATATTTGAAGATTAGTAAACAACTGAAATATAAAAGGCATTATTTACTATATTAAACATAAGTTCTATATATCTTAAAAAAAAAAGTAAGGACAAAAGTCACTGGAAGCAGATTTGAAAAAGAATAAAGGCACAAAACATAATATGCTCTCATAAAGAAAAAACAAGAGATAGCCAAAACTGATATATCATAGAATACAATTTTTATGAAGGTAAGAAACAGAACATAAGAATACCCAAGCTGAAATCCACAACCCCTAAACATCTTGGGATTAGAAGGAAGTTAAGAGAGACATCCAGAGATTCCCCTAAGAAGAGAAAATAGAGATCAGCTTATCAAACTCAGGTCAATAACGGGTTGCAGCCAAGAAGAGTTGGAAACAAATCCTGAAAGAAGGAGATGCTTGAGTGAGAGGAGCAAAGAGGGAAATAAAAAGAGATGGATATCTCAATAGAGGAAGCCAATGTGTGGCTGGAAAGAAACTGAGTGCTAGGGAAATCCCCAAGAACTCACAGGATGTCCCTGGTCAAATCTCCAGACAATAGTGGAGGGGTGCCTGAGCAGGACTTCCCCTATGGTCAAGTGGGTGACTACTCTAGGTGTCATCGCAGAACCTACATCCAACAGGGGATTGGAGGTGGAGGCAGAGATCTATGGCTGAGCACTGGGCAGAGCTCCTGGACCAGTTGAGAGCAGGGGAGGAGAGTCTGTATGAGCAAAGGGATAGGGATTATGAGAAGGGTTCCCATGGTGATGGCTGGCTGGAGCACTGGGGAGCTCACCGAATCAGAAATTGCCACTGGAAGATCTAGAGTGGGAGCTGGGCCCTCCGGAGTGGGCAGCTTTCGACTGCCACGAGTGTGGAGCCATGAGGGGTGGGATCAGACTGCGTTCCTGTTCATGGGCTGGCACCTTGGAGACCATTTCCTATAGAGGAACCCCCAGCCCAGCACTGACTTTGGGATGAGTGAATCAGATGTTCCTGGAGTGGATGTGCTGCACTGGGCTGGCCTACCTTGGGACTTCTTGCTCTTTTGGGGGAGGGGATGGGTGGAAGGAGAGGGCGAGGCTGAGGGCTGACTGGGACAGATTGGGAAGAGGGAAGGGAGGGGGAGCAGGGGGATGCATTGATGGAGATGACATTTTTAATGAAAATAAAATAAAATTTAATTTTTTTAATAAAGAAGCAGACTGTTTCAGGTTTGTGTGGCAGAAATTAGAGTAAGGGGCAGGAACAAATGAGAGTTAAAATTCATACTTGTAATGGAGGAAAATAAATTCATTAACAAAGGATGCAAATAGTATTTAAAATTACACAGAAACTGGCCATAGAGTGGTTTAACATAATCACTTCTGATGAGTGACAATGATGAGTGGCAATGAAGCAAAATGTAATTTTATAATTTATCATCCTCTTCAATGGCTGCATTTCTGTTACAGGATATGTTGCTACTATAATATTTAAATGAGCAAACATAAAAATATTAATGAATGATAAGCAAATGACAATCTATATGTCTTATTTTTCATACTAATGCTTGAGAAGATGTATACAAGAAGTCCACAATCATTTATCTCCCTTTTGTACAAAGAGATATAAAGGACACAAAGTGACCTGGGATATACTAGAGCAATTTTTATATTCAATCAACCAATTAGTAGATTGGCTAACTACTATTCTGTCTACATATGCTGAATGCTGCATACACATGAAATAAAGAATTCTATAAAAATCTTTTGCGCAGAGAACCAAGCTCACGTACTGACACACCGTAATTTATCTACTCAACACACTGCAGTTTTGAACTCAGCAAATATTTCCACTGTCCTAACACTGCCTCTTGTCCTACTTTGGAGCTTATAAACAGGACACTATTTTTACCTCGAATAATGCATGGCTTGGTGGCCTGCAATATTAAAATAGAAGTCTGTTGTGTGCTTCATTTCATTGGTGTGCCCAGTGGCCTCAATCCAGTGTCCTACTGGGAGACAGTAAACACCATCCACCAAGTTGTTTTCATTATATGTGCAGCAACGGTCATGGTGAGGTCCATTTCCTAGAACAAGAAATAGCAAACAGCAAGTAAGTCAGTGTTTTGCTTAGACAACCATGAAATGGCTGAGACAAAATTAATAATAAGATGAAATTAAACATAAAGTCACTTAAATCACAAAAGAAAACAGCCACAGAAAAGTGGGAATTTGTAAAGTTGCTTATGAAAATCTTAGTGTCTTTGTTCCCTCTAAGTACTGCGTTTTAATAAAAAGCTGCTTATTAACTCTCAAAACTCCATGCACCCTCTTAGTACTCTACAACAAGCTATGACTCATTTTATAGCCCAATAAACTATTAGAAATGGTTTAATAGTCATTAATATGCCTGGATTCTGTGTAATCTTTATAGTATGCAAATACACTACTCAGGTCAAAAATAAAGTATCTTAGTGCCAATGCAAATCATAAATACATAAATAAAAATACATGAATAAATAGTAAAATAAATGAACACATCTCATTTAATTTGCAGATAAAACATAGATTAGTACTACTTAAAGATGAGGAAACTACGTCTCGCAGAGGTTAATTAGCTTACCTAAGCCCGCTGAATGTCTAAACTCAGTGTGATTATTAAGCTGACTCCACTGGACCCTCGCTTTCATGCAGCTGATGCCCTGATGCTACTTCTTCATACGCACAAAAGGCACACACTCCTCCTTCCCAATGCCATGGAGCAAAGGGGAAACAGAAGAGCGCATCTCTAAAAACACCATTTGCCTACCTTGCTGTTTTCTTCAATATCAGCCAGGCTAGATATTATGACCTCAATGTCTATGTCACCCCCAGAGTCCTATGTTGAAGCCCTTCCATCCCTTCTCCTTATAAGAACACAGCAAGCAGAGGCCATCTATGAACTGAAAGGTAAGCATTTTCTAGATGCTGAATATTCCTTGATCCTGCTTTTCTCCACCCACAGAACTCTGAGAAATATGTTTCTGATGTATTAAATCTTTCAGGCTGTGGAATTTATTATAGCATGGCAAATAAGACACTGGGACCTTTATTTCTATAAAAATTAATATTCATATTATATTATAATTAGAATTCACACACATATCTCATTTCAAATTATCTTCTGTATTAACAAACCTATTATATATTGTATATAAAACAAATATCTGTGATTTGTAAGAATTTGTTATGCATACAAAAATTTTGACTCACTTGCTATCTTTTAACTGAAAGTTGCTTGCATAAAAATCTAAAATATACTCCTGAACTAGTAGCTGATTTTCTAGAATATAACTGCTTCCTTTCAGCTAAGACACATAAAAATTACTCGCTTAAATCATTACTGATCTCCCTAGACAAGACTCTTCTCTTTTATCTTGATGGCTAAAAGGAACTACACTATCTGTCCCCTGAGTACCTTGATATTTAGTAGATGATATCCAAATGGACCAGCAACTCATCAACATGAATATCAAACAGAGAAGTATAAATAACAGTACTATTTTAACAACAAATGGTGTAAAATAAACAATATGTTTATTCCTTCAACAAATATTCAAGACAGGTAGTATGCAAAGCTGTAGTAAAGATTTAGATATTTAACTTAAGAGCAATTAAAAATCTTCAGTTTTCTGCAGCCATGTTACAAGACTACACTTTTATTCCAAAATGACTCTCTACTTAGATTGAAAAATTAATTCTGGAATGATGACTTTGAGAGTCCCAGAGCTTGGCCAATAGCTCAGTTTGTAAAGCACCTACATTGCCAAGCATGAGGACCCAAGTTTGATCCCGAGTGTTCAAGAGCTGACTCAGGAGCACATGCTGTAATCTCAAAGCTGGGAAGACAGAGATAGGTGGAACCCTGGTGTCCACTGGCCATCCTGAATGGCCTATTTGATGAACTCCAGGCAAATGAGAGACCCCGTCTCAAAAATGAGCTGCACTGTCCTTAAGAATAACATCTGAATTTGTTTTCTGATTTCTACATGCATACACATACATGTACATTTGATCCCACAAATATCTGAACACATGTGTACTTGCATGTACATGCACACATACAGAGAGAGAGAGAGAGAGAGAGAGAGAGAGAGAGAGAGAGAGAGGTGAGTACATTTATAAAATGACTGTGTTGGACCAGGAATGTGATGAGAGATTATTGTTGGTAGAAACAGAAAAGTTTGGGTAGATTCAGAAGAAAAAAGCAACTATTCTTGTGAATAATGAGACAGGGACAGAGAAGAGGGCAGGGGATCAGTTAAATTTCCAGTTAACAACATACTTCACTAAAATTACTGAGAGGAGCAGTCTGGAGGAGAATAACGGATTGTGAGTCCTACTCAGATATCCACAGGAGAATGTCAAAGAGAGCTGTAGCTATAGATGTGACAGCCCAACTAAGGACGTGGACTAGAAATAGCTACAACCATCTGTATATAAATGGCATTTAGGCATATAGATGAGTCACTGAAAGCAATAATGCATTAGTTCATACAATAGCTGAATAAGAAAAAGGACTTTGCAGACACACGGGAAGAGAAACTAAGGGCGGAATGGGAGAGAATGGAAAGGAACAGCCTGAGCTACAATGAAATATAGACTAAAGTAGACAAGGCACATGTGGTGTGAACAGGGCTGGTACATGGGAGGCAAAATTCAGTGGAGGAAATTATTCCATCCTAAACTAGCCCAACTGATTGATTTGTTACAAAGAACAGGTGTTAATAAAAGAATAGCTCATTCTCTGAAGTATCCAATATTTTATTAGCCTAAGAAAAGAACATATATCTCTCCGAGTGATCACCATAATAGACTTATGATGACTTAAATAATAGCTCCTAAATACACATAGTTATTGAGGAGCTAAAATATGGATAAATTATAATACTCAATAGAAATGTTAGATGTTATCTTCCAAAGAATTTTCCTCTGCTAAAATTTGTTTCTGAAAATTCATTTTTATATAGATGTCTTAGACATTTTTTACAGAGGTCTTTTAAACATAGTAGCCTATTCTACAAATTAGGTTACAGTGATTAGAGCATCTTTTAAAATAGAGTAGTCACCTTTCGAATTTAGCCAAGGAAATACCAAAAAATAGCAATAAATTTTATTTGGTGGAATTTCTATATCCAGGACTATGGAGCAGATTTTATTCATTCTTTTTCCTTCCAGAAGTAGACATTTTATGCACAGCAACATGAGAAAACATAGAACAAGGAGCAGAATCAGTTATCTGGGGACTCTGAAGCATAAGGTATAGCACATTCTTGGCTTCTGTGAGGTGTTCTTTGTTGGCTTTTCAGACCCCAGTGTCTTGCTACCACCATCAGAGACAGGCAGGGGAAAATACAGCAACTGAGTCTCTAGCAAGAAAAAGAGAGAGAGGGTGGCTCAGTAAAACAGACCTCTGTGTTGTATTGTGCATACAAATATGAGTGTGTGTGTGTTGTATATTAGTATACATTCATGATTTGTTATGTTTGTATACATGAGTTGTGTTTGTATATGTGTGCTGAGGTTTGTATGTGTTTGTGTTATATGTAAATATATGCGTTATGTTTATATGTCGCGTGTTGTATGTTTGTGTGTATGTTATATTTGTGTGCACTGGGTTTGCTTCCATGTGTGTTGCATGTGTGGAAATGTGTGTGCATGTATATAAGCATTGTATGCTTGTGTTATAAGTTTAGATATGTATTTGTGTATGTGCTACATATCCTTGTATGTATTGTGTGCTTATGCATGTTATATACATATGTGTATGTATGTGTTGTGTTTGGGGTTCTTATGTGTTATATGTTTATATATTTATGATTATGCACATGAGTGTACAGTTTCACTTGCCTTTGTGGGTAAGAAAAGGTCTCTCACTAAATCTACAGCTTGCCATTTTGGATAAACTAGCCAGCAAACTTCTACGGTCCTTCCACCTCCTCACCCTCAGGACTAGAGATGCAGATGTGCTGCCAGATCTGACTTTTAGACAGATCCTGGGCATTGAATTCACATTCTTATATGTGCACAGCAAGTACTTTAACCACTATACCAACTCTTCACCTCACACAACTGTAATCTTTAAATTAATACCTGCTTTGCTCCAGTCACACATCACCAAGAGTATGGACCTACACCTACCCACACAAGCAACAGCCATGTGTGATTCCACTGTCACCAGGCTGGAGTGAAGCACTATAAGCCAGTCACTAGGGTAGGACTAAAGAGGCCAAACAGAAGGTTCAAACTTCCAACAATTTTCTTGTTAGTTAGTGTTAATGGGGAAAAGGCAGAAAGTGAACTTCTACCTTTGTGTAGTCTGAAGTAGAAGTCTCATCCTTTGCCACTGAGTCAGCCTAGCAAAGGGTCAGGGTTGTCACCTCCTTCCCACCACCAACATGGAGCTCATATAGGGAACAGGAACAATGGAGACATTTCCACATCTCCAGGTGATGGGAGTATCAGTAGAAGCTTATGAAGACTTTAGACACCCACACATTGAGCAATAATGTGACTCTAACCCCTTCATTTCCATTAGAGACTGAATAAGGAGTCTTAGTAACAATACAAAATCTTCACACTCCTACTGAAACAGTACCAGAGAGGCCAAGTCAAAAACAAATCACGAGATCCATAGCCTCATTAGGTATTACCCCAAACGTTCAATTTCCAAGCATAAGCAACCCAGTGTATCCAGAACCATGACAATCTCAAGCTTATTTCTTAAGGAAGATGCTTGGTGGATTCAGATACAAAGGTGACAGATTATAAAAACTCAACTGTCTCTTATGACCAGTTTCAAAGAAAGGAAAAATCAGAATGTACCAACAAAGAAAAAGATAATGAAAATCAAAATGGAAATTTTACAACTGAAAAAAAATAATGGAGATAAAAACAAAATTCAGTGGATAAACTTAAGAGTAAAATGGAAAGATGAATTAATCAGCTAACTTCAAGAGAATTACAGAAATTACCCATTTAGAGAAAACAGAGAAAAAGATAGACAAGCAATCCTTAAAGATGTTTACTATTGCCCAGGAAAGACTCCATCCTGCCTGTCTCTGTTCTGAGGAGCAGTAGGCAATTTTCTCCTTCTAACTTCTCTCCCACCGAAGTGTGCATCTCCACCTCATAGAAGACTCTGGACATGGACATGAGCCTCTTAGGCCTCAGAACTCTCTTCAGCTGTGAATTAAAGGTTTACCAGGATTATCACTTTAAGAAGGACAATGATGAGGATAAACACCAGTTTATCACTAAGAACAGCTAGTTTGGGGGCAGGGGCAAAAGATAAATTAGAGGTAGAAGCAATGAACTGTGAAGGCAGTCCAATTAAAGTAACTACAACCAACAGTTTCCCTTGGGGACTTTGAAATTACACCAACTGAGGTCTTAAGGTTGAAGTGTAGTTCAGGGACTTGCACATTAGTGGACAGCATGTGGTAGTTATAGAGGAACATGCAGAGTCAGAAGATAAAGGTGAGGAAGATGTAAAACTCTTAAGTGTGCCTGGAAAGCAACCCGCTCCTGTAGGGGGTGACAAGGTTTCACAGAAAAAAAAAAGTAAAATGTGTCAAAGATGATGGTGGTGATTTTGCTGATGAGGAAACTGAAGAAATCTGTATGAGATACCCCAGTCAAACAATGCATAAAAATCATACCAAAATGAAAAAAAAAAAAAACCTTAAAACCACCATCACAAAGATCAAAAGAAGGTCTACAGTTCTTCAAAAAACAGGGAAAAAAAATTCCTAAAACACCAAAAGGACCTAGTTCTGTAGAAAAACATTAAGGCAAAAATGCCAACAAGTATAGAAAAAGTGCATTGAACAGTCCTGAGCACCAGTGATAAATTAGGGCCCAAGATGGGGAAAGAGGAAAAAGAGAAACAAATACAGTCCATACAGAGTACCATCAGCCTTCCAGACTGAAGCCTGCTATTTTTGCCTCACTCCCCTTTCCGGGCTGGCCATCCCCTCTTCCCCGCCCTTGAATGCTGAAAGCAGCCTCCTGTTTTCCTAAAGCATTTATTTTCTCTTTCACTCCTGTGGTGTAGGAAACTTCCCTGCTTTCTACACCTGTGCATTTACCATATCTCTGACCATGTTTTAATAGCTTTGTATCCTTAGCCGCTTGATAAATTTTTGAATGAACAACAAAAAAAATGATGTTACTACTATAACAAAATATTTAACCTTCCTACAAGACAGAGAAAAAAATGGCATTGAAGAAAACACTTGAATAGATTATGCCTCAAACTTGTGAAAGTGTCAAGTAACATAAATACAGATAATCAGGGTAATCAAAAGAAACACATACTAAGACACATGTTGCAGAGAGTTTTTAAACGTAGCCAGAGAACAGTAATAAAAGCAGTGCCAGCCTTGAGTGTATGCTTGCCTACAACCTCGGAAGTTTGCACTGGGATGTGGAAGCAGGAAGAACGCAAAGTTATCCTTGCTACAAAAGACTTAGGGAATAAGAGAAGAAAGAAGAAAGCTGTTCTAATGTCAGCAAATCGGCCATTAGAAGCCACACGGGCCAAAGACATAGCACGTTTCAAGTGCTGAAAGAAAACTATTCACCATCAATCTCTTACTCGGTAAATCCATCCTCTAGAAACAACAACAACAACAAAATACTCAATTAAATAAATTTAAGAAATTTTCTTTCTAGTTGAACTACTTTTAAAGCTAACAGAGGAGCAGAAGAAGGCAAGGTATGGTGGTGAGAGCCTTTAATACCAGCACTCAGCAGGCAGAGGTGGATAGATCTCTTTGAGTTCAAAGCTAGTCTGGTCTATATCATGAATCCCTGACCAGCCAGAACTACAAAGTGAGATCCTGTCTCAAAATAAATATGAGAGAGAGGAAGAGAGAGAAACAGACAGATGATTGAGATAGATAGATAGATAGATAGATAGATAGATAGATAGATAGAAAGAAAGAAAGAAAGAAAGAAAGAAAGAAAGAAAGAAAGAAAGAAAGAAAGAAAGAAAGAAAGAAAGAAAGAAAGAAAGAAAGAAGATAGAGATAGATGGCTTGAAAATCAAATTTTTATCTGGGCATATTACCTCTCCAGACTAGACTGGTCAATGTCAATTATTTATTACTACTAATTAAAAAAATAAACAGTTCATAATGTTGAAATAAAGACAAACCAATCTATATTATTGCTTAAAATGTATAAAGGGGTTAGTTAAATTAACAAAGCAACAAGTTCCTTAGAATGTATTTGGTCACCTTCATATTGCTGATTAAGCCAAATCAGGTGAGTCTAAAAAAAAAATGGGGACTGGTCCCCAAATCTAAAGCTCCACTGCCTACTACAGAAGCAAAAAACCCAGATTAAACACCTCATTCTCCGGGGTTTTATAAGGCTGAAGAGTCGGGCTAAAGTAAGTTTGGTTTTTATAAACTGAAATTATGTTAGATAAGCATCATTTATTGGGTAAATGGAGACTTCTTAAAGCAGAATAAAGTGTATTTATTATTCATCCTATTTATTTAAATACATCTTCCTTGGAACTTAATTACTTTACAGTTTTTACTTTTAGCATATGAACACAAATCCTGAACCTAACACATTAATCTCTAATTTTAGCTACTAATTCACCCCATCTGTCCCTGCTTCAGAAACTATTAGTGAATAAAGTGGCAAAAATCATGGGAGAATTGTTGCAAACTCTCTGGCATTTTAATATTGTTCTAATGGCAAAGAACAGAAAACAAACATCTGAGGTGTGGGTTTCAGCTGCTTGCTCTTTGAAAGGGTGGGTCAGGCTGTAGCAACCTCAGTAAACCAAAATGTGACAGGAGAAAGCAGCTGAGGTTGGCTGCAGTGATGGAGAGAGCTGGAGAGGGCTGGTTGTTCCACATAACAGGATAAAGGGCTCTGGTGAAATTAAAGGACTGAATAGAGAAAGCTGTGCAGAGGATGAAGAGAAGAAAATGTTAGCACAAAAAGAAAGAAGAAGAAATCCAGTTAGCAAACTGTCTGGGGTGGAAATGGGATGACAAAACCACCAAAGGGCAAGCATTGTGCTGTTTAATTTGATGTTGCCTGTGTTGTAATTTCCTCTTTTCTCCAACCTTTATTGTAACCCATATTCCCACAAAGAATTATGATGTGAAGAGACATTTTATGTAAAAAACTAAAGTCTTCACTTATGCTGACTTGCTCTATACAAAGCTACAAGAAACCGTATTTGCCTGGCTGAGAAATATCAAAATAATAAAGGCAAGGATGGCTCTGAGGATATAAACCCTTCTCCTATGCTATCGTCCAGAGAAGGTTTCCATCCTACCTCACCTGTAGGATCAGAGAGTAGATTATCTTCCATATTGTAGGGAGGAAGGCCAGCACTCAAAGGTCACCCTCGGTGGAATGCTCCACACGTTTCAGAACCTACACAGTGCTGCAAAGGAAAGCAATTACAACAGAAAATCCCAAATATGACTTACATAGAACATTTTTACTTGTGGTATTTTTATCTCATTAAATTATTAAATCATTATGATGCACAAATTAAATGCAAAATTTAAGTAAACGCCATGCCGTATTAATGGCAAAAGAAAAACTGAGGGATAAAAATTATCAAGACAAAGACCCATTAGGAGATGAAGAACGTTCGTCTGTTCGAGTACGGAGTTTTAAAAGTGCAGCTCACTTATGAAAATTTTGCATTGAAATAATTATAGGATTACATTGATAAATACTAAAATTATTAGAATCTGATAATTAAAATGGAATATGCACACACAGGAAAGTGATTTCAACAAAGATACTCAGAACACAAAGTGGGGGAAAAAACAACAATCTCTCCAACAAATGGTAAGAAAAACATCAGAAAATTCACATGCAAAAGTATAGGATTACATATTGGAGTAAACGATTACATGACCAAAAAGCAACAAAGATGACAGCATCCCCATCTAAATCCCAACGACATGCTTCACAGAACTACAGAAAAGCATCCCAAGATTCCAATGGAAGCACAGAAGGCCTTAGCGAACTGAAGCAAAACAGAGGGTATCATGTACTATATTTGAGTATATAACAGAGTCGTAGAAGCAAAAGCAACATGGTGCTGGGACAAAAACAGACATTGGAACACAAGGCTGAGAAACATGGTAACAGTCTACTACTTGCCAAGTCTCAAAGGCATCCTTTAGAGAAAAAGGACTGACAGACAGTGCAGGGAAACTTGCTTCCTCCATATGGGAGAATGAGGCTGGATTGCAGTGGATTATGTTCTGGTACATTTGTCCCTCCTACTGGTTTAATAAAATGCTGACTAGCCAGAAGGCAAACAGGAAGTGTAGGCGGGGTTACCAGACTAAGAAAATTCTGGGAAAAGGAAGAGTCAGTGGGAGATATCAGCAGATGCAGAGAAAAGAAGGTAAGGATGATACTCTGAGAAAAGGTACTAAGCCACTTGGCTAATCATGGGTTAGTTTAAGAGTTAAGAGTTAGAAAGTTATATGACTGAGCCAAAAGCCAATCAGCATAAAATTCATGTAATCTTCTATGTAATAATTTGGGGCCAATCAGCAGCAGGGTTGTAAGCAGATCCAAACCTCAGAGCTAGGCCAGAAAATCTGGGCCAGAAACTGCTTATTACACTGGATTAATATCCCTCACCTTTCATTAAAAAAAAAAAATCCAAAATTAATCAACAACCTTCATGTAAGATCTCAAACTTTCAGACTGCTATAGGAAAACATGGATTAAAACACTTCATGATATAAGGACAGGGGCTGGATTGGTGGATCAGCAGTTAAGTGCTCAGACTGTGCTTCCAGAGGACAGGAGTTAGTTCCTAGCACCTGTGTCAGGCAGCTCACAGCCCTCTATAACTCTGTCTCTAGGGGTTCAGATTATATCTTTTGGTCTTCCGAAGCACCTTCAGTCACATGCACAAACGCACACATGCACACTATTAATTCAAAAATAAATCTTTGTAGAGGTTTACGTGTAGACAGGATTCCAGTAGCATAGGAAATAATGGCACAGTGACTGACAAATGGGATTGTGTAATGTCATGAAGCTTTCACAAAGGAAACAATCACCTGAGTAAGGAAACAACATAGAGAATTAGGGAAAAAATTGCCAACTACACGTTGGGTAGGGGATTAATATGCCTCTATATGAAAAGCTGTAAAAATTAAACACCTAAAGCCCAAGTCATCCAATCAATAAATGAGTTAATGGACTGAATAGACAGTTCATAAAAGAAGAACTGCAAATGGCCAATAAATATTAGAAAGGGTTCAATAGCTCCAGCCATCCAGGAAATGCAAATAAGAACTACTATAAAGATTCTATCTCACCTCAGTCAAAATGGCTTTCATCCACAAAACAATGAAGGCGTAGGAAGACAACTGGATTTATGAAGTGTTTGTCACACAAGGTGAGATCCCCAGCACCCACACAAAAGCCTGGCACAGCAGCTCATATTTGTAACGTCTCACTGGAGGAGGAGACATCCACAGATTCCTGGATAACCCTGGCCAGACTGCTGAGCTGAATCAGTGGACTTCAGAAAAAAAAAAAAAAATTCAAAAAAAACATATACTACAGATACACCCCTCTTGAATACATCTGAAGGAGTCCAAGTCAGCATGCCGCAGAGATAATCGCACATCCATGTTAGAGCTCCACTATAAAAAATGCTTATGTTATAGCTGTAAAATATACAACGGCCAGGAAATGGAGTGATCTAGCTAAGTCCCTATCACCTGATGAACATATAAGAAAGAGATGGTATGGTACACAATAAAATTTCCTTCAGTTGTAAGAAAAATGAAAACATGACATTTGTAAGAAAATGGATGCAATTAGAAATCATTCGTTAAGTGAAATAAGCCAGACTTCCCCCACACACACAAAAAAACCACATTTTTCTCATAAATAGAATTCTCAGATTCAAAATGATAGTGCGTTTGTAGGTCACAAAACTAAGAAATTGATCAAGAAAGAGATCTTGGGGCGGAGGGATACAGAAGAAAATATGATGAACAAGGAACATAAGAATACACAAAAGAGGTATCTACACTCCTAAATCCCCTACAGCACCATTCATGATAGCCAAAATATATCATCAGCCTGGGTGTCCATCAGCACAAATAAAGGAAATGCTGTTCATATCTATAAGGGATTCCATCCAACATTTACAAAAAAAAAAAAAAAAAAAAAAAAAAAAAAAAAAAAAAAAAAAAAAAAAGATGACCCCATCATCTGAAATAACATCCATTAGCCTGCAATAGCTTATGCTAAGCAGACTAGACAGGTGCTAAAAGACAGCTGAAGATCACACTCACGGGAAGAATCTAAACAATCCGTACTCACAAAAACAAAAGGTAGGAGAGTGGTTACCAGAGGCTTGATGGATCAGGAAGACTGATGGGAGTTTGCTCAAAGTGCACACATTCACTCAGACAAGAGCAGTAAGTGTTTTAGGTCTATCACATAGAAGGACGGTAATAGTAAAATGTTTGTATTTAAAAATTACTGGAGTAAATATCAAAAGCTTCTCCATAAAAATAGTGATACATGGTATTCTAGCTAACTTGATTTATTCAGTCATTTGTGTACATAAATGTAAATATCACATTGTTCTATGTAATTGACATAGCTGGTAATTATTCATTTGAAACACTAATAATAAAAATCCATGAAAACAATATTTTAACAAAGCTATCCTTTCAAGTACCAGGGGAGGAAAATATTAATCATGATAGGGTCCTCACAGTAATAAACATTTGGTACAATGTTCCGTGTATGTGTTTCAAGGTAGAAATTTTACTGTTGCAAATGCACTGCTTTATGGGGAATAAATGTACAATGAATGTGTAATACATAATCATCAACCTTTCGGTGCATCTGTACATGGAAACTTGTCTGGCCTTTTTGGCTGCAAATGAGCCACACAACCTTAAAGCAATTACTTGACAGAATTACAAGTTACAGGAATAACAGCTCTGGATGGAATTGGTCTGGCCTCATTTGTTCTCATTAGCAACCACACTTTGGATTCCTTGAGAAAATAACTAAGTCCTTGAGACAGTTGTTTAGAAGCCTGCTGCAGTGCTTTGCCTCTCTCAGGTAAGCCTGCGGCATATAGAAAACACAAACAAAAACAAGCAAGCAAACAAACAAACAAAAAACAGGAGGCATGGCCAGCATAGCTCAGGCTTGGACTCACTACCTGACTTCAGAAAGACTCTCCAGGGGAAAACTCCCAAAGAACCTAGATCGGTTTAGCTCAGAGCTTTAAGAAAATGCTTCATTTTAAACATCTGTCAAGTAGGCCAGACAACATCAGAAATGAAATCTCTGTGATTAGTGAAATGGGGATAGTGGGGCTTTTTTTTCCTACCTAAATAAAACATGATGAAGAAGGCAGTCATAATGGGGGTGAGGGATAACTTCTTCCCAAGAGATATTTACTAATCACTTAACATCTCCTGGATTGTGTCTCTCCAAATTTCACATACTGAATCCTTAGCTCAAGTAGCTCATATTTGGAAACTGGAAATAGTGAAGGTAAAAATGGACTATGAAGGGCAGGCTATGATCTAACCTGTCTCAAGTCTCTATCAGAAAAATAAGAATAGCAGACCCTAATCCTTCTCTCCCTGACATCTCCTCATATAAGCATTGAGAATATAGTCATGTGCAAGCATGGATGGCTCTACCCAAAAGCCAAACCTGCTGACATCTCATACAGGATTCATAATGACTCATCTAGTCATTAGAACTGCCGGAAAATAAATTTCTCTTGTTTGAGCAACACAGCCTGTGTTCCTTGCTTACTACAGTCCTAGTACACTATTACTCTTATATACACAAAATAATCTAGAGTTTATTCCAACTAAGAGCAATGTTGAAAGCTATTATTATTGTTATTATTATTATTATTATTATTATTATTATTATTATTATTATTCACCCCTGATAGTTGAGGAAGATTTGAAGTTTAAAACATGACTGCTACCAGGAATGGACTTGCTGATTAGACAAAATTTTACAAGGCAACTATTATTTAAATGAGTTAAATTATGAAATTGTAAATTGTATAAATGATACACAGAATATCCAGGGATTGTAGAAAAGCTATGTCTCAATGGCATTTTCCAAGAGCGGACTACAAAGTGTTGTTGAAACAGGTTCTTAGAAGCACTAGCTCAATATAAAGAAAATTATGATAGTCTTTCATAGATGGAGAAGGCTGAAGGTACAACACACTGGGGAAGGATGCATCAGTGAGAGCTAGCTAGAACTTAGGGTTTGTGATAAACGGGTGATGGGTCTTTGGCTGTGACTGGAGGGTATGATGAGGTGCACAGCAATGTATGAATGAGAACAATTCAAAGCAGACAATGAAACCAAATTAATCCAAGGGGTGGAGAGAACAAACTTATAGTCCACACTACATATTACTTCCCAAAGCAATACAATAAATAATACCACTGTATTTCATTGCTTGAGTAAGGAGAAAACTGAATGGCCTCTGCCTTTATCATTAGGAAGGCATACTCACGAGTTCTTTCACTATAATGAAACACCTGAGATACTTAGCTTAGAGAGTATGGAACTTTGTTCCATGGTTCAGGAAGCTCATGTCTAAGAATGAGCCAGCTCATTAAGTGTTCTGGCCTCTGGAAGGGGTACCATATGGCAATGGTGAAGAGGCTGTGCTAAAGCAAACTGCTTATAAGCCAGGAAGCAAGAAACAGGAACAAGAGGAGGAAACCAGAGTCACATTACTCTAATCAAGAGTAAATTCCTAGTAACCTAAAGGATTCTTAAAAACACCTGCCAGTATGGCTACCTCGGGGACCAATGTTTCAAAGCACCAAGCCAAGCTATGGGAGAGATTCAGCAAATTATACTTTTATCCATCAATTACATGTCTATTTAAAATTAACCACAATATCTGAGTTCTCCTCGTATAATTTCTAGACAAAATCAGAAACTTAAATTCTTCTTAATAGTTTGACTCACGGCATCAAATCTAAATTACTAATAGCTTATTCAGAGGAAGTGAAATTTAGTAAGAAACCAAAAGAATTGGACACACATTATCAAATGGTCAAATCACTTGGTAGCAAATTGTACTGTGGTTCAAGAGATAAAATAAAGAAGGCCAGTTTGCTGGCATGATCTATTCTGAATGACAGGAGACATTTGCAGGATTCTGCATTTACTGTCTATGTTTCACACAGAGATGGTTATTAATGAGCTGAATAAATTTTTACTTAATTGGTCCAATATATTTTAATGTTGGTGTTTCTATTGCCATTAAAACAATTTTATGGTCGTGTCTAGACTTGCAATTGCTCTCAGATTGATGGGTCATTTTTTTTTCTCTCTCTCTCTCCATCGCTCTCTCAGAACTGACTAGTGATTGTGCTGTGTTTTATCACAATAACACAAATCAAAGTTTAAAAAGTAGATACAACACTCTCACTGGTATTTCTCACTAAATAAAGCAATGTTAGGTCTATGAGATGACTCAGCAGGTAAGAGCACTTGCCACCGAGCCTGCCAGCCTGAGTACCATTCCTGAGAGCCACATGACAGAAGGAGAGAACCAACTCCTAAAAGTCATACTCTGACCTCCATCCACGTGCTATGGCACAGAAGTGCCACATACATACACATGGGAACACACAAAAAATAATTAATTAAAACAACCTATCTGACAAACCTATAAGTCTATCAAAAAGCGTCCGTATCTCCCCTATGTATAAACAGCTTCACTAACAGCAATGAACCACGTGCCAGTGTCCTCCTAGGTAGCTGTACCTCAGTATTTGGATGCAGAGAGCATAGAGCCAGCATACTGACCCTGGGAATTCCTAAGAATCTGAAGGATTCTCTTGTTTTCAACTCTGCCCTAACACAGCCTGGCAAACATTCATTTTAGGGGACTCACAGTAAGTACTCTGGCATGAGATATATCTTCAATTAAGTGTTTTTTTACAACATAGATTAAGTAGTTTAATAAAACATTCCTTTCAGTTGATCTAGTTCTGCTTTCAAAACCATCTGTGTTATGCTTCAGTTTCTGCCACATGATATATTTCATGTGTATTATGGACGTGCAGCTACAGTGAGCATCACACAGACCCTGATCTAGTTACTGGAAAGAAACTGGAAATGCAAAGCTAATTGTGATAGTGGACTGAGCTTTTAAATACAATTCTTAAACACTAACTTATTCTTGAAAAAAATAATAGACCACATTATTTTAAAGCTTTTCAATGAGATGTTATATAAAAGAGGGTATATTAACTAGGGAGTTCAAGTCATACAGAGATTTTTTTTTAATCTCATGATACACTGCATTTATGAGGATGGCCATCTAAAATCAAATCACTACTAAGGTTATTATACCTTGTTTTTTGTAGTAGACTCTTGCTGTTTGTACAATGATGAAGTTGCCTAACAACACATTTCCAGAACATATCTGTAGATAAACATTATAGGACTAATTTAGATTTTGCTATAACACAGATTTAGGACTATATCTGAAAAAATTAATAGTGCTGACTTAAATGGAAGTCTGTACTATAGAATGATGATAGAAGCCCAGACCAGTCAATACTAGGTTCTTTGTCAAATCCAAAGCTTGTCACCCTGAATACACAGACTCTGCTGGCATTCTTGTCAACCCATCCTTAGAGGGTGACCCCTCGGCTTCTTATCTGGAACCCTGAAGAAAAGTGAAGCACAGGTCAATTAGTTAAATGTGCCTTTTTATGAGAAAAGTTGATGCTTTGGGGCAACTTAGTCCAAAAGATTTTACTCATCACATTGCCTGCAATCAATGGCATCTATATATAGGTCAATCGCTAAGCATGGGAGTAAGATGAAAATTTTGTTAGCTATGGAAAATGGGGAGAAGTAAGAGCTTCCTGTGGTAAGTACAACATCTTTCACAATCAAAAAATCTTTAGGACAACATGACCTAATTTGTTTATTATTACTACTATGTATGTGTGTGCATATGACTCATGATTGGTGTGTTCTTCTGCTACAGAGCACATAGAGAGGTAAGAGGAAACCTCTCAGGAGTCCGTCTCTTCTTTCTCTGTGGAATCCAAGGATCAAAGTCAGGTTGTCAAGCTTGAACAGCAGGAGCTTTGACCTGCTGAGTCACCTCTCCTGACCACCAACATATCACACACAGTTAGGTATATATAACTTCTAGTCAAGTAAGTCAATAATAAAATAATATCACTTTAATATACTTGATAAGAACCAAGGGTACTTGTACACATAAAACAGATTTTTATCTATGTTTACTTTCATAAACTCTTTGCTGTAACACAGGATTCTCCTCCAAATCTGAGCCTTAAGCCACTCCCCCAAATCCATCCTCTCCTAGTTTTCCACTGTCCCCACTACCTATAGATTGAGCCTCCAGCATGCTAGGCAAGTGCTCCCCCACTGAGCTCTTTCCCCAGATTACTTTCTAACTATTTTATTTAGAGAAAGAGTTTTACTAAGTTGCCCAAACTGGCCTGAATTCATTCAGTAGCCTAGTAAGCTCCAAGTTTATGATCGTTCTTCTACAGGCCTCCTAGCATCTCGGAATATCAATCAGACTATGTCGCCCGTCCCAGCTATGCCACCGTTTCTTTTAAACTGCCCTTTCTATGGCTAGCCTGCCTCCACCCAACACTACTGTTCCCTGTTACTCTTCATTTGGTAACACCTTAATATTGCATTTGTCCTCAGTACTCCACTGGAGACTTTAAATAAAATCATCTCTTAAATGCCACATTAATTTTTCATCTTTTTTTATCTGCTTGTAATATTCACAACCATGACATCTGGGAAAGCCCTCCTCTATGCATGCATCATGCTTTTGTCCTAGAAGACCTCAAGTTCAATCTCATGATTTAGACTCAGACGTCATTCCAAGTCATTCAGTCACCCCTCTGAGTCTAGGTCTAGGGATGCTCATGCTTTTACATAAAGGGGTGCAACGTTTACATAAAACGCACATCCTTGGTATACTTCGAGTTTTCTCTAGGTTTTTTATGCCACTTAATATGGCCTTAAGGTGACATGAATAGTTGAAGCACATCATCATTTAGGGGATGAAAAAAGGGAAAGAAAAGCTCATACATGTTCAATACAGATGCCAGCTTTTCAGAGAGTTTGGACTCAGGGCTGGTTGGTAGACTCCAGATGTGGAATGTAACAATGCAAAAGGCTGAGTGTGTTGTTTACTGTTTGTACACAGTCAGTAATGAGGAAATCATTTAAACAACCTGTGATTGTGTCTTCTCATTTGCAGAAAAAGGACAAATAGTCCTAACAACTTCATGGGGTTGCTATGAGGGAATCAATTAGATAGTCCATTAAAAGGATTTCACACAGGAACTAACACAGTTGGTGTTCTGCAACTTAGTAACAGCTCTTAGCCAGGATTCTTCTTGCACCAATCCCAACACTTCTAGCCTGCATGAAAATCTGCGCACTGACTTGCAGAACTTGAAACGCACTGTTCAGATGATGTGGACAACAGTTTTGTAAAGACTGTGTCTCAAGACAAGATCATAATAACAGTAACTCTTTATGGACTCGTGTGACTTTTTTTTCCCCAGTAATTCATCTAGTTTACAAAAATTTCTGCCCAAACCATGGAAACTGCTCCTGAAAACTGAAAAGTAATTAAAACTCCAAAATCTTTCCTCTTGATTATAGTAAAGATAAACAATCTTATTTATTATTCTTGCAAGATAATGAAAATATAAGTTCACTTCTAGTAATTTCTTCTTGTTGATTTATTCTTATTTGAGGGACAACATATTTGAATACTAATTCCCTCAAACTCTCCCTATTTTCTCTTTCCAGAAAACTTGACACATGTCCTTCTTGATGATCAGGTGAGCAGGAAGAGATTAAGGTCACTCTGGCTCTTACTTTATGTCCACGCTGATATATTAATCAGAGCGCTGGGGATCCTACAAGTTCACCTTCCATGACTCTACTTAACTAACTCACTGGCAAGCTCCTCCATTTTAAAATTTAAAGACAAAGAAATTGTGGGAGGTCTCTGAAATCCTTTCCTGAAAATGGAAGCCACCATTCTTAATACATTTTACCCTTTTACAAACAGAAACTGGTGTTTTATCAGAAATAAATTCAAAGGTGATTTTTAAAACATCAGGAATGTATAATGATGGTGAAATTGAAGAGGTTTTCCACCTTATATAGTATATAATATCCTTTATAAGCAAATGAAAAATTGTAAACTAACCTCATCATAAATGTGTTTGAAAGACTTACCCACATAGTGTCCACAAGTCCCAATAAGACAAAAATGTAGTTCACAAATTTAACAACTTTGACCGAAGAGACAAAAGAAAAACTGGTCTGGTGACATACACCTGTGACTCTGTAGGATTTAGAGGTATACTTGATAGAATCAGAAGCCAAGGTCATTCTCCTCTCTCCTCTACATAGTGAGTTTTAGGCTAGCCTATATATATAGGATGTCTCAAAAGGGGGGGGGGAGGTGGGAAACAAGTATACTCTAGACATTTTAAAGTAAAATTTAAAAAAAAAATCCTTCCTAAAAACAGCAAAAAATGTATTTGGCAAAGGTAATTAAGATTTTGGAACATGTCTCGGCTGTTTAAAAGCAAAGAAAACCTCGATCTGGATCAAATTTTATAAATAACTATAAATAGCCTAATTTTTCAAAGCAGCTATTTTCTCTTAGATAAAATGCAGTACCTGTGGTGGTATTAAAATTGCCCCTGCTTGAATAGACACTAACAATCATTACACTACTGAATGACTTTAATTTTTTTTTCTTTGTAACAGGAAAAGAATGTTGTAACACACATATGTTCACTCATAGTGAAGCCTTAATGTCAACAGACACTAGCAAAAAAAAATCACTGATCAAAGTTCACAAGGCACTTTTCTCTTGCAACTCATATCACCGAATTAATTCTCCAGGAAATTCTGACACAGAGCAAACCAATATGAAACCAGAATAAAGCATTTCTCAAACATGTCATAAATATCAATGCCATATGTAACGATAATGGGATGATCTGATATGAGCACAGCCAGCATCATTGTCAGAAGCATCCGCACAAAGGAGATGGCTCAGTGGACAGAGGGCTTTCTTCACGAGCATGAGGAACTGAATTTATATCCCTAGCACCCATTTGTTAATCCAGTGCTAACCTCCCAGAGATGGAAGGAGGCAGGAGACTGTCCATAAGCTCATAGCCAGCCATCCTGACATCCACAGCAGCAAACAAGAGACCCTAACTTAAACAGGGTGGAAGGTTAGGATCAACAGCCAAGGGTGCCCCCTGACTCTACATGTCTACATTTGTGCCCATGCGCGCTCTCTCCCTCTCTCTCTCTCTCCCTCTCTCTCTCTCTCTCTCTCTCTCTCTCACACACACACACACACACACTCACACACACATACATGCACATATCTGCATTCACACCATGCACACACCCCCAAATACTCTATGAAAAGCATGTGCACAACCTGGGTTTATTTTAAATATAACCACTAAAGTATACAGACTGATCAAATGCCAGGATTTTTTTTTTAAGGATATTTTAACTGATCCTAATTACCACATCAAAGTAATTTATATACTTTGGAACAACATAAAACAAATACTTTACTTCTTCCCACATGAAATAATTCTAAAAGTAGTAAATCTTATGAAACTCTCTTTTTTAACTGACTGGGAAACTTTTTTTCAAAATTTCTAGGGAGAAAGAGAAGATTTGAGATAAGGAACTCACTTAAAAATAGAAGCTGAACGTGGTGGCGCACACCTTTTATCCTAGATCTTAGGGGGCAGAGGCAAGTCGTCATGTGAGTTGAAGGCAGATTGGTCTGCATACTGACGGTTTTCAGGCCAGCCATAGTGAGACCCTGTCTCAAGAAAGAAAGAGAAGACAGGAAGTAGAGGGAGGGCTGGTTAGGTTACCAAGGAAACACTGCCACCCAGTGGAGCCAGACAGATAAAAGTCTTTAAGAGATTGAGAAAATTTCATGGCACTTGTAATAATAAAAATCCAAATGTGTGAGACCTCAAAAACTCCAGTTGTACATATATCAAAGGGTTATTACCTCTCTCCGTTAGTCTGAGAACGGAGCCAATGTTTATGTAGTGGCAAAGCCTAGCACTCCGGGCTCCCAGTCACCCCTACTCAACCAAAGGGCCACTCCTAAGGGGCCTGTGAGTACTGCTCTAGTCCAATCTCTGACCTCCACAAAGGGTTAGACTGGGACTCACTAATGTGGGAATATTGAAAGTATCTCCTTAAAACATCCCGGTAGGGAAAGTCACTGACATGAAGATTCTTGGAAGACTTCTATTGTCTTCCTTTAAAAAAAAATTCTAAGATTTGGTTCTATCTCAAGGATGAGCATATCCATTCTAATTTTAGAAATTTTCTGTTTTCAAGACTCTTCTTAGAAAACAATATTCTGAACAATGTTGTATCTTTATCCAGTGTATAAAACTCGGGTCACTGGCACATGGCGGCATTGAGGAAGAAAGGATGAAGAGTGGAAACTTCAGTTTGAGTCCTGAAAAGTGACTTTCACCAGGTCGTTCATTCAGCTAATGTCTATTGGAAAGACCAAGAACTGTTTTAGGGTTTAAGATACGCTGGGATAACAACATGTGTTCTCAAATGTGGAAGGATAAGCTTTTTAGACTATTATTTAGTTATGATATACTGATGCATGTTAGATAAGCAGACAGAGGGAAGGTCTTTATAATGCTGTGAGAATGGGGCCTGGCTCTAAGGTCCAGTCTTCACACATCACTATGTCACCATAAACCCATCAGAATCACTTGTATCTCGATCACAGCATGGTGGCTTGTTGTGAACTCCACACAATGTCAGCTAGCCTCATAGCACAATTCTCCAGTTGAAAGAGGGACATGGTGTTCCTTCTTGTTGTTAACGTTGAAGGGTATGCCTCACACAAAAGGCTCTAATGAAAGCCTTCATACAGAATCCCATCAACAGTGGCCAGGTAGCTGAGGTAAAGTGAACATCCACTCCTAGAGTGCCACTAATGAATCATTGTTGAGGAAATCACTTTAACTGTGTGAAGATGTGTTGCATTTGTTTATGCTGTGGAATATTATTTTAACTGTGTAAAAGTGTGTTACTTTTGTTTATGCTACATTTGTTTAATTATGTGGAAATGTATTGCATTTGCTTTACCTTGCCTGCCTAGGGCACCTGATTGGTGTAATATAGAGATGAACAGCCAATAGCTAGACATAGAAAGGATGGGCAGGGCTGGTAGGAAGATGAATCTAGACTTGGGAAAGGAGAATGAGAGGAAGAAGGGAGGAGAGAAGAAGGAAGATGCTCAGGGCTAGACGACAGACAGCCACCAGAATAATTTAAGTTAAAAGAGCTGGCCAGAAACATGCCTAAGCTAGGCTGAGCATTTATAACTAATAAGATGTTTCCATGTTGGGATTGTGCAGCTGATTTGTGATTCAAAAATGAAAAAGCTTGTATAGACCATGGCAGATGCACATAGAGATTGAAATATTATAGCCATGTAACAAGTATAAGCATGTGTGAGTATTATATAGGAATGGAAAGGTTTTTTTAAGAGTTGTTAATTTTATAATGCATAATTATGTTTAAGAAATATATATATATAATAAATATGTGTTAAAGAAGCTAGGTGATATAGCTTGAATATTTGTATACTTCCCAAATTCATGCTAAACACAAAGCAATAGTTATCAAGAGGTGGGACTCTCAGGGAAATAATTAAACCAGAAAGTGAAACCCTCATGGATGGTATTAATGTTCTTTAAAAAATGTTTTAAGAGGCTGGAGAAATGGCTCACTGGTAAAAAGCACTTCCTGTTCTTAGAGAGGATTTAAGATTGGTTCCCAACACCCACATGGGGTGGCTCACAACCATCTCTAACTCCAGTTCCAGGGATCAGACACTGCATAAATATGGGACACATGCATATATGCAAGTACTCATACACATAAAATACAAATAAAAATGTTAAAGCTTCACCATGTGAGAAGGCAGCCTTCACTGCTACTCTATATTAGTATGGAACAAAAAGCCATCACTTTGGAAACAGACAGCAAGTCTTTCCCAGATACCCAACCTCTGCCAGCTGGACCTTGGGCTTCTTAGCCTCCAGAGCTATGAAAAACAGATTTCTTTCATTACAATTGCCTAAATTGAGGTATTTTTGTTGTATCAAGGCAAACAGATGATGACATTACCTCTGTTTTCCTATGAAATGAAGACAGCACAGTTCTTTGTAGAATTGAGACTGCTATAGTCGAAACAGAAATCCAAGGAATGGGCATGGGGCTAGGAAATGAGGAATTATAGGATAGTGATGAGGATTAGCAGCCTGACTTCAAGAACTGGGAAGGAAAAGTGGGTAAAAATGTGTCATCACTAGACTGTGAGAAACTAGAAAGGCTGTGTTAAGTTTACATTTTTACTTTCTAAGAAGTAAAGTCCGTTGAATAATTTTGATAATGTGTGACATTATCCCATCAAATGTTAGGAAGATAATTCTTTACAGAAATGTGAGGATTGAATAAAGAGAAGTGCAATAGTGACAGCATGTGGAAGGCTGCTGAAATGACAAGGAACAATCTAGACATCTATAGCATAAGGATTGGGATGGAAATATGGGTCTGGGATGGATACAAGGTGAATTCTACCTGAAGAATCTAACAGCAGGAGTCACACCAGCGCTTCATCAGAAGTACCTGGATCACTATATTCTTTTCATTCTATAGTCAGTAACATAAATTTAATTTAATTTAATTAACTAAATTAAAATCTCTAAGAATGTGGTCAAAGAAATATTTACCACAGCCAGGATCTTACAATGCAGGCAGCTCAACCTACATTTTCCCCCCATAGGCTTGAGTGACTAAACATCCACAGGATGTTTAAAATCACAAACACAGAAGAAAGTTCAGCAAGAATGTGTAAAGAATTACAGTTCATGGGGTCTGGATGTATAATGTGAAACACACAAAAATTAATAAAAACAGAATTATGGTTCAGATATACTGACTTTTACATAGTCGCATGAATTCTACATATAAAACTATGGTAGAAATTGAATGTGTTAAGATGGAGCCCAGAAGACCTCTCTGAACTAGAAATTGTCACAGACTGGAGAAAGGATGGCTTTCAGAGAAAGAACGTAGCATGAAATACGTGATCTGCAGGAAAGAGAGCAAAGAGCATTCACTTATCCTCCTGTGCTCAGAAAGATGGCAACTAGGGGTTGAGAGGGAAAGAAGGGTAGATGTACCCCAGAGATAATAATCCATTCCATTAGCATTAACCATCCTGCCTTACCTATCTACAACAACACGAAGAACTCTACGAAACCAGTGCGTGCTTTTCAAAGTCAATACTAAAGGATCCACTGCCACACTAGCCTCTGGCATGCTCTTGCATTGGGAAAACTTTGTCTCATCTCACCACTAACCCATTTCTTCTTGTACTCAAAACATACACTCCCCCCCCCACGCACGCACACGTGTGTGTGTGTGTGTGTGTGTGTGTGTGTGTGTGTGTGTGTGTGTAATAAAGCAAGTCAAAAGTCAAGCACTGTGGAACTTAATCTTCCACAACAGCAGCCACAATTCCAGGAATATAACATAGTCACAAAGGTCTTAAATTTCACAAATGAACAAAATAATGATTCTGACTTACCAGGTTTATGTTGGGGAAGTGTGCTTATTGTCTGGATTTGTGAGTCAGGCTTGCCTTGGGCTCTTGAATCTCCTCCCTCAATTTCCTACATATTGAGACTACAGGCATATACCAACAAACATGGGTTTCCTATTTTATTTTTACTTGTGAAGGGAAAATAATGGTGATATTTTCTCAATAACTAAAATCAAATTTAGGAAGTGGTGGGAGTTTTTAGGTCAAGAGCTTCAGTTCTATTAGCCCAAACAAGCTATTTTCCCCTTATGCCAGTTATAGTGATGACTAGTAGTACAAAGCCTAGGAAAGAGGTATGGCCACACTGGGAAGAGGAACAGATAAAGGGGTCCACTGAGCCCAAGTCCATCTCTCAGCTATAGACATGAGCTTTAGGTGTGAGTAGAAAAACATCTAGGGCACTACAGGCCTGCAAAAAGAAGCAGTCCTGCCCCAGGTGTATTCTGCTTGGTCACTTTTACAGTTCTGGTTCTACATGTCACTGTTTGAAGGGTTCACCTGGTTCCTTCCAGATGACCACTTCTGCTGTGAGATGCAGCCTTGCCTCCACAAGCAGTCACCTTCCAGGAATAGGATGGGGGCTCTGTCCATAGACTTTTATTCTTCTTGGAACCCAAGGTGACTGCAGGTTTGGGAAAGTGATTTACCCATAATCCTTCGGCCTTGGGTGAAATAGTTAGGCAGAACTCTGAGAGGGTACCATGCCACACTGTAGATACAAGCAGGTGGCCCAAAGTGAAGGAGACACAGAATGAAGTCAGAGAATCCATGATTTTATGATTTCTTGAGAGCTGATGTATTTCTACCAAGGCAGCTTCTTGTTCAAAGATTAAAGAAATATTAAAACATGGAATTTGTGACATTAACAGACTTTTATTATATAGAATTTTCCCCTCTACAACCCAAGAATATTAAGTGTCCTTTTTAAAAAGGTTTAGTTTGGATTTATGTCTTTCTATATTTTTATTTCCAATTAGGTTGACCTGTGCATAGAGTCTAAGTGTCTTTCTCTGACAACAGAATCTCTTCATTTATAATCCAAAGACAATCAAATCAAGTGAAAAATCTCATGTCCAAATTCACAAGGAGTAAAACTGAAGGCTATTCCCCCTCCTCACACACACACAGCTTTTGTGTAGAACCCCTTTAAAAGAATTATCTATCTCATACAATTTGCCTTGACTATAAAGCAAATGTGAGAGATCACAAGAAGTAACAAACATAAACCCACATTGACATATTCAATGTTTTATATAAAATATATAGGGTATTTACAAAGAGTATTTATATTCATTCTCAATTATCCACCATAAGTATTCTGAACTAAAGTGAAACCAACATCTTCTACAGTCTTCAGAACTACCTCCAGCTCAGCACTCAGTGGGTGACATTACAAAACTTGTAAATCTAAGATGGTACAATGATGTGGGACACTCTTCTGTACGATGTGAATATCGTTGGTTAATAAAAGGACTGTTTTGGCCTATGGCAGGGCATCTTAGAAGCAAGCAGGAAATCTGAGCATAGATAAAAGTGAAGGAGTGTGGAGTCAAGAGAGACTCGAACCAGCTGTCAAAGGAGCAATATGTTATTTAAAAAAAAAAAAAAAAAGCCCTCAGGTAAGCCATGAGCCACGTGGTAAGACAGATTAATGGAAATGAGTTGAATTAAGACAAGAGAGATATATCACAATAAGCCCTAGCCATAGATCAAATGGCATGTAATTAATATAAGCCCTTGTGTGATTATTTGGGACCAAGCAGTCATAGCTGGTCTCTTTGGGACAGCTGGCCCAGATCTTAGGGCTAGTGTGATCCAGAAACTCATACTATAGTACAACTAACAGTGTAACATTGGGATCTGCTCTTTCAAATGTAAGAGAGTCTGGATGTCAGGTCTTTAGTTAGTAATTACAAGATTTGAAGGTCACTGAGAATGGGTCCTCCCTCATAACAAGAAGTCTGAAACTATAGACTTCAACTCCTAATCAAAAGAATGAGATGTGAGTCATATCTTTGGCTCTTGAAGGAGATGTGACATTCTAAACAACCCAAAAGATAATAAGATTACTATCTAGCATAAGTTTTTCTAGTATAGAACAAAGACAACCATTGATCCTTCCCTTAAGAGTAAGTTGAAATAAACCTGTGGCTCACCTGTAAACAAAAATACCATGGAAAGCCCCTGTACAGAGCTATTAGAGAATACTATGAAGACTACCAAAACATGTAGGTCAGCAAAATGGTTTCCCAGCCCTGGGGAGCATTTCTGTTATGGCTGTCTCTCCAACCATTGCCAACTCTGACCTGAAAGCGTTGTCCTCCACAGTAGACTCTGGCCACTGCCTACTCTCACCTAGAGAGTGTTTTCCTCTGCAACTGTACCTCCAACCACTGTCCACTCTCACAAAATATCCCTGTTGTACTCTGTAATAAACACTAAACTCAGCATTCTACCTCATAGGTCTTCCTCTCCAACGCTACAAGCTCTCTAATTCTGAGATCTTGGGAACATTTTCAGAGCATCCAATAAGAACTTTTTATAACTATCAAGACCATCTTAGAAACAAGGAAGGTTGCCTGAAGCACTTAATGTACCGTGGAAATGTAACTGAGATTCTTCTTCTCTCCTAGGCTGGCCACAAACACATAGAGATCTGCCTGTTTCTGCCTCCTGAGTGCTGATATTAAAGGTGTGCTTCGTGTTAACTTCATGATGAGATTCTAAGCAAAAAAAAAAAATAGGTTGAAAAATTAAAACTTGGATAAGTATGCACTCTCATTAATGTATAAATAAATATCAGTTCCTCTGTCTTTACAAGTGTAGCAGATAATATAGAATAAGTACTCAAGGCACATAACATACCATGTTCTGTACTGACTCTCTAACATTCCTGTGCATATAAAACTATACTAAATAGTATAGCTTTGAAAATACATCCGATATGGCCCAAAATATGTTTTTTTTTAAAAAAAAAAAAAAAAAACACAAGTGAAGCTCAAATATGTTACACAATAAAGAAATTATTTCTCATAATAATCAGAAAACGTATCAAAAACAACACTTTAATGTGACACACTCATGGGAACCAGAAGACAAGGTCTCTAGCAGTATGGTCAAGAATTTAAACATGAACTAATTAAGAGAGAGAAAATACACAGAAAAAGGAACTGCTAGAGATGAAAAAATAGAATCTCAGGGTAATGCCACTGCCTGTGATTGATAGTTGACTGAACCCCGCAGAAAAACCTCACTCTTCCCATCTGTGTAATGAAGAAAGGAATGTCTGCCTCGGTGCTAGCCTGATGACCGAGGGTGGTTTAATGGCAAGCACTGGAAAGGTCTTAAATACCTGGTAGACACTTGATAATAACACCCATCTCTTCTGCACTGTGCTCCATTCCTTCATCCAATGGTCACTGAACGGCTGTTTATACCACCTACAGCAGCAAGATGTAAAATGAAAAACAAAACACAGAATGCCTATCCTAGTAGGGCTCAGAGTCTGGTAGGAAGACCTATCGAACACAAATAAACACTTGATCTCGTCTGTTTTAAAAATGTAGTGGACATTGTTTTAGTTGTCTACATAGAACCTACTCCTCACACTCTCCTTGGTAACCAAAACCACAACTTCTTCAAGGGAATGGCAAAGAGTTGAGTAAAATTCTATGGTAGAAACAAGGTGATGTGAAGAGAAATTTCCCCTATAGATTTGTGTATTTGAACTTTTGTTCCTCAGTCAGTGGTGATGTGACTCTAGGATGCAAAGCGTACTAGAGGAAGTCTGGCACAGGGCCCACCTAGAGGTTTTACAGCTTCACCCCCTTCCAGTAATTTCTCTGCTTCTTGCGTGTTGATAAAATGTGATCAACCAGCTTCCTGCTCTTTCAGCCATGCCATGCCTTCCCCACTATGAAGGCCTGTATCCCTCTGGATTCAAAGGCCCAAATAAACACTCTCTTCCTTAGGTTGCTCTTGGTTGGAATGTTTCACCACAGCAACAGAAAGTTACTGATACAGATAGTCAAGCATGACAATGCTGGCCAATTCTAAACATAAAAGAAGTGAGTGGGAGGGGAGGCAGTATGGTAATCCTTTAGCTTTCAAGACAAAGGCGAGTCCTAAAACAGGCTTTTTAATTCCACAGATGGCCAGCACTCTTATCACACCATCATATGGGAAAAGCCAAGAAATTACAGTATGACTTTTCACTTCGCATTTTTCTTTTTCTCTAAACTTAAGGTTATGAACTTCCAGCCGGGTGGAACCAGTTGGATTCAGAAGACGAGAGAAACTGGGGAAATTAAACCCAGGGGGAACATTAAGAAAGCAACTGACGAAGGAAGGAAAATTTACTTCAGTGTGGCTATAGTTTTCTGTTGTTTGTTTTAGGCTGATTCATTCTGAGGTTCCAGGACTTGCAGCTACAGAGTCCAGTAAAATATTACTTGTGATGGCTCATTTTGACTGGCAACTTGAAGGCTCTAGCAGTACCCAGGAGACAAACCTCTGTGTAGACAAACATACCTGCACGGGGATTCTAAATTGGGTTCACTGAAGTGGGGAAACCAACCCTAAAAGTGGGCAGCATCACTCCATGGACTGGTCTCCTACATTTCATAAAAAGGAAAAACTTAAACCCCAACATTCTTCTCTCTTTGCTTCCTGACTGTGCATGCAATGCATTTGGCTGTTTTATGTCCCTACCATACCTTTTCAGCCATGATGGACTGTACTCTCAAACTATGAGCCAAGATAAAGATGTCCTTCCTCACGTCGCTTTTGTTCTGTTTTTCACAGAAACAAGGAAAGTACATGACCAATGTCACAGTACACTGTTACAAGTTGTACTATGAGGTATAATTAAAAACATAAATAGACCAAAAAGACATTAGGTGGGCTGAAAAGATAGCTCAGCAGTTATGAGCTCTTATAGAGGACCCATGTTCAGTTCCTAGTACCAAAACTGCTTATAGCTCCAGTTGCAAGAGATCTGCCTCCCTCTTCTGGCCTTCATGGGCATTTGCACTCTTAATGGTATATATAATCTCACACAGACACAAACATATACACAACAATAAATCTTTTTCAAAAAATATGTTAATAAAAATTCTAGGCAAACAAAAACACAGGGGACCTAATAAATAAATAAATAAATACCAGCCTGGAAAAGTACTGAAGAAAAGGTTTCACATATGTGCCCCTCTATGCCGTGAAATGGCCTCCATGAAATAAGTGTGCTGTAATGCAGTAGGGAAAGGTTTCCTGAGAAAGGTCCTTGTGTTCCTGAGGCTTGGAGATCTGTCCCAGCACACTGAGATGTCTGAGGCCCTGTGCAACAGCCCTGGGGTAAAGGGAATTGAGAGCTGTGCTCAGTAACAGGCATCCTACGTTAGGCCATAAAATAGGGGAAGATGGCGGCACAGTTGCCAATATCCTAAAATGGCTAACCATGGTTAGCCCAGACAGATCTACCTTAGTTATCAGAAACCTAATCACACTGATCTGTAAACTTGTGACTTGGAGGCTCTAATTATGGGATAACCACAGCCTACTCATTTCCCCAACCCTCACAGGCCAGAGAACATTCTTCACTCATGAAACTGGCTTAATGAGTTCACACACACACACACACACACACACACACACACACACACACACACACACACAAAACCTAGAACATGTTTTACCTTAAAAGTTAAATTCTCCTGGTTAGAAAAGTCCTGCCCTTAAGCCTTTAGACAGTCTCTATTACACCATTTTGCTTCCTATAGCTGTGCTGCTGTTTGCTACTCCAGAGAGACAGCCTGGCAGTTTGTTGCTGCAAATAAGCTGCTTCTTTTCCCTCAGAAGTGTTTTGGTCAGTGTCTTTCACTATGCGTGCTTACATTTGGTGCTTAAACTCATTTATCTCTGCTGACTGCTGTCATCCATCACATGTGACTCCAGATTTAGTCTGTTCTACCGTTTCTTCCTTCTGCCTGTCTACTTGCCTCTCCTCATTAACCCATTCTACCGTTTCTTGCTTCTGACTGCCTATTTGCCTCTCCTCATATACTAGGGTAATGTGTCTTTCTCTCAGAGCTGCCCTGTTAAGACATTTCCTTCTCTGTAAAGTCATATTGGTGTGTTAGGTACTCACCCTACGACCTCCTCAGTGTCCCCCTCACGACCTGGGCATTCTCCTGATGAACCACAATCTGCTTGGGTAATGTTCTTCTGCTCCTGACAGACGTGGGAGAGAAAAGCCTCTCCTGAGTCTTCTCTCTCTCTTGTTCTAATCCCAGAATTCCCTTACTGACACCTTCTTTAAGGACATCTTTTCTCCTCCCTCTAATTCTTCTCAGTCAAAACAAGAACTCGTGAGCTCCTCTTGGCCATCTCCTTACACTTCTTTCCCTGGCAGTAAACCTCACTGCCTTATTTTCTTTTCTTACTATAACACAGTTTGGCTTCAATAAAAACTTAATGACCAGTCTCAATGTCTGTAAAGATGGCACATTTGGCTTCCAGTTCTCAGAGATCCAAGTTTTCTTTTCTCTCTGTTCTTACTCCTCCCTCTGTTGCTTCCTGTCATACCCATCAGACTCTCCTGGGAAAAGCCTAGTCGCCTTCCATCTCGTTAGAACACAGAACCCTCAGCCTCCTCTACTTATGTGCTGATATACTGTACATTTAATAAAATTTGTCTCAAATATCACAGGACAGAATTACCCATAACCAAGCCCGGAATATTAGGGAGTGGTGACCCACATCCTGAATCCCATTATTCTGAAGGCAGAAATCCATCTGGAACTCTGTGAGTTCAAGGTCTAACAGCCAGGCTGTGGCAGTGCACCCAATTAGTCTCAGCAGGTGGGAGACAGAAATAGAAGGATTTCTGAGAGTTTGAGGTCAGCCTGGTAAACACCTTA
Source organism: Phyllotis vaccarum (assembly GCA_033318265.1). Classification (NCBI taxonomy): domain Eukaryota; kingdom Metazoa; phylum Chordata; class Mammalia; order Rodentia; family Cricetidae; genus Phyllotis; species Phyllotis vaccarum. Next base: position 106,712,872 of record JARWLC010000006.1, on the reverse strand, counting down.
TGAGTTTAATGTACAGGACACAGTTCCCCACAGGTGCCTTCTCTGTGTAAACCACTGGCATGGCCCTTAGTTAACCCACCAAGTCTAGATATGTCTTTATAAGAGAGAGAATTTTTTCAGGTTGTCTGCTTCTATCTGTAGATACTTAAAAACTAGTCATGAATATGTAGATCACTGGATTCAGTCTTAAAACAAGTTCAAATGTCTTTTGAGTATAATTTTTTTGTCACATGCTGCTTTGCTCTACTAAAAAGCTGGCTCTGGTGACAGGATTTGCCCTGCCCACTTTAGACCCAAGCACGTTTACATAAAAGTTTCTTTTAGAGCCTCTGTGCTGGTCGTGCTGGTCTCTTGAGTCTGCTAATAAAACATACCAGGTAAAATATAGTATGTGCTTGAGAACAGCTAAAAGATAAACTATTTCCAATATGGACTACTGATGTGGGAATGCCTTTCTGTATGCTGTGAATCTCAATCTTTAAATAAAGGAGCTGTTTTGGCCCATGACAGGCACCATAGAAGAAGTAGGAGGAGGAATCAGAATAGGTAGGAAAGGAAGGGGAAGAGTCAGAGGCAGATCGAGCTGAAGCCCAAAGGAGCAACATGTAAGGAGCACAGGTGAGCCACGGGCCACGTGGCAGACAGATTATTAGAAATGGGTTGATTTAAGATGTAAGAGCTAGCTAGCAATGTGCCTAAGCCATAGGCCAAACATCATGAAGTTAATATAAGCGTCTGAGTCATTTCTGGGAGTCTGAGCAGTGGGCGTCTAAGGGGTCTGGCGCGGCAGGTCTGTGGGTCTTGGACCTCTGGCTCCCGGGACCCTAGAAACCACACTACTACAACGGCTCATCCAACGTGGATCGATTATCCACTTAATTCGTGAGAAAGTTTAAAAAGGGTTTTAGCAGAAACTGAGCAAAGGCAAATTCCAAATTGTGTATATGAAACAGGTCTTTGTACAAAGAAAGCGTGGAGGCCGGGTCACATTCAAAATGGCACCAGCAGACTGGCGGCAGGCAGTGTAAGCTGCAATCAGGTGGATTCCTGAAATCTCACAGAAGACTCAGCAGCATGTGATTGATTTAAAGTTTCTGTTTATTTTGAACAAAAAGGAAACAAAGACAGTTTCGTAGTAGCAGCATTTTCTTTAGCCTGCTCTGTTCGCTGGCCACAAACAGAGACATGGTCCCTTTAAGAGAACTTAGTGATTCGGCTCCCTCGGCAAAAACTATGCAGCTCTTTAAGACAGTGTATTTTAAAAGTTCTTATGGTTGGAAGATGATTAAGGATTCACAATAAAACAGATTCAGAGGAAAATAAAAACCTGTAAACGGGTTACAATGTGTGTAAAAGGTACATAGGCTTCAGAGAGAAAAGAAAGAGGATAGAAAAAGTCTTTAAAGAGAGAAATAGAATATTAAAAAATATAATAAGCCACGTAAAGATGGAAAATAGACACAAAATCTGGATTTTTGTTGTTGTGTTTTCTTTTAATTTTTTAACTGTTAATGAGCTAACTGCAGAAAGACAATGGATTGCAAATGCAAAGGCTACTAAGTTAAACAAGAATATATATTTTAAAGGTATTTTGATTTCGAAATTTGTGTCTAAGGATTTATTGCTTCGGAAGAGTTCTGCTTTTGTTTCCACAGAAGATGAGAACCTGTGGATTGCTTCCAAGCAAATATGGTTTCATCAACCAAGACCCCCTAAAAAAACCTGATGGGAAGAGATGGCCATATCAGCTTCAGAGCTGCAGACTGATCCAGCCTCAACAACCATGAGAGTTTCAACGCCCCTTAATCAACAGGAAGTAGTAATAGATAACTACGCCCAAATCCCCCAAATATTGTTTCTAAATGTTTGTTTTCATTATAAATGATTAATGGTCATTAATCTCTTTCTAAGAAGAAAAAGGGGATATGGTATATGAATGATTTTTTAAAAATTAGATTATTGAATTTACTTAGATCAGGAAATCAGCTATTAATCTCAAAATGCTTTACATTGGTATAGATTTTGATTTATTGATACAAATTTAAGGTCAATTGTGTTATGCTGTATGTGTTTTTCTATTCTTGTTTAAGGTATGATGTTCATGTAACTGATTTAAAATTGTAATGTATAATTAAGAAATGAAGGTTAATAGTCACCTTTGATAATCAGACTTATAGTTAGGTTAGTTAAGATTTTTAGGTATACAAAAATATGTTTTAATTAGGTAGGTAATCTTCAAATACATCTAAGACCTACAGAATATGGCATTTTAAATATTTTAAAAATTTAGACTTTTCTGGACAGTGAGACAGATTTGTTCCTGGCAGCACCAATCTTCTTCAAGAGAAAAATGGGCATCGAAGAAACTCTATATGGAGTCTACTCTATTTGTGCATCGGTTAGCCACTGGAGAAGAACCTATTCTTATATTGACTGCTTGACAGTATGCTGTTTAAACTGGACATGCAGGTTCCATAGGAAGATGACCTCTGAACTTTGGCAGAACAAGCCAAGAGGGTCATTCAGTTTCCTGCTTTTCAGAGAAAACTGTCAGACATTCTTCAGGACTCAAGGAAAAGCAATGGATGAACTGTGCCAGAATGGGCAGAGCAGATTTCCTGCTTCATTGAAATGATAAAAGACTCTGGGCCTGTAGGCTGAAGATGAATGCCCCAACTTTATAAAGGAACTTTGGGTGACTGTCCAGGCAGATAGGTGTCATCTCTGTCCTTTCTAGATTTTAGAAGTCGCTTGCACTTCTGGTTTACTTGGGTAAATATATCCTTCTGTGGTCTTTGATGTAGTTGAAGATTAGATAGTTATAGGTATAGTTTTTCTTAGTCATTTGAAAAGTATATTGCATATGAAACCTTAGATTCATAAAGATAAGGTAGATGATAGAATATTTTCTTTAATTTTGCCAAATACAAATAGACTAGATATTGTAACTGTAATTCTTGCTTGATAGATATTTTGTTATATATAATTTTGCTATGTTAAAATTAAAACCTTCCTTTTTGATTAGACAGAAAGGGGGAAGTGATGTGGGAATGCCTTTCTGTATACTGTGAATCTCAATCTTTAAATAAAGGAGCTGTTTTGGGCCATGACAGGCACCATAGAAGAAGTAGGAGGAGGAATCAGAATAGGTAGGAAAGGAAGGGCAGAGTCAGAGGCAGATCCGAGTAAGCTGCCCAAGAAGAAACATGTAAGGAACACAGGTGAGCCACGGGCCACGTGACAGACAGATTAATAGAAATGGGTTGATTTAAGATGTAAGAGCTAGCTAGCAATGTGCCTGAGCCATAGGCCAAACAGCACGAAGTTAATATAAGCGTCTGAGTCATTTCTGGGGGTCTGAGCAGTGGGCAGCTGGGCAGCTAAGGGGTCTGGCACGGCAGGTCTGTGGGTCTCGGACCTCTGGCTCCCAGAACCCTAGAAACCCCACTACTACAGACTACCATTGTTTATCTCATGGTATTTAAATGTTTTTATTCAGGAAAAATTTAAACATGTTCACAAATGTTTGTATAAGTCCCCCAACAACCTTTTCTTGATTTTATTTACTAAAAACAGTCACCCATTCAAGGTCATGGATATCTTCATTGCTTTTGCTGAAATGTAAATGTTCCTTATCTCAGGGGCTATGAAATCATTGGGGAAAAATCCCCTATAAAAGTAAAATTACCTTAAAACTTGTAAAAAAAAAAAAAAAAAAAAGATTGATAACTAAAGATATAGATGTGTGTGTGTGTGTGTGTGTGTGTGTGTGTGTGTGTGGTCTTAATCTATGTATAGGTAATCTTAGTTTGCTATGGTATGCCATATATTTAACTTGGATTAAATTCTTGTTTAGGAAGATGAATATTTGGGGGGTGGTAATTAAAAGACTAAATGACAGCCCTCAAACCCATCAGAAAGATGTGTTAAGTACCATATTTAAAGTCTTTAATGGGAGGGAGGAATAGGAAAAAGCCAAAAGACACCCTGTGATAAACAAAAATACCAGCTTCTGGCAGCAGCCTTGAAACCACTTTTAAAAAAAAAATGAATCACCAATGGCCCCCACCTGGAGGTTGCTTCAAGTGTAGCAATACTGGCTACTGAGCAAAGAAGTGCCTTCATGCCTTACCTGCCACAGGTAGAACACTGGAGAATAAACTGCCCCTCTCTACCTCCTCAAGGTAGGTCAGTCTCCCAAGTTCCTCCTCCATAGGAAAAACCTCCTGAATCTTCTGGGCCTAGAGTCTGAAGACTAACACTACCATCAAGGTTACCACAGAGGCACACGGGGTGACTGTCCGGATGTGAGTAAGTCTCTGTCATTAATGTAGATGCCACTTGATCCACACCTCATGCTTACTCTGGTAAAACTTACCTGTGAGGATATGTTTCAAATTTAATAAAAACAGCCTGAGATATCAGAGGGATCTACCCAGTCAGTTTAGGAGGATCAGAGAGTGGTAATTCACACCTTTAATCTCAGCACAGGGAATATCCAGGAGTGGTGACCTACACTTAATCCAATCAAATCTGAGTTGGAGGTCATCTTAGTTTACAGAAGGAGTTCCAGGCTCCCAGGAAGGCAGTGGTGGTTCCATGCCTTAACTGAGTGAAGAAAGTATTTAAGGCAGGCATAGAAAGACAGAGCAGGCAGTAGAATCCATAGCACACACTGTTAGTCCCAGCACTTGGGAAGCAGAGGCAAGAGAATCTCTGTGAGTTCAAAGCCAGCCTGGTCTTCAAAGCAAGTTCCAGGACAGCCAGTAGGAGGAACTGAAAACTCTGTCTGGAAAAACAAACAAAGATTGGAGGAGGTAGATCTGTCCTCTGATATCTCAGACTGTTTGAAACATATCCCCACACTTACCCTTCTCAGACCTCTGTGATTGGGATGATCCATCCAGCCTAGGGCTAAAGATCTTCTACAGGATTTCTTCTGGGGCCACCTGGTGATTCCTGTCTTCCTCTTTGTACCTAGGTTCCCAACCCCTTATTGGGCAGGGATATTATAGTAAACCATACTTTTCCTTTTCTTCCATCCAACTCCTTCCAGAATTTTCCTTCTTCCTAGCCTCTCAGTACAAAACCCTCCAATTCAGCTTTTTTTGAAAAAATACAAATTAAGCATATTTTTCTATTTCATATTGAGTAGCTAAATTATTCCAGTCCGGTAAGAAAACAAACAAATGAACACAGTGCTGCTTTGGCAGATATAATCCTTTCAGTTTCATCTGGTAAAAGTTTAAATTTGATTTTTTTTTTTAAAGAGACAAACTTCTTCATTGTCACTGTTCAGTAGAATAATTGCCTGATGTTGGCATTGACTTTCTGCTTTGTCAGAGACAACATGTTAGCATCACACTGTAAGATGTACCCACTGCACTCTAAGCTCACTGTGGTCTTTACATACCTGGGAGTCTGGCAGAGGTGTAGTTTTGTTTGGTTTTGTTTGGAATGAAAAGTATAATACTTCATTCTCAGTGTTTAAAACAAACGGGTAAAATGTAATTCTAGTAAGGTTCAAAGTAGGCTTAATTAGACAAAAATATTATAAGCAAAAAAGTATGTGGATTTATTCCATGTTAAAAATATAAGGTTTGACTGAGAAAAACCCCCTGAAAAACCTCTGATGGGAATGGATGGCCCAGATGATCCAACACTTCAGAGCATCTCTGTTGCAGTTTCCTCTGAGCTTTGCATCCAGGAACAGCTTCAAGGAGACTGACTGAGATGACCTAGCCTCACAGATTACTCCACTAAGGACTTGTAAATTTTTCTTTGGGTCCCCATAAGACTACCAGCATCCCCAATCAGCAGGAAGTAGCCTAGAGAACTATACCCACATTCCCAAAAAATTCCCAATGTGGGTGTTTGTCTTTGTTTATAGCATTGGTTACAAGTTGTTATAGATAATGGTGAGAAAAAAATACTATACAAAGAAAAACAGATTTGCAGTTCTTGTTTAAAAAGAATAAAAGAGAAATGCTGTGGGATTTTGCTCTTGTATGTTGGAAATATTTGTTCCTCCTACTGGTTTAATAAAATGCTGATTGGCCAGAAGGCAGACAGGAAGTGTGGGCGGGGCTACCAGTCTAAGAAAACTCTAGGAAGAGGAAGAACAGAGCAGAGATGCCAGTAAAGAAGACGAAATGCTGCTCTGAGAAAACTAAGCCACTTTGCTAATCATGGGTCAGTTTAAAAGTAAGAGTTAGCAAGTGATATGCCTAATGCATAAGCCAAACAGCTTGTAATTAATTTAAAACTGTATGATTATTTGGGACTGCTGGTCTAAATTTTGGGACTACTCTGAGCCAGAAACTTCTTACTACAAAAGTACTTTAAATGCAAAAATGTTCTGCTCTCTGAATATGTACATATAATAGAAAGATTTCTTTCATTAATTAATGCAGTATAAAGATTTCTCTCACTCATTTATGTCCTTCCTTTAAAATAAACCATAGTTTACAGTTAGTAGGTCTGTCTATATTCTATTGCCTTTAATGTTACATTGAGACAGATTTGGCCATATTTTTAGTAATGTGAGATGTATTTTAAAAAGTTTGGTTTTAGATAATCAACGGGAAAACATGTTTATATCCTTGAATATATATGTGGTGGGTTGAAAGAAAATAGCCTCCAAATGGAGTGACACTATTAGGAGGTATGGTTTTGTGGGAGTAGGTGTGACCTTGTTGGAGGAAGTGTAGCACTGTGGAGATGGGCTTTTAGGTGTCATATATGCTCAAGCCACATCCATGGTCTCAGAGCACTTCCTGTTGCCTGTGAGTCATGATGTAAGAACTCTCAGCTCCTTGTCTGCAAACTGCTCTGCTTACTGCAATGATATTGGACTAAACCTCTGAACTGTAAGCAAGCCACCACAATAAAAAAAATAGTGCTTTCCTTTATAAGAGTTCTTGTGGCCATGCTGTCTCCTCACAGCAACAGAAACTCTAAAACAATATGTAAGCCTTAACCTATAAAAAAAAATTTTTTCTTTGAAGTTAACACGTTACTGGCATATTTTTCTACTTGCTGACTCCTTAATGTATTTTCTTTTTATGGTCTTGAGAGATTACTTTTATTCCCTCCTTGCCTTTTTTTTTAAGTTTTAGTACAAAGGTACACTACTGGATATTTATTTTTAACTATATGTCTTTTATTGATATTTCAATATTAGGAAGTAATTAATATCTAAAAACTTCAATCAGTCTCAGGTAACAGATTGAATACTCTTAATTTTCTCTGGAAGTTTATCAGAGTTAAATGTTATACATTTGGTGATATTTTTCTTTGGTACTTTCTATTTTAAATAAAATAATTTTAGAGTTTTTGATGAAGAGAAAGAGCATACACTTCCATATTCCACAGTGGTAACTAATATCTCATTAATTCAGGTCATGTATTATTCCTCAGGGGCCTCCCAGGCAGTTACTTCCATGTGGCCCCTGCTTCCCCCTTTCTATTGCTGCGTCAAGGCACTCTACATACAATGGGATAACTATATACTCTCCTCCACCTCACACATAGAAATGGCTGGGCTACAGCTCTCCCAGTAATGACTAAGATTGAGTCTGACAAGTTCAGTAGCTGCTACAGATCTGGCTCTGGGATGTGAGGGTCAGCAGGGGTTGGGGAGATTAAATATATAGAGCTTATATCTATGTCAGCAGATCTCTACCCAGTTGACAGGAAGGATTTAAATAAAAATGCTTACATAAACTGACTTATAAACCCAGACCTCCATGGGCCAATTCCAATTCAGGATTTTTGGTATGTTCCCTCTAGGGCCCTGGCCCTTACCTCTACTTGGCCCACTGGTCTCTACCTTTCTTATAATAATTGTTCCCTGTCTCTTTAGACTGTTTCAGAGAATATTAAAAAAACAGTGAACCAGAAGCTTTTGACAAAATACCTTCCTGCTCTTCTAACCTCCACTTTTGGACCAGTGTTGTTGCCTACCCCCACCTGTTCAGAGGAGAGTCTGGATAAACAAAACCAACCTCAATACAGAGCTACCTAAATATACTTTGTCCAGAGAGTAACCACCCAAAGATCCCAGATATGTGAGGAAAATCTACAGCACAAATGAAGCCATCAGGAAAAAATAAATGTTGACAAATAGGGTAAATTAATACAAGACAGAAGCAACTTTAATCACCTCTATTTAATATCTTTGGAAGGTTCAGATTATTAACAGTCATGTTAATGACAACCAGCTCTGAGTAAAAAATGACAACAGAAAAGAACAAAAAATCTGGGAGATTAAAAATATGACTGTTGGAGTCAGACAGGTGGCTCAGTGGTTAAGCGCCCCACTGGCTGCTTTTCCTGAGGATGGGGTTTCAATTCCCATTACTCACAGAGTGTTGTTACAACAATCTAAAACGCCCTCTTCTGGTCTGGAAGGCACTGACTCCATTACTTAGTGCATAGATATATGTGTTGGCAAAACACCCACCCAAATAAAATAAAAAATAAAAGTCAATGACAGTCAAAAGTGAAAATTTCAATGCACTGACAAAATCATGAAATGGATGATTTTAGGAAATCAAGTAGTAAGGTCAGAAACAGGAAATAGATCTAAATATAAAAAATAAAAGTGAGAGAAAGGGGCTTTAGAGATACTTAATGCCTGGGCAGAGGTATATGGCTGTCACATCTCAGTGGGGTGAGGGAGAAAAACACAGAGAAGAAAATGATCAAAGAAATATTTCCATGAATCAAAGAAAATAATTCTTGTAATTGAAGGAAACAATCAAGTGTCAAATGACACAAAACATGATGAGGACAGCCTGCAATAATAATCTATTCTAAAAATAAAGCTTCAGAGGAAAACGAAACAGACCACCTCCACCAAAACAAACAAAATGGCCTGAGATATCTGCCAATGTTCATGCTCAAACATCTTGAGACAAAGCTTGCAAAGAGCAAATAGCTTTAGAATCAGAACACTCTACTAAATAACTAATCTGAAAGAGGGAGGTTGGTGTAGTGGATTTCTGATGTTACATTGTAAATAATTGTCCCACCTATGCGTTTAATAAAAAGTGATGATTGGCCAAAAGCAGACAGAAAGTGTGGGCGGGGCTACCAGACTAAGAAAACTCTGAGAACAGGAAGAACAGAGCAGAACTGTCACAGAGACTTCAGAGTTGTCCGACAAGCCAGAAGATGCAGAGGACAACTATACTGCTCTGAGAAAAGGTACCAAGCCACATGGCTGAACAGGATAAGAGTCGTGGGTTAGTTTAAGGGTAAAGAATTAACAAGTTATATGCCTGGGCCTTAGCAGATCAGCCTAAAATTAATGTAAGCACCTGTGTGTCTCTGTGGGTCTGTGAGTCTACACCTTGAGGCTAGGCCCGAAAGTCTGGGCCAGAAACCTCATACTACAGGTCGGATATTATGTGTCCCCTCTGCCACTTTCCAAAATTTACTGGAGAGCACAACAATCAGAATGATTAAGTTGCTCAAGAACGATGCTGTGGAATATAAACCAAGACAACAAACTCAGACACAGGTGACTGTCAGGTAGCTTCATATTAGAGAAAAATGCAATGGGAATCCTAGGTCCGTGAGAAAGGTGTTTTTTGAGAAATAAGCAAAATTAAATCATTAGGCCCCGTGATTAAGCAAGTAATATTTAAGGCTAGTGTGATTCTTCTATTAAAATAGTTAAGAGGAAAAAACTTGTGTGGGGATATGTTTCATATTTAATAAAAACAAGTCTGAAATATCAGAGGGATCTACCCAATGCAGGAGGATCAGACAGTGGTGATTTATATATTTAATCCCAGCACAGGATTGGGATTGGTGACCTACACCTGACTGGAAGTGGTGACCAACAACCTCCTTAATTCCAGAAAATCTGAGTTTGAGGCCATCTTAGTTTACAGGGGAAGTTCCAGGCTCCCAGGCAGGAAGTGGTGATGCCACGCCTTTAACCTTAACTTGGATGTGAAACAACTGGGTGAAGAGGATATTTAAGGCAGGAATAGAAAGACAAATGAGGCAGTAGAAGCTACTAGGAGCAAGGCTGAGGAAGCTGGAAGACAGCTGGGTGAGATTTGACTGTGATGTTTCCTCTTTGATATTTCAGCCTTTCCCTGATTATCTGACTTTTAGTTTCCTTTATTCATGCAACACTTGGCATCCAATTTTGGGGCATGACTCCCCCCACCCCCAAAAGGCACTTGCTGTCCAGAGCAACACATGGCCAGAGGAGTAATTACCGGCTGGCTAGGCTTTCTGTTCTGAGTTAGCCTCAGTCTACCACAGACTGGCCACATGTGTTTCTGTTTCACTTTCCTCTAGAAAAGTTTTTCAGACAGTGGCCTCTTTCCCCTGGTGGTTATGGATTTTTTTTCTCTTTTTGGACCCCTCCTTGGGCTGCTATCACACTAGGCAGCTGCCCCACTTCAGAGTCATTGGAATCATCACTGACAACTAGATTAGTGAGTAAATCAGATTTTTTTTTTTTTAAGAAAAAGGGGGAATTTGTTTAAGGCAACAGAGCGTCTTTCTGTAATCTTTCTCTAGACTATTTGATATTGGTACCAGTAAAGGAAAAGATAAATAAAGTAGATGGGACTATCACAATGTTTATCATACTATTTATTATGAATATTGTTTGTTTGACTATTTCTGTTTTATAATTTAAAAAGTCAATTAATGTAAATGCCAAGTAAAGTCTTTAAAAAGTCTGTCAAGAGAGAACACAAAGATATTCAAACTCAAACAGGGGAATATAAAAAACAAATTTCAGCAAGGTCATCTAAAATTACACAAAAACAGGTAACACTAATATATCCAATAAAAAATTTTTAAAAAATGAACAATGATAGAGAAGCTAGTTGGGCTCCAGTACAAATGCTAGAATTAAGGAGAGTAAAAGAAGCAATTAGGACATTGGGGATGCACTTATCATTTGTAAAACAAATGCTAAATAGTTGGTCATCGTGTAACCAGATCAACCCAAAAGATTGGTTAGATATGGTTCCTGCTGTTTTAGAGGCTGAACCACTTTTACAGTGGAAAAAATAGTGGAAAGAGAGGGCTGAAACAATAGAACAAAGAAGCATAGCCAGAGGCATAGAAGTCTCCCAAGACCAACTTCTTGGGGAAGGGGATTATGCTGATACTAAAAGGCAATCTTTATACAATGAGCATATTCTGGCTTTATGCCACATGGCAGCTTTAAATGCCTGGGATAGGATTAAAGAAATAAGAAAGAAAACTGAATCATTCATGAAAGTAATTCAAAGCCCAAAGGAAACTTTTACAGACTTTTTGCAAAGATTAACTGTAGCGGGAGGAAACAGAATGGTACTGGACTCAGAAGCCAGGCAAATAATAATTGAATCTCTGACTTTTAAGAATGCTAATACACAATGTAGAAAAACTCTTGGAGGATAGGATGCATGAGACAATTACTCTAGAGTCTTATGATGGTGATGATAACTGGGCAGGAGAGCTTATTTCTAGAGGTATAAGAAAAAGTCAAAATGTTAAAAGTCACAATTGTGGAAGGCAAGGTCACATAAAAAGAGATTGTAAACAAGGTGTTTCCAGAAACAATGCTTTCATTAGGATTAATCCCATGAGAACAACCTTCCCTTCTGGAGTATGCAGGAGTAGAAAAGGGAGACATTGGATAAAGGAGTGCAGGCCAACAAGGGACAGACAAGGTAACTTTCTGCCTTTGGAAAATACCCAAAGGGGCCTTTCAAAAGCCCCCTTATCAAATCCAGTCCAATCTTACCGTGCCATTGTGGAGGAAACACCTTCCCAGAACAATTAAAGAAATTAAAACCTATTTTAAAAAGACATACTTATACTGTATGATAGAAAATCTATAGAAAAAGAAAAAACTCAGGAAAGATTATAAAAAAAACATTTTGGCAAGCTTCTATCAATGAATAAAGGCCAAAATTAAAAGTACAAATAAATGATGTTATTATTGAAAGTTTATTGGACACAGAGGTGGACATATTAATAACTTCACCAGAGTCATGGCTTCCAAGTTGGACCCTTCAGGAGGTAAATGTTCAGTTTTTGGGAATTTGGTTATTATCCCAGGTAAAACAGAGTACAAGATGGCTTGAGTATATAGGACCAGAAGGACAGAGAGTACTATTAAAGCCATAAGTGGCTAACATTCCTAGAAATTTATGAGGACAAGATTTACTACCACAATGGAACACATAGATTAATATTTCTCCAAAAACATAAATAAACCATAAACTAGCACATGGTCCTGGAAAAGAAAAAACATTAGAAGGTATTATGAGAAACAGTCACAGACCATTCAGGTTATAGAGAAACAAGGTACAACAGCTGCTGATCTTTAAAAGTCACCCACAGCACTACCTCTAAAATGGCTAACAGAGAAGCCTATATGGGTTCATCAATGGCCTCAAACAAAATAGAAAACCAGGCCTTAGAGCAGCTGGTACAGGAGCAGTTAAATGATCAGCATATAGAAGAATCAACCAGCCCTTGGAATTCTCCTGTATTTGTTATTTAAAAAAAGAAATCTGGAAAGTGGAGAATGGTAACAGACCTAAGGGCAATAAACAAGGTGATCCAGTCAATGGGCTCTCTACAATCTGGGATTCTTTTGCCTTCTCTGTTAAAGAATGGCCTATTATAGTTATTAATTTAAAAGACTTTTTCTTTACAATACCTCTACAAGAATAAGGCAAATAAAAATTCACCTTTACAGTGCCCACTTATTTTTGGCCTGTAAAGAGATATCAGTCGAGGGTACTCTCTCAAGGAATGCTAAATAGCCCCACTCTGTGCCAGTATTTTGTACAAAAGTCAGTAGAAAAAATACATAGCAAATTCTCAAAATCTATAATTTATTATTACATGGATGACATCTTGTTGGCCAATTCAAATATTGATACCTTAGAAAAAATGTTTGAAGAAGTAAAAAAAAAAAAAAAAAAAACAAAAAAAACCTGCTTGGGGATTACAAATTTCCCAAGAAAAAAATACAAAGAGGGGATTCCATTAATTATTTAGGTTACAAAATAGGGCAACCAAAAAACCAGACCCAAAAAGGTACAAATCAGGAGAACAGATTGAAGACACTTAATGATTTTCAAAGATTACTAGGAGACATTGCCAATTTATGACCCACTACTGGAATAAAAAATGATGAACTGGATAATTTGTTTAAAACCTTAAATGATGCCATGGATTTAAATAGTCAGTGAGAATTGTCACCTGAAGGTAAGAAAGAATTGGCTCTGGTGGAAAATAAATTACAGGATGCACATGTGGATCATGTGGATCGTGTGGATCCAGACATTAACTGCATTCTAGTTATCATGCCCTCTAAGCATTCTCCTACAGGAATTTTAATGCAAAGGGAAAATGTTATATTGGAATGGATATTTCTTCCACATAAACCAGATAAGAAATTATAGACATTCTGAACTGATTTTTAAAGGAAAATTAAGATTTCATCAATTGACAGGAATGGACCCATCAGAAATTGAAACTAACGAAGAAATTGATCAATTTTGGGTAGAAAGTGAACTTTGGCAAAGAGCCTGCAGTAATTTTTGCATAGATATTAACAACAAATATCCTCAAAGCAAAAGAACTGAATCTCTAAAGAAAACTAATTGGATTCTTCCTTGTATTGTACGAGATAAATCAATTTCTGGAGCCCCTGCATTTTATACTAATGCAAACAAATCAGGAAAGGTAGGTTACAAATCAGAACATATAAGTAAAGTGGCTCAAAGCCTTTATAATTCTGTTCAAAAGTCAGAATTATATGCTATTATGATTGTATTAATGGATTTTACTGAACCTCTTAATATAGTCACCAACTCTCCGTATGCAGAAAGATTTGTTCTACACATTGAAACAGCTGATTTTATTAATGATGAATCAGAATTAACTTCATTATTTATTCGGTTACAAGAAATAATCAGGACTAGAAATCATCCCTTCTATATAACACACATTCGATCCCATATGGGATCCCAATTAATAATTGATAAATTATTAATAGGAAATGTACTAGAGGTCTCAGAGTTTCATAAAAAGCATCACATCAATAGCAAAGGATTTTTAAAAAAAAGATTTCTCTATCACTTGGCAACAAGCCAAAGAAATTGTAAAAAGGTGTCTCACCTGTTCTTTCTATAACCAAACTTTGCTGCCAGCAGGAAGTAATCCTAAAGGTATACGTAGAAATGAAATTTGGCAGATGGATATATTTCATTTTATAGAATTTGGGAAATTAAGATATGTCCATCATACAATAGATACATTTTCAGGATTTTAATGGGCAACTGCTTTGAGTTCAGAAAAGGGTGATTCTGTAATCACACATTTGGTAGAAGTTATAGCCATCATGGGAATACCTGTACAAATTAAGACTAACAATTCTCTAGCATTGTCTCTAGTAAAATGAAACAATTTTTTGCTTATTATGATATAATGCATATTATAAGAATAGCACACAATCCTACAGGACAAGCAGTCAGAAAGAGATCAAATCAAACTCTAAAGAATATGCTAAATAAACAGAAAGGAATAACAAAGACCCCTAGAGGTTACATAATGCTTTATTAACTTTGAATTTTCTCAATGCTAATGAGAAAGGAACAACAGCTGTTGAAAGGCATTGGACTACAGAAAAAACAGCTGAACTAAATCAGCCTGTCTACTTCAAATATGTACTGACCTCTGAATGGAAGCCAGTGTAGTGCTACACTGGGGAAGAGGTTCCGCTTTTGTTTCCATGGACAAAGAAAAGTTATGAATACCATCAAAATTAATGACGACTCTATTTGAACCAGAGAAACTTCATGAAAATAAGAATTGATGGCTCATCAACCCATATTACAATTCTTTGTGTTGTAAGAAAAAACAAAGGGTCAGGGAGGTTTTTGGTTTTTGTCTTTACACAAAACTGGAAATACCCATCTTTAAGAAGTTAAAAAACCTTGGACATCCAGACATCTAAAGAGGCTATCTAGAAAAATTTACAAGCAAAAGAGTATCGAACCTATTACCAGTATACTTCATAGGGTAAAATCTCATTGTTTAACCTCTACATATCTTTTTTTGTAAGTTGAAGTCCCAGATTAACTATAATTTAAAACTGGCTTTAGAGTTGGAGTGTGGCTCTCTCCTTCTCTAAACTCAAGCATGCTTGTTAAAGGAATATACAAAATCTCTGTATCATATCAGAAAAGCCACCTATTATGAGACAGAAGAATAACTAAAAATAAGGGACTATTCTATTGTTACTAATCCTATGCTGAATACTTATATATTTAGCTTCCTGTACATTGTGTTGGGTTTTAGTCTCTTACCAGTTTTCTGCAGTGACACATGACAATGCCTAATTGTGAATTTGAAGTATCCAAAAGGAAGATGGGGCCCCACAATGATGACTTCACATGGACTCTGACAAAGCCACTAGGCTGACAAACACCAACCAAAGACCAGATTTGGACTACAAACTTCTCAGGACAATTTTGAGGTGGACTGCTGAGATGAACCAGCTTCACAGACTACTATAACTAGGATTTGAGACAAACCATGCATTTTCCTGTAATGCAGAGACTGGACAACAAATGACACAGCTACTTATTTAAGGACTTGACAATTAACAAACCTTTTCTTTTCATGATCCCCTAAAGATGCCATTGCCCCCTAGACATCAGGAAGTAAATTTAAAAACACGGCACCCACATTCCTAAGAGGTGGGGTAGGTGGTTTTGGTCTTTCATTGGGTTATGGATGATTGTCATTGTTTAGGGTAACTTGTTAAAAATTGTTATTTGTTATGCTTTTTAAAAAGTTAAACAAGAGAGATTAGATTCAAGATTCTTGTTTAAAAAAAGAAAGAAAAGGGGGATACAGATATAATAAGATAAAAGGGTAGATTATTGAATCTTATTTTAAAAGGATTTATTAGCTTTAAATATTTTATATTGGATTAGATTTTTGTATCTTGTATACAAATTGTGTATACTGAGATTAATTTTGTTGCTGTACAAATATCTCTATGCTTGTTCAAGGTATTATACTTATTCAGCTCATCTAACAATGTAATACAAATTGCTAGTCCATGAAACTTTTTATTACCAACTAATTAGGATATAAAGTAATGCAAGTTAGTAGTTATGTATTGTATTACATTCAAACATAGTAATATTAGATATATTTCCAAGATCAAACAGATATATTTTAGATGAATATGTCTTATCCAAACACTTCAGAGATCCATAGAATATGGCGTTTAATAACATAGGTTCTTATTATTTTTATAACAATGGGATAACTGCTCCTGGCAGCACCAATGTACTTCAAAGAAGATTATGGACATCAAAGAAGCTCCATACACAGTTGACCTTCTTTGTGACAAAAGTTAGCCACTGGACAAGAAAGTATTCTTGCCTTGACTGCTGACAGTATGATGTTCAAAATGGACAAGCAGGAGACACACCCACAAGAGAATTGCTGAACCTTGCCAAAACAAGGTAGCAAGGTCTCTGAGAATATCTTGCTTCACAGAGAAGTCTGTCAGATCAGACAGACATGTTAGGCCTGTAGGCTGAAGATGGATGCTTCAATGATACAGAGGAAGCTTGGGTGATCATCCAGGAAGCCAGCTCTTTTATTTTTTTACATTTTTGGAAGTTGCTTGCTTGCCCATGCTATTTAACTAGTTAATATTATTTCCTTCTTGGATCTCTGAGGTAGTTGAAGATGAGATAGTTAAAGTTATAGCTTTCTATTGACAGTTTTAGAAACTTCGAAGTTAAAGTGTCTAAGTTTGAGAGACATCAAAATAATAGTATAGTTAGTTAGATAGAAAGTGAATTAGGTATAATCCTTTGGACTCACCAAAATAGGATAGTTAATGGAATATTTTCTTTGAATTGTCAATTGTTAATGAACTGGACATTACTCATTTATTGTTTGTTTATATTGTATATAATTATTGTACATATTGTATATGGTTTTTCTTATGTTTGCTATAACCTTTTTTAATTTTGACACAAAAGGGGATATGTGGGGATATGTTTCAAATTTAATAAAAACCAGTCTGAGATATCATCGGGATCTACCCACTATAGTCAGTCTAGAAGGATCAGAGAGTGGTAACTCACACCTTTAATCCCAGCACAGGGAATATCTGGGAGTGGTGACCAATGTCCTTAATCCCAGCAAATCTGAGTTTGAGGTCAGTTTGATTTACTGAGGGAGTTCCAGGCTCCCAGGCAGGCAGTGATGGTCCCACGACTTTAATTAATCTTAACCTGGATATGAAACATCTGAGTGAAGAAGGTATTTAAGGCAGGTGTAGGAAGACAAATGAGGCAGTAGAAGATACTAGGAGTGAGGCTGAGGAAGCTGGAAGACAGCTGGGTGAGATTTGACTATGGTGTTTCCTGTCTTTGATATTTCAGCCTTTCCCTGAGATCTGGCTCAGAGTTTCCTTTATTCATGCAACAAAGTTGAAATTAAGTTGTGGAAGAACTTTTCAATATAAACATATAGTAAAACCAACTCTGAAATGATTTTAAGCAAAATTAGGTTGGCATTATAGTGAAGAAAAGGAACTTTACCCATCCAGGGATAGTTTCTGCCTCTGGAAACTCATTTTCTTTTCTTTTTTATACAAAAAAAAAAGTTTATTAATTTTGATAGTTTTGAGACAAGGCCTCTCTATTATATAGGCCAGACTGTGTTGGGACTCTCTGTGTACACCAGTCTGGCTTCTCAATACAGAGATCAACCTGCCTCTATCTCCTAAGTGCTGGGATTAAAGGCCTGCCCCGACAGCCCAGCCTCCTTTTGAGTCTGAGAGCACCACTTGGTTTACAGTGACAATAGGAAATCACCAGCACAGTGTTTTACACCTATTATCCCAGCACTCTGGAAGATGAGAAAGAAGGGATTACCACCAGCTGCAGCCTAGCCTGGGCTACACACAAACCATACTCCCGGGTAAGGCAGTTTAAGCCGTCCAGTGACACAGCACAACAATCCTTACTCTTAACACAGGGCATCACTGCATCTCCTCGTTAATTTTTAGTCCTCGACATCAACCAACTCATCTACAAGAGGGCATTGGTAACAGTGAGAGAATACAACATGAACACATGGGAGTTAACACAGAAACAAAATGGGGTAAGAAATGGGAGAGTGTGTGCATTGTTTTTAGAAATCTTTTAAGGAGCGATTTTCGTTAATGGGGTAAATAATGAAGCCTCTGCAATGTAAAAGCCGCCATCGCTTCTATAATTTAAAATGAGGATATAAAATCAGCAGGGAAGAAAGAGGTAATGAGCTTGGACTAGATCCTTCCTATTTTACAGCAGGTGCTGGTGTTAATTTTATGCACTGACAGCAGGTGTCAATAGATACAATTTTTGCAAATTATACATAATGCATGTGATAACTACCAGAAAAATTGAAAGCCGACAAGCTAAAGTGGATGCATTAAGAAATAGTAATGAAGAAAATTATTGGGCGTCTTTGGGTGATGTCAGAAAAGCTAATAAAGGAGAGAAGCCAGAAGTGGAAGATGGAGTATACCTTACACTGTTAAAAATTATCAGATGTTATTTTATGGTGGAAAAGTCCACAGTAATATTAATAGAAAAGCATTTCAAAGGAAGAACAAACAGAAGCAGGCAGCTCTCACTTCTGGTATAATATAATGAAAGACAGTACTGCTAGCTGACCATCAAACCCAGGAGTGGCCAAAAGATCAGCAAAAGTAATAAATGTCTCAGCAAAATATGTTATTTTGGCTTTGTTGTTGTTTGTTTTGGCTTTGGTTTTTTTTTGTTTTGTTTTGTTTTGTTTTGTTTTTCTGGATTCCTGGTTTCCACATCGTTATGGGCTAATGGCCTGTTTTTCTGCCCATGCAAACATCTCAAGAAGCATTCCTTCCTTACTGTTTAAACCACTGGGCCGTACTGTCTTAGTACTTACTCTACTGCTATGAAAAGACATCATAAGACCAGCACTATTATAAAGGAAAAACATATAATTGGGGTAGCTTACATTTCAAAGGCTTAGTCCCTTATCATCATGGTGCAATATGGTGTTTTGCAGGCAGACATGGTGCCGGAGCCCAGAGCTCTACACCTTGATAGGCAGGCAACAGGAAGTGGTCTGAGACTCTGGGCATGGCTGGAGCATATATGAGACCTCAAAGCCTTCCTCCACAGTAGCACACTTCCTCAAAAGGCCACACCTACTCCATCCAACCTCCTAACAGTGCAGCTTTTTTGCAGGGACAGTTTCTTTCAAACCACCATGCAAACCCTTAATTTTCCACTCTGCTCATTTACGTCAAAGAAAAGTTGTCTCGATCCAGCCTGTGTTGTGGGCAAATACCTTGGTGCTTCTTCGGGACATTCCTTACTAAAATGTGAAGTGGCTACATTTTGGTGGCTCTGAATCTATTTCTATTGTACAGAAATGCTCCTAAATACTGCAAAGAAAATTTTGCACTTGTATTCCAATCTAAGTGTCTCTAAAAGAGAATCTGAATGCAGAGTGACAGGTGCACAGTATCTTTTCACTTAAAAAAAATTAAGCCTGAGCTGTATTATTATTTACTATAGTTGTTTAAAGAGGGAAAATCTAAATGTTAAAGAAAATATTGTACAGTATTTGTTACACATGTATATGCGCGTGAGCAGTATGCTTACGGTGTTATATGGCTGTTTTCACTTATATGTTTTTTATTATTATCATATTTTTGTGAAACAAGGTCTCACTCCATAGTCTAGGCTGGGAACTCTCAGAAATTCTCCAGTTTTAACCTCTCAAAGCTGGGATTAAAGATTTGTTCGATCACACCTGGTTATTTATTTTTGCTGATATTATTTCTTTACCACCATTGTAGTGTTGCTCTTTATGTATTTTAAGAAATCTGGTCTCTTGCATCTGGGCAAGCTTTCATTGGGGGAGGAGCTTGCTATTTCCCTTTGATTCAGTCTAAAAATTAAAAGGACAATTCCCTGCAATAAACTGCCCTTTGTAGCCTGGAATTGGTGACTTTTGAGTCGGTTAGATACCTAGGGCGGAGCAGATGCTGGCTCTCAATCAGGCCTGGAGCAGCAGGCGGAATGTGGTGCAGCGGGGTGGGACACGGTGGGCAGAACCCTGGGAGCGAGCGGTGACCTACAGTGGGTGTGCCTGAGCGCAGCTGCCCGGGTGCACCGGGGAGCTGTGGGGTACGAGGCCCGGATGCACAGGGGGAGCTGCCGGGTGCAGAGCAGCCGCTAGGGTGCACAGGGGGAGCTGCGGGGTGCGGGCCCCGAGGCCCGGGTGCGCAGTACCTTCCCAGCGCAGCTCGCCTCCGGGCTCGCGCTGCAGGAACTTGTACCAGAACGTGTCCACACGGCCCGTTTCCTCGCGGCCCTGCTCGGTCCCGCCGGCCGCCGCCTCGTCGGCCGCCAACTCCACCTCGGCGAGCCATAGACCGGGCTCCTGCAGCGCCAGCGCGGCCGCCCCCGCCGCGGTACCCGCGGGCCTGAGACGCACGGCACCGCGCGGCTCCCAGCGCCCCAGTTCGGGCCGCGATCCCGCGAGCAGCAGCTCGGGCCGCGCGCCGGCCACCGCGGCCGGCACCACCACGCCGAAGCGGAAGAGCATGGCGGTGGCCCCGAGCTCTGCAGGTCCCGGACGCCTGGCGAGCGGCGGCGCGAGCCCCGGGGCCGCGCGTTTGTGGTCCGGTCACGCGGCGGCGGGTGTAGGTTCCCCGTGCACCCGGGAGCTGCGGGCATTCGCGGGAGGCGGGGCGCACCCACCGTGGGGCGAGGGGAGAGGGAAATGGCTCTCGGTGTGTCCAGTCTTCCTCCTAGAGATTGGAAAGTGCCTTTACTAGGGTCACGAAGGCTGAGTTCCCACTCTGAATTGCAGAGAAGTTGGGAAAGATCCTGGACTTTGCTGTAGTCCCACCAGCTCAACATTTATTTATGAAGTGGGAATAAGGCAGATAGATGGTGGTCTTGAGAGATGCTCCACTCCAATCAGCAAAACCCGGAGTTCATCAAACACAGAGTACTTCCACCTTGCCTAGGGAGACTACTGCAGAGCAAAAAATAAGTTTGTAGCCCTACGGAAAAACGACCTTCTCAAGATCAAAGCAGGACAAAACCTTGATTACGGGATGATACACACGTAAGTTTAGAAATAAAGTCTCAAAACGAATGGTGGGCCAGCAACAGCCTTTGCAGGCACTGCGTGCTGAGGAGTACAAACCTCCACTCTAGGTTTTGGGTATAAATCCTACTAGGAATCAATCCCATCTCGGCTACTCAACATTACACAACACTGCCCCAAAGTCTCTAGTTTATGAGATAAGTTGTTTCCTGCTGCTCAAAATATTAAGGTAAAATTGTTATTTCATACCTAGAGGTTCACATATGCTAAATAAGTGCTCTATATTCCCAGCCCTTGGGTGATTTTTCCTAATTAAGGGCCCTTTCATTAGCAGCACCCTAGTTCATACTTATCCATTAGTTTTAATAGATTGTCGTTAAGTATACGTCCCTATTAACACATAAAATGTGAAAAGTGGCTTATGTTTTACTTTTGAGACATTGTCATGGGGAGAATTATCACACAAAAAACATTGGTAATCATGCCGTACTAACCTTATTTCCTGGTGCTTTTTTTTATTTTATTTTATTTTTATGAACTACGGTCAGACGGTCAGAGTTATTTTATTTATGAAACTAAATATCACTTTATATAATCAAAAAAAAGGAAGAAGGAAAGAAGAGAGAAAAGAAATGAAACAAGTCTCACAGTGAGACCAGACTGGCCTCAAACTTTCAAGATGCATCTGTCTTTCCTAGGATTACAGGCCCAGAGCTCCACTGTGTGTGTGTGTGTGTTGGTGTGGTGTGTGTGTGTTTACAGGCCCAGAGCCCTGCTACTTCCCATGGGCTGTGTCTGTATCTATTGTCTGTGATTAAAAACCCAGCTATTTCTGTGGTTGGTGTCTGCGTGATTAAAAACATGTTATTTAAAATTTGCTTGTTGTAAATATTAGTACTGGGTTTTCATCATAAAACATTTTTGGGTTGCCAAAAATAGATTAAAAAATCTTCCAAGAGGCAAGGGAGACACTTCAGTTTGTTATTGATATTGACACAGAAATATTGTTTAAACTCACTGTTCTCAACTGCTTTACAGTGGCACTTTGGTATCCCTTTATTTTCACCAACATTTAACTTGATACACGTCCCTTAAAGGAGTTAGAAAATCACAAGAAACATAGTCGCCAATATTTGGAAGCTGGTGTAGGAGAAAACTAGAATTTTATGCTGAAGAACATCTTTAAAGGTAGAAAAAATTCAAAATACACAAATCTCAGCTTGCAAAACAGTTAGTAAACAAATATGTGACACTTTTAAATTCCACTCAAAGTTTGCTTGGTTGCTGCGTTTAGGATAAACATGAAAATGTCAAGACAGTAAGGCTGGCCAATCTTGGCTGATTCCGAAACAAAACAGAAGTGAGCTGAAAATGGCAAATGGGCCAGTTTATTTAAGTCTCTGTTACAAAACATTCTTGGAGTAATTTTAGGAAGATAATGGTCATTTGGCCATGCAAAGAGGGCTACTTGTCTATTTTGGAATCTAGACTTCAGTGGTTTGTTTCTTCAAGAAGCAAGCTGCAGCTCTTCAGCTTTCTTGGGTGTGGTGCTGCCTCGATGCGAGTTTTATGCAAAGAATTCTTCCCACCATGCCTTGAGAGTAGTCCCTTCCCTCTCAGACATGAAATGGTGGCAGGAAGAAAACATATTGATTCAAAGGACGCTGACTTTTTCTTCTTTCTCATCATGAAGCTACCAAACATCTTAACCATTGAAAGACATGTGCTTCTCAACAAGTAAACACAGTAAGTGATCATTTGTTTAAGCGTGGACCTAAATATGGTGATATGTGATGGTTACATTGTGCACCAAGCAAAGTGCAAGTGGAAAACACAATACCAAAACATGGATTAGACAACACATGTCTAGACTGTCGGTCATTCTGCTATAGCGGCCGTAGTAACAGCCACCGAGAACTCATTATAAGGCAGACAGTTTTTCTTCTTAGCCCATCTCATTTGACTCTCTCAATAGTTCTATGAAGTAACTACAACTCTCTCCCCGTTTTCAGATGCAAAGAACCTGAAGTGCAAAAGGAGTCAGTCCACAGGAGGCAAACAGAAAGGTCACATGCTAAGAAACTCAACAGGTGTATCTTTTAGCAGGAAACATTTATATGGAATGCATTTAAACCCATTTGATTTTTTCAGTTTTGTTGCATTTATTCTCTCTCTCTCTCTCTCTCTCTCTCTCTCTCTCTCTCTCTCTCTCTCTCTCTCTCTCTCTCTCTCTCTCTCTGTGTGTGTGTTTAAGTTCAATCTTCCAAGGTTCTGTGAGTGGAAGTCAGGTCATCCAAATTGGCAGCAGTTTTATCTACGGAGGAATCTCACCAGCCCTCCAAATATATTCATATATTAATCTTTCATCTTTTAATAAAAAATTAGTGTCTCATAATTTTCTGTAACTAATTTTATTGCTAAGAGTAATAGGAAAGATGACGCCCAGATGAAAGTTTAAAGTTACCAGCAAGTCTGTACAAATACTTTGATATTTAGGAGTGTTTGACTTTAAGTCTTAGGAAATGAAGGCTTTATGCTCTTATTCACCTGATTTGTGTTTGTTGTTTATTGAGACAGCATCTCTCGTAGCCCAGACTGCTCTCAGACTCAATATGCGACACAAATTGACGTTAAATCTCTGATCCTTTTGCCTCAACCTCCCACATTCCCTGGTTACAGGCTTGAACACCCAGTTTATGTATTTGTTTGTTAAAAATATAAACACAGATTTAAGAATCCAAGAGATAGAATATCCAACAGTTAAGCTACATTTCACCCAGCTCTTTTTTTTTGTCTTAGATTTTCTTTGTCATATCTCCCTTTATATTTCATAGTGTTTATATTTATTCAAAGAGATTATTTATTAATCCATTTGCACTCAGATCTAAATGCTACAGTGAGATGCTAAATTTAGAACAAAAACTAAGCTCAGTGCAATAACAAAATTCTGGTAACATTTTTAAAAGACGAACCAATTTTTTGTCATAGAATTCCATTTCTATAATGCCATTTTACATATATTTCTTGGAGAATGGGTAATAAATTCAGAGCTATAAGTTTCAGAATCCAACTCAAATATGCATTCTTTCAAAGTCCCCTTAGGGAAAGCCATTGCCTGGTTCTGTTGTAATTTATGTTTCTGGCTCTGTGTTTCACTAGTGAGGGAGCTATTAGTCTTCCCTTGTGATGCTGTGTGTATAGATACATAGTCACTGATAGAAGTCACAGTTTGGTTATTTCAAAGAACATATATCTGAAAATGTGGCACATATACTTTCCTGATTTTTGTACCTTAAAGATAGATACAGCATTATCAAGAAGTGTGCATTAGTTAATAATAGCTATTATTTTTCTGGATTGGAAATAGTGGGTTAGGCTGTTCAAACCCCTCTGAAAATGTGGGACAACAGAAGAGGCCCCTTCCTCATCGTATCAGTTCCTGCCTCTTTGTCGTGGCTCTTTTCCCATAATTATACAGCATTCCTTATTTATGTTTATATTCTTCATTTATACTATAAAAATGTTTATTTAAAAGCTATCCCTAAGGGGCTGGAGAGATGGTTCATGGTTAAGAGCATATCCTGCCTGTGCACAAGACTGGAGTTCAGTTTCCAGCACCTCTTCTGGCCTGTTCACATAGCTGCACTCACCTGCACAGACCTCCACACAGAAACACATGCATACACACAATTACAAACAAAAAGAAGGTCCTCAGCATACAACTACAGTGCAGCATGAGCCATTTCAGAAGACATGGTGCTGCCCTTTCCTGCCCATCCCATCCCACCCTTATCACTGTAACACAAGACACCTCCTCCCTTGACTGAAAACCCCTAAGAGGCCTTTGCTAAGGCTGTGACCTAAGTGGACTCCACCAGGAGAAAGCAGGGGCCAAGGTGGTTGGTTGGCCCTTGAGGTTACAGCCTCCCATTTAAGGCTTTCCTTCACGGATAACAAGATCCCAAGATTGTGGTAACTTGATTGACAAGTGATTAATGCCTGTCTTTTCGCTAAAACACTGCGTGGTAGCTGGAAGGGATGTTCTTACAGACATTTGGAGCAACGAGGATGAAGGTTGATAAAGAGATCATG
This sequence comes from Phyllotis vaccarum, assembly GCA_033318265.1. Classification (NCBI taxonomy): domain Eukaryota; kingdom Metazoa; phylum Chordata; class Mammalia; order Rodentia; family Cricetidae; genus Phyllotis; species Phyllotis vaccarum. Next base: position 106,687,606 of record JARWLC010000006.1, on the reverse strand, counting down.
GGTGGGGCAAACCTGGAGAAAATCATTTTTAATAATTTGTACTTTCTGTAATTCACTGGTTTTTTCTAAGCATTGTGTGTATGCTATGAGTAAACATAGGCTTTATTCTATTTTTGAAACATGATCTCAACTTCCTCTGTAGATCAGGCTAGCCTCAAACTCACTCTGCCTCCCAAGTGCTGGGATTAAAGGCATGCACTGCTACATTCACTAAATAAAAGTATTTCAAGTGAAACTGACGATTTTCCTTTCCTCTTGAGGGCCTGGTGAATAACAGCTGCACACAAGTCTCTGTGAGTAGTGTATGTAACCTAATGCTTGTATGGGCTCCCATGATGATCTGTGGAGACAGTTTCTAGTGGATATTCACGTCTGATCTTCATGCTTTCCCAAGTCAAGGCTTCAGACAGTGTGCTGCTGGGAAGCCCCAAGGCACAGTGACTAGGACTCACATTGGTGAAACCATCATGTCCTTTTCCTCCACGCTGTAGAACAAGGAACATGTGATGAAGGCCTTGTGCACAGCCATATTCAAGTTCCCTAGAAACCAAAACATCCACATCTCAGAGAAGTGAGTGGAGCTTCATTAGGTTTAAAGTGGATGAGTTTAAAGATGTGGTAACTGAGAAATATCTCATATCTGGTGGCTGTGAGATCAAATATATCCCCACTCAGGGTTCCCTGGCAAACAGTAGGCCTTGCACTCCTGTGCAGTAAATCTCACACACTGCCAGTCATACTTAGCAATAAATCTCACTTCAAGCTATAGGGGGAAAGGGTATTTTAGACATGACATAGATTAGGTACAAGCAGAGGTTAAGTTTGAAACCTTTCTTTCTAGAAAATTTGATTGTGTGTATTAATTCACAAATATTCATGTGTTTGAAGATGCCCTATGGAAGCCAGAAGAGGATACTGGGGAACATAGTTAGGGAGTCTCACCTTCAGTGTGCAAGGTGCCTCCCGGAAGATGGCTCAGCTGTGAAGAAGTCTAAGAACGAAGCAGAAGCAGAATTACCTGTTTGCTCCTGTTACTTACTGAGCTTACCTCATCTGCTCCATCCTCTGTGGCCATCAGACTCCAGCCTCTTCATCCTTCCAATGTGGACCAAATACTGCAGACTCTTGAGGGATCTTCCAGGCCTCCGGTGCTGGATTGGGACTGCTGAAGGATCAAGCTTCATGGGCTGAGCAGCCTCTCAACCTCTCCAGCATGTATATGAACACTCTTGGACTGAGACCTTATCATGTAAGCTGATGTGAGAGATCCCCAATATAATGTGTATGGAAGTATGTATGCGCATGCACGCACTCATGTGCAGGCACCATTGCTTTTGTTCCTTTAAAGAACCTGCATAACACCAGGAGGGAGCATGCCAATATTTAATTAGTAGAGCCAAGTGTATATTCCAAGATAAACATTATTTGAGCATATAATAAGGATACAGGCATCACATAATGTTCCAAAGTAACTTGTGTAAATAAAATGAGAGAACGGGCAGGTTCATGAACTAATTGAAGAGAGTTCAACAGACACCGAAAGAAACCTAGAGAAATATGACTAGGTTACAGTGCAGAAGCTGGTCAACTTTCTACTGGCCTATTAAATGGCATTTTCAGTTGATCTACTAGAGAGAATGTGCCTGCACTGCTAGCAGATAAATGTGTACAAAATTTCATACATTGGACAATAGCCTTCAGTAATAGATAGTGAAAAGAATCAAGGCATTGAAATCTTATGAAAAACAAAATAATTCTTCTGTGGGCAAACCCCACCAATGAGATGACCGAGGCAAGAGAAAAGCCAAGCCCCAGCCTTGGCCAGGTGGGCGTGACTGCCCTGAAGTTCCAGTCTATAGCACTCTGGCTGTGATCCACAAACTAAGTCCAGCCTCTTATTTCTTCTTCTACTTGAAGAGTCTACTCTCTTGCCCCCTTCAGCCAACAGCATTTTTTAATATAGCATGAGTACTGAGTTTTGAGAATGTTATCTAATTTTCGTGAGAATGTAAAATAGTGATGACAAATTGACAATTCCTCAGAAAGTTAAGCTTACAGTTGCAATACAACCCATCATTTCCTTTCCTCGCTCAAGCTTCTTCGTAGATTCTAACGGAAACGTCACTAAGAATAATCCTATCCTGAGACAGCCCAACTAATAAGTGGATCAGCAATTGTTATATCATGGCATCTGATGGAATAAAATCAATGAGCTATTGATACTGTCACAACACAGATGAACCTGAAAACATGATGCTTAGTAATAAGACACTAAGCAGCATAGATGATATGATTCCATGTCTATGAAGTAAGCAGACTAAGCAGGTCTGAGGGGGTAGGAGGTAAGTTATGTGTTGCCAAGGATTGGATGCAAAAGTAGAGAAAATGGGAAATAACTACTAAAGAACTTAGGGTTCCTTGGGGAGATGGAAAAAAAAAGTCATAACATTAATTTTAGTGTCAGTTACACAACACTGTGAATTCTCTAAAAAGTCACTAAGTAGTACACTTTAAAAAGACAACTGGGGAGGGGTGGGGACGGTTGGACAAAGATATCGTTCAGTGGTTAGAAAGCACTGATTACTTTTCCAGAGGACTGAATTTAATTTCCAGCATCCACACTGAGGCTCACAATTGTTTATAACTCTAGTCCCAGGGGATCTGATGCCTGCTTCTAGCCTCCATGGTCACTTCATATATATTGTTCACAGATCTATATGTAGGCAAAATACCCATACCTATAAAATATATGATAATAAAATTACTTTTTAAATAAATGACTTATGTATCAATTTTACTAAATTATTCTGTCTGGTGTTTTTAAGTTATTTGAGTTTTGAATCCCTACTTTTTTGAGAGAGGAAGGGAGGAAGGGAGGAAGAAAGAAGGATGGATTGGCATTTTGTTTCCATGGACAATATAGTCACAGAGTGCTTTGTAATATTTTCTGTTTACTCTTTGAAGGCAACAGAATGTTCTGTATTTAAACAACATTTTAAGTCCAACTCTTTTTAAAGGCCATTCTAGGAAGCAGTACTTGTGCTGAAATACTATTATAAGTTTTCAGACTACTGTCTTTCCAGTTTACATACTTCTAAAACAGGAAGAGCATGTCGCACATTTAGCTGAAGCACAAATCATATGCTTGGCAGTGAGTTTCCTCATGTATGCATTACTTTATCTGAGTAATAAACAGCCTCCTTTAATCCTTGTAGTCAGTGGGTATTGATCTGCTTATTTTTATTATAGCTCCCAACAAGGCCATATCTGCATCATTTAGCTCATGTTGAGTCTCACTGAGGAAGAGAAACTCAACTAAGCTTCCTCAGTTAATTAGAGCTCCATATAAAAGAGACAAACCTTACAAACAGCCAAATGGGTGGATCTGGTGTCCAAGCAACTCTAAGAACTGATGCTGAAAAGCTGGCAACCTTTGATCTCTGGTGTCCTGCCATGGAACATGACTCGGCTATTCTCTTTGCCTCCCGGTGCTCTTCCTATGCCCAACTTTCTTCAATGTCACTCAATCCTTGACAGAACTCTCAGGCCACACTTCGTAATAGGCCAAGCCATATTTCCTCAAAGAACACTAGTTACTACAGAGATGACCATCTGGGGCTAGACAGGGAGTTGTGGGTGATCTATTATAACTTTATGTACTATTTCTATGTACAGTTTCTAACCAGATTGATCTGGCATTTTCATTAGGATGCACAGAGCCAAATTGAGACTTCTTTCAGAAGTAATTGATCTGTACCTTTCAAAAGCACAATACTGTGACAGACAAAGGCCAAATGAGCTCCCCATCTTGAAGGTGACAAAAGCTTGACAAAAATGAAATTCATGATGCTAAATTGGACCCTGACCCTGAAAAAGATGCACTAAAGGATATTACTGGACCTACTAGCAAAAGTGTAAAAGGACTATGTAGATTATTGTATTTATGTTGTTTCTTAATTTTAATGATTGTGCAATAGTCATTCAAGAAAGAGAGCCCAGCCTTTCACTACCAGGAAACTGTCAGTGAAAACTTTAGAATGGACTCTTCTCTGAGCTCTCTACATCATAAGCATAACATGGGTATGTAATATTAATATAATATTTACTATGTATATGACATTAACAGATAATATATTTTATAAGCTATCATAACCATGTTTATTTTTATATAGTATACCTATTTGTGTAAAATTAGGCATGTGTGAATTCAATATAAATATAACTACCACATAGGTAAAGTGAGAGAAAATTAAAGGAAGGTGAGGGTTACAGATCCAATATGCATTGTCCATAGTTGGTGGATATCATGAATGTGCTGTCGGAAACAAAAATGAAATGTCTGTATCTCTCCATAACATTAAAGTTTATTGGACTAACACATTCACAAGCTACAATAGTTTTACTGACTGCAATTTACCAGTAATCCTATTTTTCTTGGTGTTGTGGCCATTAGCAATCTTAATCTTAAATCTTAATCACTAAAATTACATTACATTTCACATGGTAGTATGTATAGCAGGGGAGAAAGACAGAGACAGAGACAGACAGACAGACAGACAGACAGACAGACAGACAGACAGACAGACAGACAGACAGACAGACATAGGGGATATATGGGTAAATGTTAAAGAAGTCTCATACTGTGGGGGTTTGATTAAGAAGGACTCTATAAGCTAATACAGTTGAAGTTTTGGTTTCCAGTGCAAACAGTTGGAAGAATAGGAGGTGTGGCCTTGTTGGAGCTGAGTTATGAGAGGTGGGAGCTTTGAGGTTTCAAAAGCCCATACCACCACCCACCTTACCTCCAACTTCCCCCATAAGATGTAAACTCTCAGATACTGCTCCATTGCCATATCTTCGACCTGCCACCACACTCCCCATCATGATGGTCATGGTGGATTCACCCTCTAAAAATGTAAGCAAGCTTTCAAATTAAATTCTTTCTTTTATACATTGCCTTGGTCATGGTATCTCTTCACAGCAATAGAAAAATAGCTAAGACACATGTCAAAGGAAACCTCACTGAAGGCAGAAGCAGAAATCTAACAGATATAAAAGGATTGGACTGGGGAGACTGCTTGGTGGGTAAAGTACTGGCTCTGCATGCTTATGGACTGAGTTTAGACTCTCAACACAAAAAGTGTGCTCGTGCATGCATGACACACACACAAGAAAACAAATAAATAAAGCAAAGGAAGTCACTGAAATTGATAAGTCATTCACCAGGGCCTAGCTGCCAACATGCAGGGCTGTGGATGGACAGGGCATAGGAATAATTAGGATAGACAGTCTTCTCAGACTGAAAAGATAAGTGAACAGAAATTCAAGTGAGAGGCATCAATCCAGGAACTGATCAGAACTTAAACCCCAGGTGCAGTCAAAGCTTTTGAGCTGTTCATCCCCTGCAATTTCTCAGTAGTGAAACAGCAGGTGACTGCAGCCAATGGCACCACATCCTTGAAGGTGCCTCCTTCTATCTTATAACAACCACGGAATAGGCCTCATCCATGCTCTGGTACATCTGACAAGTTTATTGGCCTGAATTTCCTGGTAAAAGTTTTAATGCACGCATGTGCCTATGTGTTCCCAGTCTACTTCAAGAAGTAGACAAGGAAGTAATCAGAAGGTTCACACTAAGTGGGTAAATGCAGGGAGCCACTGTGTTACACTCTATGCAACAAATGGAGACAGGACAGTAACTTTAGAAAGACACAGAAGCTTAGGGGTAGTGGGAGCTTAGAGCCTGTGCCCCTTATTGCACAGAGTGGGTCTGGCTACAGCTCATGTCAAAGGTTCTTGGGTTCATTGTTTTATGTTTGAGATCTTTTCACCTTTTTCCTAAGTTAAAAACTGTTTGAAAATTCAAAGAGAGAAGAAAAAATATATTGAGCCATATACAAAAAGAAACCTTAAAGGTATGTGGGGGGGTCATGATTACAGTATGGCTGAGTTATGTCTAATTGAACTCAAAGAGATAGAAGACTTGGGCAGGACAATTATATAAATAAACTCTGGTCTGGCACAGATTTGTACTCCAAACTACTCAGGGAGCTGAGACAGGAGGATCACCTATTCAAGCTTTAAAATATACAGTAAGTTCAAACCTAGCCGGAACAATTTAAGTAGGCTTGTCTCGAGACAAATGCATTTTTAAGGCTGAGGGTAAATCTCAGTGGTAGAGCTTGAGCAGAGCCATAGGTCCAATCCCTAATGCCACATAAAAATGATTATTTTTTATATTTAATGAATGAGATTTATATACGGGAAAATGTTAGCAAATAAGTAGAATTAAAAAATACGAAGAGGCTTATCACAAGGCCTCATATCAATGCTAAATATGAAACATTTGCAGAACACTTTCCGTAGATACATGTTTGATGGCACTAATTATATTGGTTTCTTGGGGCTTCTGTGACTAATGCAAACTAGAAACACATCCTCTCATAGTTCCAGAGGCCAGAAGTCAGCACTCCAGGCACAGCCATGCTCCCAGGAAAGCTCTAGGGACAGTCCTTTATTGGTGCTTCCTAACTTAGGGTGGGGCCAGCAATCCTTCACGGTCCTTTTTTTATTTTGAGTCATTCTGGTCTCTGCCCATACACCAGATGGCATTTTTGACTCTTTATCTCAAAATCTCCTTTTTCTTTCTCATAAAAGTGCTAGCGACTGGTTTAAGGCTGACTCCAAACCAGCAAGAGCACATCTGAACTTGATTAATCTGCAAAGCTCCCAAACTTAAGAATTCCAAATAAGGTCACATTTACCAATGCTGAGGATTGAAACATATCTTTTTAGGGACACAGTCCAACTTACTACAGGATGTGGACTACAGTGATTATTCTAAAAGGGGACACTTTGCCTCCTTGTCTTTGGCTATAGGGTGGTCTACTAAGAAACCAAGCACAAGATCTAATTGTGATTTCCATATGCTGAGTTAGAAGTCCCAGATCTTATCCTCTGTCAAACCAAAGTCCTAATACAGGAGTGGAACCCTAGACCTAGGACAGGAAAAACCCAATTTCTGGACCTACAGTCTTAAAATGTTTGATTTTCTCTATGTGTATGAGTGTTTCAATCTGCATATGTGTCTTTGTGTCACCTGTGTGCCTGTTGTTCACAAAGGCCAGAAAAGGGTATCAGAATTCCTGGGATGAGAGTTATAGACAGGTGTGATCTACCATGTGGGTGCTAGGAATCAAACCCAGGTCCTCTGGAAGAGTAACCAGAGAAACTATTTATTGCTATTATCGTTATTAATTATTGATAACTCTTAGCCACTCAGCTATCCTCCAGCTCCTGGGCATAAAGATAGTGAAGCAGGATATCTGAACACCCAGAGCTGCATAAATACCTAACTCCTCCAGCTGCAGTACAGATGTCCTTCCTTCCTGAGGATAAAAGATAGTGATAAACCAGAATGGGAAGCACAGCTTGCTTTCAGGCTTGTATATTACTAACCTGTTGGCATGCTGTCAATAAAGGCAAGTGGAACTCTGTGAGTTTGAGACCAGCCTGGTCTACATGGTGACTTTTAGAACAACCAAGGCTACATAGAGAGACCCTGTCCCCAAACAACGAAACATCAACAACAAAATCATAACTTCAAGACCAGAGCAGACGACAATCATCCATCATAATGGAAAAATATGTTTTTTTCACCCAATTTCCAAACCTAAGTCAGTTTTCATAACTATTCCTTATCAGTTAAGGGGGGGGAAGCCAGAGATCCTTCTGAAGAATTTTTCAGTGCTATAGCAAGTATTTAACTAGTAGTTTTTTTCATGATCTTTCATCAAAGGTAAATGTGTGCTCTTTTACTCCAATACAGATGGAAAAAAATGTATTCCCTTATATCTTTGATTCTACCCCTATGTCTCATGATTTATATAGCCATTGTAGGATTATACCTAACTAGGGCATAACTAGGGAACTATTCACCCCAAGAGAGAATAAATTACTTAATGTGTTACAGGAATTAGCTAATATATATAGACAGGAACTGTGAGAACATGTCTGAAATAGGACTTAGAATATAAGATAGATAAAGATATGCTTTTTAACTTCAGGGCATTTTCCTGAGACTCCGTAAATAATGTCTTAGTAAGGACTGAACAAAGCCAGTCTCTACTACATTACCAGAATGATTCCTTAAAATACAGGGATAGAGGAGAGATAATAAAGCAAGATGTGGAAATCATCTTATGACAGATTATGAAGTTATGACTACTTCAGAGTATGATGGAAAGGAAAGAAAGATTTATGGGGGAGAGCACAAGAGAATGTACTCAGAACCAGAGGAGCCACCAGCCAAGTACTTAAGGAGGAGGTAAGGTTCTCGTTCTGCTAAATCAGCAATGGATGCACCACTGAGGAAGGACAGCTCTTCTTTCAGGTCAGGGCTCAGAAAAGACCACTATGGAACTGAGCTCCTATGAATAATATGATTTTGAGGATGGAAACGACCGTGCCTTGTGTCTCATTGTTTATTGAAGGGAAGGTCTAGCCCCTGAACAATGGAATTTTCAATATCACAACAACCATTTGTACAGTTACTTTCAAATCTTCACACCAAAAGGACATATGTGAGTAACTGTATGTTGCAGAAATGAGAACTCCCATGTCTTTGAAGAACTCTTAGACATAGGACCTGACATGAACTGTTAGGAATACACAATGTCATGGGCAGCCAGCAGAGAAAAGGAGGTTCACAGTCAGCTGACAAATAGATTTCTGGTTCCTGTCTAGTTCGCACCGGCCCCAGTGAATCTATGGAATCATTCACACTTACTTCACCGGTCCTTGAGTGCTTAAAATGGCTGTGTTCGGGGAGCTGGCAGATCAGGTGAGTTTTAAATTGGCTCCTTGACTTGAGGAGTAAAATTATATAAAATATAGTACAAAGTGTTTCTAGGCCCTTTAAACCCCTTTTGTTGTATATAAGACAATTAGAAATAGTGCCTCATTGGGGGTGGAATGAATTGTGTCATTTAGGGACATGGTTCTTATCATAACTGTATCCAGGTCATCACCTTTGTCCTTTCAAAACCATGTACATAAATGATGGTTTTAGAAGGTACCGTTTCTTTTTTTTTTTTTTTTTTTTTCAGGACATCAGAACTTCCACCTGATCTGAAGCATAGTGTAGTTCAAAGAAACCATCACCTATACATTGTACTGAATTTTTCAACAAGCCACAGCATGTGATAGAATCGTTGGAGCCAAAGAGCAGTAAGTAGTATATACATACCAGATGGGCAGTAAGATATGATCCCTTCAAAAGTCCACGGGTCTGCAAAACCCATCTCTTTGGAAGTGACATGCATCACACATGTCAATTAAGATGGAAGGTCAGCCTCTTTATTTCTGGAAAACATGTCCCGCATCTCAAAGTATTGCCTCAACTTTTCACTGGATAAACTAGAAAACTGCCAGTTGCTGTTGTGCCCAGAAGGAGAAATGGTTCAGTGGCGTCTCACTCAGCCTGTGAACTCAGTAATAAAATCGTCCAGAACATGTGCCTACTAATCCCATCATGCTTGAGATGTTAGCAGGAGACTGGGATGCTGTGTGGAGCCTCTGTACACTCCAGGTCAGCCTTATGACAAAACCAAACAGAAAACAATGTTGAAATATCCCTATTTCTTCACTCCTAACATAAATTTGTTCTCCGTATTTTCTATGGACTCCCCAGTGATTCTCTAATGAGATTAAAATCTAGATACTGTGAGAGCTGGTTTGCAAACAAACACTGTATTGTCTCTTTCCCTCCCCACCACATCATTGTGGTATTTTTCTTGCCTTACTAAATAAACAACTTGATTAAACCATATTTGACATTGTTCATGGTCAAAATGGTTACAGACCTTTAGTTTCATGTTTTACCTTAACACTTGAACTTGAAATTTGTATGGAGAATCTGCTTAGGGAAAATTCATACTAAAAATTTTCATTAACTCTTGTGTTCTGTAAGGATGAAATTATTATGCTTGTATCCTGTAGTAGTCCTTGTTTGGGGCTCAACATATGCTTTTGAAATTCACATATTATAAAACATATAGTTATTATTAAATTATTTTATTTATGTATGGCATAGTGCATTGTTTGAATACTCCATATTTCATTAATTGTTCTAGTATTGGGTAGATGAGTTATCTCCAGCATGTTATAATATAAAGCATGAAGCAAATAAACAATAATGGGTTCATCTTGTACATTTTCCCACAACTATTCCCTTCTGTATATTCTTTAGCACAGAACTGCTAAGTCATAACATGTATTCTGTTCTGTCTGTGCCTTAAAGAATATTCAAGTGGTGAAAAGCCATCCTTCCAAGGACTACTGGGCACTGTGTCCAACATCCTCCTAATCTCTAGTATCTACAAAGCATACCTCCTGTGCATGAAACACAATGCATCAGACACTTGCCACCAGCCCCAACAGGAGGGATGGCAGAGGTATGGCTCTTTTTATAGTGCCTCCTTCCTTCATTTTCTTTAGTAAGTAAACCCAATTTCTTTAGTCATTTTTTATGAGGCCCATCTCCAATGCTCTCATCACACCCATTGTACTCAATTTTTCAAATCTAGCATGATCATGCAAGCTACTGTCTCTGAAACAAGCTACTGGAAAAATAATTGCCAAAGTAATGAATAGAGACAGTAGATATAAACTTGAACCATTCCAAACAAAGCAGAATGCATTGCCATCTCATTCATAGTAAGTGCTGTATGCATGCTTGCAAATCAGGCAAAGAATGTTAATGGAGGACCAGCTGACATTAGACACTGAGAAGGGTGGTTGGCCACATGACATGCCCTTATTTTTAATTCCAGATCCAGAGATTTTACTGAGAATTCATTGCATAAGGAACAAGCACATAACAATATCACTGAATATGAAGGGCAAAGCATAGGCCACTTATGACAATGAGATAATACTAGTTAGGTTTCAACTGTGTCCTTTAAGGACTTAGTGACTGTGTATTTGATCCTCAATTAAACAAACATTAAGTCTCAGTGGTGATTTAATATTCATAAAAAGTTTTTTTTTAAGTATCGGGTGATTGCCAAGTAACTGTGGAAAACCAAGGTGAAATAAGGGGAAACGTTAATTTCTTTCTCATATTTACTGACTTCAGAAAACTTCACATTTACGTAAGACTTGTTTAACAATTTGTACTTGGGAAATTCTAAGTGTGACTTTTTTTTTTTTTCTACAAGCAGAAATATGCAAAAACAAAAAACTATTTTAGGCACACAGAAATTTTGCAGGGTATTTGTTTTTATAGAGCAGTCTATCATGCATACCATCACTTAGATAAGTAAAACATCTGAAGAAAAAGAAAACAAATGGGAAAAAGTCTAGACTTGGAGACATTTGAATTTTCTCAAGTCATTTGGCAATAACAGCTGAAGTGTCTATTGAATAGTAACTGCCTTGTGGCTATCACTGAGCTTTATCCTTTGTCTACACTACCAAATAAAATCACCTTAACAACTGTGTGAACTAGAAAACGACAATCCAATTTGACTGATTAAGACAAGATCAATGGTTACCCAATTTTTTTCTCTTTTCCGGGTAATTAAGCAACACATTGACATTAGAAACTTCAGACTAATTCCTGAAAGGTTATGCTTTTGTAAAAAGTATTTAGAAGATGTAATTTCATTTACTAACAAAAAACATGCTATAGTTCAAAAGATAGTAAATTAATTGAGACAGCAAAGATAGTTTCGAAACAAGAATGTGACATCACAGAAGCATCGATTAAAGTGACCTAGAGGTTTGGGATTCAGTTAAGTGAACAGAAGCCATTGCTTCATTTTAAAAGTATTATCCAAGCCAAGAAACAGCTAAACAGATGTGCTGGACTCCAGGTAAAACTGAGAGAGATACACACACCACACATGAGAGAGAGAGAGAGAGAGAGAGAGAGAGAGAGAGAGAGAGAGAGGGAGAGAGGGAGAGAGAGAGGGAGAGAGAGAGAGAGGGAGGGAGGGAGAGAGAAGGAGAGAGAGAGAGAGGGAGAGAGAGAGAGAGAGGGAGGGAGGGAGGGAGAGAGAGGGAGAGAGAGAGAGGGAGAGAGAGAGAGGGAGGGAGGGAGGGAGGGAGAGAGAGAGAGAGAGAGAGGGAGGGAGGGAGGGAGAGAGAGAGGGGGGGGAGAGAGAGAGAGAGAGAGAGAGAGAGAGAGAGAGAGAGGGAGAGAGAGGGGGGGAGAGAGAGGGAGAGAGAGAGAGGGAGGGAGGGAGGGAGGGAGGGAGGGAGGGAGGGAGGGAGGGAGGGAGGGAGACTGTGTTTAATTGTTAGAATCGGGCACGTTAAAAGACTTCCAGGACTCAGAAGGAGCATGCGTCTGAACATCTCTGGGATGCGCTGAGCTTAGTAATAAAAGTGAGAAGTGGCTTTGAATAAGAGCTGAGGCCACAGCCTTGAGAAGACAAACTGGAAAGCAGTCTAAATAAATCAGAAAATAGCAAAGCAGGAGGAGATAATGCGGAAGAGAGTGTGGCAATCAAATGTCTTCAGTCACAGAGGAGAAGAACAGAAAAATACCCCCTGGAACATTTAACACTTTTGAAGTGCTTTCTTTAAAGGGAAAACAAATTGCTCAAGGTGGCTGGTGAATAGGACTCAAACTAATAAGGAGTAAGAATAATAAAAGTCTATATGGAAAAGTCCTATATTATACTTTGTATGATAATTTAAAATAATCACCTTTGAAAAAGAGAGTCGACCATTTTTTAGAGAGACTTGACATGAAGAGACAGGATGTGCTGAGATGAAATGAAGACGGCAATGGTCTGTCCATTTGTGTGATGAAAGGGAAGCTTATTTACATGCCGGGAGAAAGTTAATGCAGAGATGGGATTTGAAGGCACACAGTAAGGAATACTATTCATGGTGCGAGTCTCCCGAAAGTAGGAGAGAGAGAGAGAGAGAGAGAGAGAGAGAGAGAGAGAGAGAGAGAGAGAGAGAGAGAGAGAGAGAGAGTGCAAAGTGTTGTCAAAGGGATACCATTTGGAATTGAGGAGGGGAACTATCAGAAAGATAAACAGGAAGGAGAAATGGTGATGAATTCACTCACTGGAAAATGATGGCCTGTTTCAGAGATACCTCCGATCTCTTTCCTTTTAGAGGTGCACTTTCCTTCTGAGTGAAGGAGTGGAGTTGTTTTAGATGATAGGGATACAGATCAACTGAGGAACTGCACATTTTCTTCAGTGTTTTGTCTAGAAGATGCTTGTCTGACACCTAGATGGCACTCAAGGAAAACACATAGATAAAAGTCATTGCAAAGCCTTGACACCATGAACACTCGGGGTACCCAGGACAGATCTCAAGAAGAAATCACCGACTACAGCAAAATCAGAGCTGAGAAAATGACAGGACATGACAGTGTGAATGTGGTAATGCAGTAAGGATGTCTTAAACTATTAGAAGAAGTTAATATTTCAGTAACTTAAGACTAGATCATCTTCAAGATCTCATTCTGGTGTCACATAGTCAATTTGCTATTACCATCACATGTCCTAGGCTTGACAACAATCGCCTACCTTTCCAAGACACTCAATGGCTTTCCAGAAATATCTGGTAGATCAGGAGCAAAAAGAAGTGAAAGTCAGTATAAAGATAATGATAAATAATCAAACATCATTTCCTGGGACAAAGCATTAATAATTATCACTGGCACCATTTACTGTTGCAGATTAGTGCATTATTTAAAGTGCTTAAGAACTGTGAAGTCATAATAGTTTTCCTATTATTTTGAATTATTAATGCAGAAGGAAGTAATGATAAATGAAGACATTTTGAGAAGTAGATCTTATTTGCAAGATATGAATTATACTAATCCAACTGTTCCTGGTTTGAGCATAGCACATGCTGTTAAAAATCAAATGAGGAGCTGGTAAAATAAAGCACAGGCAGAAACACAAAAGCTCACCTTAGGTTCATAACATGAGCCTGAACCTAATGTAGCATCTTTGAAAACTGAAGCACACTTACTTACACTGTATCATTCACTGTTTGTTTATTATAGGCAAGTTTTCACATATCTCTGGCTGGCCTCAAAATTGCCACATAGTCAAGGATGACTTTGAACCTCTAATTCTCCTGCCTCCACCTCACAAGTGCTACAATTATAGACATATATGCCTCTACAACCTAGGTTGTGCAGCGCTTGGGACTGAACCCTGGGCTTCAGTGACTAAAATGATAATAATTTTAAAGGAGTCTAAAACTAATGAAAGCTTCAAAATATCTCAAAGAGGTAAATATCAACAGAAAAAAAATAGATCCCAAATCATATTGGTATTTTTTCTTAATTATTCTCGTGTGTGTGTGTGTGTGTGTGTGTGTGTGTGTGTGTGTGTGTGTGTGTGTGTGTGATGATAGAGGCTGAATCCAGGGCCTTGTACATGCTAAGCAAACACTTTACAACCGAGCTGCATTCTTGAACATTTATAATCCTAATTAGGAAATAAGCCTTTTTTTTTTTTTCACTCACTGGTAAAGTGACTGCAAAAGGAATCATCAAGGTGTTATCATGTTTGGATTCCAATTACTAAATGTCACACGGGCTGTACTAGAGAATACACATTCTGTCCCAATGAATACTGGCTTTTCACTGACACTGGTCATAACACAAACATCATGATAAATCAAAAAAAAGGGGGAGGGGTTGAAACCATACATATGATATTCTCCTTTCAAAGTAGGATTAGAAACTAATAAAGACTACTACTGATAAAGCCCACAAGTTGGAAATTTAATAAAAATACTTCTAAATAAATATACAAAGATAAGTATAAAAGAAATATATAAATAGGATTAAAATTGAATACATATAGGAAAGATTTGAAAACGTTACTGAAACAGCAGTTAGAAAAATTTATATGTTAAAATATCTACATGATAAAAGAAGAAATATTTAAAATTAACTGTCTGCTTCCACTAAAAGCAAACAGTAAACAAAGGCCAAACTGGCCACAAGGTAAAAACAAAAGAAATCGGGACATAAGTGAATGTTAGGGAAAAAATGAACAAAGTAGAATTTCTTCTTTTAAAATAAATTACTTATATCTATATACCCTGTAGTGGACTGAATGAAAAAAACAACACCAGAAAGTACTAGTCACAGCAATGAGAGACAGCTATGAAGCAGATCCTGTATATATTAAATGTGTCAGGCATCCTGAGAAGATGGCTAAGCAGAAACAGCACTTACCAAAGAAGCACCCTGTAAATTCTAGATGAGTGAGGGGTCCTACCTGTAATTACAGCCTCAGAGGTGGAGAACTGGGATCCTTAGAACAAACTGTCTTGTTCAATAAGCCCCTAGTTACCTAGGGGCTCTGCATTTGATTTAGAATCCCTGCTTTTAAACAATAAGGCAGAAGAGCAGTAGAGAAATATTCCTAACAATTCCAGGCCTTCACACACATATGCAAACATGCTCATGCATATGCACCACACACATATCCATGAAAAGAAGAAAAGGGGGATTAGGGTGCTGTGAACAACATGAAATTTCTATAAATGTAAATGAATATTTGATATTGTAAAGCAGATAAAATGAAATGTTCAATATTCTAAAACTCACTGAATCAATAAAACCTAGTAATTAGTCCTATATTGGCTAAATAATTTCATCCCCCCCCCAAAAAATCTTGTATACACAAAATGTTATACCCAAGTAGGCATTGGTAAATTATATTGAGCATATTATAAACAAATACTGATCCAGACAAACTGTAAAATTGTAGAAGGAAAATGAAACCCATTTCTTCTTATGAATCAAGCATAATCCCAGTACCAAATTTTGACAAAAACACTATAAAAGATTAAGACACATTTTCCATAGCAATACACAACGGTACAGCAAGGCTTTTTGGAAGCCTGTCAGAAATCAATGCAATTTATTGCAGTAATGACAAAGAAGAAACACGTAAGAATCATCTTGCCAGATGTAGAAAAGGCATTGGCTACAATTCAGAACTCATTTATGATTTAAAAAACCAAAATCTTTAGAATGAACAGGGGGATGGGATGGGGGAGGCTAGGGGAGGACTGAGAGGGACTGGGAGGAGGGAAGGGAGGGGGAGCAGTGCTAGATATGGAAAAAAAACCCTTTTTAAATCAATAGAAAAGATGAATAAAAAAATCAAAATCTTCCAGAAAATTACGACTAGAAAAGGACTTCCTGATTTGACAGAAGGTAGATGTATTAGTTACTTTTCTACTACTCTGAAGAGACACCATGACCAAAGCAACTAATTTTTAAAAAGCATTTTTGGGGGGAACTTGCTAACTGTTTCAGAGAGTTAGTCCATGATCATCATGATAGGGAATATAGCGACAGTCAGGCAGCCATGGTGCTGGAGCAGTGGCAAAGAGATCACATCTGACCCCCAAGTTGGAGACTGAATGAGACTGGGCCTGGAGTGTACTCTGAAATCTCAAGAGCCCACCCCCAGTGACATACTTTCTCCAACAAGGCCAGATGTCCTAATCCTCCCAAGCAGTCGGACAATGATGGACCAAGCACTCAAATATATGGAGGCCATTCTTATTCAAACCACCACAGTAATTAACCTACTGCTAACAGCAAATTTAATAAGATGAATACTTTCCAGTTAAGATGGGTAGAAAGAGATAAATGCTTGCTTCACTCATTTCTGCTTTTCATTGAACTAGGTCACTTCCTCAATATAAGAAAGCAAAAAAATATGCAGGGAAAAAACAAACAAAACAAAAATCCACAGTATATCGCACAGCCAAGCACTGTGATTAGCTATCTTCTGTAGGCTCCATGCATGCACTATCACTACCACCTCTGACCCTTTCAACATCATTGGGCTGTGTTGTCCAACTGTAGTTTGCATCCTAGGTGTTATAGTATGTGTTCCTGATTAGCTTCAACAAAAACTGATAGTTTGAATCAATACTGTAAAGAAGATAAAAGTAGATGCCCAATGAGGTGCATGCTGCCTCTACAATGCAGAGGTGCCCAGTAAGTGCTGTGTATCTTGTTTGGGTTTTGGAGGCAACATAAAGCAGCTTCACCTTTATGGACATGCCCAAGATCACTGGATCAAAGACATTTCACTAAGATGACATGACCACTTAGTTTGTGGACTTTATTTCCTTTCCATTGACAAGTAAGTGTCATACCGAAATGTCTGCTATTTGCTAATTCTTGCTAACCAGTTCTTATCACCTTTTACTGGTTGAAATGTGCTATCTTCCAATCAAAATGTGTCCCTATTTAGAAATAAGGTCTCTGTTGATACCGCAGTTAAGATTCAGTTACATTTAAGTAAGACTCCCTTGATCCTTTTGGAATGGTGTCCGTATGAAGAGGTGAGTTTGGACACAGGCATACACACAGGAAGAGTCGTCGCACATGACATGAAGGCTGAGGTCAAAATGGTGCAGCACCCACAAGAGGACAGCAAACACTGGCAGGAAGCCAGCCAGGCTAGAGGCTGCCCCACAGGCAATGCGCACCCACACACTCCTGGACCTCCAAAGCTGACATTTTGTCCCCCACGTTTTCTGCCTGTTCTAGAATTTCATGGAAGTGAGTCTTTTGTTTCTAATCATGGGTACTCTAGCTTTCTCGAATAAACTGTTTCTGCCAAAGGGCTTGTAACCAGAACAGTACTGTATACAACCCGATAACACAATTACAAAGTAATTTCCTCACGAATATCATGTGTGCCTGTGTGTGCAGCTTTATGTTTGATCTATAGGGTCACATACAAAGCAAAAGTCTGAGCGGAAGCCAAAATTGCACTGGTGTTGTTTTTGTTGAAATAGAAGTGCCAGATGGGAACACAATGGGAGCACCTTCCCCTTCCTCCCCTAGAGCCACTGTCTTTCTTAATCTCATCTCCCTATTGTCAACCCATTATACCTTCTCCATCTTTTCACCAGGAAAGTTCCTCTCCTTCCTTGCTGTACTTTACAAGCAGAATGTACCCATTTTTTTTTGGCAACTGCATACACAGCCCCTTGTAATAAAAACTTCCATTGCCCAAACATTGAGATTTAGCTCCACAGATGAATTTTAGTCATGAAATTATTTCATTGCCTGTATGTAACTCTTCAGTGTGGCTTGGTCCCTACCAGGAGCTGTGTTTGAAAAAGCATTCGAAACTGTATCTCCTAGGGTACACCAAAAGCTTTCAGAATAAGCTAGGCCAATGTTTCCTGAGTCTTTCCTTGCCAGTTCTTGCCTTCCATTCTGAGAACTGACCTTTCTAAAGCCTTCCCCTGCTCTGCATTTTTACCTTGTCCAGTTTAGATAAGGAAGCTCTCTGGAGCCTTTGGCAGACCCTAATGGGAAGACCGCAGTGAAGGCCTTTAGAAATTTGGAGCATGGCCCTACCATTCTCTGCAGTTAACTACTCTCTTTTGAGAGACAGGCCTGCTACTTGGCTTTGGGGAAACTGAATGCTTTATCACAGACTGTGAAGTTACCCTTGTATTCTGAACTGCCTATTATGAGCTGGATGTTATCTGGTCAACCAGAATAAGTTAGCCATATGCAGTAGCACTTAGTTACTATGGGAGATTGTGTTGCTTCATTGTAAATAATTGTCCCACCTACAGGTTTAATAAAAAGTGCTGATTGGCCAAAGGCAGACAGGAAGTGTGAGTGGGGCTACCAGACTAAGAAAAACTCTGAGAACAGGAAGCACAGAGCAGAATCCCAGAGAGAAGCCGGAAGAAGCAGAGGACAATCATGCTGCTGTGAGAAACGGTACCGAGAGCCCCATGGCTGAACAGGATAAGCGTCATGGGTTAGATGAGGGATAGAGAGCTAGCAAGTGATATGCCTGAGCCTGAGGCTTATCAGCTGAAAACTAATGAAAGCATCTGCGTGTCTCTGAGGGTCTGCAGGTCTGTGGGCCTAAACCTTGAGGTTAGGCCCAAAAGTACGGGCCAGAAACCTCTTACTACAGTTACCACCCCCTCCCAAAAGTGCTATATATCAAGTATGAGCAGGCTGAAGGCATGAAAAAGTGGTTCAAATGCTCATAGTTCCTATTGTTGCACTAACGAAGTTGGGCCTATTTGACTCATGGGGAGTTCCTCCAATTGACCTAAGAAGACCTGGGCTGGTTTACAGTGCTCCTACCCAGTATACAGGCATTACTATAAGGTGGGTAACTGGAGCAACACAGCGCTAGGATATCTCTGAAGAATGGATAACAGGGAAGTTTCTCAACCAGTTAAATTTCAGGCAGTATACCAAGACTCCTGCGTTGCACAGAATACTAGATGTATGGTTGTATACTAATTCATGGACAGTAGCCAGAGCCTTGTCTGGTCAGGAACCCCGAACATGAGTGGAAAACTAGCAAGCAAAATATGAGGAGGGGTAGAGAATTTGTTAGTAAATTGTTTTCCTTGAAAGCATGATAACATGAGTTCAATCTCCAGGAACCATATTAAAATTGTGTGGTAGCATGCACTTGTAATCCCAGGCCTGGGGAGGGAGACAGGAGAATATCCCAGGCATGCAGTCATCCCATTTGTTTGATTCCAGGCCAACAAAGGATGCCATCTCAAAAGAGGTGGATGCCACTCCTCAAGATGATAGGGTCGTTCTCTGCACTCTATGCACATTCATACATATGTGCCCACACATATTCACAGACACACAAAACACACACACACAAATTAACTCTAGAGTTGTACAAAAAAAATTTGAATGATAAAATAATATGAAAATATTTGTGCCCCATATGAATGTTCACTAAATGGTAACCTTAACCAGATAAATAAAATGGCCTGTTCCATGGACACTGTTAGGACTCTTGCTCCTATATCATTACCCAAACAGCCCAGGATCAAAATGTCCATGGTGGTGGGGATAATATCTTTTGATTACCAAGGCTAGCTTGGCTATGGGCACCTGTGGTGATATATTGTATATTAAAATAACAAGAGGACAGAGGCACCCACAGAGCCAAGCCCTGAAGGTCAGGGAGTGGGGACCCAGGCCTTTAATCCCATATTATTCTGGAGGCAGAGATCTGGATCTCTGTTAGTTCAAGGCCTAACAGCCAGGCAGTGGTGGCCACACCTTTAATCCTAGCTATAAATTGAAGCAGGAAGTGAGATGACTGGGCAGAGAGAAGGGAGTTCAACTTCCCCTGCCACTTCCCCTGTCTGCCAAAGATAAGAGAAGCTAAAAGTTGGAGGATTTGGAAAGACAGACCCAAAGAGTTGGCTGGGTGAGAATTGGCTATGGTTTGCTCCCTGTCTCTCTGATATTTCAGCTTTTCTCTAGGATCTGGCTCTGGGTTATTATACCAAATAGAATTCATGCAATAGCCATCAATATAGTAAATATGCCAGAAGTAAAAGTCAATACTGAATCCCAATAATACCATTCTCTGGGATAATCAGCTAACTATTGGCAGCAGCTTGATTCCATCAGGTAAAGGGCAGGCGTTTGTCCTTATTTGAACAGACTCCGCTATTCTGTGTAGAGATTTGATATTCCTGTATGTAATGCTTCTATCACAACTACCCTCTGTATATTTACAGAACCTTATACATTATCACAGCATTTACATAGAACTGCATCTGAAACAGCTAAGGAAGTATAGCCATGCATTCATGATGCTAGCTAGACTTCACTGGTCTGGTGATGTTCCCATCATCCAAAAGCAGCTGGCTTGACAGAATATTGGTGGAATAGCCATGCAACATTAGCTAAGTGACAACTTTGAAAAGCTGAGGCAAGGTTTCTAGAAGGCTTTATGTAGGTACATGGATAAGCACCCAACACATGCTATTTCCTTCACTGACAGGATTCATGAGTCGGGAACTGAGGACAGAAACCTAAGAGGCATAACTCACCATTAACATTTGTACGCAACAAGTGAAATTTCACCTCCTAGTGCCAAACACTAAGTGATCCTGTTTTGAAGGCCATGGATTTGAAGGAGGAATGATTCCACCAGGAGATACAATGATTTCATTGATGTTATCTGGTCAACCAGATATGGGATGAGACTGCTACCTGACCACTCTGGGTTCCCCGTGCTTCTTGAGTCAGTAGCCTGAGGGGTAACAGTATTAGCTAGGATGACTTACCCAGAGTAACCAAGGAAACTTTTAACTGGTACATCACAGTGGCAGAAAGGAAATATCTGGAATACAGAAATCCTTCCTTCAATCATACCCATGCTTAACATGGATGAGAAATAAACAACAATCCAATACAGTAGTAAGAATGTCTGAGAGCCTTCAGAAATGTAGAATGGGGTCTCTGTCAGGTAACAAATGATAACCAGGGCTGGAAAGATGGCTCAGCAGTTAAGAGCATTAGCTGCTCTGCCTGAAGTCCTGAGTTTAATACCAGCAACCACATGTTGGCTCCTGACCATCTGTAATGGGAACTGACTCTCTCACCTGATGTGCCTGAAGACAGGTCACTCATATACACAAAATATTTAAAAAGAACTAAGAATGATAACCAGATGAGATACCTGATGCCAGCAAAGGTAATATAGAATGAGTCGTGGGAAAGACAATTATAATATGACAACTTACACAAATTACTGTAACTGCCTTATTTCATAACTCACTGAGATACATTGTGTTAAATGATTGTCTTTTCTTCTCTGACTCAACATGGGTGTTGAGTTTACACCAGTACTTACATCCTGTTAAGTTTACATCATAGTAGGTAAGTTATAAGCTCTCAAAAGTGGAGAAACACTGCTCAAGCACTTTCTATCTTCTCCAGAAAAGTAAGGTTTTTAGGTGTATTCAATATAGCTGTTGAACTACAAGAAGAACTGGAATCTTTCTATTGTCTTAAAGATTAAATGTGGTTTAAAGACATACATGAGCTG
The DNA here is from genome assembly GCA_033318265.1 of Phyllotis vaccarum. Classification (NCBI taxonomy): domain Eukaryota; kingdom Metazoa; phylum Chordata; class Mammalia; order Rodentia; family Cricetidae; genus Phyllotis; species Phyllotis vaccarum. The sequence continues at coordinate 106,665,728 of JARWLC010000006.1, read as the reverse complement.
TAATAATTGTTTCCGGTGTCAAGTTTAACTACACTAAGGATTGCCCAGTTAGCTAGAAAAGTGTCATATATTCTGTGCTTCAGTAGGCCCAGAGCTCACCTGTTAAAGAGAAAAACAGATGGAAACTAATTTCATTAGAATGATAGGCTGTCTAGGATCACTCTGTCACAGTGCTGCCAGAAGAAACTGGCACTGGAAGCAGTGAACTGAGCAGGAAGGAGCTACCATCAACCTGGGCTTGCACCATCAGATCAGCTAGAGCCTCAGATCCAGCAACTCAGCTTGTAGGAGCTGTATAGTAAGAATTATTCACTGGCAACTGATTCTTTTGGACTTTAGGATGTCAACCCATCATCTTTAAGTTCTGGGGCTCCTAACCTTATGAAGGGAACACACCATGGGCTTTTTGAAACCATTAAAGTGAATATCAGAGTAGAACATGAATTATTACAGTACTGTTTATCTTTTACACATCCTCTGTGACTTTGGACCCTCCTATATTGAGCAAATGAAGCTACTACTGTATTGCAGACATCTCCTTGTCTACTTTCATGCTGGTTCAGGTAGTTTCATTTTAAGTTTGCTTAATTATACTTGTAAACCTGGAGCACATGTATCCCTTGTCACATACACCCTCAGTTAGATGGTTATTTTAAACACTGATTTGAATCAATAACTTTGTAAAGTTGTCTCCTAAAACACCGTAAAAAATAAAAAAAAATGTCTTCTAAGCACTTAAAAATACCCCTTCCCTAAATGAAAACAAAGATGTTCCTTGGCTCTAAAATATCTGTATTGGACTGTGCCATGCCATGGGTATTCCTGACCTCCAGTGTGCAAATGGCCAAGGTGAGGCTTCTCAACCTCCTTAAACAAGCAAGCAATTTTTTCTACTCTCTCCCTCATCTTCTATGCATATGGAGGATATATCACATGCATTTCCTCATATTCTGTCCCTGTGAGATATTTTTACCATTTGGTGCAAGTTTATTGTCATAAAGTGTTCCCAGGACATAAAGTAAGATAGCTGTAAAGACAAAAATCAGTGTGTACATGCTCTGCCTCATTGCAGGGACTCTTTTCCTATCATACCTAGGGAGCCAAAAGAAATAACGCTGAAGCCAGTTTGTAAGGGATTGTGTTGTTTCATGGTAAATAATTGTTCCACCCACTGGTTTAATAAAAAGCGCTGACTGGCCAAAGGCAGGCAGGAAGTGTGGGCGGGGCTACCAGACTAAGAGAACTCTGAGAACAGGAAGCACAGAGCAGAATGCCAGAGAGAGTGCCAGAGAGAAGCCGGAAGAAGCAGAGGACAATCATGCTGCTGTGAGAAAAGGTACCGAGCTCCATGGCTGAACAAGATAAGATACATGGGTTAGTTTAAGGATAAAGAGTTAGCAAGTGATATGCCTGGGCCTTAAGCAGATCAGCCTAAAACTATCATATGCATCTGTGTGTCTCTGTGGGACTGTGGGTCTGGGGTCCTAAACCTTGAGGTTAGGCCCGAAAGTCCGGGCCAGAAACCTCGTACTACACCAGTTGCCTTTGCAAGGAAAGCTGTTGGAAGATTCTGAATTTTTTCTCATAAAATGGCTCAATGAAGCAGTAACTTAAGATTTCAATTTTTGGTGAAAATTATTTAATAAGTCACTGATGACTGTGACTCCGTAAGTGTCAGAAAATGTAAGATACAAAGTGCATTTTATAATTCTAATAATTGGTAGAGTATTATTCCAAAATTTAAATTATCACATATAACATGATACATATACATATATAGATACATAAAACTTGGTTTGAAGTACTGGGCAAGATGTTTCTATTTTATTTGACTTGGCATTATATTCCCTTAATGTCTAATACATAACTTGCTTTAAACTTAAGTATTGAAAACATTTTCCTGCACTCTTTTGATCATGGTTGGCTCTCCCTACCCACACCTCTAAGCCTTTCTCCTCTCTAGAAAACAGGCCAATAAACAAGCTAGTATGAAACAGCAGACAAGAAAAAGAAAAAAGCACAATAAGACACATATACACACAGGCATACAAACCATAAAACCACAAAATTGAAAACCATAACAGATTAGTAAAAGACAAGGTTAAAAAAAATGTTTCTACAAAGCATTATGAGGCCAAAGATCTCCCAAAACACCATTGAGTTTGTTGGCCATCTACAACTGGGCATGAGACCTCTCATTTTGCATACCTAAAGGGACTCCATTGGAGAAAGCTTTTTTCATTAGCTGTTATCAACTGTAGATAGCTTCTGGGTGAGGAATGGGGGCTAGTGTCCACTTCCCTTCTCAGTGCTGGTACCCCTCTGGCTAGGACCTGTACATGCTGCTGTAGTCTCTGTGTTCACATTTGCATCAATACCATTGCCTGGAAGTCACTGTTTCTTTGGTGTCCTCCACTCCCACTGGCTCTTAAAACCTGTCTCTTCTTTCAGAGTTCTATGAGCCCCGAGGAAGTAGGTTTGATGAAGACATCCGGTTAGGACTGAGCATGTCAAGGCCTTTCAGGCTCTGTCTGCACACTGTCCAGCTGTGGGTCTCTGTATATTTAGTTTCCATCTACTACAGAAAGAAGCTTTCTTTGATGTTGGCTGAGTAAGACACTAATCTATGAGTATAGCAGAATGTTATTAAGAGTCATTCATTACTATGGCATGAATCCCATCTCATAAATGGGACCTTAAATCCAGATAGTGGTTGGTTACTCCTTTAACTTTTGTGCCAACATCTAATGTATCTTGCAGAAAGGTCACATTGCAGGCTGAAGGATTTGTATGTAGCTGGGTTGCTGTTCAGCTTTCTCCTGTGGTAGCATGCAGAACACTAGTCAGTGGGGTTGGAAACCAGCCCAGTTTCTTTGTATTCAGTTATTTATGTAGGTAGTCTTCACCAATAGGGCCTTTCCATCAGTTTGTGCGTTGGCCATAGCCCGAGTTGTTTAGGGGTTTCCATGGCACCCATTTGGCCAACAACTCAATTTGTTGTAAACCATTCCTGATCCTGGAGGTTTTACTTGGTGGTGAGAGGTCCTCTTGGGTTTGTCTCCCCCGTTATTTGGTGATCCCAGTTAGACTTCTTTCATATGTGCATTTAAAAGCCTCTACTGGCTTTAGCACAGCCATTAGTGTTAGCGATCCCTCGTGTTCCCTCACTCCTCTCTTCCAAGCCCTCTAACTCCTTTTAGATCTCTAGAAGAGAAACAAAAAAGACTCCAAAGATTCAATTTGGATCACTTTTTTTTTTTTTTTTTTTTTGGTATATAGGATCTTTGTTACAATATTGAGAGGGTTTAAGGATGATGAAAATTAGTGGTATTATCCTTTTAAGGCTTAACTGGATGATTCTCCCCATTCCCATGTCACTCATTTGTAATATGATTATGCTACTCTTCCATTCAAGAGGTAATCTATTTCATTGACCATGGTTCTTCTTTGGAAAATATAATATAATAAATGTAACAAACAGTGGCACGGAAAGGATTTGCCACCAGGAACCTACTCCCTCACTGTTCCTGCTAATGCTGTGGTATTAAGTCTAGGCTGGCCAGACGATAAGAGACATGTGGCCTAATCATGCCATTACTCTGGCCAGTGGCCTGCCAAGTGCCAGACATGTAAGGAGATCTTAAGTCAACTAATCCACTGTTCATCAATCAGCTGACTGTGGACATGTGAGCCAACCAGGCAGCAGATAAATCAGACCAAACAGACCAGTCTAGCCAATATAGCATGAGTTTGCTAGACTGTTGCTTAAACACCATCAATTTGGAGTTGTCTATTAAACAGCAAAAACAAACAGAGTGGCACTAAAATTAATCATTATTCACTAATTCTATCAATATACATCTAATAAATATCTATGTAAGGGTCTCTCCCAGGCAAAGAGACTCACAGGAAATCTACCTAAAGAGGACACAAGTAACCTTGCTATAGAAACTAGAAACAGAAATAAATAACATAAATGGTATTGCAATGTGATTAATGATGGAAAATAATTTAAAATACCAAAATAAAAGGTGATGAGAAAGTCCTAAGAACAGTGTGATCACAATTGCATCTTTACCAATTGATGTGAGAATGCCTTTCTGTATGCTGTGAATCTCAATCTTTAAATAAAGGAGCTGTTTTGGGCCATGACAGGCACCATAGAAGAAGTAGGAGGAGGAATCAGAATAGCTAGGAAAGGAAGGGCGGAGTCAGAGGCAGATCGAGCTGAAGCCCAAAGGAGCAACATGTAAGGAGCACAGGTGAGCCACGGGCCACGTGGCAGACAGATTAATAGAAATGGGTTGATTTAAGATGTAAGAGCTAGCTAGCAAAGTGCCTGAGCCATAGGCCAAACAGCATGGACTTAATATAAGCGTCTGAGTCATTTCTGGGGGCCTGAGTGGTGGGCGGCAGGCGGCTAAGCGGTCTCAGGCGACAGGTCTGTGGGTCATAGACCTCTGGTCGCCCAGGACCTAGAAACCCAACTACTACAACCAATGAACAAGGTAAGTTTAAGAAGAACATTTTTTATCAAAAGAAACAGATGACCGGGTTCAGAGGCATCATTAAAAGATAGTTTTGGAGAAATAAGCACAATGAATCAGAAAGGTAGAGTGCAATATGGACTATGAATGAAATATGGGTTAAGTGATTGATTCCCTAAACAGTACAAGTTACATTAATAAGAAACCCTTGAGTAATGAAGTAAACTGTCAAAGCATGAGTTACAGTTGCTCTGCTCTGGTTGTGAGCCTGGTTGCACTAAGTGAGTAGAGTTACTGCAGTACCAGTCTCTCCTCGTCTTTTTATCCTGATGATCTGGTTCAGTGTCCTCATTCTGTTAACCTCATTTAATTATTGTCATTCTACTTGGAGAACATGCCCTTTAATTGGCATGGACACTCCCAATGACACACACAGCTCTTTGCAAAGCAATTTAACTTTGAATTGTTGAGTCTGCTATTTTCTAAAGTTGATATCTTAGCACGCTGTGCAATCATAAGCTTCAAATGACTTGAAATCAACTCCTCCTAGAATCATGAGAAATAAATTCCTTGAGGGAATTAAGTATGATCATAAATACATAAATATTTATGATACATAAATAAACCTGTTGAAGTATTTGGAGAATTCTGTAGATAAACATTTTAAGTGAATCTTTACCTTAATCCTTGCTGTATTGGAATTTGTCCATTTGTCTGGAATCTTTATTAGATGGTAAAGGATAGAAAATTAATAAATCACCTGTAGAACCTAAGAGCTGAAAAACCTCTCAGAGTCAAAGCTACACAGGAACAGGGATGGGTGTTCAATCGGTGTGAAAAAACACAGTAACAACTTCAATCTCACCAAATATTAAGTGATCATTAAAGGTTCAAAGCTCAAGATTCAAATAGTTTCTTTTCCACAAGACAATACAAAAGGATTTTTTTTAAACTACAGAGATCAATTTATTAAATGTTGCCTAATACATAATTGTATTTGTTCTTTAAAACAAGTATAAAATTTTATAAATACATTAAAATACATTTTTTCAAAGTGTGATTTAAAACATTTTTAAAAGTCACAAGGATCATAACAAAATGCAAAAAGTAAAAAAAAACATAGTAAAGTACTAGCTCACAGTCGTCTTCAATGTAAAAAAAATGTGAAGAATTAGCTTATTTCTACTGCTGTCATCAGTAAGTCAAAATAGGACTCATGAATTTTCCTGAGAATTTTAACCTAATACATTTGTCACATTATTAATGCTATCCTAAATTAATTCCAAACTATATCTTAAACATTTCATAAGCCTTGGGAACATTTATTTGGGGGAATTTAATAATGACCTTAAATACCATGTCCTCCTAGAAAGCAAGTGTAGCAAATACAGAGAAGATAAATTTATCATCTGAAGAGTATATGACTGGTGGCAGTCAGTACATCCCCGACCCAGTGCAAAAATCATCACTGTCATGATCTAGTGGACGTCTATTACTCCAAAGGAAACCCTGTATTTATTAAATAGACATCCCTTTCCTTAGTAAGCGCTAGTCTGTTTCTCTGAATTGACCTAGTCTAGGTAGTTCATATAAATGCAATTACATGTGGCCTTTTATGTCTAGCACCATACATTTTTTAAATTAATACTCCATTTAACTCTGAATTTAAAGACAGTGATGAGTGTAACATGTGAAAAAATAGAAGTTACACTGGAAGCTACACAGTATGCATGCTAACTGACAACAGCTACTTTTCTGAATTACACCCATTTAGGCAAACAATGCAGCTTTCACATTTTATGTGCAAGATTAAAATCTTTATAATTCCTGTTCACTGAGATTTTAACCACTCAAAGCAATTTCATGTCAGGGTTACTGAAACATTGTGAAAAAATCAGTATTATTGTTCTCTGCTTATGTAAAATAAATAAGAGTAATTAATTTAAGTAATTAGCAAAAGACATACAATTAACAATTATTCTTCCCGTAATTTTATTTTTGAGCATATGGTGGTTTAATTTTGATTTCTAAAGCCTATTTTGGTTAAATAATATGGCTAAACCTTAATGCTACAATTAAAATGTTTCAAAACTAGAAATCTGTTTGCTATTGAGTCTTAAGAGACTTTTTAAAAAGCTGAATATGCTTTTTAAATAAAACTGTTAATGAAATCCACTAAATTTGATTCGCAGACCAGGCTTTTTTAAACTCCATATAATTAATCTAGGCATTTTGATCACCTCATTAGAAAACTTATGCAACAAATAAATATGTGTCATTAACTATAACTTACAAAGATTTCAACAGAAAAAAAATGATGCTGGGACAGCAAACAGCAGAGTTTTTGTGGAGTGCTAACGGAGGCCAGAGGACACCTCCTCTATATGTCATCTTCAGGACATGGTCACCTCTTCTGAAGCAGCATCTCTTATTAGCCAAGAGTTTACCAAGTGGGCTAAAATGGCTGGCAGTGGCTCTGCTTGTCTCTACCTACTCATCTCCAGAGTTACAAGGATGTGCTAGGATGACTCACATTTTTAAGTGTTCTGGGAATTAAATTCATGACCCTGTGCTTATGGTGGGCACTTTACTAGATGAGCCATTACCCAGCCCCAGCTCCTTCAATCTTTTGAATGTTCTTTATCACTGGCTCTTAACTATCATGTAATAGCCTAATAATGTCACTTTTTTACTAGAAACAAAACTGTTCTAACTCTTATCAGTTTTACTGACAAATATTAAATACCAGATTACTTCTTTAATAGTATTTTCTGAGAAAAATTTAAATAATTTATGCTAAAACCCAATGGCTTTTAGATTTAATGGCAAAGGATAATTGTACTTATGAATGGTATATCAAGAATTCATCTGAAATATAATTCTATTACTTTCAACACATGAAATATTATCATCACTAGAACTAGCAATAGAAGATCCATTACCTAATATAACCATGCAAATACATTAATAAAGTGATTTTGGAGATGCTAAAACTGTACTATTATTAATGAAAAATAAATTATTTATTTTCTTTGTCAATTTGCTGAAATAATTTTTCCTTGTCTTAAGAATGGAAACTTCAATCCATGTCAAAAGTCTAAAAAAAATTGCATTAAAAAGACTGTATCAATGAATTTTTACTGTATTTCTGAAGTGTGTTAACAAATCATGTTTGTAACCCAAATTTACTTCTCTGTAGTTTATTACAGGCAAGTAACTCTATTCCTAATGCAATGGAACATCAACTCAACCAGAACATATTGATATGTTCTATGGTAACCAAAGTCAAGATGATCAATTATGAGCGTAGAAGTTATATACATTTAAATATGCAGTAAATACATTTTTCAGCCACAGAGGCAACAAAATTCTACAAACCTTCAGTAAAAAGTTTCAGTTTTGAAAAGGATTTCTAATGTAAAATACCACACTTCATTTGTGTATTTCTTTTTGATATCACACAGAATTCTTTCCCTAATAGCAAGAACTGAATATGCAGGCAGCAGTAACTTCCTTTTATTTAAATGTCCCTTCTCTTTCTGCCCTGTCAGGACACATTTCCATTTATTAGACTGGATGCTTCATGAGTCTAAAACTGCAAGTTGAAAACTATTATAAGGTGTCTTCAAAAGACCCAGCCTTCTTTTTCTTGTAACTAAAAAACAGGCTTCACTAGACTTAGGATTTCCTGAAATAAAACTCCTTTTTTTCTCTCTGGAAACCAGGTTTAGATTAATACTAACAAAGCCTATTGGCACATTACTTTACACAGAATGGGATGAGCTAGTTCTAAGTACATTTGTTTTAAAGGCATAATCAAAACTCTGCTTAATAGTTATCAAAACAGTAAGACCATTTACAGCAACAATTAACTAACTAGGCAAGTACAATACTGAAAAAATTCTTACTATGCAAAATGTTCTGTCCAGAGCTTTGGCCTAACTGCTTCCATTCTCTTCTGCATAACCAACCCTGCAGGTCACAATCACATCCACTTCTAATGTCATATGTCACTCATAGAACAAACCTTCAAATGTTTGAATATCTTTTCCTCACAATATTTAAAACATAAACTCAATGTTTTAGTTAGAGATAGAAAACACACACACACACATATTCACAAAATCTGCTTTACACCAAGATCCAATAGTCAAATTTCTACAAATAAACTCTCTTATCGACATAATAGCAAACTCCCACACCTTCAATGTGCATAGCTCTGTTTAAAACACCATTACTTTCAATATTACTGAGGTTTTCACAACCAATGTGAAAGGATAGGCAATACAACACACAACAGCACTGATGTGTGCAAATAGTGGCAAAGCCCTAGAAACCAATTCTACACCACGATAAACAGGAAACTTACACCTAATATTTCTTACTGATTGGGTTGGTGGGATTCCCATTAAATATCCCCACAGGATTTAATCCAGTATTTCTCTACTTCTACACCTTTCTTATTTTAAAAATTCTGGTATTTCCCAGATTTTGCAATCACTAAAGAGAACAAGACTACTCAGCTAAAGATTACTCTAACATTTACAGTAATTTATCTTACAGAAAGCCAACACCAATAAGATACTAGAAAAATTTAAAATACTGCTTTAAAAAAAATTCAAGTACCAAACAGTACCCAATGTATTTCATTTATCACAGGCTAGAAAATAACACATTTGTATTTAAACATTAGTTTTAATAAATTATGGCTCGTTTAGATTTCAAATATGTACATAACTCCATACTCACCTGAATTACAGAAAGAGACAGTAGACAAGCCCCAGGCTTTCCTATAAGATTGCTTATAAGGCATCAAGCACAGATAAAGAACTAGTCAACCAAGGAACACTGAGAGTAGGAGAACGTCTTCCAGAGGGAAAACTGGCCCTAGTGGTTATCCAATACCAAGTGCTCAGCCTGAAATCATATATACATCAGTAAAATTCCTGGACTGAGCAGGCTATAGTTATATATTTAGGAATGAACACACACACACACATGCACACACGTGCGCCACACGTATACACGCAGAAAAAGAGGTCATGAATTTGAGAAAGAGCAAGAGAGGTACATGAAAGGAAGGAGCTGAAGGGAGGAAAAGGAGGGGAAGGGGATAAAATATCATTTTAAAAATTAAGTTGCCTCTAACTGTGAATCAGGATCACCTTGATACCTCAACAAAGATGTTGCTTCTGACTTTCAAGAGACCTGTGAGGTCTCAGAAAGACAAAAACTGATAGAGTATACAGTAATCCCTGGTGAAGGAGGCTGAGAATAAAGTGAAAGCAGATATTGGGTCCCATTCTTAGACTTGTCCTTTATCTTGGTAACTACCAAAGACAGAAGCAAATGGGCCCTCAAATGACAACCTAGCAGGCCAATATAAAAAGCATTTCTTCTTCATGCTTAAGAGGTTTCCATTACATATTTTAGAGAAATAATCATGGCAAAAACTCTAGCTTTTTCCTAACACTGGATGGGCAGGACCACTTTGAAGATGTTGAAAAAACTAAGTTATACAAATTTAAGAACATGAAGTTCACCAGTAAAACCAGTAAAAAAAAAAAAAAAAAAAAAAAAAAAAGGATCACCAGCAGTGATAATCAGGAACTTTTAGAACATGTGGAATGTCAGTTTTACAGAAACAATATAATTTTGTCTGGACTTTGTCAGAGAAGTACTAAAATCTTATCCAGGCCAACGTTTCTCTTTATATGTTAATGAACATATAAGTTCATTAGGAACTTAAATAAGTGTAGCAGACAGAAAATATTTTCACAAAGTAATATGGTGGCATAATAAAAAAGAGGACAGCAAAAGGTGTGCTAAAGAAGGTCCGGTGAGCACCACTGCACACAACTCAAGATATCGCTACATTCCCAAGCTCAGCCAGCAAAGTGGGAAAAGACTGGTGTTTAGCAATATGCTCTTGAAAAGGAAAAATGTGTAGAGCAGAGAGGAAAATAAACAGCTTATGAAAAGAATATGGTTACAAGACATGTAAATGCTGTCGATGACCTCAGGCCTACACCTGAGTATCTGGATCAGATTCTGAGAATTATGAATTACATAATAAGAATATTTTGATGTTAATTAAAAATTTCAAATGAACTATGACTTTGGAAGACTATTGGAAATCCAGATGCAGTTCACTCTTATAAGGTGTTAACAGAAGCTAACAAGTCAGTATAAATTACTTATAGAGAAAAATAAAAACATGAAAAGGTTAGTGAAATGCAGAAGGAGCTACAAGAAACAGTACATGAACATGGAAACACGAGTGGAAATTGTAACTCCTTAATTTAGTCTTAAAACAAGCTCAACAAAGAAGAAATGCTCACTTTTTAAATGAAAAAAAATAAGAAAGTTACATTAAAAAACAGCAATAAAATAAAGTAACACAACTTGAAACTGTCTTAGGAAACAAAAGAAATGAAAAAAATATATAATTAATGGAGAAGGAAGCAACAGGTCCAGAAAATTTAGAGCTTTTAATAATAAATAAATAACATACTGTTTTAGTCATCTGACAGAACTCAGAATTCAAAATCTAGGATATAAAATCTCTAAAATGGATTAAGTATTAATGAAGTAAAACTGAAAAACCATAAGGTATAGTACCTGGGAAAACTGAAAATTAAAAACTCATCAAATAAACTGAGAAAGACTAAAGATACCTGGAGGTCAGTACCATCTCTCACAGAAAGAAGCACAATACATCTTCACCAAAAACACCCAGTACAAGGGATGCCCCGAGTGTCCTTGTACTGTAATTTCTGTAGGTACATGGGACCCAACAGATCTTTTTTTCTACAAGAAAATTTGGTGACTGCAACTTGGGGCCAACCAACAGCCTTTGAATGAGCAAGACAAGAGGAGCAGCTCAAGAAGCTAACCGGAATATAAGAGGAAATCATCCTTCTGTCAGCAGGAACCCCCAATTTCAAATCTGCAATCAGAACTCTAAGGAACAATTCAGGAATAGTTAAATAAAATAGAAACAAAATAAGTGAGCATATCTGCAAAGATTAGAAAGTAGAAACTCAAAACACATAGTAGCAAAAGTCTAAGGAGGGCACAGCTGTGGTCAGTGAGAAGCATTCTGGGGGAATGAAGCATAGATGACCAGGCACCCTACTGGACATGCTCCCCAGTGCTCTGCTGGTGCAAAGCTTTGTAGACAGTTTGGAACGTAAAACTCTAACATCAGCATTTAACATTAACAGCACTGTCCGTGTCATGGTGTACTGCTGGCTTCTGACTCAGAGCTAGTCACACTAGTTTTTCTTTGGGTTTCAGGTTTCTGATCATTCTTGTTGTCACACTGGTGAAATACTAAATTGTTGACTTACTCATTTTAAGTTAAACACACAATAATGCATTGATAAAAACAACAAATTTTATACATTTTTAAAGTTTTTGGAGCTCTCATTTTTAAGAGAATCTTTTCTTAATTTAAGAAGTGTAACTAATTCTTTCAAAGGCTGCGTCTTCACTATATGGTTGCAGGAAAACTTGGGAAAGCTATAGGCTAGCTTCTGAGTGACTTTGAGCTTAGTTCATAGAACATTAGAGAACTCTTGCAACAAGCTCACCAAGGACTCAGAGAGAAATACTTCCTCTGACATTATATATGTTAGTAAACATATACACCCAGATGCTCAACTTCTGCTTTAACTTAAATTCTTAGTATTTCTTAACTAAGCATATAACACTGTTACTTTACTTACCACATTGTTCATGTCAGTTTTGGTAAAATATGGTCACTGTACTAAAACTGTTTCCTTAAACAAATGTTTGAGTTTTCAGACCCTGTGTCTCCAGAAGTTGCTTCCACATGAAGGACTGATGACTAAAACACAGTGATATCAACAGTAATTAGATATTAACTACCATGAAAAATGAGTAAAATTTTTTTCTATTCAGAATTTCATGTGAAATTCCATACTGTCCCCATGTCTGTGCTTGTAAGACTCAAGTTTTAGCAAGTATCTTTTTCTAGGTCTCTAAAACTGACTGCACCTTATGCTTCATTCAAATGAGATTTAGGTCTTGTGCTTGACTATCATTTTTTGCCCAGAATAAATTGTAAAAAATATTTATTTCAACAAATAAAAGTAGCTAAGAAATAGTTCTCATATACATATGCTGCTATTAAAATACCCATTTCATTCAGTGAAAATTTTTAATTATCTCAGTGTCAAACTAGATTGAAATTTACAAACCATAAGTTTTTTTAAAAGCACACAAACATAAAACAGAAGGTTAAATTTTTGTGTTTACTAGCTATAAACACATTCTTCACAAAAAAAAAAAAAAAAACTTAAAAGCAAAGTTATATTCTGCTATATTTGATGCCTAGTTCTACTTTTTGGCAGAAACAAAAGGTTTCTTGCTTTTTGATTCTTGTTGGTTTAATGCAATCCAGTCTGACAGCTGAAGAGGAAAGATTAGGCACCTAATTAAATGACCGAACAAGTGATTAGTCTTTACCTACAGTTCCAATAAGGACTTGAGGCTGCCAACAAATCTCAAGGAACCAGTGACCACAAAGCAGTCTCCAAACAATGTAGAAAGAGAAGACAGTTGATTTCCAGTATCACTAACCATTTCAGCTTACCACTGCCATAATTTATCTGACAAATCACTTATGTCTCTGCCTCTGAAACTGACTTCTAAATATTGACACTGTATGCTCATTTCTTTAAAATAAGCAAATTAAGTGAATATGGTATAAATCAATTTGAAAACTGTAGGTTCTTGACTATTTCATTACCACAATGATCTTTACACAACTCTTACATTCTGACGAAGAAATATGTGAAGTATAACTGTGGAAATATTTTTAAAAGATTATCAACCAAAACAAATTTCTGTTTAATATTAACTTAAAAAGATTTTGAAATTTCACACTTTTAAATGTCTCAACACAATGCCACTGTATTTTTATAGGCATATCGTTCATTATACAAACACTTTAAAAGCCCCTCAATAAAGTCAAACCCTTTGTATTCTGAATATTTGAAGTTTATTCAAACAATATGCCAAATTCAAACTTATAGTGAGGTATATTTTTTCAAACATTAAATACCTAGGAAAATATGAAAAATTTCAAGTTAAATTCATAGGCTTGCTCTGTTTTTACTTTAATCCGTCACATAGTCACTGTGCCAGGACTCCCTGGATATGGAATTTAATGAAAAAGAACTGCATGTGATCACTGTCGGCATAAGGTAGTAACAAGGATGAAAACACTTTGTGAGCTGTTCTAAGGGCACAGTCATCACTGTGCCTTTCTGTAGATCATCTATGATTAATAGTTACGGCAGTGCTTAAACAACTGAACATCTTCTGTGAAAACATCTGTGCAGGAAAGATCTGAATCAAAGTTTTACTTTTTGATAACATGGGCTTTAACCCGCAAAACATAAAGAATTGATTGTTTGGTCAAGTTCTTTTTAGTTTGAGAAGCAAAAATTTTCAGAACTCAAATATACACACCATTAAATTACTAATTTCAAAAATTATGCAGATAAAGATTAGATTACCCTGTCTATCAATGTTCCAACAATCTCACACATTTCAAATATTAAGGCATTTTTTTTCCAACTAACGGTACATTATAAAAATATATGTCACTGCAAAACAGTATGTACATAGTGACAATAAATTTAGCTAGTTGTGGTCTTTAATACATTAATAAAGTGTCACATATTACAAAAAAACTCATACCAGGTGCTTCCATGTATGTGCAAATAAAGTTTTTAAAGTACAGGTTTTAAAACTGAGCGCAGCGAACGTCCTTCCTTAGTAAGTTCTCGAGTCACACACATACATGGCAATGGGATTGCTTCCTCCCGTCTCTCTACAACATTGTAACTGCAATTCTTCAGGTGGTCAGCCATGCTTAGGATGTCAGCAAATTTCCATTCATTAACAGAACAAAATGCAGTACTGAATCGCCATACCTAGAAGAAAATTCTACTTTAGATTTAAATAATCCAATAAACAGAAAATCAGAATGCTCTTTTGCTTTGGTCCAGCTAATGTACTTCTTTATTATTATTATTGCTATAAAAACATAAAATATCAAGTTCCAAATCATTACAAAATAGAAAAGGAATAAATGCATTGTTATTTATGCTTGTCAAAAGTGTGTATCCACTTCCTCCCATATGCTAAATCATCTCTAGGTTACTTGTGATACCAAACAATGTGTTACACTGTTTAAGGAATAATGAACAGGGATGTCTATGCAGTGCATGCTCAGTGCAGTTTTTTCCTAAATATATTTTCATTTGCAGCTGGTTTAATCTCTATGACATGGAAGTCACAAAGACAGTAAGAAGGCTGGCTCCACATGGTCAACAGCATTCTAAGAAGCAGTACTGGGATGAGGGCAGCATTCCTTATGTCCTAAAATTCTGTGACAACAGAGTAATGTTTCAGCTACAAAAGCAATCAATCATCCTCGCTGCCAGGCCTGGTGGCACAGACTTCTTATCCCAGCTATCCAGAGGATGAGACAGGAAGATAACAAATTCAAGTCCAGCCTGGACTACAGTGTGAACTGTAGCCCAGCCTAGGCAATTTAGTGAAAGCCTCCACTGCAGTAAAAAGAAGTAAGAGGGCTGGGAATCAGCTACGTGTGAGTATTTGTGTAGCACATGGGAGTCCCTAGATTTGACCACTAGTAACACAATAAATAAATATTTAACAAGTTATTGTTTCCTGAGAGGTATGAAAAAAGGACCAATCAATGAAAATTTGGGAATAAAAGGGGATAGAAAAGAGTCAACCCTAATTCCTAAAGCCCTGGTTTAAGCATCTTAGTAAACAAAGAGGCTACTTCCTAAGATTAAGTGGGTAAAAGGGCAGAGTAAGCTGTACATGCTGAGTCTGGAGTAGTCATATAATAATCAGACAGACATGTTCAGTAGATGCTTGCATATTGCAGTTTAGGCTTAAAAGAGAAAACAGAATCATACTGATAAAGAATTCATATAAATAGTAATAACTTAATCTTCAAGGCTAGGTCTCTGTAGAAATTTACACTACCAAAATATATATTTGTTCCACATATGAATACTAGTAACTAAGTACAAAAACAATTACAGTATCTTAGTCCAAAAAATAGAGATGCCCCCAATCATTTAGAAAATAAAAATATGCACTTAAAGGCAGCTGAAGCAACTGTATATCACTAGAAAAAATATCAAAATAATTCATGTTCATTCTTTGGTCAATGTCTCAAGAAAACAGAGAATCAGACAAAGACTAGAGCCATAAGTAAGGGCAAAACCTAAGGGTCAAGAATAAAGTTACATAAATCTGAAGGTTGTGCAGCCAAATATTGTTTATCCAAGTTGTTATGTAAAAAATCGTATTATATATTGTGGATATTATTTTAACTAGGCAAAGATGTATTATTACATTTGTTTATGTTGCATTTGTTTAATGAAGTAAGGATGTGTGCTTAATTATGTAAAAATGTGTTGCATTTGTTTCTCTTGCCTGCCTAGGGTATCTGATTGGTCTAATAAAAAAGAGCAACTAACAGCTAGTCAGGAGAGGGATGGGCAGGAGTGACAGGCAGAGAGAATAGGAGGAGAAATCTAGGCTCAACACACCTGGGCTCAGTCAGCCATACAGTAGTCACCAGACAGACAGTCATGAGAAAGAAGCCATGAATGTAAGATATACAGAAGGAAAGGTAAAAAGCTCTGAGGTAAAAGGTAGATAAAGAGAAACAGGCTAATTTAAGTGAAAAGAGCCAGGCAGAAACAAGCTTAAGCTAGGCCAAGCACTCATATCTAATAAGAAGTCCCTGTGTCATGATTTGGGAGTTGGTTGGTGGCCCAAAAGAAGAAGCTTGGTACAATTATGCATCTAATCACAGACACCTGTGACTGTCTTGGATAGTGCTTCTAACAGAGGAAGCTAGGCAAAAGCAGAGTGTAAATAAAATTTAAGTCTGCCTAAATTTCCTATTGATTTTCTAAATAATCCCCCCTTTTGTAGTAAATTCAGAGTCTCCATACACAGTAAAAAACTGCTAAACTATTTGTAGGGGGATTTATTCTGTTCCATTGTAAATAACTGTCCCACCCACAAAACATCGACTGGCTGTGGCAGACAGGAAGTGTGGATGGGGCTACCAGACTAAGAAACTCTGGGAACAGGAAGAACAGAGACGACAGAGAAGTCAGCAGAAACAGAGGACAACTATGTTGCTCTGAGAAAAGGTACGGAGCCACATGGCTGAACAGGATGAGAATCATGGGTTAGGTTAAGAGCAAGAGCTAGCTAGCAATATGCCAGAGCCATAGGCTAATCAGCATAAAATTAATACAAGGGTCTGTGTGTTTCTGTGGGACTGTGGGTCCGCAGGTCTGGACCATAGGCCAGACAGGCCAGAAACTTCATATTACAAATGGTACCCAACGTGGAGCAAATATACTCATATAAAGCCATAGAAAGCTTTAAAAATGGTCTAGAGCACAGAAACAGAGCCAAAAGCAACTTCCGAGTTGTGTCTCTCAAGTAGGCCATGGTAAAGAGAGTGAGTGGTGTATGGGATTGAATTATAAAATAGTGTGTTTGCTGCATGTAACTTAAGAAGAACAAGGCCAGTTCCTGAGCCTCAATGTAAGCACGGAGCTGTATATGGTGGATTTAATGTTTCTGTTAATAAGGACAAAAAGGGAACAGAGTCAAAGATGGCTTATGGTGTTTTCTTGGATCAGCTCAATTTGCTGGAGGCAAGCAGAGGCTTGACTTTTTTAAGAGAAGCTTCCTGATTCAGCCTTAGAGGCAAAACACTTGTGAGTCTTTTAAGAGGCCCTGCTGCCAAATACTTAAATGGAGTTCATGAGCAGTAGATGGTATTGCTTTGCTTGGTGGTTATGTGGACTCTGAAATTCCCCAGAGTGGTAATTGTGGGTCCTAAAAGTACCTAGGCTAAAAAACTAAATTCTATGAAGCTAGACTAGGAGCTGGGTGTAGCCAGCCAGCCATCCTAACCAAGCCTTTAATCCTTAGCCACACCTTGGCTGTGGTCAGAAACAGAAGGAAATAGAGGGAGCTGGGTGGAGTCAGCCACCCTAGTCAAATAAAAGTGTGATCAGGAACCCAGTAAGATTAGAAATAAGAGATATACAGTAAAGACAGATTTAAAAAAGAAAAAAAATTGTAAATGGTTTAGAGTGTGTTTAAAAAATATACGTAGACTTAAGAGAGAAAAGAAAAAAAGTGTAGAGAAAGTCCTCAAAAAAAAAAAATAAGCCATGTAAAGATGGAAATTACATAGAGTGTCTAGATAATGTATGTTATTGTCTTTAAGTTTTTTGACTGAAAATGTAGTATAAGGTGCTAAAAGCCATTTGATTATAAATGCTGCTGGATTAATCCAACTGATATATCTTGTAAATTAGTTGACTTTAAAATTGAAATCAAAAGATATGCTACTTTGGAGATATTTTCTTTTTATTTCCACAGAAAATGAGAGTCTTTGGATTTATTCCTAGTTAAAGAAAATAAAGTTTGATAGAGGAAGACCCCCACCTCCCTGAAAAGTCTACAATGAAAGCAGATGGCCCAGATGATTAAGCATTTCAGAGCATCTCTGTTGCAGTTTCTTCTGAGCTCTACATCCAAAACAACTTCAAGGAGACTGGTTGAGCTGACCCAACCTAAAAGGCTACTTCATTAAGGACCTGTCCATAATGCTAAATTTTTCTTTGGATCCCCATGGGATTGTCAGTGCCCCCACTCAGCAGGAAGTAGCCTAGAGAACTATGCCCACATTCCCCCAAAATAGATTATGGATGTTTGTCTTTGTTTACAGTGTTGGTTACAAGTTGGTAAAAATAATAGTGAAAAATTATACAAAGAAAATTAGATTTGGGGTTCTTGTTTTAAAAAGAAGAAAAGGGGGAAATGTAGTGGGATTGTATTCTGTTCCATTGTAAATAATTGTCCCACCTACTGGTTTAATAAAAACACTGATTGGCTGAAGGCAGACAGGAAGTGTGGGTGGGGCTACCAGATTAAAAACTCTGGGAACAGGAAAAGCAGAGACAGAGACACCAGAGAAGCCAGCAGAGACAACTGTGCTGCTCTGAGAAAAGGTACGGAGCCACATGGCTGAACAGGATAAGAATCATGGGTTAGGTTAAGAGCAATAGTTAGCTAGCAATATAAAAACCAGAGCCATAGGCTAATTAGCATAAAATTAATACAAGTGTCTTGTTTATTTCTGTGGGACTGCAGGTCTACAGGACTGCGGGACCACAGGCCAGACAGGCCAGAAACTTCATACTACAACTATTCATCTCACTTCAGACTCACTCATCCATTAAGGTTAACACCCAAGCAGTTTGTTGGCCAATTACTAGAATGACTGTAGTAGTAACAGTTAAACGTGTGTGTGTGTGTGTGTGTGTGTGTGTGTGTATTTCTGTGTGTGTGTGTGTGTGTGTGTGTGTGTGTATTTCTGTGTGTGTGTGTATTTCTCATCCTGAAAAAGACACTAGAGACACTAGTAAGAATGGAGACAATTGAAGACCAAAGGAAATCTCTGAGGTTCCTCAGCTGTCTTATGGTAACAATGTTTCAGACAAATTAGAAGATGACAAGTAATAACATGGGCACACAGTTGTTCGTGAAGAACTGAAGGAAAATTGGTTGTCTTAAGACACAGAAATATCAGAACAGAATTTATTAGATACAAGAAATCAAATTAACTAGTAATTGTGACTAAGAATTCTAATGACTTTAGTCCTTTATTATTGCTTTTAAGAGGTGTTACCATATTGACTTAGTACATTATTAATCATGGTTACTTTTCCCAAAAGTTATTAGATATATCACAACATCAATAAGTGCCTACTTTATGTTAAAAGGGGTTGATAAGTTAAAATTAAACTAACCTTTTCCTTTATCTGCCATGATGAATTTCCTTCTGGGTACTTCTTTTTCCCCCACTGCAATATTACCATTCCACGAGACTGAAGTAGACTGCCACATACATCTCTCATTAGCCTGGATACACAAGCAAGCTGGCATAAACTGAAGCCATCAAGAAAGCCTGCAATATGTTGCAGTACCTCAAATGGGAGACTACTTAGATGGTCACTACGTAATCCCAACACACAGTTTCTAGAAGGTTCTTCTAATACTGTAGATACACATGGCTGAACTCCAAATGACCTTAAATGGCGGTCATGTATAATCTTTGCTCCTTGTGTTGATGGACAAAATCTACGCTGAGAATAGGTACAACCATAATAAGCCAAAGGACACCTCTGTTCCATCCATCCATTGAGTCCAGCATGAATGTCACCATGTACATTCTTAAAATGGGAAGAAAATTCTTTTCTTCTAAATAACTGTCCACATACAAAGGTAAACATTGAACGCTGCTTAGGCTGGTACCTAGCAACACATTCCAAAACTAAATCTAGCCCAAGTGTCTGAAAAGGGCTTGGATTTGAAAGTTGTGGATTGGCATGATCACATGCTGAAGCTGAAGCTATTTCTCCAACCATTGTATTTGTAGCTAAAATTGCAGATGGAAGTGAAAAAGTTTGTGTCCCAAAGTCAATGTGATAAACATCAACCATGCGGCTATCAGATATACCCCTCCCACCTGGAGAATCTCCCAGACAAAACAGTAATGCTGCTGTAATCAGATCTATTCCTTGGAGGTCCATGGGATCTTCTGCAACTTCTAAATCTGATGTATCAACTGCTTTGTCTTCCTTTGGTATATACCATGAATTAGAAAGAAATTTGAAAGAAGGAGCATGACCGTAAAGTGAGTCATCAATATCCTTCAAGTCCCCTAAGTCTACCTTTTTCCAATACAAGTCCTCCTCATCATCTTCATCTGGCACGAGGATATGTTGAAATGTGCTATCTGGCAAAGCACTGAAAGGAATTATTTCTCTAAGTTGTGCTGCTACTAAACATGAACTGGAAGGTTCTGAAGTACCATCTGCTGCTGTACATTCTCCATTTTCTATATTACTATGTGATTCTATGGAATCACCAGGAAAATTTTGATCCTGGTCCTTGGCCTGTGAACACGTGTTTTCCAAAGGAAAGCCATTACAAAGAGCAGAAGAACCCAAAGAACTTGCATTGAAATCACACAGTAAATCACTTGAACCATTTTGTTCAGACTGAGTATGCTGATCTGTGCCGTTATGGTCAACTCCACCTACTGCTCCTACCTCACCCTCATGAGGGTGGTCCTGGTCTTTTAAGTTTCTTTCCTGGAAGCTTTCTCTGTTATTCTCATCCATTTCATTTGTGGTAGTGTGAAGACTTGTATTTAACATGCCAATGTCTCTTGTGGCAGAATTCAGAATATCTAAAGCAGCAGCCAAACTTCTGGTTGTTTCTACAGTAGCTTGATAAAGTGCACCATATGATTCTTCATCAACAGACACCAACCCATTAGTACATGGTATTTCCTGAACACTTGACTTCACTGAAATTTGTTCTCTAGGTTCAGATACTTTATCAGTTGCTTTTGACATCATGGTGGCAACTTTGAGAGATTCCAAAAGCATTCTTTGATCTTGAAGAGCCAAGGCCATGTCTAATTGTGCCACTTCATCAACATCTCTGCTCAGATTCTCATATGATTTCCGGTCTGCATAACTAACTGGCCATCGGTTCCATTCCATAGTACAGCACACCACACTTGCAGGACACATTTCTAGGTGTTCCGCAACCTTACTTCGTACCATGGTAAATGGACATCCGAAGTTACTGTTTAAGCAAGGTACTCGTTCAGAGGGACACAAGAGTCGATGCTCAGCAGCTTTACAAGCATGGAAAACCGCTCCACAAACCAATGGACAACCAATCAAGTCACAGGAAATCCCAGGCTCTGGTCTGGTCATACACCTTCTACTGACACAGTTCACACAGTGTGAGTGCTGCTGTACCTCCTCTTCCATAATGACCCGTCCAGCTTTAGGTTTGAAATAGAAAAGATAATGACATTAGGTCATTCTTGAGAATGAAAAATGAAGAGTACATACAAACAAGTGATAAATTTGACATAATACATAAATAAAAGGAACTAAGTACTTATAGTAACAATCTAGTATTTTTAAACTTTGTTTTAATTTATTCTTTCACATCATGTGTCTTTCACATCATATGTCCACATCTCCCCAATCCAAAAATAAATAAATAAATAAAATAAAATTTAAGAGGGGGGGGAGGAAGGAGAATCTTGCTATGGACACAGTGAGTCATGCAGTAAACACCATCATACATTTTTTTTTCATAAAGATGTCCCAAAGAATCACTGGTCTGGTTCCATGCCCCTGGTTTCTACTATACCATCAATGCTAGGCCCTCACTAGGATTCGTTCTGGATAGTCTGTTGCTGCCCTGCTCTTTGGAGATCTTGCAGCCCTAGGTCTGCAGGACCTCTACTCTACCCCTACCCAGTAAGTGCTTCAGGAGATCACAGATGGGGTGAATACTAGGGTGGGCCAACACATAACCCTGGTTCTGGGCACAGAAAGCTACAGGGTGGATCAACCCTCTAGCTTTCCCCTGTCTTTACCACCAAGGGTGAGCTCTACAGCATTGCCCTGGATAGTTCACCCTTTGCAGTATTGAGCAAGGGGTGGGCCATTTCTCCCACTTTCATGTCTTCAGGGTTGGTTCTCTCACACCTACACCTTCAAGACCAGCTCTACTGTGCTGCACAGGTGAGGTGTAAGGGCTGTTCTCCCAAGTGCTGCAGTGAAAAGGGGCTGGTTGATGCTGGGGTGGGGGGCGGCGGGGAGGGGCATGCAATCTCTCCACCCATGCCAGACCTGACAGGTGAGTAATAGGGACAGCTCTCCCATGCTCACTACTTAGGGGTGGCTCACCCATACCTCCACCAACAGTTGTCTCTATTGTGCTGCCCAGGAGAGGTGCATGGCCTGCTCTCTAGGACACTCTCTCATATTAAAACTGATTTTTTTTTAACATTTTAACATTTAACATTTTTTAACAAAGCTTATATAAAAAATAAGAGAAAGTGTAAATAAAATATGCCGATTTAATTGTAACTAAGCTCATTCAATACATTTTTTTTTCTAAAATACTTAACTATTTCATCTGTTTCTTGCAGTGGATTAAGTTAAATAATACCTGTCTTTTGCTATCATTTTCCTTCCTAGTCAACTACAAAAATCTTGTAGTTTCCTATTTACATACTCAGTAGCCCTCCCATCCATCTTTATTATTACTACCCCACATTAAGACTGCTCCACAAAGATCCTCGTCAATCTAAAGGGCTCTTTTCCTTCTTTCCTCCTCTAGCTCCCATCACCTTGGCTGTATCATTTACCATCTGTAGGCAAAAAACTCATCTATACATCCTGCCCAAAATATCTTCTAAACTCTAGACCTTTATAACTATTATATTTTCCTACCTACAGATTGCAAAGGCAATTCAGTGATTTCTAAAATAAATTACATTGTAATGTATAACTTTCTACATAAAAAGGTTTGTAGCATATTTTCTTCATTGGGTGCATATGACTGCTAACTCTCTGGCATGTACTTCCATAAATTCTAGCTTGGTTTCAAGTAGATAATCACTCCACAGATTGCTACAACTTTTTTCTTGGTTGAAGACTAATTAATATTCCCCAAACAGGAAAAATAAAAATCCAGCTGTTATTAACAGAGCTCTTCTTTATTAGTAACAAAGTCCTGGGTTAAATTGTGATGTTCAACGATGCAATGGAAAAATGTACACATCTAGTAGCAAATCATTTTTAAATTGTGCTTGAAAAGAACAGAATGAGTTGAATACTTTCAAAATGTTTTCTTACAAATTCCATAGGCAAGAGTTGATCCTAAATGTAAACTAGCTGTACTAAAAGAAGAGCGGAAATGAGAGATTAGTATGGTGAATATTTATAATTAAAGCAATGAAAATGTTTAATAAGAATTGACAAACCTTGCTGATTAGACTGTTAAAACAGCTGGAGCTTTTCTATTTTGCAATAATATCTCACATGCTAGAGGTTAAGCCTGACTGTTGCTAAGAGAGAAACGAAAAATACAAGCAGTTTCAACAGTGATCACCACTTTTAGGACTTGTATGACCACCGTATGTAACTTCATGTTATTGTACACACCATTACATAATCACATCAGGCAGAGTATATCTTAAAAATATTACCTAATTCAAAGGTATTTAAAATGATGATCACTGCAACTCTGACTAACATTCAAAAAGCAGTAACAACTTGCAAAAGTAGAAAGAAAAGGCTCTTGTGGGATAAAGCTGTAAATATTTTTTCACTTTTATTTGTTTAATAAATTGCTGATTGGCCTAAAGCTAGACAGGAAGTAGGGGTAAAGAAACCCGACAAGAAGAATTCTGGGAAGCAGAAGAGCAGAGTGGCAAAATCGAGCAAGATGCAGAGAAAGATGAGAAAGCTGTACCAAACCACATGGCTAAACATGAATAAGAGTCATGAGTTAAGTTTAAGAGTAACAGTTAGCAAATAATATGCCAGAGCTGTAGGTCAAACAGTTTATAATTAATATAAGCCTTTGTATGATTATTTGGGACTAGATAGATGGCTGAGGGACTAGTCATGTGGAAAAGAGAAATTTAACTATAGGCTCTCAAGTTGCAAAATAAGTAGCCTATTCCACATTATTTCTCTCTCAATAAAAATGTTTTTTATTTTTTTTTAAAAAAAAAGACACAGCTACATCTGTGGTATTTTATTACATTTTGAGGTAGACTTAGTAAAAGGGGGTAATATTAATTGTATTACTACAGTATCCTCCTTAACAAATACCAAGTCAATTAATTACCTACAACTCAGAGAAAAAAATGGTGTTCAGAAACAGTAAATGACTTTCCCAAAGTTATCTATCCAGCTAAGTGACAGGGTGGGACTACATGCTTACTTATAAGAGTTAACAACTAGTGATTCAGTTTTAAGATGTTATTTGAGGAATGAAGATTACACAATTTTGCTTGTAGTTTATTCTAACACTTAATCACTCTTGTGGGTCAAAAATCTTTTCGTTCTATTAAAGTATATCACTTTGCCTTGACCATGTTTTAAATACGAACATATAAGCAGTATGAATTCTCAACATATCTATACCAAGTACGAATTTAGGTCATCCATTTTATAGTTAAATATATAAAGAAATAAGAAAATATAATATAATAATAGTCTTTCTAGGGAAAGACCTGGCTTCAAACTTTAAAGCTCTTCCAGATTCATCCTGTCTTATCAAGATCATTATTACTAAATTTAAAATGCCACTGTAGAGCATTTCAAATTGTTCATTGATCCAGTGAAACAAGTTTTAAAACTTTAATCCTTGATTTATCTGTTGAACAATGACAGAGCAGACCTAGTTGAAAACATGTTGCTAAATTATGGCTTCAAGTTCAAGATGAACTTCATTAAACTTAGTCAGTTTTTTCAAAAACATGCTAAAATCAATTTCTACTAAGTTACACTTGAATTACTGAAAAAGCTTCATTAGACCAAAAGTCATTTGTAAATGTTTTACAATAGTTTCCACTTTCTCTTTAACAGAAAATGGTTGCCAAGTCATACTCTGTGGCTGACTAGCAATCCTTAAAAATAGTTTTAAGACATGGCATTTTCCCATACAATGAAATGAGAGCTTGCCATTTAAGGCACAGAGACAAGTGTCCCAACCATTTCTCAAAATTTACTAAATTGTATAAGGAGATAATATGATTGTAATGCTCACAATTTTAAAATATGCTAAGAAATGTTGTTTAATGCAACTTAAGGCTGTTTCTAATGTCTACCAGTTTCTAACACAGAGAGAGAGAGACAGAGACAGAGAATGAATGAATGAATGAATGAATGAATGAATGAATGAGATATACACATAACTCTCCCTGGTCACATGCCAAGTGTCTTAACTCTAGATTCAGCTTGTGACCCTCCCCTAAAACCAAAAGCAAGTCATGGAGCCTTTACAAAATGCATGCTTATTACATGCTGCACTTTAGGGCATTACGAGGGACAAGCAAAAATAAATCACAGCTCTTTTTAATAACTAGTTCTATAGGAAAACTATGATCTCCAAGAACACCAAAACTATCTCTGTCTCATACATCCTTATGTCCCCTGAACTCAAAATTGTGCTCCAACTTGATTCATTTGTGTAAATACACCAATGAAAGAATACAAGAAAATAAATTTCCACACAGGCATCCTTGATTTCATGAAATACACCATGACATTATAAAAATGTACAGATCTAACATTAGAAAATTAGTTTAAAATAATGCCTCAGCCATTTATACAGAGTTAAAGATTCTGAAACATTTCCTAAGTAGCACCTAGTTAATGTGTCCTAAGAATCTTGTATAAAGATAAAATCTTAAAAATAAAGGAAAGAGAAAATGTGAAAGACAAATAAAAAAGGTAATTTTCTACCTTTTTAATACCTTAAAAAGCTGAATATAGAGAGAAGTACCAGGTTTAAGAAGGAAAGACAACAGTTGTCTGTACATCTTCAAGTGAGCAAGGCACAAAGGAAAATCAGCTCAAAATATGAAGTGGCGCTAACCTAGCCTACTACTTGCTATTCATTTGTATATTAGATGAAACAGACTTCTACTAACAAAACATGCTTTAATGTAAGGCTGATCTGGAACCAGGCCTGTCTAATTAATTATAAGGAAGTCTTTAACAAAATCAACAATTTAGCAATCAGTTATCTGTCTATAGAAAATCCTTATTTTGGGTATAGTCACAGGTACTAACTAGTGCACAGTAAATAGAAACACTGAATGACCCACAAATCAAATAGGTTTTGAAGGCAAGAAAACTATACCTCAAGTCATTTTATCTGCTTTTAAAGGGTGGAGGTGGTATCCCGGAAACTCAGCAGTAAAGTACTTGTCTAGCAAATGAAAGTGCTTGGATTCTGTTTTGAACACAGTAAAAAACAAAACACACAAACAACATAAAAGACTTTAAAGCTGTATGGTGGTGGTATAGATGGCTACACATGAAAATTACATCACTACTACATTCCCAACTTATTGCACATACCCCAATCCAAAGACGTTCTAGTTTCATTATTTTGCTGTGATAACACATAAAACACCTGAGGCTTGTTTCAGCTAACACTTCCTAGGCCACAGCTTACCCAGTGAAGTCAGGGTAGGAACTGAAGCAGAAGCCTTCATGGAATGAATGCTGCTTTCGGGCTCGCTCACTATGTGATGCTCAGCTAGTCCAGGGCCACCTATCAGCCTATGGATGGTAGTGCCCACAGAGGGCTGGAACCTCCCACATCAATTAATAATAAGAACAATCCAGCACAACATTCTCACAGGCCAGAGTGAGCTAAGCAATTCCTCAACTGAGGCTTCTCTCTGATGACCCTAGAGTTTGTCAAGCTCACAGAAACTAACCAAAGTAAATGGATAAATAAGTTATATTTTCTAATTATTTCATTAAACTTTACTTCTTGTTTTATAGAAAAGTGAACTAATGATATGGATATTTATTTTCAAGTTCTTATCCATCACTCTAGATGTACCTTAATCAAAACATGTATCTGTCATTTCCAAACCTGGTCATGGCAAAAAATTTTAAGTAAAAGTTCTAACTACTCACAATTTTCTCCACTAAATAAATGAATGAAATAATCATAGACTTAGATCAGAAACTAAAATGTTAGAAAACATTTCAGACTCAGACAAGAATCTATTTGAATTAATACATGGGAAAAACAAACAAACAAACAACAGGTCTACCCAAAGCCAGGACTCTAAGATGGCAAGAGAGAGTGGGTTTCTACGGAGCCTCAACTTTTGCTCTTGAGGCAATTATTTTACTTTCAAGACAATCCATGACTTCTGAAAAGTTAAGTACAGTTATTTCTGTGTCCACCCCCAAACAGAGCACTCTGCTTCACACAACCACCAGATTTATATACAACTACTTTCAATGTCACTTATGTTTATAAAGCTTACTCCAAATGTTACTTGTGTTTATAAAGCTTACTCTATGAGGAGCTGCTCTACCCAGGGCTAACATTGACCATTCTTTAAAACAGAAAAGGACCATTGTGACTAAAACAAACCAAAGGACCTAGGTTTTATTTGACATATTCTATAACTGAGGTTTATTTGTTTTTAATACCTTTTAGTATGCACAATATACAAGCAACTATTTCAACCTTAATCTCTCCTACCACAGGGAACATGAAATTTATTGAGATTTACTCTGTCTTTTTAACTTACAAGTTTTACCATTAAATAGAATGCATAACTACAATGACATTCTCCAAGAATATGCCTATCAAGAATAATTCCTTTTATTATAACAAATATCAGTCTTAGAAACTTATTTAAAAGATTATCTAACAGTCACATTTTAAAAACATGCTATATCAAATAATAAACACATTAAAAGCCTGTTTGAATGACCTTAAAGCACCTTTCCAGCCATATACAAAATATTAACAATTAACTTATGTGATGTTATTTTTTTAAAGCATGTTTAAAGTATTTTATATTTTGGAAAAAAAAATACACCACACCTAAAGAAATCTAAAGCATTTAATCACATTGGATTGAAATTAAACGGATACAACACAGGCAAAGTTGTTTCTTATACCATTCATAAAATACCTACTATTTCTAGAATCATGTACACACACACAAGCTTATGTCACTATATTACATATCAGGTACCAAAAAAAGCAATGTAAGAAGTTAGCAAAACATCATGTTGTCCCCAACTAAACTCCTACAGCAAAAAAACAAAAACAAAAAAAGAGTGACTAAGCATAAAGAATAGTGAGTCAACAAAACTGTACAGGGAATGTATGCTTTAGAAAAAAGCCAACAGAAACACACTACTCTTCTCAGTCAACATGGGATTGTTTCGGAAAACTTTAATACAAAAACGTGCAAATCATGCTAATGTAACTGTGTCTGAAACTTAACAGCAAATGAAAAAAAAAAATCCAGAAACTTTTTGAAACTTTGTATTAAAAGTTTTAACTCTCATCGATACCAGAATGCCCATAAATAACTTCATCTTGGATCACAGTCAACAAAGCAATCATGGGAGAAAAAGGTCAACTCCTTCCCAAGCATCTTTTATCCGGGATTTATCACAGGGCTCAAATAAAGGGAACGGAGAGCAGAACCACACGGTAAACACCGGCCGCCATCGAGGTAAAAATGTATTCCCGGGTGACTCTGCATCCACCGTGCGTTCCATGTCGGGCTATCAATGTGTGACTCCAAGAGCGGGACCCAATAACTTGGGGGTGGATCCCTAAGTTTCCCTTTAACCAGGGACAAGGCTAAACCCAGGCGCCTCTCACTTCCATGAATGGAAAAGTTACCAACTTCGCTCATCCCGTGGAGACAGTTGGAAAAGCCTCGCATTCCTTTAACCCGTTTGTGCCCAAACCAGTCAAGTTCAGGTCCTACAAGCCAGAGGGGACGAGCCTGGCTTCCCGGGGTCCCCCGCGTACACAGTGGGGGGATCTCACCCGGGTCTGCGTCCCCGGGAGTCGGCGAGCCATGGGTCGGGGGGGGGGGGCTCAAGGGAGGGGCCACACACACAGACACAGACGGCCGGGCTCAGTGCCGTGTCCCCGCCGAGCACGACAGGCCCAGGGCTTGCTTCGCCGCCTCCACCGGGCCCGCCGACCCCTCGGCCCGCGCCGTCCGGGCCGCTAACCCCGAGCGGCACCGTCGCCCGCGTCCCCGCGCCAACCTCCCGCGGCCTCGCCACACTCACCGGCCCGCGCGCCCGAAGCGCCGCTCAGGCCCCGGCTGCTCTGGCCGTCGTGTCCGGCGGCTCCGTAACGTCTCCGCACGGAACCGCGTACCGAGCCCGGTCCGTTCGACTCCTCAGCGCCTCCGCCGGGGCCGGGCCGCCGCCTTTTCTCTTCGGCCTCCAACCGCCACCACCCTCCCCGTGCGCCCCGCCCCGCCCCGCCCCGCCCCACCGCGCCCCGCCCCCTCCCCGGCGGAGCCGCGGGCCGACGTGCCCGCGCACGCACGGCCGGCGGGGGCGCGCGCGCTGCCCTCTGCCGGGGCCGCAACCTGGAGCTCTGGATTATAGAGTGTCCCGTGTAAGCGCGTCCCCGCCTCTCCCGGCGGTGCTCCCGCAGGGCTCCCATTGTGCTCCCAACCCCGGGTCGCCTCTCGGACCTTGCTTTTCTGGAAGGATTCCCAGAGCTCCTGGGACACTGCAGGGGACGCAGGCACGGAGGAGCTCGACCCGTTATCCTCGCTCGCCCGCAGCTCGCACTCGCAGGAACTAGGTCAGCTCCCGGTTGTCTGGTAACTGCCACCACCTCACGTGCCCGAGCCCTGTGACTCGGTGACCGCTCGGCGCTGTGACCCGTTTCCCCTTGTAGGGCTCTGCTTGCTGCCCGGCGGCCCGCGGAGGACGGCTTCCGTGGGTGACCCACGCGGCCTCCAGAGGGCGCGACACGGCTTCTGGGAAATACCTTGGGGACGAAAGCACGGTCACCCTGGACTACACACGGTGCCTGCAGGCGTCCCCGTTACTACCTCCGGCCCCGGTGTGAGGTGGAGTGGCAGTCATGTCACCGGCGCCCACTCCCATCTCAAAACCATCTTGCCAGAAATGTGGCCCTGGCTGGCGATGGGGTGGGGCAGAGGTGAGAAAACCCTGTTGTGTGGCCCTTCTGGTGACCGCATTTTTACCTCAGCTGTTGGAAAGGACTGACTCTCCCACCTTTTTATCTGAAAGTCCAGCACACTCTAACAGCACCACCAAACTCTGAGGAACTTAGACTAATCACACTGTAAAGTCCCCTTTTTGTTTTTAAAATGAAGAAATTTGGATTTTTGAAACAACCAGTGCCTTTGTGTAGGAAGCATAAGAAATTGTGTATTTCTTTTTTATTTCTTTTTTCTTCCTTTCTTTTCTTTTCTTTTATTTTTTTGTATGATTTGGCTATAGACAGGCTCTCCTCTGCCCAAAGTTGAGAACCAATAGGGCCAGGGTAAAAAAAGTGACTCAGGCAGGCAAAATAGTGGAAGACTTGCTTCTGCTGTGCACATGGTCATGACTGAGTCACACACCCTTCCATTACATCCCTCCTAAGGCGGCTGTAGCCATAATTCCAAAGGCTCTCTGCAGCTTCAACATTCCATAATTAAATGATTGTATTAATTGTACTTTTGGGCTTTCTGCTTTTTTAAATTACCTAGTTGACACTAGGTGACTTCTGCCACTTCAAGCTGAGTGGGAAGGAAGTCAGTGCTAGCTAGAAACTTCTGCCCTTCCATAAGTGGTAACCAGAGACTCAAGTTTCCTCAAAAAACAAACAAAAAGCAGGAATCACATTTCTTCAGATATGCCCTCTGTAGTATACTTGAAATTTGGTCTAGAATTTATGTGGCTTAGCCACCCAGGGAAGCAACAGATACTTGGTAATTTAAAGCAGTAAAATAAATAAATAAACAAACAAGCAAGCAAGCAAGCAAGTAAGCAATAGCAAGTTTGACCTTTGTACTCTCTTTAATGAGAGGAGCCTTCTCCCATTCTTAAATTAAACTCACATCAACTGAAGAAAAATACATATCTAAGTTTTCTAGAGGTCATTTTCATGGGATCTGATAAAAATGATAAAAACTAGGGGACAGTGATGGTTATTCAGTTTGTAAAGTTTTTGCTGAAGAAACAGAAGAACCCAAGCTTCATCCCCAGCATCTATGTGAAAAATCAGGTCTAGAGGCATGAGTATTCTGGAACTCTGGAGACCCTTCCTCAAACTATAAGGATTATGGTTTCTGAGAAATGTCACCTCAAGTTGACCCTTGGCTCCTCATACATACACAAAAACTAGTTATAATAACTCCACAGTCATAAAACCTGCACGTAAGGCTAGATTCTAAGAGGTGGAAGTTTTCAGAGAAAATTCAGTTAGCCAAACCAATCTTGACAAGGTGTTCTGCAATTTTTTCAGTGTTAAGGCTAACAGCACTGAAATTGAAACAGGCTCAGCCTGGATTTGGGTAGGCTAAGACCAAAGCAACTGAAGAGTCAAGACTAAAGTTTAAGTCATGTACTAATTAAGGAAAGCATCTTAGCATCATTGGCCAGAGACAAATGTGAGTAGGTAGGGGCAGATTTGCAGCTGTGAAGTCATGAGACATTCGGAATTACCAACTGTGGTAGGAAATACCATTTATCACAAGCCAGTTTGAATCATCTAATACCAGTATCTAAAATTTAATAACTTAGTTATATTTCCAATACAAATTCATTTGAAGTACAAAAAATACAGTAGCATCAAATTGTATGCTAACTTCGAAGAAGTTAGCTCCAAGTTTTAAATAAGTAATCAAAGGAATTTAAACCTATCTGGAATGTTGGCAAATAGAAGACTCAGGTTTTGTCCATATATACTAAAGACCTCTTTTAAAAATAAATGTGTATCTCAATGCTCCATGTTTTAAGTTAATAAGATTATACTTATTAATACAGTGCCTAGCATACAGACTGTATATTTACTCAGTAAGTGAATTATTCTGCTCCCCCACCTCAAAACTGAGCCTGCAAAGTTGTAGCATGTCATGTGGTGGTTGGCATTTGGAGGTACTTCGTGTCTGGGAGGTGAGGATATGATAAAGTCATCCTTTTCTCTCACCTAGTAAAACTATCTGTGTAACTTTACACTTTCAGTGCTTAGTAGAGAGGTAGTATTTAATTTGAGTATATTTTTCACTTAAAAAAAAACCTGATAGACATTAAATATTTAGGAGAGACCAGTTTTAAAAACCAATAAGTGAACTCAGTTCAGTTCACAGCCTTATTGTACTCTGTTGGAGTGGTAGAGATAACCACAAGCTAACATAATGTGACAAGTGGATTCAAACGGAGCTGTCTGCAGTGGACAAGCACTGTTTCTGAGTTGTTGTAGCCAGTGTCTGTAGCACAAGACAGAAGAGGAAATAGGAACTACTTATTCTGAAAATCCAGCTAGTTACATGAAAGCCACATGATGTTTTTGAATTTTCAGAATGCCCATGTCTGCACAGCTGGGGATGGGCAAAAAATCAATCATCACAAAAAAAAAAAAAAAAAAGGTCTTATTTCTAGGAATCGCCTGCCTCTTAAATGATTAGAGTGTCACTTCTCTCTAAAACAGATTTCCTGTGCTGAATGGCCAACTTGTTAATTAGCCCTCAGTCCCTTGGGAAGTTCCCTTCTGTATGACAGACTGTAAGATTGCTGTGACCCATGCTTCCTAGTGGTAACGTGTTTGTCTAACTCTACCTTGATATTCCTAGTCTCTGTAATTTGTACATTGTAATCTTACCAATAGGATATGTCAAAGGTCAATACCCCTTGATTCAAAAGACTGAATTTTTCCCTTTATGATTTTTATGAAGCAAATTATCATTTTGGGAAGTCTACATGATATGTATGTTCTGTGGAATGGAGATACACCAACAATGGCAGTAGGAACAAATAGATCCTAGATGAAGAAACGAAACCCAAGACACTTTGTTCACGTGTATAGTGATGCTGACTAATAAGAATAGAAAGACAGTTTTTAATGTTACTGTAGTTACCTCTGAAAGTCATCTATGGGTCCAGAGCCATTAAGAGCCCTTTCTACACTTTTAGAAGACTCAAGTTCTGTTCCCAGTACACATATCACGCAGCTCTTTACCTCCAATTCTAGGGGATTCAAGATCCTTTTCTGACCTTCTCTGTCACTTTATTTACATGTGCAATATCCACCCTACCCCACAGACACACCTACGCATATAAATAAAAATAATCTTTTAAGGATTATTGTTGAATCTGTGACTTAGGGGATAAAGACCTTATATTTGCCATTTGATACACAAACTAATTTAAATAATAAACCATGCTACAGCAGAGCTTTCAAATAAACCTCATAACAAAGAAACATTCTTTTCAGAAAAAATTAATATATTTCCCATCCTTTAAAATTGGAAATAGCTTCCCCACCACATATATAACCACTGTTTAACGTTGAGAAAAATGCAGATTATCATAAAATATATTCATTGCTAGAATGATTACAAGTCTTCTGTATATAACCATTCTTTATTTCAAAGAATAGAATTTAACTGTTCTTAAAATTTACCTAGTCAGATTGTCAATATCTAAGAAAGCAGAGATAAGTAGCTAAAAGTTGAAACAGTTCTCAGGGTGCCTATACACATTTTTTTCACAAAGGATACAACTTTAAATAGTCAAGGCCTACATTCTTTTGCTTTATGCATAATACTTTTAAATGTAACTTTTGATATATTAACCAACCACAGGTGAGCCTAAACATTGATAATAGAATTGAAATAAGTACATATACCAAAAGAAGGAAGAAATATTTGCCTAAGAACCTGGTGGAAGAGAACCAAACAAATTCTAAACCTGAATCTCTGTGGTGTCTATATGTTTTTAGAATTTCTGACAGAGTGATATCTTAGATGATTATGATAACACTACACATGGAAGAAAAAGCTGATTGATAGAGTCTGTTAAAGTAAATAAAAAGCATGTGCATTTAATGCAGATTTTATTCAAAACTGGTGAAGTGGCTCAGTGTGCAAATCACTATCTCATAAGCCCAAGGACCTGAATTGGACCCTGGAATCCATATAAAGGTAGGAGAGATCAAACTCCCAGAAACTGTCTCTAACTGCTATACACTCACCATGGCATTTGCTTACACACACACACACACACACACACACACACACACACACACACACACACACACACACAAATAAAAATAATCTTTAAAAAATTCAGGAAGAACAGGGACAATTGTCTCATATTTTTAATGTGAACAAATTGTCACTGGAAACTTAATGATCGAATCAACAATAATTCTAAGATTCCTGATTAATCCATTCCTATTGACATAGATTCCCTAGGAGATCCTAATTTGAGGTAGTAAATACCTTCACTGACTCTTCATTTCTCCAGCAAGGGTCCAGAATATGGACTATCTATTTATAGGAAGGGAGCCCTCCACTCTTGTGCTTTATAGTCATGTGCTCAGTGTAGTTCAGCCAAGAGACATTGACTATTCCTATAATCCAGATAATGGCTGTGTATAAGTAGTAGGCTGACATTAGGTAAAACTATCTTACTTCTGGATCATTTTTATATTTTTCTCTCATACATCTCAAAAATTAAAGCAGTAAAAATATTAGGAATTTTTGCATCATTTCTAATCTCTTGCTATTTTTGATTAATAAGGATATATGATCCAAGGCAAATTATCTCAAAATAAATAATAGGCTTTCCATGTGAATTCAGACACTGTCATCACAAAATGACCAACAGACATAAAAATGTACTGGAAATAAACAACTAATGTCCATTTTAAGTGGAATTGGCACAAGGGTTATACTATTTATATGCCTGCTGCGCTGACATAACGGTTGGTGAGGAAAGCATCCTCACATAAACTAACTTAAACTATTGTCTTATGACTAAAATAATAGTAATGTTCTTTGACCAACATCAATAATCTCTGAATTCAAACTCATTTTGCTGTCCAATCAATACTATACAGCTTTAGATTGATGGATGAATTATTTGAAATTAAAAACATAGGTATTTCTGGGTATTTCTTTGATGACTCATTCACCGTTGCTCCATTGAACAGAGGCTTCACAAAAGGAAGATATAATAAATTAAGATGTCCTCATGTTTATAAGTGTTCATTAGCATATTTTATTTGATAAGTGCCTCTTTAAATCACTTGAATAACATTGGCTGAATTGTTAGATTTTCTGTCATTATTGAGTTTGAAGATCTCCTTATATACTTTAGATTCAGATCTTTGGTCAGTAGTATGATTTTTAAAGTTAAAAGGGTTTCTCTAAGTGGGTAAAGCCTGCCTATAGTTATATAAAACTTAAAAAATCGTAGTCATGGGGGAGAGGAACTATATATTCCACAGTGTTGCTAAAACTCCTTCTTACGAAAGACATAAACAATGTCTACCTCACCTCCTGAGGTCCCAGTGATAACTGAGACATGATTTCACCCAAGTTCACCCTGGGGAACCAAAAAGTTTCCTGGGCTTACATACAATGCATACTTGAGAGGTTATGTGCAGGCATGTGGGCCATCCCAAAGAAAGGATATGCTGGAAAATCTTTACCCAGCAGGAATTGTGGCTTTCTCATAGTTGCTTCTAAGGAGCTTCTTACTCCTTCTAGAATTCCTTAGCCTATTTACTCTAACCCCTCTCTGGGGCCTCATGCAATTAGGGAAGAATTGCATAAGACAAGTAATTTGGAATGACTGGATATTCTCATCGGGGTTCTGAGCTACTCCTCCTACGAGGAGATGCTAACAGTAAACATTAGAATATTAGGCACAACTGAACTCACAAAGGTGACTGGCCAGTATAGTCATGGACAAAAACAGGTACAATGAATCTCTGTCAAGAACTTTTATAGATTTGCACGGGACAACTTTATTATCATACTGTAGTGCCTTACCAGAAAATTTGTTACATTAATTATTGGTTTCCTTCTGAAAATAATTACCTCTTTCAAAATTCAGTATATATGTCATTTTGTTCACTGATCTTGATATATACTTGAAAAATAGTTCCCTTTGGTGGAGTTCAACTCAGAATGTTCTCATGTATTTGGGGGAATTTTTTTGAGTTGATACAGTCATTCAAGTACATTACCTTGCAATTTTTTTATCAGTTGAAATTACTGATAGTTCTTTAATATAAAAATATTTGAGGCATTTTGGCCATTATATTTTAAGGATCGTCCCGATTTTGCTATGGAAACTCTCTCCCTTATTTCCAAATGGAAGTAGAGTGGTTTCCTGGATCTATCTTTTAAATTTTTTTTCTTTTCACAAAGTACTCTAGCCCTAGCACCTCTCTACAAGAGTCATATAATTATTTCCTTAGCAAAGTAGTTAGTGAGTACATTCTTAGCTTCATTGTCATTTAAATATCTATTTATTAAAAGCTAAACCAGGGAAACAATGTTCATGAATTACTTTTTCAAATAGGTATTTTATCCTTTTTTCATATTTTATTCCCACTATGTCTGAGAACTTAGGTATCCTACACAGTCAGTCAATGTAAATAATTAATAAAATAAAAAACATACTTCTTGAATATATTGCTTTGGCCACTGCACTGCGTTTGATGTGGTGCTCTGGGCTTGTCTGATAACTGCTCTTGGGGGTCCTGTGCATCTTCCTATGGCACTCACATCACTGTGTTCCCTCATCTTTATGAGTATGTCAGCCTTTTTCTTCTTAAGCCAGTTTACAAGGTAACTTGAATTACTTGACACACTGGCTTGTTTTTATTTTTTATGGATACCATGAATTATGCTAGCCATCAGATTACCCAGATTACCCAGATCTCGTTGTCTGTCACAAAGTCAAAACTACAGTACAAGTTGTAATATGATCTAGTTAGTTTTCATTAAGCTCATTTCTTTATTGGTTTTTACCATGTCTTTTGTTTCTCTGCTTTACTCTGATGTAATCTGTAGTTAATGATCTGTTGGCACTTTTTTTGATAGCTTCTTGTATGCTTTAGAAATTGCTTTATCTTAAAAGTCTATTTCAATCAGATGTAATAAATGCAGATTTTTATTAGTTCGTAAAATGATAAATCTATTGCGCATAAACTTTAACTGTTGGCATTGAAAGACACTGAGGGAAAAAAGTTGGGGAGCATTGTGGAGAATAGTTACTGTGTGTTCTCCACTGCTTCTTTTTTTGTTCTGAGGAAGGCAACCTGTTTTCCTAGAAACTGTGCCTCTATCCGTGTATTCTTTGTCTCTGCAAAACATGGACTACTCCAGGATGAACAGCCAAGCTGTTCTGACCACTGTCCCTGGAGGCATTGTTTGGGTAGTTCGTTGATTTGAGAAAGGTGTAGTGGAGAGTCAGTCTTCTATAATAAACTTGAGATGTGAATCTTGAGAACTGTCAGTGTCATATTCCTACCACATGGAAAGATCCTGGCTTAGTTTTAGAAAAAGTTGGTCCACAGCAGAGGCAGAAAATAATGAAGGGAGAGGGAGAAGGAGAAGGAGG
Source organism: Phyllotis vaccarum (assembly GCA_033318265.1). Lineage (NCBI taxonomy): Eukaryota > Metazoa > Chordata > Mammalia > Rodentia > Cricetidae > Phyllotis > Phyllotis vaccarum. The sequence continues at coordinate 106,628,107 of JARWLC010000006.1, read as the reverse complement.
GAGGGAAGGAGAGAGAGAGAGGAGAGGGAGAGAGAGAGAGAGAGAGAGAGAGAGAGAGAGAGAGAGAGAGAGAGAGAGCGCATTAATGAAGTTCCTGGTACTATTGGTTCTTGAGAATTAACACTGAAGTTGCCTTTCAGATGCTTTCAGATGTTCTCAACTATGCTGTGACCCTTTAATACAGTTCCTCATGTTGTGGTGACCTCCAACCACAATATTATGCCATTGCTACATGAATCATAATGTAAAAATATATGTAGGATATCTGATATTGGACCACAAAGTTGTCTTGACCCACAGGTTGAGAAACAGTGCTTTAGATGTTCATCTTCAGTTGTAGGATAAATTCACTTCCTTTTTCTATGTGGGTGAAACTGGGATGTCTGTAGTTTCAAGTCCTTACTGAGATACGTTGATTTTAAGCTTTGTTGTGAAGAACCTCAAGCATAGCATGGCTTCCTTCACCAAGCTTTGACCATAGTCCTCATTTGTTCCAAGACTGTGAAGATAAGACTTAATCTTCCTCTTGGGAAGACTATACCTGCCTTCAATTTTTATTTAAATAAAATCACTGTTGCCAGCTAGAGATTTCACATATAATCCACTTGAGCATTTTTTTTTTGAATGCCAGTATTGTAGACATTCATCAGGAACATCAGATTCAAATTTTTGTTCTCTTGGTTCAGTCGAATGTTAGACTCAGGCAGTGGTTACTAGAGATTTAGAAACTCGGTAGTTAGCACTGTCCACATGGTTTTATCTCTGTTTATACTAATTACCTTTCTACTGCTGTGATAGAACACCATGACTGAATAACTTAACAGAAGAAGGATTTAATTGGATTTATGGTTCAGAGGGTCAGTGCCCAAGGTGACAGAGCAAAGGCGTGGCAGCAAGAGTAGAGGCTGCAAGCCCACTTCTTGGACCACAATCAAGAAGCTGAGAGAACAAAGAATGGTGTGTGGCTTCTGAAGCCTCAGCCTATCCCCAGAAACAAGCTTCCTCCAGCAAAACTACACCTCCTCAGCTCCCCAAACAGTGACAACAACTACACACCAGGTATTCAAATTCCTGAGACATATCAGGGATACCTCATGGAAATCACCACAATGTCTGTTTTATGTCACCTGAGTGGGTGCAATGGAAAGAAAGTAATTTTAGGTGGAACAGCTTGAGATCTTGTTGCTTTATAACTAGACTAAGTTCCTCCATCTCTCCCAGATCCAGCCTAAGTATCTTATAAAACCAAAGCATCCACCTCATAGTGTTGTCACAGAATAAAGCATAAAGCTCTAAGGCCAAGGCATCATGGACATACAGTAGGTTTTGAATCTGTAACTTTGAACACAAAAATGCTCTAAATTTGAAATTTTGAGTGTGACATGATGCCCTAAGTAGAAAATTCCACACCTTATTTTATATGATTGAACAAAATCAAGCACAGACAGGCTGATAGTATTACATGAAGTTGTCCCGAGGCTGTGCCTGGTAGCACACACTAAAATCCCAGCATTTGGGGTGCAAAGGCAGGAGTGAGAAGTGAAAGCAAGCTTGCTTCCAACCAGAACTACACAACAAGACTGTCTCAGAAACAAATACTTCAGGTTATTTATATAAGGTATAGATTAAACACATCATGTTTAAACTTGGGCTCCATCCCCAAAATATCTTACTATATATGTGTAAACATTCCAAAATGTGAAAACTGATAAATATAAACACCTGTGGTCCTCAGTAAGGGAAAGTCAGCCTATAATTAGGAACCATTGTCATTAAGTATCTCTCTATGGGAAGACTTTTCCAAAATCAGAAATTTGCTTTTAGGTTTTGTTTAGAATCCATATCCCCCAAATATACATATATATAAACTGAGTCTGCATCCTTTGTATAACCATCAGTTATTTCATCTCCCTTAATGATGTGAGGAAATACCTTTACAATGTATTCTTTGGGATTTGTCCAGGAGGAAGAAGAAAGATTTCTGAATTTAGTTTTTCAACTTAATGTGAACTCATATTGTTCCTTCATCCTTCTCTTCCTCACTCCTGTTTCCTTCCTCACTTCCTTACTTTCCTTCTCTCTCTCTTTAAATATTTGAGTATTGGAAATAGAACTAAACTCAATGCTCAGTTGCATACAACTAGGTCAGTTATCTATTGCCTATATATTTTTCAATGATTATGTTGTACATGTAAAATTCAGAAATCATTTTCAAATTATTTCTAAGTGTGCAATAGGGTGTGAATAATACTTACAATTAAAAGCTGATGCTGTTTCATAAACTGTTAAGTAGAGAATGTTTGATCCAGAAGCACATGATGCACTTCCTTAGTCGGTCAGTTTTTGGACAATGTGCTGCAGCTCTGTAAAATTCAGCCTATTAAAAAGGGGAAACCAGATCTTCCCACCAATGAAGGTAGAGTTCTCATGACTCAGTCACCCCATACCACATTCTTAAAAAAATTGTAAACTTTGAGATTACATTTCCAGGTGAGTGTGAGGGGAGAAAATAACAGCACTGTCCTCTTCCCCTCCTAGGACAGGAAGTCCTTGAGTTAGAAGCTCTGTCTTCTTCCTCTTAGACACTGCAATATACCCTACAAAGTGGGACATAGTTTTCAGAATATTGAGGAAATAAAAAAATGTCACTGGTCTTTATTTAGAGAACATTTTTTTTTTCAGAATAGCAAGATGAAACAACCATTAAATAATTACACTATGTATTTTATTTATGTAAAGCTTAAAAGACAAACTGAGTAGAGGTAATTATTTGCCCCAGGAATGAAGTATAAGTAGGAATAATGTAATGTACCACAATGGCATTTTCTCATTCTAGAAACAAGATTTATTTTGTAAAGAATATTCAGTCCCAGTGCAAAGTATTGTAACTAACAGGGTACATAATATATATAAGATTTAAAAAACATTGTGAATGTCCTAATACACCTGGAAATGCCTTTGATAAAGAAAAAAATCTGGGAAGATTTTCTGGGGCAATATTTTATGTTTATTCAAGTACAGTTTTTAAAGAAGTTACATTTTCAAATTCCACTATTTTCTGAAAGAAATAATCCACATATTTTCTTATTCAAGCCAGAGTAAGCATGTTTTAGTTAGTTTGTGGAATCTTTGCCTACATTATCTATCTCCACCTTATTTTAGGTCTTGCTTTCAAGGAAGGAGTGGGCATGGAGTGATGTCCTTAGCAATATAAATCAAGAAACCTGGGAGAAATTAATTTACGGTAGTTAATTACTTCCTATTATTTTAGGATAGAACCCCACTGTGCCCTACAAATTTCAAATGACACTAATTACAGATAACACAGATTAAAAATGCATTTTTCCTAACTTCAAGTATTTTATGACCTCTCAGTATTGCTGAGTTCTAAAGGTAGAAGCAAAAATAATGTAACATTGTACTGTTTAACATTGACTGTGATGATTAATTTTTATGCTAAGCCACACCACCCAAATACTTGGTCAAATGTCACTCTAGATGTTTCTGTGTAAGTGTCATTTTAGATGAGAGTGAGTGAATGAAATGGGTCATCTTCAAGTAATGCAAATTACCTACCACAACTGAGATAAGTCTTATTCAAACAGTTGCAGCCCCTTAATTGGAGACTAAGTGACCTCCACAAAGAGAATTCTGCCAGCTAAGGGCCTTAAAACTCAGACTGCAATATGAACACTTCTTCAGATCTACAGCTGCTAGGCTTCCTGCAGCTTTTAAACTTTCCAAGCCTCTAATAATGTACTATAAATATGTATCTGTCTCTTCTAATGGATATGTAAATGCATATAGTTGGTTCTATCTTAATGTGTCAGACAGAATACAGTCCAAGAATGGAGCTATATGAAGAGAATTCGGGGTCTTGTAAGAAAACAAGACAAAAATCTTATAACCTCAGTTTCTTCAAAACAAGTAATTGTTCTTAAAATGTTTTTGTGCTTCTCCCAGGCATAGCATATAGAAGTTTGCCTCATATTATGCATTATTGCTTGCTGATGTTATTCAATGAAATTCTTAAACTATATTTTGTGGTGATATATTACTTGTAATCTAACAAAGAATGCCCAAGGATCAGAGGACAGAGCCAACCATAGATTTAGCCACAGAGGTCAGGCATTGGTAGCACACACCTTTAATCTTAGCATCCAAAAGGGATCTCTGTGAGTTCAAGGCTAGCCTGAATTCAAGAGATTAATCCAGTCCAAAAGAGAAACAGAGCCAAGCAGTGGTGGCACACACCTTTAATCCCAGCACTAGGAAAATTGAGACAGAAAGTGATGTGGATGAGCAGAAAAAGAATATAAGATGAGAGGAGGCAGGAGTCTGACCTTGCACCTGAGCTTCTCTTCCTTCTTCCCTTTTGGCTAAGGACTCAGATACACAAAGGCTGAGGGTTCATGGAGACAGGACCTAACCCTTTTAGCCTGAGGATCCACTCAGTTGTGGTGAGAAGTTTCTCTGATCTTTCAGCATTTACCCCAGTATCTGGCTCTGGAATTTTATCATAAGGCCAATTAGGTTTTGTGCAACAATCTTTTATATGACTGTATGGAAAAACATGTGCAGCTTGTTAATTGTATATATCTTGAACTTATGAGAACTTAATCATGTGATCTTTCATAACCTTCAAAGTATAAATTGTCTGATACTCTGAATAAAGCTGTTACATAAGAGTTTAATACATCTCATTTATCAGCTCCATCCCCCTAGGTACCACCACATCTAGAGCAGTGACTCTCCGTAGAGTTCTGATTAGGACAATGGTTACTGGAACCAGAACAATTTTAGAGTATAATGTGCGAGGGAGATTTCATTTTATTGATCTGTTTTAATAATGTATTACAGTACAGTAAATATCAAAACAAAGCTATGGGCGGCTTGCTTAAAGCTACTGTTTTACTGTTTGCTGCTAGAGTAAAATATTACCTAATAAACTAGGTCAAGTATAATTAATGGAAATTCACTTCTCAAAGTTAGAATATGTGCAAGATCAATATGTGCAGATCTGTTGTCCAGTTAGAGATGCTCAGTACTTCAAGTGCTTTTTCTTGATATGTCCTCAACATGGAGGAAGGGAGAGGAAAGAGGAAAAATATTGTCATTACATGTTATAAGAGCTGGAAAGAAAAAGCCTTACAGTGTTCTTTTGTAAGAGCAATAGTCAGTTTCTGAGGGCAGAGACCCATTCCCCTAATCACCTTCCCAGGTTTCCAGCTCTTAACACCATCACATTGAGGGGTAAGTGTCAACGTCAATTTTACAAGAGAAACATATTTAAACTATTGCATATAAATCATTTTCATTTATTACTAAAATAAGGCATCTGCTGTGCCCCAGCAACCTTATCTGTACCACTGCACTGAAGCTACTGGCCTACCTCAGGAGAGCAGAAATAGAAGGAAAACTGATTTTGGTGTGATGTCATTAGTGTGATGTCAGGAAGTTTCATCTCTTAGATGGCATGAAACTACCCTAATGCCTTAACTTTCCCTCCCATTAGGAAGGGGCACAGTGAAGCTCAAAGTAGAATACTATGGAACAATCTTTGTACACTGTAAATATGCATTGCTTTCTTTGTTAATAAAAATCTTGGGTGATATATTTTATATTTAATAAAAATCAACCTAGAATAGCTGAGAATAGAATCACCCACAGTCAAGCCACAGGGTCAGAGAGTGGTAACTCACACCTTTAATCCCAGCAAGGGGAATGACCAAGTGGTGACCTACACATTTAATCCCATAACTCCAGAGACAGAGATTTTTCTGTGTTTCTGTGAGTTCAAGGCCTAACTACCAAATATTAATATCTTACACCTTTAATCCTAACTCTGGGATTATGATGCAGAGTTGAACCTGGAAGTGAAACAACTGGGTGAAGAAGATATTTAAGACAGGCACATGCAGAGAGTGTGGTATTCTGTAGAAGTGGTGAGTCAGGATGAGAACTCTTAAAGATAGCTTTGACCTTTAGAAGTTGGCTGGGTGAGAATTGACTGTGGTCTGTTTCCTCTCTCTGATATTCCAGCTTTCCCCCAATATCTGGCTCTGAGTTTTCATTGAACATCAACTAGAATTCATGTTTCACTACTAGAATTTGTATTTCAAAAGCTGATTGGCCCATAGCTGGACAGGAAGAGATTGGGCGAGACAGCTGAGATAGAGAGAATACTGGAATGAGGAAGGGCAGAGTCAGGGGAGTTGCCAGCAAGGCACAGAAGGCACAGGTCATACAAACCTGAGATAACAGCCAAGTAATTATAAGTAATATTAAGGCTCTGCGTCAGTTATTTGGGACTGGCAATTGGGATTGGGAAAGAAACATCTACCTCAGTAGAGTCTGCAAAGACAGCTTCTGATTTTTTTTTTTAACCTCTTTCTCACCCAACTCCATCCATCACTATTTACATGTGCCAAAACCTGAGTTCCTTCCTAGAAGCTGGTATTTTTCCAGGTCCACTGGTTGTTATAAATAGTTGCAAAAAAGGCAATGGATTATCAATTAATAAATTATTTAATAGTTTTCAGGCTTTCAATGAGTTGCCATTATACTGATCCTTTCTTTTGTGTGTCTGAATAGTATCTGTATAAATACAGATTACTTATAGAGTGGACAGATATTTTATCATCTACACTAGTACTACAAGTGAAAAGATACACACTTAATAATTACCATGACAACCCTAGTGCACAGAAAACTACTTATTAAGCTCTTCTTCTACTGTTGGTTTAACTTCTAAGTGATTCGACAAGTAATAAGGTCCTGTGCTGTTTTACATCCAAGTACCTGCCTTTTGTTTATAATCAAAGACAAAAACGTAATATAAAGACCACCATATGCAGCATGCCCGTAGGAGAAGGCAGTGGTATGCACAGGCCAGGATATTTTTCTGATCCAGGAGGTAGTCTTTAGTTACATGAATTCAAATAGAGGGAAGTAACACTTCCATACACTATGTCTGCACAGAGGAGGGTGGTAGAAAACCCACTGTGGACAGTTAGCTTTTCTTCAAGCAGCTGTCTAGTGTCCAGCTGCAGGAATTTCCTTTCTGTAAGGGGAGAGCCCAGTGCCCAAATTAGGTCAACATCAAGGTGGGCAATAAATAAATAAAAAATTCCTTTAATTTCCTCAGAGACCAGTGGTATATCAACCATTCAGACATAATGGGGCCAGTGGAGGAGAGGATACTGGGAGGTGCTGGAAATCTTCATTACCAGTGGAGAAACAAAGGAAACAATGGGGACTGTTTCCTTTTTCAATCTTCGCCCTCTTTCATAAGAACCAGGAGGTTGTTTGACTTGCAAGCTGCCTTTTATACAATCTGCTTGGAAAGCGTTTTGTTTATAACCTGATACTGTGCCAGCTTCCATGAATTCCTTTCCTCCTTTTTAAAAAAAAATCTTGACATGAAATACTGGCTGTTCCCATATCAATAGCCTCTGTTCACCTCTCCATCCCCTGCTTTTTCCTGGATTATACTCTCACAGTCAACCTCAAGAACAGCAGATCGAGCATCTGTTTATTTTATGATAATGAGATAACTATTATTCTCTGTGTTGGATATAAGGACATGTTTTTCAGCACTTTGTTAAAAATATCTATTAGGCAGAAAGTTTTGAAAGATTCTAGGAATTTTCAGCAACAAACCCAAGAGTTTGGGGTCATATAATTTTCATTAGAGAACAGGAATCTGATTTTTAATTTAGTTAGTTCTCAATGTTAGTCTTTCTCTCAATGATTATTATTGGCTCTGTGAGCTGTGTAAGTCAACCAAGCTGAGTAAATGCTTTTGTTCCTATGGATAATACATTAATTCACAGTCCTTTGCATTTAGAGAAAACTTACCAGATATATATTTTAATACTGTGGTCACAGAGAAAATCTTGTGCAAGTTTAAAAATCTCTCCTTTTTTGGTAGAAAAGAGACAAATAAGTCATTTCCTTCTAATAGCATTATAACACATTCCTCAAGTATGTAAAAGTTTTGAAATTATTTTTAACACTTAAAAATTATTTTGAAAATTTCCTAAGTGATTTCACTGTATTTACATGTTTACTCTCTTCTTTCCAAATGCTACCACTGATGGCCTCTCTTTTGGCATAATTATTATTGTTACATACACACACACACACACACACACACACACACACACACACACACACACACACACAACCTATTTATTCTACTTAGTGTTGCTTGTATATACTTGGTGTTAGAGCTGAGTACTGGGGATTGAAAAATTGTTCTTGTGTGTGCACGTGTATATGCGAGTGAATGCATGTTCTTTTCCTTACTTTCATACTCCAGCTCACATCCATGAATGTGCATGTAAAGGTCAGAGGTTAGCTATGAATGCCTCCTTTATTGTTCTCCACCTCATTTTATCATCTTGTCTTTCAAATTTAAATTTATTTTTAGTGTTCTTAATTGAAATAGAGTCCCATCATTCTTCACTCTCTCCCTTTCCACCTTCCAGTGCTCCCAGTTACTCCAACAATCCCCCCCCCCCCCCCCTGCATACTCCCTCAATTTCAAGTTGATAGCTTCTTGGAAAAACATGCTTTGAAGACTGTCAAAAAGACTTTCTTTAATTTTTTATTTTCCTGTATGCCCATTCCTGGAGTAATTTCCTCTATGAGTATGTGAAAGCTGTCAGAAATAGCACCCATGCTTCCCGTGTTCAGTAAGGGCATTGTTTGGAAGCACTTCTGTGCTCTCCTAACTTGTCTCTGCACGAGGCAGGCCCATCATATTGCTGCAGTGAGTGTGTATGGAAGTTAGGTGAGTCAAGAGTCTTCTCTACCAGAGTCACCAAGGATGGGCCGTCGTTTAAGTAGTTTAAATTGTTGAATATCTTTCGGATCTACTTGCTGTTACTGAAATCTGCAACTCTAAGACAAGGGAGCCTAGAGAAGAAGAATCGTAAAGAACAAAGCTCAGCAGGCCAGGACATGGAGACTAGAGCATGGTGTTCTTAATGACAGTGCTTGTTGTTCTCTGTAAATTCCTAGCTGGCCCCCACACTGAGTATTGAGGCTGATATGCTCCCTCATTTATGCTTGTTTACTTAAGTTGATGTAAGAGATTTTGAGACTCACTTTGAGAAGTTCTAAAATGCCCATTACACTGAAATATCTTGTTGGTTCTAAGGTAGAATCTAATTCTTTTTCCTTTTGCACCTCAGCCTCTACTTGATGCCTAGATAGGAAGCTTGCCAGTTTCTCAGTAGCACAGCAATGATACATTTGAACCACACCATGGAGTTTTGATCGCTACAGGAAATCAATATGGCTGAGTATTGTTGGTTTGTTTTGCAGATTTTTTTCTCCCTCATTATTTTCAATAGCAGTTGTCTTTCCCAACACAAAGGAGGCAAGAAAGAATTGATCATTGCCTTTATCTGATCAAAAATTGGCTAGACTCCAAATATAGTGTCTAAGGCACATTTTCATCTATCTGTAACAAGGCTCCTTTGAAAAAGGGTCAAAGTACAACATTGATTTATGCTACTTAAAAGCTTTATAATTTTGGACTTAGCTTAGCATTTGCCCTACTGCATGCCAGTCTCTTTTATGGAGAGGTCACTAACTTACTCTACTGTTACATACACTTTGCTACTAACCTGGCCAAGTTTTTGTGCAAATTACTCCAAAGAAATGGTGGTCTGGTATTCTTACTTTGTTAACTTACCCAGAAGTTTGTCATTAATAACAAATTCTCTGGATCTAATATCATTAAAAATAGAAGCAAAAATCCCAGGATCCTAATTCTGTCAAATGAGTCACTCCTTATTTTTGCCAGCGACCCCAGGGGAACAAGGCAAAGGCTTAAATCCTATAAGAGCCACAGATGAATTTCCTAATGGGTAATGCAGACAGGCGTGGAAATCTGAGGCTTAGGAGCAGCTTATGAGTTCTCTTGCTGTGGCCATTGCTCATGAACCTCCAAAGCACTTACTAAGGGAACTGTTTAAGAACAGAGAGTACAATTAAGAAAAATGAGCAAATTCTTTATTTCAAGCCTCTTTTCACAAAAATGACTATGCTTCTAAACATGCTAAATTTGTTCTTTGATGAAGTCACACATGTATGCAATGCACTGATTACTCTCACCTCCCCATCCTTTCTCATCTTCCTCACACCTTCTTCACTTTCCCCTCCTCTCCACAAATCCTTTTTCCCCACTCATCTTTTATTTTGTTTTATTTTTTTGACCCACCGAGTTTAACCAGGACCATCTATGTAAAAATGGGTTTGGAACTATTCATTGGAGCCAGGTGAACTCATCCAACAGAAAGCACTACCTGCCCTACTTCCAAAACCTACCAGTAGGCCTTAGCTCAGGTGAGGAATGGGCCCTGTGATATCCTCCATTTTCTGGGATTGACTGTTCTTAGGTCATTTTGTGCAGGCCAAAGACAGAGCCACAGCTGTTATGAGGTCATCATTACAATGGCTTTATTCTGCACCGAAAACAATATTTTTCATCTCCTTTTCCTTTCCACTCCTTTTTCTCCGTGTTCCTGTTATAAAAGTTCTGTTTAGGACCAAATACTTAACTATCATTTATTCTCAGCATGTTAAATGATTATTGTGGTGGGATTCAGATGTCAGCTGATAAGGTCTGAAGAAGCCTATCCAGGGTCCTGGGCTCCTGAAGGGGGAGTGGCCAGCCCTATTCATAAGGGGCTGCTGAGATCTTAAAAAGCCTTTTTTCCTGGTTCCTGACTGCTAGAAAGACCGGTTCGGCATCCATCGTCTATCACGTAGATAATCCAGTCTATCAGGCACCTATATAAGCTGTTACCTGTATCGTGAGTATTGTCTTATATTTTAATAAATATTAATCTTAAATTGGTATATTTTAAGAAAATTTCCACCTTCAGATTATGATCTCTACATTCACCACAATTTATTCCACAAAAGAGCTTCTCTGATTAAGGCTGAGATTATCAGTTATCTATGGCACACATCTGTCTTAGTTAGGGTCACTACACTGTGACCAAAAGCAAGTTGAGGAGGAGGAGGAAGGCATTTATTTAGCTTTGTCTTCCACATCACTGTTCGTCACTGAAGTAAGTCAAGACAGGAACTCAAACAGAGCAGGAACCAGGAGGCAGTAGCTAATGCCAAGGTCACAGAGGAGTGCCGCTACTGGCCTGCTCAGCCTGCTTTCTTATAGAACCCAGGACCACAATGGGCTGGACCTTCCTTCATCAATCGCATTAAGAAGATGCCATACAGGTTTGCCAACAGACTGATCTTATGAAACCATTTTCCCAATTGAACGTTCTTCCTTTCTGGTGACTCTAGCCTGAGACAAGGTGACATATAACTAGACAGAATATTATCTATGGAGATAAAATGAAGATTTAGAATATCCATGGAAAGTATTTGGAAATTAAGATTCAATGGATGTATTTTTACATCATGATATGGTCCATGCACTTGTCGAATTATACTGTTCTCTGTTGTCCCTCAACATCATACTTAACCTTAAATGCCGTTTGATCTCTCTTGCCTCAGGGAGCGCTGGAGGGTCTTCTCTCTGACCTAGTGCGCTTTGTCCCTTAACATCTAATTCCGACTCCTTGCCAGAGTTCCTGATCATGGTCTGTTGTCTTAGTCACCTGGAATTAGATGTGATACATCCTCTTTCTCACAATTTCACATGCTTTGTTGCCTTGCTGTTCTTATTGCCTCTCCTCTCTATTATGGCTTCACACAGCACATTAAACCTGGCATCATGAGAAGATGGTGCCACACTTGTCAGACCAGGTTATTCTAGGCATCACATTGGACTACAATGGAAAATTTATCTTGGTTCTCTCAAAAGAAATAACATTTTATATCCTCAGAATTTTTTATCTTTACCTCTTTCATGCATTATGACTTGAATACAGATTTGTCTTGAAGACTAGGAACATACATGAGCAGATGCCATATCAGTTATAAGAGTAACATGTTTTGCAGATTAAAAAAAGACCACTATATGACCTTAGTGAAAAGGTCATATTGTGAAATTTTCTATCTTATGTGTTTAAAATAATAATTCTGAAAATAAAAGTTCAGGCATGTCAAACATATTACATCTATTTAGCCAACATGTATGTATGAAAGCATAATGGATAAAATTAAGAATCTTCTTAGTAAAAGCTGTTATAACCCTCAAGTCTTTGATGACCCTTTGGTGGAAGCTCTGCAGCAAGTATGTTAAGGGTCAAGTTAAAGGGCACGAATCCCGTGTATGTTCAGCTTCTCTCTTCCATGTACCGTAGCATGCAGCAACAATGCAAGTTGTATGCTCCATCCCTGTGCCTTCTCTTTATGCTTCCATTCTGCATCAATGGAGGATTTATTGCCATCTCTGGCTCTACCTACACAAGGGAAGAAGCTTTGCTAGTTTAGGAAAGAGTTCTAGAAACCTTAGGCTTTTTCTGTCAAAGCAGAGATAGACAAAGTGAGATCAGAGAGGCACGGGACACCTCTAAGAGAGCAGCAGTGGGGGCAGCACAGGCCTCTGCCTTTCCCTGTCCCTCATTTTTGCTCCTGTTCTTCCATCATCTGACCTTGGTCACTTGCAGTGCACTGCGTGTCTCCATCTAACTTTGTACTTTCTCCTGTTCACCATCAAGGAGGCTTATCATGGGATAGTACTTACCGTAACCTTTCAGTCATTAGGGAGATCACCATAACTAATGCCTTACTTAGAGCATGAGTTTTACTTTTAAAAATGGAATAATTTGAAATTAACTGGTGCACAACTTGGATAGTGGATTTTTTCTCAATACTAGGGAATAGCTTTAAAACATGAAATCAATATTGATACTAACTTAATGCTCTCTAAATATAAAAAGAGGTCTAACAAGGTAGACAGATTTCTTTTTTAATCTTTGAAAATTTTTAACTTTTATTTTCATATATAAACATTTTAATACTAGACATGAAAAGCCACCTTTTGAGTTCTTGATGAGAGCCCTCTAAGGGACTCCCTAAACATTCAGCCTATTGCTGCCCAGAGGTGTAGAAGGTAAGCCTCTATTGCTAAAGACAGCATGCACTTTAGAAACAGCACAGAGACCTCTGAGCTGTACCTGAATAACCTACTCCCTGAGGAGTTGTTTTCATGGTACTAGAAGGCACTGTGCCAACTTCCAAAGGAGGGAGACAATCAACAGTCCTGCCTAGCTATGATGCAGATGAACCACATCAATGACCATTGTGGCTCATAATCCTCAAGGGAGCAGTAATGGCACGCATACCTTGTTGGCAACCAACATCTCTTTAATTAGATTTAAGACACATTCAATAAGAAGGAAACAGTGCTTAGCACTGGAAACATAATTATTCAGTGTTAATGAAGTCTTACTTATTTTAACACATGGAAAGAATCTCATTTAGTCTTACTCAGTTTATAATGCTTTCAGAGAGCTCTGGTTTAATACCAAGTAAAATTCGAGCTTCCATGGGTTGATTATATCTAACTAAAGTCAAACTTTAAATATCAGAATTCTTGGATTGTGCCTATAACTAGCAAAAGAATTTTAGAGAAAATTGCATTGGAAGATGAATTCAGGTTTATTCTTAAATTGAACCTAAGCATAAATAATTCATATAGCTTTCTTCTAAAAGACCAATTCCAGAATAGTTTTTTCATCCAAAGCTGTGTTTGGTTAAGTGAAAGCATATGTTACAAGACAGAATTACAAATATTTCCCATATTTATGTGGGTTTTTCTTTATTCTTCCCATTTTTGCAAAACAAAAGCCATGGTTGTTCTCATTAGCATGGAATAGACAGCCCTACTTTGCTTGTTATCATAATGGAGAATGACCTAGCATGTTCTTACTTTTTGGTGTTAATGGGATCAGCAAGAATAGCTGGCAGTAACTGAATTTACCTCTGTTCCCAGAAAATAGTTCCATGTAAAACAAATGTTTTTAGTAGAAATAAATGGAAAATAGTAGACAAAGTACATTTATACTTAGTATACTATTTCTGTCTAATACTGAATGGAGGCAATGTGGAAATAAGTTCTGTGCTTACATGGGCTTGATTACTGTTTCTAAATTTGTGTATAATTTCCTCCATTCAGAGGAAAGGCGTCACAATACAATGTGTATATTGGGACCAGTGTCAAGGCAGGAAAAGAAAACAAAGTAATGGAGAGGAATGAGATAAGGAGAAAGGCCCAGACTATGGTTCAGGTCTGCCCTGGGGAAGGAGGATTACAGAGGAACAACCTCAGAGGCTCTAAGTAGAGAAATATTGGCCTAACCAGAGGATTGACCAGAGAGCAGGCCTGCATGAGGAGGCCATGTTTAGGCTTCAGATGGGAGTCATCTGGGTTTCTGAAGGTCCTGGAGCTAGAGGCTGTCAGCTCAGCTACTACATGGTAGGTAGCTTTTGTGTAACCAGTGTTAACTTGTAAACAATAATTATCCTTTAGTTTGAAATTTAAATTCTATGTGACTATAGTGTAAAGATGAGATTTTCCTGGCCTAACCTAAGATTTGACCTCTTGTGCTGTCACGCTAACTTTCTGTTTGCTAAGAAGATACTTGTTCACTAACCCCCTCCTGAGCCCATTGCCTGGCTGGGACTGCATTCCTAGCAACCTGGTGAGACCATATTCCACATTCCCGATGTAGCAACCTGGGTGGGGCCACCCAGGAAAGCCCTACCATGAGAATTGTTAACCGAAGCAGGCAGGAACTTTCTGAAGCTTGCACAATGTGCCCATCATGACCATTGCTCCAAGAAATGAATGTCTTCAGGTGGTCCTATTGTTTCACAGGAAATAGCTTGCCTGCCTGTCTGTCTGCCTGCCTGCATTCCTAAACTCCATCCTAAACTGACCTTTGGCACCGCCCTGTTATAGCCCGGAGCCCGCCCAAACCCCCTCCCCTACCCAGAGTGCGGTATAAGAATTCTACTCTGAAAGCATTCCAGGCTCTTGGCTTCCACAGTGCCTCAAGCCTGCACATATGTGTGTACCAGTATATCATTCATATTCATTAAACTCTCTTTTTCTTTAAAGTTAACAGTGGTCATTAGCCGTGGTCTTGGGGTGTCTTGGGGTGCTCTAGGGGAGCACGCCCATTACAATAGTTACCTATTCTGCTGAAATTACCGATGAGACAGGAATTTATGTGTAGCATAGTAAAAGTATACTTCCCAACATTAGCATCATACTCAGTGGTAATAAGGTGAAAAGGATGAAGATGCACAGTTGTACCACCTCTGTTCAGCATGGTATGAGAAGTCCTATGTACAGTGATTTTAAAAGAAACACAACTAAATCACATCCAAATTGAAAGATTAAGTAAACCTCTCTCCTTACACAATCCTAACATCTAAAAGTTAGGTGCATTTCTTTATGCAGACAATGACCTATCTAAATGAAATTAAGGATCTTTCCCTTATTTTGTTCATTGTACTGAAACAGGATCTTGCTGGGTAATCAGCAGGCTGTGTCCTTAAACACACAGATCCCCGGCATTTGTCTACTAAGCACTGGGATTAAAGGTGTGCACTACCATGTCTGACTTGAAAATTTTACTTTTAGTAGTATCAAAAAGACAAAATACTTAAAAATAAAGTTCTAATGAAGGAAATTTTAAAAGATGAAAGTAAATAAAAGGACATCCTATGTTCATGTATTAGAAGAATTATTCAAATATCCGTACTTTCCAAAGTAACTTACAGAGTCAGTGTATCATTTATCAAAACCCAATGACATGTTTCAAATATATAAAAAAATCTAAAAGTTATTGGGAACTCTAAAATAATCTAAATACCAATGCAATTATGAACAAAGACAGAAATTGTTGAGAAGATAAACTTCATGACTTCAAGACAGTAATCAAAATAACCAATACTGCCATAAAACTGATAAAGGTCAATGATATAGTAAACCTGAAACAAACCCATATATACATGGTCAATTTTATTTCAGCATGTGTGCACAGAACACTCTATGAGGGAAAAATCATCTATTCAATAAATAATGCTAGGAAAATGGAATATCCATATGAAAAAGAATGAAATTAGGTTATTATTTTATACTGTATACAAAAATCAATTCAAAACCTAGTAAAGACTTAAATATGAGCAACTGTAAAATGGATAGAAGAAAATATGATGGGGGGGCCATAACATTGGTTTGGGCAATAATTTCTTATCTATGACATCAAACTATGGACAACAATTCTCCTTACTCCAAATAAAACAAATCAAAGATATAGGATCAGGGAGATGGCTGGGTAGTTAAAGTGCTTGCCATGCAAGCACAAGGGCTGAGTTCTGATCCTCAGATCCCATGTAAATGTCTGGTGGGCATGGCAGCTCAAATTTAATTCCAGCCTGTTGAGATTCTTGGAGCAGGCTGGCTAGAAAGACTAATTATATCCTCGAGTTCTGGGTTTGATGGGATGACTCTACTTTAAAGAAATAGAGTAGATGAGCTATTGAGGAAGATTCCTGAAACCAACCTCAGGACTACACACACACACATGTCTCAAAACGAAAAAATGATAAATGTGTGCAATTTAAAATGTGCTGCATATTTTAACAAAGTGAAAATATAGCCCATAAATAGTTGATATTGAAAGATTAATATACAAAATGAGGATAGATAAAATTAAGTAACAAAACATTAAAACAAATAGCTTTATTAAAAATAGATGCATGACATAAATAGGCATTTCTCTAAAAACTTAAAAGTAGTTAACACGTTAATACTTATTAAAGAAAGACAAATCAAAGTTATAATGAGTTATTGCCATCCTATTAGGATGAGTACTATAAAAATGATTAGGGAAACTAAAAAATGAGTTTTAGTGAGGATATACTGCAATGGTGGGATTGTGACTTACTGAAGCCACTAGGGCAAGCAAAGTGAAGTTTTCTCAAAAACTAAAGTGAAATTAGTATTTGGTCCAGCAGTCCTATTTTTGGGTAGATAGCCAGAGGAACACAGATGTATTAAAGAGATATCTGTACTCCTTGGTGCATTGTAGATATGAAAATAATCTAAGTGTCTCCTGGATAAATAAAGGAACTTGGCTATATAATGAAATATATAACTATATGAATGCAATAAATCTTACCATTCATAGCAATATGGAAAGATCTGGAAGCTACTAAGCCAACAATTTATTGCATTCTCTCTTGCCAAGGCTTAGGGATCATTGGGGAAGAGGGAGCAGTGTAGTAAGAGGTTTCTGGCCCAGACTTTCGGGCCTAACCTCAATGTTTAGGTCCGCAGACCCACAGACCCATAGTCCCACAGTCCTACATAGACACACAGACGCTTTCATTAGTTTTTGGCTGATCAGCCTCAGGCCCAGGCATATCACTTGCTAGCTCTCTACCCTTCATCTAACCCATGTCGCTTGTTCAGCCATGCGGCTCGGTACCTTTCTTTAGAACAGCATAGTTGTCCTCGGCTTCCTCTGGTGCTCTTCTAGCACTCTGCTCTCAGAGATTTTCTTAGTCTGGTAGCCCTGGTTACACTTCCTGCCTGCCTGCCTTTGGCCAATCAGCTCTTTTTATTAAACCAGTGGGTGGGACAATTATTTGTCACAACAACAACAACACAATACCCCTACATATCCCCTTTTCTCTTTAATACAAAAGGAACTCCAGTTGTAAAATTCTTTTCCCCCCTTATCTATAACAGCTTATAAGCAACACTGTAAATAAACACAAACATCCATAATCCATGTTTTGGGAATGTGGGCGTCGTTCTCTAGGCTACTTCCTGCTGAATGGGGCTGCGGACAATCTCATGGGAATCCAAAGAAAAACGTAGGATTATGGACAAGTCTTTAGTGGAGTAGTCTCTAAGGCTGGGTCATCTCAGCCAGTCTCCTTGAAATTGTTTTGGATTCAGAACTCTGGAACTTCAACAGACATGCTCTGAAATGCTGAATCATCTGGTCCATCCATTTCCATTGGAGATTTTTCAGGGGGTCTTCCTCTATCAAACTGTATGTTCTTTATCCAGGAAGAAATCCACAGTCTTTCATTTTCTGTGAAAATAAAAGGAAAACCTCTTCTCCAAAGTAGCGTATCTTTGCATTTCAATTTTAAAGTAAACTCATTTACAAAATATATAGGTTGAATTACTCCAACAACATTTATAATCAACTGTCTTTTAGCAGCTTTTACTAAGCTTTATTTATTTATTTATTTATTTATTTATTTATTCTATTTATTCTATTTATTTAAGGGCTTTCTCTACCTCTTTTTTCTTTCTTTATGCCTATGTATATATATTTTCAAAACACTCTTTACCACTTAGACTTTTTTTTTTTTTTTTTTTTTTTTAAAAAAAACTGTCTTTACTGTATATTTATTTCTTAACTTTTTTCTGTCTCTGACCTTACCTTTGCTTGTCTAGGGTGACTGACTCCACCCAGATTCTTCTATTTCTTTCTGTTTCTGAACACACCTTTAATCTGCCAGGATTAAAGGCTGGTATGAAAGGTGGATGGCTCCACCCAGCTCCTAGTCTAATTTCATAGAATTTATCTTTTTAACCCAGGTACCCTGGGGAATTTTAGGGTCCATATAATGACCAAGTCAAACTGCCATATGCTGTTCACTAACTCTATTTAAATATTGGGCAGCAGGGCCCTTTAAAAGACTCACAAGTATTTTGCCTTTAAGTCTGAATCAGGAAGCTTCTCTTAAAAAAAGTCAAGCTTCAGTTTGCCTCAGGCAAACAGAACTGATCCATGAAAATATGGACACTAGAAAGCCATCTTTGATTCTGTTCCCCTTTTCTCCTTATGAAGGTAAACCTTAAACAAATCATTTATAACCTTTTGCTTATATTGAGGCTCCTGTGAGACTTGAGGAACCAGCCATTTTACACCTTAAGCTGCACTCCAAAGCCCACCATTGTAGCTCAAGCCCATGTGCTTCACCAGGGTGTCTCTGTACCACAGCTAACATGAGAGACACAACTCAGAAGCTGCTTTGGGCTCTAGACTATTTTCTTAAGCTTTCTATGGCTTTATTCAGGTATATTTGACCCACGTTGGGCTGCCATTTGTAGTATGAGGTTTCTGGCCTGGACTTTTGGGCCTAGCCTCAAGGTTTAGGACCACAGACCCACAGACCCACAGACCCGCAGTCCCGCAGTCCCGCAGTCCCACAGAGACACACAGATGCTTCCAATAGTTTTAGGCTGATCAGCCTTAGGCCTAGCCATATAGCTTGCTAACTCTCTACCCTTAAGCTATCCCATGTCTCTTGTTCAGCCATGCGGCTCAGTACCTTTCTTTAGAGCAGCATAATTGTCCTCTGCTTCCTCTGGCTTCTCTCTGGTGCTCTTCTAGCACTCTGCTCTCAGAGATTTTCTTAGTCTGGTAGCCCTGGTTACACTTCCTGCTTGCCTGCCTTTGGCCAATCAGCTCTTTTTATTAAACCAGTGGGTGGGACAATTATTTGTCACAACAACACAATACCCCTACAGAGCAGAACCCCCCCCCCCCCCAGATGGTGGTGATTATAAGAAAACAGGTTCTTTTGGACACAGCAGGACAGTTGCATACACAAACTCACAACAGCTGTGACAGCATGCAGAAGACACATGCAAACTCAGGCTAGAAAAACAATTTCATCATGGAAAGGGGTGGTGGGCATGAAGTTCCACCCCTAGCTGAGGAACTATTGGCTAATGAGAGCTGCTGGGAGAGAGAGAGAGTCAGTTTTCCTTTAAGAGTTGTAGTCCCTGGTAGGTTGGACAAGTATCTGTGGATGACCACACGCACTCAAGAATATATGGAAAATACAGATTGGACTTGATTGGCTTAAAAATGAATTAAAGAGGCAACATTGGATGGGTAGGGTAGAGTGTGTAACAATTGGGTTAGGAAAAGTGAATATGATCAAAACATATTGTCCCTAAAAAAAGATGACATTAATTGATATGCTAACATGGGAGGGGTAAACTCACAAGGGCCCAACTATAGATAAGTACAGGCAACAAGGAATGCTGAGAATGGGAGGAATAGCCTTCCCTGGGGAAGAGCACACCAGTGGCTAACCAATATTACATGGTCATCCGTGAAAAAATACATATAAAAAATCATTATACAGACTCAGAAGGTTGTATTTATATGTGTGTGTATGTATGTATGAATATTTAATTAAAGAAACAACATAAATTTGAATAAGAATAGAGGAAGATACATAGGAAAATTTGGAAGAAAGGGAAGGACGAAAATGATGTAATTTCAAAGAATAAAAAATATTTAAAATACCATATTTATGCAATTCTCAATGACTAATAAAAATGAGAGAAAACGAAAACACTAAAAGAGACAGGAACTATGGAGGAATGACTTGAATAAATTTATTATGTGATGATGGTTTAATATGTATACACACACACATACACACACAAACACACACTCTCACACACAAATATGTGTCCTTTCCAGGTGGTGGTATCACACACCTTTAATCCTAACACTTAGGAGGCAAAGGCAGGCAGATCTCTGAGGCCAACCTGGTCTACAGAGGGAGTTCTAGGACAGCCAGGGCTACACAGAGACCTTGTCCCAAGAAACCAAAGCCCAAACCACCACCACCAACAAAAGTTATGTGTGCTTATATGCAGATATTTTGCCAGTTACATAGTAGTGTTGATCATTTACTTTTTGTTGCTGCTGTCCAGGATCCTAATGTCTCCCTTAGAGAAGGGGGTTAGAAAATTGGTGTCAATGGCTCAGACAGTGGAAGTCAGGTGAAAAGCTATTGGCTGATTTGTTTATCCAGCAATGGGGACAGGCTTATATACCCTTCTCTAAGCACCCAAGCTGCATCCCAACATGAGGACATTGAGTGAGAGCGCCCCCTCCCCCATTGGCTGGCACAAGCAAGGTCCTTGAACAGAAGCTGTTGCTAGACCCTCAGGCCGACTCCAGGTTGGCTCATAAGGAAGTCAGTTATGTGAATGCCTTGGAAACTGGTTTGTGTCCATTTTCTTGACCCTATGGTCCTGTTTCAATCATCAAACTGTGCTCTTAACATGAGGTGCTTCTCTAAAACAGTGTTTTGTTTTTATATGTGAAGTGATAAAATGTATAAAAAATGTTTGCTAATATTTTCTTACTAAATAATTTCTGCAAAGTTTTACGGAACATTTTGTCAATTAAAATCATTATTAAGATTGTTCCCTTTTCCTAGATTTCATCAATAGCCAAACACTATGCTGTTTTAGTGTCTATTTTCCTGAAGTCTGGCATACAGTAGTTGCTTACATAATGTTAGATAAAAGAATCATTAAATAACAACAAGCTCTCTCAGAGTTGCAGCTTGGGTGTTGACAACAACACTATATGATATTTTATGTTAGTGCTGAGCTATTAAGATGAAAATATTTATTCAGCTTGGAGGATATTGACCAAGTGCTGTAACCAAAGGATAAATGACAATCATGGAAAAAAAAAAAAAACAGGTAGAAAGACAAGGTGCTATTTATGTTGAGGCTTAAGAATACTTAAGTGTCTTTATATGCATAAACCACTTTCCATTTTGTTGAAAAATTAGGTCACCTCTGTGATGCTTAGTGTTAACTCTCAATGTGACAGGATCTACAATCAGCAGGGAGAAGGCTGCTGGGCATACCTGTGGGGACTTATCTTGTTACTAGCTGTGGGAAGATCCATCTTACTTGCAAGTGGGTCATTTCTCTTGGCAGGCGATCTTAAACTGTAGAAGTGGAGAAAGTGAACTAAGCAGTTTGTACACATCTGCTTTTTGACTTAGTGCAATGTGACCAGCTTCTTTAAGCTCCCGTCGCCTCGATTTCCTTGCCACGGTAGGACATGTCTTAAACTGTGAGCTAAAACATAGCCTTTCTCCAAGAAGTTGCTTTTGTCAGAGTAGTTTGTACTCCTAGACAGTGTCTTCGCCTCCTCCTGTGTGCTACAACTGTAGGTAAGTCCTTTAGGCTTATCCTTTGTGGTCACATTTCATTTCTTTCTTTTATTTGATTTAGGCCTTAATTTTAGGATCTTCACATTTATTCTTTAGGGTCATTTGTTATCTAATAAGCCCCATTTCTATTTGGGCCAACCACACTAACGAAGATTCTGAATAAAAAGTGTGCTTTACTTCTTGTGGACTAGTGCAAAGAAAAGAGTAGTTTGTAAGTCACTTAGTTTAAGATTAAGATACTGCTCATTAGCAGGATTTGAAAATAATGTCAAGATTTAATCCCCCCACACACATTGTTCTTTCCAAGTAAAAAGCCCAAGAGGCTCAAGGCTGGGTGATGCCCTAGATTTTGAGGACAGCCTACACTGAAACAATTATTTCTTTTGAACTGCCGCATTTGTAGGTCACTATCCATAGATAAATTTGTTAATGTTATCCTACTATTAATGTCCTTTAGTCAGCCAGTAAATCTAACCCATCAAATAAAACTTAAAATATGGACCATGTTAGACTAGTTAGACCTTTTTATTTCTAGTGCAGACCATTCAGGAACACGAATCATCACGTTTATAAACTGTTATAGTTTATGACATTAATTTTCTATTGATTATTTTCCTGGTGTAATTTCTTGATTGAGTTCATATATTGGTGATTCTGAGGAATGAATTTTGTCCCCTTACCATTCACACATTGAAGCCTTTCACTCAGGGTGTCATGGTCTTTGAAGATAGAGTTCTTTGGGTGACAAACTGGTTTTGAACAGGTGGTGAAGGTAGAGCCTTTATGACAGATTCAGTGTCTCAGAAGAGATGTAAAGAGCTTTTACTTTCTCCATTCCATGTTGGGGTGCATGTGAGAAGGTGAAATAGAATTGACAGACTCTCCAGAACTAAACTCTGCTAGACCCTGATCTTGAACTTCCAGCCTCTAGAAACTAAGGCAAATAAATTCCTATAAATAAAGCCTTCCAGTCTGTGGTAACATACTGTTAACAGCCTGAGCTAAGAGCCATTGTAATTAGCTAAGTTATCCCTGTAAAAATCAGAGGTTTATCCTAATCCAAACTGCCATTCCAAAAGCAGGGAGAAGCCAGGCACATGTGAACAAGGTCTGAGGCTAGGTCTTTCAGGAGTCGGGCATGAGTATAGGTCTGAGGAGTGACTTCAGAGCTGGCTCAGTTTAGCCATTTCCTATCAGCCTCAGCGAGCATTTCAAGACAAGGCAGAACAGAGCTTTCTTTGGGTACTGGACATTTCTGCTTTCTGTTTTTACTTTGCTTTTTTGTGACTCTATTTGATATAATCATGGAGATAAGAAGACTTTACTCAGAAGTTGTTTCATTGAATGTGATAGAGTTGGACAAACTTTGAATTGGGCGCCAGATTGTATTGTTTACACATCCTTCTTGCCCAGCAGCTGTATAACAGCGCTGAATTGTATTCACCAGATCAGGACTGATTCTGTTTTCTCTGTTGTAGGCTCTTTGACTTTTTCCAAGCCAATGGGAAACTGCTTCCACTTACCATTAATGTTAACATTTCTTTACACCATATATATTTAAGCATCTTTACTTCTTTGACATGTTTCTCTCTAAACAAAATCATTGTCGTGTATTCATTTTTAATATCATGTTTTTACACTGTTTCTGAATATTGTCTTTAACACTGAACTTCCTCAATCAGACATATGGATAACAATAATGCCCTCCTCTATTCCCTCCCTCTACATGATTACATGAGTTGTAGTCAACAGGGTTGATCCTTAAGGACTGTCTAACTTACTTTTGTGTTCTTAATACATTGAGAGAATTTTCTATCGTGGAACTTTTTATAAAATACTAGACTACTTGAAGTTATTCTAATTACTATCAAATTTACTGATGACACAGGAACCACAACCTCTGACCTCACTTCAAAATGGCTAAAGGGTTCACTTTAGGTAGCGTTTGAAGAGCCAAAGGTACAGAAGTCACATGCTGGGCAAATGGGGACATGAACACTGGGCCCTGGTTTTTTATTCCAAGGAGGAGGCGTCCTGTAGAAGAGAAAGATTAAAGGAGACTCGAGAAGTTGTCTCTTTCTTTGTAGGCCCTGTGCCACCAGAGATTTAGGGGTCAAAGGTGCTTTCTCCACACAAACATTAGCTTGTCTAACACACAATCAACTTGCCACTTGTACTTAGCCTTTGTGCTGGATAAGGTAAGAAGATAAACAGAGGTAGGCAGAGAGTAGCTTTTCTAGGGTGTAAAATCTTACAGAGAATAGGTTTGTTTGTTAAAGCACTTTAATTACTTATTATGATTAGCTAAACCTATATTCTACTTTTCATGATTAAAACACTTATTTCAGTTCCCAAATATAAAAAATGACTTTAAAAACCAGGAAGCTAAATTCCAAATTGAGGTCATTGCACAATAGTCTGTAGTGGCTTATCACTCCACATGTTTCGCTTTACCTTTCTACTTTGTCTTTCCTACTGCAATAATCCACAGCTACACTAAACCATGAAACATTACTAAGTCAAGCTGTTTCAGCAACTCTCTCTGAAATCACTCACTCATCACAGTATGTAATGGGATATATAACCCCTATGATATCAGGTCTGTGTTATAACTTGAGTATGAAATGTAATGCCTCAAGTCCAAGTGTTTGAATACCTGTCTCTGAATTGGGAGCAGGGGTACCTGAATTGAAGGTATGGCTAGTTTTGAAGTATGTTGCTGGGGAAGGACCTTTGAGGGTTTCGATCTGGCTCTGCTTTGGGCCTGGTTCTCTGCTCTTATTCAATATCAAAGTTGCTGCTATAAGCCCTTCTATGCTGGGTCCACCCACTCCAGTAGCCATGCCCTTCTCTGCCATAGTGGAACGTACCCTCTGGACAGAGCCAAATTAAACATGTCGCCTCCTAAACTGCTTCTCTCAGGTTTTTTTTTTTTTTTTTTTTTTTTTTTTTTTTTTTTTTTTTTTTTTTACACACTAATAAAAAGGTGATACAACCCAGATGTCCATGATTATAACAAACATTTGAGATAAGTCAACCTATAAGGGGGAAAGATTTAGTTCACAGATTTGGGGCCTTTAGTTCATGGTTAGCATGTTCTTTCGAGTCTGTTGTTATACCATAGGGAAGGATCATGGTACAGTAAAATGTTCAACTCATGGATATCAAGCAATGTACAGGAAAGAGGGGAAACTATATTCTACTAGCTCCTTCAAGTGCAAGATCTTAGTGACCCAAGACCCCTACTAGGTCAAAGGTTTTATTACCTTCTAAATGAACCAAACTCAAAATTTAGCCTTTAATACATGGCAGATATTATAAGGTTCTACTCTTAGAACTATAAATGTTACATATAAAGAGGGTCATATAAAAGAGATTAAGTGAAATATTTGAGTTAAAAAGAAATTTAGATGAATTTGGCAGGCCCTGACCTGAATGCACTCACAAATGCAATTGTCATAGAGCAGTGGAGAGAGACCAGACATAAATAAGAAAAGGCACTGTGAAAACAGACACTTGTTGGTGTGATACAACCCAAAGCTAAGAATTTCAGTTTTACCAGAAGCTGGAGGAGACAGAGGAAGAGACTTTCCTACAGAGCATATGGAGAATCAGAGGCCTGCTAGCACCTTGATTTGACCCAAGTGAAATATCAGAATTCTGCCTTTGAGAACATGATACAGTCAACTGCTGTTACTTGAGGTCAACTCCTTCCATGGGCATTTGTTACAGCATACACAACAGTCACATAGAGGTACTTCCATAAAAAATTGTTCCTGCTTTCTAAAAGAGGGAAACTTTGCCAAATGTGGAAGATTGCTTGTGCTGCCTTTGTAGGGTATTGCAAACTATGTAGTTAAGCCACAGAATTGACTTACATACTGGAGACTAGTAGTTCTAGATGGAGGTCAGCCACATTGGTTTTGCTTATTCTCTCTAGTTTGTAGAGGGCTATCCTCTGTGAGCCTTCCCATGGTCTTCCCTCTGTACCTGTCTGTTTTCTGACCTCTTTTTATAAGCACAGCCATTCTATTGGTTCAGGGTCTGTCCATGTGAGGTTAGACCTAAATTGCTTCTTTTGACTCTCTTTAAGACTCTGGGCTGTGAGAGAATTTGAATTAAGCTCTGTAAGTGGATGAGCCTAGATTTATCAGGGAAACTTTTGCTTGACTTGAAAGTGTGTTTGTCTTTGATGATCTTACTCTCCTTTATTATGCCCTGTCTGAACCTGGGTACTTGGACACTTTGAAGTTGCATTTATTTTGATGGCAATGAAAGATGAATGAATTTATTGATCCTTTAAAGTGCTTGGCAAACAAATGTAACTTACATTGTTTATATCAACATCATATAACTTCACTGAGTACTACAATGTGGACATATCACATTACTGCTCTACCTTGGACATTTACAACAAAACATAAACAAACCTTTATAGTGCTTTTATTTATAGAACAGGAATTTTCAATGTGTCCTCTGAGGGCTGGGATGTTTCAGTTAATACAAGTGCTACTTGCCACATATCCATGAGGACCTGAGATCAGACACCTAGCACTCAATAGCGGGATACACATCAGAGATTGCAGAGCTAGAGACAGGAGGATCCTTATGGCTTGCTGAATTGATGAGCCCCAGGTTCAATAAAAGACTGTCCAAAAACTAAGGTTATGAATGATAGAGGAAGGCATCAAACGTTGACCTCAGCCTCTGATCTTTACTTGCGCACACACACACACACACACACACACACACACAATTAGAAATGATGGACTCCTATACGTCTGCTGTATTAGAAGATATCCAGCTAGCACAGAAATCTGAATTTTAAGGAAGCCTTCAGGCAGTTCTGATTCAGGCTATAGAGTTGTAATTTGAAAACCTTCAACACAGGACATTTTGTAACTCAGAGAATGAGTCAGCTAGATACTGAACCACTGAATTCTGATACAAATGGGAGTACAAGAAAAAGGCAATAATGGTACTGACATTTTGTATTTCCTTTCATCTTAGTTAACTTCTTCTTTTGAGGAGTCAGAATCTGTAAGTGATAAGTTATTTGAGAGAAGAAGTTTAAATAGAAGGGTTGAAATGAGCAGACTACCAGGCAGGAGCAGTAGTTTTAGAAAAGTTTCTGGAGTCAGGAATAATGTACTGTAGAACTTTACTAATGGGAAAGACTGAGTAAGAACATCATACCTGCAATTCTGAGAAATGCTAGTTTAATAATGTGGATGGCTCTACAGGCCTTCGGGACAGCAGGGAAATATCTAAGAAAAGACAGGAATGAAACTCAGTTCAGCCCGACATTTAGGTACCAGTGTTGGGCCAGGACTTCTAGTCAGTCTACAGTCTGACATCAGCTTGTATATCTTTGCCATATTTAAGCATAGCACATTTTGGGGAAAAAGCTTTCAGATAACAACTAACTCATCTCCATGAGCACAACAAAGCTCAAGACATGTTTATATTGAAGCTCTTTACAAAGTACAGATGGCTTCCTCCTTAAAATGAGTTTTTGCTGACTTAGAAACAATACTCACGATAAGGGTCTAGGGAGAATGACTGAGGTAAAAATAATGCCTATGGGAGTCAGGATTAGGCTGGCCCTAAAATAACATAAAAGCCACTTAGGCTCTTGTAGAGGGATTATGTTGTTCCATTGTAAATAATTGTAAATAAAAACCTATGAGTTTAATAAAAAGCACTGATTGGCCAAAGGCAGACAGGAAGTGTGGGCGGGGCTACAAGACTAAGAAGACTCTAGGAACAGGCAGAACAGAGCAGAATGCCTGAGAGAAGCCGGAAGAAACAGAGGACAACTATGCTGCTCTGAGAAAAGGTACCAAGCCGCATGGCTGACCAGGATAAGAGTCACAGGTTAGATTAAGGGTAAAGAGTTAGCAAGTTATATGCCTGGGCCTTAGGCCAATCAGCCTAAAACTGTTGTAAGCATCTGTGTGTCTCTGCGGGTCTGTGGGTCTGCAGGCCTAAACCTTGAGGCTAGGCCTGAAAGTCCGGGACAAAAACCTACTACAGGCGCTTGTAAAGTACAAATGACATCTCTCACAAGGACGAGTTTTATGGCCTAAAAGTAATGCTCAAAATCTTAGGGGTAAAAGGTCTGGGATAAATATAACAAATTCTGGAAGATATGAGTAGAGTCTGCTCATCAGACAGCAAAATATCACCAGGTTGTAAACTTTAACCATTCCCAGCATTCCAGCAGGAGGACAGGTTATAAAACTTTTCTTTGAAGGATGTCCCTGACTTTAACTTCTTGACTTGTCCAGTGCTTATCTGTATGCACAGGCATTTTGTTTCTAACCTTCTACATAATGGCATGCCATTAGTTACATAATCAGATGCCTAAGACTTAAAAAATGTAGAATTAAATTAATGAACATTTAAGACCCATAATAAATATTTGTTGAATTATATGCAATTATTTGCTATGTCAAAACTTAGTGCTTCTTCTTGGGATAGTAAAAAATAATGATCTGGAAAAAGCTGTAGGTGCAGTTTTAATGTGCAGCACCATAAAATGTCAAAAGTAAACAAACAACACTCCCCTCCCCAAATTACATGGAAAAGGAGATGAAGTAGCTACTGGTTATGTCCAATTGGTGAGAAATAAAAAGGTCTCCCCTGACCTTCCCTTTCATTCAAGATTCAGGCTTTTTATAAACCTCATTATTATTTCTCATCCTTACATAAATTCTATTAATTGTATCCAACATGTCTATTGAAAACTTACATTTAAATTCAAATCTTCCTTCTTTCTCATCTTACCTTCCTTGTTTCTTCTTCAGAGTATGGAAAATCTTCCAGATGGTTATTTTACTAGTTACTTTCCTTGCTGCTGTGATCAAATATCAGATAGTAACAATTTGAGGGAGGAAGGATTTGTTCTGGCTCATTTCAGAGTGAACAGTCCATCATGGGCAGAAGTAGATACCACTTTCAAAAGCCTGCCCTTGATGGTCCACTTGTGATACCCAGGCCACAATCCTAAAAGTTCTACAATGTCCCAAAACACTGTTAGCATCTGAGAAACAATTGTTCAAACACATGAGCCCAGGAGTTAGAGGACAGTATATATTCAAGCCACAAGTCACTTAAACTTGCTGTGACCACCTAAACTGTTTTTTTTTTTAAACATAGTATTCTGAATATTTCATTATCAGTGATGAAAAACTCTCAATTTAGCCCTAGAGATATTAAGGAACATTTTTATTTGGTGTAAACTGGGCAGGGTAGGTACAAGTGGAATATAGTGGGAAGATACCCTGGATACTGCTCACCATTTTATAATAATATACGACAGTGCCTAAGAATTATCTAGCCCAATAAAAGATAATGCTCAGGTTGAAAATGACTCATGCACATTTGACAATATTTATGTTCTCCACTGGACCCATATAATTTGCCTGTTAACTCAATATTGGCATGCTGAAGGAAGATCAGACCTACAGGGTTGTATTTCTGGAATTAAGACAAAGTCCCTCTGAAGATGTATGCTTTGTTGTTCACCACTCCTGGAGTTGGAAGGCTATTTGATTCTTTCTTTAGAAACTGTAAAGTATTAGATATATAGAGAGCTAACCAGAGTGCTTATAAGTTAATTGTCTAATTTGTCTCATGTCTAAGAATGTCATTTGAGCACTGCTTGGTCATTTTAACTATATGACATGCTACTCAATTCAGTTGAGTATGACCATTAGCAATTCCAGACAGAACAGCATTGTAACCGTGGCTGCCAACTGCCAACTGAGGCCTTGGGTACAATATTTTCTACAACAGGTGCTTCATATTTTGCTGGCCATGTTTTATGCTCATGTCCAACAAGTTATGCCAAAATGTTTACATGCCTAATGATTTTATAAAAAACCCCTCCAAAGCTATACATTATTTTAAAAAATTGAGTTATAATCCACACATTAAAATCTAGCCATGTAAAGTGTATAAAGATTTCTAGTATATTCAGAGATGTATGGCTACTACTGCAATCTCAAGTTTGGAACATTTTTCTCACTCTGTAAGAAAACCTTAAATCTGTTAGTAGTCACGATACCACTCTCCTAGACTCAGGCAACTAGAAACAGTGACATGCTTTTATGGGAATATATAATTAATCAGAGTCAACCACAGAGGCAAACCAAGTCAGGGAGTTTAACCCTAGCTTTAGGAATGTGGAAAGAGAAAGTTAAGAGAGATAGGCAGAGTAAGAGAAGAGGGTATTTTAGCTGTCTCAGACACATTCCTTCCTTTTGGCTGAAGACAGTGACTTGCAGTTGGATTCTGGAGACAGGACTTTAGGTTTGGTTGGGTGAGAAGTGGCTGTGGTTTGTTTCTCTGTCTCTCTGAGATTCCAGCTTTTCCCAGTATCTGGCTTCAGGTTTTCATTATATACTAACTAGAGTTCATGCAATATACTTACTATTGCTAAATATTTGCCTATTCATTTCATGTAAATGGAGTATAGTCTCTTGTGAAATTTCACTTAGCATTTTTCAAGGTTTTTCATGTTGCAGCATTAGTTCTTCATGTTCACAATACTCTACTGGAAGTATGTATTTTCTTTTTCTTGGATACTATTGTACCTGAAATGTATATTTATTACTAATGCTATGAATATGTGTTTGGTTTATATTCCCCAATTTAGAGAGAGCTTTTTATTTAGAGAGACCTTTTTTGGGGGCACAGAGTGTCATATTAACTGGGCTGACTTGTAACTTACTACATGGCTGAGGATGACCTTGAAGTTCTGATTCTTTTGGTTCCACCTCCTGAGTCCTTGCAGGACTCCTAAGTCCAGTTATAGACACTGGTAGCCACAACAGGTTTATGTGGGTTGGGGATTAACCCAGGGCTTGGTGCATTAGGGCAAGCACTACCAACTGAGCTCTATCCCCAGCCCTAGAGAGAGGGTTTTTAAAGAAATGACTAAGTTAAAAAGAGGTTAACCTAACCTATAACCTAAGGCACTGCTTGCTATACAATATGACTAGTCTGTCTATATATATATATATATATATATATATATATATATATATATATATATAAAACCCCCAAAACCCCAAACCAAAACCAAAAAAATAAATAATTCACCAGGGGTGAGGACACACTAAGAAGGCAGTTATCTTCCTGAAAGAATTAACTAGTGATGTTAAACCAAGAATGATAAACACCTATTCTTACACTTATTTGTATAATACATAGAAAATTAACAGAAAGGAAGAGAACAAATTTGAGTTTCTAAAAATGGAGTATTTATTGTTGAATTTCTTCCTGTTGTGTTAAAAGTCATCTTGAGAAGCTTATCAGAAACACTATGAGGGAATAAATCATCCATAATCAGGAATAAATTAGTTACTTCAAGCACTTTTGGAATAAATTTATTTGATATAGGGAAAAAAATAAATTATTCAGTATAATTTGTCTACATTTTTCCTATACAACTTTGATCCAAGAGAACAAATTTTAAAGATTACAATAGAAAAGAAAACCTTAACAATTTCAACCACGATGTATACACCAACTTAGATGGGAGATCTCATGAGGTTCTACCCTTAGATGAAGAGCTATAAGCAATTAAGAACTGCTGAGGGGAAGAATCTTTCTGAGAGACAAGCCCTGAATGGTTATCCAATACCAAGTAGTCAGCCCTAGAAACACACAGGAGGGCAACACTGAATGGGCTTAGCAGGTTATATTTTTGTCTATTCATTTATGGATGTTATTCATATCAACAATAGTTAAAGAAGAGGTGGCTGTTTTGGGGAGATTTGAACATGAAGTGTAGGATGGAGGGAAGGGAGAGGAAATAATGTAATTATGTTTTAATTAAAAGCTGAAAATGACAGGGTTCACAGTTGTGACATCAATTACTTTTCCTTTCCCACAGTAGGGATGAAGTTCCCAGGTCAGTAGCAGCTTGATTTCACCCTGTTTTAAACATGTGTCAAGCATGCCATGTCCTCAGCAATAGGGCCTCATATTAAGTTCTATAGGGTAACCAGGAGTGCTGGCAATGGCCTGTAATGTTGAGGTCTGAGAGGATCTCTAATGGCTAAAACTCGAAGAGGGGTAACTGATTCCTCGCACTGAACTTTGTGTTAGTCTATGGTGTCTCATAGCAGTGTCCCTAGGAAAGAACCTATTATTGCTATTCTACTAAATGAACTTAATATTAAACCAATTCCTAGTGAGTTAATGCATCTCAACTCTCCTCAGAGAAACTTCTTTTCACAGTAGATGATGACTGACACAAAGACTCACAACTGGTCAAGAGACTACAGAAGGCTCAGCCCTAAAGAGGACATTTGTCACACTAATGTTGTCCTCCAATGTTCAGGGATCCAGGAAGAAGAGGTGCAAAGACTGTACAGTCAGAGGCAGTGGCTGACTATTAAGGAAACTACCCAGACACAGCACAGTAATTACATATATAAAATAGCATATCGTGGGATTTTGTTCAACTAAATTATACAAAACCTGAAAATGTCTTATATTCTCTTTAAATAGGATTTTGGTCATTTGTTAACATAGGTAGTTTCTGCCTTTCCAAGAAGTTATCCTATGTTTATTAAAGAGAGACAACTCAATCTTAGTAATTTTGGGAGGGTTAGCAACTGAGAGCAGGAGAGATGATAGGCATTTTTGTTTGTGTGTCCCTTTGAAGAGTCTTAAGCCAATGATGTCATGTCCTGTTAAATATTTTGATAAGTAGTTTTTGTTTTAAGCTAATATTATTTGTTAAATGTTAGCAGTTTCATGTTGAATCATTGTGTTAAGATGTTTAATGTTATTAATGATGCAAAAGTGATTTTTTTGAAGGGGAGGGGTATCTTGATACCAGAGATTTATGCAAACTGGGCACATAACATGACTGAGTTATATCTCCCAAAAGGAACAATTTCTAAAAATAAATGCATAGTCCATTACATTAAGGTTACATACAAGGAGAACTGATGTTGCAATAAACACAGTAAAGTTATTTGGGTCTGAGCCAAGTCTGTGGAATTAAGACAACATGATATCTACAATTTACGTAGATAAATTCTTCAGTCCTATTAAATTTATCTGGAGTTACTTGGAAAACAATTCCCTAGATATGAATGCATTTAAACTGTAAGATAAGGGCTGGGCAATTTCACTTTTTCTCAGTGGATTGCTAGTACAATGCCCATATAGGAAAAGTACAGTGGTATTTCAGAGAAGATAAAATGACAAGAGAAGGGAAACTGAACTTTCTTTTGTTCACAGCTCAGATGCGGGATTATATAGGTGTAGTGGATAGTTTTGAACCACTAATTGTGATAACTGTATAATTGTCAGAATATTTCTTAATAAAAACAGATCAGATAAGATATGGAATACTATATAACTGGCAATTTGATAGTAAGTCAGTAACAAAGTTCATACGATCTAAGGTTAGAAATGAAACAATCCACAACTTCATTTTCCACTAAAATATTTATTTAATTGAGGTATCTTACTGAAATAAATAAGAGTAGTTTTCCTCTAATACTGGTAAATATAGTTATCAACATATCATTTTTTAAATCGAAGCACATCAAATTGTTTTCCCTAGAACATAGCACATGAAGTAGTACTGGACACAAAAAAATAAGTACTTAGACTATCTTTTTACTAAATTATAGCCACATGGCTTCTGCATCTCAGCACGGCATATGATTTGATGGAAGAACAGTGGATATGAAGCCAGGGGGCCTGGGCTCTATTGTCTAAATGCTACATGTCATAGGTAAATTTCTTAGTATTTTTGAGCAATAGTTTTTACCTTCAAAATAGGAATGATATTAATTATATCTACTTCACAGGACTGTTGGGAATATTAACTACACGAATATACATAAAAGCTCTTCATGATATGTAAAAGAGCTGTAAAAATAGGTTAATCTCATATAAAAGAATCAATGCATATCTCCCTTCAACTAAAGAATAAGCACCCACATTGTGTCTTCTTCAGTTGAACTGTCACCTGTATTTTGGAGTAAGAAATGCACCTTAGCTAAGCACCAGAGCTCACTGATGGAGACCCAGGGACTATTCCAGTACAGTTTTCTGGGCAGTTAGGTAGGAGCTAATTAATCCTGAGGGTCACTTAAAACTCCGAAAGCTTAAAGGAAAGAAAACAAGAACATTTATATTCTATCACAGGGCTAGGATGCAACAAGCTACTTCTCATTTTGTGATTTCAAGATCATCTATTAATTCTTCATAGAAGAAGAGTTTCATCACTTACAGTTATATGCATGTGCGAACACTACATGGCCCTGCAGTAAGATCAAACACTAGTCCCTACAGGTGGAGTAACCGAAATAAGTAAACCCTATTGTAAATTTAGATGCTAGTGGCTAAAAATGACTAGTAATAGGAACACAGGAAGGGAATACTATCATCTAAGTCATCAGTACAATGATTAAAAAAAAAAAAAAAAAGCCATGTTTCTGTACAGTAAGATCCCCAAATCATAAAACTTTGATATTTACAGATACATCCATCTTAAAACACATTTAAAAAACTTATTAAGAGAATTAAATATCATTGTAAGGTAAATATTAGCACACATAAAACCACATTAACAATGATACTACTTTAACACATAATAAAAAAATGAATTTTTTTCCTGTATTTTAACTTTTGGTAGCAAATCACAAAAAAACAAAATAACTGCCTAACAATTTAGCATTAGGAGTTGTACTACTTACTTTCACGTTCCAATGACAGTGTTACAATTTAAACTCATGCAGATAACTAGTCAGTATAGTTCAGTATTCTTTTAAAATATTACTGAAAAGATGGTGGCAAATCATATGCTAAAGATGCTGAAGTCCTTTTCAAATGTGATCTACACTGATACGATATATCAGCTCATACAAAACTAGACTCATTACTTTCTCCCTTATGTATTCTGCTTGTTATTACAAATATCTATCCACTAAAAGTCTTTAATACCTTTCATAATTTCCCTGCTTTATTAGTTATAGTCACTGGAACAAAAAGTAAGTGTTTCAGTAGGAATTAAAATTCAATGTACATGTTTTGAAATTAATATACT
Organism: Phyllotis vaccarum; assembly: GCA_033318265.1. Lineage (NCBI taxonomy): Eukaryota > Metazoa > Chordata > Mammalia > Rodentia > Cricetidae > Phyllotis > Phyllotis vaccarum. Next base: position 106,593,051 of record JARWLC010000006.1, on the reverse strand, counting down.
GAAAAGGAACCAACGGCCAATTATTATTAGGCTACTGTATAACAAAAAATTTCATTCAATTTGAAATAGTATTTACTAATATTTGTTGATCTTTTGTTTTTAATTAACAACTTTGCTTTACAGAAATGAAAGTTAAGTCTATGGAATGATTTAATAACACTTCACTCAAGCTCCTCAGTTTCTTTGGTAAACAGGTCGGCCAGGTCAGCCACAGTCAACACAGAGGCTTCAGAATGCTTCCCAGATGAGCTTGTATGACTGTAAGATGTCAAGAAACATTGTGAGAAAGGCCAGGTGTCAGTGACTGTATGCGTGACAAACAGAACACATATCTGTTCCTATGTTGTCCTAACTGAGCCAAAGGGAACTGCTCAGAAGTAGATAATGACTAAGTGTTGCTACATCTTGTGAACATCAGTTAAAATGCTGAAATAATTCTGAGGCTCTGTCAGAAAATGTTTTCTATGAACAATTAATAAAAGTTCACTCCCCCAAACCAGAAAAAGGCATCTGACAACTGTTGCCAAGAAGGTTCTAAATTCACCATTTACTTTTTTCCACTTATAAAGAAGTTCTGGAGCTCGTTTGTTATTCTAAGTAACTGAAATAAAGATCACTGAAGTCTGCAGCATGCAAGGACAAGAATAAAAAGCCTACGTGTAAAGCCTGTATGATGGCTGGCATCTTTCCTTGTATATCACCAGAGTACAGAGTTTCTGGTTTGAAAACGTTTCTGTGTTACTCAAAGTATGTCTGGAGATGCAATTCTTTAGCATCATCTCTTTCGTGGGTGACTTTCAATTCATCCCGTGTCACAGGGAAATACAAAGGTACCAGTTTATTTTGAGATGACTTTACACGAAAATTATAGTGCAAATGTTAGAAACTTTATGTCTGCAAGGGCAAGTTGCAATGTTGACTGTTTCGACCATTCTGCTATTCTGATGCCTGTGAATTTGACACAATTCACCAGCCAAGACTACAAATTCAGACATTTGTATCGACACCTGGGATGGGCAAGTGTAAACTGTAAAACAGCAGTGCATGTTTAGTTTCTCATATACTGGACAAAGGTTTAGGTAAGACAGAACAATACATTTCATTTAAAAAGCAATCTAATATGTCAAAGTTAGTTTCACATATTATAATTTATTATATCATCTTAAATCAAACCCAGAATGTCCAAAGCATTAATGTTTCCATCATTTGCTATCATCTAAGTGAAGGTGATCTAAAGTTCAGACGATGGAGACCACTCCCACTTGTAAGCTGTTACTTACCTCCTTTCAGCAGTTTTCAGCATTGCCTGCATCCGCTCTTCTATTGTTGCTTTGATTAGGAATCTATGTACAATAGTAGGTCTAGGAGGTAATAATTGCAAGTTTAAAAACCTTCTTAAGACAAACAAGTAGAAATTGACTCTACATATACATGCTACGTTCACTAGTGCATGGATGCCCATTTGTGACAGGTATATGTGAATATGCTGAGGGACAGGCCCTAGTAGAATACTGCCAATGCGATCTTCATAAACTAACACTCTCATGAGGGAGATAGTAAACACATGAGGAAATCCAGTTCCATACACAGATAATGCCCTGAGGAGTTGAAATGAAAGAAGGGAATCAGGCACTAAGCACAGAAGCAGGACGAAGAGCAGGCAAACAGAAAACAAAGCATGTTCATGAACATTACTGGGATGAACACACACTTAGGAAATGCTAAAAATGTTTCAGGGGCCAACAACATGACACAGTGTGTTGTAAATAAAAACAGGTGAACATGAGGTCAGAGGTGGGCAGCATTTAGATCCTATATTGTGGCCCTGCAGGACCTGACCAGGAACTGGATTTTGTGGTCATAAAGGAATATGCTCCAATGATTATGCATACTTTGATTTACACTAGACTGTACTTTGGAAATGCCTCTGGCTATTGTGGAGGCAGAGGAGAGATAAAATCTGTAGACATCTTGGTGAGGTGGACTGTGTTTTGTGTCAGTGGGATTAAAAAGATGAATAATATCTGTGAGATACAAGAGTCAAGACTGAAATAATTTAAATATAAAGACATTAAAAAGAAATGTACAGGACAGTCCTACAAAATTTATGTCTGAGCAAGTATAGATGATAAGAGGTACATTTAAATATGAGGAAGGCTTAGGCTGGCTGAGAGTAGCAAGAATGCAGTTTGTTTGAAAACTACATCAAACTTATATCTAGTCTATATCCTGGGAGAGATGTAAAGTTCCTAGATACATGTACATATAGTGACAAGGTCTATAAAGCTGTTATTTCTGGGTTGAGGGATATACATATGAAGGTCGTCCACCTACACATGCTATTTAATACTAGGACATGGAGAAGTAACATGTCGTGTAGAGTAGATAAAAAGAACCACTGGACCACTGGCAAGAAGTAGGCCACACTCTAAACCTTATTTCAGTAATATCCATGGGGCAGCTACCAAAGTAGAAAGGCTGACAGAATGTGAAACCAAGGAAACAGAGGTGGGCTGTAAAGGAGTGTCAGTTAAAAAAATGATGACATTCAGACATTTATTTGCTGTACTACAAGAAAAAGGCTCTTGAAAACCTAAGAGGTGGAAATTAGGACAAACTGGGTTAAAAAGGACAGATACATCTACTTTAAGAAAGGGGGACAAGCACTATGCTTTCCTGATCATCACCAGAGCCATACTCTCATCTAAACCCACCAGTGTTAAGTCCTGTAAGTCCTGCTGCCAATCACGGAAGATGTCTAGCATTCTCTAATTTTTTCATTGAAAAGAAAAAGGACTTAATTTTTAATTTTATTCTCTTCCTGTACTCTGAAACAAAAATCTTTCAAAACCCTACTCCTATGAGTTGCATAGTAACAGCAAGAGCCATGGTTAAAGTGCTGACTAGAGAGGCGGCACCTGCCACTCTACCTAGCCGTGTCACCAGACAAGCTACGGAATCCTAATCCTAGAAGGCAGTTGTCTACATTGCTCCATTTAACGTGCTGCTACATAATGTTAACTTCAACAGCAAGATTCCTTTCTTGAAATTTTGCAGCAAATGAGTTAACCTTTCCCAGAGCCTTTTAATTTAGGTGTGCCAGAGTTTAGTTTGTGGCCCATTACTGTTCTCTCTCTTCTTTAATAATCCCATTCATGCTCATGGCTTAAAAGAATACCATCACATGCTACTGACATCTAAGTGTGTGCTTCTAACCCTGGTTTCTCTCTCAGACTCTGAACTTACATATTAGATAATGAATAAAGTCTCAAACATATCTAAAGCAGTCTTTTGTTCTTCCCACTGAATCTGTTCTAATAGTCTCCTCTGCTCTCAGTTAGAGGGTCCTTATCCTCCCAGGTGTCTAGGCTAAAGCCCATAGTGTTACTCTCATCCCAATCTCCACTACGTCCAAAGACACTGTCAGTTCTACCTCCAGAACAATCCAGAACCTAACCACTGCTCAGCAAGTGAACTACTACCAGTCAAGCAATCAAGAAACCTTCTACTGTCATCATGACCTCATGGGCCTCCCCTGTTCCCCATATTCCCTGCAATGAACATAGTTCTCTGAAGTTAAGATTGTATCCTTCCTCTGCTGTAGCTTCCCAGTTAGGGTCTAATATGATCCCCAGTATGATCCCTGATTTCATTCTACCTGTTTCAGTCTAGCAACTGTAGTTCCTTGCTAATTTTTTTTTTTTAAAAACTACAACAGTCCTGACTTTCAGATGTCCCACTGATTTTACTGTTTGCTTAATCATTCTTTCTTAAGATATTAGCATGACTAACCAATCTCTTTCAAGCTTTGCTCAGATGTTACTTCTCAGTAAAGGGTGGATTCTAAGTCACTTGTATTCTTTATCTTCCCCACCATGCTGGATGTTTCCAGCATGACAGACCTTTTACTTAAATCTGTTGCATACTGAGTGTGTTGCTAGACCACCTCCTCATAACCTGCTTATTAGCTTCATGAGGACATCTAAAATGCTTAAAATGCATGACACATAGAAAGTGCTCAGAAAAGTCTACTGAAAGAATGTGTGGAGACTGATGAACACCAACTGCTTAGAGCTAATGGAAAGAAAAATAAGGCACTTCAAACTGTATTGAAGCAAGACTGATGTAGGAATGTCCTTCTGTATGCTGTGAATATCAATCTTTAAATAAAGGAGCTGTTCTGGCCCATGACAGGCACCTTAGAAGAAGTAGGTGGGGGATCAGAATAGGTAGGAAAGGGGCGGAGTTACAGATAGTTGGAGCCAGATATCCAAAGAAGAAACATGTAAGGAACACAGTGAGCCATGGGCCATGTGGCAGACAGATTAATGAGAATGGGTTGAGTTAAGATTAAAGAGCAAGCTAGCAATGTGCCTGAACCATAGGCCAAACAGAATGAAGTTAATATACGTGTCTGAGTCATTTTGGGGGTCTAAGCAGCTGCGGGCTGCTAAGCTGTCTGGGACTGCAGGTCTAGGGTCTGGACCTCTGGCCAGATGGGGCCAGAAATCTCATTCCAACACAAGACTGTCACTGGGGAACAGAATACAAAGATTCAGGTAATCTCTTAAAGGAGAAAAATCTATTTAATGGAAGCAATGGGCTCAATGGATTTAGGCTTCTAAACTGGATATGAGTCCTATCTATATTTTAGGAGAATGCTGGCATAGCATGAAGCCAGTGATTAGGGCTGACAACATGGCTCAATTAGTAAAAGCACTTAGTAAGTCTAACAACCTGAGTATGAGCCCAAGAACTCACATTTCTTAAAACATTCGGATGCTGTGTGCATAGGCCAATTAGCCAGAAAAGTATATAAACAAGCTAAAAAAAGTAACATTGCCTCAACAAAATGTGCCTCAACTTCTGGAAGTTATTAGCCTTTGACTTCCAAACGTACAACATGGCATGTGGACACATGTATTTACACACACACTAAACTGCATTCTAAATGACATTTGGAAGTGCTTGTATTGATTATGGTCTTGATACCTTGCCATATTTTGTTAAGAGGCTTTGTTTTTGTTTCTTTTTTAAGAGTACAGAGACTTATATTGATCACGGAAACACAACTATGAGCGTATCTTATGTGAAAAAGAGAGATCCACTCTGAATATAGGCAGCAACTTCCCATGGGCTGGGATCAAGACTGAATGAGGACAAAGTAAGCTATGAATCAGCAGTCATCTGCCAGGGTTCCCTAATTGTGGTGGCAATATGACCAGCCATATCCTATTTCTGCCACTTTCAATCTCCCACTATACTAACAAAACTGTGAGTCCAAATAAACCCTTCCTTCCTTGGTTGCTTTTGTGTGGTGTTTGACACATCAACAAGAAAAGTAATTTTAACAGTCAAAGCTCTCAAAGATGCGGCTTATGCAACAATCTGCATTCCTGATTCTTACAGGCAGTTCCTTTACTCCTCCTTTTCTCATGCTCTACTACAGCAGCTCCAAACTCCTCACCGCCCTCGATCTGTCTGTTTATCTCCCCTTTAGTTCAACATACACATCTCTCCACGACTGTTTTCTAGTCTAACTTTAATCAGTCCTTCAGCCTAGTGCCTTTCTTTATTCTTCAGGGCACAAAGTATACTGGTTTTGTTCATATAACTTTAAACCATCACTTTTCTTATGCTACACAGTATGTTGCTAGATGGGAATAGATTATACATCTTATATGATTAGAATCTTCAGTATGTAGTATGACTGACATACTTTAGGTGCTCAGTAATACTTACTAAATGAGTGTGTGCTTAGAGTAAGTGTATGTGTATGTTTTCAAACATTCAAGTTCTCTAATGTCCATGAGGTAATTAATATAACTAAGAAGTTGTTTCACAAATACCCATATAATCTGTTATCTGAATAAAGAATGTATCATTTAACTATTACTTTTACATCAGGTACCACACTAAATATATTTTATTACACTGACTTATTGATTCATTCACTGTGTGTGTGCCTGTGCACCCAAGTGCCAAAGCCCATGCAGATATGTGGCAAATTTGAAATTTCCACATTTGCCTTCATGTGGGGTTAGATTATGTATAAGATGAAACATAAATCAATTTCATGTTTAGACTTAGACCCTTTCCTCAAGAGATCTCATCAAAGATGTATACATACTTTAGATTCTGAAGGCAAAACAAACAAATCCTAATTTAAAACATTTCTGGTCCCAAATATTTCAAGTGAGGGAGACAGAATCTGTATTTAGAAACAAGTAGGCCACAATGAACATAAATTAAGGATTTAAATGCTGAGTTAGTTTCTATAATCTGAGGCAAAGTGATAGATAGTAATTTTAGTCCTTACTTTGTCTGTCCAATTCGGTGCACCCTCCCAATGGCCTGAAGCTCATGGGCAGGGTTTAGTATGGGCTCTACCAAGAGGACGTGAGTGGCTTCAATGATAGTTAATCCATTAGAGCCCGTGTGCAGGGGCAGCAGCAAAATATTGATTTGAGGATCATGTTTAAATGCCGAAAGGTTCTCCTAAAAAAAAAAGTACATTTTAATTATAGCTGGATTGATTAAAATAAAAGCAGTTTGTTACAGCTAAAGGGAAATATGGTTGTGAAAATGTTAATATACCAATTTTAGAAAAGAGAAAGCTGTTTTTCTTGATTTTTGAAGAGAACCATACAAACACTTTTGCTTTTATAGCATGTGTGTGTGTGTGTGTATATATATATATATATATGTATATATACATATATATATATATATGTGTATATATATATACATATATATATATATATGTGTGTGATACATGAACACTGAACTGTATGTGTATAGAGAAAAATGAGGGAAAGGAACAATATTAAGAATTAATGTGAGGTAAGACAGGAATCTATTACATTGTAGCTGTTCTTATGTGTGGTGTGTCTCAGATTACGTGGGTGTGACTGTACTGAATATGATAGAAAAAAAATTTAACCACATGTAGTTTTTCCTGGTTATAAATGTGTGTATGTTTGTGTGGATGTGTATGTGTAGAATATAATCTTAAAGTAAAGCCCCTTTCAAAAGAGATACCCGAGGCCATTTTCTCTATATTATGGAAAAGGATGAAGTCAATTTTTTTTTTTAATTTTGTTTTTAGGTATAATTAAATAGATCAAAAAATATCTACAGGTTTCCTACTTTGCTTTAAATTATTAATGTTATAGATAATCAAGAACTCAAACCCTTCTTCAGGATTCAGTACAAAAGATAAACTAAGTCAACCAGTGAACAGCAGTTTCAGTTAGCAACTGATCCATTAAAAACACAAAGAAAACTTGACATACCTGGAATGTCTTAATGCGACTGATTTGTGTAAATTCCATGTTGTTGTCTGTGAGAGCTTTTGAAATAATATCTAATACATCTTGCCACTAGAACACAAAAGTGAGAAAAAAGTGTTTACATACACCTTTTGACCAAGAGGAGTTGAAAAGAAAAAATAATAGCTAAACCACAGTAACAGATAAATGAACAAAAACAAACCCAGACTTCAAATAGAGTGCCTACAACAATAGTTATTCATTGGTGAATGAATCTTTCAAGTTATAGACTCCAATTTTTAAAATATCAAAATCACAATAAAAATCTCTTACTGAAATCAATATGCAATCTTATAAGAACTGCTTTTATAAAGTAACATAAACTTAAGAACATAGAAAAAAAATCTGTCATAATTCTGAATATAGCTGTATTTTAGTTAAATTTAGCAGGACTGAAGGAGAAAGTCTTGACTGTACCGTAGAGAAAACAAGTGCTTTGGCCCCTGGATCTCTAAGCTGTATTTTCATCAGAGTTCTGACCACAGCTTCTACTTTTGTAGAATGGCTACCCTTTGAACACAAGGAGGAAAAACAGATTAGTACCAAATACAACCTCATGAAGAATGGAAAGAAATTGGTATAAAACATTTCATTCAAATATATAAGACATTGTTATTTATGTGTTGAGTCTTTTTTGTTTGTTGAGAATTTTCTTTAGTCTCTAATTATACAACTTAATGAATTTATATTCAAGATGTGTAAGAGACAGCTCTATGGGTAAGCATCCTTGTCTTGAGCCCGATGATCTGCATTTGATTCCAAACCCACATTGTAGAGAAAGCCAACATTTACATGTCCTCTGACCCCATACATGTGCCATGTCGTTCACATGCTTCCTGTCTTCCAAATGTAAGAAACCTAAAAGAATTTACATCTAGTTACTGAACAGAAAGGCATACTAGAAAGTCGTGAAGTAATGATACAAAACACTTCTTTAGGATTTTTAGTTACTAAATTTTGTTATGACAAAGAAGCAGAATATGCATTCAAAAACCTTCCTTACTATTCTCATTTATTTCATATAGAAATGCCAAGAATACAAAGAGCCAAAACTCAATGCACTTTGCAAAATGAAGTTTTCAACCAATGAATAAAACTTCCTTGCAATGGCATGGCAATAGACAATGACTGACACACAAAGAATGTCATCTAACACACAGGCTGAGTCACTTTACAAGAGTTTTCTTTCTTTCTTTCTTTCTTTTTTTTTTTTTTTTACATCTCTTAGAACCACTCCATCAATGGAATATGGAAATGGAAAAGTGGTTTAAAACCCAAGGAATAAGCAAATGGTGAACCTGTAACTGGTGCGTTTAACTTACCAGCTGGCAAATAAGCAACCAGAAACTGATCTTTTTAGACTTTAAATATGAACATCATTAATGAACTAAATTAAGGTGTGGGGGAAGAGGTCAGACAAATCAAAATGCAGTAGTTCCACAACAGCATTAGTCCTTTGCTCAATGCTCTCAATTCATTTCTTTGCACATGAACGAATACAGAAAGACAGTCAAATAAGCAAAGACAGTAACCCTATTGAATGTCAAGACTAGATTATGAAGAAAAGTTTAAAAATCTTCTCACTAAAATAAGAAACTTATATTTACATTTTTTGATATATACACTCTCAATTATACAAGGTTAAAAAAATGTAAGGGAATCGTTCTATCTCAGTCAAATGATTTTAAAATAATAGAGAAAAATAAGAACAGGGAACAAATACAAAGTGATAACTTATATTCCTTGCCAGGCTCTACTTTGGAAAACTTTTCACTTGATATGGTTTAGTCAGCAGCAAAGCACTTGCTGTCAAGCTAGCTGGTCTGATTTCTATTTTATGAACCTACAGGTAGAAGGAGAGAACCAAATCCTACAAGTGTCCTCTTAACCTACATGTGCATATTCATTCTAAAACACACACAAGAAATGTACTTCAAGTGCAGTATAGGGTGAACATGGGCCCTTTAATCTACTGAGCTGCTTCTTATTCAAAGTTCACGAGAAAGATAGAATATTTTATAAGTGACATTCCAAATAGGGTGTAGTAGGACGTTTCTGGACCTGACTTTTGGGCCTAGCCTCAAGGTTTAGACCCACAGACTCGCAGAGACACACAGATGTTTACAATAGTTTAGGCCCAGGCATATCACTTGCTAGCTCTCTACCCTTCATCTAACCCAGATTCTTCCTGTTCGGCCATGTGGCTCGGTACCTTTTCTTAGAGCAGCATAGTTGTCCTCAGCTGCTTCTGGCTTCTCTCTGGCATTCTGCTCTGTTCTTCCAGTTCCCAGAGTTCTCTTAGTCTGGTAGCCCCACCCACACTTCCTGCCTGCCTTTGGCCAATCAGCGCTTTTTATTAAACCAGTAGGTGGGACAATTATTTACAATGAAGCAACACAATCCCCCGACAATAGGGTGCTAACTCATGTAAAGAAAGATCAACATGCATAGTATCAAATTTTGGCGGCTCAACAGTAGTTCTCAAAACAAAACAAAACACTCATAGGCCTCACTTAAAATTTATAATGACACCCAAATGGATATATGCTTTCCATTGTCTCAAACAACTAGAACTGGAATCTTGACTCTAGGGTAACTGCTGTTTTTACAGTACTTCCAGGGACTAAACTCAAGGCATATGCATGCTAATCACACTCATAAGCCACGTTGCTAGCCCCTTGCCTCAGATTGTAATGTTATGTTGAAAATTCATTGCCTCTGTGAATCTATCTTGATTTTTTTTTTTTTAAAAAAAGGCATAATTTAAGTCTAAAAACAAATGCTCCAGACAACAAAAGGTTACTCAAGTAAAAAAGTAGTATAGAAAATAGAGTAACACATGCTCCCTGTAAATATGTATGCAAGTCTCTCGGCCAAACTGAGAGCTAGCTCACTGATAAAGCTAGTGTTGCCAGCCAGTTTGCTCAGAGGATTCCCTTCTCTGCCTTCTGGAGCTGGAATTAGAGGCAAGCTGCCACGCCCCCCTGGCATATGTGTTCTAGGGATCTGAGCCATGGTCTTCACATAACCATTAAGCCATAACCCCAGCACTGGGTAACATATTTTCTTAATCCAATCATGAGTTTGTGGACACTTGGGTGGATTCTATGTCTTGACTACTACCAGTGAATAATGCTTCAATGAACTGGGACGAGAGACAAAAGTTCTAACACTCTGCTCATAGCTATTATTTCTACTATTTTCCCACTCAAGAGATGAAAACAGCAGGCAAACATTAAAATAGTGAATAAAGAAATAAACTCAAACCTTTCCCTTAAGTATAATATAGATTAAACTAGAATTTTGGATAGTCAGTCAACACTTAAAAAAAAAAAACAAAAAAAACCAAAAAAACCACAACAGAAATATATTAGCACCAAAGGCCAACAAAAGGTATTTCTTATGAAATGTCGTGCAGTAACATAATACAAATCAGAAATGTCAGGTGGATTCTTAATCTAAAATGTGACTCACTTATTTTAATCAGATTAAAACAGAGTAGTTATGTATTCTTGCTGCAGAACTCAATAAACTTAAATTCTGAATTAACACTTTCACTGTGCTCAAAGGATGGAAAGACAGTGTCTCTTGCCATATATTCAGTGAACTAAAAGAAATACAATAATAAATCAAACACTTTCACCTGATTTATAAATTTGGCTATCCTGGCTCTTCTACAATAAAACTGCTTTATTAATGCAATTCTGGGATAGTGTGCTCTGTGGAGAGGAGAGTGCAAGAACAGTAAACATTTTTATGCAGGGGATAGAAGGACACATCTTAGTTGGCATAACTGTTTCCTTCACATCTGCTACCTGCATTCATTCATTTTTTCCTGGGATTTTCAATGGTTCTGGTTAGCTCCATTTGGAGAATTAGTGCTTAAAGTCCTATAGAAATCCAGAGAAAGCCAACCTGGGCTAATTGCTAACAAACTGAAGAAAGGACCTTGTACTTAAACTACCTACATAAATAGGCCATATTTTTAGAGATTTTTATATCTATTATCCATTAACATGTATTCTATGCATGTGAAAGAAAGGCAGTGTAGAATACATGAAACATATCCAGACAAGTTCTATAGTAAGGGAATACTACTTATCACTCTAGAGTAAAGACAAAATGAATTAAGAAGAAGCACTGAGAACTCGTATTTCTGGGCAAAATGTCTTGAAGCTGTCTTACATAGAGAATGAGGAATCTTAATGAGAATTTTATGGATAAATGAATACCAAGATGCTTTAGAAAAAAGAAGATAATTATCAAAAATAGGTGTGAGAGCTTAGGAAATTCTTGGAAGGGATGAAAAGAAGGACAAGAGGGCCCTGGGGATGACTGTGATCAAATGCCTTCTGTCCTCCCATGAGAAAATGTTACAGCAAATCCCATCACACACTCAATATAGCTTAGACTGAGTTCCAGAACAGCCAGGGCTATACAGAGAAACCCTGTCTCAAAGAACCAAAAACCAAAACCAAATAAACAAAAAGCTAAAAAAAAAAAGCTTATTTGAAAGGCAAAGTTTAGTAACAGATTAGGAAGACACTCTTTGCTATACAACTTCAATCATTCTACTTGATTCTATGGTTAAAAAAAAATTACATTATAATACTCCACATGCTGCTGGCTTTTTTCTATAGACATATAAACATGTTTATAATTACATAAAGTATGACTACCTTATACATTAGGATAAAGTCTTATATATTATGATTTTTTACAGTAGAAATTAAACATAGGAGGAGTAGCTCACTAATTTCTTTATATTTTAAAAGGAAGAGTTAGTAGATTCTGACCACTAGTACTCAAGAAAAATTTCTATGTAACGGAAGTCATACAGGCTAGCCTATCTCTAGAACTAAGATCAGAAACCATTCACAGTAATTTGTGGGTAAAAAGAGAGAATGAAGATAAACAGCAGTTTTCATTGTGCGACATTTTGAAGTTATTTATTTTTCCCTTATTTTATCCATTATTTCTACTGAACATGTAAGAACCATTTTTATTTCCTATTTTTACCAACTATAAACTGAGTTTTAGGGGAAGAAGTGGGAGGTCTACACTTCTAGGACTTTTCATGTATTATTTCAGAGATAAGATCAGGTGCTCATACACCACAGTGAGCTGTCTCTGAATTGTATTACTCACTATCCCTCTCCTGTAGACCACTGTACCTATAGTCCTTCTTACTGTCCACAGATGCCCAATCTTCACCTGCCACAGAAGATAATTTCATCTATGCCAGGTATGGGACAGACACATCTGAAATAGCACGGTAAACACTTTATTCTTATAGTCATTATTTGAAGTAACTTTTAAAAACTTACACACATACTATGAGAATTAAATGTCACAAGATTGCAGCTTTCCAAATGAGCAACTGGAATGGTACTGGGTGGTAACAGATTTTTCTATGGTTTCCTTAGAGGCTTCTAACTTGTACAGGGATGTTCAAAGGCTCCTGCAATTGCTCAGTAGAAAGTCAGTTACTATGTTGTTATTTTCTGGCTTTCATCCTGTACTTTTCCATTTGGAATAAGGTTAGCAGCTCTTTCCTAGTGCCAACCTGTCATGCTGTTTCCATTTGCATCTTCATCAAGGTAGAACCACATGCTACTGCGACACGCACAGAACAATCCAGCTTTGAAGCTTGTCTCACCTCATGAAGCAGCAATACCTTTCAAGCACATGCCGGGAATGAGTGCTGGGTTCTTCACTCATGCACACTTTACAAAGTACAACAGAACCTCCAGGCTGTGGGCAATCTTACATATACATTAGGCCTCAAAATGATTTTCCATTTTTTGTTTTTTTAAGCAACTTGCAGAATTATTACAGACATAAATTGCTATCTATCTGTAGAAAAGTTAAGAAAGCATATTTGGATCAGAGGGATATTTTATAACGATGCATCTAGACATTAGTGAGTGCCTATTGCACGCTAGGTATCATGCTAGATGATTAAGATACAGTAGAGAATCACATCTCTCAACCCATTCTAATAGAGTTAATGGCTCAAAAAGGTCTATGTTTTTTAAAAAGATAAATAAAGATAATCTACCTCATATATCTTTAAAGTCTTTGTGTTCAATTTATTATATGGCATGGGTAACTTTCAGTATGACTATCAATTCAGAACTACAATTGTTAATGCAGTCACTAAATAGAAAATTTCTTTTCTCTTTTGAAAATGAGAATTAAATCACTTATACTCATTTTAAACAAAAACATCAATACCATTTTCATTTTATCAGTTAACATTGATGTATAAGATATCTGATAGCTCATATAGGAATATTTAGATGTATAAATACAATTATGTGCAGATTTTATTTACCAAGTTATTACATGCTTATTTTAAACTTAGTCAGAAATTTATAGTTATTTTTTTCTATCCAGATGTTTAATTACATTTTGGGAAGTGTGGCCAAGCCAAATTTCAGTATTCAGAATACTGGAAAAGCACAACAAAACAACTAGAATTCTGTACATCTAATTGCTGTACTGACTGTATAGGAATTAGAATGTAAATACAGTATTTTCTCTCTCAAGTCCCGTAAGACATCTCTCAGGTTAGTAGATGTACTTGTTAAAACCAAAGATCCTGAATTTTTTCCCATCCGTAGTAAATAAAAACTCATTGAGATAGGGCCTAAAAAGTCTATTATTAAAAGCACAGTGGCTGATCATGAGATACTCAAAATCTAAGATAATGAAGTTAATAGTGTATGGCTGGGACAGGTGTTGTTTTGCTGTGGTTATATCTATGTAACATTTTGTAATGAACAGAAAGTTCTGAACTAAGAATCCTGTTCAGTATAGGGACTGGATTTACACAAGCAAAAGTGCTTTGTATGAAAGCGAGCCAAATGCAGGACATGGGGAACAAGACACGTGGGACTATGTTCTGCCAGGAGGCCTACTTCACATCCAAAATGCCTTGCAGTTGTCAGAACTTGCAAGGGGAATTTTGTTTACTTTGTGAAATGCCCAGTAGGTTCCAAGGTCACTTAAGAATACTGTCACACTGTTGCTATAAATGATACAGTTTTTATTTAAGTACATACAGCAAATGGATACTGGTAATCTCAATATCTTATTTTTATGCTTAGCCTACAGGATGCCTTATACTGTGAAATCTTCAGTTTCTAAAGATATCATTAGAAACAAAATGTCAAAGACTAAGAATTGCTATTTTTTCATTCTCTGAATCTTTTATATGATCTGAAGTTATATAATTAAGCACTATTGTCATACAAAAGTCTTATCATGCATACTTAGACTGAAATAAACACAAACCTTAAGGTCATAGAAACTAACTTATTTATGTTTATTAAGGCCCAAAAACTTGAGAAGTCGTATAAACCAAGTATGAGAGTAAAGCAGGCTCTGAAAACACATTATGCAGGCACTTGAAAGAGCAAGTGACAGACAGTAGGATATAAATGAGAGTCAAAGAGGTGACAGGTAACAGAAGGCAGAAGAGGAAGACACAAATGGTGACAGACAAAACAGAGACAAGCACAAATGTGGTAAGAAGTAAAGTGAGAAAGTGGAAGAGGGACTGGTTTATGTGATATGTGAAATATGTAGTGATGTTCAATGTAATCATAACTGTGTCAGTGGCAGGAAGAAAGTACCTTTACTAAAGTTAAAGTCTCTGGTCTCTTAATTTCTAAATAAAATAGTTTAATTCATGTGTTCAAGTAGCAGCAAGAGCACACAGTAGTCTTTCAACACTGACATGCCTTTCCCACAGGGCAGCAGTCGCAACTGTCCTGGCTGTCGGAAAGCTGCCATCCACCAACAGGTGTTTGGGACTGACGGGTTCAGTGACTCAGGGCCACAGCTGTGCAGCTTACTGGCAGCTAGACCAAGCACTTCTTCCTAAACCTCCCCATACCAAGCAGGACAGCAGTTCTCCTCATGCTGTTTCCTGGAGCTGAGTATTGTTTTCCCTGTGTAAGGAGGAGCTGCCTCCTCTTACCCACCAATGCCATACCTGCAGCTGAGAGAAGAAAAAGGAGCAAACAGTATCTTGAGGAGAGGAGAGAAATAAAGGAGCACGGAGAGGAGGGAGGACTGGGGAGGACGATAGCTATAGGAGTAGCAAATAGGATGGTGGCCACCAAAGCCTCAGAGCTGGTCACTGGGTCGCTCCAATTCCCTACTTCATTTTACAGCCTCTTGACATACACTTTAAAAACACATCCATCCAAAGGATTCCGAGACAGACTAGATGATCCTTAGGTGAGGATGACCCTCTCCTCACTTACCCTTCCCAAAGTGCACTATAGTTCACACCTATGCACTCACTCTAGTTACCGCCTTACTAAACTATTGGGACACTTCACTGTCAGAATACCACCAACCACCACTACCACACAGATATTAGCTTATTAGACTTGAGGAAACATTTTTTTTTTCATTGTTATTAGAGCCTTTAAAAGTTATAGATACAGGGTTTGACCTGATTGTAACCTCTGTATTTCTTCCTTAGATTGTTTTACTCAGCCTGTGGCTTCAAAGACTGTTTATACTCGTGGCTAAATTTCTTATCTCTAACTCTGTGTCAAAAACTCCCTTTCAAACTTCTCCTTTGTAGCAGCAATAATACCTACTTGACATTTCAGATCAGAATCTGGGGATCTCCCATGCTAGACCTCCAACATTCTATTGTACTGAGTTTCCTCGGAATATACCCACCTCTTCCCATCTCCCTGCCATCAACCTAACTTCAAAAGTAGACAACCACTGTGGATTCCTAAACTCATCTACAGTTTTTCTATTTTAAATCTTTTCTATCTGTTAACTGATTTTCTTGACTGTAGCAAGAACGATCTTGACAAGTTTTAAAGCCTGAGTGCCTGCCCCACCTGCCCTTCCACTGTAGTTTCAGTTTTGCCCACACTCCCTTCTGTCTGAGTCATTTCTGTCTTTGTCTTTTCACATACTGGCTGTTCTTTGTCTGTCTGGGAACCTCCTCTCCACAGATTGGTTCCACCCTCTTCCTATGTTGGCCAAACCCCTCATCAGTTAGAGGCTGTCTGCTTAACAGTCATTCCTTCAGAAAAGCTCAGGTTGGCTTTTATTTTGTAGTGTTTATCCTAATATAAAAATAACATCATGTACTTTTTGCTGTAGCTCCTATTCCTTCTCCACACCCCACCACCAAGTTGTAAAATTCTTGAGAACAGCAGCCAGCACATCTTGACTGTGTACTGTATCTGAAAGGTCTAGAATACTGCCTGATGTAGGCGCAGGATGTAGATACTAAGGATGCCTGGAAAGAATACATGAAAATGTGTTCCAACTTTGGGATTCTGTTTATCTGAACACAGCGGAGAGCAATGAGGCTGACAGTTTACTCAAATATCAGAGGGAAAAGCAACTATCAATTCTTTAATTAAACTGTAGGTTTCTTAGGAAAAGAACACTTGATCAAACTCCTATTTCTGTCTCCAATTTTACTCAGAAAACATCAAGAACCCAGAAGAAATTAATGAGTAGGAGTTGACTTCCTGCTCAGCATTAGCCCCATTAATGTCTACTCTGTTCAGCTGGCCCAGTGCCTATTACATTTAAATACTGGCTTACCTTTTGACCAAGTCTAAAAACACACGTAAGAAAAATAAGTAACAAAACATCCAAAAGTGCTTTTTAATAAGTGAACACACTTTGGGCAGAAAGTCCAGTGGATCTTGTATGTACAGTGAATTAGTAATTTCTTAAGATTCTGAATAAAATAGGAAAAAGTTAGAAATATAAACTCAAGTTTTCCTGTGTTCTAAAATGTTAATCTACAGTGTTTTAAAGCATATTGTGTCATTCTATGATAATCAGCTAATGACAGGAACCCATCCACTATATTTCAGTTTGGACTACATAAGAAGAAAGCTTTTAAATAAATAAATAAATACTTTAACAAAAACAATATATTTGGATTTTAAAAACTTTGTTTTTCAATGCTAAAGAACGAACCCCAGGCTCTTGGGGATGCTATGTTAAGTATTCTAGCATTTAGTAATATTCCCAGCCTGGAACTGACTGTAGGGAAGAGAAAGGGCATAAATGACAGGAAAGTGCACTCTTTAGCTCTTAGTGGGCATGGCTGCAGCTAGCCATGTTGGTTAGTGTGTGCTGAGACCTCCAGGCAGTGTGTATAGTAAACAGTGGTTTCTATATTCACTGTGCCAAGGTTCTTTTAATGCTTTACTTCATCAGATACTAAAGGCCGTAGCACTTGACCGTATGTGCTTGACCTACTTTACCTTCACAGGGATATCATCCTCTTGGTTTGCCTTCTCTGAGGTAAAGACATAGGAGATGTCTTTGTGTGACGTGGTCTGGCGGCAGATAGCACACTTGATGGAGCTTCGATGAGACCCCACACTGTACTGTTCAATTATAATAGACGTGCATTCATTACAGAAGCAGTGTCCACAGGTCAGCACTGCCCACTGAGAAGAAAACATACATGACAAATCTTGGTGAGAAGGTGGTCGATGAGGCCTTCCTATCCACAAACACATAAAGAGGGGGAAATTACAACTGTCATTCCCAAGTATTTCATGTAAACTATGCTTGAGATTATTTTTACTCTAAGAAAAATACATTTTCATAATTCTCAGGTTAACTTACCAAAATTAGTCAATCAGCATTATAAGAAGCTGGTTCTCATTTTAGACATAAAAAGAAATATTACAGATTACTCCTTTAGCACTTTTAACGGCAGATAATGAAGAACTGAGATTAAAATAAATTTGAAAATAATACACTCATTGCTACTCAATTTATTTACAGTTTTAGTTGCTAACACATTTATATAAAAAATGAGATGAGTTAATGCTAATGTTGTTTTGAACGACATAGGAAATAGAACTTTTTTGCGACCCTCACTGCTCTGTGGCAGTGGGGTCTGAAGCTCTTAGTTGTGTTTGTTTTTCCAGGATTTGGACATGTCTGTATTTGTTTTGAAAGGGCCAGACAGTACTTTGAAATGGATTCAGGAATATCCTGGGGAAGATATTCATCCCAGGAGCAGAACAAACTGGAACAGATTGTATGGGTCCTGAGAAAGAAGTTCATTTTGTTTCAGTTGAGTAACATTTTTCCTATCATCCCCTTGTTTTACCTATTTTCTCAAGGGCTTACACCAGAATCCTCAGACCTGTCTCTGACAGGTTTGTTTCACATTGAAGCACTATTCAGTATCCTGTGGACCTTAAGTGACACTGTAAATGTAGGGATATCTCAAAAACCCAAACTAACTAGCTAACTAACTAAACAAAACCAAACAACAACAAATCCCACAAGTGAATTCACTAGAAGCTATCTGGGATTGATGTGAGACATTACTCTTGTTAAGAGCTATAGCACTATGCCTCTGTACTACCTTTCCCACTAAACTTGTGTTATACTTTGTTCAACTACCAAATATGTTAATGTAGCAAAATTAAGTTACCTGGAAACAATATCTTGTCTGGAAATACATTCACAACTATAAATCTTTAATGAAAAAGATAAGGTTGTTCTAGGCTTAAGTTTTCACTTAGGAAAAAGATAGTTTAAATATTTGTAGCCTGAAGCTTGTCAACTAAGCCCTGGACCTACTTCTAAGATAAGAACTAAATACTCCTCTTTCATTTATGAGAAAGCGCATGTGTGTGTGTGTGCATGTGCATTAGACACAGAGAACGGCTGACTGACTACATGTAGAAGCCTTATAAACCATAAAGTGTTTTATGAACTCATGTGAGGTTTAATATAATTTTACCTGTTTTCCCAGCTGTCGAGCACAGATTGGACAAGGCTCTGGGTTAATACCTCCTGATGTTTTGTCTTGAGACTATGAGAAAAAAGAATCCCAAACATGTTAGATGCTTTTATATTTAGACCTTGATGCATGCTTTGAAATTCATTTGTATAAGTATGTGCTGGTAATTCCAATCTGAATTATCTAACTAGTAAGATGACCTAATATTTTATGTATTACCTAATACTATTATTTTTATAATTTATTCAGGATACAAATAAAAAAAGGAAACAATCTTTTAAAATTATATCTTAAAGTACTATGGTATTATATTTGTGATTACAATAGAGAGTAAAATTAAAATCAAAATACAAATAGCCAAATCTTTGGAATTTTATTCCAGACTACATTTTACCATAAAGAAATATGAATTAATAACCTGTATGGTGACACACAACTTTAAACCTAGTACTTGGGATACAGAAGCGAGTGAATCAGGAGTTCAAGGTATTTTGATGGAGCTCTGATTACATGAGACCATCTATTCCTCTTTTTAAATAAAAGGCTCCTTAAAAGTCATGGTAGAAGTATATACTTAGAAAGCATATGTAGAAGTGTGTACTGTAAATGTGTACTATAATGCATATGCAGAGGTATGTGCTACAATTACATATGTAGAGGTGAGCACTATAATGTATACATAGAAGTGTGCACTTACACTGCACATATAAAGGTGTGGACTTATAATGCACACGTATAGAGGTGTGCACTTTAAGTGCACATGTAGAGGCGTGGACTTATAATGCACATGTAGAGGTGTGCACTTATAATGTTATGTACAAGTATGTACTTATAATGCATATATAGTTTAAGGACAGGTGTGGGAAGAGGCTGTTACTTAGTACAGCTTGTATTAAGATTGTTGCTTCTCACTATTTTCCTGAAATCACTAAACAAATACCTGAAAGCAGATATATAATTGACTTGAGACCTCTGTGCCTGAAAATTCTATCTAACTGTAATAGATTGTAAACACCTTAAAATTCTCATAGAATCTTCAGAAAGTAAGAAGATGGGCAAGATCTAAAGCTAAGGACACATAATGGTAAATTCAACAGAAGTTCACTAAAAACAAGTCACCTACAACATAGTACCTTAAAATAATTCACCATCTATTTCCCACAATTCTACAGGCCATCTGGTACTTTCTGGAATGGGCTGACTAAGCCAGGATGCTCTGTTGACACAACAGTTCATGACCATGTCTGGCAGGAGGTAGGTAGCTTGCTGGTCAGGGAGGGGACAGAGGCCACACTGAAGGTCTAGCAGAGGGCTTGTGGAGTCACGGTAGACAGAACTAGTTTGACTCATCTAACACAAGCAAAATGCCCGTACTACTCATTACAGACTGATGTTTTAAGTAGAAACTATCACTAACGTGGTTCTTGAAATATAGACGAGGCAACAACTTTTAAAAAGCAATACCTTCTCCAAATTCGTCAGGTAAAGAAGCTGTCCAAGTTTTTTCTGAAGCTGTGATGTAGCAACAGCTTTATCATTTACCAGTTTTATACGATTCTGTTCAACCTAGAAACAAACAAAAAACTTTATCCTCTCAAAAAAAAAAAAAGGGTTCAACTATATTAAACATGCACCATTCTTCTGAATAATGCAAATTCATGCCCCCTTCTTCTATAAAAATCCATTTACACTAAAATTCCATTTTACAAGATTACTACTGAAAACACTTTGAAAAGACTTCTTTGTTTTACAAAAGACTAAATTCCATGAAGTTCTTCTAAATGGAAGCGCCATGATACATAAGAAAATTGGATAAAAATTAACCCGAATCTATCTCTGTGCCATTTTTCAATAATACATGTATGGAATAAAAATAATGACATGATACACTGCTGAAAACAGTAAGAATACCCCTGACTTTTCTTCTCCTTCTGTAATACATCAGAAAGAAAAGAGAATTAGATGAGCGTGACCTTCCCTATTATTGCTTTAGTGTGTAGTGCTGTAAATTCAGCCTAAAGCACACATTAGGAGAAAACGTCGCCCAGAACTCACACCTAATGAGAGCATAAAACAATAAATTATCCTAAACTTTTTCAAAATTATAGTCTATATGCTTTCCAAAAGGAAATTCATTTAAAGTATTAAACCCTCAAAGGGGAAAAAGATAAATTACACAGGAATTAAGTATTTTTGTTATGAAATAATGTTATGAGTGGTGGAGTTCTGACTGAATCCTCACACAAATTGGGATTATCAAAGCACACATTATAAATATCTTCTATTAGTAAGAGGCAGAACCTGAAAAATAAAAGCTCTTAATGTTGTTTGAGAAACATGTTCGGCAAATTCTCGTAAAATTGAGGCTATATAAAATACTTCTATTTTCAGTTGTGAATCTAGCCTTTAATGGCTGAGCCATCTCTCCATCTACAAGCCAGGCAGTATGGTGCACACCTTTAATCCCAGCACTTGTAAAGCAAGGCAGGAGATCTCTGAGTTTGAGTTCAGCCTGGTCTACAGAGTGACAGTAACCAGGACAGCACAAATCAAAAAAAAACAACCTCAAAATCTTCTAAAAGTGATATGATATATTGAATTTCATTAGAAAGTATTCAAAAACAAATGAATATGCACACAAAATATACTCAACAGTGGACACACTAAGCATGTATCACATACAAATGAAACTGCTTAATTCTGATCTATAAAAACTATTTCATATGCCTCATACTTATAGCAATAACTATTTCTATAGGACATCACTCCTTTGACTTTATATGTCTTATGCATTTTGGATTTTTCTGTGGCCTTTCTTGTGATCGCTTCTCAACTACCTCATGTGGTTCAATGATGTGATGGACAGGTGGGTTTGGCTTTGGTTCCTTGGGATGGCGTACTCTTAGTCGCTCAGTAGCCATTGCAAGTTCATCTACAGCTGACACACGATTTCTCAGAGTCATCCAGTATTCATGAAGTAACTGAAGGGGAAACATAAGGACAGTGGCAGAACACAAAATTAAAATTATCTGAAATCACCAAGATGTACCTTGAGCAAAGGTCTTCAATGAGGCCTACATTTTTCCATTAAAGTTTATAGAAATGTAACTCGTTAGGCTAATTTAGGATGAAGACATGAGGAAATATCCTTGTAAGATGTGGCTGCTGCAGTTTTCAGAAACAGAATACCTAAAGATTTCATGAAGAGACAAAGCTCTATACAAACTACTACTATCACCACTGTTTCTGTCTTAAATTTTTTTTTATTCACATATTAAAAATAATTTGTATATGCAGTAATGAGATTACTAAAATAAATGGCTGAGCATACACCACCAAATTCAAGAATTAACCAGACAGATACCTTAGAAAGACTTAGTAGTATCATTATTTCCTTGTACTTCCTCCTTTAAAGCCAACAGGCAATTACTATTCTTATTAATCCCACTTTTCATTAGAAAAATGCTGTACTTATACAACTTTTCCAAAATTTATAAAAATGTTATCAATCACTATAAATATTTTGATAAGCTTTCTTCACTGACATTTTGAAATAGATACTAGCTGATAGGGTAGCTCGAGGATTACTCATTCATTTGTTTTTTATTTATAAAATGTACAAAGCTGGAAAGGGGCATGATAAGCACTCATCTAAACAGAGCACATGGTAAGACTGGGCTATAGAAAACAAAACAGGAATGACAGGGCACTGTAAGAACAGTGTCTTCCTCCATGCTATGCTCTAATGAATTGTGTTCATGTGCTTTACATTTTTAATAGCCAATATGATGAACTAATAATTTCAACTTCATCAAAGTATCATTCCTCAATTTAGCAAATGTATAAACTGGTATTTTGAACAATGTATCTTCTTTTATTTTGACACAAAATTTATTTTGCATTAAAATATTATAAAAATAGAAATGTATGAAAACATAACATTATAATTTAAAAATATTTGGTTTCCCCTTAACAATTTCACATGCAAAAATTATAGACAACAAATTTATATGAAAAATTATCTAAAAATCAAAAAATCCTAGAAATACATCTCATATATAGTTATAGTGCAATGGAGTCAGTAAAGTATAAAACGAAAAACCAACTTATGCTGTATCCACTGCAATGGTTTCCAGATTTCCAGCTTGAAACGTGTCTTCTATCTTCCCCAATCAATATTCAAGGTTGATTCTGATATTTGGTTATTATTCCCCATGTAAAAAGGAAGTAAAGCCATGTTTGATAAAGCTGCTGTTAAAGGAGATGGAGAGATGGCTCGGTGTTTAAAAGCACTGCCTGCTCTTCCAGAGGACCCGGGTTCCCCCACATGGCATCCCACAATTGTCTGTAACTATAGTTCCATGAGATCTTACACCTTCACAACATTGCATGCACATAAATAAGTTTTAAGAAAGTCATATGTAAACGTAAAAAAAAAGAGCTGTTAATATCCAGCTAGTAATAGAATAAAACATTTCATTAAACAAAGGCTTATGAATATTAATTCGAAGTGTCAGTTTAATAAATTTTATTTACTAATTTAATAAAAAAATTTGCCAAGTATAATTACCCTTTATTATAACTGTACCTTATATTCCTTCTTCCATGCTTCGAAGAGATCCATTGAAACGCTTCCTTCATCTACATATTCAACATCGAACCTATGTGATCTTGCAAATGACAATATTGCTTTCATTGATCGCTCTGTCTCACTTATCGCCCACAGGCCCCGGGTAGTAGTAGGTACTCTATCATCCACAAGGCCTTCTTCATCTTCTATCATTTCTTCAAAGATTGCAGTCTGGCCTTTGACTCTGAAAAGATAACAAAACAAGGCCATTCTAACTTCTGCCAGTGAGAAGTGCAGGGATGTCATCAGGACAAAAGAAAAGCTAGCTCAGAAGCTCTATGACAATTTTCACACCACTAAGGTAATACTTGTAGGTCTTTGAAAAAATAATAGCAATTCTAAAAGCTTGTGTTTTGTTTTATATTTTTGAGACAGGGTCTCTTGTAGTTCTGTAGTTCTCATTCACTACACAGCAGAGGCTGGCTGAACTCCTGACTGCCCTTTCTTCAACTTTCAAAGGTTAAGATTACAGGTGTATGTGTTTTGCCTGGTGTTTCATGAGCACAATCCAGGATAACAAGAGCAGACAAAACACACACACACACACACACACACACACACACACACACACACACACACACACACACACACACCAAAAACGCCCAATAACAACAATAAATAAATAAATATATTAATCTGATTTTATAAACCACATTCTGAGAATTCTGAGCCACAACCACTATGAGCCACTTAAAAACAGAAGACAGGACAAAGTGGCACAGAGCACAGGCTACTATCAGTGCATAGCCTTGTCTACATGCCCTAAGCATGGCAATCTCAACACAAGGATAAGGTCTCTGGTGAAAATAACAAGTGTACTATGTTTTTATTGGGTACTGACTATGATCCAAGCACTGTTACCTCATGGGTAATAAAGTGAACTTACGTGTTAGAAAATAGCTTTGATTCATACTCTGTGAACAATTCATCAGCTTTACAAAAGACACAGCTGAAAGAGATTATCAGAGAAATATTCACAAATAAACCAGCAATAAGATAATTTCTAAAAAAGAAAAGAGTTTAGCATTTTGCTTTTTATTTTTCTAACAGAGAACTTAAGAAAAAATAAGATAAACATATAATCTTTGATTTGCTTTATTTTTAAATATATCTCTCTAAATCTGTCTAAATATGGTTCAACCTATGAACAACTATTTCTTGCCTCAGACACTGTACCCTGCATGACTTCCCTTTCACTCACCAGTTCAGAGGGAGTCTAGTTGGTCTCAGGTGGCAGACTGTAGCAGACTCAATCACATCACGGGATGGAGGTCTCTCCAGCTTCTTCACAGCCTCTCTCACTAGCTTCTGGAACTTATTGAGCTCTTCCATTTGTGTTGTAAGTAAGAACTGAAGACCTCTGCAGTCACTGAACCTTATTCCCATCACCAGCACAGCATACAACACAAGGAAAGTAACAGTCAGTTTCTTCAGAAAATGTTTGTCAATCAGTGTTAAATGGTCAAAGACACACACTCAGCTCAGACTTCCTCTTAAGAGTGTTCCTAGTGGTACCTACTGGTACTTGAGGTTTAATAAAATGCACTGCCCGTTACCCAAAAAAAAAAAAAAAAAAAAAAAAATATCCAAATGTGGGATGTTTTCCTATATGCTTTGAATGTGTTGCTTCCACTAGTTAATAAAGAATATATTTTGACCTATAGTAAGACAGGTTATAGCCAGGCAGGAAATCCAAGCAGAGACAGAGGGAGAAGAAAGGTGGAGTCAGGGCAGATACTGTCAACTACAAGGGGAGTTAAGATGTAACAGAAAATGAGCCACGTGACAAAACATAGATTAACAGAAATGGGTTAAGATGCAAGAGCTAGCCTAGCTATCAATAAGCCAGTTTGTAATTAATATTAGCCTCTGAGTAATTATTTTCTAAGTGTCTGTAGGGCTGGGCAGAACCTCCTACTACAGATGCCAATGAGTTAGATGATTCTATTTCTGGGAACTAAAAAGGAGCATATATTATCTGTCAAAGGTCAGGACTAATGCAGCGTAACTTTTATAGGCTGGATCACTAGAGACTATAACTTCTGACATTATTTGGAGAGTGTAGAGTGTAGACTACAGCGAAATTGAGAAGAAAAATGGACATATATTATAAAAATGCTATTAAGCAAGGTACCGTGGTACAAGCTTTTAATTCCAGTGCAGGGAGGCAGAGGCAGGGGATCCTTGAGTTAGAGGACAGTATGGTCTAAATCACGCACTCAGGACTGGACTACTAAGAGAGACTGTCTCGAACCAACAAGAATAAGTACAAAATGACAAGAACAACTAAGAGCAGGCCCCAAAGGCTCTGAACGGAGAACGTTTCAATGTTACCATGAGAAAAAAAGATCTCTATTTAGACTTAATATCACATATTTTTGTTTGAAATACTCAACAAAATACAAAACCTCTATGTTCCTAAGTGCATGTTGGGACACTGAATTATCTGAACACTGGATTTAGATCATGCAGTGTTCCGTTGTGCACTATGTTCTTACTTCTCTGACATAGAGAGCTTGTCAGTTTGTTGCTTGTAGTTACTGCTTATTTCATTTCGCACCCGCTGAACAAGTTCCTCATCAACAGAAAACTCCATTGCTCTGTGGATTACATTTAGCCACCAAGGAGAATTAGAATGAATCTGGAAAAAAGGCCAAAATTCATCAATTTAGTACAGATATTTAGCATTCACTGAGAAAGGTGATGTGAAAAATTTAAAAATATTGGTAAATTCTGTTCTCAAAGAATAATAACTGATGAATTTGTATATACTATATTTGTATGTCTACAACACACTAAAAGACACACAAACTCTATATGTATTGGGCAAATATCTCTTTTGTATTCATAAGAAGAGAGTTACTCTTTGGAATATTCTGGATGAGTGAGACTTTACATAAAACTTCTATATCAAAGCTGTATTAAAAAGTATTTTACCAAAAAGAAAACTCAGTTCTTTCTATGTATAAATAGCAACTCACTCAAGAAGGGTAGATCAAGTCAATGAATATGGACCTAGATTCTACAGAATTAAAAACAAAATTATGACTAAGTAATAAATAATGAATTAGGAAGTATAACACATAAAACAATTGACTGAACATTCTAAGTAAAAGACAATGTATTTGTGTTGTCTCCTCTTAGATTTTGCTCTGGAAACCTAAAAGGACAAAGGGCATCCAAGTCTGTAAGGATAAAACCTAAATGTGGGGAAAGACACAGCTAAGATCATAAGATTATAGAATGTCAGGAGCCAGATCTTTACCCAAGAGTCAACTAAAGACCAGAATTCCCTCCTTCTTCACTTTTTAGATTAAGACAGTTCTCAGAAAAACTACACAAGAACACACTGACCTTTTTACCTAAGCACATTCTTGGTTCATAACTGCCTAACACTAGCCAAGTTTCAGCTTTAAGCCCCCTCACTAACCCTCCCTTCTCCTTGCACCTGCAGCCCTGCAAAAACATATATAAGCAGCCTGGAAATAATAAAGACTGGTCACTCAATGAGCATTTTCAGACCTGTGGTCCTTCTTTGCATCTTCTGCCCTCTCATTCCTTCCTTACAAGTGTCCGCAGGTCAGGACAACAGAAGTCTTTATACTTTCTCTAAAGAACAAATGAGTATTTACCCAATATAAAAAGGAATCAGCTAAAGAGAGATAAAACTGAACCTCAGCATAGTTGACTCATCTGCTTATCTGTCCACTCCAGAACAGACCTACGAACTATAAATAAACTTACTGTGGTGGTTTTAATGAGAATGCCCTCACAAGGTATTATGTTGGAATTCTTAGTTCCTAGTTGGTAGAAGTATTTGTCAAAAATTAGGAGGCATGTATGGTGATATTTTGTGTACGCTTTAACAAATAAAGCTTGTCTGAAGATCAGCAGGCAGGGCTAGCCACAGAATTGGTCCTAGAAGCCAGGCAGTGGCGGCACACACCTTTAATCTCAGCACTTGGGAGTTTAAGGGCACCCAGGGCTACAGGAGATTAATCCACTTTAAAAGAGACAAGAGAGTCAGGCAGTGATGGTTTACACCTTTAATCCCAGTAACTGGGAGTCACATTCCTTAATCCTCTAATCCCAGCACTAGGAATGTTGAGACAGGAAGTGATATGGCTGGGTGAAGCCAGGAATACAGACAGGAGGAGACAGGATCTCAGTGCATTTAGGTCTGGGGAAGAATTCAGTCTGAGGATTCC
Organism: Phyllotis vaccarum; assembly: GCA_033318265.1. Taxonomy (NCBI): domain Eukaryota; kingdom Metazoa; phylum Chordata; class Mammalia; order Rodentia; family Cricetidae; genus Phyllotis; species Phyllotis vaccarum. Next base: position 106,565,106 of record JARWLC010000006.1, on the reverse strand, counting down.
GGGAGACAGGATCTCCCCTCCTTCAGCTGTGACTTGTTCTTCTGCCTTTTGGATCTTTCAGTTTTACCCCAATATCTAGCTTTGGTATTTTATCATAAGACCAATTAGGATTCGTGCAGCAGGTGTGGCTTTGTTATAGGAGGTGCATCACAAAGGGAAGGCTTTGAATTTCAAAAGACTATTCCTGTTCCCATTCTCTCTCTGTCTCATGCTTGTGGATTAAACCATGAGCTCTCAGCTATTTGGCCTCCCTGCCTTTGCTCTGCCATCAGGGACTCCTTAACCTCAGAAACCATAAACCCAAATATACACTTTTTTTTTCTTAAATTGCTTTGGTCATGCCATGGTGTTTTGATAAAGCACAGAAAGGTAACTAAGACATCTGTATTATGATAAGGCACTAAACAAGCTGCTAAGAATTCAAAGAGGAACAAAAAGTGCAAGATTATCCCCAAGCAAAATAGATCTAAACTGTTACCTAGGGAAAAAGCACAAGAAAGAAGCCCACACATCAGGTACCTTCCTTTGGAGCTCCCGTATAGACTGCTGCACAGGCTGCAAAGCTTGCTGGGCTTCGGCAACTTCTGTGTTACACTTGCTCATATAGTGCTCCCGAAGCTGCTTGGCCTATGTTGAAATAGAAAGTTAATCTAAACTTTTACTTGAGGGCTTGAACATAATTTATTATGATGTTTCAGTGCCAATGTGGTCACTCCATACATTTAAAGTTCCTTGATTTAAACATAAAATTCCATAGTGTAAAAAGATAAAATATATTGTTCTAGAAATTCCTAAGATACATAATGAAAAGAAAACTGCTATGTCTAAGCCACAAAAGTTTTAAAATCCTAAAGATTTATCCCTTATAGGATTAAAAAAGATATTAATATTTCACAAGTGAGGCAAGAGATCCCTTTTAGAATTACTTCTCTGATTTAGTTGTTGCAGTGCCTTTAGACTTGCTGTAGTTTAAAAAAAATACTTCTGAGGTACATAGTAACAAAGGTGTAACAGAAACTGAACCTGTTGCTGTAAGACCCTCATCATGACTGCACTCGGAGATGGGACCTGTAGGAAGGTAAGGAGGCTAAAGGCCATATGGATATGCACAAGTGTGAACCAGGGACCACGTAAGAAGGCAGCATCTGAACCAAAGAGAAGAGCTGCAGAGAAACTAAACCTACAGGCTTGAGGAAATGCACCTTGATCCTAAACTTCAAACTTAATTTTTTAAGCCTTTGGCCTATAGTATTCTGTAATGATAGTTCTAGTGGACTAATACTATCAGAGATAAAAGTATTATTACTACTCTAGAAAAATAGTAATCAAAGAATTCATAAACAAATATGATACATGCAGTTAGGAAGGTGGCTCAGTGGTTACAGTGCATGTTCACAAGCAAGCCCAGAGCTCAGATGTCCAGAGCCCACATACATGTCAGGGCATGGCAGCTTGCCTTTTTTTCAGCTATGAAAAGTGGAGAGGAGGGACTTCCTGGGCAACGTAGCTGGTACTATTAGCTCTATTAGTGGTCTCTTAGTTTGACTGAAAGACTCTGTTCTCAAAGGACCAGACAGAAGAGAAGTCAAGAATGACTCCAGACATCAATGTGGGGCCTTCACATTCATGCACACAAGTACACACAAATGAGGGCATGCATACGTGCATGCACACCACACATATATACAGATTTCAAAAGGCAATAAACACACACACATACACACACACATGCCAAGCAAATACACACAAACACACACACACACACTCTTTAGCTTTCAAAAAGAAAATTTCTTGTTTATTTCTAACAGGATAGATAAACATAGAGGACATTATACTAAATAAAACAAGTGATGTGTAGGAAGATAAATGCTGCATGACCTCACTTGATGTGGGATTTAGAAAATGAACTCACACAAATGGAGAGATTGGCGATTGCTACGGGCTGAAGATTGAGGAGACACTGGTCAAACACAACAGTGACCATGACAATACTGTAATTGATAGTGTGTGAGGTAATGGGGATGTATTAGTTAGTTAGTATGTGAGGTAATGGGGATGTATTAGTTAGTTAGTTAGCCACTTCACAGTATCAGTATAAATCAAATCATCTTGTCTACTATAAATCCACGCAATTTTGTCAATAAAATTATCATTTTAACAAATATAAAGGGATAAATGTACCTATACCACCCCAGTTTTCTATCTTGCCAACTCCAATAAGAGCTCTCCTCTCAGGTTCAGAATCTGTCAACCATATCTACTTTTTCAATTGTAGCCATGCTCTTCCTCTTAGGTCTTGGGAGAATTGGTATAGCAGATTATCAGGAATACCTAGTAAAGCAACTTACAGTATCTGTTCTTTCAATGAAAAGAACCTTTAGAGCAGTGGTTCTCAACCTGTGGGAGGGTCAAAAGACCCTTTAAAAGGGATCACTTAACATCAGAAAACAAATATTTACATTAAAATACATGACAGCTGCAAATTTAGTTCTGAAGTAGCAAGCAGTGAGAATCATTTTGTGGTTAGGGTCACCACCACATGAGGAACTGTGTTAAAGGGTCGCAGTACTAGAAAGCTTGGGAGCCACTGGTCTACAGAGAATTAACTGCTGCTGTAAATTTGAGTTCCTGTGCTCTCCTAAATAAATACAGAAAGGAAGAGAATGTATGCAACTGTTTTGTCTTCTAAACTATACTCTTTACAGTCCTACCATGAAGTCACAATCTTTATTTGTTAATCATCAAATGCAGGACATACAAGCCATATAACATTGGTGTATAGATTACAAGTCACCACTGCAAAGTTTGGAACATCAAAATAACAGAAACACATGGCTGGCTACATTTACTTAAATGTTATATACTGAAAACAACAACTAAAGTAAGTATAAAGTTTGAAGAAGTAAACTTTTATAAATAGAATGAAAAGAACAACAGTTACCTCTTCTTCAAGTCTGCCATCTCTTAAGGTGGGAGGTATCCCTGGGTGTTTGGCTGCCAAAAGCTCCATTAAGTTATGTGTGGCATGAAGTCTCTATATACACACAAAAGGTTAAGTTATAATGCAGCACATTGGACACCACAACATCTACTATGTGGCACATGGAGAATGAATTCTAAGTTTCTATTGCCGAATACTTTTCCTCTGAAATGTTTGAGTAGCTATTTTCTTCCAGAGGAAAATGAACAGCAAAGATCTTAAATCATAAAGACATGGATTTTCTTCAATTAAAGATATACATTCTCCTGCAGTGTGGCTCTGTACTTGGCAGAATAGAGTACACAGGTATACATTTTCTATTATACATACAATAGTCTACACAGGGAACTCCGCAGTAATGTACAAAGGATGAGTCTAATGGTATTATGACAAAAACAAACTGGCTAGATGGCAGAGGCAATGAGCAGAAACTGAAGTGAAATCACAGTGGTATAACTGCTAAATTTATATTTTATCTGGGAAGATAGATAGGGCTAAAAGATGATTAGGATAGAGCTCTGGTACCAGTGATACAAGAATTTCAGGGTCCACTTTTTCTGGGCATAGATTACTAGCTATAGTATAAGGCTCTGTGGAGTCTATGTTACCTCAAATGTCTTAGGTCTTTTCAACATGGCTCCTTAACCCATACAGTGAGTAGTATAGCAGATTTAAGAGCACAAAGGAGCAAATGATACTAGAGATACATGTTTCATGTTCTCTGTATGTGCTGTGGAAAATGACCTATGGTTTTTGTACAAGTAGTCAGAAGGGGGACACATAGCATTTTATTCCAGCAGAACAGCAATCTTGACCCGACTGGACAGACTATGGATTCAGTGAGCAACACTTTACCAGTCAGCAGACATAAACAAATAAAAAGCAAGAACCAAGCTGATTGCTTATCCTTTGATTTTGAATTTAGAAATTTTAAATGCAAGCGGTCTTCTTGCCCCTCTTCATCTTTATTTTCTTTCGTCATGAGGTACACACATGAGGTGTTTAAGGTCTGTGTCCCGCCTTGTTATTCTTTGCAGAATATAAGTATATCTTCAGCTGACCTTTGCCCCATCCCTGCCCCCCTTACACACTTTTCCAAATGCTCACTGTACCACATGAATATGTAAGTTCTATAGTCTTTATTGTGAATGACAAAGTCAACTTATCTAGGTATTAAGCCTAAGCCTGCCAAGATTAATTAATTCATCTTTACTTCTCACTTAGCTAGAATCTTATCTATGGTTTACTGGGAAAGAGCAGTTAGTGTTATAATTCAAACATGCAAATCTTAAAAGACCTCTAAAGGTCAAACCTAGAAAACCAAGGGTCAAGATTATTTTAGTCAGTTTCATCATCATAGTATAACTCATTTTCTTTTCTTTTTTGATGAAAACTTTGAATAAACATGTTGATGTGCATATGGAAAATTTTAAAATTAGCCTACTCCATGAATTACAAATAATTAAAACTATCTTCCAGTTTAGGTTATAGGCCTACATAAAGCAATGTGATTCTCAAACTTTTCATATGCACAAATCATTCCAGGGGCATATTAAAAAGAAGAAATCCCCACTTTTATCTCTCGTTATTATGACTCAGTTCACTGTTACCCTTTATTTTGACATCTTGAAAAGTCATTGTTTAAAATAATTTGAATGCACACTTGACACTTTTCAGGCTGTACTTACTTGAAGTGAATCCGTTTTGAGTCTTCCTTTGTGCTCCTCAGAGGAGCGGAGAACTTCTCTGTATAGCTCTGCTGCCAAGGCAAACTCACCTGAGGAATTAATATGCATTGAAAAGACACAAGCCAGTCACTGCCAGTGTTACCCAGTTATCGTAAAAAGCTATCCTAGTAAAAGAACAATTCTAACTCTTATTGTGCCTACTATTACTGCCTTTTTTGTGCTGGGGATGAACTCAGTTTTGCACATGCTGACCAACTGCCCTACCAACAAGCTACAATTCCCAACCCTTTAGTTCATTATTTTTGTCAGTTAAAGAATCAGACCTTGAATTAGGATTATTCTAGGTTTTTTTTTTTTTTTTAAAAGGTGATCATCATTCCTTTATTCCGCAGGGCATTTTATTATTTCAAATTATACTGAGCTCTCTATATAATGAAATATATGTATAATGCCTTAAAATTATACTGAAAAATGATTAAGTATGGAAAAATAATTCCTCTTCTTAGGAGTAAAAGTTGCCAATTACCACTCATTATAGCTTAAAATTAAGGACAAATTTGGGATATCAGGGGTGATAAGTATTCATAACATTCTGACCAATCTACACCTAAATCTCAGAAAAATAACAAACTTTTATTGATATACATACTCGTTTCTAGTATAGAGCATTAGCAAAAAACTTTGGGAGTACCAGCCTAACAAAGTTTTCTCTCAGGGTTCAAGAGATACGTGACTACTGGCAAAAAGGAGGAACTACAGGATCACAGTATTTTCTTATTTCAACAGTGAAGGCAGGCTTATATACTCAGCAGGCAGTTATTCTTCAGCAAGTCGTTACTCTGTACTCTACACAAAGTACATATTTCAACTAATTATTTTCTTCTGGTATATGTGTGTGTCCAGGCACATGTGTGTAGGATGCACATGCATGTGTGTAAAGGCCAAAGGACAATATGGAGTGGCTCCTGTTGCTCAGGCACTGTCTACTTTGTTTTGGAGAGGTCTCTGCATGGGCCTGTTCTCCAGTAGCTATACTGGATGATCTGTCTGTAGCTCCAGTGCTGAGTTACAAGAAGGTCAAACTCAGATCTGCATGCTTGCAAGATAAGAAGCATTACTGAATTACCACTTGAGGCCTCTTTTAAAAGATGTTTTAAGTTGTTGCCGTGTAAATGAGAACAGCCCGTAAAATCTCCCCGTGGCCATGCACCAAAGTAGACTACCAGTATATTACTAACTATTATGGTACTAGATGGTGCAGAAGGGGGTTACTTGTGGAGGACTGAAGGAAATTCTATTTATCACAAGATGGCTCCCTACCTACTATGAAGCAGATCTCCTCACATCAGCAGGGGCTATATACCAAGATACCCCCAGTGAATGCCCTATGTATACAGTTTCTTCTTAGGCATACATTCCTATGGTAAAGTTTAATGCACAAATTAACACAAGAGATTAATGTAACAGAGCAACTATAAATACACTTTAGAATACTATGTGCTTCAAACTTCCCTTTAATTACTTATGTGCTGCACCTTGTACATCTTGGTATTTTGTTCTCATAAACACATCTCAGCTTCTTTTAAATAATCCTTTTTACTTAGTGATACTCCCCCCAAAATATATAAAGTATTTCTAGTTATTTTTATTGTTATTTTTAAATTATTTACCTATGAGCCAGGAGAGGATGTATGCCACAATGCACACTTGGACATAGGGGACAACTTGTGGGTTCTCCCTTTCAAAATATGAGTCCCAGGAACTGAACTCAAGACATTAAACTTAACAGCAGGTACCATTATCCACTAAGGCCCCTCACTAGCCCTTGACAGCAAATTCAACTCCACTGTGGTAATAACACAAATATCAGAAGACTCAAATCCTTATGCTTACTCCCTTGCCTTATATCCTAGTGTGTATGTGAAAAGAGGACATATTCCTTTGTGGCTGGGCACAGTGTTTAGTAAGTGCTTACCAGGTGACCTCAGCCAAACCTTTCTGGTAAAGTGTTGACACGATCAATGTTATCTGCTTATTCTATATTTGAGGGGTTACTTACACTTCCTATTACAATTACAGATTTGCCTGTTCGCACACATGCCCATCAGTGTTTGTTGTATTTATCTGTAAGTAGTGGATTTAGTAGCACATGAAAGACTTAAGACTTTAGTTTGCATGCTCCTTTCTGCAGCATCCCTGGCATATGCCATATGAAAATAGTCAAGTCATAGCACCACTATTTTCAATTAAAAAAAGCTATGAACAATACTCCAGGAATGTTTTTGTTTAGGGTCCATGTACACTGACTGTTCACCTGTTCTGGACATGGGTTCTTTGTGTAATCCAACCCATTTAACACATAAACACATAAATAGCATATGAAAGCATTACACTGTAATTAATCTTCCTCAAAAAGTACTGATGAATCAGATATAATAAAGCAATCACCTTCTACCTTTAATGATATGGATGCCTGCTAAGCCGTTGAGGGCACAAACTAGTTGCCGGTGGGCCTCTTCACATTCTGTTCCACATTTCTTCTGCAAAGATGTCAGCAGCTCTTCCATTGTCATGGTGCTAAAAGAAGAGACAGCTGTTAAAATTGGAATGAAACTGCCAAGTACTATATCACAGCAGGACAATCACACTGCTCGCTGAAGGTATAGAAGTCTTAACAGTATTTGTACAAATCTTCAGCAGTTGTCATCATTTCTGGGCCAGGCTTATGAGTATGTATGTGTGTGGGGGGGACGACGACATGTGCGCATGGGGGGCTGGGGGGGAGCGTGTGTGCATGCTGCCCACTGTGGCCAGAAACTGGAGTCACAGTATGTTGCGAGCCACCTGACACTCAGTTCTTTGGAAGAGTAGCAAGAGTTTTGGACTGCTCCAAACCGTCTCCAATCTCTTCATCTGTGGTTTTACAGTCCTTGCTTTTATTTATTTGTTGCTAATCCAGCAAAGATTGTAGCTGACCTGCCTTTTTTTTAAGTTTCTGCACTTCATTCAAGGGAGAAAGAAACTAAAAAAATCTCTTGTAAGTACAAAGTACAATATAATCCATTTGAAACAGTACAGAGATCACAATGTAAGACTGGGTCAGACTCAATCCCAACACTACAAATTAATTAAACTTGTACTTTGCTGTAAATTTAATTTTTAGTTCATAAAATAAAAAGTAAGAGATGCTCCAATGGTCAAGTCAAACATTACCTCCACTAGAATGTTATAAACCTCCATTTAAGTAGAAACTGTTAACACAGCAATCTGTAATTCTTAACACTTTTTTAAAATCAGTTCAGCTTATATTGTATGAATTTATCGTCTTTGATATTTCTAGATGTTGATAATCTACTCAAAGGTAAACACTAAATATAATCATTTGTATAGCTGTTGAACAGCTAAGAGTTTCTTGTAATACCAGGTACTAAAAATAGACCAGTTTTTGAGGTGCAGTCCAATCTACAAAAAGAATTCTGGAACAACAGGACACATCAAAGGATATAATGAGCACAATTATGCAGAAAATACTTAGTGGTAATCTAGCTGCTCCCTCCCTCATATGGGAAACTAGAAGGATATTAAGAACAAAGATTTCTACAGATGTGCTGTCACATGCATCCAAGCTCTTAGTAGGTGGCAGAGACCAGAGAATCCCTGAGTTCGAGGCCAGCCTGGTCACCAGAGTTCCAGGACAGCCAGGACTGCAGAGAAACCCTGTCTTGAAAAGCACACACAAGGATGAGGAGTGAGTGGTACACACAAAAACACAGGTAAAAAATAAAAACTTCTCCTAAGCAAAATAGCAACCACAAAACCTCTTATGCTTATTCAAAATTGTTTTTAAATGTTCAAAACCATGAAAAAACCTTTTGTTATAGCTCTTTCACAAATAAGGATCTATACAAAGAAAATCAAGAAACTAAAAAAGAAACAAACCCTGTTCCCTAGCATGAAGGTCCCAAATAAAACTGGTAGTCAAAAATGCTTAAGTATTACTAAAACATAAACTTCATAAGATAAGGAAATTGGTGGTAAAACCTTTTCTGGAGTGGTAAGAACTCCCCACGAACAGCCTGTGGATGGCAGCAGGCCTGTCTGAGCCGAAGCAGAGGATACAGGATGGAGGTGACAGTCCTTCTGTCTAAGCTGCTCAGTTTCAGGGCCCAGTCAGAGATCTTCCTGAGCTTTACCACGGCATCCTGGCAGCACACCTCATGTTGGCGGTGATAGAAATGTCTCTCCACAGGGGAAAAGTGGAGCCAGTGCATTTCTTCAGTCTGAGGTGGAATCTGAATCTGTAATGGGAAGTTGGAAACAGAGCAATTTAACTCAAAATTTGAACTTTTCATCCCAGCTTTGTTTCCTTGTAATATCTTTCCTTAGTCAGTAAGGGTTGGCACACTGACTTGGTCAATGACATCTTTCTTTGCAGACCTCCACAGTATCTTGGCAATAAAACTGTAGAGATGCTGAGGATTCTTCTTGCAGTATGGGCGATAGAGAAGTCGAATCCACCAGTGTTTGACACAGTAAGGTTCAATCCCAAGAAAGACCACCAGTCCAAAAAGATCTGCAAAGAAAAAGCCACAGAACACCAGGAATTCTTCATTGCTCTTCTGCATAATATCACTCACAGACCCACAAAACTCTTGATGAAGTAGAATGCATCTTGTAGCCTCCTGAATCTGAACATTTAATTCCAGACCAATTTACATTTCTGAGAATCTACTGTGTTCTAGGATCTGCTTTAATTCCTAAGATACTAACAAAGATTACATTTAACCCAAAAGCCTGGCAGTGAAAACTTCTTCAGTAGATTTGCTTAATTAAAATGCATGTATCAAAGCAAGACTTTGTGAAACATATGAAAAAAAATGACATAATCTCATGCAATGCAAAGAATATGCTCTGTCCTAATATTCCTAATGATCTACTAATTAAATTTCTAGGAAACTAGTCTAAGACTATAATGAAATATACATAAAACTTATTTAGTGAATCACTACTCTTAACCACTGAGTCATTTCTTCAGCTGAGTATAATTTTCTTTATGTTTTTATGCACCATTAGTTGAAAAAATAATACAATATATTTTCAAAGGGAGTAAGAATTATTTTTTAAATTCTATGATTCCAAGACAGATTGAAGTCCCAACATGGAGCGAAAAGTTGGGAACACAATCCCACCTTAAACCCTGGAGCTTGTGGCAACTGTTAGCTGATAGGAAAGAGAGAGAGTTTTCCTTGAGAGTACAGCCCCTCATATGTCAACCACTCTCTACTGGAAGGCTACATCCTCAAATTATTTAGGCAGCACTAACTGGTCTGGTGAGTGAAATGGAGAAGAATTTGGGGAGGCAGATGAATATGATCAAGACACACTATATAAGACTCTAAAAGGAACTAATAAAAATGTAAAAATCACAACTACCTATAACATCACTTGAAGATGACTGACATTTTAGGTTGAAATTACTTATGTTTTTAGATAGGACCCTGCTAAGTAGATTAATTAAGTGACTTGAATAGCACATGGGAGTTAGTAACATATGCTTATCTATGGGAATCACAGATTCATAGTTTAGATCACATCTGCCCAATTGTTTATGTTCGACTTCACTGAGGTCTTAAAACCCTCAAATTACATCTGCCCAAGGCAAATTAACAATCTTCTTACAAAAAAATTGATTTTCCTCTAGTATTATTTACAGATAAATGTATGAGTTAGAAATGTATCAACACAACACACTTTGTTCATTTTCTTATCTTACTTTTGCTATTTCTTTAAGATAACCATAGTCCAGACCCATAATGCTTGCATCGCCTGCCTCCATCAACTCCTTGGAGCCAATCACCTGATACCCTAGTATGTACTCTGTTCTCTGCTAAATCATTTTACACATTACAATGAGTGATTTTCTAATAGAAATTCATCTACAAGATGAGTATAAATCAGTTTGTCTAAATTCTTCTAATAGCTCCCAATTTTTCATGAGTGACAAAAATATTTTTTTATGGTTTAAAGATCCTTTGTGGCTTTCTCTAAACCTATCTGTTCACTCACGGCATGCAAATGATTTCTGTCACTGACACTCTTTTGAGGTCTCCTGCTGCTGTATCACCTCCAACTGCCTGGTTCCTCTATAACAGAGAATCCTTTCTTCTCCTATTCACTTAACAGCATTGCAGATCTCAACTTGGTTGTCACTTTCAGCAGTATCCGTTACTATAAAATGTGATTTTTTCCTCTTTATGCTTTCCTTTCTTCTCAGGTTCTAAACCTTCTGTTTTGGAACTCAGGCTGAATGAGACCTCTATCTATACTGTGGAATGGGTAAAAAACTTGGCCAATTTAAAGCAATGGGAGTACTATGTATCTATCCTCATGTAATTCAAGATATCACTCAAATTCCATTTACAAAGATAAATGCTTTAAACTATTAGGAACAAATTTTAAATATACATATACTTAAAGATTTTGACAAAATTAAGCATTGCAGTATTTCCTCCCCAAACAAGTAAGCTCTTCAAGTCTAGTGACTGTGGAAAGTCTGTATTACCCTCTAATCCTCTCTGCACTGGAGTGCCACTGATGCACCACCGATTAATCCCGCTCAAACGCTGGGCCATTTCTGCAGCCTAACCGAAGAAAAATAGGAAATAAAACACAGGAATCAGTCACACAGTTTCTCACGAAAGTGCCCACTAACAGCTGTACTTCAGTTAAGCACATCTGCTTTTATTTGATAGATATCACACTCACTGCTGAATGCCATACTCAATAAGCCATTATCCAACATAGTGGTTCTCATTAATAGGATCTCACTATGAGCCACCCTGAGAAAAATATCATGAATGAATACATCCCCTTAACCACTCCTTCCTATTGAATAAGCTTCTGTATGATGATGAGATATGATTCATCAGTTGAGTTCAGGTTATAGACTGGTCACTGGAGGCAGAATAAAGGTAATTAATATGGGACTAGAGAAATGGCTCAGTCAGTAAAGTACTTGCTGTGCAATCTAGGACCCAGCACCAAAATATGAAACAATGTGTACAGCAGTTAAGTCCTAGCACTGGGAAAAGGGCAGGAGTATACCTAGCTACATCAACAAGCTCCAGGTCTAGTGAGAGACCATCTTAAACAATAGTGTGGAGAGTCACAGAGGAAGACCTGAGATATACAAACACATGGTGGTAGACATAATAAAATATTATAAGGGCCATTTTTTGAAACCATTTGCCAAACTCAACTTTGGCTTAAGGCTATTAGAGAATACATGGCAAGCTTTCTAATTAGCTAAAATGATTTAGAAGTCCCTAAGTATAGTTTGCTTTGAACTGGGTCATAAACACATTGACATCCAATCAATTGAATATATCCAAGTATTCCATAAAGAAGCACCATTCAGAGAATTAGAATAATTTCAAAGGATTATGTAGTTCCCAACACAAGAGTGTTTAACAACAAATGTTCAAACAATATGAGGACTGTGGTGATGTGGAATGTCTTTCTGCACACTGTGAATATACTTGATTACAATTTGTTAGTAAAGAGGTTATTCTGGCCTATGGCAAGGTAGCTTGGAGGCAGGCAGGAATCCAAGCATAGATAAAGGAGAGGGAGGGTGAAGCCACGGGATCCGGGTGGCCCAGCCCTCCAGGGAACAAGATGTAAAAGTACAGGTAAGCCACAAGCCACATGGTAATACAATAGATTAATAGAAATGGACTGAGTTAAGTTGTAAGAGTTAGCTGATAATGAGCCTGAGCAATAGGCCTCTGAATAATTATTTTATCAGCAGACGCAGGACCACCAGTGGTAGAACTTTGCCTGGTCCAAGAGGCTCTGACAGATTAGAAAACGTTAGGCTACCATGTGGGTTAACTAAATTTCAACTACTGAACTGTTCACGATCTTTCTTCTTTTATCAGCACTTAAAAGATGTTGCAGACACTCTTACTTTTACTGTAGGACATTCAACCATCTGAGCTTCGTCAAGACAGATTCTCCACCATTCCACTGCTACCAGGGGGCTGGGAATGGCCATATAGCGCTTCTGGTTCCTCAGGCGACGCCCATCCTCACTATTGCTATGTGGGATATCGACATAGTTTAGTTCTGAACGAAGGACATCATAGGTAATGATAACTATATCTTGTTCTGCCAAAAAATGGGGCTGTAAGAAGCCATCTTTCTTCACTCCTTGATATACCTGGGAAATAATCAGAATTAACAGTTATTATAGAAACCCCAGAGAAATATTCATTTATTTATATTCCTACTTAACTGGGCCCTTACTAAATTTGTATTTGGACACACATTTGTATTTGGACTACGGACAGATTGTAAATTGTCTAGAGAAACATTATGTTCTAATGTGGGAGCCAGTGACATAAAGAACATAAATGGAACTATCACAAAGCGATTGTGACAGCATTGGTGAAAAGACCCATTGTGTAACCGACAGTGAACTCAAAGGAGCTAATGTTTCCATTACTTTCTGAAGCAATGCTTAGGGTTCTTTCAAATAAAAAACAAAGGAAAGGATGTAGGCAGGTTGTTAGAAGAACTCAATAGGGGTGTGAGAATACAGTAGTATGGGAAAGTAGAGTGATCACAGCTATTATTCATGAAGTACCACTCCTGTTTCAGATATTGTGCAAAGCACTGTCTCCAAACTTCAACAGCAATACTGTTTTGCAACTCTTCTTCCACACAAAGGAAACAATGACCTGCTCAAAACTGAAGGAGCTAAGACTAAAAATCCCATCCATACATAATAGAGCTTCTTAGTGGCAAAACCATGCTTTATTTATTGTTACAGTCTCCATGTCCATGACAGTGGCCGACTATGGAAAATCTATAGTATTTGCATGGAGAAAGAAATATGGCCAACAATAACACCCAGTGACTGTGAGCCAGTACTTTACTAATTTCATCAACAGAGCAAGCCTTTGAGAGGCCGTTTACAGAATTCAGCATAGTTCCTAAAAATTGTTATATACCAAATAAATATCTGCTGAATGAGTATGTTTTTTTTATTTTACTAATGAGGTAACTAAGACTCCAGAAGAGAATTATGGACTTAAAGGTGACAAGTCAGAATGGGTATCTGTAACTATACTATGGTACCCCAGAACTGTACCTCTCTCTAAATCACAAATGCATGTACCAACTCATTTTCATCTTAATAATCAAGAATTTTTAAAAAGCCTTCCTATTAGCATATTCTCAACTGAATATGTTGAGAAATTCTGACATTCTGAAGTCAAAAAAGAATATAGTCTACTGTTGTCTTTTCTTTTCGATATTCTCTTCAAGCTCTGGTATAATTAGTATTAGTTCTTGCATGAATCCTAATCGGTCTTATAATAAAAACCCAGAGCCAAATATTGGGGTAAATGCTAAGATCAGAGAAGCAGAGAACAAGCCACTAGAGAAACTTCTCACCACTACTGAATACAGTCTGAAAGTAGAAGATCCTATCTCCACAAACCCTCAGACTGAATGCCTCGGAGTCTTCAGGTGAAAGGGAGCCAAACTCTTGCCTCCTCCCATCTGATATTCCTTTCTCCACCCAGCCATATCACTTTCTGTCTCCATTTTCCTAGTGCTGGGATTAAAGGCGTGTGGGCTTTCCAAGTAGTAGGAGCAGAAACATGGAATCCCAAGTGCTGGGATTAAAAGTGTGTGCCACCACTGCCTGGCTCTGTTTCTCTTTTGGACTGAATTAATCTGGCCTTGAACTCACAGAGATCCAGAAAGATCTCTGCCTCCCAAATGCTAGGATTAAATCATTACCTGACCTCTGTGGCTAACTCTGTGACTGACTCTGCTCTCTCATCCTCAGGAAATCTTTATTTGTTAGATTACAAACAATGTATCAACACAATTAGTATCATAACAAACAACTTTAGGAATACACAAACAAACGTGATGATCATGATGTAGTTCAGTGCTAGAGTGCTTGCCTAACATGTAAGATCTTGGGTTCAATCTATTGGGGAAAAAAGTATAAAAGCATTAAAAAAGAACTTTGGAAAAATAAAAGCATTTAGAAAAGAAAGACAATACATAATCAAAATTTCTGGCTGTGGTTCATATGCCTGTAATACTAACATTTGGGAGGTAGAGGCAGGATGATCCAAGTTCAAAATCGAAGCTAGCCTGGGCTATGTAAACCCTGCCCCAACCATTCCTCCAAGTAAATAAAATAACAAACAATAATAAAAATAAATGAAAAAAAGAAGATAATCCATAATGAAAACTCATGAAGAAGCTCAAGTTTACATATCTCTGTCCCTCTTTAGCTCCAGCCTTACCAAAACTCGAAGAGACGATGATCTCACGTGCCGATTGATTTCATCCACCCACTGATGGCAAATGGAACTTGGGGAGATGATCAGAGTTGCTCTTGTTGACACTGGCTCCATTGCAACAAGGCAGTGGGGGCAGTAAAAAGGCTTAATCTTAAGATTCTTCTCCTCGTAATTCACACACTTTGCATGCTGCCACAGGTGACACTTCAGACACTGAACTCTAGGCTTTCGGCCGATCTGGTCAAATTCCCCACATATGCACTCAAAGCGGTAATCTGAGGTTTCATAGGGACTCTCAGTGTTAGGATGTGCTAACTCATCAGAAGCTGGCTCTGGGGACTCAGCAAGGTCTGCTTCTTGGTTTCTCTTGTCCTCAGAGGCAGGTGTACTTCCTAACACATTAGCATCAATCCTTACAGAGTCACCAACAGCTGGAGAGTCACTTTGGGAATCTGGACTGCTATGCTGTCTCTTTTCCTCCTTAGTGAATAATACAGGTTTTTTCTTCAATTTACGATGGTTTTTTCTGGTCTTACAGTAATAATAATAAGGATCATCATCATCATCATCAGAAGTGTTTGATGGCAGGTATTCAGAATCTGTGTCCTTGTTCACTGATTTCTTTAATTCTTTCTGAATTTTCCTTGGACTCCCCACTACCTATAAAAAAGAATTAATTAACGTGTCAATAAAGTTATAGCTCTGAAATTAACTGTAAATTTATGTTTTTGCTTTAAAAACAAATTCAACAGTATCTTTTCCCAAGGAGACTTGTTCCTGACAAACACATTCTTATTTACCCTCTAAAAGACCTCTGAGGCTCTACCTCATCCCTGTACAGTTTAGTTTTGTGATACAGATCAGAAAGATAAAGGGAGAATAACCCTCTGTTTCACAAAAAGGTGAAAGTTAATCTACTAGTATGGCATCAGTAAACAAACTCCTATCTTTGCCCTTTCTATGAGTCTCTTGCCATTAGGGTTTGGATGTCAGCTCGGGGCCAGGCATTGTCTTAGATGCTAGGGTATAAAAAGTACATTTACTATCTGGTCTCAACAGCCCTCTGGATAGTAAAAAGCAATATAAAAAGCTATACAAGTACCTACAAAGGGCACATAATATAATACAGCTGGGTCTGACAAACAGGTAGGTGATGGGAATGGTTCCCTGAAAAAGCTGTCAGAGCTAAGGCAAATGGAAGATCCAGCATATTACTACAGAAACAATGGCACTGACTAGAGACTTATCCTCATACACAGTTCACTGCAGTTTTTACAGTCACTGCAGTCTGTTACTTGAGCACAAGCTGGACACTCCCTATTTTAAGAAATGAAGTGTGTAGTGTGTGTTTCCCACATTTCTCTGGGGTTCAATGGCAAATGAAATAAAGTTACTACTTCTGTGACATTTGTATTCTGAAAGTAGAAAACATATGTCACTGTCATGATTTTCCTGACTTGTTTTTGATTTTTGTCTGAAAACTTTAGTGTCAAAGTAGGATCTATCCATTTATTCTGTATGGCAAGAGGTAAGGTAAGTGGATTTTTGGTCATTCAGTGGGTTACGGATGTTTGTTTTCATTTATGGAGGTTGGCTACAAGTTGTTATTGTTAATGGTCAAAACTAATGAAACTAAATAAAGGTTAGATTCAGGGATCTCTTTCTGAAGAGAGAAAGGGGGGCAGGGATATAGTACAGAAATGAGGGGACAAAGGGTAGATAGACGTTGAGTCTACTTTTAAGTAACCACTTGTCTCAAATATTTTTCATTGATATGGACTTTTGTACATCAATACAAATCTAAAGTTATTTTTGTTATACAGTACATATGTTACTATTCTTGCTTAAGGTATTACACCTACATAGCTCATTTAAAATTATATAGTTTTGGTCCATGAAAGCTACTTATGATAATAAAAAATACAAGTTAATAATCAGTCATCTAATTATCAAACTTATAGTCATGTTAGGTATGTTTTCAGTCATCCAGCGATATATTTTAGATAGATGATCTTCAAACACTTCAGAGATTTACAGAATATGGCACTTAAGTGTTTTAATAACCTAAGGATTTTCCTAACAGTAAGATGTCTACTTCTGGCAGTACCAATTTACTTAAAAAAATGATGGGCATCTGAGAACCTCCATATGGAGCTTGCTTTTCTTGTGGCAAAAGCTAGCCATTTTGGCAAGAAACTGCCCTTGCCTTGACTGACAGTATGCTGGCCAAACACGACAAGCAAGACTCAAAAGAAAGCAACTGCCAACCTTTGCCAAGACAAGGTAGGACAGTTCTTCAAAATCACTGCTTCACTGAAAAGACAGATACTTCAGGCCCTTAGGATGGAGATGAATGCTCCAACATTACAGAGGAACCTTGGGTGACTGTGCAGGCAGCCAGATACCTGTCCTTTCTAAGTTTTGGAAGGTGTTTCCTCTACACTTTGTTTATTCAGGTAATATTATATCCTTCTGAAATCTCTGATGGAGACTGAAGACTAGATAAAGTTTTATAGTTTTCCTTGTTACCAAATTCAGAAAAGAACCTTGCATAAGAGATGTAAAGTTTACAAGGTTGAGACACATAAAGCTTAAATTGTTCATCTAAGAAAATGTTTTGAGATCTAAAAACAAAGTTTTAAGTTTACAATATAAGTTATGATAAAAATAATTTAGGTATAAAACTTTGGACTCATCAAGAGAGGAGAAGGGAATATTTTCTCTACATTTGCCAATTTCAAATGTACTGGACATTGTTAATGTAATTCTTACCTGATAATTTTATTATTATATATAGTTTTACTGTGTAAGAGTTAAAACCTTCCTTTTTTATTTAGACAAAAAGGGGGAAATGTAGAATACTCCTTTACACCATGTGAAGATGTGTCACTGTGATTGGCTTAATAAAAAGCTTAGTGGCCAATAGCTAGGCAGGAGGTATAGGCGGGACTTCTGGACACAGAGAACTCTGGGAAGATGAGAGGAGTCATTAGCCAGACGAAGAGAACAGACAGGCAAGAGAGAGGTAAAAGCCATGAGTCATGTGGCAACACCTAGATGAATAGAAATGGCTTAAGTTATAAAAGCTGGGGCGGGGGAGCCTAAGTTATAGGCAGAGCTTTCATAATTAATAAGTCTGTGCCATTTTTTTGTGAGCTGGTATTCCCCCCCCCCAAAAAAAATCTGTTTATAAGTATATATACTTAATAAATGCTGTTACCTGCTTCTTTGTTTTATCACATATATCTTCTTTGTAATTTTTCCCCAGTGTAAAAGTCCCAGAGAAACCATGGCCTTTGATCTGTTTCACAAGCCCTTCAAAGATTAAACATTTTAGCATCCGCTTCAAAAGACTCCTGTTCCGCTGAACATCATATCGGTATATGGAGCTGACGTACTTATAGATGGAAAGAATAGAAACTCCTTTTTTCCCATTCATTTCTTTTACAGCTGTTAGGATCATCACACGTGTAGCTAAATGTACAAGGAAATAGACAAAAGGATATGCTAATTACTTAAAATGACTAAAATGAAATGAAATTCAATAGCAATCTGCATTAAGGACTGAGTTAAAAAATAATACAAGACTCTTTATATAAAGTAAAATCTCCTAAATTTCCTAATATATGCCATGCTATCATTGCTGAGAAAAATTTATCTCTTACTAGAGAAATATAAGCAAAACTGCAGCCTTGATATTGGGGCGGAGTGGGGGGGCTTGGTCCTGCCTCAACTGGATATGCCAGACTGTATTGACTCTCGCTGGAGTCCTTACCCTTTCTGAGGAGTAGACGGGAGAGTGAGGTGGGGGAAGCTGGGGGGTGACTGGGAAGAGGGGAGGGAAGAAGGGGAACAGTGGTTGGTAGGTAAACAAAACAAACTCTTCAATAAAAAATAATATTTAAAAAAAGAAAATAAGCAAAGCTAAAGAAATTTAAGTTTAGTAGACTGAACTAGTAGTATTGGGACCAACTCTTTATTTTTGCTAATGTAACTTGTAACCATGCTCCTATGTTAAATATGAACAACTGAAAAAACAAACTAGGTCACGATGATTAAACCTTTCTAAGGACAGTATAAACTGCAGTAAAAATCACATTAAGAAGCTACCTGAAGAAACCATACTTACGGGGACAGTGGACTTTTTCTTTTGGTTCATATTCTGTATCCTGGATTTCTCTGTTTTTTACTTTTCCTCTGGGACAATGAGATGGAATGAAATAATTCACCACTTTCCCCTGAAAAACATGACATGTGGTAGTTGAAATATTTGGTATTCAATCTGAGTTATTATTCCTGACCCTTCTTCTACTGAAGAAATGGAAAACAGTCATATACAACTGTAAAAGGAAATAACTAAATGTCATTTGTTTTTATTGTGGAGCTTGCAATTAGCCATCATTTTTAAATGTGTGCACATGTACCACATGCATGTAGTGTCCACAAAGGCCAGAAGAGGGAGGGGCACCACCTGGAGCTACATACAGCTGTAGATAGTTGCTCAGTTGGTGGGTGCTGGAAATCCAACCTGCGTCCCTCTAGAAAAGCAGCCAGACCTCAGAGCTCCTAACTGCTGAAGTCATCTCTCCAGACCACCCCCATCATATATTTAAAGTCATAAAAATGTATTTATATATGTATACATATGTTTATCCATTTCTATTTACTATTGAAATCTCTAAGGTTTATTTTGCATACATGGATTTTCCAACAGATTACATACATGCTAAGATTGTGGGCCTGTGGTTCCAGTAGGCTGTTATTAGTTCTACCTTTGATTAATGGGCTAAAGTCAGCAGCGCTTAATGTGCTGGTTTCAGGTTTCACCACTGGGAGATACAGGAAGTTATTTTTTTGTAAACTCTAAAATTCATATATTGATGTAAAATCTATTCTAACAAACTATTACTACTAAGTTATCTGACAATCAGTAAGTACCACTTATCAGAATCTGAGGTTTGTAATTAAGTAGACAGTTTTTAAAATATTCAGTGACCTTATAGTATTGACAAGATATTTGAAGCACTAGTAGAATGTACTGTAAAGGAATGCTCTGCTAACTAGGTGAGAGACTAGTAACTTACTACATATCCTGTTATTAAATGGTCTAAATCACTCAAGAAAAACTTGATGGGTAATCAATGTCCATTCTCTGTTGTCATTTGAAAGTAATCAAGAGTGAACACAAGCCAATGCACAGAAGGGGTTGACTTGATGGCCAAGCAAATGGTCAATGTTCATTGTAAGGTCTCTCAACATCCCATGTTCCCATCCTCTGCAGTGCTGCAGTATTTTTTTGTACCTCAGGAAGAGTGAGACCATCTTGTTTAACATCTTGTCGAGTATGTGTCAGAATCAGAGCCAGAACCTCCACTGTCTTTCCGAGACCCATCTCATCTGCTAAGATTCCACCAAGCAACTGTGGTCCAGCATGTGGGAAATCACGAATGATGCTAAGAGAAAATATAATCCAAAAATTTAAATAAAACTTATACGGTTCTTCATTAGTATTCCCAAAGAAAATAAAGAAATGCATAAAACTTTATGGAAACGTCATTTAGGAGAAAACAATTCAAATTTACAAATCATAGGTAATAAAAATGAAATAATAATGAAGCAGACAACTATGTCTGTAGAAACAAGAATGGTGCCAGTACATAATCAACATTATCTTTTCTATAATTAAAGAGAAATGTTATGCTAGCTAACATGGCCACCAAGCAAACACAAAAGGAGAGAACAGACTCCTCCTGCAAGTTGCCTTCTTCCTTCACAGGCATGCCATGGCACCTCTCCTTCCCTGGCCAGAGAATAAATAAATATAATGTAATTTTATAACATTTTAGAAGGAAGCCTTATTTTTCTCTTCATGGTCTTTAAGAACCTGTGACTGAAAAATAGAAAAGACAATATATATTGATTTATTAATTATGATTAAAGAATCATATTTCTTTAATCTAACTGATAAATTTAATAAAAAAAAGTTAGCCTTTTATAAACCAGATAGCAGTAAGACCTAAGATATAAATCTCCTCCTTTATTCTTTCACTCTTCTGAGATAGGGTTTCACTATATATATAAAACCTGGGCTAGCTGCCCTACAACTCAAAAATTTTTGCCTGCCCATGGCTCCCCAGATGTGAGGATTAAAGCACATGCCTCACCACATCCAGCCATCTTTGTCAGTCTTAATAACTCAGCAGCTTCTGCCTATCATGATAAATCCACTCACTGAAACACAACAAGTGCTTCTGTTTCTGAGTCTATCCTAGCTATTGGAATTTAGCATTCCTCAAGACCATGAACATGTATACATTTTACATGTGTGCATACATGCACACGCGTGCACACGTGTGCACACACGCACACACATACAGGATATATTTTAAAAATCAAGCATATAAGATTTTGCCTTACCAGCCTGTGTACGGATTATAGTAGAGTTTCAAACCATCAGGTGTAACAATTTCTCGCCACAAGAAGTGCAGGGAGTTGTCTAAAGAAGAGCATAACCACATAAGAGTTTTTGTTTTATTTTATTTTCCTATCACATAATGATACTAAAATAAAACAAACAGAACAGTGAGGGTTACTGACTCAAGTGACCCATGTTCTTGAGAAAGCTCACTCAAGAAAAGCCACATATTTGCCTCTCACTTTTACCCATGGCTCTCTCTCTTTTAAAAACAGTATTTTATAATTTTTATTTTATGTGCACTGATGTTTGGTCTGCATGTATGTATGTGTGAGGGTGTCAGGTCCCCTGGAACTGAAGTTAGAGACAGTTGTGACCTGCCATGTGGATGCTGGCAATCTCTAGAAAAGCAGTCAGTTCTTAAGTGCTAAGCCATCTCTCCAGCCCCCTCAGTTCCCTTTACTCTGGTACAGATCCACAGAAGAATAACATAGAATCCATAGAATAACACCTATCACTGAGGAACAGGGCACAACAAACTGCTGAGGGTCAACAGGAAAAATAATCATACAGCACCAACTCAACTCGATAGGGTTACCTTTAACAAAGCACCCAAGAAGCGGGCAACTTCTTCTTCCTGAAATAGACTATTTTCTTATACAATACGTTGATTAAGACTGCCCTCTCCAAACTCCTAGCAGCTCCTTCCCACCCACCCAGATCTACACCCTCTTTCTCTCATTAGAATACAAACATCTAAACTGAACATAATGCAGATAAAACAAACAGAAGGAAAAAGAAAAAGTACAGTAAGCATATTTAGACACAGACACACAGCACTTTGCACCAACAGAAATTCCATAGAAGCATAAAACTAGAAACCCGGGGGTGGGGGAACTGGGACAAAGCAGCTTTATATGCATTATGACACAGAGAACCTCCATACATGCCACTGTTTTACTCTGTGTTAATCACTCAAAGCTAGGCATAGGCCCACCATAAAGAGTGGTTTTGTACCTAGTGAGACTCTGCTAGAGAAAACTATTTTTCACTTGCCCAACTGGACAAAGATTTTGGGTTAGGGAAGCCTGTGGTGATATATTGTACATTTAATAAAAATATCCTGAAAAATCAGAGGATAGAGCCATGCACAGAGCCAAGTTAAGAAGGTCAAGGAGTGGTAACCCGGCCTTTAATCCCAGCACTCAGCAGGCTCTCTGGATCTCTGTGAGTTCAAAGCCAAACACAGCTGGGCATTGGTGGTGCATACCTTTAACCCTAGACCTGGAAAGTTGAACCAGGAAGTGAGATCTCTGGGTGGAGACAGAAGAGGGAGGAGCTCAGCTTGCCTGTGAGCCTTTGGGACTCAGAAGCACTCAGTCTGTGGAATCCTGGAGACAGGACCTCTACCCTTTTAAGCCTGAGAGTTGGCCTGGTGAGAAGTGACTGTGGTTTGTTTCTGTCTCTCTGATATTTCAGTTGTTCCCCCAATATCTGGCTCCGAGTTTTTATTATAAGACAAAACAGAATTTGTGTAATAGGAGCCCAACTAACTCAATTGGTAGAGCATGTCATGAGGTTCAAGCCCAGTGCTGGGTGGCTTATCATTCAGCAGGGCTGTGGTGGTTCAGGCCAGTAGCATTTGCTACAGGAGGTAGAAGTAGGAGGACCACAGGCAACTTTAAAATAATTCAAAATAACTTGGCTCCAACACTTAACTGTAGCTCATATGGACTAGAGAGTGAAAAGAAAGGCTCATTTCACTTAGGAAAAAGAAAGCTCAAACTCTAATATTTAAGAATTACATCTATCGCAACCTTCTCTGGTCTTTCTCTTTAATTTTTTAATTTACCAAATAGAAAGTCAGTCTCTATCCACCAATGAATAAAATTAATTTATAAGAAAGCAGAGATAACATAGGAAAAGATACAGTGTTTATTTAAAAAAAATGCTATTCAGGGAAAATCACACAGGGCAGAGGAATTGTTAAGTATCACATGGGGATTTAATTCAGAAATCTAAGTCTACTGACTAACAAAACAAAACAAATCAACAAGACACACTTCAAAAATGTTACATAAAAGGAAATAAAATCCTTGCTCAAATGTGTGCGCGTGTGTGTGTAAATGATTCATTTTACAGGCCAAGCTATGGTGGCAAAGGCTGCCTCTTGAAGGATTAGAACCATAACTGACTGGGCCATAATCAAATGTCTTAAGGCAGTGTAATTTTCTGTACCAGTACAATACAAAATAGTCACATACATAACCTTTAATTGGCAGTTTTATTATAAATAAAAAACAAGTGAAATAATTTTAAGAGTATACTTTACCCTAATACTAAAATATTGTTTAATATGTTAACCAATATGAAAATTAAAGGGTTTGACATTGTTTCCTTTTTATCACACTATATGAAATCCAGTGTGTATTTTAAACTCAATTTATAAAGTGATACTTAACTCTCAAGATCCATATGGAGCTGGTGCTTACTTTGGCATAGGTCTCGTTCTGTTAAATGGTGTTATGACAGAGATCTGATATGTTCTCCAATGGCTCATGTATTGAGCACATTGTTGCCACTGAAGCAATGCCTGGAGGTGGGGGGCCTAGGGAAAGTGACTGGGTATGAAGGTGTTGACTTTATGAAGTACTAGTTTATTAGTAGTTTCATTAATTTGAAGGATTACTAGGAAACTTTGGGGATAAGACCTAGTTAAAGACAGTCCATCAGTCTTTACTGGGACTGCCCTTGGGGAATGTATCTGGTCTCTGTCCTTTTGTAACACGTTCTTTGCTTCCAGGTTACAAAGAGATGAAGAGCTCTTCTGCCATGTGTCACTGGAATGGTCCAAACACTGTGAACATACTATGCACAATGACTAAGACTGTACTGAATAAATCTATAAATTACTTTTAGTACAAAAAAGTCATACAGGATTTTCACAACCGCAGTGTGTTATTGTGCACTTATTTCATACCATTACAACTCTATAATTATATAATCAAGAACTGATATGTAAGTATCAAGTTTTCCTTTCCAAGCACTGGCAACTCAGGTATACTTTACCATAGCTGGCTAAAATTCTTATAATTAAATAAAATTCTAGATGTACATGAAAGCATTCCTCTCCGAAACAAGGTATTTTCTTCCCTGTAAATATCGAATCTCTCCTCAGGTCCAGAGCAATCAGGCTAGTACTGAAACCTCTCAACCCATTGTGGAGGGCTGACAAAAACTGGATATGGATTTTTTTAATGCATCAAGCTTAACCTTTAATTTTATAACATTTTGTTGTGTAAATTATACCTCTCTGCAATTAGGTCTCCAAAGGAAATTATTTCATTTTTGAGAGAAAGTAATATAACCTTTATGGGCCTATACAAAACTAACAATTTCCCAAACAAATACTTGAGAAGAAAAGACAAATGAGAGATGGGCAGTGGCATACAGAGTATGAAGCTTGACCAAGAGCATCCCACTTCAGAGTTGGATGTGTTTCAGGGCAGGGTGAGAGAATGCAAAAGAATATGAATGTCATAGGAAATAGTGACGAGGGAAGTAACTTTGGAAGAAGATAAACTTACTGATATTTGAAAGAATCAGAAGTAAAAAATAATATTGCCTATCAGTTGATACCATCTAAAGTTAAAACTTAAAGAAAATTAGGTTGCTCTAATACTCTGGAGAAATAAGTAATATCATCTGTCGCCAACTGCGTAGTAAATCTATACAGGAAGAATCAGAACTAGTTAACTCATTTTACAGAAATCATGTAAAAATCTCAAAATTTGTCTACTCGTTTAAAAACAGTGCTGGGCATGGTGGTGTGCACGCCCACTGTTCAGGACACAGAAACATGAGTTCTAATTAGTTTAGGGAGCCTGATTTACACAGTGAGTTCTAGGACAGCCAGGGGCTATACAAAGACAAACAAAAACATTACTAAAGCACCCTCTAGTAAATCTCTCGGTTCTATTTATTTTGTGGGGCAATCAAAAAATATAAACTAGGAAAATAGGTCACATTTGCAAATCTGCTCTGTTGCTAACACTTATTGTCAAGTGGGGAAGTTTCTTACACATGACTAATCAAGTTCTAAAAGCAATAAAGCAATCCTCTGTTGACAAGTCATGTTATCTATCTATTTATTTATTTTTAGATAGCATGGTACACAGCCCAGAATGGCTGGCCTGGGATGACTTTCCTCATCTCCCTACTATTACTTCCCAAAATGAAATTACACACAGAGACCATAATTTAAACTTATTTCTTACTTTTAAATCTTTCCCATTAAGGCTGAAGGAAAGACAAGTTTAAATTTATATAAATCAGAAGAGCCACATGTTTTCCTAGGTTTCTGTTTTGAAAGACTTCTTAGAAAGCTATTCTTTTCAGTATGATCACTTGCCATCACCCCAGCACATCCCCCACCATTGGCCTCCAATCGATGAGCCCTTCTTTAAGCATCTGATACTTGCCACCAGCAGGAACGCTTCTGAAATGCTCTTGTCGGAGCATCCAGTTGACTGCCTCTCTCTGGTACGGTCTCAGTACTGGGATCAATGCAGGATGCTGGACATCCACTTGGACTGACTGCGTTTCTTGCTGGTGTGTTTGCTTCACAAAGTGATAGAGCTCATCAATGTCCTGACTCTCTGGTTCACTCTCTGAATCTTCCTCATCTTCTTCTAGCACATCTGTATATCCAACAAAGGTACTCAAAAAGGATCCTCATTGTAAGCCACAAGCAATCTTTTTCTATTTAAAACCTTCCCCTCCCACTCTGTGTTTTACACATTTCACAATACTCTCTGGATTGCAGTCTCACATCCAAAATCCTCATGTCTCAGTTTTCTAGGGGCTGTGCTAAAAGGCCTTGTACCTATTATTCCTAATTGAAAGAAACTCCAAGCATCCATATTCATTCATCTCCACGATCCAGGTCTGTGTGTTCTGTAACTAGAAATCCCTTCCCCCAAAGTATCTACCTAAGCCTTATTTAAAACAGCTCAGATGCTGCATGGTATCAATGCTCTCCTTAGGGTCATGTGCCATGCTATGCTTTGGCTATAACTATGTGTTGCAATCTATTTGCTTTCTCAATCTCCTTTGTGTACTTGTCACAGCTCCTCACAGAAACTGACATGTTCTGTTCTCATAAGTATTTAGTAACTAAGAAGAACTGAGTACATATTTCACCTGTGATTTATAAATTAACTTATTTCACTTTTACATTTTAACATAAAAAATTCTTATATTTTTATGCTCATTAAAACAGAGATTCTTATTAATAATTTCTGGCTAAGATGAAAGAGCAGACCTTGGGTAGCAGCAGCAGCTAGGGAAGAAATATGCTGAAACTATTAATGTGTTAAGCTGTCACATTTCACTGCCTGAACACAACTGACACAGCTGCCCAGTAGAAGACTCACACTACAACTTGAAAAAATAAAAACCTTAAACACATTTGCATTATTCCTCAATGTGAAGAAATGAACCATTTTATTTCCAAACTATTCTCAAAGAGCACATGGCAAAAATACATACTTTTACAGAACTACCTAATATGTTCAATTACAAAGAATGTAATGAATAATCTATAAATTACTTTCAATAGAAAATATAGGGTTTTTATAACTACAGTGTTTAATTATGAATTTGTTTCATATCATTACCACAAAATAATGTAATCAAGTATTGATATTTAAGCTTAAAGTTTTCCTTCCTGAACACTGGCAGTTTAGGCATGTTCCACAATAGCTGGCTAAAATTCTTATAACTAAAAAAATTCTAGATGTGTACGATAGCACTTTTAATTGAAACATAATATTTTCTTCCCTTTAACTCTCTAACTTGCAAGATAACTTACTATTATCAGTTTTGTGAAGTTTTGAAAGAACAAGCTAAGACCTCAATTTACCCACTATGTTAAAAAACATGAATAGATTTTATAGCGCTGAGGCTACAGCTCAGAAGTACAGCACTTGCCTAACATGTGCGCAGTTCTAGGCTTGACATATAATCCATAAGGGAAATAAAAGAATACAAAGGAAAGGAATAGAGAGAGAATATCCTAAAAACTGCACTGAAATACTAGACACAGTAAGTTCACCAAGCTCTTTCTCCAGCATCGTAGCTGGGTGCACCGCAGACGGTCCCATGTCTACCAGTGGCAGACAGTATTGGACCAGCAGTCCTTTCTGTGTCTGTTTCTCTATACCAGGTTATTTTCTCATATCACAGGCCCTTAGCTGCAGTAGGCAGATTAAAGTTCAGCAAAAATCTCTGGCTATTATAGAATTTTGCAGAAAGAGATGGAGGGAAGGAGGGGCAACAGGAGGGAGGAAGGGAAAAATCCAACCAGTTTAGATGTGTTTTGACTACCTTTTGACTTTGTATATTGATTTTGGAAATATTTCTTGAATGCCAGGACAATACTAAGGCAATCCAGTGAAAAAACAATCAGTGAGGGCATTCCACATAAGATTTTGAAGTACAGTACTGTATGAAGATCATTTAAGTTTCTTCATTAAGGGAAAACTGACAACCCCAAATGCAATTTTAAAGTTTACTTTAATAATTACCTGAAATAATAAAATGATGTAACTTTTCCATCACTCTCTTCATGAGCTGATTGAACTTTTTCATTCTTGAACTTGCATCACTCATAAAGTCTAGTCTTGTTAAGCCAGCTTCCAAGATATAAATTCCAACCTAAAGAGAATTAAAGTTTTACTAGAAACATATCATTCTCATTCCTCATAAGGACACACAAAAACCTTTTCAGAGTCACTATTTCTAAAGAAAAACACTTTGAGAATCTCTTTTAAATGTATACGGGTGTTTTGTCTGCACCGATGTTTATGTACCACGTCTGCAGTACCTGTGGAGGCCAAGAGAAGAAAGTGAATCAATGGGGACAGAAGTTACAGAGAGCTGTTAGCTGACATGCAGGTGCTAAGAACCAGGCAGGGTCCTCTGCAAGAGCAGCTGGTGCTCAACCACTGAACCACTTCTCCAGTAC
The DNA here is from genome assembly GCA_033318265.1 of Phyllotis vaccarum. Taxonomy (NCBI): domain Eukaryota; kingdom Metazoa; phylum Chordata; class Mammalia; order Rodentia; family Cricetidae; genus Phyllotis; species Phyllotis vaccarum. Next base: position 106,536,668 of record JARWLC010000006.1, on the reverse strand, counting down.
CCAGATTCACCATTTTTTAAGGCTTTAACAATGTTTGTTCCACAGGCACAGGATATTTTCAATTTCATAAATTCACTCTTCATATGTCTATGATGCATTATTTACTAGAAAAATGAAAACAAATAGACTTCCTTGATTGGGACTGAACACAGGAGAATGTTATTAAAACCTCAATTCTACCCACCATGCCACTATTTCTAAATATAATGAGAATCTGAATAATCAGTGAAGATCATTACAAGGAAGCATTTCTTAGAGTTAAACACACATGCTCACTCTTTTTGTTGTTAAGTTTGGGAATCCTTATCACCAAATTAAATATGAAATAAAAGATAGAAGAAAACAGACATTGACTATTATCAAATGAAGCAATGCAGCTGTTGAATCTTAAGTGCTGAAATATTCAGATCTGAGCATAGGCAATGATACTTAGGAATAAAGAAATTTAGGAAATATAACTTTTGTTTAGATTCAAATGTTTTCATTTTTAAAATGGAAAGTCCATAGGAGGCAGCCAAAATAGTTTAATTTTTAAGATTTCTAAGAGCAGACAATTTACTTTCTTCATTTCTCCAGCTATCCTGGGGCCAAACTCCCTAATGACTGAAATCCTTCATGGTTTCTTTCTTTTTTTTTTTTTTTTCTGAAATATAAGAATATTACACAGTAACAATAAAGTTACATTGTAGGAAATTATGCATTTGCCTTTTGTTAACCTGGAGACGGCTTACTGTAATAATAATAAACATTTAATCTTTTATAAAAGTCAAGGTCAGGAAAAATGGAGGGGATTAAGATTTGATTTTTAAGTATAAAATACTGACACACCAGCCATGAATTCCTACAGTTTTTCTATCACTCAACAAAATACTGGTCCTCAAAATCAGCAGACAGGAAACTGCATGTTTATGAGTTTCATTGTCCAGGGTAAGTTAACTGCTATATAATGCTTCCAAGCATTCTCTATTCTTAAGGTTATTCTGAAATAAGTCGTAAGTCAATGGCCATTTCACCCTGAACACACCAGACCTCTCCAGAAATAATAATTAGACCTACTGATGTGATTGCTTTAAAGAAATGTGTAGGAAAAACATTCAGTGACACAAAGATGAAGCAACATCTTAGAATTTCTCTTTGGCCTTTAGCATAGGCATATTATCTTTTTACAAAGTACAACTACTTACATTATTTCACTTGACTTTCTAAAAAGTCTATCATGAAAGAATGGGTACTGTTTACAGTTCATATAGGAAAAAGTTGATATTAGACAATGAGTGAATTGCACACTTACACACAACTTACTAAATGCACATCTTGAAATGAACTGCAAATTTACTGATAATGTTAGGTACTGGGCACTTTATAGGCAGTGAAGATAAAGACCTCAGTTTAGAAGCAGGAATGATCCAAAATGAAAACGCAGTTCAAGCAGCCCTAAATAAATAAATAAATAAAAGAAAAAACCCCAAAATATGTACTAGAGATTTATTCTGGGTCAGGGGTTGTAGCATCATGCCTGTGGCTTAAGAGAAGTTCTCCATGCATGAGACTGTTTCTGAACAGGCTACCAGAGAATGACATATAGTTAGTAAAGAAGGCGAAGAAAATAATCTAGGCAGAGGGAACTGAGAAAAGCACAGACAGCATGTTTGGGGAACAAATTAATTTGGAATTTCAGGAGAAAGACAAAAAAGCACAGGGACAAAAGGTAAGGTTCAGTGACACATGCCAGAAAGTTGTACATCAGAATAGAAAGGCTATACTGGATGGAGTTGTACAACAATTCATATCATTCCATTTCTAACAATGTGGACAAGGATTTGAAAATACACGGTATTAGAATGCAAGATGGTGATGAGGACCAAACTAAGTAATTGATCAGACAGGCAGGAAGGAAAACTCAGGGAATCCCCTTAGAAAAGTCCTAGCTAGAAATGACTGGCAGGGAGGCACAGTCTTACAGATATTTAAAGCCCCATAAAAAGTATTCTTTGAAATAATGAGAAGCTTATTGCGGGGTCTTGAGACTTCCTAAGTTAAGTTCAATGCAGAACCTTGAGACACCATAGAAATTAAGTACCTTGATGGTATGGTTCCCTTCTGGTCTCTGATAAAGTCTTATTCCTCTTTTCTTCTGCAGCCAAGCCAAATCCTGTAACATGTCACTACTGAAGGATGATTCCACTCGAAGACCTTTGCCACAAACATCAGCCAGCTCTTTGTGTACACTTTCTTGTTTCTGTGCATCTTTACATTCTGAATGGACATAGATCAGGAACTGATCACTTGACTCTGAACTCATCAATGTAAAACTCCTTTCAGAAAAATGTTCAACTAAACTCTCTTCATGAAGAAGCTGAAGAGAAAAATCTCCTAGAAGTGCTTTCCAAGAATGATCGGTATGATAGGGAGAAATCGTAACATTGAACTTCACAGACAAAGGGGTCTCTTTTTCAGTGGATTCTAAAGTGCTCACAGCCTCTGAACGCCTCTTCTTATCTCTGTGACCTGCATCTTCGGGAGGGTCATCATCTATGATGATGCAATCAGAAGAAGAGTCTGCACCCAAGAGGGGCTGCTCCTCAATAGCCAAGGTGAGGGGCTCATTCCTCAGGTCTTCATGCATATTCCAATGAAGCTGCTGCCGCCTTTCCTCATCCACCTTTACTGGAGGAGCACGTTTCCTTCGGCTGCTCATCTTCACACTTTCTAAATGACAAATAGAACAGCAGACATAAGGTGGGATAGAGAGACTGGAAAACAATGGCAACACAGGAAAAGAATACCCCATACACTAGAGTCTGGTTAATGCTTCTGACTTGTTGCAAATCCAAACACCAGCACAATTAACAAGATATATCTGCATGAAGTTACCAACATAGAGATAATGTAGCTTTTATGAAGAAATATTTTCAAACAAACACATTGACACTGCCATATTCATGCTTACAGTCCAAATGTGCATGATCTTGAGTAGGGTCTCATTCTTTTTCAGGAATCTCACAAACAAGTAAATATCATTGTCTGAATCCTAATCTAGCTCTTAACTTAATGATAACTCTGTGATATCAAACACATTCTTAGCAGCCCTTACAACATGAAACCAGTTATATACTGTGAAATCTTCAGAAAGATACAAAAAAAAGGGCAAAGTTTTACAATGACTTAAGTCAAATGAGAGCTGTTATGATTTGGCTGTAAAAGCTTTCTACAGGCTTGTGTTAGAAAGCTGTTTGGGGAGGTTCTAGAAACTTTAGAGGGGGCCTTTGTGAGTGGGGAGTGAAATGCTGGTTGCTGAGCATAGAGGACCAGATCCATTTCCTGTCCTGTCTATTTTCTTACCTATCCAAATGTCAGCAAGCAAGCTCATCACCCTGCAGCCACTGAGCCACATTCTCACCTTCACTGTGTCTTCCCCATCATGGTGGACTGTTCCCTCAACTCCCAGTAGTTTTTTTTTTTTTTTTTCTTCTTTGGTATTTGGTTACCTCACGGAGAAAACAGGTAAGGAACCTATTAACCATGACCTCATGTATCAAATAGGTTGCAATATCAAATAGACTGTTATTCAGTCAAGAGACCATCGACGGCACAAAAGAAAACAAATTATAAAACTACACTTGATGGGTGAAAACTAGGAAAACGAACCTCTCATAAAGCCAGAAAGAAAAGCTTGTCTCAAGTGTTAGTCGTATTTAAACTCACACCAAGGCCCAATAATTCCAGTGTGCTTTACAAAACCAAATCGTTAAACTATGATCGACCCTTATATAGTATAAGAATCATTAGAAATCTTTTTCAGCGAGAAAAAAAGATGGGAGGAAAAACCCCACACAATGTTTTTATGAATTAACAGATAAGAATAAGAGGGAGATTAGACAAAGAACGAGGTGGCGACAACAACCACGAGACGTGGGCATACACGGGCGCAACTAAGACAAAGAAAAACGGGTAGCAGGAAAAGAAAAATAAAAAAAGGCTCCGCATGATAACTTCAAGCCATTTGGGTGAAAAGGCACCAAGTTTAAATAGCGAGTGTTTAAACAATACTGCACCTCAGACAGGGTCCCCCAACCATACATCCACATCTTCGTTCACGAACCCAGCACTCCTGCAGAGTCAACGTGCACACTGTGCATAGGAGCCAGGAGGGGTTTGGAAGGCGAACGTCCCTGATCTGTCGCCAAAGGCAACCAAGAAGTTGCCAGCCTAACTTCCACATCTCTGCATCGCCCTCAGCTACCTGCAGCCCCACGCACCACCAGGCTGGGCACCGTGCGGTGCCAGCCCCTCAGGCACGTCCAAGGCACACACAGGAGGGTCTCCCTCGGTCATCCTCCGGAAAGGAGCCGGCTGCTCAAGCTCCCGGAGGGACAGCTAGCGACAGGGCCTCAGCACGCACCCATCCCACGCGAGAAGGGCGCGGCCCACGCCCGGGCTAGAGCCAAGTCGCGGGGATTCGCAAGGCCGCTCGCTCCCGACCCCGGAGCTCCGTAGGGGCCTTCGCTATTTCCTGGTGGCCCAGAGCCCAGTACCCGTCGCGACCTGTAACCTCTCCGTATCCACCACGGCCTACCTCAGCCGGTACCCAAGCGCCCGCCGCCAGGCTCGGCCTTCCTTACACTGCAGACCCCAGACCGACATTCGCGGTACACACACCTGCAGGAGCTGCGCACGCGCGCTGCGCGGGGACGAACGCCCAGGCCGAAAACCACAGCGCCAGCTGACGAGAAGCGTCCGGTCCCAGCAAACGCGCCGGACTCCACGGGACGCTCCGCCCCCTTCTCCCACGCTGGCTTCAAAAGGCGCTTGTGCGCAAGTTCCGTCCCCTAAACCCGCTGTGAGAGGACTGTTGAAGTCTCGCGATGTTTGCCCCCCCATTAACAAATGCTGAATGGGCGGGGTCCAAAGGAGGGGGCGGGGCTCCCTCTCCCCAGAAGGGGCGGAATGGTGTAAGTTATGGTTTGGTACGAAGGCGTGAACTAAATTCTCGATATTATGCAAGTATAATACCCAAAGAAATATACAAGTTAGGGATAAAACTATTAAACCAAAATAATTCGACTTGACAACAACAAAAAAAAACCCAAATGCAGAGAAGATGTCTCCTGAAGTATCGTAGAATAAGAATAAGGTCTGTGTGAAATTTATTCGGGCCCAGAAAAAGGCTAAGGCTCTAAATGTTTAAACAGTATAAGAGATATTATACGTGCTACGCCGAAGCTGCCTTTCCAGTCTCTTTAGAGGGGAGAATTCTACCTTCAGTAGACAAAATTCTCCCCCTGAGTACTCCAGCAGTGTGCTTAACAAGTGTTTTGTGTATGCTTTGAAATTTTTCTGTGAGGTAATGTTTTTGTTGAGGAGGGTTGTTTGTTTTACTTTTCTTTTAGTTTTGTAATCACCAGAGCTAATTCCAGGAGAGAGAGAGAGAGAGAGAGAGAGAGAGAGAGAGAGAGAGAGAGAGAGAGAGAGAGAGAGAGAGAGAGAGAGAGAGAGAGAGAGAGGAGAGGTTTCTTTTGTTATTTGACTTTCTGGAAAGTCCCCTGATGTGAAACAACTGTTCATGAAAATATAGTCCTAACACCTAGTAGATGATAGGTAATCTAATGACAGAAAGAACAGGAGAATGAACTTACTGGGCTCACCAGATTTTACCAGTGAATCCCCAGTTTGTATACAGCTAAACTACCTTGTTTTGAAACAATCCAGTTATATTGTATCATGACTAATCTAGGTTTAGATCCAGCCTATCACAATAAGGTAAATATTGCAATAAAGAGTATCGCATAAATTTTCTGCTTTCCCAATGTGCATAAAAAGTTGTGTTTACTTTATGCTGTGGTACACTAAGTATGCAATAACATGTCTAAAGAGAGTATAAATATTAAAATTTAGAAATATTTTAGTGCCAAAAGTTAGTGTTGATCTGAATTTTCAACACATCAACTTTTTTCTGATATGGGATTTGCTTTGAAGTTGATGTCTGCTGACTCAAGTTGGTGGTTGGGAGATGTTGAAGGGGCCATAGAAGTTTTTTAAATTAGAAATAAATTCTGAGTGGCAAAGAAACAGACCATCACTCCATCTGAACAAAGCAAAACTCTGACCCGCCCGACATGGGTGAATTTATAACTGAATTCAGGTCTTATGTAACAGCAGAATGTATCCGACCCCTGAGATATCTCTTCAGCACGACAAAATGTATTACCTAAACTGTAAGATTTAAAAGTCAAAATGACTCCTCCATGGGCTGATGGTGTATTGGCAGACACAAAAGTATATCTTTTTAAAATTTCTTAAATTTATTAGCAGTGTATCTCAACAATGAACTTAAAATATGCAGTGGAAATATTTAGTAAGCAGATAATCTGCCATTCAGGGTTTTAATACAATTCTTAAGAGTCATAGATTTTTTAAAACAATGAATATTTAACTCCAAAATAATGACCAACTGAATTACTGTCCTGAAATAAAAAATCTCCTGTAATTAAACTTTGAAGCCACTCACTGATTTCTCTTTAGTTATGGAAATACTAGAAGGCCTGTTCTTCCACCAGAAATCTGTTTAGTCTACACTGCTTGGCATTCCCACTCCATCAATAATCTTAGTTACATTTTTTCTTAGTAAATTTCTACAGTCCCTACTACTTTGGTTTGCACTTTTGTATTATAAGGATTCTCCTTTTCCCTTAAACTTCATCAACAAACAGCTCTGTAAGCTTCAAACTCCATGTTTCTCAGCCTTGAATAGAAGTGACTCAGGGTTTGCTCTGTGTTAGGCTTTGGCTAATGAAAATGCAGTTGGTTTGATCTATCCAATTTCTGTATCAGCAATGAAGTTACTTCTCTTTCTTGTAGTTCTGCTTATAGAAATAATTTTTTTGCAGTTTTTTTTGTCATCAAATACTCATTAAATTTCCTTTAAGAAATTTTTCTTTATATTGATAGTTCATTGCAGGAAGCCCAGCTTTCAACCTATCACACGTTAAACTTCATTATTACCAGCTTGTAATGGGAAATGAGAGTCATGTGACATGATTTCTAGTTATCCTAATTTCAAGATTGTTGTTTCAAATAATGAAGTGGCTCGAGGAGAGAGATGGGGAAACATCTGGTTGGTGACATAGTCAGATCACATACATTTATTAAAGTCACTTTTATATCTAGAGATAGTATGTGGTATCTCAAAACGATTTTAACATAAAAGATCACCAGACATAGAGTATCATAACAAATGATGATAATAAAGTTTGAAATGGCATAAGAATGACCAATATTTGTATTTGACATGGATACAAAGTGCCAGTATGCTGTTAAGAAATCAGCATCAATAGACTTGCTGAATATGAGGTTGCCACAAATCTTCCATTGGTACCACAATAGGGGAGTAAGATGAAGTATGCCTGCAAATGTGAAGGCCATCAGACCACGTGTTCCTTCATCGTCTCTCAATGGCTAAAGTCATGATATGTCCATTTCCCTGAGGACAGTAAGGCATCTTCATTCTTTCATTCTATAGTCCTAACTCTGGGCATTTTTTTTTGTTTTTGCAAATGAATGATTTAAGTTGTTCTCAAAGAAAGACTCAGTCCTTGAACATAAGACTTTTTGAAAGGAAATTATGTAAGTATACACAATTTTATGGGCCAGGAATAGAATAGTCTCAAGTATATATGTACAGCTTTTGATTCTGCAAAGATCTTTTATGTTGATTTTTCTATGATGTTCTCAGTAACATGAACCATTGTTTACTCTTCACTGCACTGAAAAAACTGAGATTCAAAGTAATTGATTGAGTTTCTATGATTTGGCTCTATGAACAAGAAGATCTAGCTCAGTGGTTCCCAACCTTCCTAACCTCATGTTGTGGTGACCCTCAACCAGAAAATTATTTTATTACTACTTAATTATAATCTTACTACTGTTATGAATAATAATGTAAATATCTGATACACAGGATTGTGATGAGTCTTTCTCTGTCTCACCAGCCAGCTCCCAAATAATGACACAATGATGTCTCATTAATTATGAAAGCTTGGTCTTTAACTTAGGCTTGTCTCAACTAGCTCTTATAACTTTAATTAACCAATTTATACTAATTCTGTCATATGGCATTACCTTTCTTCCATCTTTTATGCCCTATTTCCTCTCCATGTCTGGCTGATGACCAACCTTGCCTTTCTTCTTCACAGAGTTTCTCTCTGCCCGGAAGTCTGGCCTATACCTCGTACCTAGCTGTTAGCCCTTCACTTTTTAATTACACCAATCACAGCAATACATTTTCATACAGTGTACAAAATCCCACAAATGTGACCTGCGATCCTTGTGAAAGGGTCACAACACACAGGTTGAGAACCGTTAGTCCAGAATGTATCTTGCCTCTTCTGTATAAGTTGTTGCCCTTATTACTGAACAATATGGTTTAATACTGTTAAGCAATTATCCATTAACTTAGTGGGTTAGTATAGGCATATTGAAGGCAGGAGATATGTCATTCTTCGATGACTCTGAGCCTCGTATTTCAGCAAGAATATCACTAGGTCCGTTCTCCTTCTCAACAGAAAAAAAATGTTAGCAGAATTTATGCCACATTCTCTCCTTTTCTTGTTCTCTAGGAGTGCAGTAGATGGCTGCCAAATATGATTGACAGTTGCCAAAGAGTTCTTGCTGCCAATTTTCCTACTACCAACTTGACTTAGAATTGCTTTCTGTTCTCTAGATAAAATGAAAGTTTTAGGGTCAGTGCCACTATTTCAGGGTGAATTACAATACCCAAGTCCACTGTAAGCTCTGGATAGTACTAAAAGAGGGTGTAATGAGGAAATATGCTCTTACAACATTGGTGCCTGCAAGGGTCATCAACTCTGTCAAAAAGACTGGTATTAGGTCAATAACCCAATCACAATGGTATCAGGGGTCAGATATACTTCTAATATGGGTGAAAAGGTATGTGAACTAAATCAAAACTTCACAGTTTTTCTTCAGGATAAGCTTGTACACATTTAAAGTTTAACCTTTGGGTTTTTTTTCTTGGTGATTGGTAGGTCACATTTATTTCAAAGACTAACCTTCCCCAATCTTTTCTGTTGCAAGCTCAACCTGAAAACTGAAACTTGTATAGTGTGTTTCTTCTGCTTGCCATCATTTCTAAAGCAGTTTTTTTTTTGTAATTTGTATGTCAAATGCTGCATTGTACATGAATTCCTGACACATGAATAAAATAATATAACACTTATTGCGTTAGTTTTGAGTCTACACAGCAATGCTTTAAGTTAGGTAAGAGCAAAGAGAAGGTTTCAGGGCAGTTTTTATGTAAGAAAAGGGTGTAATGAAAACGGGATTGTATTTAGTGCTTGTCAGCAAAGGTAAGATGAGCTAGGCACTGTCAAGCCATTCATAATTCTCTCTCTCATTCCTTCCCCCTAAGTCATATTCTCCCAACCACCTCAGAACCTTCAGAACAGGAATATTGCAGGTAAGTGTTTTATGTCTCTGAATGAATAATATTTATTATACCAATTTGAGAGCTACAAGTAAAATATTCTTAGTCTACTCTAAACGTCCAAAGCATGGCATTTATAATTACAAAAATAATGACATGACACTTTCACAGTGAATATAAAACCTCAAAGAAGATTTATAATGGTAGCGTTGTCAGAACCTGGTGCTTGCCAGGGAATGAAGAGTCTTTCCAAACTGCCAATAGAACAGCAATGTGTGCTGACTTTAGCATTGGTGTGCTGCTAAATCGGTTCCTTGGGGGCAATAGCAAAATTAGAGAGTAGCTCTATTTCTTTTAAGTTCTGCCAAGTTTATGGACTCCTAGGTAGGTTCTTAAATATGATTAAATAGCAACAGCCTGAAGGAGTATACTCCAGTGTTTGATTACCTACTGCCATAATACCCATCTTGAATCTAAGCTCCCGAGAGTTGATTTTAAACAAATTTGAAAAATTATGGAACTACCAAGAGAAAACATAGGAGAAACACTCCAATTCACTAAAATGGGCAAGGTTATTTCTTTCTGAGCAAGACGCCCAAAGCATAAGAGATAAAATCACAACCAGACCAGTGAGATTAGTTAAATCAAAAGTTTCTGCACAACAATCAACCAATAGAAGGAGAAATATATTATATGAAAAAATAATTGTCAACTATGATTCTGAAAGTAGGTTAATTCCCTGAATATGTAAGAAAATAAAAATAACTCAATAACTATAGAACAACAAAACCCAAACAATGAACAAAACATCTTCAGCCATCTGCTAGGAAAACTAGATATAGACATGCAGAAGAATGAACTTAGATTCATATCTATGACCTTGCACAAAACGAACTCATAGTAAATCCTAGACCTGAATGTGAAATCTGAAACACCGAGGTTGCTAGATGAAAGCATGAGTGTTATCTCATAGGATGTAGGCACATACATAGAAAACTACTTTCTGAATAGAATTCCATTTGCCCAGAACTGAAGGCCAACAATTAGCAAGTGGAACTTCACAAAACTAGAAATTTTCTATACAGCTAAGGAAACAATTAATTGAGCAAAGAGGATGCTCACAGCATCTGTGAGAATTTTTGCCATATATACGTCTGACTGAGAATTAAATTCCAGAAATTATGAAGAATTTATTCATATTTCTTCATAATTCCTCAAATTATGAAGAACCCCCCATCAATGACCATTGAAAATAATGGGTTTGGGACCTGAACAGAGAGTTAAGAGAATTTATAAAACAATAACAAAAACTTGGCTAAGAAATATCTTGAAACATGTTCACCATCACTATCAATTAAATAAATGTAAATAAAGCAGCTTTTTATTTCCTCTTACCCCAGTGAAAAAGGAAAAGAGTAGTAAAACAACTGACAAGAATGTGGGGAGAAGGGACCTCTCATTGTCTGTTGGGAATTGCAGACTGGGCAACCACTTTAGAAATCAGGGTAGAGAACACTCAGGAAGCTAGAAAGAATCTCCCATATGACCCAGCTATACTACTCCTTGGCATATGCCCCAAAGACTCAATATCCCACCCCGTAGACACTTGTGCAGCCATTTTCATGCCAGCTCTAATCACAATAGCTAGAAATGGGAACAATCTAAATTATTGTTTAGGGATGGATAACAAGAATGTGGTACATAAACACTATGGAATACTATTTAACTGTAAAGAAAAAATGAAATGGTGATTGTTGCAGGTAAATGAATGGAGCTAGAAAACATATTGAGTGAGGTAAATGAGACCTAGAAAAACGTGTTACATGTTCTTTCTCATCACAGCTCTCTGCTCCAATCTTCAGATTTGAGTACACATCCAGGAAAGTAAAAGTGGGCTATTTGGGGGGATTGAAACAATAGAGAAGGGAATAACAAAGTATATGAGATCTGAACAGGGGAAGGGAGAAGGGGTGGCTGTAATTATGGAGTAGGAGTTTGATAAATAGAGGAGACAGGGTAAAATAACAGTAAGGATGTCTGAAAAGGCCATAAGGAATCAAATTATTATCTACCTATAATACATGTAAGTCTATGTATAAATATACATATGTAGCTTACATGAAAATTTCTCATCTGGGCTAACATTACTTCCTCCAAGAACCAAAGACCATTTAACAAAACCCTGACACCAGGCATGAGAACCCCTCTTTTGAGTTGTTCAAAGTTGTCCAGGACACCTTCAAAACTTTATATGTTATTGCTGTTACTCTTGATTGCACCCCAAAGGTATAAGTTAAGTCCCTATTATGAAAGACACCATGCACTTCAGGTACAGAATTCAGAAGCCCTCATTCTGGAATTGACCCAAAAGTCTCCTCCCTGAGAACTAACCTTCATGGTACCAGAATGTGCCTTTCTAGATTTCAAAAGAGGGAAGCAAGCAACAGTCTATGACAACTGTGAACCACAGTAACATTCATCATTTTTCAATAACAATAACTCTACAATTGGACTTAAGACCTCCCCCACCCCCTCCACAAGAGTGAAATCAGGCATGGCTCTAGATACCTAGTCAACCACGTAGGGTTAATGAACTCATGGATCTTAAAGGAAAGTGCAACTGCCACTTTAGTAAACCAGCATAATCCCTTACTACATTATAGTATTTGTACTTATACTCACAGGTAAGTGTAGTCCTATTCCTCTTCAAGGAACACTCATTAAAAAAGACAGAGACCATTACAGAAAACCATAACCAATAAAAAAAAAAAACAAACTTGTAGATCCCAGTCCTGACTGATACATTACAACACAGGCCCTGCACCTGAAGCTCAGTAACCATTTTAGAAGAGGGAGCCAAAAGACTGTAAAAGCCAGATGAAGCATTTACTGTGAGATTGTGTCTCCTAGAAATGCTAGAAGTTATATTTATAAAGTCTTAAAAATGTGATGGCTAAACATGAGCTAAGCAAGGACAACACTAAAAGACATAACATGGATGGGGAAAAGCACATGATCTACACAAAGCACTACAGGTAACTAAGGATTGTTAAGAGGAAGATAAATAGTCCTCCCCAGGGAAGAAATCACCAATTCTTTATCTAATACCCAGTGGTCAGCTCTAAAAAATTTCATACAAATGACTTTATACAGACTGAGCATGATATACTTGGGGATGTGTATGTCTGTGTATGTATACATACATACATATGTTTATAACAATAAAAGAGGCCATTGGTTTGAAAGAGAGAAACAGGAGTATATGGGAGGGATTGTAGGGAGGAATGAATGAAGTTAATGGTATAATCTCAAAGCATAAATTATTTTGAAAGACTCCCCCCAAATTCACGAGATACCTGAAAGATCGAACAGTAGTATTAACTGTTAAAACCAGACGATGGCTATGTAGAGGAGGTTCATTATAGTTTGTCCCTTTTCCTTCCTTCCTTCCTTCCTCCCTCTCTCCTTCCCTCCCTCCCATCCTTCTTTTCTTTCCTACTTTTCTTCCTTTCTTTTCTGACAAGCTTTCACCATGGCACTCAGACTAGACTAGAACTCATGGCCCTCTTACCAAAAAGAACATGACAAGACAGAAACCACAAAACAGCAAAAACCCTTAACCAGTTTTCAAACATGCATTAAGCCTAAAGATGTATTTTACAAAAGAAGCTGTGTGATTAGCCAGTATATTATGAAATATAGTATATTAAACAACAACAGTGAAAATACTCCAGGAGCCAGAGAGATGACTCAGCATTTAAAAACATAAACTTCTCTTGTAGAGGACCCTTGGTTCTATCCCCAGCACCCACTCACAGCTGCCTGTAACTCTAGCATTAGGGGATCTGATATTTCTGGGTTCTGTGGGCATGACGCTCACATGCACAAACCCACACTCAGGCACATATGTACTGAGGAATAATGTTCTTGTAAAATGTAAAGATTTGTCACTCATGTTGGTTTAATAAAACACTGATTGGCCAGTAGCCAGGAAGGAAGTATAGACAGGGCAACCAGACTAGGAAAATTTGGAAAAAGGGAAAGGTATCAAGACATGTAGCTAAACATAGACAAAAATTATGGGTTAATTTAAATGTAAGAGCTAGTTAGCAGTATGCTTGAGCTACTGGCCCATCATTTACTATAATATTAAGCCTCCAAGTCAGTTTCTGGAAAGCAGTTGCTGAGTATTTGGGAGTTATTGTTCAACTACACACATACATACAAAAAGTATTTAGAAACAATACCTGATTAATACCAATAATCATTCAGTAAATGAAAACCAAACCCTCAGTGAGATATAGGTTATAAATAGCAAAATGACTTCTTTAAAAAGTTTTAAATTTAGTATGTATTCTCAAGGATGTGGAGAAAAAAGAATAACTTATATCCCATTCAAGGGAATATAAGTCAGCTCAGACAATGTTTTAAAAATAATTTAAAAATCTAACAAACATGACCCAGCAGTACAAACAAGCAGTCTATACTATGTACTGAAAGGAAATTAAGTCAATATGTTGAAAAGACATCTGTACTCCTACGTACATTGCAGCATTATTCTAAGAAGTCAAGAGTTGGGAATAACATGGGTGTCATGAATCAATGAGTGTATAAATTACTTTGAAATAATATTCAGGCTAAAAAAAATGGCTCTTTCATCTACAATAACATGGCAGAGCCAGAGACCATTGTTAAATAAACTAAGTCAGGCACAGAATGACAAGCATGGTCTCACTTACATGTCAAATAGAATAATAAAAAGTTGATCTGATAGAATCTAAGAGTAAAGCAGCACTTCCTAGAGTCCAGGAAGGATGAGAGAAAGTGAGATTGAAAAGCAGTGAATTGGGGGATACTAAGTTATCTTTAGATAAGTGCAGAAATCTTGGGTGTGCTATGGCATAGAAAGGCAACTGCAGATCTGCAGATAATGATGTTTTACATATGCGAAGGACCTGGAAGAAAGGATATTAAATGTTCTTATTGTAATAATAATATAATAAGTCAGTTAACCTGACTTTAGCATTGTACATTGCACACTCGTGTGGAAACATCACCCATAAATATGTATCATTTAAAAAACAAAATGTCTATAAAATACAGTCACCTCATTGTAGTAGCCCTTAGCATTATAGTGATCTGAGGCACCAATCTGTAGATATTTCTGGAGAGCGGAGAAGTGCCCCATTGCTAGCTGAATGTGTGTAGAACAGCTGTGTTTTCTGAATGTGTACAAGGACTCATGTGTGGCTGCATCACGATTCTAGGACTGGGTATGGATCTACCTTCACACCTCAATAGATTCTTCACAGCAGATGTCTGCCTTTCACAGGACAGAGTAAAGCCAGTGTAGCTCCCCCCTAGCACCTCTGACTGCCCACCTTGATTCTTATTGATTGACAGTAATAAAATAAAAATAAGTCATCTATCCAATTATCCAAGCTAACTCTACTGAAAATAATTTGGAGACAAATGCCGGGAATCACTTTGCCAGATAATCTCCAATTTATATTCTAATTGACTTTGGAACGTCTGAAAAAGCAAGCGTGTTGCTATGGTTTGCATCTTAAATTTTCCTTAAGGCCTGTGTGTTAAAGGCTGCTACTATTAGGAGATAGTAGAAGTTTCAAAAGGTAAGGCCTACTGGAAGGAAGTTAGATTATTGGAGACATGCCCTTGAAAGTGATTTTGGAATCCCCACTCATTCCTGGTGACTATGATGTGAGCAGACCATTTCCACCAGGCTCTTCTGCTGTGTTGTATTGTGTTATCATAAGCCCAAAATGAGGCTAGAGACAAGAGGGAAATAGTTCTGGAATTGTGTGTCAAAATACAACATTTCTCTTTCTAATTTATCTCAGTCATTTTTGCTACTGTCCTGTGAAGTCTATCCATACACTTGCATAAGTAAAATCTCCATTTCCAATAGCCTCAAGGTTATAAATGAAAGCTCCATTCCTTAAAATTAACATATACCCTTGACATGCCAAATTTAGCACAAAAATACATAGAAAACAAAATAGACTATAATTAATTTTCTGTTGCTGTGATAAAACACTGTGAGCAGAAACAACTCAAGAGAGTTTGGATCCTGATGTCAAGAATCCATCATGGGGGGAAGGCATGGCCAAGATTCAGGAGCAGAAAGCTGGATGATCATATTTCATCAATACTCCTATTGTAGAGAATGAGTAGGAAGTAGGGCAAGGGTATAAAGCCTGAAAGTTTACCATCAGTGATATGTTTCCTTTAGCAAGTTTCCACTTCCATGACCTCTGCAAACAATGACCAGGGACCAGGTATTGAATTACATGATCCTCTGGGGGGGGGGGCATTTGCCATTCAAACCACTATACATAATGCTTTATAAGCATATATATTTTAAGTAGAGTAAACAAAACTATCAGAAAGTTATACCATAAATGGTATTCTAGGCAATTATTCAGAATTGACTAAAAGGCTAAAAGTATCTGGGCTGGTTAAAAGATGCTAAAAAAAAGAAATATTTCTGCTTTGATTATTTTCCTAAAAATGACAGTCTTCTTTAAAACTAAAATAAAAAAAACTTCCTCAACTAAATTACTATAAGATGTAGTGACATCTAAGGAACATCAATCATCATTTATTGAACAAAGCATCTGGAAGACAACATATGCTAAGTGTTAAGGAAAGAGTGGCTACATATGATATCACTACCATGATTTCCTAAGACAAATACGTTAATATAGAGGTTGCTGAATTGGACACTTGTGGCCATTGGCTCCATTGGTTATAACTGTGAAATAGTTATGAGCTTAGTTTCAGAGATAGTGGAGGGGGTATTAGGAAGATGGTCCCCCATGTGGCCTCTGCTGGTGAGTCCTGTATTGGCAAAGTCACAACAGGAAAACAGCTACACAAACAGAGACTGTGACCCCAGTGTTTGCATGTGTTACCCCAACAAGAAGAACTCAGCGTAAGTCCATGCTCTATGTTTTTATAAACTATAGCACCTTGTACATCATTTACTTTCACAATTACTTTTTTTCTTCTAAAAAAAAAAAAGAGGTTAATAATATCCTTTCTACTTATACCAAAGAGATTCTGTACTGTTCCTATGCTATCACCACCCTCACTACAAAGGTAGATTATTTTTAATGTGTTCAGAAATAAATGCATAAAATATGGAGTTCATATGGAAATTACTAGGAAATGAAAGTGCATAATGCATCTGAATCCATTTTCTTTAAAGCTTTAGTCACTTGTAAATAGAACTATTATGGAATTTTTCATCTTCTCACCTATTAACAACCACAGAGGAAGCATCCTCAGCTGCATCGTTCTTTCAATTACAAATTTGTAAATGAGTTTCTCAATACCTAAAAGTTATCTTTATCTGTAAAACAGAAAAATAAACACTGATTTTTTTTGAAGCAATATCTTTTGCTATAGGGAAGAAAAAGAATATAATCAAGAAAAACGCAAGAAGTTAAGTATTTCTTTATGAGTTCAACTATGGCAGACAAGGAAAGATGTCAGAAAGTTATATTGAAGTGGGCATGTAGTACAGTCACAGAGAGGCAGCCTGGTACAATTGATAGGACCTGGCTTTCTGGAGGAGTCAGGCAGGGTGACACATACTCTTTCACCTACCTTATAATAACAATAACAATAAGCAATATTTTTCAAGAAACATTGTGTTCCTGAGTTCTCCTCTCCTTCCTTCCTTTCTCCGTGATTTTTGTGAATACGGTGGCTGGAAATAACCTGAAGAAGGAAAAATGAATTGAAGTAGCAGAAATCAAATAATTTCCTCAGCAGTATCATCAGTATGGCTTGTTTTCCCTGGCAACTGGATAAAGGATATAGAGACAACCTCTTGTCCAACAGATGGAAATTTAATTGGAGAAAACATAAATGTTATCAGTCTATAATACTTGATGGATATTTCTTAGCCAAGGGCACATTTCTAAAATTGACAGTGTGATGAATCAGACCATAGAAGTTGGAATCTTCAACCCAACACTTCCTAGCTATGTGTCCTTGAGCAGCATTTTCATCTCCGTGAGCCACTGTTTTAAAATAATATACACACTCCAAGAGCATTATGCAGCATATATGCATTTGATTATAAGCATAGCATTTTCACAACTGAAGCTAAGAGAAATTAAAAAGAAGCTCTGCCTGGTGATAAGTACTTTTCAACCCAGTATTATTGACATCTAAGGTAAGACAATTGGTTATGAGAAGCTTGATCTGGGCATTGTAACATGATTGATTTGGAGCATCTCTAGTCAATAGCCATGAAATGTCATCAGTAAGACTTACACCACAGTTTGGACAATAATCAATCTACTTAGATATTGCCAAGTATCCCATGGAGCTCAATTTTTCCCTCTGTCCAAAAAAAAAAAAGAGCTGGGGAGATGACCTGGTGGGTAAAGTGCTTCCCTCATAAGTGTGAAGATGTGAATTCAGAGAGCTCTAGCAGTAAGAGTGTTAGGGAGGGTAGATGTGTGAACCATTGATGAGCAGAGATAGGATTAATGTGTCTTACTAACCACAGCCTAGCCCCAAACTAGCAAGCTGCAGGCTCAGTGAGAAAGCCTGTCTCAAAGAAATAAGGTGGCAAGAGATAGAGAAGGACACTTGATGTCCTCTGGCTACCACATGCCCCATATAGGTATATGCATTTGCACTTACATGTACACACACACACACACACACACACACACACACACACACACACACACACACACACACACTCACTCATATCATTACCATCACCCCTGTATCCTATCTGTGAATCATTGGCATCTATCAAATTACCGTTAGACATTAGATATCTAATACATATTTATCTTAACTATTTATATCTATGTAGATTTTTTAAATTTTGGGCACATAAATAACAACAAAAGACATGGACTTTCAGACTCCTATCTTTGGGTATAATCTTGTATTCAGATCTTTTGGTGCAATGTCTCTCCTAATATAAATAAAATACATCCAAATTATACTACCCTTTTGTATATAGATGGAATTCAGACAAGTAATACAGTTGATAAATGAAATCAGTTTATTTAGTCTTTTTATGCTTCCTTTGTGTAATTTGTATGATTCATATTGACTAAATTTGATGACAGATACTAAGACGAATCACCATGTATCTCAGCCAATACCAATAATAATCTGTAGTGTGTTAATTTTTACATAATGTCACTTGTGTAATACGACCTTATTTTAGATCTTTTTAAAAATAAGTTATTGTGTCAATGTGAAGTTTATATGAAACTGACAGGTTGTTAAAAGTCTCAGATGATTAAATTAATAGATGTTTTATTCAGGCTAATTTTCATATTGACAGAGGAAAGTATAATAATAAATTCAGAACTGAAAAAAGCTTGGGACATTATAGTTTAGTTACAAGGACTGTAAGAAGATTTTGTTAACCTGGATCCTAAAATGACCAAACTGATAATTTTTGAGAACTGCAAGAATGTATAATTATCACCAGTTGTTAATTTATTTATGTAACAAGTCTGATGCAATAGGCAATGGTGTCTAAAGCTATAGAAATAGCTATCATGTGTTTTGTTCTTGCTTGATTTTCGGATTCGGTCCTAAGGAAACTGATAACAGCTTGTTTACTGGAGCCTTTGCTTCCTGGCCTGTACACAAAACACTGTAAACACTTGGTTGCTTGCATTTCTTTTACTCACCACATTTGATTGAGCCCATCTAGACATTCTATTATTACTAGATCTTGATCATGAGATTTTATACTTGCTTCCATCATCATAGCTCATCTTACTCTAGGTCATATCCCCAGCAGTGTATTACAAAAGGTTAATAGTCACACTACCCCAGGTTCATTCCTTGTGTTAAAACTATTATTCTGAAAAACATTTGATTAAGTTATTTGTGATATTATTCAACAGCATTCTATGTTTCTCAAAGCGAAGCCTAAATTTTAGCATAGGAAACATGTTTTTAGAAGATGGGCCTGGTGGCTCACACTTGTTATTGCAGCCCTCAACACTCTGAGGCTAGAGGATGGCCATTAATTTGATGCTAGTCTGGGCTACATAGAGAAACTCTGTCTCAATAACAAAACAACACAGAAGGAAATGCAACTTTTGTCTTTCTGTTCCTTCTCCATCCTTCTTAACACTCACTTAATTTCTGAACTCTAAGCTGAAAACATCTGGGCTACGTGCAACTCCTCCATCATCCCTTCTTTCTTTTCAGGTTACCAACACATGTCTCATCTCTTAGGAGCAGCATTACCAGCTCTAATTAGCTCACATACGTTTATTTTTCCAAACTCAAGTAGATATCACTTCAGAATATCATACTATGACTTTTTCAGTGTGAGTCCCTATGTGTCTCTTTGTGTCTGAGTACTCGGTCTAGATGCTTATCATGGCATCATAATACTATGCTGGAATTGGCTGCTACTTATTATTTCTCTCTTTAGTAGACTGTAGGCTCCTTGAGGGAAAAGAAATAGGCACTGTCTCTCTTAGTTACTTTTCCATTGCTGTGATAAAGACACTGACCAAGTCAACTTATAAAGAAGGGGTTTCATTTGGTGCTCAGGGTTCAAGAATATGAAAGGCCATGATCATCATGGTGGGGAGCATGGCAGCTTGTGGACAGGTATGCCTCTGGAGCATAAGCATGGGCCAGAGAGAGGGGGAGGGCATTGAGAGAGGTGTGGGATTTTGAAAAGTCAAAGCCCTTCCCCAATAATAAAGCCAGATCTCCTAATCCTTCCCAATGAGTTCCACCAACTAGAAATCAAGCATTCACACAGATGAACCTATGAGGGCTATAGCCATTTAAATCACCACGCTACCCATCAGTTTCAGTTAACCACAACCAACTGTCTTAGACTCATTTCTGTTGCAATGATAAAATACCCAGGTAAAAGTTCCTCAGAAAAGAAATGGTTGATCTTCGTTCACAGTTTCAGGTTACAATTCCTTGAAGCAGCAGGAACTTGAGACAAATGGTTGCATGGCATCCATACTCAAAAAAAAAAAAAAAAAAAAAAAACCAAACAAACAAACAAAAAATAGAGAGGAGAGGAGAGCAAATGAATGCATGCTTGTGCTTAGCTTGATTTCTCCTCTACAGAGTTCAGGTGATAGTGACACCCTACAGTGAGAGGGATGTTCCCCTTTATCTCCTTTAGTTAGCTTAACCATCACAGTCCTTCAAGGCATGGTCACAGGCCAACCTGATCTGGGGCAATTTAGATGGTGTCCAGCTGACAATTAAGTCTAACAATTAAGAGTGATGGCTCAGTAGTTAAGAGCACAGGCTTCTCTTGTGGAAGCCCTGAGTTCAGTTCCCAACACCTACACAATGCCTCACTACTATCTGTAACTCCAGCTCTAGGAAACCCAATGCTCTTCTCACATCCAAGAGCCACTGCATAGTGTACAGATATGCATTCAGGCAGACACAGTTAATACACATAAATACTTTTAAAAAACCTATAAATCAGTTTTCTAAGCCCAGCAGGCTCCAGAGAACCAGCATAACTCTACCTCAGGTCCCTAGATTTAGGGCAGGAAGAATTCAGCCATGAGACTGCCAGGAGCCTCTAGCACGAGGCTGTCTAGCACCATTATGCTCTTTCAGCAGAATCACCTCACCAGTCCAGATATCTGGGTAAATGACTTTTGTTTGAAGATGTATACTGTGGTCCTGAAGAGGAACCAGGAAGATTGAGTAGAAGACAAAGATCTATATGCTGGCCTGGGGCTCTCTGCCTTTGGCCCACAAAAAGAAAACTAAAGCATGGGCCCACCTGACACTTTATGGGTTCTATTATGATGAGCATATGTATGGTGAGGTATGGGAGAAAGAGAGAGAGGGGAGGGGGAGGGAGGGAGGGAGGGAGAGAGAGAGAGAGAGAGAGAGAGAGAGAGAGAGAGAGAGAGAGAGAGAGAGAGAGAGAGAGAGAGAGAGAGAGAGAGAGGTTCCTGTCCTGTGGAAAGAGCCATACATTTTCATCCGTCATGCTGCCAAAACCATTGCTACATAGGAAACACACATTCCCAAATTTTGTTGCCAGCTTGAGATGTAAGCCTGGTCTCCTTGGACCACAGCTGTGTACTCATCTTGGAGAAACACTCTCAGTGTGTCTTCTTTTAAATTAATTTGGATTCATATTTAGAGCCTATAACAGGGGAAGTTTTTCCCTCAAGAGCTTTACCTTCTGCCTCAGTACAGTGTAGGAGATTCCTCTACAATTGTGCTGATCTCTTATCTAATTGTGCTTCTTCAGCACAGCCTGGACATCCATCCCATCAACTTGAAATTTCCTCTGCCAAACAAATCAGTTCATTATCTTTAAATTCAATTTGACTCAGCTTCTCAAGGACATGAGTAGAATAAAGCCATATTCTTGGCCAAAACATCATGCGACTGACTCAGCTCAGTTTCTGATAGAGTCCTTGTCTACCCCTGAAATCACATGACCTAGGTCTCAATGTCTGGTTTTCTCAGCATTCTTACATCTTCCAAGTAACTCACTAGAACATGCAGTTGTGCTTCTGCTTATAGAGTTCAACAGCTTTTCAAACTCAGAGTTTTACATTTCTTGTACATTCTTCTCCCAAAGGCATCCAAAGACCTAAAAGCCAGGCGGTCAGATTGATCATAACGATGATGCCATTTCTTGGTCTCAGCTTCTGTTTTTCTTTCATTTCTATTGATATGACAAAATGCACAATAGAAGGCAACTTAGGCTAGAAAGAATTTATTTTAGCTTTTATTTCCAGATTACACTCCATTAGTACAGGTAACAGCAACAGGAGCTCAAGATGGTCGTGTTGCGTCCATAGTCAAGAAGCAGAACAGAATGAATGAATGTACATAGGCTTATAATCTTTATACACTCTTGTATAGGCTAGGATTTTTTTTTTTGCCTAGGACATAAAACTACCTATAGTCAAAGGATCTTCCTACTTCAGTTAATGTTCTTCAAAAATGTCCACAGGTCAAGGAATAAACATGAATGGTGTTAAAGATCTATAAGGTTTCATGGAACAAAATGCAAACAGAAAATTCCAAGGCTAGATGTCCTTTGTATAGCATTTCCTAGACAGTATGAAATTCTAATAGTGGTTCTTGGAAAGGAAGAGAAGTCGGAGTATGTCTGACGAATAATGAATGTGATAGTTAATATTGATCAGAACTAGAATCACACAGGAAATAAACCACTGAGAAAACCTGTAATGAAAAAGAATTATCTCTGTTAGATTTGTCTCTGGGCATGCTAGTGAAGTATCTTCTTGATTACATCAAGTGCAGTGGGAAGACACACCTTGAATATAGGTAGAACTTCTGGTAGCCTTGGCCCGGTTATAAGGACGTCCAAGGGGCACATTTTACTTTCTGCCAACATAGCTTCATATCTGACCCTTCTTGTGGATTAATTTACTCTCTTTTTTCCACTGCGGCTGCTGCCACTGGTGCCTTCACTGTCATCAGGAACCATCTTCACCTTCTCATGTGAACTGAAGACCAGTGGTTCTCCAGAAATCCCCCAGCTCTTTCGGAACTGTGGAGACATCTAGCCTCATGAACTGAGAAGCTACCTGTTCTCAGTTTCTTCAGTAGGAAGACAAATATTGTTGAACTACCCAGAGGGCATCATGTAAACCAGTCTGATAAATCCCCTTTTAATATACATTTACTCTATTGTTCCGTTTTCCTAGAGATTCTTGAATAATACAATAAGTTAACTAAGTAAAACAGATTTCAACTGCCTGGATTTGATAGTTTTTAACTTTTAAAAAGACACAGGCCTTACATTAAAACTTAGTTGGTTAGAACTCACAATTATCCTGCTGCATGAGCCTCTCTAGTTCGAGGCTTATAGACGTGAGTATAAATGTAGTATTTAAACAATAAAATTAAAGTATTATATAAGTAGTTCATGTTATATTTATTTTAAAAATTAGTTCACTTTCAAAAAGTTTCCAAAAGATAAAATCTGCCTTGAATGCCAATCCACTTCCATTTTATGAGTTGTGTTTTACCATTCCAAATCATGTTGGGAAAAATATCTTTCTGTATCTTTTTCTATTCACTGAACAATGAAAATGCATACATTCATATATATATATATATATATATGTCTACATATATATGCACTTTTGAATGCTTGTGGAAATTTTATTGGCTCATGCCATAATAATTACACTATAATTTGCATTTTTCACTCAGTCATTTATTTTAATGCGTTATATAAGTTATAAACACATACAGTCAGAGTTTAGATGTAAAATAGGATGTTATTCACATGGCTCAACTGACTTTGGTCAAGACCTCACTACAGAGGAATACACAGGATTGAGAGAGTTAATATAGGAGAGTGAGCTACTGGATGGCCAGTACCAGAGAAGTTGTGAATAGGATAAGGGGGGATGATGTT
Source organism: Phyllotis vaccarum (assembly GCA_033318265.1). Classification (NCBI taxonomy): domain Eukaryota; kingdom Metazoa; phylum Chordata; class Mammalia; order Rodentia; family Cricetidae; genus Phyllotis; species Phyllotis vaccarum. The sequence goes on along the minus strand of JARWLC010000006.1, from coordinate 106,512,792 downwards.
ATCTGAGATAGTAAGAACTGAATAGCCAAAGGCAGCTGATGTCTCAGATGCAGAGCACCAAGCAGAAAAGATAAGAGAAGAATGGCTGAAAAGTCATCTGACTTCCTGTCTTCTACTGTTGTCTCTTATTGGCTGATAGTATGGAAGCCTGCGGTGATGCTTATGTGGAAATGCCATTGACCAATCCAATACCAATCTCTTATGGGAAAGTACATGGCAGAGACATACTGAAGATGTCTCAGAGGGTGGAAATGAAGTGGAGAATAAGCAGGCTCTTCCTTTGCTTTTTTGTTTTTGTTTTCCTATCTTTTAGATACAGATAAACCTATTTAGCCCCTTGAGTCCTCATGAATATTTATTTATAGTTTTTTTCTCTGTAAACACTATTACATTGTATAGTCTTGTTTTAATGTTAATTTTGTTCACAGTCATACACATTTATCTAGCATAGATACTAAGAAGTGATCAGTATTGTCTTCCAAAGAGTACTATACAAACTTTTCTTCAATTACCAGTGTGTGACAGTAATTAACTTTATATATATTGACTAGTATTTGAAATTAAATATCCCAGAGATTCATGACTATTTAACCCTCATGTAGTTTTTCTTCCAAGTGTTTGAAGGACTTCTTTGCTTTCTTAACACACTATAGGAAATGTTCACCTACCACCTGCAGCTGTCCACTTAATGTCTGTGTGACCTTCCTGAAATTGCTTCACTTCTCTGAATTTCAGATTCCTGCCATTCAAAATATCTACTTTGATAAAGACAAGAGAAGTTGTGAACCTAGGCAACTCCATGAGGCTGGTGAGACCATAGATCTTAGAGGACAACCTACCCCACCACGTTCACATTAGTAAATATAATTCCTAACTGCATTCTAAATATGTATCCTTATACCTAGAGATGCCATCACCACTCATCAAGGAATCTCCCTTTTACAACAGAGGAAGACCATTTCAGAAAGTCATATAAAATGCATGGGAAAACTGACTGTGTGGTGCCCAGTCCTAACTGATACATCTAAAACACAATATTAACACACAATTCTTGGGGAAAGATTGCAGATGCAGAGACAGAGAGATTATACAATCTAGAAGACCAGGAAGTTGGCTACAAAAGAATGTTTCTATATATGGCTGGGAAGGTAAAATGCTTAAATGCATCTGGAGTAGAAGCACAAAAAAAGGCTAGAAAAAAATGAGTAGATGGAGGAAGGATTGGTCTTAATCCAATTTTTTCACTTTTTAACTGATAGTTTCATAATGTATTTTATGTACATGATGTGTTTAGATCAAACCACCCAGGCTGAGCATCAACTCCAGCTCCTGGAGATCTATCTATGCCTTCTTCTGGACTCTGTTGGCCCTTGAACTCACAGATGCACATGCTCTCCCTCACATGTACAAAACTAATTTTTTAGTTTTAAAAATTACTTATTTGAAATAAGATAGCTATTATGAATTTCATTATACATTGATACTTTTTTTTTAAGACAAAGATAAAGACTCACATAGCCCAGCCTGGCCTCAAACTCTTGATTTAGCTGAGAATGGATTCTAAATTCTGACTTTTGTGCCTCTACTTCCCATCTGTTATGTTTAAAGACATACACCATAATATTTGGCATTTTTTGGTAGTGGAGGCTGAATTTGGGATATTGTACATGTTAGGAAATCACTCTACAGATGGAGCTACATCCTTAACCTATACTTTAATTCTTTGAAGAGAAATTATTCCCATACAAAAACTTAGCCAAGTCATATAACAAAATTGTTTTCTAGATCCAAATATCTAGAACAAATATGGTTTTCCAGGTATACAAAAAGGTGTGAGGCGATATTGTCCCTGTTTTCAAAAAAGAAAAACCAACCCAAGAGTTCTGTGGTTTGATGTGTATTTTCTCCTGTGCATAATAGTTATTTGGTCTCTTTCATTTCAATGAAATACATTTTAATTAACCTGAAAAGCATAAATTTACCACATTACGGGAGATTAGTTCTAATGGATATGTTGGCAGAAAAAAAATTAAATCAACTATTTAAACACAAGTATCAATGATCATTACTCTGATTACAAAAGACACACCTCCTTGTATGGAATAAAATATTTATGAATATGTTTTTAGGCATTTTGAATATTGATGTTCATTTAGGAAACACTGTAGATTGATTATCTCTGCCTTAAAGACCATTTTAATCCTGAAGATTTTTTATCCTTTTATTTTCTTTTATGATGCAAGTTTAAAAGTCATTTGATGTAATATTTCTGTAGTGACTACTGGGTCAATAAAGTCCTTTGAAAATTTCTAAATGAATGATGGGAAAATTCATTATTTGGTTAAACATAGTGCTGTACACCTTTAATCCCAGCACTCAGGTGGAAGACACGGGTGGATGTCTATGTGTTTAGGCTTTCCTATTGTATATAGCAAGTTCCAAAACAGCCAGGACTACACAGGAGGACCCTATCTCAAGAAAGAAAATAAACTTGGTGTTTCTTAGATGTAAGTAAATCTTAAATAAAATTTTTGTGCTATGGGCTTTTATTTAAACTCAAGAAACATATACTTTTATAAAAACAAAAAAAAAGCATGGTTGTTTTTATGGTTCTTTGCTATTTCAGAAATTTTAACTTGCTAGCATCAGTCATTTGTAAAAGATATCAAATGTAAACAGGTTTCCTAATTTAGTCTAACTTTGTACCTGCTATTTAACATCCTTCAGTTTCTTGAGGAAATATGGGTGCCTTGATATTTGAGATCAACTCTCAGAGTAAAATGGTTATCACCCACATTTTGGAGAAACGTGCTATGTTGTGGTGGAGATACTTATTGTCTGTTATAAAGGGTTTTGATGTCTGGAATGAGGTTTTAAATCATGCTGAAAAAAGAAAAGCCCGCAAGATCAAATTCTGTGAAGCATTACACTATTCTGCAAACCAAATGTTAGTATAGTGCAAAGGAAAATCATTGGAGGTGAGCACATCATAAGCACTTACAGTGTGTAAGCAACCTATAGGATATCTGAATCCCCTCCTCTGTCTCTGAAATGTGCCCTCATAGATGCTGATGTGTTCATGCATAATTACAATACATTATATATTTATTTATTTATTTATTTGGAGTTAGGTATCTAATATCCCCAAAGCTTCCCCCACTTTTTTACTCCCTACATGATGAATTCCTGTTTGTAAATCCTTTCCAGAATTGTGTATACAATTCTGTACACAATGTACAAAATGAAGGGAACACAGAGTTAGAGAAACTAGCATCAATATTGGTTTCCTCACCACTAAGAAAAGATAAACATGTTGAGCAGTCTAATGATGTGTTATGATAAAAGAACAGAACATTGTGAAGGCATAAAGGAGAGAATGAAGAACAGTATTTTGAGGGACCTTTAAGAGTGATTCATAGAGGCCATGTTAATTGGTATTGAAGGTTTACTATGAATATTCCCAGTAAATAGGGAGCTTAGGTATCCTAGATGAAGAGCTTCTTAAACACAGAAAGCCAGAGCTGTGAAGCCAGTTGAGGAAATTGTGGGCCATAGGACTCAAGTGGAATGATCCTTAGGCATGAAGAGACTGTGAGTCCTGTAGAGGAAATGAAATACAGTGGAGCATAGCTATGGTTGGATAGGAAGTGCAGGATAAGGCATTTGGAATGTATTTACTATCAATTTGAGAGACAGAAAACTATCAAAATCGGAGATCATGTCATTTGTCAGATGGTTCTAGTCATTCAATAAAAGACGGAATAGCTCGAGAGAGTCTGCAGAAAGAGGGAACTTTGGGACATCATTGTAGTCAGTGAACTTAGATATGGGGAGGATAGAAACCAAAACATTATGATCAGTGGAAGGAAGGGATGGGAACAACCGTGGAAGGCATGGGAACTGAGGGGGGAGCGATGGAAACCTTTTAAGGTTCTTTGTTGTTGTTTTATTTAAAAGAAAAGCTACTTTTCTTCTTGCTGTGATAAAATCCCCTGAGAAAGAAACCTAAGGGAGAGTAGGTTTTTATTTTAATGGTGTGAAGGAATGAACTGATTCTGACATAGCAGAGGAGGGCGTGGCACATTGCATTTAGCAGTCCGGAATTAGAGTGGCAAGAAGTGGGCTGGACTATAAAATCTTAAGACCTTTCCCCCGTTCTGACTCACTTTCTCTAACTCCTAAAGCTTCCATGACCTGGCCAGACCAAACACCCAGCTAAGACTCAAGTGGCAGGATGTTTCATGTTTAAATCATAACTTTCAGGGAAGGTAAACAGGGAAAGGTGAGTTCACTTGGAACCATGATGAGGTGTACATGCTTGTGAATCCTCATTTGCACATTTGAAACCACTGGATACCACAGAGGACTGGGATAGGAGTAACTTCCTTGCTGGAAGTTGAGATATTATAAATTGAGATTAAAAAATAAATAAAAAATTCAGACATAAGTAGTAAAGCACAAAATTATGAGGATTACAATTATAATCTTGGGAAACATCACTAATTAAAGATCAGGCATTAATTGGGGGGGGGACTAAGAAATGTTGTCCAAATAGTAGGACTGGAAACCCAGAAAGCATAAGGCCTCAGCAATCAATTAAATGCTGGGGATCTGTCAGGAGCACAGAACCTACACTAGCTCCTGGGTCTGGTAGGAGTTACTGAAGGCTTGTATTTGAAGAGTGTAGGGATGAAGGGAACTCGTTTGCAGAAGAGTGAGGCACAGAGTCGATGAGAAGGAATCCTACAAGGTGAAGTTGATTGCAAATGCTATATATAGAGAGACAGTGAAATTGGAAAAGCTCTTCTAGGCTCAACGGCAGAAACATTGTTTCCTATAAGAGAATCTTGAGAATAGCTGTTAGAAAAGGCTCAAAGGTAAATGCACTAGAGGGTTGAAAAATCAGAAGTCAATTCTAACTCAGCCACAATTATGCTTTTTTGGGGGGTTATTTCAGCAGTCTATTAAATACTGTTACTATTTCCATTCTTGTCACTCTATAGCACATTCTTCCCCAAATAACCAGACTCATCCTATTAAAGCTATAAGTCAGATTGGGTCTCTCTCTACTGCAAAAATGTTTCAATATCTTTTCATGTTATGCAGAATAAGCCTATTTCACTGGGCTATGTGGCTTATACCAACTAATTCTGGGATTCCTTTCTGTTCCTGCTGTTCTCTCTCTCATTGACTCTGTTCTAGACATGATGATGTCCTGGTATGTTTTTTGCCACCAGGAGCCCCTCAAAACCACAGGGCTTTTCACAGAGTTGGGGCCCTCTGCAGGGAAAGCCACACAGGTTTTCTCAAGGCAAATTCCCTCATCTTCACAAGATCTCTGTTCTAATGTCACCCTCTCAGGGAAGTCCATTGATTTCAAATCGCTTCTCATTCCCTAGTCTTTTTCTTACCCTTTACTTACCTACAGGGTTGTTTTTCCCAATGGCACTCTGACATTTGATATACTTTACTGTTATGCTTAGTGTTTATTTTCTGTTTCTTCTTCACTAGAGGTTTTCACATAATTTCTTCACTGTTGAATCGAAGGCTTAGAAAAGTACCTAGCATATATCCATCCACACACGGTACTTATTATTAAATTTGCGATAATGATGATGATGTCAACTACCATTAATATTTGATAGAAATATTGGATTTTAAAAACACATTCACTTGGTTTTAGAAAAAGGTAATAAAAATGGAAGTGGCTAGAGAGGGGCATCTAATGTAACTCATGTCATCAGAATGAAGTAAGAGTCCAAGCTGAGTCCAAGGAACAAGAGGAACCGTGTCTATATTGGCAGACAAAGCCCAAAGTATCCAGCTGCATGTGTGAGGAACAGCCCCAGGATCAAGCATTTGTTAATCAAATCTACAGAAAATAGCAAGAATGTTTTCAGAAATGTGATAAAAGATGAACAAAAATGAACAGTGTCTAAGTGACAGTCCCGCCCATATTTGCAGCATTATGACTACAGTTCTTTTGTTTTTTGATTCGTTAAGATGCCAGTTAAGAAATGGAAAAACTTGAGTATATGTCATTCATGTACTGAGCAGACAAAAAAGAATTGGAATCTATGTCATTTATGTATTGAGCATATAAAAAGAAAGAGATCACTTAACAACCACTTTGAGAATAACAATAAGTAGAAGACTAAAAATTTTCTTTTAAATGGGCTCATTTAATCTGTGATATATAACCTAATGTTTCCTTGGGGGTAATAGAAAGAAAATCCCAATTATATTTTTAAAATATTATCAAATTTAGCCTGAGAATAATAGAACTGAGAAATAGCCACCTCCACATACCTATGGGAAACAAAGCAGCTTGATCTTACATCAACAAACATCTATTTCATTTTCCCCTAAAACAATAAAATCCCCAACCAGAGAACAACCATTTACTTTTAACTGCAATACGTAGACTAGTCTATGAAGCAACTGGACAACTGGGATAGCTCCCTTGGGTAGGGAGAGCAAGAACATTGTGTTCTAGAAATTATACCTGTGGATGCCTATTACATTTAATCATTATAATGAAAGGAAATAAAGCCTGATTTCATGGCTAGACTATATTGTCAATGGAAGCCTAATAAACTATCAGGGCATAAGACATTGTGAGTTCATTTTTCTACAAAGCAAATTTGAAGATAAAGGAATGTAGTTTGTTGGAAAGATGTGGTATAAGTGTAAATACTCAGTAGAATGTGGGAAACTGGACCTAAAATGTGTTATAATAATGACTCACTGACCCTATTGTTCTTTTCATAATATCTGAAGAGTCAGTTTAGTTTTAATCACAATACATATAGCATAAAACTGTTGTTAACTATTCTAAAAGACTTTACAGGAATTATCTGGAGAGTAAATATTTTAAAGTAGGAATTAGAGACATACAGTGATTTCTTCCAACGTTTTACTGCAAAGACAGATGTCTAAATTATAAGAAACATTTTATATATTCCTTTACTTCTAACTCTAAAAGTAAATAAAACTATCACTTCTATTTTTAGTGAATTTTATATCTTTATCTCATTTAAAATGAAATATGTATCTTCAAGCATAAGAATTATATATTCAATAACAATAATAAATTATTTAGTACTTATTTTAATGTTTATTTTATTTAATTAAATGTATTTGTATAAATTTCTTATCCCTCTCCTCTTTTTGTACTTCCCCCATGCCCATCCTCACTCTGTCCTCTCCTAAATTCATAACCTCCTTTAAACAATCATTGTTACATATATGTATAAATGAAGAAACATAAAAAAAAACCAACCTGATGATTCCTTTGATACTCCTCATGACTATGTGCATGCATGTTTCTGAGGATGACCATTTGGGTTTTTATAACTAACTGACCATGGAGGGATCACCCCACGGAGACTAATTCTCTCTCTCTTAAAGCCGTTGTTGATTGCTTATAACTCTTCATCTAGAGACCAGAGAACAACAGTAATGTTGTGATGTGTGTAAAAGGATTGAAATGGAGTTTTCTGAATGATTTCCACTTACACTTGCACTCTTGATCCTTTGGTATCACAAAAGCAAGTCACCCAGTGAACTCATAGAAAGTACTTATTACTCTGTAAGCTTTTTCTCTGCTCTCCCAGCATAGATGCTCATTGAGTGGGCTACTCTAATTCTTGTATCTTGCGATGCTTGGGAGTTAAGATGGGAAGCAAAGTTATTAGAAGTCAATGGTGATTGAATTTGGAGTTATTCTGATAGCTTTTTAGTTGGGGACTCAGGTATATTCATGTTATCTCTTATTCTTTTCTTGTTTCCTCTATACAAACCACATGTCTAAGAAACCATATAAGAATGGGACTGTCAGAATTACATTTCCAGTTAATACACACATTTCAGTAACTTCTTGGTACATAGAATTTGATCACCTCTTCAACTCAGCCATAAACTGCAATCCTACTGTATTTTCTCTATTCAGGTAGTTCAGGCTTTTTCAGTATTGAAAGAATAAGCATAGAGAATAGGCAAAGTTAAGGGAAAATGTATGGAAAACAGTATCTCTTGACTTTAGAACTACAGCCTACATCTGACTTTGGATTAGGATATATGGTTTGTGAATCAGATAGGAAACTAAAAATTTCAACTTAATAATATTATTAAAAATATAGTAAGACTGTTATAATGACTAAATTATATTTTATTTTATATAATATAATATATGACAGTAAAACTGTAGTTCTACAGATATAAAAGAGTTGATAGAAGAGATTTGATATTTACTTATGGCAGAAATTTTATATTATAATTCACTATGGCCTATTATCATATGTATGATTAGTGTGGTGTTTATATTTCAAATGCACTCACTGTTTCCATGCCATGTGTATTTAAGTATGTATGGATTGAGTCATTTTTAGGTAGGGACTCAAAACATAAAATGGAATATATATGAAACAGGTCCTTATTGAAAACAAATGGAGGGCTGAGAGCCAGGCATCATGTCCTGTAGCATTAAAAGGAATTGGTGTGCTTAGAAGGACATTAGTAATCACCAAAACACTCAAGAAAACCAGTCTTAGAGAAATCCCTTTTCTATGGAACATGCCTTATTTTTTAGTGCTTGTTATTCATCAATCATACATTGAGCTTTGTTATCAAGGAGTCACAAACATTTTCTCAAAAATATGGTTTTCATTAATAACACCTGGCAGAGCTTCCCACTGAGCGTCCCTAAAGAGGCTGCTGTAGACAACACTCTGATTGCCAGTCTCCTAGAGGGATCATGATCCGTATCATGAAGCTGGATGAAGAAAAGAGAGATATGAAGCCCAGCACCCCTCAGATTAGAACAAGAAATCTACCACCTGTCAAAAACTGTCCATTTTTTAAGTTGGAAGGGAAAATATAGGATTTTTGCCATGGTTCCTAACTTTACAACTGAATGTCAGGATTATTAATGAAATCACAAGCAATCTAGCATTTCCTTTTCTTTGTAGTTTCTTCCTTTGAAGGACAGCAATGTGTGCTGTTTATTCAGTATATAATATAATTTGGAAAGTAATGTTGATATACTGCTTTTATTTGGAGTTAAATACCAACTTGCTTGTTATTTCTAGTTCTTTAAGTTTAATGAATTATAACAAAAATATGGTTTGATAGACATTGATTATTGGAAAAGAGTTTGGAATATATACGTGTGTGTGTTTTCAATGAACGAATAGTGGAGAATTTGCTCTTAATGGTCTAACACATATGATAATGCCTTATGTAGAGATAATTTGAGTACTTCCAAGAGGGGAGGGGAGAAGAGAGAGACCAATATTATTAGAATTTTGTGAAATTGCTTATAGGATAACAGTTTTAAATAGCGTGGATGCCTCATGTGTACGCAGTGAAGAACTCCAGTGTGAAATCAATAATTACACAAAGACCTGACCCCAAATTAAGAACTGAAAATACTTAGTAACGAGTCATTAAGGACAATATAGATACTGACGTTACTTTCTTTAGTGGGTTGTTTCTATGTTTAAATGTGTAATTGGCAAAAACAAAGCAGAGCAAAATTACATGCACAGGGAAAATACAGCCAGTTGCAAATACAGTTGCAGCTCCTTGGTACCTTGGAGATGTTCACTCCTTTTGTTTTACAAACCCTGGAGCAGACTATCAGGACTTGATAACACTGAGACTTGAGAATCCTAAAAACAAGCAACCAAATTGTGCTGCTCAGGCATTTTGGGAAATAGCAGATAGTACATGCAAGCCTAAATGTACTACCATGTACTACATGTACTACTGTGTGAAGTCTACTTGATTTTATTCCCCAATCTATCTCCTAAGCCACCCTTCTTTACCAACTGGTGAACCACTTTGCTCTCCAATACAGTATGTTCCTTCCAGAAGGCTCTTCTCATGTCTACTAATAAGTGTTCCCATTCCATTCTCCCTCCTGTAGTCTCTGGCCAACTCCTTTTACCCAAATCCTTTGCTAGGTGTTGTTTCAATTCTGAGAACTTTAATAAAAATTTGTTCCTCATGTGATAGTCTCATATCTTTCTGAATTCATTTTTTTTGACAATGTGGTTTGAACCCTGAGCTTTTACTTCCCAGGCAAGTGCTCCAGTGTTCCTTTGTTTTAATACCTGGTTTTAACAGAACTCTTTTAAGCTTTCTATTACTATAAAAAATATCTGATATAATTAATTTTTAAGGGGAGAAGACTTAAACCAGGGCCTATGGTTTTGGAGGTGTCAACTCATACTGACTATTGTAGGCTTTACGTAAGACAGAACATCACGTTTGTATTAAATTGTCAAAGGATAAAGGGGAAGAGGAAGAGGAACTATAGTTATTCCTAAGGGTAAGCCTCAAATGTCCTAAGAACTTCCTACTAGGCCCCGTTTTCAAAGGGTCTACATTTTCTAACAGTGCCACTTTCAAGACCATGTGGGTATTTAAGAATTATGCAGAGTCAGTTCTAGGAACCTCAAAAATAACTCTGAGAAGGCAAAGAAGTGATGTATCATGTCGGGTTTTTTTTTTTTTTTTTTTTTTTTTTTTTTTTTTTTTTTTTTTTTTTTTTTTTTTTTTTTTTTTTTAGCCTGTTTCCTTATTTTAAAAAAATACTTTCTGTCTCTGCAATGGACTTCTCCATACTTCATGCATGGCTTCCACCCTTTGACAATCATCTCTCATATGTTAATCCTTAAACTATTAATGTTAAAAGTTTTCCTCTGTACATGTTCCACCTTATCTCTAGACAATAGGCCATTTAGAAAACAAAATCAAATATTTTATATGGAGTAGCTTGCTCCTTTAGTAATTCTTCATCAAACACTTAACCTTATATATACACAAAAAGACAAATGTAGTGATGTGCTTGTAACCCTACCACATGGTAAACTGCTGAGAACCCAGTGTCAGCTAGGCAACACAGACAGATATTGTCTCAAAAATAAGGCGATTAATAAATAAAAGAAACTGGGAAATAGAAATCGCATTGTCTTGTCGCTAGAAGGCTGAGTTCACATAGCTGAGTTGAACACATCCAGGTGTCTAACGAGGGACTAATGCCCTTCATATTGCTGACTGAGGATCACTGTTGCTTTATGATCATGAGAGGACATGGAATAAAGGAGCGATTTTGTCCATGTACCTACTTCACATTCAGCTTTCAGCACACCCGAGACATCCAGTCTTTGAGGTCTTTCTCCCTGGTCTTCCCCTCAGCAGCTGAACCCTGCTTCTTCCCACATGAGGCTCAGAATAGTTACTATTTTTCCAGTTCTTTTGGACCGTCCTTAATTTTAGAGAGGTCTTCCATGCCTACGTTTTTGGGAGGTGTGTGTTTTCCTATGTACTCCTTTTTTTCTAAAAAAAGAAAAAAACAAAACAACCCTCCCCCCAAAGTTTATTGCTTGTTAAGGGCCTTTTTCCTCCCTTCAAAGCTTTAAATTGTATACATAATCATTAATCATTTTCAAAGATCAGTTGTGTGTGCTTAATCTTTTTATCTTTGCTGAAAATTTGAACCTGGACTTGAGTTCCCATTTTTGTATCAGCTCTTGGGTATTCTGGGAGCCTTCAAGAATATGGCTATTTATTTCTGCACCATTCAGGTGCCACTCTTACCATTTTGTTTTTCATAATTTCCACTTGGATTATTAACATGTGGAATAGTGCTACAGCTTGCACAGACCCACATTCTCAACTAGAAACTAGACTCTGCTCTGCCTCTTACATTTTCCCCTCCAGCGTCTCTGCTTCAGTAGTTTTTCAGCTTTTGTGTGTGTTTGTGCCCGATCATCGCCACCACTGACCTTGTATTATTTTAAGAACATGGCTGGTTATTACTTGATTAGATTTAGCAATAGAACCCATGTTTATAACTTCTGGTTTCATTTTCTTCTTTTTTGTTGTCTTTTTGCTTTGGGGGCAGGAGGAAGAAAAGGAGGTTGCTACTGTGAATAGCTGTGCTATGAATATTCATGCTGATATTTTTAATTCTTTTGGATATTTTCCTGGTAGTGGAATGGCTGGGTCATATGGTAATTTTAGGTCTAACTTCTTGAGTACCTGCCAGATTGCCTTCCATAGTGGCTATACTGTTTTATATTCTTGCCAGTAATTCTGGAAAGTTCCCATTTCACCAAGTCTTTTCACTGATAGCTGTTATTTTTTATTTGATAAAAACCATCTTACAGAACATGAAGGAGTATTTTATAGTTTAAAATTTGCATGTCACCCATGACTACTAGGCTTAAACATTTTTCATGTGCTTTTTTGACATCTTCATGTCTTTTTTTTATTGAAGAATGTCTATTCAGATCATCTCTGCCTACTTTTGACAGCTAATTTGTCTTACGGTTATGAGTTTTTACAATAGTTTTAAATAAAAGATACTAATTAAGATTTGTAACTAGTCAATGCTTTCTATAATTCTCTAGGTAGTTTCATATCAATGCTCACAAATTTATTTTAATAAAGTTAAATTTCTTTATTTTTATTTTATTACTCATGGAATTTATGTCTTTATTTCTAAGAATTTTGTTTTATAGTTTTACCCTTGTGTTCAAGTCACTCGTACATTTGAATGGATTTTAAGTTCGATGTGAGGCAGGTGATCCAATTTAATCTTTTGTGAAGGCCATTCAGCTCTCTCAGTACTGTCAATCAGACAGACTTATGTTTTCTTGGTATTGTTTCTGAAAATCAGTTAGCACCAGGTGTTTGGACTTATTTCTGGATTCTTGAGTCTATTCCACTAATGCAGAAGCCTGTCTTTGAGCCACTACCCCATAGCTCTGTATGGGAAAATCTTGTGTGAAGTTTTGCTCCTTAGGAAATTCATAATTTTTTCAATACTTTATTTTGCTGTTTGGAGCTCTTTTTAATTCTATTTCATTTTTTTTGTCCTTCAATTTTTAGTTGAGAATAAAAAGAAGTCTGCTGAATTTTAATAGTGATCCCATTAAATATGTATATTGCTCAGGGTTACATTGCCAATCCTCTACTGTGGAAACATGGGTGTCTATCCCACTGGTTTAGATTTAACTCCTTTCAGCAATATATTTCACATTTTAGAAGTTATGCCTCACATTCCCTTGACTAAAATATTCCTATGATTTATTTTGTGTCCAATGTCCTTTAAACTGTGCCATTCCTCATCTGGGGAGCAGCTTCAGCTCCTATAAGAAACAGATTTCTAATGTCTTAAGGATTCATAATGAATAAGGTTTTATTTCCACTTTGCTGTCTTTGAGAGTATTCCTTTGTCTTGACTATTGGCTATTAGTTCTGTTTCATGGGGTGGATCCTAGTTTTTATCCTTATGATTATTTATCTCTCGTCTGTCTATTGCCAATTATTTACAGGATTATACATTGGGTGGAATCCAGTAAGACTATAAACAACTGTTTAGTAGTGCTTAGTTTCACTTTGTTTTTCTAAGACCCCATCATTTCAAGTGATCTATCTGGAAGTTTTCTGATCATTTTTACTGCCTATTCAACCTGCAATGAAACTCTCTTGTGACTTATTTTTAAATTTCAGTTATAGATTCTTTGACTTCTATAGTTCCAGATTTCTTTGGTTCCCCTTTGTAAACTGTGTATATGTTAAGTTACATTTTTTTTTTTTTGAGACAGTGCTGTCCTAATTTCTTTAATTTGGCTCTCTTAGTTCTTTAAACATGTTTAAAAGTCATTGAAACACTTTTGTCTTGTAAGTTCAGTGAGTGTGCTTTTCTGGGTTGTTTCTATTTATTCTCCCGTGATTAGCCCATGCTTCCTTTTTCCTGTAGCATTGTGATTTCTACTGTGAACCCAACACATTCAATATTATAACATGCCACTTCTAAAAGTCGGGTGCTTCCAAGTTCTTGCTTGGGGTTCAGCCTACTAGTTGTTAGTGGGTTATAGCTCCCCACTTTTAGTGATATTTTTCCTAAACATTTTTATAGCATATATATTATTTATAGTATGTCGTGTTTCTTTAGTTTATGTTGATTTATTTTGCCAGTATTCATGAATGGTGGAATGGAAACAAACAATTAAAAAAGAAAAGAAAAAAGAACAGAGAAAAAAACAGAAGAGAAAGTGAAAAGGAAATGAATCTCTCCTCACCTTTAAGAGTTGAGTTTGTAGGGGCATGGAGGCAACTTTATCAGACCATGCTTGACCTTGACCTTTACTTCCCATTTTTGCCAAGCTTCCACATTAGTCAAAGGTAAAAGTCAAAAATATTTGAAGTTCTTCTCTTGAGCATATCCTGCCTTGGTTAGACACAATTTTATAAATTCCTTGTTCTTGTGGGTGTTCTTCAGTGCATTTATTTTCCAAAGGAACTCTACCTGCTTTTCATTCCAAATCTGTGGCTAGGCTATTGTTTCCCTCAGCTCTGTGCCTGTGCCTCAGGAAACTTCACAAAGTATTTGAGGAATGTCTCTATTTCCATGTGAGAACACTTCAAGTTAGTAAAATGGGGAAATGTCTTCTTTAAATGTTTTAGGTCGCTCACCTGACCAAGCAGACAAAAGACATCTCATCTAGTGGCTCTCACAAATGAGGTAGCAAACAGCCCACAGGGACTTGCAGGGTTACCTCCTCAATGCCACTGCTCTCTAGGGAGAGATGGGAGGAAGGCAAAAACAATGTAAAGGTTTTCTATAATTTAAAATTTGTGTGGAATGTCTAGATTCAGCTCTCTGTATCTGATTCTGTGTCCCTGTCTCTGTCTCTGTTGTGGATGTAAGTTGTTTGTGTGTGTGTGTGTGTGTGTGTGTGTGTGTGTGTGTGTGTGTGTGTGTGTGTGTGTGTGTGTGTGTGTGCGCGTGCGTCAGGGGGGCATTGTTATTATTTTATTCTCTACTCTTTTGGCTCTTTGGGGATCCACCACCTAGTTCCCAAATAAATAAACATAGAAGCTTATTCTTACTCATAAATGTCCAGCCTTAGCTTGGCTTGTTTCTTGTCAGCTTTTCTTAATTAATTATCTCATCTATCTTTTGCCTCCCAAATTTTATTGTTCTCTATGTCTGTATACCTTTCATAATTTCTTACCCCATGGCTTGCTGTTTAGCCGCACAGCCAGCCCCTGATATCCTCTTCTTGTTCCTAGATCTCGCTTCTTTCTTTTTCTCCTATTTATTCTCTCTGCTTGCCAGCCCCACCTATCCTTCCTCCTACCATTAGCTCTTTATTAGATCAATCAGGTAACACAGCTTCACAGAGTTAAACAAATGCAACATAAATAAGGCAACACATCTTTGCATCATTAAACAAATGGTCCACAGTATAAACAAATGTAACACACCTTAAAATAATATTCCACAGCATGCATATGCATATGCAGTGCACATGTATAGAGATGGAGATGAGAAGTAACTTGTTTGCTATCTTCCTTTGTCTCTGTCTACCATGTATTTTGGACCTCTGACTGAAATCAGAGCTAACAGATTATCTAGGCTTGCTGGCCAATCAGTTCAAATGACCTGCTTTTCTTCTGGGGGTCAAAACTCAGGTGCTCATGCTTACATGGCAGGCACTTAACCCACTGAGCCAGCTCTCCTCAAAATTCTGATTGTTATAAAGAACTTTGTGGTTTCCTAAAGCCCTGAAAAAGTTGATTTGGCTAGATATGGCTAGCTTATTAGTATCCCCATAAAAAGGTGGACTCATGGTACTAGCCATTTTACATTTTTGCTGATGTCATCCCCACATGTGGTTTTAGATTTTTAAGACTTTTTTTAATCTTCTAAAGTTAAGTGAATTTCAAATTTTGGTGTCCTCACTTACACATAAGGATGCATCCATGCATCTACAGCTACTAGTTTCCATGCTATCTGTACCTGCTGTCTCACTCCAATGGCAAGATTGAGTAGTAGTGTCAGAGATAGTATGGCTCACACGCCAAAATCATTTATAATCCAGCCCTTTGCAGCAAAAGCCTGCCAACCTCTGCTTCAAAGTCTGCCAGCCTTTGCCATCTCTCCATTTCTTCTCTACTCCAAATTGTTTTATAGATATCATCATCTCAAGTGTTTTTGGCTTGTTCTAAATCCCCTCTCTTTGACTTTTAGGATGTTTCTATTTTCAAGCTGCTGCTTAATCTTTACCTCTCACCCCCTTTCCAGGCTCTCTCTAATATTATACTTTGCTTGCTTTCTGAACATCTGTGCAGCAGCATTTGCTTCTTATTACTTAGTTTTTTTTCAACTTTTCCACCTTGTAAAATCTTGTCTCTAAAGTGTGTTAGATAATATAGTTTCATACAATCTACAAGAGAAATCTACCTAGATCAATGCATGTGATCTCATTTGGAAAAATATATATTTTATAGAAAAAAGAGGGCTGCGGAGATTATCCTGGGTTAGGTAATCCTTATGCCTCGTGATAAATGTGCCTGTCACAGCAGAGCTACAGTTAGGACAGAGAGGGGAAGATGATGCTAAGACAGAGGAAGAGCTCGAAAGCCATGTTTAGCAGACTTAAACATCAGAGATGAGGAAGAGGCCGGGCATGGATATGGTCTTGGAACCTCCAGGAAGAACTGAGTCCAGAAACACTTCATTTCTGACTTATGGATTCCATTACTGTGAAAAAGTACATTTCTGTCATTAACGTTCACTGAGTTTATAGGAATTGGTTATGGCAGCCTGGGAAATTAATGAGTCTTCTAAAAAGTCCAGCTGGAATATCATTTTATGAGTGATTACTCGGTTCTCTTAACCTGGACAAAATTACTTATTTATTTCTGTTTTCTGTTAAAGCATTTATTTAATTTTCAGATATTAAGTGTTCATCTTCTCTTAAAGCTACTCACTCATCCACAATTTTATATTGTCCTTCACATCTAGCCTGGTATTTTTAAGTATAGTGGGTGTTAAGCATTTATTGAATGAATGAATGACTTCACAATATCAAGTGACATTCCAATAATTTGCCTTGAATCATTTTTTAAGCCCTTTTCACTTGGCCCTTCCACTAGAGAGTGGGGCTACCTGTATGTTGAGCTTCAACGTACTCATTTATAGTGTGGTATGTTCTAGATATTAGTTCTACTATTTACGTCAGACTATTATAGTTGGGCACAGGCATCCCTTAGCCATAAAATCTGTGGCTATATTATTTGAGTCATGTCTTTCATATTTGTATGTGTTTATTTTGTGATTGAACATGGAGAATAACATGTTTTAGAGTCTTCAGGAAAATATGTTAAATTATAATGCTGAGAATATTTAAGGAGGGTCTGAAGACTTTTCTTCCATTCCTTGTTCATGAAAAATTAAAAAAAAATCAACAGATGCAATATGAAAAAATTTCTGTTGATATTTGTTCATTGTGAACATTTATATATTTAAGTGTTTTTAATGCTTTGATAATGAATGTAACTGCACCTTTTTGCAGAAAATCTTTTTTACTATAATCACCATTGAAGTGTCTGTAGTGAGTTTTAAAATACGAATACATATAAAATACATATAATTTATAATGAAAGCAAACAACTGTAATGCATCTGGCTAATTCACACAGATAGATTGAAGTATTCACTTCTTCTTCATTTCTATCTAATATTTCTCCTGTGGTAAGATGCAGGTGCATCAACCAACTGCTGATATAGGCACCATGTTTGCCAATGTTAGGGGGGAAACTCAGAACCTGCTATTTGTATATCATGTGCATCAAGAAAGAAGTGCTTTATTTAGGCCCCTCAGAGGGAGACTAAAACTTTGACTCATCAAACCACTTGCAAGGTAATTATCCCTACAAGGTGATAAGAAAATAGACATGTCAGGGTAGCTACAGCATCAGGAGGAAAAGTGAAACCACTAGCTGAACTAAAGAGAGAAGCAGACAACACAAATTAACAGTGTTTCCAAAGAGGTCTAAAAATAATCTCCTTACAAGGTGGTTTTAGATTTTAGATGTCTTTTCTCATGTTGTTCTCAGAATAATGATCCAACTTTTTCAGTATAACCCACTTTTCGTGAGGCTCTAATTATGTTCACAGAGCTCTTCTACTGATTAGAAAATGTCAATCTTACATAGTATTTTTAAAATAAAGTTTTATTTATTTTTATTTGTGTTTGGGTCTGAGACTTTACGAGTTTATGTGTACTGCTTGTATGCTGAGTCCTCAGAAGGCAGAGAAGAGCAAAAGAAGCCATCAGATCTTCATAGACTGTGACTTCCTGGAGTCGCAGGTTGCTGTGAGCATCCTGTGTGCAGGAAACTGAACCTGGATCCTCTGCAAGAAGAATTAAGTGCACTTAACCATGGAGACATCCTTCCACCCCAATGTTAACTTTTTAAATGCACTTTATTTGTTTAGTTATGTATATGCAATAGAATATACAGATCTTAAGCATACATTTCAAGAATTTTGAAAACATACATGTACTTGTGAAACAACTCATCAAGTAATAGAACATTTCTGTCGTTCCAAAACTTTTGTCTTATTCTTTAACAGTTACCTCTCCAGTCTCACCCAAAGATAGCCAATATTCTGATTTTTATTAGCATATGTGTTATTGTCTTTGAAATAAACACTGGTATTCTGTTCATCCTTTATTCAAAATAATGCTGTTGAGATTCATCCAAGTTGTAGCATGAATCTGTAATTTTTATTGTGAAGTTGTTTGTTATTTGTAGACACCACACCTTGCTTGCCTATTTATTTCATGCTGAGTATTTGTGCTGTTTCTGGTTGTTATTAGTTATGCGTTAACTTGCTGAACATTATTATGAGTCTTTTTGTGAACACTTTTTATTTTATTTTTATAAATATCTAAATGGGATAGTATGAATACTTAGGAGAATTGGTCGTTTTCCCAGCTTTGTTAGATTGTTCAATCCTTCCTCCAGTTATTGTTTGGTATTTGAATTTTCTTCATATTCTTCTTGCCATCTGGTGTTTTCAGTCTTAAGAGTCTTTATAATTCTATGGTGCTCATGACTAACTCAGTATTTCATTGAACTTTCACTGATGACCCCATCATGCTGAAAGTCACCTCATGTAGTGCCTAAGGATTTGCACATATTTTTATGAAGTGGCTGTTCAGGTCTTCTGACATTTGAAATAATTGGACTAGTAGTCAATTTATTGTGGGAGTTTTGCATGTGGTCCACCCATCGTCTTATTGTATATGTTCAATGTCTGCATCTGTCACAAATGCTTCCGTATGTTGTTTGTACTTTCATTTTCTGTGTTGTTTTTTGGAGAACAGATGTTTGTATAATTTGAGGAAGTCTTGCATGCACTTTCTGTTTTATTAGTATCTTTTGTGTCTGCAGAATCATTTTTTATACTATAGTCATATAGTCACAGTGGCATTGCTCTCCATTTTTCGCTAAACAACTCACAGCACAACAGCCTTTTGCCTGAACTTGCCTTCTCATAACTGCAGAGTTTACTTTTGGTGACCTCCAACATCACAACAATGAACTCACCCACCAACTTCAACTTTTGAGCAGCTTTGATGTCATCTCTCAAAAAGCCCTAACATTGTTTATCACATTTCTCTCTCAAAGTGAAAAACTACTTTGGCCTTCTTTGCTAGTCTCTGGGCTGGATTTGCAAACCATTTATATTTCAGTTAAAGCACAACACTCTCGTTTACTCATGGACCACGACAATTCCTCTGCATGGGACTATCTCCTCATCTGCTTATCCACAACTACATTTTGGTAATTCCTACTTGTCCCTCAGTTTGGGTTCCTTGTTATGCCTGTTTCTATACTGTTGTGGAAAGATATGTACCTGAAAAGGCTTCTTTTCAGATTCCAAGTTTTTGAATTTTTCCAGATTCCACAAAATCAGAATCCTTGTCACTATAGTATCTTTGGTAGTAAACAGAACTCATTCCTGGCAAAAGGAGTAAGCAGGTGTCTTAGATAGCAAGTAGCATTGGGCATATAACATTATGGTCTGTAAGCTTTTATTACTTGTGTTTATCATCAATAAATGCTTACTTATCACAACATTTTTAGCAAATCAGTGCATATTTATTATACCAATTGTAGGAAAGACTAAAAATGAAACAATCTATTATACTTCTTTATGCAGGTAATAATGATATTTTGATATAATTTCCATGTAGCTCTTGGTTCCTTGCACGCTATTTAACAACAAAACAAACCAAATAGCCGAGAATACCTCTAAATTTTAATAAGCATTTCTGATATAACCTTTAAAATCTACCCATGTGTAAGTGAAGCTAAAAAGGCTAATGAAGGTTAAAGAAAATTGTTGTTGGTTGTTTTTGCTCTTTTAGGAGTCTGTTACCCAGCTACCAAATAAAACACGGACAGAGGCTTATTCTTAATTATAAATGCCCGGCCCTAGCTTGGCTTGTTTCTAGCCAGATTTTCTTAACTTTAATTATCCCATCTGTCTTCTGGGTCCTTATCTTTTTCTATTTATGTATATCTTTCTTCCTTACTCCATTGCTGGTTGTGTAGTTGGGTGCGGCCCCCGCATCCTCCTTCTTTTCTCCCTCCTTTTTTCTTCTCCTCCCAAATTTCTGCTTCTATTTATTCTCTCTTCCAACCAGGCAGCCCAGCCTATCCTTTCTCCTGCCTTCCTATTGGCCGTTCAGCTCTTTGTTAAATCGTCAGGTGTTCTCGACAGGCAAAGTAACACCACTTCACAGAGGCAAACACATGCAACATAAAGCAGTGCAACACATCTTTGCACCATTATTCTACAGCGTAAACAGATGCAATACATATTAAAATAACATTCTACAACAAGAAGTACTCATGTTTCTACATGTGTGGAATTGTTGTTTCTTCTCAAAGCCAGTGATACCAAAATTGCTGTGTGTTTGCCTATAGAGCTTAAGAAATAATATTTTCTCAGAATCACAACTCATTTTTGATCCAGTATTTATCCTACTACATCAATAAATGGTTACTGAAAGCTGGGCCTGATTTTAAGACTGGAAGATTTGATCATAGGTAAGATAGTTCCCTCTTTCCAAATATCTTGCTTTTTTTAAATTTAGAGCTTTCAGGGCAGTTTTCCATTTTCATCAAATTAAATCTGCACTCGAAAGATGAACAATTTTCAAGAGTAATGATAATAAAATAATGAATTGCAGTTTGTTATTTTCAAGAATATTGTAAAGTACACATTAATAGCCACATAGTTGGAATAAGTCATTCTTTTGAAAGCAAGAACAATAATTGTAAATGAGATTAGGTGAAGTACATGCTTTTCAAACTTTATAAGTTGATTTACTTCATAATGTCATTTAATAAAAACCTTTAAATTTTTTTATGGAACTGGAAGTTTTCATGAATAAGTTAGATAAACAATGGATTTTGAAGATGATAAAATACACATAAAAATTGAATGTGTATTTTCATGTAGTGATAGGTATGCACCAAAGCAAGAAAAATGCATATATTATTTGATTACATAAAGTGTAAAAAGCAAATTATAATGAAATTTTGTCAATGTCTTTAACTAAGACATCATATTATAAATATCCAAGAAACTTTAAAAAATTGTGTATGTATGTATGCATGTATGTATGTATGTATGTATGTATGTATGTATGTATGTATGTATTTTTGAGACAAGGTTCCTTTGTGTAATTCTGGATGTCGTGGAGCTGGATGTTTGTAGACCAGGCTGGTCTCAGACTCATGGAGATCTGCCTGCTTTTGCCTCCTGAATGCTGGAATTAAAAGTGTGTGCCATCACCACCTGATAAACTTTTTTTTAAGAGTATGTTTCACAAAAATAAGTAGCCTTCATTTATACTGCTGAATTAACAGCTTGTGGAAAAAGAAACCAAGGAATCAATCCTATTTAAAGTTGCAGCACCAAAACTAAAATAATAACAAATATAAATAAGGAAATGAATGACCTCTACAATAAAAATATTAAGACATTGAAGACAGATACCGAAGAAGGAACCAGAAGATGAAAAGACCTCTCATGCTCATGAACTAGAACTGATCTTCTGAAAGTGGTCACACTACCAAAAGCAATCTATAGATTCAGTGCAATCCTGATAAAAATTCCATAGGCATCCTTAATAAATATAAGGGGAAAAAGCAAAATCAGAAACAATCTTAGCTACTTACATAGAAGCAGAGAAGATCAAAGAGGGTCAGAGCAATCCCAAGAAAAATAACTGACAGGACATATACTATACCTGACTGCAGCTATACAACAGAGCCATGGTAACAAAAATAATCCAACTTAACAGAAACAGACCCATAGATGAATGGAATAGGATAGAAGAGCCAGATAAAGGCTGTGTGGCCAAAGTTATGTGATCTTCGACAAAGATAATGAAAAGATACATTGGACAAGGATGACATCTTTAACAAATGGTGCTAGAAAGTCAACATACAGAATGAAGTCATTGATATCTATCTATCTATCTATCTATCTATCTATCTATCTATCTATCTATCCATCCATCCATCCATCCATCCATCTATCTATCTATCTATCTATCTATCTATCTATCTATCTCCATCCACCTATCTACCTATCTTCTATCTCTATCTCTTCTACTTCTTCCCCCTGTACAAATTTCAATTATGAATGGATCAAACACCTTACCTGAGAGGCATACTTCAACATATAGTCATAGGTAATGATATTTTAAAATAGGATTCCAGTATCAGAGGAAGTAAGACCAACAATAGATAAATAGAATTTTGTGAAATTTTCAAACTTCTATATGTCAAAAGCATATGTTAATTCAGTGAAAAGGAAGCCCATTAAAAAAGGAGACAGTCTTTGTCAGCCATACATCCCATGAAGGATTACTATGTAGAATATAGAAAGTATTCAGGTAACTAAAGATCAAACATAAAAGGAACAACTAAAATAAATGAACTACAGATCTAAACAGATGGTTCTCCAAAGAAGAAACACAAATGGCTAGAAAACTTTTAAAAAATTCAAAATCCTCAAATACTAGGAAAACACAGATTAAAAACAGTTTAAGACTCTACCTAACCTCAATCAGAACGGCTATCATCAAGAACATTAATAACAACAAATGTTGGTGGGCATGTAGGAACGGAATCCTGTTGTGGCAGTTTGTTCTATTCAGCCCATGGCTTTGGAGAACCAAGCTCTAGGACATGGTCTTGCCTGCTTACTTGACCACTTGAGAATGGAGAGAGAGAAGGATGGAGAATGTGCACTCTCTCTTGGATGGTTGGAGCAAGACAATCCATTACCTCTTGGCAGAAGGGAAGACAAAGGCAGCTGGGTAAGTGATGGTGTTTACTTGCTTCTGCATATTATCCCCATTTTATACTCTAATAAATTATTGTACTCCTCTAATACTCTTGTGGGCTCAAATAACAGAAGCTTTATCAGTTGCTGGTAAGAATATAAACTAGTGTAGCCACCTTGGAAAACAGTCTGGAGATTTCTTAAAATACTGAAAATAAAATGACTGCATGACCCAAGTTTACCTCTCCTGGGTATTACTCAGAGGAGTTTGCTCTATTCCAGGGATACTTGTACATATATTCATTACTACCCTATTCACAACAGTTAGGAAATAGCAACAGCCTAGATGACTAACAACTGAAGAATGGATAAGGAAGGTGTGGCGCTGTCTTTTTGCCATGAAGAGACACCATGGCCATGGTAACTTCTAATAGTGAAACATTTAATTGAGGTGGCTGTTTATAGTTTTAGAAGTTTGGTCCATTGTATCATGGCAGGGAGCATGATGACAGGCAAGGCGATGTGGCGCTGGAGGAATAGTGGAGAGTCCTGCATCTTGCAGGCAACAGGAAATCGACTGACTGTCACACTGAGGGAAAGAGACTTCAAAGCCTGACCCTACAGTGACACACTTCCTCCAGCAAGGCCAAACTTCCTAATAATGCCACTCTAGGGCCATTTTCCTTCAAACCACCATAATATAAAAATTAAATTATGAAAATATTAGCAAAATGTATAAAACTGAAAAAATAGTCTAAGTGAAATAACTCATTCAAAAAGACATTTGTTCTATTGTATGTGTGTGTCTAGCTTCAACTCTTTAGTGTGGTGTGTCTAACATGGGATACACCTAGAAGTCAGAAAACAAGAAAGAAGAGTTTCAGTAGGAAAGGGGAAGTAGAATGTAAGTAAAAAGAAGGTAAAGATTAGAATTCTGTGAGTGAAAAAATATATTCACTCAGAGGGAAGCTGGAGATTGAGGAGATGGGGAGGTAGGATAGGGTAAGGTAGTCTGAAGAAACCACTTGGAAAGCAAGGCATTCCCATCTGTGCACTAGAGGGTGGAGCAGTATTTATACTACTGTTTTCTGAGTGATCAAAGATTCATCTCAGTAGGGTCCCGGTAGGGGAGCAATATCTAATACTGTAAGCCTGGCTAACAACACAGGCCTGGAAAGTAGTAAGCTCATATGGGGAGCATATTTCTGATGGTTAATGGAACTGACAAGGCAGCAAGCTGCATTCTTAGTACCTTCTTATACACATAAAAAAGTGCTCCCAAACTTAATCAGAGAAAACATTTCCTTCCAAAGAACAGTGGTGAGTGCAGACTCATCGCTACTCCAGATGCAGAAAATAAGTTAGGGATGTCTGCTCTGCCCTAAACAAGTCCTTTATACTAGCACCTCTCTGGTTTAGGGAACTTTGTAGAAGAGGTGGGCAGGACATTTATAAAAGCCCAAAGATAGAGTGCAAAACTAGGAAACACCATTCCAATATCCATATATCTATTGTAACCATTAATTCACATCAACTGTAGTTACCTGCACTATTACCAAGACTGGCTCTATTAACAGTCATTTTAAGAATAAGGAGGGACTCACACAGAGTCCTACTGTTTACCCTGATGTGCTGGCTGCTATAAGGGTGAATCACTGTTTTTAGTTTTATACCCTCTACTAACCCCCATAAGTTCTAATAGACAGTTTCAGACTCATGGTCACACAGAAGATCCTGGCATGTTACAAAACAAAATAAAGAGTCACAAATTTGATAGAGATATTTGAGTCTGTAGTGGAGGGTGAATAGGGATGGTAGGGAGGCAGGAGGTAGTCAGCATTCACTGTGTTCGTATACAAATTCTTTAAAGACACAATAAAAGTCTCATTATTAACAGCAACCACAAACTGTATGCTTATTGCTGACAACTCCTTAAACATCTTTGGGCATATGGAAGCCAGAGTTTTCTTTTGCTGAATGGCCCCTATCTGACCTCTCTTCCTTAGAATATACATAGTTACATGGTTTCTTTCTGTGATACATCTTCAGTCAAATGAAGTTAGGGTGTCAGGTTGAGCCTCTCAGATATTCTGCTGGGATGTATTGCAGGTTTTGAGCCAAGGAACTGGAAGGAGATGATGGTGTTTTAAGTAGATCATTATTTTGGTGTGTCAGAAGGAAAACAACCATGCTGTTGGTTTTCTGCTAAAGTAGGGACATAGCACAATGTTGTTCTTTCAGAGACAATATTTTAATTGTGTTGTGAATATGAAGTTGTAAAAGAAAACCTTTTCTAACAAAGGCATCTATTCTACCTGGAAATTTAGATACTTTTCTTGCTAATTGTTCAAAAGTTGGCTGTGAGACTGTGCAAGTAGGTTACTGCCTTTATTAGAACTGTTATAAAAGATAGCTATTTTAAGCAAATAGAACATTCACCTGTAATGTTTATGCCCTCAACAGATGAAAGGCCCAAAGAAAAGGAATTCACATTTTATTATTATTATTATTATTTAAGCTTCAGCCAATTAGAGATGAGTTCAAAGCTTAAGGAAATATGAAAATAAGTATTACATAGCAAAATTAGTACAAGTGGGGTTTTTTTTTTATTACATGCTTCTTATGGCTTTAGATTAAAGGTGATGTAATGTAGCCATATCTCTAATTTTATTTCAGGGTTCAGGTAAGAATCAGCTTTTTGGTATCTCAATTGTCCTCTATCTAAGGCTATTATATTTACAAATTATTTGTGTCATAATTATTCTAAAAATATTTTCAAATGACATTTTTGAGTTATATAACAATAATATCCAAAGGTTATGTTTTATTTATTTACTACCTTCTTTTCTCATTTATAAGTTTTAAATTTTCATTTATTATTGTTTAACTTATGTAGAAGAGTAAATAAGATTTTTATCAAGTTTGAAAAATATTTCGGTGATTTAACTGTCACAACATCTGTAGTGTAAATATAGTTTCATAGAGTTTAAATGCTAATTGGGCTACCTGTTTACACTTGAGCTAGAAACAAAAAATAATAATTCTCCCTCTGTTAAATGAAGAACAAATAAGAGACCTGGTAATCTGAGTTAAATCTTAGAGAAAGTCACTAGTAGGAAAAATTATTTTGTGTTTAAAAACAACTGGCCATTCATTTGTTCAATAAATGAGCATATATAACATTAATCAGACATGGTAATACCATGGAGAATATAACACACAGTAATCACAATCATTATTGTGTTTCCAGAATAATTATGGTTGCCTTATTCTCCTTAATCATATTTAAGAACTTCAAAAAGTAATGTTTTGACTGTTGTTGAAGAACAAAATATGTCCAAACACGGGTCTCCTAGTCCATCTGCAAGACCACACAGTTCTTTGATGCGTTCTAATATGGTGGCTGATGCTTACTATTTTATTTCTTTGTATTGATCTTACCTAATTAACCACAGCAATACAACAATAGAATATATCGTATTGTTTATTTGTAAAAATATATTTATTTTTATTTTCTGTGAGTAAGTTTTAGCCTGCATGAGTGTCTGTGTATCATGTATGTGTCTGTTGCCTTTAAAGGCCACAGAAGGCATTAGATCTTCTAGAACTGGTGTTAGAAATGACTGTGAGCTGCCTTCTGGGTGCTGAAACTGAACAGAGGTCCTCTACAGAAACTGAAAGCATTCTTATCCATTGAATCATCTCTCCAGCCCCTTAATATCATTTTATCAAAATGGTTTTATGTATTGAAGGATGAAGTTTTATCTCATAACTATTTTGTGTGTGGTTCTGAGCATGAAACCCATTCTCCATATGGGAATTTACTCCTCTATTTAACTGGAGTAGATAACCAAATTGAATAAGTAAGTTGGAAGTTTTCACTGGGACCTAACTTATTCTGCTATGCTCACGAATTAAAAGTGAGAATGTAAGAAATGCTATATTCAGTCCATTGTCCACAGAGTAAGGTAGTTTAAGAAAAAGTATGATATTCACTATATGTGACATTGTTCTACCTTGAACATCCATTATATTCCCTTAGTAATACATTACATATCACTTTTCCACAAATGAATTTTCTACAAAGACCTTCTATGATCCCATTTCTATTTTCAGTCAGAGCTATCTCTTTAGTAATGAGTTTATTATCTCTTGTGTATACTTCACTTCCATATTTCAGTGACTGTGTAAATGCTAATTTTCAAAATGCCCACTAGAGCCCACTATAATTTCCAATACACCCTTAACTTTTCATTGCTTTTTCTTCTTCTTAGATATCTTGTTTGAAGAATTTGAATTTCCAACTGATTTTAGGGGGGGAACTTTAACATCCTTTACTTATAATATAGACTTCTTCCTCCGTAATATCTTTTGGGGAAGAATTCAATGATAATTTTGTATTACTAATAAGGAGACAGGGAGTAATTTTGTATGCAATATTTTCTTTGTAACCATATATTCACACAATGAGTATTATTATATTATATTTATTTTTACAACAGCATATGGACTATTTTATTTTGAGACAGGATGTGGTGGTTTGAATGACAAACATCCATCACAGACTCACCCATTTGAATGCTTGGTCTCCAGCTGGTGGCACTGATTAAGAATGTCTTAGTCAATGCTCTATTGCTGTAAAGAGATACCATGATCACAGCAACTATTATATTAAAAAGTATATATGGCATTAATTGGGGATTTGTCTACAGTTTCAGGGGGCCAGTCTCTGATCATCAGGGCAGGAAGCATGAAAGCAAAGATGGTGCTGAAGAGTAGCTGGTCCACAGAGAAAAAGAGTGAAGGGAGAAAGGAAGACAGAGAGACATAGAAAAAGACAAAGACAGGGGTAGGGGACAGAGACAGAGTCCAACAAGGTAATGCCTTCCAATCTATGTAACCCTCCTCAGTAGTGCCTGTCCTTGATTACTAAGTGTTCAAATATATGCCATCAGCAGTAGTAGAAGTATCACTTTGTATGTACTCCGGGCAGGTCCAGAACTCACTGTGCTTCCCAAGCAGACTTCAAACTTAGGGCAACTCCTCCCTCATCCTTTGAGACCTGAAAATGCAGGCATATGCAACTATGTGGAGTCCTGGGATCTATGTTAGGCTACTTACCATATAATCTTTTGTCTGATCACTACTGCATCGTATATTAAATAAAACTCTAAGGCAAACTACTGATGACAATTTTTTACACTACTAAAAATATCACATTAAGTTCAATATGCTCCCCTGTCAGTACTGAGTAAACATTAATACTTAGTACTTTTCAATTCATGCATGGTTAGCAAATGGATAAGACAGTGTATTATATCTATAAGCTGCGATTTATCATCAGTGTAAAATAATCTTATTAGTGTCTTGCATTTGAAATTAATCTTTAACTCCCACAGTATATAATGTGGCATATATGTATGTATATATATATATGTGAATATAATGTACACACACATATTGTATTTTGATCCCCAAGTTCATCTTTCTTCCTGCTCACTCGAATGGAGAGTTTTCACTTGACATATAAAATCAATTTTGAAAAAAAACTTAAATTTCAATTTTTAATTATTTCTTTAGTGGTAGACAGTGTTTTCTAAATGATAAAAATATGATACAACAAAGACTTTGAGCTTCAAGAAACACGTACTGAAGATAATTGTGTACTTCAAGGATTTTGTTTACTTTTATCTGGTGGGAAATCATAGTGTCTTCCTCGGGGTTACTATTCTGTGATAAAAAGAAACACTGTGCCCAAGGCAACTGGGGAGGAAATGTTTATTAAGTGTATATTTCCACACTACAGTTCACCATCAGAGGGAATCAGGACAGGAACTCAAGCAGGGCAGGAACCTGGAGGCAGCAGCTAATGCAGAGGCCATGAAAAGTCCATCTCACTGGCTTGCTCTTCATGGCCTGATTAGTCTGCTTTCTTATAGAACCCAAGACCAACAGCCCAGAAGTGACAGCGCCCACAATAGTGTTGTTCCTCCAGCATCATTTATTACTTAAGAAATGCCCTACGGGCACACCTACAGCCCAATCTCAGGAAGACATTTTCTCTATTGACGCTCCCTCCTCTCTGGTAACTCTAGCTTCTGTCAAGTTGACACACAATTAGCCAGGACACATAGTTATTATATGTCTATAGAATTTTACAACTGAGGAAAACTCAGAAAAAAAAATGATGTTTCAAGATTATGAAGCCAGAATGACATGACCTGAAGTTCAAGCTGTTAGAGGATGTGAGATACTATGGGCACTGTGCAGACCTATAGCTTGCTCCTTTGAAAATTCAAACAGAATAAGTCTGCCCTGTATATGAAGACTGAAACTTACGTGTTCGTTTTTCCCTTGAGTAATTTTTTTTTTCAGAACTGAAAACTGAGACCTTTGAATATGAGAGCACATATTTGCTTCATTTGTTTTTTTGTGGGAAGAAGGGGGGCAGGGAAATCCTTTTTAGGTTGCCTAAGAAAACAGTTCAGAAATGTCTGACACTTGAGGGAAATAAAAAACAAAAACCAGAACAGGAAGACCTTCTGTTCTTGACTGGAGGCACTTTCCTCTCCAACTTCTGACAGAACACACAGTTGAAGATGGACACAGCCCCATATGGCTCATCCCCGTGATCCTGACATACACACATATTAAGCTTTCTCAATACCAAGATGAGGAGGTGATGACCAAGGGCCCTGACACAGACTGGTTTCTGCTCCAAAGAGTTTTAAGTATGTGTAGAAAGGCTCCCTGTCGTTCGTCTTTACCTCCGAAAAAGCCAGGGCTCGTTCTGTTCAGCCATCCTGCCTCCAGAGGAACATGATTTTACTTCCAGCCCTCATGCAGTAAGAGGTGACACTGTGAGACCCATGGGGAAGGTGCTGGCAGTCTGGGAGGAATTTGGATAAGTGTTTTTCACTCCAGTGTTTTCATGTGACCTCTTGCTCTCAATTTAGATACATCTTGACCTGGAAAAGATGGGAGTGGCTTACCACTCTACATTTGGCTCATACTGTTTTCAGATGTGTATGCTTCTCCTTTCCTTTGGCTCATCCCATGGGATCTCTATTCATTTTCTTTGCAACCTGCCAACAGAGCCTTCTCCCTAGATACACACACACATTTCACACATTGCTTTTCTGAGTATGGACCTCATTTCCGGAGAGAAAAGAAAATCTGTGAGTCCCTGAACCAAAAGCAAAGAAAAATAATCACCCCTAACCAGGCTGTGAGCTTTTCCCTCCTCTGGCCAGATATTACTGAATGTGCATGTGATTGGTAGCCTCTTTAAGGCCTTTCACATAGATAATAAGGCAGTAGAGAAAATGATGGCTTCTAAATTTCTGTAGCTGCTCTTATTTCAAATGACTGGTTGGCTTTTATACATTAGTTATTAGACAAACCTTGGGTGACCTGCTTTTTTTTTTTTTTTTTTTTTTTTTTTGAGTTTGCCTTCCTCCCCCCCCCCCTTTTTTTCTTTTTTCTTTTTTTTTTTTTCTTGCGGT
The DNA here is from genome assembly GCA_033318265.1 of Phyllotis vaccarum. NCBI lineage: Eukaryota > Metazoa > Chordata > Mammalia > Rodentia > Cricetidae > Phyllotis > Phyllotis vaccarum. The sequence continues at coordinate 106,482,106 of JARWLC010000006.1, read as the reverse complement.
AAAATAGTGCTGAAGAAAGAGGGCACTAGTGTACAGCCCAGATCGCATCCTTGCACTGTCTGGATTGGAGCTGAGGTGTCTGCGAACCAGAGAGGCTGCAATCCTCTGACCTGGAGACTAATAGCTCTGTCTACCCGGACTCAGGTAGGTCTTAAGTCCATCCCCCAAACTGGCTCAGGTGAGGGGATATTTTCCCGCGGTGAAGCCCATCCTCAAAGGGAGGTACTGTTTTGATCTATCGGATTTTCTTCTGGATCCAGGAGGATCTTCGTTTATTTATCTCCTTTAGTCCCGATTGTCTGGGAAGAGGTGGGGAGCGGTGGGTGGGCAGCAGTAGACATCTGCCTAGATTTTCCCCTCTTTTGTGCCTTGCCTCCTGTGCTTCTACTCCAAGCCTGCTCCTGCAGCCCCCCTTTCATCTTGACTCTCACCTTGAGAAAGGGGAGGGACGGGAGAGGGAGCCAACTTCAACCCGGCAGGTGCCTCTATCCCCAAAGCAGGTGGATTGAAGTATACCTGCAGAACAGCCAGGCAAAGAGAATGAGGGTGGAGAGATACTAGGAGGGCGATAGAAAGTGTGTGTGTGTGTGTGTGTGTGTGTGTGTGTGTGTGTGTGTGTGTGTGTGTGTGTGTGTGTTTGAAGAAGGAAGGAGGTAGAAAGAGCAAAGGGAGGGAGGTCAAGGATTTCCAGCGTCTTTGCAGGCTCCTGCTAGCGCCGAGCGCTGTCCAGGGTTCTGACCGCATAGTGGATCAGGCTGTTGTACCAAAGGCGACCCCCTCATGCCCAGCTACCTTTCTTCCATTTCTTACAGTAGGCAGAGCCCCAAAGGTTCCGGTACATAGGCGAATGCAAGATACTCCCCTCCTCTCAAACCTCATCTCAAAAAACAAGTTATCTATTGCACTCCGTCTACAGTAAGCCTCATTTCTTAGGGGGTGCAACATACCAAACCCTAAGACAGGCAGACTACCAGGCGTTGCCTTAGTAACTAATATGGCTTTTTCACAAGCTGTCGCATTTACATTTATTACTAAAACTGTGTGTCAGGGTCTCTTCAACCCTTAAATGTTAAAGTAAAAGGTACTTCCATTGTTTGAGTTGCTTTTAAAACGGCGCTTCTACCTTGCAAAGACTTCCCAAATTTTCTTCTGGGAAAAAGTTGATCTTTTCAAATCCGGGAAAGTTCTCTTAGGTTGAAGAATTTAGCTCCTCCCCTCTTCTCGTCTCCCTCCTCTTTCCGCCCCCATCACCTGAGAAAGCTTGGTAGGTTTGGAGGAAGAGAGAAGGGACCTGAGGATGGAGGAGGGGGCGGGTCAGCAGGGCTCTGCACCTCTCGGGAGCCCTTAGCCAGCAGGCAGGGCACCGCACTCTGTTACCGACCAGAATTGCCTTCCTAGCTCTTTCTGAAGGATGTGTTGAGGTGAAGTGGACCGGACAACAGTTAGCGTCACAGACCCAAGAGTTTAAACACAGATCCTCCCCCCCCCTCCCCGATGACCTGGTACTGACTTTCCTCTCTCATCATCTGCGTCCAGCTCAGGGCCACTAACACACCGCTCACTGCACACCTGATCTACACACCTTCGGGCACCAGTGAAAAACCGCGGCTTGATTTCCTCAAAGAACGCCCCCAGGGTGTGGGAACGGTCGCAGAGGACCAGCAGGAGGAAGCGGGGAGGAGAGAGGCGGCGGTGGAGGCAGAAGAAAGCGTTGAACCAGCTGTGTTGGCCAAAGGCACGAAGCCTAGAGAAGCAGCGGCGGCGGCGGCAGCGGACGTCTGGGTGGTTCGCGTTGGGAACCTGCAGGCAGGACCGGAGTGGGAACTCGGCTGGCCCGCGTTGCACCGCCTCTCTGCCACAATGGTCCGGCTTCTCTTGGTTTTCTTCCCACTGATCTTTTTGGAGACGTGCATTTTGCCCAAATTTCCCGACAGGAAAGTATTGCTGGCGGGTGCCTCGTCTCAGCGCTCCGTGGCCAGAATGGACGGAGATGTCATCATTGGAGCCCTCTTCTCAGTTCATCACCAACCTCCAGCAGAGAAGGTACCCGAAAGGAAGTGTGGGGAGATCAGAGAACAGTATGGTATTCAGAGGGTGGAGGCCATGTTTCACACGTTGGATAAGATCAACGCGGACCCGGTGCTCCTGCCCAACATCACCCTGGGCAGTGAGATCCGGGACTCCTGCTGGCACTCTTCGGTGGCTCTGGAGCAGAGCATTGAGTTCATCAGGGACTCTCTGATTTCCATCCGAGATGAGAAGGATGGGTTGAACCGCTGCCTGCCTGATGGCCAGACCCTCCCCCCAGGCAGGACTAAGAAGCCTATTGCTGGTGTGATCGGCCCTGGCTCCAGCTCTGTGGCCATCCAAGTCCAGAATCTTCTCCAGCTGTTTGACATCCCACAGATCGCCTATTCTGCCACAAGCATAGACCTGAGCGACAAAACTTTGTACAAATACTTCCTGAGGGTGGTCCCTTCTGACACTTTGCAGGCAAGGGCGATGCTTGACATAGTGAAACGTTACAATTGGACCTATGTCTCCGCAGTACACACAGAAGGTAGGCTCTATATGTTTGGGAAAGAAAAAACTACCAAAAGAGTCAAGAAATTGTATGGTTTGTGCCCAGGAACGTAGTGGTAGTGTATGTAGTCTCTTTATTTCTAGCCCAGCGGGAAGCTGATTTTACCCTTCTCAGTGCACGCCCACCTGGGCATGCTTTTTATCTTTCTTTCTTGGTAATTACAGTGCAGTAAAACCGTAAAAACCAGGATGTTTTGGGGGGTATAAAAGATATGAAAACTGCATGCAAAGGTGTCCAACTGTAGATTTGACTTACAGATCGTAAGGTGGTTTACCCTCATAGTCTATGTTTGTATTTGGTAGGTAAAGGTACTAGAATGGTTTCCCAAGCTTATTATCAAAGTGAATAACACACACACACACACACACACACACACACACACACACACACACACACACACACACACACACACACCACACCCTGTCTTCTACTGTGGATTTGAAATGTGAGCTTGTGAGCTTTGTGTTAAACATCTGAAGGTGTGTTCCGTTGTCATCTGGCGCTGCTACTCACACACACCAAACTTCCCTGGGAATCAGGAATCTTCCTTGGGATATCAGAAAGACACATTTTAAAGTCTGGAATACCTAACATGCAAAAGTAAATATTTTTAAACATTTGTTTATTTTCCCTTACTTCATGTGTCAAAATTATACACACACACACTCACACATACACATACACACACCAAATTACCTTGTTTTTCTAAGAAATGGTGCTGGGAAAATTTAGAGTTGAGTTCAGGTTTATGCTCTTCAACATCATGACCTTGCTCTTCAGAATTCACAGAGAGACCAAAGATAAATCGCCAACAAAAAGACAGCAGAGATCAGATTTAAAATGGCTTTTGAAAAATGAAGAAGTCTGATCTGAGGTTAAGGGTTTTTTTTTTTTTTTTTTCCTTTTTTCCCCAGAATATTATAGATGTGAACTCTTGGAGACTTCTTACATCAAAGATTTTCTTTACTCTATTCACTGACGCTTATATAAAGTTTGGACTAACATGAGGTTTTTGAGCTCATTGATTCTAACCTCCCCTAGAGGGTTTATGAGGAAACAGAGCACCTGGCTATAAATTAACTTCTAAGACAATTCACAAGTATTTATCTGACACGTACAAGAGATTGAAAAGTATTGCAATCATATTTCTTAAAATCAAAATATCAAAAGGAGATAGACATGGTTTCACTGAAAAACACTCAGTATTCAGTCACCATGGTGGTTGCTGGCTTTAGTTAATGTAAACAGATGTATCAACAAAGGGAACAGAGTTTTGAAAACAAACCAAAACAATGTAGATTTACGCAGAATTCCAGACTTGGCTGATGCAACTCCCCCACCCCCCCAAGAAAAATTCCCTGTTTCCTGACTCCTGCTCCGGAATCTTGGCTTTTAGTGATGTTCTTCCATACTTCTTTTGAACACAAATTCATTGTTCTTTAAACTACAATTCTAAATTCGGCAGCTAATTCTTTACATTTTAACATTTAAATGCTAATTTGCTACATTCAAGTATTACAGTATCTTTTAGTGCCTAGGAAGACCTTTCTGAAGGCACAGTTAAAATGTGTGAAGTACCAGTGTTGGAGAGATGAATCAACAAGGAATAACAAAACCCAGATTGAATGTAATTTACATGAATACTTAGTCTTTCTTCCTCTGTGAATCTTAGTAATTGGTAACAATTATCAGAAGTTCTTTCTTCAGGAGGGAGTAATATTTATAGTAACCATATTTCCCATATTATGTTCTATTTGGGGGAGGAAGACAGTAGGAGACCCTCCTTTCTTAAATCTGGTTTTCAAAAGCATCATGTTACTAAAATAATTGTAAACATGATTTCTTTCTGAACAAGAGAATTGTGTTTTGCAAATATATTAGCCTTGGGTTTGCAAGTTTTGTTGAGAAAATCCTTGCCTTGATTTTACCCATCTATTAGCTTGGGTTGCTTTGATCCCTTTCTGGTCTTCTGACTACTGTTGTATGGCAACGATGTGTCTCTGTGCTATAATTTATTCTGGCTACATCTTGCTCACAGAGCATCATCACTCAGGTGTATATTTTCTTCTTTTTAATGAGAATTGGTTTCTCCTTTCATGACACATTTTACCTGTGAAAACCAAAGTGCTTCAAACTCCAAAGAAATTTTGTATGATTTCTTTGGAGTAAGCACCAACTGTAAATTTATTTTTTACTGAGGCTCTGCCCTCTGCTTCGCAGGGACTGTGGGGAACTTCCTTGGTTCATATAGTAATTTTTCTGCCTTCAGACTGTCAGGGACATCTACTGGTGACAGTTGCCTGTCAAAAGCTGTGAAGACCACATACCAGGGCTGTCTCTGCCATCTGGGCACTATTCAGCAAGGGACACTACTGGTCTCAGTATATGAGTTTGAAGCTTAGAAATCCTGGGGCCTCTAGTGACCTTTTCTTTCCAAATCAGCCACTCACTGGTAAATTAATCACTGTTGTTTGTTTTTATCAGGAATAAGCCTAGTACAGTTCATATCAGAAGTGTCTACACTAGTGTACCTTAATTCTTACGTTTAATTTTAATGACTTTTTAAAAAAATCATAGAGTCTGTTTGCTGTCCCAATTGTTATATATTAAATTATCACTTTATTTCACAAAGAAACAAGCTTCAAGGTATTTTTTGCTTTGTGTCCACCATTGGAATTTAGCGGTTATATTCTTTTTCATGATTTTCAAGCTTCCATTATTTTCACTGAACTCTCCACGACAACTGTCAGTTTAATTGACAGGAGAGAAATGTTACACATAAAGTTCCTTCAGTAGAGGCTCCAGAAACTGCTCCTGATTGCTTCCTGGACATTGTGAGATTGAATGGAAAAAGGGATATTGAAGTAATAGACACCCATCTATGTACCAATCAAATTCAAATCCACTTTGGATACTCACTTGAAATATGCTATGCAGAGTACTAAAATAGCCACTTCTAAGAAGACTATCTCGGCCAAGGACATTTTATTCCATCCTTCTGATGAAATAAAGATTGTGGGCAAGAGTCAAATCAATCATTCCAAAAAGTTGTATGAATCAACTTTTAAAAGTAACAATTTCAGGTGATTAAATCCAGAGCTTTGAGAAGGTTCATTAATGTGTTGGGTTTGTAGCTTTAACAAGTTGTCTTTAGGGTTGGATTATTTCTGCCTTCTTTAAGACTTTTGTTCTTAGTGTTTTGTCTCATGCAGGCAGATGAGAAGTAACTTTAATGACAGTGTTTTCACTCTGCAAATAGCCACCTGAAGGTGACTTCTTAATTAGTTGGGTTTCATCTTTGGGCCACATTTCTCTTGACATGTACGTATGTTTTACAGCTATTGATCTTTGTTGCTTTTTAATATTTGATTTTTTTCTTTTTTAGAAACATTTTTCCATTCCATGTAAAACAAATCTCATGGTATCAGAGGTAGATCTTTCTAAGTCACCCACAGAGACAAGCCATGAAGATCAGGGAGTGGTGACCCATGCCTTTAATCCCATCACTTGAGAGGCAGAGATTCCTCAGCATCTCTGTGAGTTCAAGGCCTAACTGGCTCTGTTAGGAGGTGGTGGTGCATCTTTAATCTTAGCTCTAGGAATGTTGAATGAGGAAGTGAAACAGCTGGGTGGAGGGAGAGAAGGGTGGAGTTAGCTTCCCCTGCCACTTCCCTTTTCACCTGAGGACAGGAAGGTTTGGGGTCGGAGGATTCATGGAGATGGCCTGAGTTGGCCATATTTTGTTTCTTTATTTCTCTGATATTTCTGCTTTCCCACACTATTTGGCTTCATGTTTTAATTATAATACCAAATAGAATTTGCTCAATAGACTGAAGTGGATTCTTCTTGGATTCCTTGAGTATTTATGGACATAAAGAACAAGTAATGGAGGTCTTGTCATGTATCAGTTTGGGTTTCAAGAAAAGTGCATCCAAGCCAAATTCAACCTGATTGAAACACAAGTGACTGGAATCTGTCATTAGCAAGAGAAAAAGCGGCACAGAAAACAGAGAAGAGACTTAATTTGTGATTTATCAAAGTAATTGCATCCAGGGAAAAACTTGTTTTCATCTAATTCATGCACCTGTATATTTTATGCTTGTGCATCAGTTTCTTCAAACCCCAAACCTTTTGTGTTTAATGTTTTACAAGGTGATTTTTTTGAAAACTATGCTAAATAGTTTCCTAGTTTATATCCAAAAAGTAAACTAGACATTTTCTTTGAATACACAAAGTCATTATAAATATCAGGTGTTACTTTGTGCCGGAATATAGTTTATAAACTCATTTATTTTTTAATACAAACCATCCTGGGTTTGTATTTTTGAATGTGTCTCTTCATTTTCTCTTATATTGGCTGTATTTATCAAACCTATATCCTTTTTTTGAAGATTCCTAGAACGTTTATTCTCAACAATTTTTTGTTGATTTCCCCCTGCTCCCCCTCCCTACCCTCCTCCCAGTCCCTCCCAGTCTGCCTTTAGCCTCCCCCATTCCCCATCCACCCATGCCCTCCCCCAAAACGGCAAGAAGTCCCAAGATGGGTCAGATCAGCATGGTTCATTGATTCCAGGCATATCCGATTTCCTCATCCCAAAGTCAGGACTGGGCTAGGTGTTCCTCTTCAGGGAATGGGCTCCAAGGTGCCAGTCCATGCACAAGAACAGTCTGATCCCACCCCTGGAGGCTCCACAGACTGCCCATGCCAATCGACAGTTACTTACCCTTGGAAGGCCTAGCTCCTTTTCGTGATGTTTTCTCAGTGCCTGTTCTTGATTCAGTGAGCTCTTCAGAGCTCTAGCCAGCCATCACTGAGGGACTTTTCCTCATAACCCCTATCTCCTTGATCATACAGACTTCTACCCCAGGAGCTCGGCCCAGTGCTCAGCCATGGATCTCTGCCTCCACCTCTATTCATTGTTAGATGTAGGTTCTGTGATGACACTTAGGGTGCAAATCTATATTCTAAAGTCCAGCTCTCATTGTCAACTTGACACAGTCTAGGTTCCTCTAAGAGAAAAACCCACATTGAAGAATCACCTAGATTAGAGTGACCTGTGTACTTGCCTGGGGGAACTGATTTTTAGTCTTAATTGATGTGGGAGAGGCAAGCACACAAAGTATTTTGATGAGTACCCACAACCAAGGGGGTTGAGATAATTCATAGTTCAAACTATTCTGATTTTTACATTGGAAGCAACACCTCACCAAGGTTGTCAATTTTCATAGAAACTGTAATTGAAAAATCAGATTGAAGGCAGGATATAAAGTCTTGTCAAAATGAACTGTTTCATCCATCTAAGAGTTATTATCATCAAACTTTGAATTTATAAGAATTATTTGCTTCTTTCATGTACTCAACAGTTTTTATAACATTGCTTTGAATTTTAACTTAGGTGATTTTTAATTTTTATAGGAATATTTGCTTTCTTAACTTACTGGTACTATTATACCAAATACAATAGTAATATTTTATGAAAAGAATTTATGATTTCAAAAGTAACTTGGTGTTAAGAAATGCTTATGCATTGAGTTTAGAATTTTCTCTTTGCTAATTTCATAGTCAACAGGTTACTGATTCAGGGCAATGTAGGTAATTAGATACCTTAACAATTTAAATAATATCTTTAATTGGCAAGTGAAACAAAATAATTTGAGGACCATACATTGAATGGTTACTAAATAACCATTCTTTTTCTTTTAATGTCAAAATTTCACAGTGTTCAGAATTTAGTATAGCCTGACTGACTCAAATTCAAAATAATTTCCTTACTTCAACCTTCTAAATGGTAGGAGAATAGGCATCACATCATTTCCTCTCTAAAGAAGTTTACTAATGAACACATGAGCCGGCTATAAAATCACAGACTTTTCTGGCTTTTGGAAATATAACTTAAAATAACAACAAAAATAACAACTGTTATCATTATTATTACCATTACTGTAATCAAGAGTCTCAAACTATTAGAAGAATTAGAAATAAATAGTATAGTTTATAGTTATAGGTCCTTGGATGGTTTTAGAAATCACACTCAACCAGTTTCTAAAGTAGAAGCCCAAAGGACTAGTGGAAATACAATCTGTATCTCAGTTTTATTTGTAAACTAAGAACAATGCTTATTGTGGCATTACTGATTTTACAGCAGTGTTTTTCAAAACAAAAGGCTGGTATGCATATCTACTATTCAGTTGCTTAATGAGTTAATGGTATCTGGATGCTTGACCATAAGCCTACAACACTGAAGATGAAGTGAACTTCATGGTTAAAAGTACAGAATCTGGCATAGATTTAAAAAAAAAATTCATGTTTCAAATAAGAAAAGTAGGGCCATACGGTAATAAAAATGACACACCAAAGACTACGGCATTCGTCGGCAGCAAAGCCTATAGTAATTGAGATTTGTGTTAGACATTTTCTTAGACCCATGGTTATCTGAAGCTCACATTATCCATCCTTGTAGACTGTCTGCATGTGAAGTTCCTGTTGTCTGCCCAGCTTCACGGCACCCAACTCTGCTGTTGCAGTTCAGCAGTTCCTGGGAGCTGCTTCTCTATCCTGCAAACTTATTCTCACAGCTGAGTGTCATTTTCTAGGTCAAGTCTTAGTTTTGTTTTTTTGTGATTGTAACATTCATTGATACAATCCTTATCGTTGTTGTTAGTTGATATCAACTCCATGTCCTTTGCCTTCATTTCAGCAACCCTCTTACCCTGACCATACTCCAGCACCTTGGTATTAAAAAACATGTTCTATTCAGCACAGTATCCTTTCCATCTTCCTTTGCTCCCAAGTTTCCTGCCTTAACCTTCTACATATCCACAAAAGGTGTGTATCACATCATTTCCCCCTTTCTTGATTTGACTCTGTTTTCACATTTGATCAGCTCTACCCTGGTATAATGTACTTCCTAACCATCTTGTAGATGGACCATCTTATGTCATTGTCTTTCAATTTTAAGTAGTTATTACATATAAATCTATACTTTGAGGAAATTAGAAATTAGTCAGTATTTTTCCATCTATTAGGAGTAAAAGAAATAAAAGAAAAATCTCAGTTTATTGGGCTGGTGAAAGACAGTAGTGCTAATAAAATGTTACATGTCATTATAGTTGTCAGGTTTCCTAGTAACTCAAATTAAGAGTGTCTCAGTATAGCTGAACCTGCATGAAGGGATTTTGGGGTATTTTGAGGGCAGGAGTATAAAAATAAAGAGGAGCAAGGCATATCTTGATGCTTTGCTAACACTGATTAGCATACCCCACTCTCTATTTTCATAATAATATCTATTGACAATGTCCTTAAGTGTAATCCCTCTGTTTAATCAGTGTCTTTGATAGCTCTTATCAAATCCAAGCTAGTCATCTCTGTTATCTGACTATATTATTTTTTGAGAACTGTGGTCAGAATGGCCAGAAATTTAAGAACTCTAATAATTCTCTGCTTACTGTCTCCTGAGAAGCTGAGTGCATGACATATTTCATAATTTTTTTGCTTAAAAGAAAGGGGAAAAGCACTAAGCAAATCGTCAATAGTATATTGAAGAGGGAGCCCATTTACAGCAAGGCTCCTAAGCTGAGGTTCGGTATTGAAATAGTGGAGACAATTTACAGTAGACAAAAATGAGTCTTCTGTTTCTGAACAAATAAGCAGGCCACTTGTGATTTTTACTTTTTGTCAACAAATATTGGTTTGTTGATAAAGAAGTATTCATGGCCAAATTTCTAAATAAAATAAATGCTTAACCGGCATTTTTGCTGTGCCAGATGTCTGCTATGGTACTTAGAAAACAGAAACTTAAGGACAATAGTCTTTCTATTTCATTCACCACCTAGGGATTAGCATTCTACTCAAATCAGATGGCCAGAGGAAGAGGTAGTAGGTAGCCAGGTCACAGAGAGAAGAGTCACCAGGGAAAGAATGAAAAGAAGCATTCATGGGAGCCTTGCAGCACAGGTGACATCTATGGTTGACTTCATCAGGAGAGATGGGGAGTGATGCGTGTATAAACACTGATATAGAATACAGTGAGCACCCAAGGAACATGAGGAGTTGCCAATTACGTAGAATATGGAATTGAGAAGGGAAGAAAGGCCTAAAACATGATGAAATACACTCATCAGGCCAGGGAATTTAGACTCAGACAGCTATTTTGTACAAATGTTGAACATATGAAAGGTCTGGGCACAGAGAAATTATGAAGGTATTATTGATTTGGAAAATGGTGCTTTGAAAGCTTTAGAGAGGACAGAGTATAAAAAGGACTTAAGGAAACCATGAAACATGGTGGGAAGATAAGTTTGGTTGAAGCCCGTGGTGTAGGAAAAAAAAAGCCAATTTAGTTAATTTATCAATTTAGTCTAGAGACATTAAGAGTTTCACTAAAGAAACTGAATGAATGTGATGGATGAGTGAATTAGGATTTTATTAAGTGAATCAGGATTTAGTGCCTGGGAGGTTCTGAGGGTCAAAGATAAAAAAAGTCTAGAATGACTCCAAGAACTGCAGTGTGTGGAACTAAGTGCGAAATAAACAAGAAAGTGCAGTTTTAGATTCGATGAGTCTTGTGTGTTTATGAGAAAATGAAACCAAGAGAGTCTATAGTCCCAATACATGGGAAGGGAAGTGGATTGAGATTCTTCAACAGAAACCAAGGGAAACCCGCAACATCTGATTAGACTGCCAAGAGAAAAGAAGTAAAGATGAAAGATAATCAAGGGAAGTACTCTGGGGAAAATAAGAAGGGATAAGAGAAACTAGAGAAGCAGAGAAAGAATGATGAAGTCCAGAAAAGCTAGAACACTGTGGAAGCCAAAGGAAAAGAGCATTAGATACAAGTAGAGCAGACAAGAAAGGGAACGTGGAAAGGTACCCTGGACTAGTATTCTCTTAATTCTTGGATGTTACTATATCAAAGTACCTGAAATCGAATAATTTAAAAACAACATTAAGGAAATAACTCATTTATTCATTTATTTTGAGATAAGGACTCAGCACAGAGCCCTGGATGGTCTATGTAGACAAGAATGGCCTTGAATTCACAGAGATATACCTGCCTCTGAATACCAGTTGCTGGGATTAAATGAATGAACCACAATATCTGACCTTAAATAACAAAAATTAATTCTCTCGATGGTCTTGGTTGACCCAATGGAGAGATAGTAAGAAAAAAAACAAAACAAGTAGATCAAAATGCAGTCAGAAAAGGTTTAATGAGGGCTCATCTGAAGCCACAGGGATGGTTTTTAGCAGTGTTAGTTCACACTGTTTTGATATTTTCATCATTAAGATACATTCTCAGATATAAGAATGAACTCTTAACTTTCTTGGCATTTCATTATCTTGGCCACCTGCTGGTCCAGTGTCCCAAATATCAAAATCTTCCTTTGCCTACCAGAGATCATAGTCTAGAATTCTCCTCTATGCAGAAGACCACATGCCTAGCACGTCTTACTATCAGCCTTTCTTCGTAAAATTAGGTTTCCAGTACATTATATGCCTTACTTTGCTTAGTCTTCCTGAAGAATTGCCTTTTTAAAACTATGTATTAATACTTCCCTTTTAATTTGTTAAAGGTCAGATTATAAATATAAAGAGTATGTACTGTGCTATTCAGTGCCCTTTGGATAAACTCTATTACCAGGAAACCATTTGTTTCTCTTGAAGAGACAGCACATGATATCTTCATTGGCTATCAGAGTGTCACGTTTACTACTTTTCTTGTCTAGGAGAAGGCTCAAAACTAAATATTATGCTTAATCACAGGAAGCATCCTAGATTACACAAGTAGATATGAGCTTCTTCCTCCACACTTCAAAAACATTACTTCACACTCGATTTTACAATTGTAAAATGCCTCAATATTAATAACAATACGTGAGTAAAGATGACCATCATGCAGTTACAGCTGTGAATTATGTCTTCTACATGTTGTAAAATGCCAGAGGCCATTTCACACTTGCAGTTTAAAAGGCTAAGTTTGGACAAAACTTTTCCTTTTAAATTTACTAAATTTTCCTTTTGGCAACTCCATATATGTATACTGCAGATTGAGCTCTAGTCTTTTTGCTTGGACAGCAGGCACTTTAATGAGAAAAACATCTTATAGCACAAAAACTTTTCTATGTAGGGAAGTACAGAAGAGTTCTGGAGAAGTGATCCTGTGACAAGATAGAGCCACCCTTCTGCAGATTCATTAAACTGTCTTTCCTGGCATGGGTTCTCTGAAAGACATATTATCTCCCTCAGCACGTTCTGGCACTTAATCTGTACTCCTGCGTCATGGTTAGTTCTGTGTATGAAAAATTCTCTTTTCCATGTGCAGCACTGAGCAGACCCACTGTGGCCCTGGTGAATTTACAGAACTTCCTTTTCAAAACTTCTTTTCAACCTCAGGAAAGGATGAATTTGTAAAGTGTTATTTCGGTGACTAACACAGAAGAGCATGCATTTTAATGACTTCCTAACTTTCCCTGCATTTTCCTGAGCTTCCTGGATCATAACTCCTTAGGAGCTGGTGTCTTAGCCAGTGTTTTTGTAAAGAGACACCATGATCATGGTAACTCTTGCAAAGAAAAGCATTTAACTGGGACTTGCTTACAGTTTCAGAAGTTTAGTCCTTCTGAACTTCCTACCATTATCATTGTGGCAGAAAGAAGCATGGTGGCAGGTGGGCCAGCATGGTGCCAGTGCTGGGTAAGTAGCTGAGAGTTCCGATCCAGATCCACAGGAAACAGGAAGAAAGAAGACCTCTATGCTTGCACTCCCAATGACTCCCTTCCTCTAATAAGGTCACACCTCCAAATCTTTTCAAATAGTGCCACTCTCTGGTCACCAAGCATTCAAATATATGAGTCTGTGAGGGTCATTCTTATTCAAATTACTACAACTAGCATCTGGTCTCATTGAGTGTGTAGATGGACTTAGTACTCACCATGCTATCATCTACATCATTCTCACCTGTGATGAGGGTAGTAGAATTTACTATTATATTATTACTATATTATTATGATGACGATACATCAAAAGACACCCAATAGCTCTTTAATCTGTCATAGATGGCCATTAAACTAAATCACAGCAGGCAGAGGAGGGGTTATTCATTAATACATGCAAGAGCTAGCTGAGTTACTCTTTGGGGTAGGGGACTAGAAATAGCAGATAGAAAACTGTGAAAAGATGTTTCTTTTTTTTCTTCTATATTGGTGTACACTCAGGGAAAGTTCAGTGTGTAAGATCCTTGCTCTGTGATTTTAAAGCAAAATCTTACTTGAAAAGAAATTGCTTGTTAAAAAGTGAAAAATAACTAAGGGAATGATTAAGTTTTGAAGTGCTTATATTCTCTATTTCAGCAGGTTATTTTTAGGCCCTCAAGGTGCTGAACAAGGTACCAGCAGAGTTCTCTTAAACTCTTAGTGTGCTGACAGATCATTCAGAGCTCATTAAGCCACAGAATCTGATTTGATGGGTTTGGAATGGGCATGAGAGTCTATATTTCTTATAGGCTCTAGGTGCTGGTCCATGGAGAAGCACAGTGTGACAGAAACCTTCTGGAAACCCTTTGTGACCATGTATTTTTTTTTTAAATGATACTATGTATGTGCTATCTCACATGTTTATAAATAATTTTCTTCAGAGTCATCTATGTGTCAAATGCCATAATATCTGATGTCTTATGTTTTTAATTAGAAAATGTGAGTACCCTTTAGACTTGGTACCCATGAGCCATGAAGGGTGTACAGTATGGGAAGACTGGGTTGTTTTTTTTTTTTTTTTTTTTTTTTTTTTTTTTTTTTTTTAGTACCTCTTTAATAGACGTCTCCAACTAGACAAGCCAGTGAATTCCTTTCAGTCTTCTTTCTCACCTGTAGAGAGCCGGCCACACCCTTTTTGCATCTTTCCCATGAGGACTAGGAAGCACCATAAAGCTTGTACCAAGCACAGTGAGTTGCATCCCATTCTAATATGGCTTAATTATAATTTTCTCATTTCATTCTATAATTGATTTCTGGCCTCTTCATTTTCCAGAATGTTGTAAGCAACTGCTGTTGGTCAGCATTTATTTAAAATGGTAGGTTATGTGTTGAAGGAGACACATGTCACAGTCTCTGGTTTGGAAACTTCTAGGCTAAGTGACTAATCAGGGGTTGCACCTAGTTGCTATGTGAGGTGACTTTATTGTAGCCTGGTTTTGTTCTTAAAACCCCATGGAGTCTCTCTTGATCTTTTTGCCTTCATCTCTTCATATGTCCTGCCCACTCTCTGATTTTCCTCCAAGCTTAGTCTCTGTAGGTTGGCTTAAAGGGCAAGCCTCAGCTTCCTGTCAATCAGCCATTCACTTCAGCAGTTTATTCTATCAGCATACTTCCTACTCAGCCTCAGGTGGTGGGTTAGGCAACAGGTCTGAAAAATCCAGCTGTGTAGATTTCAATAACATTTGATAAATAGGCAAATATCTACAAAAAATTATGAATGCATTTTGTTCAAATACAGTAATGTTATTTATGCATCAGATTTAATGAGCATGCCGCCATCCTTGTTATTCTTTTGGTCCTGGAAGAGAGAGGAGAGATAAGAGAGGAAAGGAGAAAGGGAGAGGTAGAGGGAGAGGAAGAGGAAGAGAAAGTGAGAGGGAGGGAGATGGGGAGGGGAAGGGAGGGAGAGAGGGAGAGGAAAGCAATCTTACATTATCACATCTGTGTCAAGGTAGAGGGCCCATGGAGAGGCAGGCTAGTTGTTTCCTAGGAAGTCTCTTGGAGTAAGTGGCATTGGGATGGATCTTAGATAAGAGCTAATCTTGCAGATGTAGAGGCAGATGGGGATAGCTCACTCATGAGTAAAAACCATGTGACTAAATGCTTAGTAAAGTACTGACAGGTGCACAGGAAATGGTGTGTGCTAACTTTTTGGAGGTAAGAAGGACTGGGGTGGAGTCATGGAAGAACTGATTAAAAAGTGGACCCAGATGTCAGAGTGCTCAGAATCACCATTTGAGTTGGCCTTCTATTTCCTATGTAGTCAACATTTTGCAAACTTCTGCCAAAGGCTAGGAAACTGAAAGTAATCCTTCCCTTCCCCACTTGTGCTAGAAATGACTCTTTTGCACAGAAACTACCTTCCTTGCTTACCTTGCAAAATGTTCACCATGCAGTCTGCTTACATTTCCAGCATAGCATACATATTTAACATGAAAAAGATCCAGGCTAGTGGATCTAGTTTTGCAGCTTGAGCTGCAGCCTCTGTGGACATGTGGCTTGCCTCTCCGTGAAGCAAAAGGCATATCACAAGCTGCCTTCTCAGCTGTGAAATGCCACTACTTAGGTCACATGCCTCAGATTAAAAAAAAAACTGCCAGGAGCAACGCCTTCTTCTTGGCGGGGAGGCGTGCCACCTGTCACCCAAAGCTGCTGTCCCTCCCCTCTGGCATCATGCATGGATAGCTCTGTTTCACTTGAGCATGTGGGGAGGCTGTATTCTCTGCCTCTTGCAATATATTTCTCCATGACGTTGAGCATGGGTAGAATTCAGACTGATATTAATTGAATTAGAGATTATTCTCCATACTATCAGAGCCCAAGTGTTCATCCAGAATGGCTGTAAATTCACAGAAGGCACTTGAGTGAAAACATTAATTTTTTTTCTTATGTGAAAGATGGCATATAACAGTCTTAATTCCATCCAACACCTAACTCTGATGCCTCCTTCGTGGCATGGTAATATCATACCACTCCTTTAAAGGCATGCATAGTCTTAGTGTACACAGCCAGGATCAACCATTAGAGTCTTGGCTTCACCAAATTTTATGATATATAAAACAGGAAATGTAATTTGTACCTTTACAGGAAGACAAAACATCCTGTACAGTGATTGTCTTCTTGTCTTTGCAAGATCCAATATAGTGGAAAGTCTCCAAAAGTGCTTTTTTTTTTTTTAGTGTTTGTTAGATGAATAATTAAAGGAAGATTTTGTGAAAATTAATCTACTAGGTATTTGGTCTGCCTAGGGTTTTGAAATTCTGTGGTTTTCTATTTCTCTATGAAAGACATATTGAAAAACTGAGTCTGTTCTACCTTTAAGCAGAGGTGTGCTTTTCTTGCCATAATAACACCATTCAGGCACACGTGTGGTGCTAAAGCATTTCAAAAGTCTTTGCATTTCTGTACGCTTCAATGGAAAATAAAAGCTTGCTTTAGAGTATACTGTCCTAAAGTAGACCAACTATGGTTCCTGTTTTTTCCATCTGTTCCTCTTATGGGTTATCTGCCCCCCACAAGGGGGTAGGCATTGGAGCTCTAATACCTGTGCTTTAGAGTAAAAGGATGTCACAAAATTAATGAAGTTAACATGAGATTGTTGGCATGGACTCTAGTTTAACAAGATAGATGTCATTATTGAAAGGGGTACAGTACATCTCTGTTTAACCCCTTACTGTGTGGCATTTTGTGATAGTAACACTTGGACACTAATAAGAATCTGAAGTTACTATAATATAAAGCTACTCCTAAGTAATCACTTATAAATTAAAAAAAAATACCCTAACCTCCCAAATACAACTTATCTTAGAGGTGCATTTGACACCTCACTACTTATGGACTTATTATTATCCACTTCACTGTTCCCTCCTCCACTGAAAGGCCCTTCCTTCCTTCACTTCCTGTTCACACGTGGTGAATTCCACACATGGTGAATTTCCTCAGATATCCATTACTGATATAACTAACTCTAGGTCTTCACTTTTTCTCTGGATTGAAGAATTCCCAGCCAGCTCAGAAGCATTGCTTCTAGGTCTATTTATGAGAGTGCTTTCCAAAGAAACTGGTATCTGATCAATGGGGTAGATAAGGAAGATTCATGCACACCCAAGGTGGGCAAGCTCTGTCCTAGTGGTTGAAGGTCCCAACAGCACAAAAGAGCAGGAAAATGATGAATTTACCATGTTCTGCAGTAGAGTGCTCTTCTCTGGTTCATCTCAAGTAATTTGGTTCTGGAACTTCTACCAGCTCTTCAGCTTCTTAGGTCTTTTGTCTCAGAGTTCTGAGGTCATTGTATTGAACTGACATACTACCACTCTTCTGGTTCTACAGCTTTCAGACAGCACACCCTGGGACTTCTAGAGTCATGTGAACCAGTTCCTCTAATAAATTTCCCATCTATCTATCTATCTATCTATCTATCTATCTATCTATCTATCTATCTATCTATCTACCTACCTACCTACCATTTATTTATCATCTATTTACTTATTGATTTATCTATTGTCCATTTTTCTATTTTAGTTTGGGTTCTATTTCCCTAAAGAACCTGGACGATTATAGTACTAAAATAAATACCAGTTAAAACATCAGTGATTTAGCATTTGTTGTTATACTAAGCATCATGGGTTTCATGTACATTGCTTCATTAGATGCTTCAAATAACCTCATGAAGTAGATGTTAATATTTCTTTGAAAAAAAAAAAGGTGATTCCCCAAGTTGAACAACTAAAATGTAGCACACAGAGAGTCCAAAATTTGCTAATTCCATGCTGCAGCTGGGGTGACTAATTATTATATGGTTTCTTACAAAGACATTTATCTACTTAACAGGCAGAACTATTGTCAGCAATTCGAATGGTTACTTAACAGAGTATGAAAATGCAAACTATTATTGCAAACACTATACTACTGCAAGCCAGAAAAAAAAGCCTTATCCTGCACCCACACTGCATCCAACAGACTTGTTCTTTGTACCTGGAGGACCACACAGCCCAGCCCATTATTATGTTTAGAAGGACTAAATGAATACACACCAGGCCTTAATTTTTTATTTCTGTTTATGTTCTTGAATGTGTATTTTCTACAAAAGGTAGTTCCTCTCTAAAATTCATTTCAGACGGAACAGCCACAGGGGAGGTGTGGTCAGAAGGGAAGAGGTAGCTATATATTGATTTTTTTTTCAAAAGTACTTCATTCAGTTTTTTTTTTTTGGGGGGGGGGACTTGTGGCAATGGTGATTTAAAAGATGTAATTTTCAATGTACAGAAAAAACATATAATTAAAAAAGGCATATATATATATATATATATTTCTAGACTGAGCGACATTTGGCAGTGAGAAGAGTAGGAAAATAGTTAATTCTCTCTCTGAAAATGTCTAATGTCTTAGTACTGGTGAGTTTGCTGCATTTTTTAATTTGACAGTTTCTTAACTAATTGTCAAATGCAGGCTGTGCACAGTGACGGTTGATTTTCTAGTGGACGGCTAGTTCATGTGCAGAACGACTCTGTTTACTGTTCTTTGTGCTTATGAAGGCATATGGCAGTGAGGTCCCTGACTGGTTGTAGGAGGAACTGGGGTGTTGGGATAATTTGATTGAACCAAATAAAGCCAAATAGCTGAGAATCTGATTCCGTGAAAAGATAAACACAATTGTGGCTTTATAAGGGAGCATCCCTGACTGTCTTTGCCTGGGAGGGATCTACCAATGACTTCAGCCCATCTACAGGGAGCAGCCTTTTAGCTTTCTCAGTTCCTCTATTTGTAGTTATTGTTCAACAAAACATGTGGTAGGTACGGAAGAGAGGATTTACTCAGTAGAGTGAGGTCTCTAGAACCAATCAGATGTGTATTCTCATCCTCCCCTGCCATATTTGAGTACTTTGACTTTAGACAGACCATTTAATACTTCTATACTTATTCCTTGTGTCTGTAAATTGAGAATTACAATAGAATCTTTTTTGGGGGGGGGCTTGTTTTGAGACTGGATCTCACACTGTGTCCCAGGCTAGCCTAGAATTCATTATGCACAGGCTGGTCTTGAACTCATGATAATCCTCTGTAGGGGATTTATGTTGTTACATTGTAAATAATTGTCCCACCTACTAGTTTAAAAAAAAAGTTTATTGGTCAAAGGCAGACAGGAAGTATGGGCAGGGCTACCAGACTAAGAAAACTCTGGGAACAGGAAGAACAGGGCAGAGATGCCACAGAGACTCCAGAGAAGCCAAAAGATGCAGAGGACAATTATGCTGCTCCAAGAAAGGTACCGAGCCACATGGTTGAACAGGATAAGAATCATGGGCTAGATTAAGAGCAAAAGCTAGAAAGTTATATGTCTGAGTCCCAGGTCATTCAGCATACAATTAATATAGCATCTGCATGTTTCATTGGGATTATGAGACTGTGGATCTGCGGGTCTGGGCCACAAGGCTAGCCCAGAAAGTCAGGACCAGAAATATCATACAACAATTCTTCTGCCTCAGTATCCTCAAATATTGGGATTATAAGTGAGAGCCATCACATTGTATGGTTTTATGTTTCTAGTCAGATACAACAAGAGTGACATGTATCAAATTGAAAACACATAGGAGGTGCCCAGGTGTGGCATATTCTGCATTGGTGGCATTACCTTCTGTTCAGGCTCTCTCAAAAGGACAGAGTTTATTAGCAGGGGACAAAAAAGATTTGACATGGAAAACAATCTTTTGTGAAGGTTTCCTATATAATATCTCAAGCATTTCTTTGCTCCCATTCCAATAATTTTTCACTAAGGAAACTTGTGGGTATGTTGCACATGACTGTCACCCAAGCAACTGTCATTTTGGGATGTTCAGCTGTGTCCTATTGCAAAAGGTCATCTCATTTGGGCTTGTTGACTGTTTGCATCTTTTCATGGGAGGGGAAAGGGTCCCAACATCCTGCTCTGAGTATCCAGCTACTCCAAACCATCTGCTGTATGCAACTGTGTCTTAAGTGAGGCTATAACATACAGGCTGGGAAGAGGAAAGGACGGGGCTCCATCTATATGGCTCTAAGAAAGCTCTCACCCCTACTGAGTAAAAGGCTTTTTGGTGTAGCCTGTTGGAGGAGAGGCACCCATACACCTACAAATAACCCCTCACATATGCTCTGTAAAGAAGCCCGATAAACCTGTTAGTTCCCCAGAGTGAATTTGGTGGACCCATGCCAAGGTTTGTTATTAGGGCTCTAGGAGAAGGGGTAGACATGGCCTGTATCTCCCACTGGGAAGGAATTTTAGTGACAGGATGTTACACATGCTCCCATTAAAAGACAATGAAAACTTGCCCTTGGAAAAAAGAAGCACTTAAAACTATAAAATCTCATGCCAGGATTACCTTTTAAGGTGTTTTCGGAGGAGGAGTCAATGCTACTGGCTAGATAAAGGGCATCAGAGATTATTACTATTTCCCACTTTTCATTTGGCTTCAGCTATGAAGACGTGTAGGACATTTCCTGAAGGTCCGTGATCATCCATCTTGATGACCACCACTCTTCTTTCCTAAGCACCCTTATGGAATCTACTTGATTTCTTCCAGCAATGGCCTCTGCTCTGCACAAAGTGGCCATCTGAAGTGGCCTCATGGTGGTGGGGTCACTGAGAGAGTATTAATAAGATCATCAGGCAAACAGTAGACATTTGCAGTTCTGGTTATAACTTTCTTTGAGTATAGCATATATCTTGCCTTCCATGTGGTTCTTGATGCACCTATTACAATTCCAGACTTCAAATACAAGTTACAAGTGTTAGTTGAAATTAATTGGACTATATTAACATGGGTCCTGTTTCATAGATTCATAAGACTGTGAGAAAAAATAAGTTGTTGTTTTAGGAAAGAAAGAGTAGATATTTGGGAAAAATTTCTGTTCCAAAGCTTTCACCAATACATATATTGAATTCTTCTCCCGAGCCTTTCTGGGCTATAAGTTCAGTATCTCATTAGTTAGTTTATAGCATAATTTCTCAAATTTTGCTTAGATTTACTTTTGATTGTATATCAGAACCTTCTCAGGGACTTAAAAATCTAAATATGCCTGGCCCTACCTGCTGGAGCTCTAATAGAGCCTGAAAAGCAAGCCCTGCTCAGTTACCTACTGATAAGAGAGGATGGTGTAGACAGGTTCTGTTGCTGTGACGATCACCATGACCAAAAGCAACTTGGTTTATAGGTTACAGTTCATCATCTAGGGCAGACAAGGCAAGAACTCAAAGAAGGAACTTGGTTGTAGCAGGAACTGAAGTGTAGATCAAGGAGGAACACTGATTACTGGCTTGTTCCCCATGGCTTTCTCAGGTTATTATAGTATATAATCCAAGACTACCTGCCTAGGGATAACACCACCCAGAGTGGACTACATCATCTTTCACCAATCACTAATTAAAAAAAAAAATCCCTCACAGACATGGCCACAGGTCTTCCTGCTAGAAGCAATTTCACAGTCGAGGTTCTCTTAACTACAGGTCTTTAGTGACTCTAGCGTATATAAGGTTGACAAAACCTAAGCAGCACAGAGGTTCTGGGGTGGATGAGTAAAGAAAGGAACAGCTGAACTGGAGTTTCACATGTAAAGAAGTATCTTGTACTGACCTCACCTCTTGCCACACAGCTTGAATCCACGAGGGGAGCAGTTTCATTAGGCCAGCCCTTGATGCTGACTGTTTACTTCAGCTGCTGCTGGCTTCCATATCTGCGTTTTGTGGCAAAATGCTTTTTCACTCAGAAGTTAAGCCAAGTGCATTTTCTTTTTAAAGTTTTAAAAAGTATTCATACTTGTATTTATTATATTTGGACTCTCTCTAGCCTCATTACCTTCCTTCTAGTTTATCTCTTACCCCCCCTTTCCATGCCAACTCCATTCTCTCCTCAGTTTCCATTTAGTGCTTCATATATGTACATCAGCATGGAACCATATACTGCAGCATCAGGAGCATCAGGAGCTTCTCAGGTCTCATAGCCCCAAAGAAAAGTGACTTTCCCAGTGGCCATCAATGCCAATGGTTCCTCGGATGAGCACTGGACTTAATGACATCCTTCCCCATCCATGCTGAAAGTTTGGCTGGCTTGACTTTTTCCAGGTCTTGTGTATGCAGTCCATCCATTGTGACTTTGTGTTTACATGTCCAGCGAATACTGTTTTACTATGCACATTCACTTCATCTGTCTCTTAGATTTCTCCCACCACCTTTCATGCTGATCTCTAACCCTTGAGGGGAAGGAGTGTGATATAGATGCCCCATTTCAAGCTAAACACCTCACAGTCTCTCAATCTCTTCATATTCACAAACCGATGGCCACTATTTACTTCAAAAGGCTTCTCTGCAAGGGTTGAAAACTTCACTAATCTATAGGTGTAAAGATGGTAGAAGTTCAGGGGGCATTTCATTATTATTTAGGTAACTAGTCGCAGTAGGGAAGAGCCATGGAGTATTGAGTCCATGGAATGGAATCAGGCATTGGGATTCATTCTATGGAATGAGCTTTAAATCCAACAAGAAAGTGGGTGACTACTCCCTTAATATTCACACTACTTTTGCTTATATCAGTAGGCATGCCTTGTCAAGACAGTTCTTATTATAGCTCACAGGCTTCACAGATGGTAAAACTGATAATGGCTTTTCCCCCCTAGTAACAAGCATAGAGCCTTTCAGTACTATAAAAGCTAGTCATGGGAATGAAGTTTCCAGACTGGTAACAACCTGATTTCAACATTTCCTATGACTCAGATATGTGATGTCTTTATGAATAAGACCTTACTATAGAATATAGGACTCTAGATGGTGATCAAGAACAATGTCAATAGCCTATAATGTTTGGGGGGGCCTGGGCTAGTATGTGGAACCAACTGACCAATAACCTGAAGAGAGGTAACGCATACTAGGTTCTGGGATTTTTATTTGATAATCAGCGGTGTCTGGAGGAATAACTGCCTGCTGCTGTAGGGTAATGCATATATACATGTAGATATTTTAAGAAGCTTCTAAAGTAGTAGGCTTCCATATTGCATTTTCAAGGGTCATTAGTCTTCATTATCTCTCTCTTCATATCCCCTTCTAGCCTGTTCCAATACCATTTCCTTAAAAGGCCCATCGTATCAAACTATCAGCCTTGCCCTTGTACTTAATTTTTGGTTTACTTTATACTATTTAATTATGAAGATATTATTTCTGTAATACTTCACATACTTTTTTTTTTTTAAGTCTCATCTACCAACTGGACACTGCTCTATTTCTAGAGTCTAGGTCAGCACTCAAGAGCCCAAATAGTTGTAACAGGCCTACTTTTGAATGATTTAGTCTAGAGGTTTCAGTGACACATAAATGGCTCAATCAGTAAAGCTCTTGCCATACAACCATGAGTTCCTGAGTTTGGATCCCTAATGCCCCCATAAAAAGTAGAACATAATAGCCCATGTCTATAATCCTAGTTGTGAGGAGGTGGAGACAAGAGAATCCTTAGAGTTCATTATCCAGCTTGCCTTGTTGAACTGGTGAGCTCCAGGTTCAGTAAGAGACCCTGTCTCAAACAATAATATGGAGAGTAATTGAGAAAAACACTCAACATTGACCTCTGTCTTCCAGATGCTTGGGTATATAATGTACATGCGTGCATACATGAGCACTCATGAGAACAAATTTTTAGACACACGTATATACTGGTACTATACCCCAACTCACATACAGCATACTTGCTACCTAGGTTTTTATGCTTAGAGCAGGAATGGCAAATATGTGTTTAAGCCTGGGTGACTGCCTTATAGTCTTTTTACTTCTGAATTCAGTAGTAAAGTCCTTCTCAATTCAGTTCTTAATCATTAACTTCAGCATGAAACTTTATCCACATCCCTAGGTTACAAAGTAAATTTTCATACATAATATTTTCGTTGAGAAAACTGAGATCAACACGGGTCAAGCAAACTCAATTTTTCCTACTCATTCCTTTATGAGCTAATTAAAAACAAAACAAAACAAAATAACTCATTGAGAATTTGAGTTACAAGAAGCAAGAATCAGGATTGCATAATGTTCCCAGAGCTAGGATCTCCTGCTATGCATGATCACACATGCTTTTCAATATAGAATTGTTGAAGCTGATTCAGTAGGGAATTTAAAGAACACTCATTATTTCCTATAAGGTGATATCTTACAAATGCCAGTGGAACAATCACACCGTGGGTTACAGTGTAAAACTAGAGGCTGAGGGGATGCCTAACCATCTACTTTAATAACTTAATTTTCTAGATGCAGATGTGAAAACTCAGACAGGATAATAGTTGAGTTTTCATAAACCCGAGGATGAATAAAGGGTGGCTCTAATCTATTAATAGCTCAAGGTCATGTAGTGACATAGTGCATAGTGGGTATCAGAAGTGAATCTCAGGCCCTTTCGTCACCACCAGTGACTTTCATAAACATGCAATTAGAAACGTTTGGGGTGTGTTGGCTAGTACAGTGGGGATGGTATCCAGAAGCTGGAGTTTTATCCCTTGCCTTTTCTCTTCTTTGGAAAACTGTCATATATCTAACATTATTAATAAATGAATTTTCCCCACTTTTAACTGCACAGATGGGTAGGCTTCATGTAATATATGGAAAGTACATTTTATAGGATTTTTCAGAAGAAAAAAGCCTTTACTTTTTGCTTAGCTTCACAGGATCAGTCTTTGAGTTAAATCTCAATAAACTAAAGATGTATTTCTGACATTTAATTAAATCCAACAGTTATTGAGTGTGAGGGATAAAAAATGAGTAGGGCATGCTTCTTAATATAGACTCTTTAAATCCTACTTAAATTGAGGGAAAAAGTTACAGAATTCTGATATTTCCATGAATTTGAGGTAATCATGATTCATCAGGCTGCTGATAACTTGTCTTGTACCTTGTAAGGCTCGTTGGGATGCTCAATTTGTTCTGATTACCTGCTAAATGGAAGCACTGGCTTTTTCCTACTCAAATGGCCGTTAGACTTCTACTAGGCATTAAGTACTCCAGTATTTTTTTCCTTAAGATTCTGTGGGTGACTGCAGGATGAGATGTGAAGGAAACATATTTCATCACTCTCATATTTTCAGATTAAGCAGGGAGGGAGCAGAGCTAATTATATAACAGGTACAATAATTATGTAACAGATTTAATCTTTCTGTGGTGTTAGAAAGCTCTTTCAAGAGTAAACTCTTGGTTTCTACCATGTTCCAGTAGTTTTACCTTATGTTTTCTCCCATGGCATCTATCAGTTGTAGAATATCTTATCCAGGTCCATTTTTGCATAGCCTCCATAAAGAATGTTGAATCTGGCTTGTTTTGTGTTGGGAGAAAAAAATACATTTCTCACATTATAGAGTATATGAAAGTTTGGGGACAGACTTAAAGAGGTGTCAAGAAATTCCTGGTACACATAGTACAGCATAGAGATGGCTAGAGTATGATGGGGCTACTTCTTGACATGTCCTTGATAGACAGTAAAACCATGTCTCAATATACTCAAGGTAAGCTGGAAATACCATACATGAGCTGAAAATGAATTCACAAGCTCTACCAAGCATCCCAGGTTAGCGGTATAGTCTGGTTATAGAACTGATTGGTTGTTCATTCTCCTTAACTTGTGGCTCAC
The DNA here is from genome assembly GCA_033318265.1 of Phyllotis vaccarum. Taxonomy (NCBI): domain Eukaryota; kingdom Metazoa; phylum Chordata; class Mammalia; order Rodentia; family Cricetidae; genus Phyllotis; species Phyllotis vaccarum. The sequence continues at coordinate 106,456,141 of JARWLC010000006.1, read as the reverse complement.
TGGAGTGACATCCTACAGATGCTGCCCAGAATCTCACGAGAAGATTATACTCCAAAAAAGAAATTTTCAAAATTCAAAGGATGGCTTTAAAGGATGTAAAAATAATTATCCAATGAGTTGTTTTTAAGTTGGGATGACCTGACAGGTCTTTCTTATTTTAAGGAAAAGATGGAACAGCATCAACTCCCTAAAGGATTGGTAGATGTATTTCTTCAGGGACTAATTGAGTTCGAATAGAGGACTCTTTAGATTTGGGATGTCACAATGGGGGTGTGTGAGCGACAGTGATGATATTAGTGACAGTGTTGGCATGAGGAATGCCAACTGAGATTATGGGAATCTGAAAGAACATTCTTGTGTTGGGTCTGGTGGAAACATGCCTGTCTCCTACATATTGTATATCTGGGGACTGGTTAGGTATGTTACAAAGGTTTTTGTTATTTGTATCAGAGCTATGACAAAATAACCTGACAAAAGCAGCTTAAGACAGGTTTCTTTTGCCTCCCAGTTCTGGGGTACATTCTCTGTTGGAGGGGAGGGGTGTTGACAGTAAGAGAAAGCTGGTCACGAGTGTCAGCAGTAGGCGTGCAAGGAACAATGAATGTTCATCTCAGCCCATTCTCAGAGTAAACTGGGCCTTCCCACCCCAGCTACGTAATCTAGATAATTCATCTAATCTAGAAACTCCTTCACAGGCATTCCCTAGAGCTCCTTTCTGAGATGATTCTAGGCATTGTCAATTGACGAGTAGGAGAAGCCATTACAGCACATATCAGCCACTTTTTAAAGTTTTATGGTACATATATGTACAACTGCTTGAAGAATCAAGTCAAATATTTTGAGGAAGTTGAAGTTTTATTAATAGGGCCAGTGAGTGGTATTTAGTGTGACTTTTCCAATTCTAGCTGGAAAATAATCGACACATGAGGAAGTTTTATAGTTTGGTCCCTAGAATGGATATTGAGATGTCTTAGCAGCTAAAGTATTGTAAATACACCAGTAAGGATTCAGAGGATACTCAATCTTAAAAATCATGAAGTAAGTCACTTGTTCTAAAATTAATGTAAAGTTGGGAGTCTTGATTCCAAATTTATGTTAACTTGATTATGTTTTTCTGTTTTATATTGAAAATTGGGTACACATCTAATGACTCTCTTCCTCTGTGGTGTGCCTGTGGGTCTATGGGATCAGGATTTAAGGGCTGGGGGGTGTTTTTATTTTCTGACAGCATGTGGGCAGCCTATAGAGCAAAAAATAATTTCTTTCAGCATCTGTAAATATGGGTAATCTTTGGTTCTGCATTTGTAAATAAAATGAAATAAAAGTGATCATCCACAAAAAGGAAATGTAATTGTAAAGAAATAACTTGGAGAAGTGGGAAGTAGAACTGCCAGGGGTAATAGAAATGCCCATTCACTGTATTTAGTGAGTGTTAATGGCTTGTATTCATACGCATCAGCTCATTAAATAAAAAGATATAATAACTGAATTATGTCAGTCACTACATTTACACTGACTTGAAGAGAAGCAGTTATATTTCAAAATCAACAAGAAAACTCTCCAGTTGTTTGTTATTAACACACTCAGTATTTACAAGAATTCAGTTATACTAAAATACATACAAGGAATGCAATCAGATGGTGTCAGATCAGAGCTTATATTTCTCATGTTTCTGACATAATAGAGAATCCCTGTGCTTGGAGCATAGCATCTTTCTATATAATTAATTACAATTTATGTTTGTTTTTCTAAAATCCATCTTGCACTGGACAGGGTGTGAGGCAGCGACCACACAATTAATATGACAGGGGTCAGACATTAGAGACTGGTCAAAGAACTTAGCCAGCCGGGGCCAGCACCCTCTGTAGCCCACTGTGGCTAGGGTGAAGGCCTACCCACTGTTGCCAAGTCTCTTATTTCAAGAAAACACAGAAAGAAAACTTAAACGTGAAATATCTCTATCTTTACCTTTCAGCAATTAACATTTTATTTATCAATTATTTTGAGATAAAATATTGCTATGTGGCCCGGATAGTCTGGAACTTACTATGTAGCTCAGGTTGGCCCTGAACCATTGTCTCAACATCACCTTCCCAAGTTCTGGAATGCATGCCCTACTATGCCTGGATAGCTACTAGCAAATGAAGCCTAACTTCTCTGGTTATAGCTTGACACCATTGTCTTAGGAGATCATGTTCTATAGACAACCTGTAGTAACCTGGTAACTTGGTAACCCAGGCTCTAACTAAGCCAGAAATAATTGTGGGGCTTGGAGTCAATTGTTCTTTTTACTCATAGATTTCTAATTTTTTTTAAAAAATTGGGGATATGGTCCAAATAATACATCATTAGATTTCTTTTCAACTTTTACAATATCTATGATTTGTATGAAGAATGGTAACATTTCTGTTAATTAGCTTCCTTGTTTTCACTATGAACTATGTGATTTCCCCCCAACACCCCCAACATTTGAAATCTGCCTACTGTTGGCCTCTCTGAGATTGTTTATGAACATTTGTTGAAACTGACCAGAGAAAATTCTGGCAACTTGTCTCCAGTCTAAGTAAATTGTTGGTGGAGTTGCAGCACTTGGCTGTCTCCTGCTGTAGTAAATGCTAATAAAGCCATTGCGGAGGAACTGCGAACAGATGCAGCTCTGAAAACACAGTGTCCTTGTAGCATTTGCCAATGCTCGTCTGTCTCTTCTACTGAGGCAAGACTTGTTTGTGATATCTTAGTAAATAGTATCCTTCTGGTCACAAGCATATCAGAGTTCATAAGTGCAGTGGGAACTCATTGCACCCAGAGCCTTGAATACACAATTCTGAGCCATAGAGAAGCATGTATGATGACATGGAACAGCACTGTGCCACATAGTGTCTTGGAACCAGACATAAGGATAGTATATTGTGGGCTGGGGAGATGGCTTGCTGAATAAGTTGCTGGCCTGCAAGCATTAAGACCTGAGTTCAGTTTCCAGAATCCATACAACAGCCAGGCAGGTGTGGGGGTGTGGCTGCTTGTAATAATTCCAGTATACAGGAGGCAGAGACAAAGAATCATTGAGGGCAAGCTAGATAGATTAGCCAAATTAGGCAGCTTTGGATTCAGCCAGAGACACTCAACAGCAACTTTGGACCTCCAGAGGTATGTACACACACGCACACACACACACATACACACACACACACCCTCACATACTTGCAAAACTGCATAATACATGCACACATCCCCCAATACTAAAACAAGAAGGGTATATTGGCTTTGTAGTCACTTTTTGAACTTGAGTAAAATACTATTCATCTATCTATCCATATCACATCTTAGGTGGGAAATTAGAAACTAGTTCAATATTGGGGCAACATAGTTGACACCTAAGTACCCCTGTATTTGCTGATAGTTTGTAAGGAAACTTTGAAAACCATGTATCTTCTGATTTCTGTGTCCTCATTTATAAACACATAGCTTAACAAAGTATCTCATGAGGGTACTGTGAGGAAGACAGGAAGGCAATTAGGTGTGAAAGCTCTTTGCAAACTCAAAGCCCCGTATGCAGGCTAGCACCTTTCTCAGCAGCCACTTGGATGCTGCAGCCATAATTCTCAAGGACAGAGAACTGGCCTGGCCTTTCTCTCCCATTGTTTCATCTGTCCATTACTTATTCCCCGGCAGGTTAATTTGCTAGTGTTATCAGGGCTGTGGGATTATACTCAGAATGTTATAGAAAAGGATCTGTGCCCATTTCCTCAAGAACCTTAAACATATTTTTTGAATTAATTTTATATAAAATAATACTATTTAACCTCCCTCCTTCCCTCCCCCATCTCCCCTTTCCGGAGCTTCTTAATTTATGTGTGTTAAGATTAAGGAACCTAGTGATTATCCTGTCATGTGCTGAATCACGTATACTCTGCATTTCAGTAGAATTTATGGTATCATCACTAATTAGCTTTCCCCCCCATTTTTAAAAGTAAACACCCCTAAGGATTGAGATTTAGGCAAAGTAGGATATTCTATAACCAGGCAGAATAAAATTCCTTCCCCATTAAACATTCGGGTGTTTTGGCTTTGTTGGTTTTGTTTTTTTTTTTTTTTTTTTTTAATATAGCCAGTGTCAGCGCTCCAATAAGGCAGGTGGGGTGGGGGGAGGAAGGGTGAACAGAATCCTTTTCCTGAAGCTCCCGTGGGTTCCAATGGCTACATCCCTCCCATCAGGCCTGGTTTCAGCCTTCTGACTCAAAGTCACACTGGGAGATGGGAGGAGACCCACCAGGGCATCTCTCCAGCACTGTGCCACGCACCTTAGGAAGACTAGAAGACATCGCTTCGGTATCAAACACTAACTAGTAAACTGTGCTGAGGGCAGGGTATGGCTCAGTTGGTAGAGTTCTCATCTACCATGAATGAAACACTGGGTTTCATCTCCAGGACTCAGTCACCACCTGTGCTGACACACAACTGTAATTCTAGCACAGATGAAGGTAGAGAAAGGAGGACCGGAAGTCCAAGGTCACCTCTTACACAGAGTATGCCCAAAGTCACCCTGGGCTATAAGAGACTCTGTCTCAAAACCAAAACAAAAACCTTGTATTTATGTTTGTGTAATCTTTTATGCAGGGAATATTCTAAGGCATATGTACATCGTGCTTATATAGCAATTTTCTGAAAATAATAAAATAAATACAGTCTTCTTTTCATCACTATAGCAAAATACTCGTGATAACTAAATTACGAAGAGTAGCAGATGATTTTGCCACACAGTTTGAGATGTGATAGGGAGGACCCATTGCTTTGGACCTCTGATGGGGCTGGCATTTGGTACTGTTGGAGAGCATTGGAGCCAAGTGCTCATACCAGGGTCGGGGAAGAAAGGACAAAGAAAATGAAGCCTGACCGCCCAGTTATTTCCGGAGCCAGGACACCAATGACCTAAGGACTTTCTTCGGGGCCTAATTCCCTGAAGGTTCTGCTGGCTCTCAATAGAATGACCCTAGACATCCAAGCTGTAACGGTAGTCACTTCAGATTAATTTTCTACACTTTGCTCAGTCACAAAAATTATTTATGCTCACTAACCTCAATCTTTATCCTACCTAGTGATGTATTTTTAAGTTACTGCATTTCTAGATTGCTTCAGAAAGCGGGTTCAGCACCTTTGTCTCCACACCATGGTTGTTGCATCGTGTGTGTGTGTGTATGTGTGTGTGTGTGTGTGTGTGTGTGTGTGTGTGTGTGTGTGTGTGTTACTGAACAAGTTTTTATTTCTTCATGAAAGAGGGACTTTGGTGTTATGGTGTCTGTGATGTCATGTGTCAGCTTTTCCCCAGAAATTTGATCTAGACAATGTTACCATGTCCAAGTTGCCAAAATCTTAATCTAGTCTGTTTTGAAGGAAGGTTTATTTTTGCCCTGTCTGGGTTTTTGTAATAGTCTTAATCATGGTGATAAAAAAAAAAAAAATTCCCAAGTATGTGTCTGGCGTGTCAGAGTCTTATATTCGTTATTTCAATTTGCCTGTGACTTGTGGACATGCCTCGGGTCCAGGTATTCTGGTTCTGGTATCTATTTTTTCTTCGGGATCAGTTCAGTATCTCTGTTGCTCCATTGTCAATGGGGGGGGGGCAGAGGCAGTTAGCTAATATTCCGTTTTTTCTTTTCAAAGTTTTGTGTTTTATTTTTTGCCGTTTATAAATATTCTTTTTGTTCTAAATTTAGTTTTTCTCTTCGTAAGTCACTTTACTTTTCAACAATGCCCTTCTGCCTTTCCTTCTAAAGTGTGATTTTTGCCTGGGTTGTTACTTTATTTTTCATTTGGTTTTAATCTGGTTTTGACTTGTCTAGCTGCTTACTTTAGTGTCTTTTCATTTTAGAAATCCGATTCATGTACAGATCTCATTTGAAAACATCAACTACACGGAATACACGGGATGCTTTCTGAGATTGCCTCACATTTATTCCTTCACAAAATAAATATTCTTCAGCCCCTCTTATCCCTACTGTGGTGATTTGAGAGTCTTTTCCTTTTTTGTGTCATAATTATTTTTAATAGACACATGGAGATTCTTTCTCCCTTTGCTCATTTTGAGGATTTCTAAGTCCCGCCAGCTCAGACACTCAATGGCAACCAGAGACCACCCTCTTGCTTTGGAAATGTCATTGCCTATCCAGGTGCAGATCAGAGCTGGGAAGACCAGCTGATTCCAGGCAGCTGGCTTAGCTCCCAGGGCAAGTGCCCAGAGCACAGCCCTTCAATGCATGTCCTCCCAGCTGAGAGAGCTTCACAGGCAAAGGGGAATTGTTGAAACGAACACATATGCTTTGATCACCCGTCACAGTGCCCAGAATCAGACCTATCATTTGTTTCCAGAAGTACCGACTGAATTCCAAAAGATCATTTTGCTGGTGTTAAGTGGTTCTCAGACTCATCTTGTCAATTTAGATATTTTCATGAACATTTTAATAATAGTTTGAGAAAGGATGCTTTTCCTGATTTCATTTTCTTGATTAAGTTACACTATACTCAATGCTTAAAAATAACTATCAGATATACCTTGCTGTATTAAGTTTCTGTCCTGTCCAACCTGTGGTCCAGACCCACTGACCTGCAGACCTGCCGTCCCACAGAAACACACAGAAGCTTATATTCATTTTATGCTGATCAGCCTATGGCTCTGGCATATTGCTAACTGCTCTTGCTCTTAAACTGACCCATGATTCTTATCCTGTTTAGCTGTGCGGTTTGGTACCTTTTCTCAGAGCAGCATAGTTGTCCTCTGCATCTGCTGGCTTCTCTGGTGTCTCTGTGGCATCTCTGCCCTATTCTTCCTGTTCCCAGAGTTTTCTTAGTCTGGTAGTCCTGCCCACACTTCCTATCTGCCTTCAACCAATCAGTGTTTTTATTAAACCATAGGCAGGACAGTTATTTACAATGTAACAACATACTCCCATTACACTACCTTGCTTGGTTTTCCACCTTATGACATAATTTTGTTTATTGAATTCCACATATGGGATGAGGCAATTTTGCTTTCCGAAGTTACATCTTTATTTGGTACTTAACCACAAGCTGTTCTAGGCTGTGTGATACATTTTCCCACCTGTCAACACTGTGGATCTTTATTGAACCTCTTCTGTACCAAGGTCAAGGACAGTCCCACATATTACAATAAAATCTCTGCCAACACTTCTTTATTGGGTTAGGAGTTAATAATATTTAAATTTAAACAGTCAACCTATTCTCTATGCCAATTAAGAGGTGTGATGTCATGGAATACAAAGTAATTCAGAAACTATTTATGCATTATTTTGGATTCTTATGCATTATAATTTTCCATGCTTCATATTCACATAATTACAATTTCACCTAAATTTATATGCAAATTAGCTGAGATCTCTAAAAACATAATAATTGCCTAGATTAACATGCTGATTCACAACCCTTCCTCCCACCAAAGGAAGGACAAAAATGAATAATATAACCTAGGATATAAAATTTAAAGTGAACAATTCTCAAAAAAAGTATCTGTAAGTAGTGGAGAACTGATGAGTTTTCCTCAAGAATTCTTTTTTCTTAATAATTTCTGGAGTGGCATATATATGCAGGATGTGTCTGAATGCACACCCCCACACTTCCACAGATACCACATCACATACCATACTATACCACACATATATCATTAACACACACACACACACACACACACACACACACATAGACACACACATACACACACACACCATACACGCACTACATACCACACAATGTCACCCCCCACATACACAGACACACAAGCCACACCACACATACACACATCATGCCTCTCCACATACCATGATACAAACTATGTCACACAGCACACCATACTACACTGTTCTATACCACACCACACCACACTACACAACAGTACATATCATACACACAAACACACCACATACATACACACATACTACATACCACACACATGCCACCCCCCACACACATACACATTTGAAGATGTGATGATATAGGACTCCTAGGTCCATCTTTTTCATAATGTTGTATTCGACATTATTTTATCCTATGTCATTTTCTGTTTAGATACTTTTTTTCATTAAGTTCAAAACTTTTTGATAAGTAAATGCCTTAAAGCTATAGGAGAATTAATACTAACTCCTGCAATTTTGTGCTAACACTCTGTGATTTCTTTAGTTTCAGAAAATATTCAAATACATATTTGTAACTACATTTTTGTATTTTTATTAAAATGTGATACTTTTAATTATATAAGATCTGCTCTACTTATTTCACACATTTCTCATTCACCAAAAAGAGCAAAATATATGTCCTTTGGAAAGATTTTCTCATAGAAGATGAGCCTGAAAGTCACAGAATTTTGTTTGCAATTCTCCTACTTAACAAATGTCAATATTTAAATATTATAAGCCAATTCGTACAGTTTTATCTCATGGAAGAATTTTGCTAATGTCAATAGATTAATTTAAGACCTTAAAGTTTTAACTATGATTTATATTTTTCTTTAATTTTCTTGTTAAAACTTGTTTAATATTGCCAAAGAGCTCTGTACCATGCTTTAAGTCCATGTCCTCTAGGAAAAGACAACTTTCAGTTCCGAATTGTTCCTTGGTCTTCAAATAATTTCTTTAAATACACGAGAGAACCTTTTAAACACAATCTCTAAGAAACAAATTCCAAATTTTCTTTGATATCAGAATCTGTCAGATTTTAGACTTGGTTTAGAGGAAAAAATGAAATGATCCTGGCCTGTGCTTGGTATATCATTGTCAACCATGTTCATATCTGTAGCCTAAAGGAAAAAACTTGATCAGGTATCGCTAGTGTTAAAAAACACAGTGCTTATAGCCGTGATGCCATTGATCCACATCCTGCTGAACAATTCTTTAGTCAATTCGTGTTTCTATGACCTTATCTGTGAAATGCATAAGGAACCATACTCATCTTTTATTTTAACTAAATGAAATCAAATGAGATAGTACCAAGTACACACTGCCTTTTTTAAAAGTTTGCTCTTACTACTGCTATGTAGCGCAGGTACCATAATGTAGCTAAAAGGTTATTTAGCTGAAAAATGTCTTTATTGATTCACTCTTGGGCTTGACATGTCTAGTAAAGTGATCAAAGGGACAGCAGAGTCTACCACTCCTTATCCATAGAGAATAAAATTCCCAAGGTTCAGAAGGGAATTTTGTATAGAGGGGGATATAGAGGCTAGAGGCTAATGGAGAAGTAAGATAAACAGATAACTTCTTCATAAGGGGTAATCTTAAAGGTACCCTAATGGATTTACAAGAATACTTAAAACGTGTTCCCCGTCTGTTGATGTCTTCCTCCCTCCCTCCAAATCCCTCTTTCTCTGGTGCATAAATGTAAGTAGAAGGGAGAACTTCCTCAAACATGTAAAGACAGAGGCCTGGTGTCTTACTGCTTTGTGACAGCGTCTCTCAATTAACTAGAAACTTGTCATTTTGGCTAGACTGACTGGCCAGTGAACTCCTGGGTTCTGCTTGCCTTTACCCCAAAGTGCTGGGGTTCTAAGCATTTAATATCAACTATTTGCAGACTTATATGTGGGTTTTAGGAATTTGAATCCAGGCCTTTATGCCTACATAGTGACTTATTTGGGGTTTCTATTACTGTGGTTATAAACACCATGACCAAAAGCAATTTGGAAAGGAAAGGGCAAGAATATGTCACAAAGGGAAATCAGGGCAGGAACTCAAGGCAGGGACCTGGAGGCAGGAAGTGTCATCTTGTTTAAATAAATTTTAATTTGTCAAAACGGGCTTTTGTAAGTCTGATAATTGGCTCTCCAGACTGTTATCAATGTACTAATAAGATAGTAGTCCCCTGCAGTTGACATCATCAGCAGCAGCATTTTGTGAAAGGTTTCTTTTATTTTGCCATTTGGTTGGAGAGATTAACTGTACAGCATAGTCACAGGAGCTACAGAAAGGCAGTGTCATAGGGCTTCTATGGGAGGACAGGGTTTATTAGGTTTACACACAACACCGTTGTTCATTACTGAAGGAAGTCAGGACAGGAACTCAAACAGGGCAGGATCCTGGAGGCAGGAGCTGATGCAGAGGCCATGGAAGGGTACAGCTTTGCTCAGCATGCTTTATATATATATATATGTATAATATATCCCAGGACCACACATCAGGCTGGGCCCTCCTCTATTGATCACTAATTGAGAAAATACCTCACAGCTGGATCTCAGGGAGGCATTTCCTCAGTGGAGGTTCCTTCCTTTCTGATGACCTTGGCTTTTGTCAAATTGACACACAGAACAAGCCAGAGCAGACACAGTAGAGTTCTCAGTCTTTCATTTCCATTCAGTGGAAAACTAAAATGAAATCCTGAGGTTGAATGTCTTGCTTTGTAAGGCTATGAGAGATATGCTGATGAAGACATAAACGGAGCTCATATATATATTTGCTGCTCTTCCAGAGGACCCAGGTTCAATTCCTACTTTCTACCTCGTGACCCAAAACAATTTTTAACTTTAGCTCCAAAAGATTACACACCTTAGAGCATGCAAAACACCCCATCTATAAAATAAAAGTAAAGTAAGTTAAATTTTTTTAAATGACAAACTTACTAGGCACTGAGAGAAACAGCAAGTTCTGCAAGTAATATTGTGCTTTGAAGAGATATGGATGGGGCTTTCAGGATATTATTTCAATCTCTGAGGGATTGTTCTCTTAATAAAGGTTGGATTATACACAGTCCTCCAAATTTCTAATTGAAATGTTGGCATTTTTACTTTTTTAATGATAATTACACTTTTGCTTACTCTGTCTGTAGCCTGGGTGCAATTTTATTTGTGCCTTTCCCCAAATGTAGCCTAATCCTGACTAATCTGTGTTTACAGAAGATACAGAGTTAGGAAATACAGTTAATTCTCAAAGCTCACATCAACTGACAGTCTCAACTGTCAGAGAGAGCTAATGAGTTTCTCTTATTGCACCTCCGGTTCTGACATTAATGGATTTCACAGAGGAAAAATGTAACCTGTTAATTGATTTCAGGTTAATAAAATAATTAAAAATTTTCATCACTGATGAGAACAGCTGAATTCCTTATAGAGAGAAGCTTGAGAATTGGTATTTTGGTCTCTTGTCTTTTTATTACTAATTTTTTTTTATTCCATATGACACATTGCCTTTCACCTCTCAACAAAGTAAGCAGAACACTAACTAAACTTGTGGTTCATGTCAGACATATATTTTACTTTATATTATATTTAAGATATAAAACATACTTTATTCCCATTTTGATAATAGTTTGACTGCAATGTGAAGAGTCGATTACTAAACTTCCAAAAATTATTTTGGAAAGTTTACTATTTATTTGAGATGAGACAATTTAACAAAGTTACTATGAAGGTTTTCTAGCTGAAGAGTTAAATTATCAGTGTGTGCTTTCACAAAGTTGATCGTTTAATATGGCTTAAAAGTAGATTATAGTAAATGACCTACTACAGTTTTATTGTTATAAAAGCAATAACAATAGGGTTAGACTCAGGCTTTCCTTACTTGGAAAAAATTCTTTGAAATTTTGTTTTGTTTCCTTACATTTTAAACAAGAATTTTTTTTTTTAACAAGCTAGTGAACTTGAAGGAAAATCATGGTAATTTGAATAATAGCCATAGGCTTATCATATATGCTTGGCCTCAGATTGGAGGTGTGTCCCGGTTGGAGGAGATGTGTCATTTCCAGTTAACTCTCACTGTCTCAAGGTTGTGTGTCTCAAGATGTGAGCTTGCAACTGCCTACTTATCATTTGCTCTGTCCCCTGCCATGATGGTCATTGACTTATCCTCTGGAACCATCAGTATAAATAAAAGTCCTTCTTTTATAAGAGGCGTTGGTCATGGTGTTTTAATCACATGAATAGAAAAGTATCTAAGACAGAAGACTATAAAGATTTTCATGTTTTTGTTTTTCCTCAATAGTGACTTACTCCTACTTAAAACAGATTGCCTATCATGTAACAGTGACATACCACAGCGTTAGAAAATCATTACTGGTTCTATAAGGATAAGTAAAAAAATTAATTTCTCCAATTGATCGAGGTATGCAAGGATTTTTATGTTGTTGTTGTGAAAAATAAAAGCAAAATGATTTGCAGGAATACAAAGCTAAAGGTAGAGCAAGAATGTCAGTAATGGAGAGAGGGGCTGATTCCATAGAACCAGTATTTTCTCACCAGACCATCTCCGTTTAACATCAACCAAAACAGAGCTCCTTTTTTCCCCACCCAATATTTTTGTTCATCCACACCAGTTGCTTTATACAGGCACAATAAAGGACAGTGGAGGAGAATGAAAATCTATACTGTGGTAGTCAGAGCACGAACCAAATTTTATTGTTCTATTGGAGAATATGCTCTTAGAAATATCACAACATCATGAAGATTAAAGATTTTATCCTGATTTTCTACCCTTAACTATTAGGAAATGTTGTAGCTCAGGCTCCTGATACTGGGGGCTGGAGGAGGCAGTCTAGAGGGGAGGAAGGAAAGGGGGAGAAAGGCTTCAAGTGACCACCAACACTCAACACATTCTTATCTAGTCAATTCCCAAATACAGTATCTGGTTCTTTTTTCTGTAGACACCTCCGGTCTGCTGCTGGAAGACATCCATCTCTTTCCTCACTCACCACCTCCGGAGGTACAGGTGTTTGGCTGCTGTGGAATTAGAATGGGATCTGTTTCACTCACAAACTCTGTTAGCCACAGCAGGCTTTTATTGGTTCTCTACTAGATGTATGCCTCTTAACTGCACCCCAGAGCCACTTGTCCTACTGTCTTCACGTTAACATGGTGTTTGTTCTCAGTTTGGACTCCTTCCTTGGGTTTTCATCCACCATGGTGAGTGCCTAGTCTTCTTGGCTGCTTCTTCATGAGGGGTCCCAGGTCTACACTGGAGGAGCACAGAAGCAGCACCAGAAACTGGGGAAGAGATTTTTATTTTATTATTATTATTATTATTATTATTGAGAGAGAGAGAGAGAGAGAGAGGGAGAGAGAGAAATTCACTGCGTAGCCCAGGCTAGCCTTGAATTCATAATCTTCCTGCTCTGGTCTCTTGAATTCTAGGATTACATATGTATGCTACTATATCTGCCTCATTCTTTAATAGCAAAACAAAATGAAGGTCTAACAATGAAGTACTTATGGAAAGAATCCAATAAACTACACTCTCAATAAACCTCAAGAACTGTTAGAACAGTCACTCCCCCAAATCCTGTAAGTCCATATTTGATATAATAGAATGCACCACAACTTCACATTCAAATAATAGGAAAGAGACATGAATTTTTCTCTTCATTCATTTTGTTTTGCTTAATTCTTACATTATTTTAGAGTTTTAGAGGCAAAATAGCACAATATTTTACATTTTAAATGGGGGCTCATAAGTTATTATCAATGCAGTTGGTTATTGACAATAATTGGCAAAACTCAATAGAATATATAACAGAAACACCATTAAGTTTCCAAATCTATTTTTACTTTATGTTGTTATTAAGGATTTGACTTGCATACAGTACCCTGTACTTTTTTTCATGATCTTTTTTTTCGAGGTTAAAATTAAATTGTTTTTGCAAGATTCAGAGAAACAACCAAGGGATTTGCTAAGTCATGAATGAAGCAAATGAGGTTTGAAGTTAAAATTTAGATCACAAACAATATGTAGAGCAGATAATTAAAGGAGTATTAAGTTATCCATCATGGAGAAAAATAATTTCTGTAAGTGCAGAGTAGAGATCATCTAGCAGGTGATCTCAGAATGGATTGTCTGTGCTGAGTGTTGATAGAAACAGACTGTGATTTTGTGATTACGATTCCCTTTCTGAATGAAATGCAATTCTTACTCAGTAATACTTCTCATCAAAAAATTAAACTGTTCTTATTTTACCCAATAATTTTGAACACTGGTTGACAAATGCATCTCAACCCCCATATTTTGAAGATCCAAGCCACATGTTAAAAGTTTGTTTTCGAAAATGCAATATGAAATTTGGTTACAAGTTGTCTATGTAAGTTTTTCTGCTTCTTGACCTATGTATTCCTGACAAATTCATATTAGTTTGGTTGTTTGCCTAGCCTTTAACGTCTGGGCCATCTCTTCTGGCTTCTTGCCGATTTCATAATAACATTTAATGTCTCTTAGGAAGCTAGTGGCCTTTGAACTATGCAATTTCAGAGTATTCTATGTCAGCGGGCTCCAAACATCAAAATCACACACGTAATTTTGAAATATATAGGTTTTCTTCAGTTACTGTAGATCCCATGAAGAAGAATATTTAGTACGAAGTCTCAACATTACTTTTAACGTTTCCTGGCAAATACTGTGACTTATGCTCAGCAGTTGTTAGTCCTGTGCAATAACTATGCGGTTTCCATGTCTTAAGCTGGCCCTCAGTCTTGAATGTTATAGTAAATCTCCTTACCAGATTGGGGCCTTCTGGTCAGTAATTCTCAGTACATTAATTGTGTTTATTTATGATGTTCTAAAATAACTTCCGTAGGTGAAGTATTTAGAATATTTTTATGACAACTGAGTCTAGATGGAGCTTTCATAACAGAACACCAGGTTTTTTTTTTCTTTTCTTTTTTTTTTAGATGAGGGTAAGGTTCTAAAATGTCTGAAATGTGTTTTAATGGGTTACCATTCTCAGCACATAGTGCTAAGACCATGACAGGAACCAATTCTGGGCCCCTTCTGCCTGCACTTGTTTTCTTCTCAGTCAAGACAGAGGGATTCTTCAAGTAAAATTCATTAATTTAGTTCATTTCTACCTTTACAATGTTTACAATGCAACAGTGATTTGATGTTGATTTTAAAATGTTACTTAGCATTTTAACTTGATGAAAAAATTTAATTACTTTGTTATAAAGGTTAGAAAATGGTTGAAGGCCTATGAAAGTCCTTCCTGTTCTTGTCGTTCTTTTGTTTTGGACATCATCTCTCCTGGTGTCTCCATGACCATGACTCTTTACTGTGTGCTCACATTATTTACTTTTTATGTTACTATAACAAAATACATGACACAAAAACTTAAGGAGTAGTGGCGTCTGGTCACACTGTAGTCACAGTAAAGAAGCAGGGAGACAAGTGCTGGCAATCATCTCTCTGTCTTTCCAGTCCAGGATCCCAGCCCATGGGATGTTCTGTCTACCTCAGCGTGGGTCTGATCTCGGGTGAACCTTTATGGACATATTCACACAGACAAACAACCCTCCTAGGGGAAGAGAAAGAAATATTCACACAGACGAACAACCCTCCTAGGGGAAGAGAAAGTTGAGCTCTGGAGTGTAAGTAGTTGCCCAAGTTCCTGTAGCTGAAAGGACTAGGTTTTACCAAGATTTAATTCTTTATCCTCAAAGCCTATCCTCTTGTATAGTTTTCTGCTTTGAAAAAAATGTAAAAAACCAAAGGAAAGCATCTGATGTACCTGATATGTGTAGTCTGTGTTTGGTTTTGAGGACATGATGATGAACATGACCTAGATTCTATCTGTGAGAAGTTTATAATCTCAGCAAAGACCACTTTCCTTCTGTGTTAGAGTTACCTTTTTTTTTTTTTTAAATTTAGAAACCTTATTTATTCCTTAATGAAGGTCACCAGAACAAAATTTTAATGCCTTTTAGATATATCCATAGACCAGAAAGAACAGAAGCAAAAAAGTCCATTAGGAAGCAGTGGGCATATTGTGTATACTTATGAGCACTTAAAACCATTTCGAAGTGGTTCTTATCCCTCACAGCATCTCATTTTGCATGGGATTTGAGAAGGGGGTAATGAGACTCACAGATGAGCACTCTAGCTAAGGTACTAACTCAGAAGCACAAAGGTTCAATCCTATCAGGAACCCTTAGTTTATACCTTTCCTGAATCCTGAATCCTGCTGGCTCACACATGGTGTTGGAGCCTGATTTCCATTTATTTTTTTAAATCAAAGGCTTCTCCAGGAAACAGACTTGCAGGATGTAAACTTGACTTCAGTAGTTCAGGTACATTAGTAGAGTCTCTGTTAAAAATTAATTCACTATATAAAGACATAAAAGCATTCAGTAGCAATATCGCCCTTAAATTTTGTTTTATATCTACCTGCTAAGGAATTTTGCTTCACCTTTATTTTTAATTTTTAGCAAAATTCTAACCTTATCAGTCACATAAGAATCTACTCTAGTTCAAATGTCCTTCTAAATAGTTTATCTGGAAGGGATTATTGGCCTGGGACTTTATAACATATTCCTTGCACACTCATCCCATGTAATTCTAGGTATGAGCATTTGATTTAAATAAAATAATGTATAACAACTATAACCTTATAGACAGGATTTGGTATAAATTTAATTCATTGAGTCACTTTGAAACGATTAGCTTTATATGGCTGGGGAATCAGTTACATTTGGAATATCTAGATTTCTCTTCCAAAGCTGCAAGTCATTTGTTTTGTTAATGATGTCTCCACCCCCCCCCCCATCCTTCTTTGCATCAAGGTTGCTATTACATTGACAGGCAGTTCTTTGGCTCTGTCCATGTGATTATTATTCAAAGGTCGCTTGAGCCCCATCTTTCTCTACTAAGGAGATACAGGCTTTTTTTTTAGCAGTCTTTGGTAACTTCTGCCCCAGTTTCTCTTTTGGGTATGGTGCCCTAGCACTGCCTAGAGTTCCTTCTGGATGTTACTCTTCCATTGCTTTTTAGGGGAAGAAAAGATTCTAAATAGAGGAGGATCTCATGTTGCTAGAACCATGGTGGTCGCATCACGTCATGTTTAATTCTCAGTATGTACCTTCATTCCTTTGGAAGCTCTGCATTTTGACTCTTTCTTTGTATTTTCACTAAAATGTGTGATTTTGAAAAGTAGAAGTCCCTTGGAAGAAGTAGAATGGTTTCTTTAGGAGACTTGCAGCAGCACCAAGTTGTCTTGAATCCTAGGAACCTAAACTGAGGTGGAACTTAGTCTGTGGGAGTGTTCTTTAGATACACACACATGGGGAAGAAACAGGGTGGAGGGGACTGTGATATACTTAGAACATAAGCATAGTCCACCCAACAGGAGCTTCTGAAGCTTGATAGTATAGGCATCAAAGTTCAATTTTGTTAGGGAAAGGATCTTGCCTTGTATACCTCTGCATTGCCAAACATTAGATACAGGCTTCTCCAGAAGGTGGCATGACTGGTGGGATGACCTTGCTTTAGGTAGCTCTTGTGGTGGTAGCAATTTTGAAGGCAGAATGACAGCTGGGATCCTGGTAGCTGGAAAATAAACCCATCATTGCCAACAATGTGATCATGGCAGCACAATGCCTTACAATGACATAAGTACTCATAAAGAGAGCATGGTGACATCGATGAAATCAATACCACAGCTTGTTTAAACCATTCATCCTGCTGATAAACATAAAAATTGTCCCATATCAACTACCTAAATAAGAGGTAGCCTGATAGTCAACACTCTCCCTATATACACTAGATAAAAATGTGTTGAGTGTTGGTGGTCACTTGAAGCCTTTTTCCCCTTTCCTTCCTCCCCTCTAGACTGCCTCCTCCAGCCCCCAGTATCAGGAGCCTGAGCCACAACAGTTCCTAATAGTTAAGGGTGGAAAATCAGGATAAAATCTTTAATCTTCATGATGTTGTGATATTTCTTTATACTAATGACCTAGGTGATGCCCCGCACTGTGATCAGAAACCAAAAGATTGGTGTAAAAAAGAGGAACTTATAGATATTATTTCTTTTCATGGTAGAAAGCTTCTGTTAAATGGAGAACAAAAACAGATACTCTGTGAATCTCTAAAGGTACTTGACTTTGGCCAGTGGGCATTCGCCAAGGGCTTATGAGGTTCTGGATCATATACTAGGAGCTTGAAATAGATATGAGTGAGGAATGGTACCTACTGTCAGGTAATTTCAGTCAGTTATTGTTTCCTTGTGTAGGAACATGTGCCTGAGGTCTTGGAATATTGAGATGTTTGCTAGTTTAGATTGTTCTACTCTTTCAGAGAGTTATTATTATGGGTTAATTAAATATGCATATGGTAAAACTGACTTTCTTTGTGGACTATGTATAATCTCACCTATTGAGGTATGCCTGTTAGCAGTAGAAGTATATTTTTTTACTCTGATGTGAGAGACAAAGGACCAATTGATGAAGCTGTGGCAAAGGAGATGAATTTATCAGCATGTGCAGGAGGGATGTGATGGTGGAGCTTATAAATTAGGAATGGGGGAGGGGTCTAGTGCTAAAGCTTAGAAGAGAAAAGATTTTAAATGTCGGTCAGAATACAGTGAAAGTCAAGAGCTGGAGGGACGTCTTCAGACATTCTTATACCTGAGAAAGCTTGGGCCTTTGTTTAAGGCATGGTCTGGAAAAATGTGAAACGGAGGGAGGTTAAAAGGCCTCTACCATTTATTAGCTGTACAAGTGGGCAAGTTAATATATATCTTTTAAACTCATGCTTTGGATCAAATTCTTGGCCACTTTGAGGTCAAAGCATAAGACACAAGTGACTGTACTTTGCCAACTTTAAATCATAATGAACATGTAATAAATCACATAATTATAAGCAGGACTCTATCAAGCAGGTTAAAAATAAGAAATCTATGTGTCACTGTAGACTCCTGTCTGCCAAGATGCTGCTGAATAGAGAGCTAGTTGCAAGCCTTACAAGTATGTTAGATGATAAATTAAACAGCCATAAGAGCAGTGTACATGCACAGAGGAAGCACTAGAGAAACAGCTGTCACAACAAAATTGTCTGTGTTCATCATACCTGGAAACGAAACTTCCATTGAATTTTAGAAAAAACAAAAACAAAAACAAAAAAAAAAAAACACAGGAGGATTGCAAAAGTTGCCAGTCATGAAGATGATCAAGTGTAAGCGAAGATACCCATTAGTTACATACTGTTTTAAAATATTGATGCCAAATGGTGTCATAAGAGTTAATATAGTCATAATAGTTAAAATCTGTAAAAACTTCCAAGGTTAAGGACTGAATGGAGCATTCTTCATCCTTTGAGATTTGGATCAGGTGCTGATGTAGAAAGATGAAAATTCTGCCCTTCCATGGTCATCCTGAGAGAGCATCCATATGGAATACTCATAGATCACTTCCCATCCTTGTTCGTCCAGTCTACAGACACACTTGGGGAGGAACAAGAGTTCACATCCTTTGTCTTGTAGAGCATAGGGTTGTACCATTTCCGTGCTTCTGCCTGGTAGCCTTGTTAGCTACCTTTTTTTTTTTTTTTTAATACTTTTTTCTTATGGAATTTGAGAGTGCAAGGCTGACATTGGGTGGCTACTGGCATGCACTCAGTCCCCAGGCATTCTACCACGCCAGAAAGCTAACAGGGTCATTGCAGTTCTTTGTAATTCAGAGCCATTAGCTTATGATGAGATTCAACCCTGCCTAGAGTCTGGCAGTCATTTCTTCTGTTTTTAGGGCTATAGTTGTAACCCAGGTTCTTGTGCATACTAGGCAGTCTCTGCCCTATCACTTATTTATTCCTCTAGGCAACAACAAAAAGTTTTTAGGGGTTGTGGAGAGAGGGCATTATCTCATTCTGTATTACAGGACACTCTCAAGTCCACAAGGATCCTCTTGTCTTGGTCTTCCCAGTGCTGAGACTCCCAAGCATAAGTAACCAGGCCTGGCTTCCCTTGCAGACTTTTAATGACTAAATAAGTATTCTTTCTGTTCTTCCAGGTTGTGCTGTTTTTTGGTGTATGGTGTAGTTAGCCACCTCCTGAAAGGTTTCTTGATCCCTAAGTTATTTGACTCTAGTTGTTTACATAAAAGTATTATTGTTCCATAGCCTCGCTCTTAAATTGTTTCAGCCCTTTTGGCTGTAATTACTTGCCTTTCTCTCTTTGATAAGTAATCATTTTGCTGAACAGCTGAGAGTAACAGATGAGACACAAATACCTTACTTGTAAGGCCTATTTACTTTCATGTGGAGGTTTAATGACCTTAAACTGTAGTTCTGTGACAAGTAGAGAACTTGAAATACCCACCTAAATTACACAAGATTGGGCCATGACAATTTGCAGAAATGCACTTATATTGTCACATATGAGACTTTATTTTGTAGAAACTATAATTTTTCTTTCTATAGCTATTCTATATTATTTTTCTTTTGTCATTTAAATGAAGATCTGAGCTGGTCATGGTGACTATACCTATAATCCCAGGATATTAGACTATTGTATAAAAATTTTTTTCTGGGCAGATATGACATAGACATTATAGCCTTAGGGAATCCAGAAGAGACCCAAAGAAGGACACCATTGGTGTCTACCTTTGTAAAACAGTGAGTTTCTTGGGGTTACTTATGGGTGACATGTTACTTTCATGAGCAATGACAACTGAAAAGGATCTGTAGCACCAAAAGCCCATTCAGCATAGTTGATGACTCAAAAAATCTTGAACTGTAGAGTATACTGCATGGCTTGCAAGTGACTTAACAGATTGAATATTCTCTTCTAGGCACTCTGCTGGTTTGTGGCTCCTCAGCAGTCCCTAGTGTTTATCTAACCTTGGGAAGGGAAGGGTCTTATACAATTGGTCAGCTTAAGGGACTTCTTGAGAATTCTGAGTTGTATAGTTCCTGAATCTTAATGAGCATCCTTTGAAAATGTTCTGAGTATTAGTGAGTTTTAGAGAACATTGATATACAACAGGAAGGCTGGGGTACCAGGATTGCAAAGAGTTTGAAGCTAGCCTGAATTACAGAAGTAGTTTCAGGCTAGTCTGAGCTGTATTATGAAATCATGTCTCAAAAAGACAAACAAAAGACAACAAAAAGTCTAATTAACAAATAAATAGATAAAATGAAAATAATCCTTTTTCTAGAGTTTGTATATTGTCCTGTGATCATTATGATCATGCATCCTATAATTTAGCTTTCCCTTTCCAGAATACTCTAGAGGCTTCCTGATACTGTTCTGTGTGGAAGAAGTATAAGGAGGTAGGTAGTCTTATGCAAACAATAAGGGAGTATTTGACTCACTCCAGTAAACAGTGGCCTAATAGATCTTAACAGAGCAAACTCATGGCATGTTTAAGTGTTAAAAAGCCCAGGGCTACACTTAGGAGACACAGGAACCTCTCCTCATGTGTATTCACTGATCACTGTTCTCCAGGCACTGTGCTGTGCTATGGGGATTTATTAGTGAACAAATTCTCAGCCCTCAAATGAAAACCTACTGGAAAATGGCAGTAAAGACTCTTACATTATGCCATCTCAGAAGCACGGAGCTTTAAAGTGGGTTGACGGTGATGGGCAATCAGAATAGGCTGTTCTGTAAGTGTGGTAATGGTAGACTGCACTGAAAAGGTACATCTATACCTGTAAATTACCAGAGGTGAGTATATTAGCTCCCCAGGACTCATGTAGTAGAGTGCCACAAACAGAACCAGCGCGGTGGCTCAGAAGGTAAAAAGCACTTACTGCATAAGCCTGACATCTGAGTTTGATTTCTGAATTCCACAGTGGAAGGAGAGAACGGAGTTCTCAAAGTTGTCTGTTGACCTTCACACATTTATCAGGGTGTGCACGCACACACACACACACACACACACACACACACACACACACACACTTTTTTTTCCCCAAAGTGTCACCAACTGAATAGCTTAACACAATAGTTCCTTGGAGCTGGAGAACTTGGTATATGAAATCAAGTTGTTGTCATAGCCATGATATTACTAAAATATCTAAAGAAGGGGCCTTTCCATTCATCTTTTAAGCTTCTAGGGTAATGGCCTCATCTTTACTTCATCTACAAAGATGCTACTCTTTCCAATGAAGGCCACATTTACAGGTAGTAGATGCTGGAAGTTAGGGTATCAGCATAACTTTGTGGGAAACATATTAACACAAGTATGTGGATCAGAGGGACTATTTCCAAGGCCCCACAAAAGGAGTATGAATAGTGAGTTTTAAGAACATCAAGAAACGTCCCTTTTATGGTGCCTAATGATACAATGAAACATCAGAGAGATGTTAGAGATGACACGGGGTGGCTTCTTCAGGGCTTTGAGGGCTGTTGGTGGGACTTCTCTTTTGATCACGGAATGAATAAAAGGTTTTGCAGATTTGATTTGAATCTCACGTGCCAGCTATTGAAAATAAGTTAAAAGGACTAAGGAGTATTTTCAGAAACTGAATATACTTTATTCATATATATAAATATATTTTCAGCAACTGTAGTACTCTAGGTGAAAAAAGACACATATTAAAGATATAGCTCAAGGATTGCATGTGGGTGTGACCCAAAGATGACTCCAGGTTTCAGGGGTGAACAACCGACAGGATGAAATTGCAGCGAGTGATCCGAGGGAGACCCCCAGAAGAGCAAGAGGAAACAGGATGAGAACATTCATGTGTGATGTTTAAGGCACCTTTCTGTATAGCATCATCATGGAGACATTGCTAATCACTTTTGAATATAACTTTGAAGGTCATTGGAGAGACCTATCAGAGAAGCTGCCTCTTTCGAGAGAGTATGTTAGGAGTAGGTACATGGTGCTCTTCTGTACCAGCAAAGCCCTGAATGAGAAATAAACTGTATCTTTCTCAATTGCACAAATTCTATTTGGTATTATAATAAAAACCCAGAGCCAGAAATGTAAACTTTCCTGTAGCTAGGATGAAAGGTGCGTGCCACCACTGCCTGGCTCTATCTGTCCTTGAACTCACAGAGATCCAGAGGATCTTTGCCTTCTCCTAATGGGATTAAAGGCATGGGTCACCACTCCCTGACCTTCATGGCTTGGCTCTTTGGGTGGCTCTGTCCTCTTCTATTTCAGACTTTTTCTTATTAAATATACAATATGTTACCACATCTTTCCTCTTGAGAGCCTTTATATAGTACTAACAATATTATGGCGTTTGAGAGCAGTGTATGTCATAAGACCCTTCTTTCTTTCCTTAGAAAGCAAGGCTCTGGCTCTTTATCCTCTCAGTTAGAAAGATAATTTGTCAGGAAGGAATCAGCAGACAATTTAACACTGGAGGAGAGGGGTTTTGAACTATCCTCTCTGTCAAAGGAGCCATTGATTTTTGTTGTCTTGGTTTTGCCAGCTGAAGAGACCTCACTCTTGGAAAGCCAGTCACCTTGGCACCCCAACTTGGCTTAGAGACTAACAGAGTGTAATGCATTCTATTTGGTGCATGGTTATATAAGATTTTGTTACACATTCATGTTCACTATGGCTTTGTTGTTATCTTAGTATGTACCTACTTGTAAAAAATAATTCATTATAAGCAAAGGCATACCACTCTAGCAACAATTTCACAAATGCAATACTTAATATTACATGAATCTCAATTGAATTAATAAGTCACATGAAGATATTGACAGACACAATTTGGGTTTTGCTGTGGGACTATGTACACTGTAAATATTTGTCACTTATGTTGGTTTAATAAAACACTGGTTGGTTAAGTAGCTAGACAGGAAGTAGAGGTGGGACAATCTGACTAGGAGAATCCTGGGAAGCTGAAGAGCAGAGCAGCAGCTGCCAGGGAGATTCAGAGGAAGTAAGAAGAGAAGCCTGCATTGAG
Source organism: Phyllotis vaccarum (assembly GCA_033318265.1). Lineage (NCBI taxonomy): Eukaryota > Metazoa > Chordata > Mammalia > Rodentia > Cricetidae > Phyllotis > Phyllotis vaccarum. Next base: position 106,432,529 of record JARWLC010000006.1, on the reverse strand, counting down.
GCAAAGGTACCAAACCACATGGCTAACCATGGATAAGAAGTATGGGTTATTTTAAGAGTAAGAGTTACAAAGTAATAAGTCTGAGCCATAGGCCAAACAATTTATAATTAATATAAGCCTTTGTGTGGTTATTTGGGACTAAATGGCTGTGGGACCAGCTGGGTGGGACAGAGAAACTTTTGGCTGCAAATGGCGTTCCAACATGGGGCATATATATCCACATAAAGCCTGAAAATGAATTCTAGAATATAGAAACAGAGCTTTTATTTATGTCTCTCATGTGGGCCTTGGTACAGAGACTTGATGGCCTGCAGGCTTGAGCTACAGGATAGTGTGTTTGGGGTATACAGTTAGATCTACAATATGACAGGTTTCTCCAGTCTCACAAAAACCTCAGTACAAGCATGTGGTTTCTGTATATACAGACAAAAAGGTAACATAGTCAAGTATGGCTTCTCAGTACCATCATTCTCTAGGGTGGGCTCTGCTGGTATCATGCAGAGGCACAGCTCCTTTAAGAGAGCCTTCCAGATGCAGTGTTAGCAGCAAAAGCCTCCAGGTTCTTTTAAGATGTCCTGTTGCCAAACACTTAAATGATATTTATGAGCAGTGAGTGACTGTGCTCTTCTTGGTAGCAGCGTCGACCCTAAAATTCCCCAGAGTTGGGGTGGTAAATATGGTTTCTGCCAGTACCTCTGCCATGAAGCTAAGTTCTCACAGACCAAGGATCTGGGTGGAGCAACTATACCCCTATTATCAAAAAATGGATTATGGATGTTTGGGTTTGTTTACAGTTTTGGTTACAAGTTGTTACAGGTAATGGTGAAGAAAAAGGCTATATAAAAGAGATTAGATTTAGGGTTCTTGCTTTAAAAAGAAAAAGAGGAAGTTCTGTGGTACTGTGCTTTTGTACACTGTAAATATCTGTCACTCATATTGGTTTAATAAAACACGGATTGGTTAAGTAGCTAGACAGGAAGTAGAGGTGGGACAATCAGACTAGGAGAATTCTGGGAAGCCTGAGAGCAGAGTGACAGATGACAGCAAGAAGGAGGGTAAGGAAGAAGAGAATGCTGCACTGAGGGAAAGGTACCAGCCACATGGCTAAGCAGAGATAAGTATAATGGGTTATTTCAAGAATAAGAGTTAGCAACTAACAAGCCTGAGTCATACGCCAAAGAGTTTACAATTTATACAAGCTTTTGCATGATTATTTGGGTCTAAATGGCTGTTGGGCTAGAGAGATGGGACAGAGGAACTTCTGGCTACAGAGTTTGTGTACAGATAGTCAATGATGCTGCATAAAATCAGATCACTGGACAATGTATTATTGGGCGTGTATCCTCATTCACTGAACATCGTTTATCTTTAAATTAATGAATGGAAGTTTCTCCATGGTTAATACCAAATTCTCTTCAAAAACTTTGTCATATGTATCTTCTGTTGCTGTTTATGTACGCGTGTCTCTCAGTGTGTATGTGCCAGAAGAGACTGCAGGGTCCCTTAGAATGAGGCTTACAGGCTACTGTGTGCTGCCTCACAGGAGTCCTGGGAACCCAACTTGGGGCCTCTCCAAGGGCAGCAAGTGCTCATAACTGCTGAGTCATTGCTTCAGCCTACAAGTCTGTAAAAAAATGACAGTAAGCTTTAAATGGCTTTGTCTCTAGGGTTTGAAAGCGCTATCTCTAGGGTTTGAAAGCGCTAGCTCAGTGTTTTGCTGAGAAGCGTGGGTCACTTCACACCTAGCTCCCCTATAAAGTTTCTTCAATGAAATGCTTAACAAGGCTTATTGAACTCAGTGCAATTTCAAAGAAGAATCTTTGGTGGAGCTATGAAAATGTCTCAGTGGGTACAGAGCATGCTGTGCAAATATGAGGACCTGAGTTGGGATCCCCAACAGCTGTGCAAAAATTTGGACATATATGAATTTGTACTAGAAAGACAGAGATAAGAACATCCCAGAGGCTTGCTGGCCAGTCAGTCTAGCCAATTGGTGAGCCCTAGGTCTAACAAGAAATATTATCTCAAAAACTAGCGTGGAAAGTGATAGATGAAAATACTCAATGTTGTCTCCACTACCTGTACACCTACAGGTGTTGTCTGTTTCACTTTTTGGCTATTTCTTAGCACCTAAATAAAAAAATAAGCATTATTTTACATTTCCCCATCTCAATTAAATGTCCCATGACTATTGTGATTGAAACTTCAGGATGCAGTGTCTATGTTTCAAATAGAACTGTGTGATCTCTAGTCTTTCAAAACTAGACTTGAAGACTTCTAAGCACTGTGCCCTGAGCATTATGGTTTGAATATAAATATGAATCATTTGTTCTTTTCTTGCTATGGCATGCACAGATACACCCAGCCCAGCTGTTACTTCCAGATTGTATTTGATGCACGACACGTCATGGGGTTCGAGTAGTGAAGGGTATGGGAGGCATCTCATTTCCACTTCTGTGGCTTTCTGTACTTTCTACTCTGATCCAGAGGCTATTTCTCACTCTGTTCTGTATTTCTCATCTCCTCCTTTTCCATTTCCAGCAAGGCATGAAGGAGACAGGCATGTTCTCAGTACAAAGACACAGATTGCTGCAGCAGAGCAAGCTCTAGCTGGATTGAGCATCGGCGATATCTATCAATTTTTTTTTTTTTTGCATTTTGGAAGGGATAAAAGTGAGTTATATATGGCTTTAGAACTTTAAAAAAAATAACTTGACATTTGCCTAGTGATCGAGGGTAAACATCTTACTTAACCTGATTCCCAGGAAATTTCTAAGAGTTTCTCTTGTTTTCTAAACTTGCTTCCTACATTGTGTAGTTCATTGTTTTGTTTTGTTTTTTTTTTTTTTTTAGTATTTATTGATTACCTCCATGTGTCAGACCATAATCTGGGCACTCATTCTTGTGGTGATATATATTACCTCAAGATGGTGAAAAGATGAAGATTTTAAGAGGAAAAGTCTAAGAGGTCAAGGGCAGGAAGAACCTGACTTTGGATTCTATGTTGTTACTGTAGGTGAGATGAAGTGCTGCTGGTGAAATCCCAGAACAAAACTCAATTCTCCAGTGAGCAGAGAAATAAGAATGTAAATAATCTAGTAGGGGGATGAGAATTTAGACAGTCTAGCAGAGGGATGGGAATATCGACAGTCTAGCAGAGGATGGGAATGTAAACAGCCTAGCAGAGGTGTGCTGCATAAAAATGTGGCACCAAGTTCTGCTTTGAATCCTCTGTCAAAATAGATGCAAGCTTAGTTGACACACTAAACAAAGCATAAGGAAATGAACATTATTAGGGAAAAGAGTTTCCTCTTTTTTCCTTCTGTGCATTGAGAGGCGTAGGCATTGTCAGCAATTTTTTTTTATACTGACTGGGAATGCTTCCTGGTGTTTAGAGCAGGATCACAGCTTAAGCCTCTTCATTATTATTCAGGTGGAGATCCGCTGGTGTGATAGCAGATGAAGTGCAGGATTTTGGTTGCTCAGAGCTTTTCCTGTGCCATTTCAGAAATGCATTCTTCATCCTCTGTTTTTAATGGTAGTCTGAAAGCCTCAGATGAATAAAACTCACTTTTGATAAAGCAGCTGTGAAGATACATTAACAGAAAGAGAGATCTGAGCTGTTCAGCATATATTCAAAGACTAGCATGAGCATGCTGGGCTGTGGTAGTTTCCTCTGGGAGGAGTTGAGAGTCCTAAAATTCTAGGACAGAGACGGGGAGAAATGACAGGAAGGTCATGGGATATAAAGATAAATTAGATTTAATGTACATTGGTGAATGACAAAATGGCCTTTTTTGTGGTTAGAATTGGGATTTTTCCAGTATTTAAAACTAAACATTACACACACACACAATCCTCTCAGAAAAAAAAAAGGATGGTTGAAATATTTTCAGTATCTCACTCTTATATCCTATTTTATAAGCATGTCATATAACTTTATAACTTTAAGAACACAAAATCACCATTTCTATCTTAGAGGAGCACACAGGTCTAGCAGGGTACAGCAACAGAGATAAATTTTACTTGCAAAGCAAAACTGCATTCATACCTTGGGCATATGATACACGTGACTTTGCAGCAGTGGGTGGCTGAAAGGCCATGTAGAAGTTAAACGGGAGAGAAAGGGGGGAAGAATGAAGAAAAGCAACAAGTCCTCCTGAATAAAAGAATTCGAATTTGCTTTCCTAATTGGAGCAGAGTGATGGAGAACAGTGCTGGTGTTTTTAAATTATGGAACCTTAGAAAGAGATACTTCATTATTAAAAACATACATTGTTCTATCTGTCAAAGGGAGGAGACTTTCTTCCTAACCTTTGAAAGTACAGTATTTTTTGTTGTCTCCTCACATCTTGTATGATAGCTAGAGGGTGGGTACCATCAGAAGAGGACTCAGGCAGATGGGGTCTTTTCACATGGCTGCCTTGGAACTGGCCGTAGGTGGAGTGGATGGCTCTTCCATTAGAACACTTGCCAGAGCACCTTGTTTCCTTAGAGAAATTCTGGAAATCTCTTTAATCATTTACTTGACTTCTTTTTTTGTCTGAACTGTATTTTGATGCTAGCATTGTAGTAAGGATTCTTCCATTCCTTCCTCTGGCTGCTGAATTGGTAAGGCTCCAAACTCTATTAAAGCCTCTATCAAACGTTTTATTTTAATTTCTACTCTGCATATGGAAGTTTCTGTATATAAACAAAAATAGAAGAAAGTGGAATCTCTATATTTCATAAAGAGAAGAGAAAAAAACACTTTGCGTTTAACCAATGGTATAATCATGAATAGGTCTTTAGATTTGTAAGTATTGGGGATTGAACAGGGACACCACGCATGGAGACCAGTGTTTTATAAGGAGCCCCAGCTCTCCCCCTATGTCCTTGTGGTTGCATGCTTATCCTAGCATTCTAGAAGGCCACTGTTATTTCCTTTGATCTAAGGTTTACACATTTATTCTCTTTGAGGAACGAAGACCTAAGATTTCTTAGATAATTTCTTGTGTTATATACTCTGTAGAGAATGATACTTTGGTGTGATTGTTGAGAGTGAATCATAGAATTGACTAACTTATGTTAATAAAATCAGACTAAGTATTCAAACTGGAGCTAAAGAAACAGGAAGTGTTCCGGCTTCGCAGACCTGTATAGACTGTTGAGTAGAGGCCATAGATCAGAGTTGAAAGAACTCAACGTGTTATACTATTGCTTTCACATCAGAGATGGTAGAAAGGAATCAAAAAGACAGCCATCAAGGTATCATTTTCCCCAGCTATGGTGACTCATACCTGCAAGCTAAGCACTCTGTACTTTAGACATGGAAGCTTCACAATTTTGAGATCAGGATAGGCAACATAGTGAGTTCCAGACCAGCCTGGGCTACACAGAGAGACTCTACCACAAAGAGAGAGAGAAAAAAAAAAACCCTATCTTTCAGTAAGGCTTAGAGTATTTGACTTGACCTAGAGTGGTAATTTGCTGTACATTTTACCCTAGACCTCACTAAACTGAATGTTGCATTCTAAAATTGCAGCTTCCTCTCTGGAGGATAAACCCCATCCATGTTTGCTTTCCAAATAATCTCAAAGGAGTTAGAAAAGTTCATGTCTCAAGGCCAGAATATTGCAAGAAAAAAAAAAGAATGAGTGAGAATGCTCAGTAGCTCTTCGTAAAGGAAGAAATTAGGCCGTGGTCTTATCTTGGGAAGACCCCTGAAAACAGATATTATTTTTAGAATTTTCCCCTGTGCAAATATGTGAAAAGTGAAAAGTATCTGTTATCTCAATCCCTAGGGTTCTGGTCATCCAGGTGGTTCAGCGTCTCTAAGAGCTGGTGTTACCCTTCTCACCCCTTTTTCAGTTCCTTTGTTTCTTTGGGACTTGTGGCGGGCGATGTGGATATGCAGAGGGTTAGAACTGCACATCAGTGAAATCAACTCTAAGACCTTGCCATTAGCAATGGATAGAAGTCATTGCCTATGCTAATTCTCCTCCTAAATTATGCCTAGTCTCATAATTAACATAACTGTAGCAAAGTTATTCAGGGAGACCAAATGGCAGCATAGAGGGACTTCAGTAATGTTATGAGAGCAATAGGAAAAAATGCTGGCAGATGCAAAATTTTCCCTTATGAGATTCCCATTTCAAAAATAGTATATCAAAACTGCCTTTTAAAAATCTGTCAGTATAGTAATTGATTTGATATATTTATTTATTCTTTGATGATTTCATATATATATATATTATATATAATGTATCTTGATTGCATCAACCCCAGGTCCCCCCCCCACACACACTGTACATTCACAATATGTATCTCTCCTATTTTTATGTCTTAAAAAAGTCCCACTGAGTACAATTAGTGATGCCAGCACAAGCATCGGCAACCAATTTTCCCAAAGAAAAAGACCCCCACCCTCAGCAGCCACCCATTGCCAAATAGCTCCTCAGCCTGAAGTGGGGACTCACGAACCCATCCCCATCCTCACTGGGAATTTGACTAGCCTAATCTTGTGCAGGTCTTTAGCAGGTAACCACAGCTGTAAGGCAATGGCCACATCCCCAAGACAGCACTTTATAGCCTCCCTCCCCATCTTCTGGCTCGTACATTCTTTCCACTTCCTCTTTCTCAGTGTTCACTGAACTTTGCAAGGGTTGATCCAGATTTTTCATTCAGGGCTGTGCATTCAACTGCCCTACATTCTCAGCACTTGGACCAGTCACGGGACTCTGTAAGAGCTGCTCACTACAGAAAGAAACTTTTTTGACCAAAGTGGAAAACAGCATTAATCTGTGGATATAAACATAAATATTTAGAAAGGACTCTGACAAATTTAGCAAAACAGCAGTATCAGATCCTCTCACTAAGCACCCATGACTTCCTCAACCGTAGATGAGGCTTCAAATTCAATAGAAAACACTTGGTTACCGTGGTAACAGCTCCATCACTATTGCACAGGTGGACACATCCTCCTCATCAAGTCAATATTCTAACACATGTCACCTACTGCTAGGAAAGTTAGTTGACAACATTTCCCTCCTGGCAGTATGCATAGCACCTTTGGCACTATAAAACTAGCCAGCAGGAGGAAGCTTTTAGGCAGTTCCAACTTGATTTGTCTATTGTGTCTTCAACAACAGGGTCTTACTGTAGTTATGGTGGACAACAAAGTGCAATGATCATTGCTTGTGTTGTTTTGGGGGCCTCTGGGGACCACGTCCAATATCTCATAGGAAGTAGCCTGCATCTGACAGAGTGATTTTCATCTCATAAGCCATGCCTTCTCGGGGAGCACTGTCCACCACTGTGGGATACCTCTATCAAAGCTCCTTTTCCTAAAAACAAGCAAATACAAAAGAACATACTGTATTTTTAATTAACTACAAAATAATGGGTTTTCCTGAGGCTTTTTATACATCCTTAGTTTTAGTTAAGCCCTCACCCAACTCTCTTCCCCCAACTCTCCTTCCCCACATTCCTCTGTTCCAATACTCATTATCCCAGTATCCACACCCTTCCCTTTCACATCCCATGCAAAGCCACTTTAAAAAAAGAAACAAACTTTGTCTAACATTTTTATATTAAAACTTAAATAACACAATTTTAAAAGAAAATCTGCCAACTAGCTTCTCTTCCTGTTCCATCTAACATGAAAACATCTTCTCCACAGTCTGGAGAAAGTTAAGCACTTTTATTAGCCTTCTTGGGCTATAATTTAAAAAAAAAATTGATTTAGATATAATTTCAAGTTTGAATGCAGTTGCAAGAAGTGACACAAAGAAGTCTTGTGTACCCTTCAATTGTCCCTCCCTCGTGACCAACACGCTTTAAACAAACAAACAAGCAAGCAAACAAAATATATCTCTCTGTGCAGTGTGTGTGTGTGTGTGTGTGTGTGTGTGTGTGTGTGTGTGTGTGTGTGTGTGTGTGCGTAGGTCAGAGAACAAGTTTTCGGAGTTATTTCTCACCATCCAGCTTGTTTCTGAAGCATGCATCATTCTGCTGTTTCTTGTCAGGGTGCTGCATATTTCAGGCTAGCTGACCCACGGACTTCTCATTCCCACGTTGAAGTGCTGAATTAGACTGCATCCTGCTTTTACATGGGTTCTGAGAATCTGAACCTCAGGCTGTTAGACTTTCACAGCAAGCACCGTAACTCCCTAATATTTCTTCCTGGTCAACTGTATAATACCAAAATTTAGAAAAATAGCACAGGCATTGATAAGACCCCAGACATCGCTTGTATCTCCCTAGGGTTTCATGCACCGTGTGTGTGAAATACTGTCACATTGTGAACATTTTGCATGGCTACTACCATAGTTAATAAAGACCTATTCTGCCATCACAGAGGTTCCTTCTGCTCCCTCTTCATGGCCAACCTCATGACCTCCACTCTCTCTTCTGGCATCTACTAGTCTGTCCCAGCCCTGCATTTTTTTTTTTTTTTATAGAATGTTGCAACAATGAGATTGTATAGCTCATGACCTTTTGAAATGGAGATCTGTAACTAGATGTTGCTGCTTTTGCAATGCAGTCAAGTTGTGGTCAGTATCAAGAGTTCTATTCTTGAAGGGCACTCAGTTTGCATCCAGGTTGAGGTTGAGGTTACATATAAAGGTGCTACAGACATTTGTGGACAGCTTAGATAGGTGGACTTTCCACTTCTCTAGGATGAATGTCTAGAGTTGTTATTGATATGTACTTGGTAAATGAATAGTTAATATTTTAGTAGCTAAAAAACTTTTTCAGAGAAGTCATACATTGTACATCTCTACAAGAAATGTATGAGTGATACATTTGTCTCTGCATCCTCACCATTCCTGAAAGCTATTCATGTTTTTGATTTTAGCTATTTATAAATGTGGATTCATAGCTCACTAGGTTTTGAATTGTGTTTTGTCTATTTCAAATAATGTTGGATATCTTTCCATACGTCTCTTGTTATAATGCCCTCTGTAGTGAAAATCTGTTCATACATGTTTCCTTATTTTACTATATAATTATCAGTTTTTAGTTTTTATTATTTTATTATTGAATTTTAGTTTTGTTATATAAGCTATAGGTACATGTGATATATGCTTGTGTGCCCCATTTTAAAGTCTCAAAAACAGCACTAAAACTCTTAACATTACAAGAACAATATCTCGGCCACAAAAGAGCAAAAAATACACCAAAAGATAAAAATTGTACTCTGAGGTAAACTGCTTCCAGAATTCAGAATTTGGTCTAATGTTCCTGCTGCCTGGCAGGAAGATGAACAGAAATTCCTTGACTGATTAAAGGAAGGTAGACAAAGGCAGCTTTGTTTCAAGTCTTACTAGGATGCCAGTGGTCCAGACATCAAGAATTGTGAATTAAAACTCAGCTGTGAGATCACATTTGTCACAATGTCAGTTTGACAATATTCATTTAGTATAAGCAGGGGACAGGCTACCTGGCATGAATAGTGTCCTGTCTGAGGCTTCCACATGGGATTCTGGCTCTGAAACCAGTTCCTGAGGTTCGGTTCCCATTGCTCTCCCCTCTGCCTCTCCCTTAGCCATGTGCTCCTGCTTCTCTCTATAGTCTAAGCTCTTAAGAGTCTCCAAGTATAGGTAATACTTGGTTTATAAATTTAATATCATAGTATTCATATTTGATGTTGCATTTGCTTTGCTTATTCAGTTACATCTTTGAACATCCTTGCAAACCAAATGACATAACCCTAATTCTTTCTTTATGGTGGTGGCATAGTAGTTAACGGTATGATGGAATAAATTAGATTTATTCTCAGAGATACAGTTCTATCTCATTCCTCCTTGGTATTCTCTCTGAATCCTCCTTCAGTGGTGGGTTTTAAGACAAAGACACACAATATAGTAAAGGGGAGAGGATGGCAATCTCAGGACTCTTTTATCATATATAGCTCAATCTCATCTAGAGATTGTAAAGACTTCCTTTGGCAGCTTGATGTTAAGTGCTATCCTGGTGATGGCTACATGGTAAAGACCACAAGCTGAAGCAGGTGCTCTATGAATAATGAGAGTGGCTTCTACCTAAGAACCATCAAGAATCCAGATACCAATCCCGAAGTAGCAAGGGAGTGAGAAGGAAGCAGACTCGCTCTAGGTGAGCCACCAGGTAGGACTTACAGCTGGGTGACAACCTATTTGTTACCTATGAAACATGGCATAGCAGCCACTGAGAGATGTACCTTCAGTCCCAACCTGCCCTAACTATGACAAAACAAGTGCATTTTATTTTTTACCAGGAGATTTGTGGACCTTTGTTACCCAGTAGTAGAAAACTATCGTAACTTTCCTTTCCCTAGATCCTTTCTGTATGTATCACTGGCAACAAGATTCCGTGAATAGCTTTGTTCACATAACCATGCTTGTCGAACAATTTCATTAATAAGACAGACATTTTTCTCTCCAGTTATTGCTGCTATTAATATTTGCTATTTGTTTTACCATGAAAGTCACTGAGAAAAGTTTTTTTTTTGAAATCTGTTGTTGAAAAGGACAGATGTAGCTGAAGCCATCGCTGTACCTTTTATTAGCCTGTGAATAACAGTATATGTCAATGTAACTTAAACCCCCACTACTCAAAATGAAACCCCAGAACCACAGACTCCACATCCTCTGAGACCCTTCAGGACTGTTAGAAAAATCTCATTTAGCCCTTTGACCTAATGAGTCAGAACCAGATTTTACACAAAACCTTGAGTGATTTGTTTATCTGTTTGTGTGAACAACTGTGGATAGGAGAGGACTTGAACAGCTCACTGGAGCTCAGCAGGGATGTAGAGTCCCATGCAGTGTTTGTTCACAGTGCCTTCAGCAGCTCCCACACTCTGCTCTACCGTGTTGGCCTTTGAACCCTAGCTATTTTCTTTCCTAACTGCCATTTTCCTTATTGATATGTGCATAGAGTACATCAATCATGTATATTTGTGTCTTCCCTGCAACTATCTTCTCTCGTCTATATTCCTCTTTACTTAAATCGTGTAGCTTCTTTGCTCGACTTTTTGTTTAATGAATACTAAGTAGTTTTCTTTCTGTTCACAACCAAAATAAGTAATCATACACTTCAATGTACAGTAGATTTTACTGTGCGCTCTCTCTCTCTCTCTCTCTCTCTCTCTCTCTCTCTCTCTCTCTCTCTCCCTCTCTCTGTTTTCAGATGTAATAACTTTGTATTCTTGATGTAATATCTCTCCTCATACACCCATTTGAATTTACAGATCTAGGTCACAATGAAGTCTTCCATCAAAACTGTGTGAACCTAAGTTATTTTTGTCTTGCCCATTTTTCTTTTACAGAAGTTCATCTTCCTTGATCAGTGTCAAGTGTCCACATTTCATTCATGTCTTGGGCCCTTGCCTTCAGAACATAAGCAATCATTGCACATCTTCTATAGCACCTGCTTTAATATATAATATAGCAAGTTATAGACTTTGTGTATAATATATGTATACTTAACATAGCTATTATATAGACTCTGGGACCTCATATAACTATAATGGTTTTATATACAGTAGTTACATATATGTATTATTAAGTACGATAGTTGTGTTCTTTCCCATACATATTCTCTAATGTGTTTATTAGCACTAGACATTGTTCAGATCTTTGAGGCTAAGTTCTGCTTGCTTTCTCTTCATGCCCAGGTACTCTTTACATGCATTTACAGAAGTGTTCTCAGCAACTTCCTAGATCATAGTGTGTAGTAAGAGCCTTCTGGTCCGGACTTTCGGGCTTAGCCTCAAGGTTTAGGCCCAAAGACCTGCAGACTCGCAGACTCTCAGAGACACACAGATGCATGTGATAGTTTTAGGCTGATGGACCTAAGGCCCAGGCATATCACTTGTTAACTCTCTATTCTTCATCTAACCCATGTCTCTTATTCTGTTCAGCCACACTGGGTACCTTTTCTTAGAGCATCATGGTTGTCCTCTGCTTCCTCTGGCTTCTCTCTGGCATTCTGCTCTGTGCTTCCTGTTCTCAGAGTTTTTCTTAGTCTGGTAGCCCCGCCCACACTTCCTGCCTGCCTTTGACCAATCAGTGCTTTTTATTAAACCAGTGGGTGGGACAATTATTTACAATGTAACAACATAATCTCCCACAATAGTGTTTTGGGCGAAGCCTTCCAAACTGCTTTCTGAGCTCCATTTCTTTGCTTTATTACACTGCAATGGGCTTGTTACCCTCTCCCAAGTACTAACTGCTAAACCATCTCTTCCCCTCCAGGTCCCTCCTCAGGAGAAGTTATTCTCAGACATATTTTTAATTTAATTTCTTTCTGGCTTAGCTTTGAAAATCTTTTTTTCTTCTTTGATATCTGTCTAGCCTGTGTCCTCAGATCTCAACATTCTTCTAAGGAAAACACCCTCAGTTTGGGGAAGTTGGGTAAAATCCTCTTTTTCATTATACTTTTGCCTCTGTTCTGGTACTAATACTGACATGGATTAGACAAGCTAGTTCTGCTTTCCTTGGTCTTCAATAAATGGAATGTTTAACAAAAGTGTGCTCCTGGAAAGGCATTTATAATATCCTCCTAATCCGGAGAGTGTAGACATCATCTCTGCCCCACCCCACTGCTCGCTGCCCCGACCCCTCCTTGAACCCTTACCCAAGCTGGTCTCCACTTGCAGTCTCAAGTGCATCTCCTATGTCAGCATCCTGACTGAATGCGGCAACACCGACTTCTGTTTTCCCTTCCCCATAGGATTCTGCTCTCTGTTGAGTTTAATTAACAATCTCTATGCGTGTTAGGATGAAGTCTCTGAAACTCAACGTCAACTTTTTATTTCAATAGTGAAGCCATGTATTTCACATGATTTTTTAAAAGCATATAAATAGTCTCAATGAAGCCATAGTTTAGATGCTACGTAATTTCCTTTATAATCTTACTTTTCAGAACAGATGGAACTATTTCATGTATTGTAGCATTGTAAGCCCATGTACCTATGTCTGGTGAATGATTCAGATTAACAGAACTCTGTAGCTTCTCACTTTGCTCTTGGTGCACTTTGAAAATGAGTCTGCATATTTGACTGGGGAAATGCAATAAAATCAGCCAAGCCCCACGCACCCCTGACTTTGTCTCTTTACTGAGGAACAAGCCATTCTTTAACCTGTGATTTCATCCCTGTCCCAATGGCCTGCTTTAAGCCATAGCTTTACTGACATAACTCAGGTCAAGTTCAGCCATAGAGAACTACAGAGACCATGATTACTAAGTCTCACATTCCCTCAACAATTAAGAAACAGCCACAAAGTGGCAATAAAAGCCACAGAAAACCAATAAAGTCCCATTCACATGGCCTTGATGGCTTAACGCTTTCAATCTGTTCTTCTATGTGCTGCCCACATTTCTGGTCCAAAGAACTGGTAAATTAGGAGCTAGAGAGAAATGATACATAAAATTCTTCCATAGCATGGAAGAAAATCCAAACAAACTAACAAGCACACAGAAAATCAAAAAGCCAAGTCCCCCAAACCACAAAAGTGAAGGCAGGAATACAAATAGATAGTGGGGGAAAAATATCTTCACTTTTTATCATTATTGATAACCTAGAGAGCTTGCTTACTCATGGCAGCCACATATGCTTCCCAAACTTGGAAATGAAGGGGGATCAATAGCCAATCATGCCCTGCCTCTCTTCTATGCTCCCGCTACAATCTGAGAACTGAGCTCATTGCTTACAATATCTGGGCTTTTGCAGAGGCAGAACGTTTTTTGTTTTTGTTTTTTTTTTTTTTTTTTGTAATGGCTGAAAAGAAATGTTATGGGTCCTATGGACACTGCATCATGAAAAGACAAAGCTAAGATGCCTTTCTTAGTTCCTTATTCCCATTGTCAGGACCAGAGAACCTGTTCCTCCTGTAGGTAACTATAGGGGAGAAGCAGAGAGTACTGGGGTGCTTGCATTTCCTACTATGGAAACACAAGAAGCTGGAGGAGATGAGACTGGTAAGCAAGCATCCCAATAAGGGCAGATTCAGGGCCAGTGATGGCTACCCATTCTACTAAATCTAGGTATCTCAATAGATTGAATTTACCCATCTGGCCATAGACAAGCAGTCAGGATGCTCACTGGAAGAGCTTCCTACAGAGAACATGGAAGATTAGTGCCTGGGAAGCAGAACCAAGAGGGAAGAAATGAAAAGTGCAGATTTTGTTGAGCTTTGGAGGCAATGTGTCTTCCCTTAGCAGCACTGCCCAGTGGGAATTAGGCTCTTCCCATTCCACTCAAGTGCTTTTATTTTTTTTTCCCTCTCAAGAGAAAACAATTTATGGAGTTGTTGCTGAAAGCTGTCTCATAACTACATCCTCCCTTTCCCGAGAGATTAAAATATGATAATAAATTTTTATCGAGGAAAGCCTGCTGAAAGGTAAAAAGTTTTTTTTTTTTTTTTTAATCACATAATTCATCTTACCTATTATTTTCTAATTTAGCATCTGGGACTCTTCTTTCTAACTCAGAATCTTCTTGACACCAGAGCCAAGATCTTTATTAAATTTGATCTTACTTTGAACATTTCAGATGCTGCTTGAAGGCCTTCCTTCAAAATGTATACTGATTCTCCATTCAGTGTGGATTTCCGTTTGATTTACTTTCTCTGAATGGGAGGATGTGGCTCATTGGCTCTTGTCTCACCAGCCTAACTCAGAAAGATGGGAAAATAGGGCTTTTAAAAATTGATTTACATTTATTTACTGTATTTATTAGCATATATTAATTGTATAAAAGACTAGGTTTCATTACATAATGTATTATGCAGATACAATGTACTGTGATTATTTTCATACACGTGTGCAATGTGAGTGCACACATGCACACAAATACACACACACAGGGAATGTTCCACTACCACCACCACCACCATCCTCACCATCAAGAGAAAGAAAAGAATTCTTTAAGGTAGCATTTCCAGCCTACCTGGGTACATTTCCATGGCCTTGTGGACTACTCTGTGAAGCACAGACTCTAAGAACTAGAAGGTCTTGTACAGATATCCCCTCCCATGCCCCTTGCTTCTCTCTCTCTCATTATTCCAAAAATTAATTATTAGTGACCCATGCTTACTTTATGATACTGGAAACAATATGTTTGTCCTCAAAAGTTCCATCTATTTGGCCTGTGTTTCCAAGCCTCACCTCCCTAGTGGCCAGGTGCTATCATGTTCCTCTTGCTCCTCAATGTCAAGGGTCTATTGTCTATTCTTCCGATCATCTCTGTGGGTCTGGTAGGTCTTCCATAGTGTGTGGTTCAGAGTAGGTTTTGAAAAATATGTTTGATGGATGATGAGGTTCAATTCTTCCCTGAAGTTAATGAAAGGATCAGCCAAGATTCTGATGTGACAATTTAAGGTGGCAATTTGTACATTAAGATTAGAAAGATCATGGCTTACAGGATTTTTTGTTGTCTAAATTGCCCCCACTAAGTGTCTGTCTGGCCTGAGCTGGTCAACTTGTTTCCCCAGAGATGGTTTACTACATTTCACAGTGTTCTTGTGTCAATGACACCCTCAGTCCCCAGCAATATTCTGAGCTCATCACTCAGATTTATTACCAGCTCACAAAGTCTACGACTTTAGGATAATTAGACTGAGCATAATCTTCAAATTAACCTAAAACCTAGAGTTGTCCAGATCTCACTTACCTAAATCTTCTTTCATTTGTTTTTGTTTCATTCAGTTTTATTAAGATACAGTTGGCATATAAAACTGTGCATGTTCAATGTATGCAATGTGGTCAGTTTGGACATATCAATCTATACATTTGTGATACTGTTGTCCCCTGTCATCATTATCTTAAAATCATTTGTTTTTTAATGGATTCAGAAGAGTAGATGATATCTGGCACCTAGCTAACTCAGTTTTCTTAACTTTATGACAATCACATTGAGTCTCAAGAGAGGAAGGGCTTGTTGGATCGTAAGTGTTAGCTGTAATCATTATCTACTGGAATGGGTGAGTAGCTACATTTCCAGATGCTGTTCTGCTTGAAAGGGTTCAGTGGCTATATATTCCAAAGGCTCTGTATATGCAGGAACCTTTTAAGGGAGTGCAATATTCATTGCATCCATTAAATTATATAAGCATAAAAATAATCACCCTCCCCCAACATCTTGTTCACCCTCTTGCCCATGTGGCCCATGACCACATAGTTTCTTGCATCCTGCTACTAACCGAAAAATGCTGACTGGCTGTTTATGTTTATTAAGAGGAGATAGTTGGAAACTCATCCTAGCACCATGTTCCAATAATAAAACTGATGACATAACTTTTTATCTAAAAAGAGAGTTTTGACTCTCACAAAAAGCATAATCTGTTAGAGTGTTAAGTACATTTAATGCTGTCTGTGGAGATGCCTTTGGTCTTTAGCACATGAAACAGATGATATCTGGTCTGAAAACACTCTGTGAATTTACTTTTATTCACAGAATGTTGCTTATTTAAAAAAATTCATATTCTTCTAAGCCAGGGAATAATTATGTGACATTATATAACCAACAAGAGCAAACTGGGGAAATAAATGGCTTGGGTTAAAATGTGGCTTTGTTTATGGGAAACATACTTTAAAACTTGGTGCTGTACATACTTAAACTTTGCTAAGGAATTAAAACACAGTCTGGGATATATTACTTTTTCAGAGAGAGTTTTACTTAATGGGGAATTTCTAAAGTAAATTCTGCCTCTACAGAAGGCAGAAATTCCTTTTTCTACAGCTTGCAGACACTACCTCAGTAAACTGTAAATCTTCATTTTAAAATACTATTTTGTCTGGGCTAGCTCAGTTGGTCAGGTTCCCACCAAGCAAGCATGAAGACCTGAGTTCAGATCCCCAGCACTCATACAGACAGTCTGACACAGAGCTATGCATCTAACTCCAGGACTAGAGGAGTGCAGAGGTGTAGGACCCCTGAATTTTACTAGCCAGTTAGCCTAAGCATATTGGTTAGCTTCAAGTGAGAGATTGGCTTAAAAAATAATGTGGAGAGTGATTAAGGAAGGATATCTGATATTGCCCTCTGGACTCTCCACATGAACATATGACACACCATATGAATACCCACATGCATTTACACATGCACACAGTTATGTTACTTTAAAATTGTATTTGACTAAATTAGTTCACTTTTTGATAATAACCAAAATTCTATAAAATCTAAGACTTTGTGTTATTAAGGATAAATTTTTGTATGTCTGGAATGTTTCTTCCTGGCTTGTGTGTTGTAAACTTACACACAATGAAACAGAGTGTGAAGATATACCTGGCTAAGAGGTCATAGGTCATAAGGACTTTGTCGCTTGGAATGGATCCGTGCTGTATTAAAAATGTATCAGTTGTTGTGAGTGAATTCAGTGCTCTTTTGGCCCTTTGGTCCTGCTCTTCTGCTTTCCTTTATGGGATGATGCAGCAGTAAGGACCTTACCTGACAGCAGTGCCATATTCTTGAACATCTCAGCCCCATGAGCCAAATAAATCTCTATTCCTTTGAGATTACAGTCTTAGATATTCTATTATAGAATATGAACCAAATCAGCTTCCTGATTGCCTATGAGAAATCTTCTCCTTTTGCATTTCTTTACAACCAACCCCCACTCTAGCTTTATGACACAGGAATACACTAGAACATCCCCAGTGAGGGTCAGACCTGGATCATATACAGGTCTTATTCAAATTATAGTCATTTGATTAAACCATCTGAATTAAATATCCAAATTCTGTACCACTCACTGCCTTTGTATTTACATCAACTTTGGTTTGTTAATAATTCATTTCACATTGATCCTTTGAATTAAATTTGGGTGGTTTCTTTATTGGCCCCATGTTATTTTCCTGGTTATCACAATTGACCCACTTCTACCTAATATGATTGCACAGGTAGAAAACATTTTATATAGAATTTGTATAGAATTCACAAGGCATGCCTACCTTCCTGGTGTTCCTGCCTCCTTTCCTCAGAATTTCACTACCCTGCCGTCTTTAATAGCAGTATCCTTGTTCAATTTTTTTTTTTCTGGTAAAGTACACATCCCTAAACAAAAAAATATTTTTTAAAAGTTTTCAACCTTATACAGATAGAACTATGTTACATTCATTATTTGATGCCTTTCCATCCCTTAACTTTAGGGTAGTAAAAATCATTTACATGTGTCAATGTAAATTTGGTTTGTACATTGATTTAAAATATTGCATTGCACTCATATACCTTGATTGTAAGATACAGAGAAATCAAGACAGGGCTAATTTTAGAAACTTCTTCTTTTGCTGGCTAGCTTTTATAATCCCAGCAGGTACTATTTAGGCTGTTTGGACATAAAAGCTATTGGTGGTCTTATCCAGTGTAAATCCTATGTATTATAACACCAGTCTTCTAGATAAGGTGTACCAACTGGTTCAATATTGGAACAACTACCATGGAGGAAACTAACTCTTCTGAGTGACTTGGAGCCCCGCCCACAAGATAGGAATCATACTTTGTGCTGTAAATCTAGTCAAAAACCAATAATTGGGAGGCCACAAGTCATCATTGTCAGGGGAGGATTCACTACTATTGTTTAGCTAAAATCTAAATGACATCAGCTTCCTTCTAAACACTATTTATACCCATTTTTATCTCTTCATTCACTGATATTTCTTCTGACTTTGTTGTGTTCTGAAACTGACTACTGCTTTTCAAATATTTTTTTCCCACTTAGTGATTGGCTTTTAATCCTT
This sequence comes from Phyllotis vaccarum, assembly GCA_033318265.1. Classification (NCBI taxonomy): domain Eukaryota; kingdom Metazoa; phylum Chordata; class Mammalia; order Rodentia; family Cricetidae; genus Phyllotis; species Phyllotis vaccarum. The sequence goes on along the minus strand of JARWLC010000006.1, from coordinate 106,413,824 downwards.
TTTAAAAATTGAGTCTTAGGATAAATTTAAGTATTCTAATATTTCTATTGTTGATCAAAAGCAGTTTGAAGAGGACAAGGTTTGCTTAATCTTATAGCTTATAATCCAACCTCTCACACCTGGAAAATTTGTCCCAATTATATTAGCTTGTGGTATGTCTGACTTGTATTTCTTGACTTCTAAGTGATATAGGAGAACCCAGCTCACTGTAGGCTATACAACCCCTAAGCAGTGGTTCTGGGCTATATAAGGTAGGCAGCTATATTGAATCTGGGTACATTAATTATTTTTATCATGTCAAAAAATTAATCATTTTAGTTTAATGTCTTGTTGTTAATATCAAAGATAAAAGGAGAAAGACCACTGATTCAAATCATCATTGCCAAATTAACTAAAGCAAGCTTTTTTATTCATGCACAGGTGCTGCCTAGCGGTGAGTGTTGGACATGAGAAAGAAAAGGTTTTTATAACTCAGAGGTAGGAGGTTTCCAAATGGGGGTTTAGTGGGCAAAATAGGTGGGGCTACAGGAGCAGAACATACACATAACAAGTTAGTCATAACTTATAGTGGGACTATGTTCTGTTACATTGTAAATAATTGTCCCGCCTACTGGTTTAATAAAAACGCTGATTGGCCAAAAGCAGACAGGAAGTGTTGGTGGAGCTACCACACTAAGGAGATCCTGAGAACAGTAAGAGCAAGCAGAGATGCCAAAGAGACACCAGAAAAGATGCCAGAAAGAAGCCAGCAGACATAGAGGAAAGAAATTGAAATGCTGCTCTGAGAAAGGTACCAAGTTGCTTGGCTAAATAAGATAAGAATCATGGGTTAGTTTAAGAGTAAAGAGTTAGCAAGTTATTTGCCTGGGTCCTGGGTAAATCAGCATAAAATTAATATAAGCCTTTTTGTGATTATTTGGGGCTGCAAGTGGGTCTGAAACCTCAGGGCCAGGCTTGAAAGTCTGGGCCAGAAACATATTATTACAATAACTTCCTGAAACAATGACATGGTTGTAAGGTGGGCAAAGAAAGGTATTCATAACAACAGGTCCTCATTACAAGGTGGTTATCTAACCTTTTGAAACAAAAAAGGTAGGGTTTCAAGATGGTTATATACAACTTTCTGATACAAAGGCATAGCTGCTCATTCTTCTAAGAGGCAGTACAGAACCATCTGTAATTAAGGTTACAGGTGGGACATAGCCCAGTTCTTAAGAAACAGAGATTTAATCATAAGCTGGAATGAACCTAGCTTGTCTTTTCTATAAGATGGCTTTTAAGCCTAAGATGGAAGCAGATATGAAGCAGACCCCTAAACAAGGGGCTCCCTCCAAGACCCTGAATTGGGCACAAATCACACCCAAACACCTGTTTTCACAGAGACATCTTTTCTTAAATGGAGAAAAAAAGAGTTAAAATGACTGCTTTCTGACTTAGGCAGATAAACAGCCGGAAATGACCTTGCAAGAGAAAAAGAAGAGGTCTGTGTTAGAATGGGCTAGGATATGGTGGTATGAATGGGCGTGTTTATTAGGTGAACAAAAGGGGGCTTTGGATTGCTGGGCTTTAATATTTTGATATATGGACCTTGATAGTCAGCCTCAGGAGAAGGAAGTGGCCAAACAAATCTTGATGGTTAGCTTTAGAAATATAATCTCTCTCTCTCTCTCTCTCTCTCTCTCTCTCTCTCTCTCTCTCTCTCTCTCTCTCTCCCTCTCTCTCTCTCTCTCCCCCCCCCCTCTCTTTTTTCAAAGCAGAGGACCTTCTCACCATACTTGAGTCAGCCAGAGTCCCTTCAGGTCTTCATTATATTTTGAGATTGTCTAAGAAAGGACCATATAAGTACCATTTCCTGAATTTTTTTCAATGTGTAAATAATTATAGGAAATAAAGGTGAAAAACTGATGGTCAGATGCCTTGAAATTTAGTAGATACTTTTTTGAAATTTCCCTTTCCACAAAATGAAATAGTGAACAGTGTACTTCATTAAAACCAAATAGAGAACAGTTAAATAATGAGATTGCTGTTCCCTCATTATTTCCAAATACAGTCCCTTTAGATCCTCACTGCACAGCTTCTATGAGGTCCTCTTGAGACGTGTCACAAGCCAGAGAGATAAAAACCAAGGTTGTAAAGTTACAACACAAAATTTTTCATTAAACATTTTGAAATTAATAATTTCTATTTCCCTTACCATGATGCAGCTGTACTTAGAGACACAGAAATTCCTGGCAGATAGTTATAACTTAGGAGAGTATCTTATAGATTGCATTTATTTACTATTTATTTAGGATCAGGAATTGAGGCTAGGACCTCATGTATAAACCCTGTACCACTGAGCTCCGGTGATATATAGACACTATGACATTTGTTCTACCTGTCAGAGCCCTTCAGAGATTATTGGGGTCAGAGAGGTAAAGCTGGCCCTCGGAAGCAGGTGCAGGGTCATTCTGCCTCAGTAAATATGTCCTCAGAATTCCCTGTGCTATCAGATAGGGCATTCATAGGATCTACATCACAGCTTGGCTTCCTCTACCAAATCTTGCTGCTTCTTCTTCTTTGTCTTTCTGCTCTCTTCCACAGACTTGTTTCCCAAGCTTTCAGCAGTAAACATCCCGCATGTTAATCTCCACCTCAGAGTCTGCTCCTAGGGAGTTTTATCTGCAGCACCCACCACATCAAGTTGGAACCTGCCATGCGTAGCATGAATGGGAACCCCTTTCTGCTTGCACAGGAAGCTCACAAAGGTCACTAAGTTAACAGTCTTCGTTTTGGCAACATTTACTCATCAAGTGCTCTCAGGGATACAGAACTGATTAAGATAAGAGTCTTGTTTTCTGTGGAGGAAGAGACACAAATGAATAATTATAAAGGAATATGATCAGCACTGTTGAAGAGGATTGCATATTGTGCTGTGGGCAGGCAGTCGGGAGCGATGTAAACTGCTCGGAAATCCCTGAATGTTTCATGGCATGAAGCGTTATTGGGAAATTGAAAGAGTAAATCTAGAAAGATAATTTCAGGCTGGGGAGCAGGATATGAAAGGCAAACACAAAAGAGAGTGAGGAGGTGGGAGGTAGGCTTGCCTGACAGCTAGTCTGTTTACTATTTATTAGCGGTCTGGCGAGGAAATATGGCTGAGGAAGAGCACTAATTAAGAAAATGTGTCTTAACACAGTTGAGACCCGAGCTGTGGAAGAGTCTGATGCGTAGTGAAGCATGTGAGATGACGAGCTGAAGATGCTGAAAAGGGCATCAATGACTCCTATTGCGGGCATAAAGGAAGAGCAATATGCAGAAACCACTGAAAAACCAGCCATGTGATAGCAGTGGGTGTGGGATGGGGTTAGCAGAAATGTGATGGGGAAAAAGAGAATCTCCCAGAGGCACAGTGTTCCTTACCGGGAAGCTCATAAGTCTAAAGCATAGCAGGCAAACACATGGTGGCCTATTCAGAAATGGAATGCCACAAGACCCAAAGCGATGAACGACAGATAGGTTTGTTCAAGAGAAAGCAATAAATCTCACAGTAGGATGGTTCAAATGGAAACAGTAGATAAACTCCAAAGACATTTCTAGTGAAACAAAGCACTTAGCAATGCCTGCTTAGGGAGCATCAATGTGAATGACAGATAAAATAGCAGTCATCAAAAGTGGTTCCTTTGTAAGGAGAGAGGAGATGGGAAGTGGGCAAATGCTGTGTTATAAAATGTTATTGATGGAGTATGCTTTCTGAACATTTCCTTAAGGTTCTTTGGGTTTTCCATTTCTGGCTTTAACTTTGTGTATGTGATATAATTTATAGTTCACAATAGCTAAGGTTACAAAACTAAGCAATTGCAGTGACTAATTCCAGAGTCTGGGTGGCTTTCCCTGGGTCTTTTTGTTAGAGTGGTGGTTGGCCATCCTGATGGTCCTGTATTGAGGAACTAGCCCAATAGGATGTGGGTATGTGGAGCATCTGTTTTGCAGAATGATGAACGAGGGATAAGAAGAACAAAGGTGCCACTTTAGAGAAAGTCATCCACAAAGTAGCATTATTTCCAGGGTAAAGGTCTTCACTTAAAATTTCTAACATACGCAAGTAGACAGGCATACATTATGGATGATCAAAGAAGGTATCAAAAGCAGTAGTTAAAATGTCATTAGGATAAGCGAGTGCCTTTAAAACCCAGGGTTCTGAAAGCTTTGCTCATTGTCCTTCTGACCCTAAGAATGACTCTTGGAGACTTGCAGTTGTGAAGGGACTATTTGCGAAAGAATAGGGGCAAATTCTATAGGAGCGAGCAGCTCAAATACATTCTGTCAGCCTCTTTCCTTCATGGAATTGAAATCATTGCTATATTAATAATTTTACTTTTAGCATAGTATTTATATTCAGTGATATCTTTGAGATGGTGAAATACAACATGTTTAACTTCCTTAAAGCAGAAACTGGTAGACCCCATTAAATAGCTTTCTTTAAAAGTTAAAGAGTCAATTCAAGAGCATGGGACTCTGAGTTACCCATGTCACAAAGCCATTGGGAAGCAAGACTAGCTAATCCCCTGATAACTGAAACTGCCACTGCTGTCAAAGCAGCATACATGAAATATGGCATACTTAAATGTTCCAGAGCAGAAATTATGGTTTCAGATGTTATGAAGACTTGCAATATTTTCACATACATAATGTCATTGGTTTGATACAAGTCTAAACATGAAACACCTTTATGTCTTATACACATAGCCTTGAAGTGATTTTAAACACACACACACACACACACACACACACACACACACACACACACACACACACACACACACCACTGTATCTGAATTTTAGATGTGATCTATCACACGAGACAAAGTATAGCATTTTTCACCTGTAGTTTCATGTGGGTGAGGAGCTTTGAAAGCTTCAAACTTTTAAAGAATTTCACAATTTTAGATTAAGGATGCTCAACCTATTTTTTTCATAGGTCAAGTCTTGCCATAAAAATTCCGAGAAGGCTCCAGGGGCTTGGTTATTTCAGGACTCTGCCTGTGACCATATAGAACGTTTTGTATTTAGAAATTATTTTTTCTTATGTCCTGATTTTAAAGATACAATAATGAATGGGTAAGTGTTTTTTTGTATTCTGCCATGTGGTGGTAACATTTATTTAGGAAGAAATTATCTTTTGTAGGATGTTGTTGGAAAATGACTTAATTCTTTTTAAATGCAGGTAATTTTATATATCTAATTCTGAGATGAATGGTAAGCCACATCCTTTACAATGTGAGCACATTTGAGTTGGCTTGTTACAGATCTTTCCAAATGATTCTGGGTGACAAGGACTCCCAGTCTCCTCAGAGAGGGACAGTGAGGAAATGAATCTCTGGCTCCTTTAATGGTGAGCTTAGGATAGATTCCTTTACATATCTTGGCCTCCATGGAGTTTATTTATAGCCTGCCCTTGTTCTTCTTATAGCAAAATTACCTTCTGCATAGTAGCGCCCCATGTGACATACCATGCGATGCAAAACAAAATCTGTCAATCTAGTTCTTGTTATGAGTTTTTTAACCCCGGATGGTGTCCTTAGGGTTACATCTCCAAATAAGAACTTTATATTGTGGCAGGCTGTGTATCTTGGAGCCATGGATTTCTCAGAGACCATCAGTGAAATCTTTGTGTTTAGCCAATATCGATCATCTTTTGTCATGTACGTAGTTCTCAATCCCCTCAAGTCTAATTGACCTTGTGCAGTTCTGTATATATGAAACTAACACCTTTACAACATGGCAGATATTTTGAAGATGAATGCAGAGGTTGAGTCACTTTCAGACCTACTCCATACACCTAGTGGCAATATGTGCAGAGTGGTTAGTTGTTCACCAGCTGTTAGTCAAAGAAAAAGTCTTCTGAGATTTGTTACTTTATTGATTCTGTATTTCCAAGGATTGCTAACTTGCTTTATGACCCTTGGGCAGCATTTACTAAGGCGATCACAGGTGCTTTCTACTCTCCTGACTCCAGTGGCTTTTGTTCCATAAGGATGACTGTATAGACACCAGACTTAGGATGTCCCGTTTCTGTTACTAGATAGTGGCCTTGAATCATCCCTTCTCATCCTCTTTTTAGAGACTGAGAAGCACTTAGCACATTCCTGGATTTTCTTTCTATGGATATTTATATAAATAGTGTGAAAACGTATATGAGAGAGAATATAGGAATATAATAAATGTTCTGTGTAGAATGTAAATAGAAACATCTAGTTTTCATTCTTTTCTTACCCCACACTGCAACCTCCCTCTCCACTGCAGGTATTTTCCTCATTTGATTCTTTTATTCCCCTACAGGCCTCCAGGCTTTGAAAATAACACCAGAGTATGGGTATGCGGAGCACATCCCACCCCTGAAAAAAAGTTTCCTCATGGCCTCTGAAGCTTTTGTTCTTGGCTTAAGATAATGATTCTCACTGGAATTTCCACCCCTTTAAGGCTCAAAAGGAATTAAAGTTATCCCTGAAACCCTCTGTTTATAGTGTGAACAGAAATAGCAAATTTTCCCATCCCTTTCATTTGAAGATCTCATTTTGAAAGCAATGTTTGGGCTGATCTGAGGAAAATTTTATTACTCTTGGAGACAGTTTTCTGTCATCGGTCTATCTCATAACAAACATTTGTTTGTTTGAAAAAAGTTACAATTTATGAAATTCTTCTCTTATTTGACTGACCATGTAGTTCCAATGAGCTCTCAGCATTTCATATTGGTAGCTTTGGCTTTTGAGAGATTTATGTTTTTCTATGTTCTTTCAAGTGTGCCAATCTATCATCTATTTATACATCTGTATATCATCTATATATGTATATATTATATAAATATATATGCATGTATTGTTGATACCTATCATTTATCTTTCTATTATTTACTTATACATCTATGTATGTATGTATTGTTACTTTCTATCATCTATTCTCTATTCATTTATCTATCACATATGTATGTATATATTTATCTGTGTGTTACACACACACACAATATTTCCATTAATTTTCACATTTGTTAATCAGAGATAAAGTATTTGCAAAGTCATCTAACTAATAAATAGCTTGCTGAAGTTTGAATGTAGTGATTCAAAGTTCAAGGATTTTTCATTATTATCACCCTGGCCTCCTGTCCCTGCAGAGATGACATGCAGCCAGCTTCTCTTTATGTTTGCTGAGTCCCTTTTCTGGGCCCATAATGAGGTGACCCACTTTCCAAGACTCTTTCCAGAATCTACCGTCCTCTTAAAAACTGTCCTGATAAGACTGTCTAGCTACTTTACAATAAGTAGTTGACACTTCTTCTATTTATTTTGTATTTTCTCACTGGTCTTTTGATGAATGGCATGTAAAGATACAGGATAAAGCATAAACTTTGGAGCTACCTGGACTTGGGTTCAAACCTCGATTACTATTTACCTGCTTTTAGGACCTTGGGTTCCTGTTAGCACATCTATAAGATGAGGATGTATATACTTGTTCAAAAGTATTTCCTGAGTGTCTGCTTAAGCCAAGTGTGAACAAACATAGATCAGATACAATAATATATAACATTAATATATAATACAATAATATGATGAGGACAGATAAGCAAAGCAAAGTCAGTGATGGAGCAAGGTAAGTGATTTAAGACATCACTGCAGATGACAGAATGGTGATGGAGAAAACTCACAGATGAGATTGGAGGGTCCTTGAAAGTACCTTTGAGGAAGATTATGCTTGATTCAGAATCTGACTTATGTGCCAGTCATATTATGGTCCTGCAAAGACTTGAGTAGTGAACAGTGTTGAGACAGATATCAGCTCATTTAAAGGACCCCAAGAAAGACCAGCATGGCCAGGGGGAAGTAAGTAAGTTCTTGGTCACACTTGTAATGGTTGGGTTGCTCCTGCAGGTGGTGGGCTTGTGTAACTACATTAAGATGTCAAGAGAAAGGGCAGCCATGCTCATGCGAATTGATTAACATAAAAACACAGTCAGTGCAATGTCTGATGATAGTTCAGTGTTCAACATACTCTCTCATTATAGGTACTTTTTTTATAGCTGCATTATAAGATCCTCAGTTCAGGGTGTGTATGGCACACTGTGACATAGACTTGATAAGGTTTGTTAATGGGTGTCAGCCTGCCACTGGGAAACAGTTCTTTCCAATTAGATGGCTTGTGCTCTTCTGAGAAATCTAGCTGATTTGCCTAGTTTTGCCCATCACTCTCCTCACACACATGAGGTGTCTGAGATGGGTCCTGGAATGGCAGCTAGTACATAGTGGAGTCTTTAAGCCTGCATAATTCTCGGCTCAATCTATATTTAAGTGGCATTTTTGAAAACATTGGCTTTTTGTGATTATACCCCCAAAATAAAAATGAAATAAAAAAGAACAACATGAATGTGAGGGATGAAGCATCCACTTAGCATTTTGGAAAGGCAGGATCTTCGGGGAAGTTCTCTCTCTCTCTCTTTTTTTTCCTTTGCCATCTGCTTTAAAGATAAGCAAAGATAGTGAGTTCTTTATTTGAAATACACAGTTACTTAGACCCTTAAAGTATATTTCTTCTTGGAAATGCCACACATTTGTATTTTCCTGTGCTCGCCAGCATGCATCTTTTTCTTTAAACAGGAGAGAGGTCAGGATAGAGACCCCTCTATCTGGCCTTCCTTGGGAAAGGCTTTTTCTGGAGTAGCAGCTTCCCAGGAGCCATTTGTCACTTCTACATATAAGAAGTGGAAAGATTTTTGTGTCTATTCTTTATACATTTACATTCAGATCACTCACTTGGGGACATGCACTGGTTTTTAAATTGTCTGCTGTTTGGAATTAGAGATGCCTCTTGGGTTTTATGCAACTACAAATCCAAGCCAATTTATTTCTCCCCTAGATTGGTGGCCCTTTTGTAGTTTCTTCTCATTTTCTTCATAGAAGGTCACCTTCAGACACTAAACAGGTATGCTAGCTTGAACTTCAATACACATTTAAAAATCATTTGGTTTCAGCCAAGTAGCTTAGTTTGGAAACAGTCAATGACAAGCTACAGCAAGTAAGTTAAAACAATCCATTTGAAATGAAATTCTCTTCATTTCTAGATTTCAAGCTCTATATTACTTCCTGCAAAACAAAACAAAACAAAACAAAACAAACAAACAAACAAACAAAACGCACCAGATTAAATCCAGCAGCCATATAAACAGAATGGAAACAAATAAAAAAATATTCTTAATCCTTTGAAATGCTATTTTATCTTGAGGTTTGTCGCCCTTCCTAAATGGAAACTGTAGGGTAAGGGTAAGATTGTGCTTGGCTGTGTATGTTCCTGCACAGTGCCAAACCCTGGATTACACATTCAACCAAGTAGTAAATAGATGGAATATTTTGAGACATCATATTTGCACTGTTGCTTAATGATTCTTCCTCTACTGTATAAACCTCATGACACCTCACTTGTGACAGTAATTAATTATATTGATGTCTAAGACTTCCAATTTGACATGCTGTTGGAGAGAGTCCGAACTGGGCTTTAATTTATGTTAACAACACTGAGCTTATATGATGTACTTTAGGTTCTTTGGCTTTCTATAAAGATGAAGAACTTCAAAAGTGAGGCAGGATACAAATGGGCATAGTTTAATTTCTTTTCTTTTTAAATGGCACAGCGTAGCATTGTTTGAAGTTTTTCACTGAAGGTCATCAAGCTATGTCAATGATGTTTTAATGTCTAGAATGTTGACAATTTTCCTCTCCAAGTTTGGCAACAAGGCTTATGAATGATAGCAAAATAAATTACATGTTCCGAAGTAAGGTTTTATGGAAATAAAAATGATGACGAATTTCCCCCAGGTTGACAGTGATAGATCTAAACAAAGGCTCTCACTATTTCTCAAGTCCAGGCTGCTCTAGGACACTTCTTTGAGCAATCAGTCCTCTATTTTTACCAAAACTGAGACACTCTGCTGGATGATTTCTTTTTATCACTCTCAAGTTAAGCCACATACTCCTTCTAAATCACCTTCTTTTAAAAATATTCACTTTTTAGATTAAAGAAGGGTGCCTCGTTAATAAGTAGTATAAGGAGCAGTATATTGAAACTAAAAAGACAGTGTGAGAGGGTATATATTTAACACTTGGCTTATGCATCCTAGGGCTTAATTTTTCCATTGCAAGAATTTGAACAAAACATCTTATTGAAAACAGATATGGGTTGAGGAATGTTGCTTTGACATTGCAGGATAATTTTGATTGTTTTATTCCAATGAATTGTCTATTAAATAATGAATATGTAAAATTGCAGAGTTTGAAACTAATATTCTTGTACTTTAATGCTCTAATTAATTTTCCAATAATTAGAAATATTTACATGTACATTAAATAAAAACGTGTATAAACTTTCTCTAGAAGTTTTATTTTCTAGGGAAATGATTAGAAATATGAGGTAATCATATTTGTGAGAAGATTCACTGATATCTATGATTAGAGAATAAAATGAATAACATAAACAATAATTGTGACAAGTTTATGAAATTAGGATGCTTTTACGTAGTGGAACATTGTATGGCTCTCAAAATCATGGATGATTGCCATCATAAACATAGTGAAAATGTCTAGCATAAATAATAGTAAAAATAAACTAACTCCTTAATTGTATTGCTATAGTATCACAACTCTAAAGCTGGTTAGGAATAGATATTTTAAGGCTATTACACTTATTGTGTTTGGGTTGATGGCATTATTTACTAATTAATCCCAAAACACCTACATAAACTCCATATGTTAATGTAATCCTTATATTAACTCTGAAAACTTTGTATTTCTCTCTTCATTTAGGTGGTCAGGGAAATACATAAATAGTACAATCCTTTCTCAAACTTTTATCACATTACTGAGAATATTGAAGGTATACTAGGCTATTTATTTTTCTTTAAAATAATCAGTTATTTCTAAGGTCTAATGACTCTTAATTTACATGAAAACACATTCACAATACCCTCAAAATATGAAATTCCAGCAGATCTAAAATTTCACAGCTAACCTGGTCTACAGTGTGAGTTCTAGGACAGCCAGGGGTACTCAGAGAGACTCCGTCTCAAAAAATAAAGAATAAAAAAAGTATAGTTTTGGTTAAAAACTTGATTGCTGTTTGAAAGAGGAAACTGAATGACCTCCTTCAACCCTATTATTTTAAAGCATGTTAAGTTGAAGTATCTTATTTAATTTCTCCATGACCCAATTTCCTCATTCTCAAACACTGTAATCATAGGGTTATTTTGAGATTCATATGCATTCATTCATTATTAGATAGACATGTAATGTATAAAAAGACTTTTCAAAATTTCCATGTTCAATAATATATTTGTTTCCTTATCATATTTTATTGGTGTGTACAATGGTACTTTTATGAATAATTTCCATTTACTTCAAATGTAGTTTATTTTAATCTTACCTTATTTCTTGATCAAATCTAGAGGAAACTGATTCAGTTCATCTATTGTTTTTAAAAGACGTTAGTGTATTTTCTATGCTGTTAATCCTGTGCATTTGCTTATGAATCTTTTAAAATTTCCTTTGAGATAATTTTTCTGTATTTTTGCCCTACTTTCTGGATCTGAATGCTTCTTAATATCTGAACAACATTTAGTTTGTATCAAATATCAAAATAATTTATAATTCACGTAAGAATACTTATGTTCCCATGTAGCATAGAAGTTTTTGGTTGTGCACATTCTTTATAATTAATATATTTTTAGTACTTCTCTTTTAAATTGTAATTGAAATTTTTCTAGTAGATAGAGTTTACTTTATTTTTACCTGTCTGTGATATTTTATTTATGGGTTTAAAAATATTTTATTTTTAAAATTTTAAAATTTTTATTAGTTCTTATAGAGTTTAGACAATATGATTTGATCATACTCACCTTCCAAGTGTTCACATCCCCTTCCACTTTTCTATCTTTCCAAGAGTATTTTTTTTAACTCATCAAGGCTCATTTGTGCTGCCTCAACATTCTTTGATGCGTTGTCTCTTACTGGACTGTGGCTGGCTTACCAGCTGCTGCACTCCTAGATAAAACAGTTTCTCCATTTCCAAGAAGCTAATAATTGCTAATTGATTCATGACTAGAAGTGGGATTATTTGCTGAACTGTCTGCTCTGTGATGGACTTTGCTCTGTCTTGGGCTTACACTGGGTCTATGCATGCTGTAGCAGTCACTCTGAGTTCATATGTGCAGATGCTTCTGCTGTGTCAAGAAGACTGTTCCTGGCTCTTACACTCTACCCTTCTTCTGTATTTATATTACTATTTTAAAATTATGTATATGTATTTGTGTGGGTTTGTGTCCATGAGGATAGTGCTCACACGGCACAAGAAGCTAGACATGAGTGTCTGATCTGAAACAGGGGTTAGAGCTTATTGAGAGCTGCTTGATATGGGTTCTAGAAATGAACTCAGGTTCTCTAGAAGTGCACTCTTAACCACTGAGACACCTCTCTAATCCCCTGTTATTTTACTGGTGTTTTTTGTTTTGTTTAGTAACTTCCATGTAACTGGATATTTATTAGTCCAGCTAGAAAGTTTCATTTGTTTATATGTACTATGATCACCTTTATATTATGCCATTTTATTGTAAGAGTTTTCTTTTTTTTATTTTATTTTTAATCCTTATGGTCAAATAGATTGTTTTATTTACTCTTCACTTCAAAAATGATTTATTCTTCTTCTACTTTAACTTCTAATAAATATATTTATACAAATATGATTAATCTTTCTACAGTTTTCAAAAGTGAAACAGTATTTATAGCATTTCAGTGCATTTGTACACACACACAGAGACAGAGACAGAGAGCTTTAACACTTTTTTTTTTCATTGCCCTCTTTGATTTTTGGTGGAAGGACTTTAGTTTACAGCTGTACTTTTGTTTATACAACTTATATATTACTTGTGATGTGTGATTCCACAAAAATGTATTTACTTATCAATAATATATATATATAGTGCTTTGTTCCGTGTGTAATGAGTGTGTGTGCTCATAGGACCATGCTACAATGTGTGTGTATGTAATGAAAGTGAGGATAACATGCAAGTGTGGGCTTTTTCTTTCCACTGTATGGGTTCTGGACATCAGGTTCAGGCTGTCAGGGGTGGCAGAAAGCTCCTTTACTTATTAAAATATCTCACTAGCCTTGCACTGCTAGTTTACACATTAGTAATCAATTCTATTCGGTCTTCAATTCTAGGTTGCCTCAACATGTTATGTAGTTAAGGGTGGTCTTAAACTTCCCATTCTCCCATCTCTACCTCTCAAATGTTGGAATGATGGATGTGCACCACCATATGACCCGCTGATGACCAAATCTGGTGCTTTCTTTACTAGTTGATTCTAGCCCTTGAAATACTTCTTACTAAAGGAGCTTCAAGAAGCTGTTTGTGACCAGCAGACGTTCTTCCAGTTTATCTGGAGAGTTTACTGGATTCAGAGACTATTCGCAAAAAGCCTGGAGTTGCCAGGAATACCACCATTTTATCAGTCTCATAGATCTAGATAAAGTATGTAAGCATCCTGTGAAAAATTCTTAGTCTTAATTACTTAGTTCTAGTCTGAAATCTATTACCTAACCATCAATAGAATAACCCCTGCTGTCTTTGACTTTGGTCATCTTTATGCATTCTAGGATACAACCTCTGGCCGACTCTCCACATATCTTTCAGGGTTGCCTATTCGGCTCTTTCAGATTTTAACACAGTTCTGGTCTCATTAGCCTCAGATTTTCTAGAAATGTTCCACTGTGGCCAGTGGCTGTCACCCTTCCCAAATCCTAATGCTACCATGGATTCATCATTATTTTTAAATCTCTTTTGCTAGCTGAGGGGCATCTTGGGTATCGTATTCCCACATTATAGTTCATTAAATAAAAAACTTGAGTTTTTTAGTGTTAGACACGAAGCTGTTTTCTTCTGAGGAACCTTCCTCTATTTCTATTTTTTGAGCCAGAATGCTTCTCTGAATCCAGAGCACATTGATTCGGGTTAGTTAGTTAGTTCTTCAACAGACTCTGAGAATCCTCCTGCCTCTGCCCTCCTTAGCATTGAGGTTACAGCTTCATGCTCCCCTGCCTGTGTTTCACAGGGGAGCTAGGATCTAAGCTAGGGCTCTCATAATGAGCTTGTGTGGTAGACACTGAGTGATGTCTGTAGCTCATAAACCATTCTTTTAAAAAAAAAATTGATCTAAACATAGAACATCAGAGACCTAATAACATAACACAGAATATGAAGTTTTGTGGCTTTACTGTTCAATCAAGACTAGTGCTAGATGTAAATTCTCTGATGTATGTTTTAAACATATATTAACATAGATTTTTGAGAGAGGTGTATCTAAATCCACTATGTAGTTTTCCACATGAATTATTCATTGACATTTTGCCTTGTCTTCTTGGATATAAAATCTACTATAATGTATTAACAAATACTTATTTCTATCTATATTACATTAGATGAAAGTGTGTGTGTGTATGTGTGTGTGTGTGTGTGCCACTGCTTGGAAACAGTCATCTCTATAGCCTGAATTTCAAGTCTGTCTAGTTCTTTGACATAAGGATTATCCAGTTCTATGATGAATATTTCTCAAAAAATAGAACAACACAACTCCAAGAGTTATATGATGATATACATAAATAGAGATGGAACCAGGAGCATTTTAGCAAGGTCAACTACCTTCTCATATTTCTTACAGTTCTCCTGTGATTATCTGTGGTTATAAGAACCCAGGGCAGTGCATTTTCCCCCAAATTATCATTAATATCAACAAAAGGATGCTGGGAGAGAAAAAAACTGGTTAGTTTTCTTAAAGTAATGGATTAAAAATCAGCTCAGTATTTAAACAAGAGAAAACGGATTACTGGCATGAGGAAACTTAATTATCTAATGTTAATGACATTATTTAAAGATTGAAAATCGTTCTATTTTTTTGCGGAAATATACACGTGTGTTCTGGTGTATGTTTGTATAGGTATATTTGTATTTTTGAAAGTCAGAGGTCAGTCTTGAGTGTTTTTTCTCAGGTACTGTTTACCTTACTTTATTATTACTATTTTTGTTTTTTTGAGACAATGTCTCCTTAGGCCCAGAACTCAGCTACTGCTCTAGACTGATCTGCCAATGAGCCCCAGGAATCCACTCGCCCATGACTCCAATTTCTGAGATTTTATGCACAAATTACTACATCTGCCTTCTTAAAAAGACATTCCTGGACACCAAACTCCAGTCCTTATGCTTGGATGCAAGGCACTTTACCAACCAAGAGCTCTTACCACCCCTTAGAAAACAATTCTTTCTACAGCCCCAGAAGCTGTAACTGGTTGTCTCTCCAGTAGCTGTGATTGGTTGTCTCCCCAGCAGCTGTGATTGGCTGTCTCTCCAGCAGCTGTGATTGGCTGTCTCTCCAGCAACTGTAACTGGCTTTCTCTCCACAGGAGTCTGAGCTTTGAGAATGTCCCAAGTTAGTGTTCACTTTTTCCATCAGTGGCCAAATTCTAAGTAATGGAATCTGTAATTAGATGCTTTCTTTATATTTCATAAGAAAGAAGCAGTGAGAAAAAAATATGTATACTTCTATTGCCACCCATCACACATTTAACTTTATTTTTAACTGATTTTAAAAATTATGACAATGAAACATTTATAGGAAACATTGCATATTAATTCAGCCTCTGCAAGCAATGTTTTCTGGGTATCCTTAGCCATTTTCAAACCCTATAGGGAGAAGAGTGGCTGGTATTTAGAGCACAGCAGTAACTGTTCCTCTTCTTTCCTCCCCGTCTTCTCTCTCTCTGCATCTGTGTTTCCTCTCTTCTCACTCTAGTGCCTTCCCTTTTCATTTCGCTATTTTTCACAGTCACCATTTTATTCCTAAATGAAAGGATGACTGATAAACTGAGAGAAGTTGTCTGAATTCTAAAGGTTTCAGAGGCTATAGTAATTTGCCTTAGACTCATTTACAAATTCTTAGATAAATATGGTTTCCGTTTTGAGCTGCTGCTTAAAGGAGTACTTGTCACACTAGACTACGTGTTCCTCTGATGCACTGCTGATTAGTGGCACATCATTTCCTCATTTTGCCACCTGGTTCTTGAAGGAAAACAGTGGAAACAAAGGCATACTATGGAAGGAAATTTCTGATTTAATTTAATGGATTAGAATATTTATCTTAGACCTTTCAGCTTTAGGTTTTTAAATCACACTTTTAAAAACATTTATTATCTGCCTACTTATTTAACTGTGTATATGCATGTGTGCATGCTATGGTGTACATGTGCAGGTCAGAGGACACCTTTGCTTGTGTATGTGCATGTGTGCATGCTATGGTGTACATGTGGAGGTCAGAGGACATCTGGTAGGAGCTATTTTTTCTCTTCCATGGTATCAAACCTAGATTGTCAGATCTGGCAGCAAACACCAGGCCATCTATCTCACTGGCTCTAATACACTACTGCCTTTTAGTCTAATTTGCTTAGCACTGAAGAAATTATACATTTCTACCCTATCAGCCTCCAGATATAGAATGAGAGAAAAAATGTCTTTTGGTTTTAAAAATTAATGCTTTATTGTTTTTTGTTTACTCCTTGTGGAAATCTCTTGTTAACAGGAAGATACAGTTGACTCATTTTAGAACAAACTGCACTGTTTGTAAAGCTTGAACTGAGAGCAAATATTTGAATGACAACTTTAAAAATGATATTCTTGATAACAGGAAAAGTGATGTGGGATGTCTTACTATATGCTGTAAATATCTTTCATTAATAAAGGGATTATTTTGGCCTTCGGCAGGGCCCCATAGAAGCAGGCATGAAATCTAAGCATAAAGTATAAGGAGGGAGAGTCAGAGAAAGTCAGAGAAAGAAAGATGTGATCCGGCCACCCAAGAAGCAAAATGCAAAGATTAAATAAGCCACAGGCCACGTGACAAGATAGATTAATAAAAATGAGTTAAATTAAGATGAGAGAACTAGCTAACAGGAAGTCTGACCCATGAGCTAAACAATATATAACTAATATAAAACTTTATGTAATTATTTAGGTTACTAGTCCAAACCACAAGGCTAGGCTGATCCAGACAAAGGCTGTTTATTGTCTGCTCTGCATCATCAGAAGTTGTTCCTATACACCTCCTAATATTCTTGAGGTAGAGGATGCTTAGGAGGAAAGAAGCAGTAGTCTTAACTGTATCATCTGGAGGCCCTTCCTGAAGCTTACTGCTTTCCCATCTCTTTTGGCTGCATCCATGTATATACACAAAACTATGCAGATTTTTAAATGTCTTTATATTGGTTTTTTTTAATCAATTTCATTGGTTCAAAATTAAAATAATTGATTTTCTAAGATGATTCAATAGGTGCATCACAATATTCTCCAAATGAAACAATTTGCTTATTTAAAATTCATTAGTTATGGGGACATGTCAATCTCTGGATGTTCTTCTAAATGGCCTCATTATTTGTTTCACTTTAATCATTTTAATTTATAATCATCAGGAAAGAGAGTGAAAGCTTCCTGTGCATTTGATTGTTGAGATTATAATTTTATTCATGAATTTGAGAAGCTCTGATGATCTGTACTATAGAAAAAGTTCTAAACTCTCTCAGAAGAAACTGTTAAATTTGCTGCTGCAAGCTGTTTAAGGCCCTTGAGTGCAGGCCATAAGCATACTTCTACAGAAATAGAGACAAGAGCTGTAGTTCGAGATCCATTTGGACTATGACACTTTCTAAGCTATATTCAAATTCAGGTTTTTGTATTTGATTAATAATTCTTCAAATGGAATAAAACGATACTTCTGTAAGTTCATTGCTGGGGCTCTTCCCCAGATTTGGAAGTATAATGTCTAAGTGAGCAACTTTGAAGCTTGAAGTTTCATTGGCTTCATATTCAATTTGCTTTGGCTCAGGCATTGGCATTAGTTTTCCATCCAGAAGCACAATTATATTCTACACTATTACATTACTAAATGCAGTCTCTTGGGAATTCAACTTTTGATATTCAAGGAGTTTTATTTTAGGGCTTTCTGCACATACCAACATTTAAGGATGCTAGATGTCTTAGGTAAAAATGGCATAGGATTTGAACACACCCTGCACATTTCCTTTATCAACTTTCATCTATGCCTAAGTCATAATTCTTCACATAGTGTAAGTTCCATCTAGATAGTTGTTATTCTGTACTGGTAATGGAGTGATGATAATGGAAATTGATGTGGGAATGTCTTTCTGTATGCTGTGAATATCAGTCTTTCAATAAAGGAGCTGTTTTGACCCTTGGTGAGCACCATAGAAAAATGGGTTGAGTTAAGATGAAGGAGCTAGCTAGCAATGTGCCTGAGTTATGGGCCAAACAACATGAAGTTAATATAAGGTCTGTGTCATTCTTTGGGACTTTGGGATTCTGGTCCAGATAAGTGGTGGCAGGTGGGGCCGAACTGTGGGACTAGTCCTGGCCAGAATCCCAATACAACAGGAAATGTTCATATATCTTCAACATTGACACACTAAAGAAATATTTTTAATTTGTGATAGACTAGAATCTTGAGTGCAAAACTGTACGTATGGGAAGATGACGATACTTATCTATAGAAAGAAACTGTGAGGCTGGGAGTATGTAAAATAAGATTGTTTCATAGATTCTGCCCATGTCTGAGATGAACCCAGTGTCTGCCTGAAGCTTCAGGAGATAACTCTTTCAGGGTTTATGTTAAACACGTGAGTAGTTTAGAGTTAGAGATGGAAACAGGCAGGGCAAGCTGATAGCTAAAAGAGAGGACATCATACCCAAGAGCTTAACTCTGTCTCAGCAGCTGAGGATATATGCCAAAGGCATGGGATGGGGCAACAGAAGCTCTCTAAAGCCTGTCCCTTCCCCTGAAGTGTGTGTATTTACTAGAGATAGAAGGAATACCTCCCTTAAAAATCAGAGACTTAGAATATGACCATACTGGCAATGTCTTAGTAAAGAAAGTTATTCTTTGTCAAGACAATTTACCAAATTTCAAAGTACAAAAGGAACTTGTTAATTGGAATTCAAATATCTACATTTGTGTTGTCTTCCTACTTCTCATTATCTGTTTTTTTTTTTTTTTTTTTTTTTTTCCCGTAATTTGGTAATGTATTTTTCTGGCTGTCTATTGATACAACCAGATTGTAACAAACTGCTCCCAAATTCAGTGGCTGGAAATAAACTTTTTTTTTTTTTTTTTTTTTTTTTTTTTTTTTTTTTTCATGGGCAGGGCTCATCGAGGGCAGCTGGACTATTTCATTTAGAGAAAATAGGCTAGCTTGTCATTCACTGAGCTCATTCACCTGTCTGATGGCTAATGCTGGTCAGCTGCTGGGACCTCATGTAGTGACTACAGTGTGTCTACACAAGAATGGCTCACTCACAAGCACAGAAGCCAGCTGTCAAGGGCAAGTTCATAGTTCTCCCAGACAAAGCTGTTATCAATTTGTGACTCATCTTCCAAGTTATCCAGGGTCACTTTGGCTATCGTACAGTTCTATTATTGTTTGAAAGGAAGGAACAGAGACTGTAGACGTCTATGGAAGAATGATAATGTCACATTGTAGGAAGAACGTGTGGGATGGGATATATACTGTGGCCATCTGCAGAAAACGCCAGCTGCCACAGGATAATCATAGTAGGTGTTTGTTAAGAGCACTTAATATATCCCAAGAGCGCTGAGATTTGTAACCTTATGTCATTTCATTTAATACCTCACTACAACACTGTGGGGTAGACAGGATTGTCATCTACCTATTTTCCAGATGAGAGAAATGTAATGCAGAAAACAAGAGGTAGAGCTGAGATTTGAACCTGTTTTCTTAGAGCCCAGGTTTTTACTTTTCACTGAAGACTTGTTCTTTTGAGTAAATGAGAACTGTGTGGATATTACACAAACTTAAGTGTTTTTAGAGAGAAAAATGGGTGTGCTTTCAGATCATTGATGACAATTTCAGACACAGTAGTTGTGTCTGGCTGGCTACAGTATTGTAATAAAATGTAATAATAAAGTTGTGGTATTTGATAAGGGAAATCTAAGAAGATTCTCGATTTCATTTTCTCTGATCATTCTTTGTCTTCAGCCCAGCATCCTTGGCTAGCCCTATGTTTAAATTATAGTGTCAAAGAATGTGAAAGCTGTAAGAAGTCTTTGATGATATATGGCACAGCTCAAATTTGTATTTCAAGAGTCTTTATATGTGTTCTTGAGCAAACTCGTGATGTTGAAAACTAATTATTGACATAGATTATTTTCCTTTGATGTTTTCAGGTAAATTTAACATTTCTAGAGGTACTTAGTCCTGATGAAGGAGAGACTTGGGGTACAAAATTCTTTGAAATTCATTTTGGTGGTTAAATATTTGGGCATTTTTATTGAAATTTTTCTCTTTTTAAAATCTGTTAATGTTTAACCAAATAGCAATATGTGGTAATTGCAGGAAAAAGAACAGAAGGTAATGTCCCTACACCCTGGAGCTTGCTTTGCATAGGAAGTGACCTGCAAAGCTGACTGGCTGGTTTGGGCCTCAGAGACTTGTTAGGGAGAATATGTGGCCTTTTTTTTTTTTTTTTTTTTTTTTTGGATGTTTTGCGTTTTACTGAACAAGACCACAGATTCCCGAATGTGTATGGCAGTATGTTTGTGGCAGGGAAATCGATTTCATTTCTAAACAAGCACCATTCAGTGTAGAGGTGAACCTTTCTGTGAGTGGCTTTGGGCAGAATAAAGCTAGAACCCTCTTCTCTGCTAAATATCCATGGTTCATGGAGAGGGACTGTACAGGACCACTTGGGAAGATGGCAATGGCAGACAGCTCCAGCTTACCATGAGCCGGCACTCAGACTGAGTTCTCAGGTGATCCACAGTGCTCTGTAGAGATCAAGGGTCGCATGCTGGTGATTGCTGCCTGTGGTTAAAGACTCAGAACTCTATCCTTGTGTAGTAATGTTAAAATTCCTTTGTTTCCAAGGTTTCTTCTGCCACAGAAGGACCCAGCTTGCTCTTAGTATCTTGTGTGAGGCACTTTGGTTTGACTTCCTTCTGAGCCTTGGATAATAAGATCAAAAATCATGGGGTATTTTTTGGAAAAGGGAGCTAGGCCCTCCAAGAGTAAGCAGCTGTTGACTGGCATGAGCAGTATGTGGAGCCTTGAGGGGTGAAATGAGACTGTGTTCCTGTGCATGGGCTGGCACCTTGGAGCCCATTCCCTGCAGAGGAACACCTAACCCAGTCTTGACTTTGGAATGAGGAAATTGGATGTGCCCGAAGTGGATGTTCCATGCCGAGCTGACCCACCTTGGGACTTCTTGCCCTTTTGGGGGAGGGGAGAGATGGGTGGGGAGGGGTGAGATGGATGGGGAGGGATGAGTCTGAAGGCTGACTGGGAGGGATTGGGAGGAGGGAAGGGAGGGGATTAGGGGGATACGGAGTTAATAATCACAATTTTAAAAAATAATAAATAAAAAACAAGCAAGCAAACAAACAAAAACCATGAGTAGCCCCTGAGCTTGGACCCAAATAAATCACCTAATCAAAGAATCATGTTTGTTTTATTTTAGTGTTTTTCTATCCATGTCATTGAGAAGGCAGACATTTCCCTCACAGCCTAGACATTTTTGGTTGTCAGACTCCAAGATTTTGAATGTGTTGGCAGGAAAAAACACCTGGTGCTGGGCTCTCAGCATGGTGCTTCTGAGTATGGTAATATAATCAGCCAATCACTACTGTAGCTCGGGAGCTTGAGACCTGATGTGAACATGTTTGATTTTATTTCAACTACTTCCTGAGACTGGGCTTTAATTTTCCTCTTTCTCCATTCTGTCCCTTGCTTCTGCTTTGGAGCCTTGCTACCCTTCCTTCCTTCCCTCCTTCCCTCTCCCCCTCTCCCTCCCTCCCTCTCTCCCTTTCTCACTCCTCTACTCCCCCTTTCTTCCTTCCCCTCCCTTCTTTCCTTTTCCTCCTTCCTTCCTATGTTTCTTTGAAAAAGACAAATCACATTTTAATGAGTTAACAATTCAGTGTTCTATGTTTCAAAAATATGTGAGTTTCCCAAACATGAACCACGAAATAAACTTTCCTGAGAAAAGTACATGGGAGGGGGGCAGTATCAGTTAAGAAAAGGTGCATGGGGATTGCTTAGAATTAGTTTGCTGGTTTGATGCCTTGTGTCTTTATTGTCTAATTTTGCTTTTTTGACAATTTCATACAAGTATGTAATATATTCTGATTACTTTTCCTCCAGTTATTTTTTTCCCGGATTCATGACTTTGGTTTTGTTTTATGTCCCATTTGGTTGAACCAAGCTGTCTGTGTGACCACTGGATTGAAAGTATTCAGGAATCTGATGGAGTCATCATTGCAGACACAAGTAAAGGCAAATAGGACGCTCTGTCTTAAGTGCTTTCTCCATCCATGCCTGACAGTTGACAGGCTCATTCTTGTTTGGACTCAGAGCAAGCACCTATAGGTGCTGTGGATTTGTGACTACAATGGCTAAGTCCTGCCCAGGAGATGACACTTTGAAGTCTTCTTGTTATTATCTGGCTCCTACAGATAATAACTTTCTGTCCCCTCTTCTGCAATGTTCCCTGAGATTTTGAAGGATGACGTAATGTATTCAGTGCTGGGAACTCATCTATTACTTATTCTCAGTACCTTTCACAACCACAAAACTTTACATTCATGACATCTTTATCTATACCTCTATCTATCTATCATCTATCTATCTATCTATCTATCTATCTATCTATCTATCTATCTATCTATCTATCTATCTAGTATGAGGTTTCTGGCCTGGACTTTCTGGTCTAGTCTCCTGGCCTAGCAAGGTGGCCCGGACTTTCAGGCCCTCAGTCCCACAGTCCCACAGAAACACACAGATGCTATTATTTTATGCTGATCAGCCTATGATTCTGGCATATTGTCAGCTAGCTCTTGCTCTTAAACTAACCCATAATTTTTATCTTGTTCAGTCATGAGGTTCGCTACCTTTTCTCAGAGCAGCATTTGAACTTCTTTCCTCTACATCTGTTGGTGTCTCCGTGGCTTCTCTGTGGTACTTCTGCTCTGTTCTTCCTGTTCTCAGAGTTTTCTTAGTCTGGTAGCTCCATCCACACTTCCTGTCTGCCTTTGGCCAATCGGCATTTTTATTAAACAAGTAGGTGGAACAATTATTACAATATAATATCATAATCTCACTATATATTTATATATCTTGCTTCAGTTTATCAACTGTTGAACTCAGATGTGTCACAATGCCTGTCTTTGAGTGTTATTTTCTATGTTAAAACATTTATTACTCCAAAAGGAAGAAGGCAATTAAATCCAAGGAAGATGACATTTGGTATTTGACCCAGTTCAGTATTGGGAAGCTAGAGGATCTACCTCTGCTGATTTCGGACATTGTCCTACAAAATGCCTTAGGTGATGGATGAAAGAATTCATCTCCTTATAATTTCATGATGGAGGTAATATACACACCAAAAGATTATCTGCCATTGTGAGTCCTCAAATTTCTTTGTGAGGTGATTCACCTTGCAATATGTTTAGTAGATATATCACAGACTAAGTTTTGATGTATTCTGTCCAATTAATGACATTTCATTGGGTGCCCTAATGTTTAATGTTCTCTATGGGTTACTTTTGTATCCTTGAATGTCGTTTTATAATAACCATTAGAACACTACTTAATGCTTTAGGAGTCAGAAGAGCTAGACACTGACTTCTTCAATAAATGCTCAATCAGCTTAGGCCAGGGCACTACAGGGGCGCTCATTGAATAGATTCCTTCATCCAAGAATATTTCTGTAGGAGCTCTGTGATTTCAAAGTGCACTACTGTGCCTGACTTACACAGTATTCAAACTCAAAGTCTCATTCTTGCATAGATGAGTGCAATCAATCAAACCATCCATCAAACCATCTCTCTAGTTGCATAATTTTTAATATGATAAAATTCACAGAAACTCACTGCTGCTCTAAAGGCTGCTGAATGGGCATGATATGTAAGCCATAAGTTCAGCGCAGTCATTTTTTATATCCATGAGTTAGACATGCATGGGTCCAACCAAAAATGGGATCAGATATTCAAAAGAAATCATATCAGCCTATACCAGCTCCTGTAGACTGAGGCAGGAGTATAACACAAAACATGCTTGAGATACAAAATTAGTTCAAGGTCATCCTGGAAAACTTAGCGAGACTCTGCATTAAAATAAAATGACACAAGAATAAGATATAACCCAGTGAGAGAGTGCTGCCTAGCCCATGTGAAGCTCTGAGTTCAATTTGCAGTAAATGCATGAGTGCATACATATATTTATGCACCTTATACTTTGAAATGTAAAGATAGCTTTTTCTTGTTTGTTTTCTGGACAATATAGTATAATTTTACTGGTGTAGTAGTATAGATAAACATGTGTATAAGTTAAATACAAACACTATTTCTTTTATAGGGAATGAAAGTCTAGATTTTGGCATTAATTGGACATCCTATAACCAAATACCTATAATAAACAGGGAAAGCTATTTAATCTTACTACATTAGGATAAAGAGTTTACAGAGAGGCTAATCATATAATTATTGTTTGAAATAATCAACAATCTTCTTTATTGAGTTTATTCATCCATTGCAAGTTACTGAATTGATAGATAATCTAGGCACTATGTTGACTGTGATAGTCAAAGCACGTGTAGATATAGTCCTTACTTTTGGAATATGCAGACATAAGGCAAATATCCACTAATAAATGATTATATATGTATTCATATTGAACCACAAGTTCTATAAAGGAAATTAACAGAGAGTGGCCATGATAGGACCACTTAATAGAGCAGTTAGCAAAAATTTCATGAATAAAGAAAGACTTGAAACTCTGAACCCTGGTGAAGGAAGAAGAGATCCAACCACTGGAGTCTACATTAGGAAAAGGACTTGCTACATTTGAAAACAAAGTCCAATATTATTGCAAAAGTGAGATGATAGAATTGTAAGAGAAAAGTCTGGCAAGGTGGGGGGACTGGGGCTCCTATGAAACATTTCGGGTCATGAAAGGGTTGATATTAGAAAAAAGACATAGAGGTCTGAGAGGTAAGTGAACGGATCCAGTTATATTTAAGGTCAGTAATACCTGGTTTGAAATAAATTGGAGATGAAAAGGCTGGGATATGACCTATATGGAAGCCTCAACTTGGGTGAAAAATACTATCAACAGGTCGAATGGGTAACCTATCCATTGAGGTTATAGGAAATTAAACATAAAAATGTGGTTTCACTATAATGGATATATGCAATTTATCCAAGTTAAGTAGGAAAACTTTTTACATGTATTGTTTGCATATATTATATGTGTGTCTATGTAGTGTACATAATCAAACCTTTTTATCTTGTCTTATATATAATTGCAAAGAACAGTAACTATTCCCACTTTAGACCAAGCCCAGGGAACAGACTTAGAGTAAATATATAGTTTTGATTCCCTTACTTTGTAAACTTTTACAATCAAAATACCCAGACTCTTTAAAGCCACAGAAGCAGGCTAGGGATGTAGCTTAGTTGATAGTCACTTAGCACAGACAAGGCCCTCTATTAACCCCTAATAGCATATAAACTTTGTGATGATATACTCCTGCAATCCTTAGCATTCTGGATGTTGAAGCTGGAGGATCAGAAGTTCAAGGTCATTCTTAGCTATGTAGTCAGTTTACAACAAGCATCAGACAATAAAATAAAACACCCCCCCACCCCCAAAGTATGTATTCATCTTCCTTTGGTGAATTGTTTCTCTCCTTCTCATTAGGCCAGGATATTCCCTTCACTATCTTGCATTTCCTCACCTTCTATACATCAGTAGTTATTTATTCACAGGTTTTTTTCAAGAAATATTTGATCTTCTGGAGTACATGACTCTTGCGTATTAGTTGGCTTGTTACACTATATCTTGTCCTGGTTGTTTTATACCTCTCTTTCCCTATTTCCAGGCTATTGTGAGGTAAGCCACTACTCTGTGTTCCCTCCCACGATGCTTTACTCTCTTTTCATGCAGATTCAGAAGCAATAGGGTGGAGTGCCTATGGACTAGAATCCTCAAAAGTGTGAGCCAAAATAAATCCTTCCACCCTTGGGCTGTTTCTACTGGTAGTTTTTGTCAGAGTGCTGAAAACTGTGGAGAATGGGCTCTACTCAAAGTTCTTGGGGATCATTCCTTCTTTATTTCATCCATTTAACTTCTCTGTTTCTTATCTTCCCATGGAAGGTTCTAGTCTTCCTTGCCTTGCTCATTCTCTGTTGGGAGTCGTGTTACCCAAATGAGGTATGAAGATGTAAAATAATAGACTTAAGGAATCATTCACCATCAGAGGCTACTTGTAAATAACCTAAGATTAACATAGGGAATAACCTAGGGATAAACCAGGATTCAGCTGTGTTGAGGACTTGACAAATTCTGCCTTTAATGGGGGACTCTGTTAACTTCATCCCAAGGCCTCGTGATAGCTTCAGCTGCCTACTGCTTTCATAAAGTGCTCCCAAACCAAATTCTATTGGGGGTTAAGGGTTAATGTGTTTCCTCTCAAGGACAATTTTCTTTTCACAGAAAAAGAGAAGCAATGTCATATTAGTGGTAGAATTTTAGATGGAGGTGAAAGTGATCTCTCGAGTGACAGAGGCACCTACCAGCACTCTCAGCAGCAGCATCTTCAAGGCTTGTTCCAAATGCCTTGGCCAGAAGAGCAGATCAGATGCCCAGTGACATTTCCTTGGTTGTGTTCTTGGCACTTGACGCACTCTGCCTTGCTCACTGCTACTTAATGATAAAGCCCATCACTCCCCCTTTCCGACTCACTCATGCCCATTGTCATGTGCCTCATTCCGTGCAGCGTTCTGAAGAAGACTGTGGACTCCAGAAACTGACTCATCAGGCCATCTTCTCTTGTTTAGTGTATGCTAAATTTTATCCACATGTTAGAGGGATGTAAAGAGGTAAACGACTTCAGTTAGAACGCGACACTGCAGCTTACAATGTTACATAAGTAAATAATACCAAGTTTTCATATGTTACTTATTATGAATCAGAGATTTTTAGATACTCTTAATGGATGCAAATGCTAATTTTTGATGAATGCAAATGTTGATATTTGCATACATTAAATTACTGAATTCTTATAATAACTCCTCAGAGATGTATACTATTATTGATCCTCATTTCTAGATAAGGAAACCACAGGGCAGAGAAAGTAACTGACTTCCTCCAAATTCCACAGGCAGTAAGCAGGCAAGTGCCTGCTTCTCACCATTTTAGCATGTGACCTCTCCTCAGGATGGAGTATTAGTCTAAGAGAATGGGAGAAGTAGTTGTAGGATCTCCCCAGCACAGGAGAAATAGAGGAGGAAACAAAAGTCAGTCTAAGGCTCTGTAATGAAAGGCAGGATGAAATGGGTTATCCCAACCATGATACACAAAGCAGGCTAGATTTACATACCCATGCTCAAGACTTGGTTATTCATGGTGCCCCCTCCTTGTGCAGTCAAGGAGCCTGGAGCCTGGGCAGGACAAAAATTAGCAGATTGTCAGAATTACCATGTGGCAGATCTAAGCCTTTACTGTGTTTCACAGGACCAACTCTA
The DNA here is from genome assembly GCA_033318265.1 of Phyllotis vaccarum. Taxonomy (NCBI): domain Eukaryota; kingdom Metazoa; phylum Chordata; class Mammalia; order Rodentia; family Cricetidae; genus Phyllotis; species Phyllotis vaccarum. The sequence continues at coordinate 106,386,156 of JARWLC010000006.1, read as the reverse complement.
CTGTTTTTTTGTTTTGTTTTGTTTTGTTTTTGATTCATTACATTTACTGCTACATGATGTTATGTCCTTTGAATAAAGGTCATATTCACTTCAGGACTTAATTTCCTTTTGGCCAAAGGTTGAAAGCATTTGATAAAGCAGCTTTTCACTGATGATGTGCAAGACATAAAAAGTGGGTTACAGAGATGGAAACTGAGTAGCAACCGAAATGCGCTAATACCATTGAGCAAAAGTGGACAAAAGTAAATATATAGACAAGTAAAGAAACAGCTGGTTTCTGAGCATCAGTTCCATGATTCAGGGTCTTCTGTCTATTAGTTCAGGTTCACCTAATGACCTTGTTCTGTCCATGGCCTTATTTCTTGGCTTGTCAGCTGCTTTGGAGGATATGGTCAGCTTCTCTGACTTTCAATGCTCTATACCTAAAAATTAGTATTGGTGAAAATGTGTCTTCAGGCAAGATAGATTTTAAATGGTTCCATTGCAAGTGCTTTCTCTTTCCTACAATAATACACTTGTAAGAGAAGTCGGATTGGGAAAGGAGAAAGCTGTTGGGGAAAAATTCTGTTAAGCAGATGTCTACTCTGAGAACTGAGAATATGAAAAATGTTTTGACACGAGGCTCGGGATTATGAAAGAGTGCTGATTCATATTGTTCTGGAATCACCAAATGTTGTGCTATAAGGAACCCGAAGGATCTCCTAGTATGAACCACACTTTTTGATGTGAGCCAAGAAGGTCAAGTAACAAATGGCTCCAGGAGACAGCTAGTTAGAGGCATTAGCTACTTCTGGCTTTCTTCTGGACGTGTTACTGTGAAAGGTCATGTGTAGTGATTCCTACAGTGACTTGCTTAGACTCTGTTCATGTTGCAGTTGCTCATAGCTGATGCCCATCTTCCTATATATTTTTAGTTATGTTTAGGTACTATATATCTACATTCAGAAGCCTCAGGCAGGAGGCTCACAATTTTTGGGTTAGCCTGTACTGCACAAGAAACCATGTCTCAAGACACCAAACTTGAATAAAATGTATTACTTACAATATCTACTGTGATATAAATTCTGTGTAAATTATTGTTCCTTATTTTTTTTAAGGAATCCTGACAGGAAAAAAAAAAATCACAGCATGTGTGATGCACTCAAACATTATCAGTGTTACTCTTCAAGACACAAGATGTTTGTTTTCTTGCTAACATTTTACACTTCCTCTTAGACACTGAGTGTTTGTGTTGGTCATTGAGCTGATATTTTAGAGACATGTTTTGGGGTGAATTGAGTTTTAGGAGACACATTTTCAAATGGGAATGAGAAGCAGCATAGGGAATGAGCAACTGAGACACAGAACATATGATGCATTCATGAGAGCTGGGGAGAGAGGCAGGGAAGGTGTTGCTAGGAAAGCCTGGGAACCTTTTCATGTGTGAGAATTCAGCATCATCCCTGGTATATGGTGAATTCAAAATTTGCTTTGTGGCAATCTTGGGAATATTTTTTCCCCTAGATGTTTCAATCTAATGTTGATTGAACTCATGGATAGAGAACCTGTGAATAAGGAGGAACAGTCATAGGATATTGAACTTGCCTGCCTTAGGCTCATATAACAAAACAAAAAGATAAAAATTTTACAGTTATTGAGACAAGAGAAGCCAAAGGCAAGGTTCTAGCCGTGACTCATCTGGTGACTGCTGAGGACCTTTTTCTTGGCTTAAATTTCCTGGCTTAGAGGACATGTGCACGGGTGGGGATGGGGTGGGGGGTGGGGAGTGGGGGGGATGGGGGGATATTTCTTAACTCTTAGGTGTCTTTTCTGGAAAGAGCAATGGTTTTATCAGATCATAGCCCTGCCCTTATGACCTCACCTCAGTTTCATTCTTAAGTGTCCCAGGGTTATATGAGGAAACACAAGTATTCAGTCTAGAGCCAGTGTCAAGTACGTGTTCACTTGAAAATAGCAGAAAACCTGCCTCCTGGTAGAATCTTATTAGATAGTGATCCTGCTCTCTCATGTATGTACCAGTATGTACCAGTAGGAAATTCAAGGCTGATTTTCAGCCTAGTATTTCTCCCATGTCTGTGCACTGCTCTGTCTTGGGCTTATGTGTCAAGGCTTTGTTCAGTCTTAAGAAACATGTCTGGTGACATTACAGTTGTGCACAAATTTCCTAGATGACTGACTCTGCTCAATCATCATTCTTTGGAACCGGCCATTTTGTTTCTTTGGCTACCAGGAAGTATGGAGAGGTGGATATTCTTGACGGCATATGTTACTATAAATAGAATTAGGGAGATTTTAGGAAGGAAGAATGGAAACCTGGGTACTGTGTGAGAAGCAGCTAGAGTGTGAAACACACAAAACATGACAGGAATGTGAAATTTGGGGCCACAGGCTTGGGGGTCCAATTCCCAAATCCTGAATCTGACAAGTTGGGAGGGTTATCTTGCTTCACTTGGCCTCAGAGTCCTCCTGAAGTTGTAACTAGATGAGGCAGCAGAGTTGTAGTAAAAACAAAGACAATGACAATATTTCTGTAAAATTTACAATTTCCCACTGTTTTCTAATCATTAAAGTACTTACCTTCCAGGACCAAACCATGGTTTGATTTCTCCTTACTTTTAACTTCAGTGACACGCTCTTCAAACAGAAACTGTTGAACAAACTTTTATTCACCATAATTTTCACATCAAAAATGCTGCCTGTCCTTGGCTTGCTATAGCAGAAACAGACAAGCACCTCTGTGTCTTTCTATAGTGCCAGAATTTGTTGAATAACAATGCATTTATAAGCCATGCAGAGGCTTCAGTGGTAGCAATCTGTTAGATGATTCCACTTACCTATGTAATCTGGATGAAGTCAATGCAGATTCTTCCTTATTACAATCTTACTTAGTAATACAAACTCTCAGATCATGTATCATGCAGCATGCAAGCTCTCTCTCTCTCTCTCTCTCTCTCTCTCTCTCTCTCTCTCTCTCTCTCTCTTTCTGTGTGTGTGTGTGTGTGTGTGTGTGTGTGTGTGTGTCTCATGTCTGCCTAGCTGTATAGATGTGGGTTATAGTGACTGAAAGCTAAAGAGGCTACAGTAGAGTTCTAGAAGTTTCCAGAAGAAATGCAAATAGTATCTGCGCTGATAAAAGAAGAAACTTAAATCAGTGTCTGGGAAGATGCTGCTGCTGTATGTAAGGATTGAGAGCAAAGATATAGCCTGTTGCAGAAACAAAAGGGCTTTGGTCTTCAACAGAAATAGCTTGGATAGATGTAGACAGGTGAGTACTTGGGCAGACATATTGCAGTTGAATAGCCCATGTCATTACTGGGGCTCAAGTCCATCTTAAGCCCCCAGCACAGTCAGGATTTCAGTCACTGACACACACACTGTGTAGGATTCTAACATACACACAGAGAAGCCTGGCAGCTCTCAATTGAAGACTCACTGACAGTCTTACTGTAGATAAACAGATTTTGTTGTTGTTTTTCCAGACAGGGTTTCCTCTGTGTAGCCCTGGCTCTCATGGAACTTGCTCTGTAGACTAGGCTGGCCCCTAACTCAGAGATCTGCCTGCCTCTGCCTCCCAAGTGCTGAGATTAAAGGTGTGTGCCACCACTGCCTGACTTAATTGCATTTCTAAAATATAAACATCAAATGCCCCAAAGTGAAAAAGACCAAGGCATCAAAATGTGACAGGGAAAACCTGACATATAAAACCGTTAGTGCAAAGTCAATTCCTAAAGTTAGGAACAAGCATGAGCTCAGGTTTTATAAGTAGGATCATGGAAATTAAGGATTGTGAAGATCTTCAGTTAAAGTTAATGATATATTCCATTTTTAGATTCTACAACTGTAGAGAAACATAGAGAGTAAAACTTGATTTTTTTCTTTACTGTTTTCCAAAAGGACTTATATTTTTAGTTTGTGTGTGTGTGTGTGTGTGTGTGTGTGTGTGTGTGTGTGTGTGTACATACACATGAGTGCAGGTATCTGGGGACACCAGCAGAGGATGCTAGGTCCCTTGGAGCTGGAATTACAAATGGTCGTAAGTTTGAAGTGAGTTCTGGGAACTGAACTCGGATCCTCTCCAAGAACGTTATGTGCTGTGCTCCTGAGTGCTGAACCATCTCTCCATCATCCTCTGCATTTTACTGTGCTCTAGAAATTTTACATTCACTAGCACACACCATTACATTCACTACCACACACTCACGAAGGCTTTGTGAGGCATATTATAGCCTTCATTTTACTCAAGAGGCACTCAGGGCTTTAAATGGAAAATTTCTTACAGTTATCTAGTGCCCAGTAAACAGGATTAAAACAAGTTGCTTTGCCTTCTGGCCATAAGGCAAACAGTGAGGACACAGAGAAGCACAAAGCCAAGGACCATATATCCTTTGTCCTATTCTATAAAGAAAGCATCCACCCTATGATAAATCTTGTTGATGCCTTCCTTGTTTCTTTCCAAACAGGAGTTTGGGGATTTCTGGTAAAAGCTCTGTTCTTTGGGACTGCCCTGTTTGCAGCAGTCCTTTCAGTGACCTTGTGTGTCAGTTCTGTACATCCTGTCCCCTGAAAGACCTAAGGCACAGAGTGACTCACTCACTGATGACCAGACCCAAGATGCTGACGTGTTGGAGGACTCAGCAGGTGTTTGGATGGAGCAAAGGAACCATTATATTTGCTAGAAAACAAACAAACAAAATTCCAAGGTCCAGGGACAGGTTGAAGTAACAGAGGTCATTTTTCTACTGGGAGACAACAAAACTGAATGGTGACTGTTAGCGTGCATGTCTACACACATCAACAGAAAGAATTTTTACTTTTATTATATGAAATTTAGGTTAGAAGGAAGCCAGAGAGTGATTGATGTTCAACTGTAGATTTCTAGAATATGCAGTGAAATAAATTCCTTAATACAATTCTTTTAAAATAATGGACATTATCATATTTGCCTCATATGCCTCCAGAAGCTGTCTATTGGCAAAGATTGGTCTGAAGCAGTATGCACAGACTACATTAGAATGTCAGGCATGGTCCAGTGGCCCTATGACTACATGAAATAAGGATGTATAGGATGTTAGTGTAGTGTTATTTTCAAAGTTAAAACCTTCCTTCTGTAGGAGGTAGAAGACATAGTTCTATGTTTGCCTTGCAGAGCTGATGTGTAGATGTGTAAATAACCAGTGGTGAATACGGTTGTGTGACCAATTTTAATTAAATTGATTAATCATTTTTCTTGTGTGTGGTTTGTTCATGTTTATATGTGTATGTTGCATGTATATGCGTTTTTGTCTATCTATCTATCTATCTATCTATCTATCTATCTATCTATCTATCTATCTATCTATCTATCCATCTATATGGAGGCCTGAGATTGATGTTGAAAATCATTCTCCACCATATTTGCTTTATTCATTGAGACGGGGTCTCTCAGTTAAACCCAGAGCTTGCCTATAAGGCTAGTCTATGCCCACCTTTCTTTGGGGGATTCCCTATCTCCACGTTCAGAGGGTGGATTTTCAGGTGAGTTTCCTGTTTGCCCAGCATTTCCAATGGTCCTGGGGACCAGAATTCTGGCCCTCCAGATTGCAAGGCAAGTGCTTTCACTCACATCCTCTCTCCAGATCCCAAAGACAGTATTTCAACAGAAATAGCATTTGAAGAACATGCAATGTATTTTAAAGTGGTGGAAGTGGATACTCTAATCTATACAAAGACAGTATTAAGAGTATGGGCACACAATATTATCATGTCTGACTGCTTAAAAATCATATGTATGTTAGAAAATCCAGTTAGATGTAGCTAATGGTTTTTCCTTCTTTGGATAGTTCCAATGTTTATGACCATTTTCAGAACTTTTCCTAGTTGTAGCTATTGTATAAATAATACTTCCAGCCATACTGCCTTAACATTCTTTAGTTATTCATTAATAGGGATTTCCTAGTGAGTCCTGTGCCCTCTTTAGATATTGTTATTAGCTGATTGGATGCTTGGTTTACAGCATATCTTCTTAGACTCTGTGATTCTTTTGTCCCGTATCTGAGAAGAGACTAGCACTTTTGGATGTGAATTTTCTATTTTATGGGCTACTCTTCCCTTTGCCTCTTACTCTCTAGGTTTTAGACAACACTGTACCAGGAACAAAGTCTGTCTTAAAAATCTGTTATGTTGCAACAACATATAGCAATTTTTGTGATACAGTCTTATACCAGATGTCTCACTAAAGATTGTCACAGGACGTCATTGTCATTCTATAAACTACTACAAAGCACCTGCTCCAGAATGGCTCCTAACTGCCTCTAGGAACACTAGCTGTGTCTTCACATTCAATGCCATTCCCCTTGGAAGACAGCCCTTTCTTAGCCATGTTCTTTTAGGGCTGGTTTCATCCCTTCTTTTCCCAAGAGGTTTGCTCAAGTTATTCCTGCTCATTTATCCCCAAATCTATCAGTTGTGGTTTTCTTTTGTTAAAAACAGCATATTCAGATTAGTGTGGTATTTTGTGCACCTTTGCTGTACTTCCATAGCTTATTCTGAGTTTGTGTAGGGACCCACATAGCATGGTAGTTATGAGCAAGAGCTTTTCAAATGTTAAAGCTTAGATGCCCCAATGAGTTGTCCTGGAAAAACTACCTAATATGACTGAGCATTTAATTGGGGCTTGCTTAGTTCAAAGGCTTAGTCCATTATCATCATGGTTGGAAACATGGCAGCAGGAAGGATAATAACATGACATCAGGCAGAAGTGTTGTAGAAGTAACTAAGAACTACATCCTGATTTATAAGGAGAGAGAGAGAGAGAGAGAGAGAGAGAGAGAGAGAGAGAGAGAGAGAGAGAGAGAGAGAGAGAGAGAGAGAGAGGATGTACAGAGAGAGAAAGATAGAAAGAAAGAGACACAGAGCACAGAGAGACAGAGACAGACTGTCTTGGTCCTGCCATGGACTTTTGAAACTTTGAAGACCATTATACTTTCTCCAATAAAGCCATACCTTCAAATCCTTCTAATGCCATCAAAGAGTTCCAGTCACTGGTATCTAAGCATTCAGGTATATGACGGTATATAGAGGCTATCTTATTCAAACTACCACAACAACCGTTCAGTTCTTCCATAAGCAGGATTCATGCCCAATGAGAAAATTCACTGCTTGGTGTTTCAGTCTATTTGGAAAGTGAGGGGTTTGAACTAAGCATGTATGTGGCAACACTAGATTTAGAACACAAACATTTTCTTATCTCATGCAAAGAAACAAAGAAATAAATTGAGGTCACTTTATTTGCATATATTTTGATGAAATCCCCAAAATAATTCTGAGAATTGAATCTCAAGGGTTGACAACTCAGCAGTAAGGTTATCTGTCCTGCAATGCCATCTCCTGAAAGACTGACAGTGACTTTTGCAAAGTCTATTCATAGTGTCTTGAGGTTTCCCAAACCTGTATTTACTGAGAGTGGCATCTCACTTCCTTCCTCATGCCCTGTCTTACAGATGAATAAGGCATTTGTTGGCTTTCTTGTTTATAATCAGTCAATGTTTCTTGTTTTTCTGTGACTATTTCCACAGTCCAGGGACCTAAGAGTTCTCATGATGCGACTAGATTTGACAGCATATTACAGGTGTCAAAGGGCAAAAACATAATTTTATCACAAAATCTTATGAAAAAGGACGAAAGAAAGCTCTTAAAAAACACACAGGGCAATCAGTGCTTATAACACTTTCACAGATGTTAAAATTCAAGTTGTAAGTCCCTTCTGGAATAAATTATTTCTTGTTTGACTAAATAATTACTATAATTATCTGACATCTTATTTTTGTTTAAAAATATGATAAAACTTTTTGAAAATATTTTCAATCACATTTTCCTGTACTGAAGGCATATATACTTTGTTAATTATGAATATTATTATTAATTATTTTTATTATTAATTTTGTTGTTGATTTTTTTTGGAGACTCCATAGCACTGGCTATAGGAATCTATAGAAATCTATCTATATATATTAGGCTGGACTTGAACTCACAGAGATCCACTTACCTCTGCCTTTTGAATGCTAGGATAAAAGTCATACATGACCATGTCTGATAATTCTGAATATGATTAATAAAATTCTGGATTTCTGATAAATAAAAAATTTGCCTTATTTTAATTGCACCATTTTAATAGTTAATAAGATTTAGTGATTTTTGTAAACTTTCTACCCACTGACTGTTCATTTTAAATTACTTGTTTATATTCCTGTACATTTCTCAATTGGCCTGTCATAACAAATGCTCTTGAGTGCTCTTCAGTAGCAAAGTTAAGTCTATAAAACTGTTATAAGTACTAAGCATACATCAGAGGAAAAGTCATATGAAGATATTCTCATGGAACATGTTCTTGGGGAAATAAAACATAAACAAAATGTCAGATATAGACATTGGGGTTAAGGTAGTGAACAACACCAAAGTTTACTGAGACGTAATTTAAGCTAATTAGAAGGCTTCTTAGACAAGGTAGAAGGAATATTGAAACATGGTTGACGAGAGTTTCTGCTAGAAGAATGTCCATTCAGATGCTAGAAACAGGCTAGTATAGAAAGTGGATGTGTTTGGGGATATTCCATGATGAGGATGGTGCCCTGGTGGTGAGAAGGGTGGAGAAGGGAAAGTGGGAGAGACAGAGTTGGAGAGGTGGAGGGTCAGCCTGGATACAGCCTGGGAGTCCAGTGGGGTATTACTTCCATTCTAAGTGTGTTGGGAAGCAATGGAAGCTTTCTGTAAAGGAGCATTGCAGTGTGAGTCACACCATAACAGAGCACTAAATGCGAAATAGATGACTGGGAAAAAGAGCAGAAGGTAGAGAGTCTCATCATGAGGCTAAGGTAGTTGCCTAGGGAAGAGCTGATAGCACTTGCTGAAGAGGATGTTCTTGGTGGCCCTTTTTGATTCCTTTGCTCTAGTTCACTTATCCATCTTTTATTTAAACGTTGTAATGTAAGTAGACATCTGTTAATCTAAGGTATTACTTATCCTTTTTGAGAACCATGTTCGATGATGGACTGATAAGAATTTTCTTGCTTGGAGGTGAAGCTGAACCTGTGGAATGAGGGACCAATCTACCTCCTCTGGGACCAGACTGTGAATACTTGTTAGCTGAGACAGGGCTCTTGCTTAATTAGCACGTGTCTCGTATCCTTCTCTTCATCTCCATTCCTGTTGCCCTCCATCAATTTCTTGAACAAGAATCTTTGATTCTGGCTCCTCTTTTAGAGAACATGACCTAAAACATGGTTTAGGGTAAAAGAGATGGAGACAGAGCAAGGAGAGGGGGTTAAGAATGTTTTGGAGACAAGGGCTCTAGAAATGAATCTTGTATGTGGGAGAAAACACAGACACTAGACTAATCCATAAATTTTATTATTGAGAAACTTGGTGGGGAGAGGCTGGAACTTCTAATAGAAGGTATCTTGAAGAAGCATGTTTGCAAAGTAGAGAAAGAAAGGGATTTATTGCAAATATGCTAAGTCTGAGAATTCCACAAATGTATCCAGGCAGACTCCAAAGGACGTTTCAATCTGAAGCCACAAATATATGACTAAACAGTCTCATTCATACAAATTTGAGGGTACACAGCTGGAAGAAGAACCTGGAGTGGCAGTTTAATCAAAAAGAGAGCTTTCTACACTCCTAGCATGACAATATTCATAGGATGAGAAGAGATGAAACATAAAGCAAATGAACCAAAGAACGACCTCTTCATAGTGAGGGGGCTCGAGAGTGCTGCATCTCAAGAGCCAGGAGTATAAGGGACTTTAAGGAGTATGTGGCCCTCAATTCAGGAAGCTGCTGATAAAAATAAAAGTGGGGTTATGACATAGGGTGTGATCAGTAACTCTATTAACAGAAGACTTTGGTGAGAGACAATTTTGAGATGGTAGGTATATGTACATCTAAATTCATGAACCTTAAACGTTAAGTGCATGAAACTTTCAACATACCAACAAAATGAAAAAAAATACTTCATTTTAAACCACAGAAAATAAGAAGAGCATGGGAAAGTAAGAAGCAAATCTGGTGACCTAAACAGCTGTTTCTTGAGGGGGCTGGAGTAGTGGATGAGATAGTAACTTAGTTGGGGCAGTTAACCTAAGAATTAATTTTCTTTAGTTGACATGTTGGAAGGAAGCAATTCGTTATCCAGAAAAAGAGAAAAATCACAGAACAAAGTATTAGAACAGACAAGAAGTGATGAAGCTGTTGATCTTGAGCAGCAGTTGCCTTTGACCCTAAGCACTTAAGACTTGAATGTCGATAAGGAAGATTTATAGATATTGCAGTAAAAAATTCTGAATTCTTGTTGAAATCTGAAATAAGGACCCCAGTAGATCAGGTTGTGGCAGGGGGGCATGGTTTAGAGATTTACAAGGCTTCTTAGCTAGTCTGAGTGCCTGGGTCTTGATTTGAAATTCACATGAAGTTAGTTAACCCCCATATTCTAATGAGCTCAACTTTCCCACATGGTTAAAAAAGATGGGAAGGCATTATTAATCATGGCTGTGAAATAGGGCAATAATCCTTCATTTCACAAAAGATGTTCAGCTGTGGATGGATGCCTAGCTCACATAATTTCGGTTGGCTTTCATAGAGTTGGTTGTTGGCTATATCTGATACTTCCTATACCACAAAGGTCTCCTCTTGACCCCAGTTAGACTTAAAAATTATTGGGCCATACTCACCGCACGCATGCCCAGACTCACAAGTCCTCATTCCAGATATCAGGGCTGTAGCTGACTCTGAGGTCCTGAATATCTGATTGTTTCTGAACAGGGAATTACGGCGAGAGTGGAATGGATGCCTTTAAAGAGCTGGCTGCCCAGGAGGGCCTCTGCATCGCACATTCAGACAAAATCTACAGCAATGCAGGCGAAAAGAGTTTTGATCGGCTCCTGCGCAAGCTTCGGGAGCGGCTTCCAAAGGCCAGAGTTGTGGTCTGCTTCTGCGAGGGTATGACCGTGAGGGGGCTCCTGAGTGCCATGCGACGCCTGGGAGTTGTGGGCGAGTTCTCACTCATTGGAAGGTAAATCTCTCTCTCTCTCTCTCTCTCTCTCTCTCTCTCTCTCTCTCTCTCTCTCTCTCTCTCTCTCTCTCTCTCAAGTAGTTGGCACATACGTGAATTCTTTATACAAAACTAAGCTTCTTGATATGGGAGATGGACCCTGCTTCTTGTGTCCTGCATAGAGACAGGCAAATTGGGCATCAAGGCTGATGAGACTCTTTTAAGGACACATAGTTGTTTGCCAGAATTGTCTCCTCATCCTGGTAAATAGTCCTTTGCTTAGACTTCCTCCAGATCCCGAGCAAATGAAACCCAACACAGTACTGGTGAGAAGAGGGCAGCCACAGGAACAGAACCAGCTATTAAGAGCTGAAATATAAAGAAATGAAGATGTACAGTAGGACTTTAGGATGATATAATCCATTGCTATATTGTGTGTGTCCTCATGGTGTGGTATGTGCGAAGAATATTTCATAGTGTTCCAATTTCTGCAGATGTTTTGTGATGGGCTCAGCATTTTTTTTTTCTCTCTTTCTGGGAGATATGGACGTGTGAGTATCCATCCCCAGCACCTGTTGACCTAACAGATTCTTTACTTAGTTATCTTCTTAATATTGCACAAATGAACTGCTGTTTTTCCTACTGATTCTCCCTAAGCAAAGCTGCACCTGTCCTCAGTACCCCCACACTCCTCCAGATTTTGGTACCCCCTCTTTCTCCTTTACTGAATGCGATATAATCATGATGCTTCTACATAATGACCCTAATCCCTTCTCTTGGGAGCTGTGGAACAGTAGCAACAGATTTATTGCGTCCCCAGCAGACTCTCTCTTTCTGTCCTGTGGCTGTGGTGATGATTGCAAAGCCTACTCTCACCACCTGGAATTAGCAGCCCAGGACACTTCAATGCCTTTTGAGAAGCAGGTAGGATAAAAAATTCAAACCAACAAATGAAGAGGCGCTGAGACACACTCCAGGAACAGGGAGATATGGTGGCTAGGTCACACAATGATTCAAATCCTGGAATTTACTGAGTTTGAGTAAGATTGGCACACATAAAACCACCTAAAATAGTCATTAGAAAGCAGGACCTTTAGAGAGATGCATTTGAGGAAGATTCCTGATTCTTTTAGGAGTGAAAGGATGTAAGCAGCATTTTGAAGTGTTACTCAGAACGCTGTTCTTAATATAAGCACTAGGGCAGATGGCATCCAGATAGTCACTCTTCAATTGCTTCTATAAAATACTTGTTATTGTTATTTTTCACAAAAATGTTTACTTTTAAAAGTCTGATGTTCATCATTTTAATACAGAATGGTACTCAAGTGTCTTTAATATCTTGGGGGTGACCTACTCTGGTTTAAGATGTCTTGAACAGATGTGGTAGATGTGAGCTTTGGGCTATGCAGACTCTGTTTATGAAGGCTGGATGATCTAAAGTGCTATCGCTGCAGTGTAAATCCATTCCATCACTATTGCTTAAAAACCGGAGAAGGTGATGAAGTGACACCTTAAGCCTTCATGGCTCTAATTTGTCTCCAAAGAAGGAAATTAGGCTTATGTAAGGAATTCTGAGAGTCTCATGTGCACATGCTCATAAGGAGGTCAGCCACTTGTCCTGTACTTTGTTCATTTCTCTAGTGGTCTGCCTGCCTCTGCCCCCTGCTGGGTTCTATTGTTACACCCCTAGGTACTTTTGTCAGAATGAGCACCCGAACAAGCCCTGGAGTAATGGCTGTTACTATAGAGATGTGCCCTCCTTGACGTGCCAAAACTGTATCACACTCTGCCAAAGTGAGGAGAAGAATGCTTTCCTTTCTAGGCTGCGTTCCATGAGGGCTTATCAAGCTGGGATTGTCTTTTCTTTCTGTATCTTAGAAGTTTTTGAAGCAACCAATATTTTTTTGTTCATAATACTCCTTTAAGATCCAGGTATGAATCTACTGGGAACTGACCAACAGACCGAACTGACTACAGTCATATGCATGCTCAATAATAGCTTTCCCTTCAGGTGGGTGTTCTTTCAGTGGGTGGGTTCTGTCCTGGGTGCGGGGCTACCAGTATGCACTGAGAGCTCAGCTCTCTGCTCAACAGGCAAGCCCAGAATGGTATCAGTGACTTTCGTTAGTGATGCTGAAAGATTGAAAGATACACCCTCCTATCAGAACACAAGGTCAGGAGTCAGTTTTTTTTTTTTTTTTTTTTTTTTTTTAATGGAGTTAATTTTTTCCCTCTGACATGATGTAATTCTGGCTGCTGCCATGCTCACAAGAGGGCATTGAATAGGCAGAATCTTAGTGTAGATTGCACTAGGAGATACTTCATTATAAATGAGTAGAATTTCCCAAGTGAAGATCTATATGCTGCCCCTCCCCCCACATTCATGGCCCATTTTCCTTCACTCTTCACAGGGGATTGGGCATATTTGCATCACTGCCATCAAGTCATATTATTTCAGGATTTCAAGATTTCTGTTCCTACCATCCTCCTCTATGGTGTGGTCTTCCTTCACTCGGTCTAGCACAATAGGCAATCAATTGCCTCCCCACTTCTAGCCAGCTGTTCTCCGAACAATCTGAAAAATTTGTCCAGTGATGCCGGTCTTTACATCTCATGAACAATACCTTAAAATACATTCTAGCATCTTTCATGACTAAGACTATACAACCCCCCCCCCCACGCACAAATTCTGTCATTGTGGTCAAGGCTCTTTAAGCAGACGTTCTATAACCTGGCAATGGACTTAATCTTAGTAAGACAATTATGAACTGAAAATCTCTAAGCCTGGACTCTATTAAATAGACTCTTATTTACTTTTTTATTTTTCTGGAGACATCAGGACCAAGGAAACTTATAAAAGGAAGTAATTAACTGAGGGTATCTGTTCTAGAGAGTGGAGTAGAGTCTGTGACCATCGTGTCGGGCAGCATCACAGTAGGCAGGTAGACACGGTACTGAACCAGTAGCTGGGAGCTTAAACAGGCACTAAGCAGTAAGAGAAAGAAAGACACTGAGAACAGTGTGGGTGTTTGAGTCCTCAAAGCCTATCCCACTCCCCACCAAAACACCTCCTTCAACAAGGCCACACCTTCTAATCTTTTCCAAACAGTTTTATTAATTGGAAACCAAATATTGAAATATATGAGTCCATGGCATCCATTCTCACTCAAATCGTATCACACCAAACTCCATAACTAAATGACTGAGCACTGTGGTGTCTGACTGGGAGCTGTGGCTATAACATCATGAGAAGATTATTATGCATATATGACTGTCTTGGGAAAAGTTCAAAATTCTAAATTCAGAGTATAGTTTCTTTTTATTGAAAATAGTAATTTTTTTCACATAATGTATTTCGATGATGGTTTCCCTTCCGTCTCTTTCAACTTCATCCCCATCTGTCTTCCCATCTAGATGTGCTCCTTTTCTGTTTCTCATTAAAAAACAAAGGGCTTCTAGGGGATAACAATAAACGAGAATATAATAAGATAAAACAAAATAACACTTCAGAATGGGCAATACAAACAAAAGACACAAGTCCAAGAGAAGGGCATTTATTCCGTACTCTGAAGTTCCATAAAATCATACATTTCTTTTGTATAACTGCTCTGAAGGATATTATGCCTTGTGTATTATGTGTCTGTAGTGTACATTGAAATATTGCATAAAAAGTAACACCTGCATATGGATGATGCAGCCAACCACCCAAGTGTCATGCCAATGAAAACACTGCATAAACCTTGGACAGTGGGGAAAAAACCAACACTAAGCTATAATATATAGGCAAAGGACCTGGTGCAGATTCATGCAAGTCTTGTGCATGATGATTTGGTCTCTGTGCGTTCACATGAATTTTGATCATGTTAATTTAGTGGTCCTTGTTTTCTTCGCGTCTTACATCCCCTCTGGCTTTTGCACTGTTTCTGCTTCCTCTTCCACTGGTTTCCCTGAGTCCTGAGGGGAGGTATTTGATGGGGATGTCCTATTTAGGGTTAAGTGTTTCAAAGTCTCCCACCTTCTGCGTAATGTCTGTATTTGTTCCCATATGCTCCTGCAGGAGGAAGCTTTTCTAGCCATGGATGAGCAAGATATATAAGTCATTTTGTTTCTACTTTTTAAAATAAAGGGTATTTGGTTTTTACTCTAGGTTCCTTGGCTATCTAGTCTCAGGTTCCTGCTTAGCCAAGCAGTGTTGGGTATGGGTCTGTCTCGTGTAGTGGTTCTTAAGTCAAATCAGATATTGGTTGCTTGCTCCCACAAGTTTTGTGCAATCATTCCCTAGCATATCTTGCAGGCATGATACCATTGTGGGTCAAAATGATACCATTGTGGCTCAAAGGATCTGTGGCTGAGTTTAGAATTTTTCTTTGGTTCTGAGAAGAGTACTTTTCTATACCAAACACACTAGCACACAGGGGTGTAGACTCCATGTAGGTACCAGCTCTAATTCTCCATGTTCAGTGAGTTGTATAGGTGCTGTCTTCAGCAATGGGACTTGGCTGTCATCTTGTGGAGAGCAACCTATAGTCTTGTCAACAGATTGGCTTGTTTGGATGTTTCCATGGGACCCCTTTGGCCAATAACTCAATTAGATGTAATGCAACCCCAGTACTTGATGCTTCATTTGATGACAAGATACAATTTCTACTGAATGCATCATACTTTCAGCTTAGAAAATAAAAAGAAAATTAAAAGTTAAGCTATCATACATTTGGGAACTGTCGATAATGAAAAATTAAACTATGCTTCAAAAATGGAACTTTAAAAGGGATTTTTAAATAAAATATTCTATAATAAAAGAATATGAGGTAACGGAAAAACAGAATAAAACAGCAAAGGAAAACAGAGACTCAGAGTAATTGCTCTGCCATGAAGTACTCATGTGACCTTGGCTACTCAGTGGCTCACTCCTGAGACCATTTTTTTCCCCTGCAAAAATGAAATATTTGGCTCTACATTTTCTTTAGGCATTTTTATAGTTTTAGAATTTATAATGATAGTCTGATGAAGATGTGATCAATAAGAATGTATTTATGGATTCATTTTATCTAATCTTAGTCATGAACTGGGTTTGTTCAATCTACATTGTCTCACCAGTCACCTTTCTAAATCCAGATATCATTGAATGAGCTCAGTGTTTTCATCTTTGTCCGTGCATCTAGCCTGAAGGCTTGCATGGGATTATGACTTTAGACCAATAGGCAGGGCATCCCCACCAAGTAATCTAGGTTTGGTTATAGTAATAATCCTACAAAAGGGAAAAATGTCTTCTTGACTATGTTAAATTATTATTTTAGGACAATTCTTAGAATTATGCTTACCATATTTACAGTGATTATTTTTAATTTAATTTTTTCATTGAAAAATTTCATCTCCATCAATATACATTGCTCCCCCTCCCCTCCCCACTCCCAACCCCTCCCAGCCATCCCTCAACCTCGTCCCTACCCATCCAACCATCCCCTACCCCAAAAAGGCAAGACGTCCCAAGGTGGGCCAGTCCAGCGCTGCATATCCACTCTAGGAAAGTCCGATTCACTCATCCCAAAGTCAATGCTGGGCTGGGTGTTCCTCTATAGGGAATGGGCTCTAAGGTGCCAGCCCATGAACAGGAACATTGTCTGATCCCACCCCTTGTGGCTCCACACAATCATGCTAGTTGAAAGCCACCCACCCTGGAGGGCCCAGTTCCCCATCCAATGGATCTCAAGTGGCAGTTCCTGATTCAGTGAGCTTCTCAGAGCTCCAGCTAGACATCACCATGGGAACCTTGCTCATATCCCTATCCCCCTGCTCATACAGATTCTCCTCCCCTGCTCTCAGCTGTACCAGGAACTCTGCCCAGTGCTCAGCCATGGATCTCCACCTCCACCTCCATTCCCTGTTGGATGTAGGTTCTGTGGATGTAGGTGTTTACTCATTTGATTATAGGAGAAGTCCCATTTAGACACCCTTTCCACTACTGTTTGGAGACTTGGCCAGGGACATCCTGTGAGCTCTTGAAGGCTTCCCTAGCATAGCACAATCTCTTTTCAACCCCACATTGGATTCCTCTATCAAGATAGCCATCTCTTTCTATCTCCCTCTTTGCTTTTCTCACTCAATCATCTCCTTCTTTCAAATTTTGTTACCAACTCTACTTGGTTGCAACCTGTTATGACCTCAATTTTCTAAGGTGATCTCTAGTTTCTCTTCTTAGGAGAATCTCTGGCTGTCTCTCTTAATTTCCTTCTGATCCCAAGCCATTCAGGGGTTGTGGTTTGCAGCTTTTGTATTCTTTGTTTTTTGTCTAAAATCCACTTGTGAGTGAGAACATCCCATGCCTATCTTTCTGGGCTTGTGATACCTCACTCAGGGGGATATTCTCCAAGTCTATCCATTTGCCTTAAAATTTTAGGATGCCATTTTTTTCTGCTGAGTAGTACTCCACTGTGTATATATACCACAGTTTGTTAATCCATTCTTCTGTTGAGGGGCATCTAGGTTGTTTCCAGGTTCTTGCTATTACGAATAATGCTGCTATGAATATAGTTGAGATAATGCCTTTAGGGTATGAATGTGCATCCTTTGGATATATTCCCAATAGTGGTATTGCTGGATCCTTAGGGAGATTGATTCCCAGTTTTCTGAGGAATAGCCATATATATTCTAGAGTGGTTGTACAAGTTTACACTCCCATCAACAATGGAGAAGAGTCGCCCTTGTTCCATATCCTTTTTGGCATAGACTGTCATCTGTGTTTTGATCTTAGCCATTCTGACAGGTATAAGATAGTATCTCAAAGTTGTTTTGATTTGCATTTCTCTGATGGCTGAAGATGTTGAGCAATTTTTTAAGTGCCTTTCAGCCATTTGTAATTCTTCTGTCAAGAATTCCCTTTTTAGCTCTGAACCCCATTTTTAATTGGCTTATTTAGGTTTTGGGGCTCTAGTTTCTTGAGTTCTTTATATATTTTTGAGATCAGTCCTCTGGCAGTGTAGGGTTGGTGAAGATCTTTTCCCATTCTTTAGGCTGTCATTTTGTCTTATTGACTGTGTCCTTTGCCTTACAGAATCTTCTCAGTTTCAGGAGGTCCCATTTATTGATTGTTGCTCTTAGAGTCTGTGCTATTGGTGTTATATTCAGGTAGCACTTCCATGAAATGCTCTTCAGCATCTCTTCAATGATCCCTCTCCAACTCCCAGAAAAAGGCAACCATAAATTCCTGCCACTGTTATGTCTGAATCCTTTTCTTTTTTCTGTTTTAAAGTTACCTTAGAAAGCAATGGCTTCAACTGTGGTCAACAGTATAGTATCTATTTTCTTTTCATTTTTGTTATTGGTTATATTTACTCTTTCATAGTTTCCTTCCTGTAATCAGCATATTCTGTTTACCTCACCCCTACCTTCTCTTGTCTCCACTCACCCCTGTTATTCCTTTCCTTCATTCGTGCCTTTTGTTTTATGAGCCCCTGAGTTTACCAGGACAGTCTGGCCACGAGCTTGGAGCTATGCACCAGAGTTTTGTAGGCTCATCATTTTGATACACAACTGAAGGCTGATTGTCCCTACCCCCAGTACATCAGTAGCAATATTTCAACTAGGAAAGTTATGAATCCATTAACAACTTCTTGATCCATGGTGGCTTTTGACAGGCTCAGTTTTGTGCAGACTTAGTGCTGGCAACCATGGCTCTGTAAGATCATGGCTGCAGCAGTTGTATCTTGTCCTAAAAGATAGCATTGTGTATCTTTTCTCACTATCTTGTAGCTCTTACATTCTTTCTTCTTCCTTTTCTATAATGTCACTAAACATTAGTGGGGATAGTGTAAGTATCTAAGCATCCTAAGAAGCCATAAATCTCTGTATTCATCACAAAACACTATTCAGATAAAATTGAATTGTTTCTTCTTCATTTCTAGGTAAGATTTCAGTGCTCATTTGCATAAATACTTGCCAATTGACAGGAATTTATATTGTCTCAATATAAACTTTATCTGTTATGAATAATACTGCTACGAACATTCACAGTCAGTTCTTTTGTGGTTTTCTATCATCAGTTCTTAAGGCATATCTAGAGAAGAGCTTAAAGGTTATAGATGTGTGATACTTTTAATTTTAGAAGTAACAAGCCACATAACTGTTCTCCAGAGTGGCTGAAAGATTGCAATTCCAACAGCAATGTATGAGAACTCTAAATCCTGCACAGCTTTTCCAAAACAGGATTTGTCAGTCTTTTCCCATTTAGCTGTTCCAGTGGGTGTACAGTGGCATCTCGTTGTGGTTTTAATTTGCATTTTCCTAATGACTAATAGTATGAACACTTTTATGTGCTTATTTGCCATTTTCAGACATTTGTGGGTGAAACCTCTTGTGTACAGCTGTGTCCATATCATTGTTAGTTTCTTCGTCTTCCTACTGTGCTGGTGTGGAAGATCTTGGTCACTTTTGAGCAGAAATCATGTTTGTACATATACTTAGTCAAGTTTGTTGTCTTCTTGTGTCTGAAACTTTGATCTTGTTAGTGATGTTTCAGAAGATGAAATCTAAGGTTAACGAAGCATCGCTACCCAATTCTTCTTTGGTGGCTCGTACTCTGTCCGTGTGCTCCAAGGTTATGTGGATTTTAAGCAGTTTTATAATGTTTAATTTCATTTTAGCTATGATTAAAGAGGGAGGGCTGGATTTTTTTTTTAAAGAGAAGCAGTTATATTTCCCCTGATCTACAAGAGTGAGGGGATCATGAGTGACCATTTACATGGACTTTGGTGATGAACTTGTGCAGGGAAGAATGTTGTAGTAGGAGAATTCTAGAAACCCTTGGCCGCTGGTAACTCCTAAAGCCATATTTCTTATATTTGAGGATAAACTAATTTTGATCAACAGTGAAACAGTTAAGAATCATTGCTGTGACCATTCTAGAGAGGAGGAACAACCAAGCGTTTCCTACTGATATATTATTTCAGAGTTTTATGAAAAAAGATCAGCAAAGACTGCCAATTACACAGGCAAAGTCTGCATTGCCCCCTTCCTCAATACATTTACCCAGAGTTCTCTTGGAATGAGAGGATCAGGTGCACTTCATGTTTATGAGATGGAGAGCCGTCCTTCCTCTCTGTTTTTCTGCTGCCTTTTTCTCCCTCTCTCCCTCTCTCCCTCCTCTTTTCTTCTCTTTTGATCAAGAAATAGCCTCAATTTTACCTCCTATGACAACCTCCCGAGTGCTGGGATGACAGGTGTGAGCCGTCAGGATTACCCTGTGCAGTTCTTGACCTTAACATAGAGTGTTAGGAAAGCACCCCAGCTAAGGTGTCTTCCCTGCCCTTTGTTTTAATCTGAAATCTTTTAGCAATAAGTTGGTTTTCCTAAACATTTTTTGAGGCATTGTCCAAGGAGAAGAAGCCTTTTTGGAGTCCACCTTTCATTTAAAATTTATTTCAAAATTTGTATACAATGTATTTTAAACATATTCTTTCCTTCCTCCAGTTCCCTCCAGATTGTCTCCACCTTTCTAACCACTTCACTTCCCTACCCACCCAACTCCATGTTCTCTTTATTTCCTCCTCTCAAAAAATACCAACCCCACCAAATTCAAAAGAACTTAAAATTAAAAGAAAAAAATCAGTAAGACAAGAATTACCCAAACTAAAACAAAACAAAAAATGCACATAAAAATCCCACCACAAGCTCCATAGTAATAATATAACTTCTATTGACATTTTACTATACCCACAGAGCATCACTCAGCCCTTACTGGAGAAGCTTCTTACTATGGATGCTAACTAACAAAGAAACCCACAAGTGGACAATGTGCCAAGAGTGAAGGACTTTGGAACACTCTAGATGTGATGTCTTTACCAAATTCCTATTTTCAAGATTCAAGGATCTATGCTGAACCAGAGGAAGAAAGACTGTAAGAGCCAGAGGTCGTGGATGACTCCAAGAAACAGCATCTTCTCCACGCAGCATGATTGATACATATATGTTCTCACAAAGACTGTGACAGCATGCACAAGATCTTCATAGGTTCATAGCAGACAAAATAAGATCACTGAGAATGGAAAGTAGACACAAAGTCCTACTACCTCTAACCAAGATGCTATTAGCAATTGAAATCTGTTATGGGAGAAGAACAAAATGAAACCAGTTTTCTCCAATGAAGTGATAGAAGGTATATCAACCACACTCCAGAGCAGGGCCCATTCCCAAGAATAGTTGGCCAACACAAAACAGATTCCATGTGTTTTGACCAGCTTTGTCGTTTTTATATTTTTGCCTAGTACTCCTTTTCTCTTTGCAAGGGCATATTCACTAGAAATTACTTAGGCAAGCTGCCCTCACTCCAAATACAGGTATAGCTTTAAGAATTTGTGGAAACACTACTAATAAGTAAGGAGTATGATCTAAAAGGTCTCTGGGTTTAAATTTTTTCTAGTAAGGAAACGTACTTTCTGCCTATGCTCACCAAATATAAAATATTGAATAGTTATTAAAATTCACTCGTCATTGTCTACTGGGATTGGAAATCTAACTTAAACAGTGCAGGGAAGCCGTAACTGCAAAACTATGTTTCAGGAAAGAAATATACAAGAGTTGTTTGCCATCAAGTTTTCTAAAAGAGCATACTGAAAATTATTAAATCAATGAGCTGATTTTGGTTATTAAATCTATTTGGAAAAAATGACATTGGTTGCTGTAAAGTCATTTAATGAAGCTTATGACTTCTGAAAGATAACTAAAGTCATTAGTTATGCTTCTAACCATCAGATATAGATTGGTTGTACTTCCACCCCAAGC
This sequence comes from Phyllotis vaccarum, assembly GCA_033318265.1. Taxonomy (NCBI): domain Eukaryota; kingdom Metazoa; phylum Chordata; class Mammalia; order Rodentia; family Cricetidae; genus Phyllotis; species Phyllotis vaccarum. The sequence goes on along the minus strand of JARWLC010000006.1, from coordinate 106,364,357 downwards.
CTTTCTGCAAAGAGATGAAGGCATTTGCTGAGCCTGACATTCTTTAAAGAACTTATGAAATGCAAATGGTTTTCATCCATCCAAGTCTTGGTTCTCCTGTAAGGCTTGGTTTGGGGATGGCTCACTTCTGAACCTACTCATTGGGCTATGGCTATGTCTCAGGTTCTTGCTGTCTTTTGCCAGAGCCCTTAGCTTCTTGTCGCATGGAGCTTCTGTGTTGTCACTTACATCAGGTCAAGGGCTGTCATAGTCTTTTTATAACCTACTGTTGTGGGCAATATCCTATTGTTTTCTTCAGATTTTACTCTTGAGAATAAATCTTCATGTCCAGAAATTCAAGGCTGCACAAGAAAGGGAGACTTAGATATGATGTCAAGCTTTACAGTAGCATTTGTGTAGTTAACATTTTCAAGATAAGTGAATTTATTTTTAATCTTTTTAGTTTTTAAGCTGCTATGTCAATGGCCCTAAAGCCAGTGTCAGAGTGAAATTTTTGAAATGACACCATTTTGTGGGCCTTGGTACCCTTAGCAAGCATTGGCATATGAGTTTTCTGACTTTGATAGCTGCAGATGCCAGTTTCTACTTTTTCTAAAGTCATCTAATCATACAGACTGCACAAAGCCTGTCATCTTTTGGTCTGAATTTACAAGCCTGGGCCTTTCTTTACTGAATTTAATATATTCTCATAGAACCTCAAGAAAATATGCTCAAAACAGGAACATTATACTTTGGATAGATTTATTTGACCCATATTCCTTCAAAATGATAAATTGTAAACATGAAGACTATAATAAACATGATTACAATGTTAGATTCCATCTCCCGATTTCAAAATATCTTCTTATGATCTCTTATATAATTTCTGTTTTGAAAAAAAAAATCACAAAGTGAAATTTCAGTTCTTTATGTACAAATAAAATGGTCCCATTAGTGGGCTAAGGAAGTCCTAATGTCTTTCCTGTGAATTAAAGAATATTGGTTCCATCACATTTTGAAAGTGCGATGGTTATATTCTCAGTACCACTAAAACCCTAAGTTTATTCAAACATTTATGTTGTAAAATAATCATAGCTTTAGGAAAACCTCTAAGGTCATAATGTAACATGATTTTAAACTTTATATATCAACAGGCTTGCTTCTTTTTGAGGACTGATAAATATAGCTATAATTGGAATGCCAATAAACATCTCAGAATGAGTTGGGTAGATTAACCACTAAGAAAAAGAGATCATGTCTAAATTTTAATTGTTTCAATTGGCTCCATCTTCTCTAGAAGGAATATCTCAAAATTGCTTGAAAAATATTCTGCAAGTTTTCATTTAAGTTAAATTAAATCTGTAATTCTTTCAGATTTTCTAAGTAACGATGAAACCATATCTATTATATATCAACATAATTAGTTGACTCAATAAGCTCTAAGAAGAGATGATTACATTTTTCAATTATGTTATTTCTTAAATTACATAGAAATTATTCTAACAGAATTATTTTGACTAGCAGCCACAATAGTCATAAATGTGATTCTGGCCCCAGGTTCTCCATTTGCTGCTGACACCTGGGCAAGTCATCTTTCTACAAGGTGAAAGCAGCTTAGCATCTCCCCTGTTAGGGATTTTGCAAACTGCTGGATTTACAGAGATAACTTATTTTAAGTGCAGGACATTATAATAGCATGTGTGACCCAGAAGCACCGTCATTTGTCACTGGCTGGATTCCACTGTGCTGCTTTTCTTCACTCAGCTTTAGTCTGCAGCTCCCCTGGCAGGGTTCCAGGAGAGAGAGGAAGCCAGCAGAGTCAGGGAATCTGACCTAAGAGTGTGCTTCCAATATTTGCTTTCCTAAACTCAACCCTGTGGAGTAACAAGAACTGATGCATATTCCCAGACAAGACCTTCTCTGATATCTCACAACAGGCTAAAAGGATAGGAAGGGCTAGCTAGGTTTATTTCATAATACTAAAAAGTTTAGATTATTTTAATTTTACTTCTGCTTAATTTATTCTAGAAAGTGTTTGTGCTGGTTATGCTTCATGTTTTCTTTAAGACACTATTCAGTCCGTATCTCTCTCTCTCTCTCTCTCTCTCTCTCTCTCTCTCTCTCTCTCTCTCTCTCTCACACACACACACACACACACACACACACACACACACACACACACGCACGCACACACACACACGCCTTATATTCTCTTTCTAGCATTCAGTTTCATAAGTTTGTAATAAGAGTTTTTCTGGCCCAGCCCACCCCTTCAGTCTGGACCCCTGCAGCCTCTTCTCCCCATAAAATGGACTTAGATGCTTGTTGTATTAATTACATGTTGCTTGGCCTATGGCTTAGGCATATTGCTAGTTAGCTTTTGTATTTCAACTTACCTTATTTTTATCAATTTGTTTTGCCATGTGGCACACGGCTTATTTATTATTTCTTTACATCTTCTCTCAGTGGCTGGATTGCTTTTATCTGACTCCACCCCTTCCCCTCTCCATGCTTGATTCCCACCTACTTGTAAGATGCCTGCCTTAGGCCAAGACAATTCCTTATTATCCAATGACATTTACAGCATACAGAAAGACATCCCACATCATATGATAGTATTTTTTCTTGTGCTGGAAAGAAACCCAGGGCAGCACACTTACTAGGCAATTGTCTGACCTTTACCCCTTCATAATTTTTTTTTTTAATCACAGTGTCTTTGCCACTGATACAAAATGTGCTGGAAAAAAAAAAACCAACAACAACAACTAAAAAGGGAGAATGTTTATTTTGACCCACAGTTCATAGAATAGTCTCCGTGTTGAGGATGTCAGGGCATCAGGAGCTTGAAGTCATACTTTGTTTCCAATTGGGAAATAGAGAAGGTGGATACATGTTTACTTCTGCTGTGTTCCAATTCTCTATTTACACGGTGCAGAATCGCCTGGCTGGGGAATGGCCTCAACAACAATTAAGATGGGTTTTCACATACCAGTTAATTGAAGAACTTCCCTAAAGGCAGGCTCAGGGGCTCTCTATCAGGTGATTCTAAAGTCTGTCAAATTATCAAATAATCCTGACCATCACACCCATTGAGTCAAATAGGACACTTATGTACTTGTTAGATTTTTTTTGGAGTGATGACTCAAAAAAAAAAAATGATTCACTTCCTTTATTATTTTTTTGCTATTTACACGGACATCTCTACAATTAGCGAACTATTTCATGACTTTTCTCATAAAATACATTTTTGCCCTTTGTCCTTTATTGAAAAATATATTTGAAGTAGAATTATAGACATGGAAAATTGTGTCAAGATAAAGAAGCAGAAAACTCCCCCCAAACCTATTTGTTCTTATGGCCATTTAAGCAATGTTCCTGATAGGATCATAGAGGCTGTACTTTGTAATAGGGTTCAAGAGTTCATTTTTGTGGGTTACTCTCATATACCTTTTAGAACAGATTTATAGGGGAAAAAACTACAAAAGTGCAGTGCAGACAGTCTGCCCATCTATCCTTGTTATTAATATTTTAATATAGTAAGGCATATGTGTTACATTTAACAAATTCTGATACTTAGGTCTAATATTTCTAGTTTACTCAGATTTTCATAGTTATTTTTTTTCACTTCAAATAGGTTCTTATGTACTCCAGGCTGGCCCTATTTTTATATATTAAAATGATTTATTTTCTCATTTAAGAGCTTGTTTAGCCATCAGCCCATGCAGACAAACTCATGATTAGGACTGTCTTCTCTGGACCAACTAACTGCTGTTTCATTGTCTATATTATTTCTTGGTACTGCCAAAATTATCTCAGTAAGGATAAACCCTGAAACTAAATTGGAAGCCATTGAGCCACCCGTAGAATGGTGTAATGTGGAACTGATCATGTAGGAGCAAAAGTGAGGATTAAAAAATATCCTGTGAAGAACAGTAGATTCAGACTCATCCTGGCAGTAATGTTCCCAGATATCAAATGGACTAATCACTATTGGAAATTTCCAAATATACAGAACAAAACAATAAAGTAGAGCAGAGAAAATAAACCCAACTTTCATGTGCATGTAACTAATACCTATCAGGGTTTTCCAGGCCTAAGATAGCAGGGCTAAGTCAGTCTCCGATGCCTGAAAGGCATTGGCTATGCTGCATGGCACAAGGCATGAATAGACTTGCAGAGGAATGGCCTGTGATTCAGGCTAAGCCTTTGGAGGAAGGCATTGGCAGCGCCAATAGACTGAACTCTTCTCCCTCAGATGCACAAAGAGAAGAGGCCATTGCACACTGAGGAAATTATGCACAGCCATAATCTTTCACATATTAAAAAACCACACCCTTTATTTTCCTTGTTTTTATTCTTTGATCTAGTAAGAGTTTTTGAGAAAATTAAAGAAAGACTATTTATATTTTTCTGACATTCCTTAGATTATAAATGATGTTTCAAGTGCTGTGATATAACTTACTTTATGTGGCTTATCCAGCAGTAGATAGACCAACTCGTATGATCCGATAAGGATAGACTTTGTACCTGCTCTTGTTAGCCGACAGATATCCCAATGAAGTGTTAATTTGCTTTGGGTGATTATGAAAGGTGAGGCTGCAGTTAAGTTAATCAGATGAGGGGAAAGTAGCCTCACTCATTTTATATCATGAGACTAGATTTACAAGTTTCTTTTCAAGGCAGATCTGATAAGCTTGCACGCGAAGCAAGTGAGATCTTCAAGTTTTCATGAAAGCAAATGTAAGATAATAGTCACTGTGGGAAAGCACTGGCTATTGAGACTTCTCTTCCTATTAGATCTGTTCCTATCTCAAAGAGATTTTGTTTACCGTTGATCTTTTTCATTTTCACATCTGATCAAAACAGACTGTAGCATCCAAATGATCACTTTAACTTTATTAAAGTTGGTTCCTTCATAGGACTTTTATTAGCTTCTCATGGTTTACTATTTGCAACAGACTAATTGTTCTTTAATGTAATATACTCTAGATTTAAAATGATTTTATGAAATCATATTGCTCTAATATGTGACCAGCTTAATTGAGTGTTGAAAAGAACTCCCTTCTGATGAACATTTTGAAAGGAAATCATTGCAGTAATGTCCAGAGGTAAAATCAGGTAGTCCAAGCCCCATGTAGCTGTAGGCATCTTGTTAGTTCTGTTCTTCACTGTCACAAAATATCCAAGTCTATTTGGTTGGGTTTTTTTGTTTGTTTGTTTGTGTTTTTTTTGTTTTGGTTTTGTTTGGTTTCACCAGAACCATTCTTTTAACTTTTATTTATTTATTTTTCTTGTGTGGATATGCATTGTGCATGGGGGCTAGAGCACATCACATGTCTAGGTCAGAGAACACCCTTCAGGGCTGGATATGTTCTTCATTTGTGAGTTCCGGGAAGCAAACTCAGGTTACCTATCTTCTCCGAGCAGAAAACCCCTTTTGCTGTTGAGACATTTGTCTTTATATGACTGGGTTACCTTACTTAGGATGATTTTTTTCCCTATTCCTATCCATTTTGCCAGCAAATTTTAGATTCACTCATAATGCATGCTGAGATGTTTCTAGTCTACTTGTTTAAACTCTTTCAACCTCTGTTCAGTTATCCAGTTATAAAGTGACACCCATCTTTTCATATATCATTATTGACACACTTCAATTCTCACTGTTAACTTTAAATAATTTTTTCTGCTCTCTTGATGAGTTCTCCTGGGAGAACTAATCTAGTTTCGAGGAATCTTACCAAGTCTCTCCAGAATGTTTACTTGTGAAGACATTTTCTTTTTTGGTGTGAAGATACTTTTGTTTTTTTGTTTTTTGTTTTTTGTTTTTTGGTTTTTTTTGCATGATTCAAATGTTTCATGAAGTCCCTATCAACTGTCAGTATTGTTATAAGAATCAAAACTCAAACTGTAACAACTCCCAATTTGATAGCACACTCTAAATTCATGGGATTATGACATGAATAATTATAATCTGCTGAAGAGCCTTTAAACCAATTCGTGATGGGTTTCTTTCCATTGTCCATCAGCTAAGGAGAACTTGCAATAACACACCTCAGGTACATAAATAGACGTGTGGTGCTCATGGATAGCAAATGCACTGCAGTGAGAGATAGCAGTGAATATGGAATGAGCTTAGAAAGACACTTGAAATGTTCACACATAACTTGCCAACTCTTAAAAAAAATCAAAACAAAACAAAAAAAAAGTCCAACTTGCTAAAGAGTAATGGTGGGAAATGAAGTGTTTAGGATACTGAATAATCAAGCCTGTATGGTGACTTCAGTTCACTAAATAAAATATGTCTTATGTCATCATCTTAACATATGAACATATTCAAGATTAAGAAAAAATAAACCCTAAAATAGCTTCCAGTTTTAAAGTGAGAAAAGAAAATGTAAAAGGGAGGTGGATATTCTTAACTGTTCACTGTGCTGAACATAAGTTTACTCTTCTGCGGTTATGCTTACATTCTGAGATGTGTCTGTGACATTTAGTAAATAGTAATCACTTTATATATTTTTGTTTGATAACTTTAAAAGGAGAAATTTAGTAAAAATTGAGTTGTGGGAGAATACCAGAAAATCATAGACTGACTTGCGTTATCAAGATTCAAATGAAATACTTTTTGATATTTTTCTTTTGTCAAGAGTGAAAAAAACTAAATGTAGAAATCAGTGTCAGATAAGAAGAGTTAATAGACACGGTTTGGATCAGAATAATTGACAGTGAAAATCAATATGTGATAACTTTTCATTAGGGGATTATTATGTGAATATAACAAGAGATTATTATCATAATACAAAAGATTGTTCTTAGAACACACAGTAGTTTAACTACCTGGCTTTAACCAAAGCAAAATGATCACTAAAAAGAAAATATACTAAAATGTTCCAGGGATAGGTAGGAGACCTCCATTGGTTGCTGTTTGTCAGGGGGTCCTATAGATCTCCCCTCCCCCAATAACATAGACTCTTGCTTTCCTGCTTGTTTGTCTACCAGACTACATGATAGGACTGTGTTGCTGAAGGCACCACATGCCATGGTTGCACAGTATGCAGGAATCAAGCTAGAAATCTACTCTTTGCTGGCTAGTTTATAAACTGCTAGAAGATACTATTCAGACTGCTGGTGGAGAAAGGACATCAAAGATCTTAACCAAGCCTTGAACTGTATGAATCGCAATACCAGCTTACTAGTAAATATGTGTGCAATGACGGCATGATTGTTGTGGGGATAATTATCCATTCTGATTGGAATTGTGTTTAGTCAACTGAAGGGATCCTTTACTTGGTCCTGTGAACCTAGTAAAACCCCATGACTTAGGAGGTCATGGGTCACATAAGAAAAATTACTACTAGTCTTCAGCTAAATAAACAAGTCTTCCTTCTAAAATGTCTACCTTTATACTCATAGATAAGGATCCATAAAGTTTTTATTTGTAGCAAATCATGGTGAATGAAGACATGTGGCTGCCCAAGATGCTGAGAATAAGTGATGAATGGGGGTTCAGATGCAAATCAGTCATTTATATACCCCCTTAAAACTCATGGAACATTGTAGAAGAGAATATGGAAAGAATGAGAGCTAGAAGATGGGAGGGCTGTGAAATAGCAACATTTAGATGCAATACAACCAGTGCAATCATGAATTGAGAACAGCTGTGATTACTTACATAAAACAGTCCAGTTAGTAGTCAGTCATGGACGGGGGAGGGGCCAGTGGGCCCCCACCGCTTACTACTGAACTAGGGGTTACTGATGGAGTCTGCAAGAGCGGGAGCTGCTGTCTTTTGTTGTGTGCCCACTGGTGTGTCCATTAGGCTCTACTGACAGAGCTTCACAGATAGTCCTAGTCAAATTCAGGACATGAAGAGATCAAACCAGCATGAATGTGGGAAGGAGATTGGTAGAAGAGAAGGAGGCAGGTAGGTGAGGAGAGGGAGGGGGATGAGAGAGAGAGAGAGTGGAAGGGAAATCAGAATGCATTACATGTGCATGTAAAACTGTCAAAGGATAACTTCAGTTAATAAAAAGAAAATATGATATAAGGTTATTAAAAGGATAGTGATGGAAAAGAATTAGCCGTTTTATACCTAGCATATGTTATGATCATCATTCTGATCCACACACCTTATATACATGTATAAAATTCCCAGAGAATAGATAAACAAAAGGAAATGTTAATTTATGCTGTAGAAAATTATGCCAAGTATTTTTTTTTTCCAATTTACTCAATAAACTCTTATTTACCGAAAATAAAGAAATCTGATTAAGCATGATGTAAGAATTATTGATGGTATTTGTTCTTCTGAGTTGGAATCTTTTCACTCACAACTCAGTGTAGGCTGTGTGTTGAAGATTGGTTTTTTTGTAAACCATAAAGTTTGACTGCACAGGATTTGCAGACTCATTTACTCAATAATAGGTGAGATAAGCACTGTGCTTGGTGATGAGAGTACTGTCTTCTCTTCAAATGGTTCTCCCTATGAAGACAGTTTCTAGAGTTCTCCTTAGGAGAATTCCCAAATGACAGGTGGATAAGACTCATCCTCCTTTTGAATTTGTCTTGATTGCAAAAAATTAGCTAATTTCATTCCTCAGCTTCCCCTAAGTTGGTTACAGCTGTATGTGTAACATTGTCTGAATTGGAAATAGACTTCAAAAATTATTCATTTGCATCTCGTGTTAGGAGAGCTGGCAGAATTGCAATGGTAGTCATAGTTTGGTCTTTTTGGTGCTCTTTAGGTAAAACACTCAACACATTCAACATAAATGTGTTTTAAATTTTTGAATTATCCATATAGGTCAATATCTCAAGAGAAGACTTTTAGGTTACCAAAATAGGGGAGCATCTCTTTCATTGCATATTTGCAATTAATTTTTTTTCCTGGCTAAAATGATACTTGGTATTTTGCTATGGGACTATATTCTGGTACATTGTAAATATTTGTCCCTCTTACTGGTTTAATAAAATGCTGATTGGCCAGAAGGGAGGCAGGAAGTATGGGCAGGGCTACCAGACAAAGAAAATTCTGGGAAGAGGAAGAGTTAGACAGAGATGCTAAGCAGATGCAGAGGAAAAAAGACAAAATGCTGCTCTGAGAACAGTTAATAAGCCATTGGATAATTGTGGGCTAGTTTAAGAGGTAACAAGTTATATGGCTGAGCCATAGACCATTCAGCATGAAATTAATGTAAGCTTCTGTGTGTTTCTTTGGGACTTTGGGACTGCTGGTCCTGACCTTGGAGGTATACAGAGTCTGAGCCAGAAACTTCCTATTACAGTAGTTCACAACATGCATCGAGTCATATGACTGTTTCGTCAGCCTCACCCAACTCATTCTCTTCTAGGAAGAGGCACAAACCAGTATCCAAGTAGGAATTCTGGACAAAGCAAGCACCCACATTTTCTCATAAAACTACTAATGAAGTCAATTGATTTACCCTACTAATTGAGGTTTGAGTTTAATTACTTCCATAGAAAAAATATAGGCAGTCATGAACATGCCTGCACTCATAGCTCTTAAAAGTCAGACACAGGAAGACTTATGTCAGTTTGAGGCCAGCCCATGCTATATAATGTGTTGTGGGCTATGCTGGGCTCCAGATTGAGACTGTCTCAAAAATCCAGTGTTAAAAAGAAAACAAGAATGAAACTTAAGCTAACAAGCTGGGTGTAAGCACTGTGGTAGTTGAATATAACTGAGCTCCATAAACTAAGAGGACACATCACTGCTAGGAGGTATATATAGTATATATAGCCTTGTTGAAGGATATGGCCTTGTTGAAGGAAGTGTGTCACGGAGTGGGGGGTAGGCTTTGAGGTCACTCTTACTGAAGCTTCAATGAGTGTGACACTCAGAGTTCGTTTCCTATTACATGCAAGACGTAGAACTTCCAGTAACTTCACCAGCACCATGTCTGCCTGCATGCTGCCATGCTCCCTGCTATGATGATAATAGACTGAGCGACTGAAACTGTGAGTCACCCCAATTAAATGTTTTCCTTTATAAGAGTTGCTGTGGTCACGGTGTCTCTTCACAGCAATAGAAACCTTAACGAAGAGAAGCATTTACAGGCTTGTAGGGAATCACTACTCCATGGGATCTAAAGATTTTGATTCCTTTCAATTTCTGGTCCATCTGGTGTTCTTGTTATGAAGGTTCAGTGTGACTTAGCCACATATCGAATGTTTTAGTCATTGGAAAGACAAAGTAAAAAAAGTGAACATTCCCTCCTCATCCCCTCCTATTCCTTCATATTCTCCTCCTCCTCCTTACCACCCTCTTCCTTCTTTTACAGCATTGGCCAGAGGCCGTTTCCTTGCTCATGCTAGGAAAGAGCTCTATAGCCAAGGGTCTTTATATAAAAAGAGAAATAACTACAATGAGTTATCTGTCAACAATATTGGCTATGGGTTTGTTAAAATGCCACATTTATCTCCATGGGTCATTGAAAACTTTGTCTATTTTTTAAAAAAGAGGCCATGAGCATAACTAGCAACTGTTATATAAGAAAGGAAAGCAGATTTAGGGAGAAACAACTGCTATTTTCTGTCCTACCTCTTAGGAGTGCTCTGAAGGTCAGCTAAAGTGACAGATGGTGAGGAGATGTGATATTAGGTAGTGACAGGAAAAGTGGAGGTAGCTCATCTTGGAATTGGCTACTAGAAGCTGAGTGGGAAACACAGTTCCATGTTCTTAATCACCTCCTTAAATTTTAGATCCTGTCGATTTAAGCCCCAAGATGGGTGATCTTCATGACCCTCACTCATGCCTCTCATTATGATCCTGTCCCTTGTGCTTTTCTGAAGAAATTCTGTGATTACTTAAGCCTGTGTGTCTCAGCTGATAACACATTGCTGTATATTTCTCTCCTGATTCTAGGTGATTCTGATGCCTGCCCAGGCTTATTTAATTCACTTATATTCTAAATAAGTCCAACTGTTTCGTGCTGTTTTTGTGCAGTAAGGAAAGAGACAGAGCTGGATAGACATGAGAGGATGTATCATGGGAAGTATGATAATAATCAGGCCACGGAACCTGTAAATCACAGTTGGAATGGTCAAATAAATAGGTCTTCTCCCCACTGAGATCCCCGAAGCATTGTAAATGTAGGTCCTGGAACATGCTGGCTTTAGCCAAGAATTCAACATTAAAATGGGTCACCTCGGTCATCCAAAAGCACTTAACAGAAGATGAAATTTTTTGAACAGGATTATCATAAATCTTGAATTCAGTATTGGCACTTAGCTCCCACCGATCTTGTTTGAAATCAGTTTCAAAAGACAGGAGGGGAGATAATGATGATCCCATCTTCTTTAAATCAGGAAAAGTAAAGGTCATTTCACTCAAGTTCACTTTCAAAACAAAAACTCTCTGATTTTTCTAAACATGTTTATTTTATTTTTGCCTTTGCTGGATGGAAAATTCATTGTTTTCTGAGATAGCCTATTGTTCTGTTTACTGAGAAATCGTGTAATTGTGTACTGATACCTCTTTTCTGTTTTTCAATTACCTGTGTGGGAATTATCTGAGCTGTATCGCACTGAATGCTACAAGACTCTACTAAACAGCATTGTTCTTGATTGAGTTCTTCTATCTAACACTAAATTGTCTGTATGCACTCATTTACATTAACAACATCTTTATGGAGACTTATGGTAAGTGAAGTGATTATTGTCTATATTCTATCCATTGAGACGGGCTCTAAGGTATAATAGCAAACAACATTACCACCTTAGTAGCTTATAAAAGAGATGTCATTATTCCTTATGTTATACATCATCTTATGTTTATGGGCCCTCTGCTTAATGTTGTCCTCATCAAGAGCAATTTCCTGTTGAAGACTTCATGATCTGGTTGATCACTGGTTATAATGGAAATAAAAAGAAAGGTGTTGGTTAGCATGCTTATGTTAAAAATTTACCACACAGCAGTCACATTCCACAGGAAGTTTTATTTTACATGAGGGAGCTACAATGCTACTCCATACCCAAATATCTAAGAAAACATTAAAGAAAAACATATGCTTGATTAAATATTTTCAACATGCATTCAAAATTCTTGTGTACTACAGAATAAATCCCATAAACCACAGTTCCTAGCAACATCTAGCTTATCCAAGTGTACTCATTTTAATATAGAGATATAGGAATCTAAGATATTAGTTAGCTTCCTCTCATCATCAAGTATACACTACTCAAAATAGAACAGGTTAATTTCATTTAATATTCTTATTTGGAAAAGAAGTCATGGGCATTGTGTTTATCTGGGTCAGAGAAGTTCTACTTTCTTGTGGAGCTAGACTGAGACCGTTCTCTACTTCTTGGACAGACCCTATTGCCCTTCCTAGGAATATTTCCCTTGTTCCTTGTTATTTTTGGTGGTCCTTTGGAAGATTTTTCTTTTCTGTTATCCTTTGTAGGCACTTGTGAAAAATGAGAATTGGAGAATACAGCTTTTCTTCAGGCCCACATGGCTTTCTATGTCCACTTTCTTTTTACAGATGGATGACAGTTTCAGGACTGATTTAAGCCTCAATCAATGATATCCTCTTTACTCCAACCTAGTGCTTTGTTACACTATTTTTTTTTCCTGGTGTCTTATCTATTTAATTCAAATCTACACATCATATGGAATTTCATCCACAAATTTTTGTAAAACATGGTTCTTAAGACAAATGCTTCCCTCCCCCCATTTTCAACTTCTTTTTTTCACGCACCTTTAAACATTGCCTTACTGTGGATACTTCTAAGCAGTTGGGGTGGGACATTCACATTTTCTTTAGTTTAAACTCATATTAAGTTATATTAATCCAATAGCAAATTTTTTAAAATTTGATCTTTGCCTCGACAACTGAGTTCAACTTGGCCTTTGCTACTCAAAGACTGTAAATTTTATCTTTTGTTTTTTTGGGCTAGAAAATATTTCTTTTCGTTTTGATGACAACTCCAGTATTTTTTCTTAACAAATAGTTACTATCACATGACACATATTGTTTCTTTAACCCCTTCTATGAGAGTTTGGATATGTGATTTGCATACCAACTTATGATGAGTTACAACTTTAACAGATTTTCTCTGATGTTCATCACAGAACAATTGTTTTTATACCTATTTATTGCTAAATTGATATAGTGTGTAGTTTAAAATATGCTTGTTTCAGCTATGTTTTCTCATACAAATGTTCATATTAATTGAAAACATTCCTGTTTACTCTTGGTAACAGACAAATACAAAAATTATTGTAGCTTAAACCCATGAACTTATTACCCATATCATTTATTATCTATATTACATGCACTTTGGATTATACACTGGCTTCACAGAAGATTATAAGTGAGGGAGACTTATTTAGAGTGTCACTGCATGTCATGGCAGATAGAGGAGAATTTTGAGGGTTATTGTTAAAAATAATAAATGTCAATTATGATCATATTACACTTAATAAAGCAGGTCACAATACCAAGTCAAGTTTATAGAGGGAACTCCAATATTACTATATGCCTAGAAGAGCCAGAAATATTATCATTGATATTGATCATGACCCAAATTCACTGAGTTTTCATAAAATATTGACTTTGATTTCAATCTATAAGCAGAATCTTTTCATGTGCCCTCTTTTGCACAGGTAACCTCTGGATGTGATTCCGTCATTGAAATATTTTAGACTCAGAATATTTTAACCAACTGTCTTGAAATGTTTGCATAATGCTCACTAAGTTTCAGAAAAAAGAAAACCAAAATCTATTGTGAAATCAATCAAAACTTCGTCTCAAGGATATTAATGAGTATTAATGACAGAAATAAAATGTATTCTCTTGTCCAAAAACAGACATTGAAAATTCCAATCCCATCATGAAGTTTTTGATCAACTAGAACTTGTATCTGATTCCCTATTGCTTCTTTTAGTCATGTATGAAAATGTGCATTTGTAGGGGCATCATTAGGATATTATTAATTTGTACAGAGCAAAATACCATTTATTTTAAGAGAACCATATCACACAGTAGTATAGCAAACATCAGAGAAATAGAGACATAGTTCATAAAAATGATTCTTATCCTAAAGCAGTTAATTCAATTGAAATATAATTTATATTAATAATTGATGAACAGAAAGAGCTGCAACAACTACTCAAATACACACAATTTATATATATTTACATATATACATAAACACACACATATACTCTTTATTTTGCTTTTTAAAAAAAGCAAGGCTCTAAAAGCCAAATGATTCAAATGTTTTTGTGAAATTATTTTAAAAAACTTGTTGAGAACCAAGCATGGCATCATTTGTGATGTAGTAAAGCTGTCTACCTGCTACTTACTGCTTTACTTCTTTATTTTATTAATAAAAGACCTCAGCAGAGAACATTCAGTGGATAAAGCAGCAAGCCTTCTTTGTAAAACTAAATCTCTCCATGCTTATCTTTTTGCATAATGATCAGTCATCCAAAGCATCTCAGAATGGATTATGTTCTCTTTTTATTATCACAAGTTGTGGGATGGACAGGAATCTGAACTCCCAGCATCTCACTATACCTCTGACTTGAGTAAAGCAGCCTTTCCTTAGGCATCCTTTTGGACGCCTTCTCTTTCAAATGTATTTTCTGCCCACTGTTGAATTGATCTTTTTAAAAAGCCCCCACCCTTTAAGTCCGTATCAGTTCAAGCTATGAATGACTTTTGATTCCTTATTGTTTGTAGAAGAAAATTCAGATGTCTTTACCAGTACACCTGGCTTCTTGCACTTGTAAGAGAATCGCCATTTCATTTTCTTCTTTCTCAGCGTCCACAGGCATTCCCATTTCAGAAATGCTCTTCTACCCTGGCAATCATATTCTGACTATTCTCTACTTGAAGATAACTATGAATAGACTTTCTGTTATTAAGTTTAATCTTACAACTTCTCCCATTTCCATAACATATACAAGTACATATTCACTTTGTACAAAGAGATGCAGTTATCTAGTAATGAGTTGATTTAATAAGCCAAATAATGTATTTTTAAATTCTCTTTAAGCCCAATATTAGAACAAGAACAATGCAATTCACAAGACTGGAGGCAGTACTGAGGCTTGTCTCCTGGAAAATCTGTGAATGTGTTTCATAATCAGATATTCACTTTAGTTTCTTATTCACTAAAGCAGAAATATCTTTTAAAAGTTATTTCCCTTTGTTGTCTTATTTTCACATTAAAAATGTGGAAATTTCTTAAGATGTTCTACTTCTTAATAGGACACCAACCTTATTATTTATCAATGTCGGTTAAAATTAATATTGATATTTTTCTTTGAAAAAACTAGGCTCCACTTCCAAACACATTACTATGATGGATCTATGTGAGGAAAACTATCTCTGCCTTCACAGACTTCACACATTCTTTTGATTCAGACCTTCAGCTCTGCTCATGTTCTTCTTAACATGAAGAACAACTAGCCTTGAACATTGAAGTAAGTTTTTTATGCTCTTCAGCTCTTCCCTTACCTCATCTTTAATCATTGCTTTCAGTATAGTACATTAATTCTACTGATACTGACTCCCATCAGACTTAGCTCAATCTTGTCAACAGTAATCCGTGGTTCAGTCACATAAATCAGATCATTCAAGTGTTATGGGGTCCAGCACACTCATACGTATTCCCATATCTACTATATTTGAAATCTTTCTAAATTACTGTTAACCACTTCACAATATAACCAGCCCTAACCTCATAACACTAATTGTAGATTAGCATGAAACTTCACAGGAGATTCTGGAAAGAATAAATAGAAGTATCACGCTTTTTTGGCTATTTACCTCCTTAAGATGGAAGCTAAGACAATGTATCATGTATCTGTAGATGACAGATAATCTCCAAAATTCATGCTTTAAGTGAAATATAAGCTTTATTTTTTTTCTCTCTTACAACATTTGGTTCAATCCTGGTAGGAGGATTGTGCCTGTTAAGGCATTGTAGACAATCAGGCTGTACAATTGTGTCTGGTGCCTGAACATGTGACTTTTCTCTCTCAGCTCATACATCTGTACCAGAAGTTTCCATTTCATGTATGGCAAGAAAATGGAAAACAGTATTGCCTTTTTTTTTCTTTTAAAAGATGAGAAGGCATAACCTCTTTCATGTATTCTCATGATTTTGAGACATCACTCAATCTGGGCATGTTCACACATAGGTAGCTAAGCACCTTGCCACAATCTTTAATTTCTCTAAGCTTAAACAAGAGGAGGGAAGTATTTACTGGTAAAGGACAATACTTGCTTTATGCCCCAAATAACCTCAGTTAGTTTTGCCTTGTTCTAATTCATCACAAGAAACTAGGTTTCTGAAAAGTATACAGACATATAACTATGTGGTGCCCAAGAACAGAATTTATACATATATGGTAGACTATACAATTTATGTAAGTATATGAGATATTAACATGTTAACTTGTATTGATTTAATGTAATTTTATTAAAGATATAAATATTGGAATGTATGCATGTATTTCTTACAGATAGGAGTATATCATTAAGCAAGTTATCCAACTAGGTAACCATGGTGATTTACTAAAAGCCTCATTAATGTTTAATTGAATTATCTGTTACTTCTTTAAAAATCTGCATTGTTTTGCAAAAGTAATTTAATATGCCATGTTTTATCCAGGTTATCCTGCTTGCTACATGATCCTTCTTGGGAGGTCTGATTCACACTCATTCATCTTTACTCTTCTTAGGAATGGGATGGGCTAAGGTGGGTTGAGGCCTTTATTCCTCCCATCCTCTCAGTGCTCTGTTCCTCTCTTGCTTTCTGGAGACCCTGTGTTGTGGGTTCACTCAAGAAATCCTGTGCTCCATCATGTCTCCCGATGGTTTCAGATCAAAGGAAACCTTAGTGAACTTTTGGCCCATGTGTCCACTGGTTTCTCTGGTTCTTTGCCCTTATATCATGTTATATTTCACGGTTTCACACTGAACAGCCAGTTGATGAAACTGCAACCCATGCCCAGCTACTCTGACAAGAGCTGTAAATGGCAAAAGCATCTCCTCGTTTAAAAAGTCAATAATATAGCAACAAAGATAAAAAGCTACCGCTGTATTACGATTATTGAGTCTAAGCAACAATTGAACATAGAGGGAATCGTTAGAAGTTCCAGTAACTTAAAATTCTAAAGCCCTGATCCTTAATAGTTGAATTTTCCCCTTCAGTGCCTTTCTTCTATGCTTTTTGTGTATTGTGTAATCAAAGCAACAATGGAATTGACTTTATCGTAATCTTGAGCACAAGAAAGAAACTTAAGTCCTGGGCTAGAGCCTCAGTTAGTTTGAAAGACTAAAGTTATTTTATAAACACTTTTGCTAAATTCCTCCAGCCAAAATTGAATTTTAAAACATTCAGAACCGGGGTGCAAAAAAAAAATAGTGTAGGAAAACCAAAAGGCAAAAATGAAATAAATAAAACCCTAATGACCATGTAGCAACCAAACCAAGGCACCTAGACCTCTTAGAGGGAGACATTCTGCTACAAATGAGCTCAGAAACAGGATAGCCATAAGGAATAAGAAAAGAGAACAGTCAATAAACTGTAGACTAAGAAAGGAATAAAGTCAGACCTTTGGCAATGAAGAAGAGAGTCAATGGAGCTGAAATTCATAAGTTACTTAGCACATTTTGCAACTGAAAAGATTTCTGGTGATGGAGACACAAGGAAAGTACGTAGGATGCAGCCCAGAGGATAATGAGGTTGGGAACTGTGGGACTGAGGTAAAGAAATGAGGAGAGAGTGAGCATGTGATGATCAGTGTGAGGAGCAAGAGCATTAGAGTCAGATTCCAGGGCGGCAGTAGAATATGTGTGTTATGCAGGACTGTGGAAGTGGTGAGGTGTTGGGAATGAGCACTGAAATGTATATACTTCCCCGGGGAAGGCTGAGGTAGGGTAAGTTAGAGAGATTTTATTGTCTATGGCCTTGTCTCCCTGAATGCTCTGGGTCACATTCTATACATTTTGCTTTGTTGATGCAAACTTTAGTAGCTCTATTGTTAATTTATCTTTATCTGAGCCATCTGTCACTCATATGTCATATTTATGCACCCTATCATTCACACACACACATTTAAGAGTTTTACATATGTATATATTTAAAATTATATATGTATATATACATATATTAAATATATATGTATACATATCTCACTCACATATATACATACATGATTGGATCTATGTATAGGGTTTGAAATTTGCATGTTTGACAGATATAGATCAAGATTTTTTTCTGAAAAATTTGTTATGTCTGAACTGAATATTGGTAGCCCATATTTCTTGTCATTATTCCCTAATACACTTTGTGGTTTGGTGTTTGGAACCCATATCTGCACATTTCTGGTGATAAATGTTTCTTTTTCTTCTGCTCACACAGGTCTGGATGTTGCTGTATGGAAAACAGAATGTCTTTCTCCTGACATGGGTCCTTGGGGAATGTTTCCCTCAATGGGCAAGGGCCTTTCACATATATGGAAACATGCTCCCATTATAGGTCAAAGCTTATTCTCAGATCATAGTGGTCAATAACACATGAGCTTTCTAGGTAGAAGGCAGAATGTAAATGGGGGACATCTTGGGTAGCTTCTGGCCTCAGGTTTTCCATTGCTAACTTACAGATCATTAATCTAGACAGATATCCTAGGAATATAATGGGCCAGACATTGTAGATTTTAGAGCTGTAGCTAGGATGTATAGTGACCAGGGTGAAGAAGAAGTATCCACCTGTCAATTTGGAGATGAATGTTGGATACTCAGTCAGCCCAGCATAGACAAAGCAAGAGTACACATTGGCTTTCAGCTTTAGACATTTGGAGTGGCTATTAGCTAGACACTCTAACTAAGCCTAAGGATGACTTTCATTTTGCCTTCTTCATACCCACTATTATGAATGATGTATACCCATCTATCTGCTATTCTGTAGAACACTTTCTGGGGGGCCTTCCAGCTCATACTCTAAACTCTGCTTCATTCAGTTACTTAGAAACCCATTTCTCCTGAGTTCTTTTATGTCTTATTTACTCACAGTGCATAAACAGGTATAAATTGGAAAAACTGAAGGAAAGAAAAATACCAAAAGAAACAAAATCACAGCTCTCACCATTTCTTCAAAGTTATGGTTCTCACAGCAGAGGCATTCCCTTTAGTGTTCTGTAGCATTATCTCGGCTCCTTCTTAAATCCAGTGCTACTAGACTTTTTCTTATAGCTGAACTTGTGCTGAGGATGACATCTCAGTCACTACCTCCAATAAACACTTAAAACAATATTTGCTTCTGCGAGTATTTGTCACTGGAAAATACTCCTTTTTTGATGCGGTTCACGTCTCTCCTCCCTTCTAGCCTCTTTCCTCTTTGCTCCGCTCCTTCTTGGTCTCTCTTGCCCTCTATTCTTCCAGTGCTCTACGCGACAGGCTCCTTCCTCACTCAACATCATTCTCTTCCTTTCTGCTCCCATCACTTTTTTTGAGGAGTTGGTTCACTGCTCAGTCAATCTTCATCCTCTATCCCTGCTTCCTCTTAGACTCTGCACCTACATGTCAGTGCCCTCTCTCCTCAAAAGCCCCACAACTGACAATGACTCCTCACATAGAAGCTGAACTTAATGCTTCCATCTTTCCCACATGCTTCTCCTGATTCAGTTTCATAGCTACTGGTACCCACACTACTGCCCACAGGTGCTGGTTACACACGAGCACTTAAATATATCTCTACCACAGGTTACCACATTTGGCATCTTTACATTTTCTACTTTTCTTGGTTTTGTCTTCTGTCCTTAAAACCCTATGTCAAGCCTTTCATTTGGATTACTGCCACAGCCTAACTGACTTTCTACACTTGGGAATTGCAATAGTGTCTTCCCAATCTTGTTTAGTCTTATTTACTCTTTATCCTGGTCTATTGAGACACACCATTCCTTGGTTTAAATATTTAAGGTTAGTTACAGTCCTTGGGATGGAGCCCAGGCTTCTCAACACTTTATTCATGGCCCCTTACCATGTGTATGCATAATGTCTCTGCAATATTTCATCACCAACTGCTGCCAAAGTCTGAGGACCTGCCTCCTCCTTCCTCTCCCTTCCCATCCCCCACCTCTGCGTCTGCTCCATTTCTGCTGTGTCAGGAGCCTGCTAAGGAACATTTGTCTAAATTAGCTCTCTTTAAAGAAGCATGATTGATTCATTTCTCCTCGACCTCTCCCACTGCCACATCTGTGTCATCTCTCTGCATGTCATTTTTCTCAGAATGCCATGGATTCTCTACCATAGAACTGTCACAGTGTGTTATGCTGATCTTTGAACAAATATCGTATGAGCCAGACTTCTGTTCCTAGAGGTAGAATCAGAGTGTTTGGATTTGATTTTCATGCACTCAACAGTGTCTGGAGCGGATGAAGAGGCTTACAGAATGATGTCTTCGTCCTAGATTCTTTGTTTTCAGTTCCGCTGCTGCTTTGATTTCCACCTTAAACCAGAGACTCTTCTTTAAAACTACCTTCGTTCTGTCAGTCAAAGTGAATTTGTGTTCAAGGTCACAGTTTTGTCCTTTTAGGCCCCTTGCAATGGGGCCAAATTTGACACCTTTGTCTAAGATGGAGGATGAGATGGCGACTTAACCCTCTCTTTCTCTCATTTTCTGACGTGTTTCTTAAACTCATATTTTGGTTTTAGCGTTACCTTTCTTCCTTTTCCCATCTTGCTGAATTTGATTCTTTCTCCCTGCCCCTTTATTTGGATCCATTCTCTCCTTCCCTTCTCTCATGCCGGAACGAAAATCAGCCCTTCACCTTTTGTTCTTTCCTGTCAGTCAATCTCTGGCCTGTGACAGATTAGTGTTGACAAGCTTTTTCACTGAATAAAGAGAAAAATGGCCTCTCTCTGTGCTTGAAAGGGAACACTCGGCACACAAACAAGTTGAGAAAGATTATTTGTCACAAGGAAGTCAGAAAAAGGGACTGAGCATAGATTCATTGTGTTCTATCAATTCTACTAAAATCAGATCAAGAAAATAGTCATCTATGTTACTTCCAGAATTTTCCTTCATAATGCTGCCTAACTTCCAGAACAAGAAAGATTTATGGTGCCTGAAACTGATCTCTAAATACTAATATCTTCTTGCCATATGGGAAGGGGAAACCTATAGAGTACTCACTTTGCCATGCTTTTTTGAATATGAATGTTTATTGTAACATTTTGAGACAAATGTAAGTCTCAAAAATTGCATGACAGTAAGTTGAAATCAGAAAAATAGAGACATATGTTTTCCAAATTTGTGTAAACACTTTGCAGAGTAATAATAGAATATTAATAGGATATGCATAGAAGAAAATGCTATCTTGATTACAGAGAAACAGCACTAAAATCTACAGAGCTGGGCCAGAATTCTGACTTTTAGCTTAGCAGACACTTTACCTTGGACAGACCCTTTGGGTCTTTGGGTGTCAATCTATTTAAGGATTAAAAGAAGCAATAGATTAAAAAATTTCATCACAGTTTCTAATAAGTGAAATAAGCAGGATATCAGTAAATGACTAAAATATGCTCACCAACCACAAAGCATGTTCATTTTGCTATTCCCCTTATTCTTTTCATATTCTGTTCTCAAAGTATCTGTCTCATCCTTCTGAAACCAATACTTTTTAAACTGCATTTTGACCCATTAATGAGGGATGAAATAAACTTAATGATCTGTACTGAAAAGCATAACAAAAGAGACTATGTACCTATTACCTCAATAACTAGATGATGTTTTCAGAAGTACCAATTTTTGATAGATGATGTCACTAAATACCATTTTGATAGAATAGAACAGAGATAAAGTATAAGATACAGACTTCTGAATAGATGGAAGTTTAATATGATACTATATATTATGTATTTTTATCCCCTTTCCCCCTTCTTCACTTTTAGTTCTAAAAATCTATTCCAGTTCACACATCTGTGTTCTTTCAATTAATTAATTAATTATTTCTATTATATGTTAAACTCCATTTCTCTAGCAGCAGAGTAATTTCTGCATTATTGCTATCATGGACATTTTTGTCCCCTTTGGGATTTGAAATCATTGTACTCTGGGACAGCTGTCTGAGATCATAATTACTGGGTCACAGAGCATGCAAATTTCTCATTTCACAAACTGTCACTGATGCCTTTCCTGTAGCCGAGTTGGAACATTAGCTGTGTATGGGAACGCCATCTCTGTATAAATGTTTGATACTCAATTTTGGCCACCATTTTGACTTTTTTGACATATGGATATTTTATTATATCTGTGTTTTCACTTTCATAAGCTTTTGTTTTCAATGATTTATATTTTCATATCAGTCTTTTATAGATCTCTGTTCACATGTTCTTTATCTGTATTCATATACTTTCCATTGAATCCCCGCCTCAGTGTGGAGTTGGAACCATGCACTGATAGCATGCTGTCATTATTTGTCAGCTTTGTGGATACACATCTGCTTTCCCTTATGGTGATCCTGCCATTTCTTTTTCAATGTATCCTGAGCTTCCAAACATACTATTTATGACTTAACTGATCACTTCACCTTGTATTTCCTTAACTAGATCTCCCACTGAACCAACATCAGGTCTGTCTTTTGGAATTTCCACCTTTAAGGTTTTAAAACAAGAGCTTCTACCTGTTTACATACACCTTCCCACTGCCCCACTTCTGAACATTTTACTTTATTTCCCAAAATGTTAGCAAAGAAGTTCCAGGGTCTCTCTGACACACAACTACAGACATAATTCTGTCTTGGAAGAATTTTTACACTGGTGAGTCAAATCACACAGCTATACACTGAAATTGCTGCAATATATGATAGGTGCTGCCTACCTATATGAACCACTTTGTTTCTGGCTGCCATAGCATCCTGTTTAGCTGTGTGTTGTTGGCGGATAGATATACAAACTATTATAGCTTGGAAGTCAAAAGCCTGGACTTGTGCCTGGTGGTTAGGATTAAGTGCTGGCTTTGACTCTTAGTAACTATGTAGTTTCTGGGATGTTCCTAAGCTTGCCTCAGGTTATGTGAATGTGAGAATTTCATATATATATAATGTTACAAAGAAGAATAACTGAAAAACTGCAGGCACATAATATAACAAGTTAACCAGTACTGTAAATATCGACCCCTCTATTTCATCCCAGTAACATGTTCTACATATTATCAATACATTCTGTTCAAATTCCCTGACTGTCCATGTAGCTATGATTATGAATGAAATGAGAATATAGCAGTAAATTGGAAGGCTGTGAATGAAGCCATTTTCCATTTCTCTGCTGTGCACTTTTTCCTTGGCTCATGGGCATTAGGGGAGAACTGAACTGTGCTTTCTTTTCTTGGTCACACCACCATTGAGGTGGAAATCTTCATTAACTGGTGAGCTTGAAGCTGTTCTTTCTGCTACCATTACTGCAACCCTGCATCTTCTCTTTCCCTCTGATGGCTTGCCACTGCCTAGGGATTTGCTCCTTCCAGGGGAATTAAAAAATTCATATTTCCCCTGAGCTTCTTTCTAGGTACACACTAAATTCTTGGAAATGGTGTCATACTATCAATAAAACTGATACTTTTGGATTTCTGTGCTTTGTTGATTAATTATCAGAGGAGTCTCAATAAAAGGGAAGACACATAATAAGTTAATAATAAATAAATATGGTTTTGCACAGAGGAAGGGAGGTGAAAATTTTTATATAAGAGATAGTACATTTATCTGCTTGCTTCTCAGAGTAATAAAGTCAACATAATGGCAGTGACATTGGCTGGATTAAAGTGAATTTTATTTGAGGGCAAATGGTACTGAGAGAGAAGGAACTAGGAGCCTTATGTTTTGATTTATCAGAGGTTCCTACATTCCTAACATTTGATTTAGTGTAACATTCTCCTAGGCAAAGACATCTTAGCTGGGACAACTGTTTTTATAATCACAAAGGCATTATGAAAAGAAAAAGGTTGGTTTTGGAACAATAAGACAAAAAAAATCAGTGGTTTCATGAGGAATTGGATTTTTGAACGAGGAATAACTTCTTGATTTTAGTTTTGAATATCACCTGAAAATGTTTGTGTGTGTGTGTGTGTGTGTGTGTGTGTGTCTATCTGTCTCTGTGTGTATGTCTGCATGTCTGTATGTGTATGTGTCGGTGTCTGTGTGTGTGTCTACGTGTGTGTGTTTGTGTATGTGTCTGTATATGCATGTGTCATGTGTGTGTTTGTGTATGTGTCTGTATATGCATGTGTGGTGTGTGTCTGTATGTTTGGTGTGTGTCTGTCTGAGTGTGTTTCTGTCTCTGTGTGTGTGGTTGAGTAAATATAGTCACTAATCCAAGGGTGGTCGAAGGAATTTTTTTCGTCATCTACTTCAGTTGTTTCAAATGTTGATTCTTGGTTGGTAGTTTCAGGGTGACCCAGAAATTTGCCTAAAATGAAATTCTGTCTATAGTCGGTTCTTCAACAGGGCCTAGACACTGATATCTTAGTCCCTTGGATGTGTCTGATATGTAACGTTGTAAGAACTGTGGTGTCATTTATGAATAATACTTGTAAAGGTGGGAAGGGCTAATATTGTGTCATAGTCTTTCTCCCAGTCCCTAATAGTTCATTAAGCATCTATTTGTATTAGAATGTTCATCCTGTGAAAGATAGAGTAAATCATAGAAACTAAGTAAAACAAGTCTCTGCCCCTGAAAAACACTAATGTCTAGTTGGAAAAAATGTACACCCACCCACCAAAAGTTGTGTTGTAGTAGAAGATGATAAATAAATTCAGATGAAGTTGTCCTTTGGAGGTAGGAGGGAATTCCCACTAGCTAGTACATTTAAGAAATACCTCACGGAGAATGTACAACTTCAAGAGAGCAGATGGTAAAAGGCAGAAACCAGAGTCTAACTGAGAAGACAAGATAACTGCCCAGAGTGAGAAGCCACTGAGGAGAATAGTGTTGACAGGATGAGAAATTGCACCAGGCTACCGAAAAAAAAAATGCTGAGGTAAATCTTGTTTTGGAAACTAAGTTCTCCTACACACACACTTCCGAGTCTGAATTGCCACTGAATCAATGATGCTCTAAAAAGTATTGCGCTGCTACAAATTTTGTAGACTTCAGAGAAACAGGGACCAAATAGGATCTGATCTCTGAGAACTCTGACATGAGAAATCCCAAATCATTACTTGTATGCATTGCGAGGTACCCAGCATGCCTCATGTACAAACCAAGGTGCATATCACAGTACCCAGCCCAACTACCATGTTTTATTTACCTGTAGAATCTCAGTTTCATTACTAGTGGGTTATATGAAAGTGATGCTCAGAGAGATGTTCATATAACCCATGTCTTTTTGGATTTGACTAAGATAGGATGTGAGACAATTGCAATTTCTTATGTGAGGAACAATTGTAAATAAATCATATTTAGTGCATGTGAATTGTAGCTTACTTGTTAGGTTCCTGTCTCTTTATAATAAAGATGAAAAAGAGAACATTGGGCAAATAGTGACGGATCTCCACTTTCAAGGTGGCTTCTGTAAGAGTTAAGACCATAAAAGCAAGGAGTTCAATAACTCTTATAAAGACCAGTTATAGAGCATAATAGCTCAGTTATAGTTTATGAATAAGCTCTGGAGATCTGTTATGCCATAAAATTTCTGTAGTTAGGAATATATTCTGACATGCACTTCAACTTTAGTAGAAAGTTGATCTCATGTTCTCAGCACTGATCTCAACAGTGCTTCTCAATCTTCCTAGAGCTGCAACCCTTCAATACAACTCCTCATGTTGTGGTGGCCCCCATCCATAAAATGATGTTTATTGTTACATCATAACTATAATTTTGCTATTACTATATTATAATGTAGCCATAATGTTTTCCAATGGTCTTAGGAGACCCACTTGAAGGGGCCACTCAACTCCCAAACGATCATTACCCACAGGTTTAGAAGCACTGTGTTAGGTATTTTTAATCACACAACACAAACAGCGAAACTGGAGAAGCAAGGAAACTTTGCAAAACATTGGATATATCTATGACTTCATTGTGGTAATATCGATATAGATTTTGGCATGTGTTCAAACTCATCAGACAGTATATATAAAACTGTACAGTTAGTTGTCTTAGTAAGTTTATATATGAAAAATAAAGTTTTACTAATTTTCCATAGTAGCTGAAATGAAGGCCGAGTCCATGGTAACCTATAATTGTTGCTCAAATCTATCTGGATTCTCCAAGAACTAGCTCAGGATATTAGTGTAAACATGGTAGCAATATCTATCACACATAATTAGAAAGTAAATGGTGGCCACAATCTCTAATTATTTCCCCACACAAATGATAAAATCCATTTTTTATTTACTGTTTTGGCCAGAAGTGGGTAGCCAGTTGGTTCAGAATGTCTTCACTGGGTCTTCTTAAAACTAAATGATTCAAAGTAGTAACAATGCCAGCTGCTAAGAATATAATCTACAATGACATCTTCAAACACTAGAGCAGTTGTAAGCAGAGTTTCACTTAAAATGCACCAGTCCAAGATTAATATTTATTAACATATAAGCCAACACTCACGATACAGATAACAGCTTATAGTGGCGCCTGAACAGTATCTGAGTGATGGACGATGGATGCCAAACTTGTCTCTCCAACAGTCAGGAGCCAGCAAAATGGGCTTTCCCAGAGTCCCAGCAGCCCCTTATCAATGGAGTTGGCCACTCCCCCTTCAGGGGCCCGGGACCCTGGATAAGCATCCTCGGATCTTATCAGCTGACACCTGAATCCCACATCTCCCCCTTTTGTCTAACTAAGAAGGTTCTAAACTAAGACTATACACAATAGGAATTATTATGAGGTAGTATCTAGGAGAGGATAAGGTACAACTTACAACCAAAACCTAACACATATAAAGTACATCATATATTTCTAGAATATTGGTAGATGGTAGGGTGTATAAATTACTTCAAAAGGTTCATCTGGGAAAGTGCAAATTCAACACCTGAATGTTCCTTTCTAAGGGATAATAGAGTAGTAACCTTAAATACCTATTCTTCAACCCTTTCAAGACCTGAGAAGGAAAATGTATCACATGAAAGTCAGAAGTACATGGAAGTAGTGGCTTCCAAAATTTGGGAGAGGACAGCAACACAGCTACCTGGACAATTACCTCTGGTTTTGTGCGCCGTTGGAGCATCCATCATATTGGCTACAGGCCTATGGTATCTGACAGATCTTCTCACAAGCAGGGCAATTTTGGAGGGACTGTCCGATCCTGTCCAGGCAGGGTTTGTCAGTCTCCACCCATCAACTTGTTCATCCAGCTTGGACATGTGTGTACTGTCAGCAATCAAGGTAAGGGCAGTTCTTTACCCAACCGGCCATTCTCTGTCAAAAGGACAAACTCCAAAGGAGTGTCCTTGATGCTCAACACCATCTCGGGAAAGGAGCAGTGACACCAGGAGTCGTCGTGTCTCTCATGGCCGAATTCCAAATGTTAAATGCCATATTCTCTGGGTCTATGAAATGGTTGAAGACTCCTGTCTATCTATGATATTCTAACCTGTATCTAAGATGACTGTGATATGGTACCTTAAGTAATGTTGACTGCAGTTTTTATTGTCTTAAGGATTAAACCCTGTACTAAAAATTAGATTAGATATAAGGGATGTATAATCTCTGAACAATGACTTTTAGTATGACTATCAAACATTAGCCAGGGGTATATACCATGTAAAGTGGCCACAACATTTTAGACATGTATATACATATATATCATCTAAACAGAGGTATATAAAACATCTTGTGCATATATCATAACTAGTGAAATCATACATTATATCTAATATAGTTAAATGGAGGTAGTAATTGTATAGTGGACATGACAATAATGTGCAAATATTTTAAACAGAGGTAGAAATATAACAATTACAGATTCAATTTTACGTAACAGTTACAGATTCAGTTTTATATCAATGTACAAGTTGCCTTGGTTATATAAAGCAATTTCAGATTAAATTTTGTACCAATGTACAAATTATAATGCTTGTCCCAGCTCTTAAAACGCATGACCTTCCCTTTCCTCAGTACATACTTATATGAATGTACACTAGAAAGCCCCTTGGAAAGGACTAAGAAAATGCAAGATTTTTTTTCTAGGTTCCAGGTAAATACAGGTATAAAAACTGGCTGAAATCTGCGAAATGAGCAAGGTATTATGATCCTGTGAATTATTTCCTTTATATTTGCCTTTCTCGTTCCTACTTATTTTTAGTTATGTATGTTAAGAATCACCCTTATTATTTCCTTGTTTTATTATGAATCATGAAAATTAAATATCTCTAAAATTCCCTCTAATTTTACTACCTTATTTGGTTCTACAAGCATTTTGGTTGCTATAGCAATTTCTTCCTCCTGGCTTTTATAGATAAAACAGTCTCTGATCACATGTGTCATTTAAGGTGCTGCCATTTTTATGAATATTTGGAAACTTTTATATGTACTTCCATTTAAGATTTGATCAAAAGATGAGTCCTACCACTAACAGGTC
Source organism: Phyllotis vaccarum (assembly GCA_033318265.1). Lineage (NCBI taxonomy): Eukaryota > Metazoa > Chordata > Mammalia > Rodentia > Cricetidae > Phyllotis > Phyllotis vaccarum. The sequence continues at coordinate 106,335,821 of JARWLC010000006.1, read as the reverse complement.
TTTGATTCCACCATCCCTATTTCGGGTGTGTTTTTGTTGTTCATGCATCTACTTGGCTTGCCATGGGGCGTAATTGATTGGTATGTTGTCTGACTGTTCATACATCCATCGTACATGATGCACTTCCTTCATATTATTTATTCTTTTGCCATCTTCCAGACCAGCACATCTAATTCACTCAGTCTGGGCTATTGCTTTTCCAGACTTCTAAGGGTTATCTGAAAGTGAGTTGCTTCTCATCCCTAACACTCTTTTCAAGGGGGTTAAATCTTCTATACTCAGGAAAATGAATCCTTTCTTTTCTAGCTCTAAATTAGGAACCTGTCAATCAAGCAACCTTAAAATTCAACCCCAGAGGTGATTCTCAGGCTCCTACCAATGCATGCTAGCTTACTCCTGCAAGTGCTTTCACACATCCTCTTTCTGCATCTCCTTAGACCCTAGATGCTCCTAGCAGGTTTGTGCTTGGACTTATGACCTACTTGACAGGAAACACTTGCATTGTGGTGTTAGGTCTCTACATAAGTTTTTACATGTAAGGGAAATCTAAGCCCACTTTAGGGAAGAGTGAGCTTAAAGTTTAAACTTAACAAGTTTTGCAGCAGAGAGGATTTGCAGAGCCAACATTCAGAGGCATCCATCCACATATCTTCACTTATGTTTCAGAGTCTTATGTTTTTCCAGTGATGACCTTAGATTTAGTTAATCAGTCAAGTAGTTACAGATCTCAGTAACCGTGGTGTCTGGGTTTTTAATTTTGTCACTCACCTGTCCTCACTGAAAGAAGTGTTTGTCTGTTGTAAGCAACTGAGGTTCTACTCCCACATTACTTGAAAAGTGCTGCTTATTATGGCTCCCAATTCCTTACTATCCTTTTGCAGAACATCCATCCAGCTTAGCATTAACCAAGCAAACCTTTATTCTTTGATAGAATCCTCCCATCCTCTCCTTCAATGTCCATGCACCTACATATTCTATATCTCCTAGATCACCAGTATTAAACCTGTGGCTATTAGGCCATCACCCTCTTGCCAAGATGCAGCATAACTCACACTCCAGGCAGGGGTGAGTATTTCTTTGTCTTCTTGGCAGTCAGCCAGCCATATACAAGACCATTGTTCCATATGTTCTCTCATATGCCTGATCTCATTGGTGTAATTCAGGTACTGATTGGATAAATGCTAAGATGAGACAAAAGGAAAGAATTTTGGAGGTGGTGGTGGGTGAAGCGGCTGAATATGAGACATCCTCTGAACTATCATATTATAAAGACTTGGTTGCCAGTTGATGAGATTTTTAAAGACTGATTAAATCATGATGTAATAAATTGTTATCCACTCATGTATTCATAATTAGACATCATTAATAAAAAGAGGTAGAAACTATAAGACGGAGCCCTATTAGAGGAAGTTTAAATAACATATAATGTTCCCAGATACTCATTTCTCTGCTTCCTGGCCATCTCGAGGTCAGCAGCTCTTCTTTGCCATGCCCTCTGACAGTGTTTGAACTTTGACTCACACCCTTATCAGTGAGTTCAGCTAATTGTGCATGTAAACTCTCAAATATGCTCCATAAAAGGAAAGCTACCTATAAATTGAGTTGTTTATATCATGGATTTTAAAATTTTTCCACTAGCAATCACTTTTAACCTGATAAATTTTGTGCAGTCCCAGGTATATAGCTATATAAAACGCACATATAAATCAGTCACTGATAATGAGTTTAAAAAAGTGTACTCAAAAACAATATATTGTAATATGTATATATATCATATATATTAAAAATGAAAACAAATGTGCTGTTTAATGAAATGAGTGTGCTTTCATTTTCACATTAATGCTGGCTTAAGATTTGACAGAACAGGAAACAAACCATCATAAATAATTTCTCAGAGTTGATCAACATTTTGCTTTTATAATCTATATTGAGAAGACTGCCTCATATAAATACATCATACAAAACAACAAAAGTATGTTTGAGGGCACTTCAAAACTTATTGGATATTGTGTTCTAATTCTAAGTTAAAATTTATTAAATGAATTCTAATGAAACTAGTTCAAAAAGCAATTTTTAAAGTCACACACCATAACATAATATAACCCAAAGTTATACTGAATTGAAACTGTAAACTAAGAAATGGTGGTTATACTATATTAGATGTCTTCTATAACTACACTATTATGTTTCTATAAAAGAAGAAGACTGAATATATAGTAAATACACTGCAATTTGTAACAATGCTAGTATTTTTAAATGTTTATTTGAGTGTGTGTAGTTAAGTGCATGTCTATGTACTTTATGCATTCGGCGCCTGTGAAAACTAGAAGAAAGTATTAACTCCTGTTAGCTACCATGTGGGTACTTTTAACAACTGAGCCATCTCTCCAACACCAGCATATAATACTCTGGAGTCTAGGCAATATATTTCAGACATCTGCTGTGCCTGTGTTAGGAACTAAGGCTGTAGTGAAATCATGTGATACAACACAGGTGAGTGCTGCTGGGAATATGTTGATTCTTCCTGTGTTTGAGTCAGAATTCACTTTTGGTGATTATGTATCTAGAAACATTTTCTTACTGTTGTCTATTTTTTGTGACCACCGTCTAGTAATGTGAGCCTTATGGGGGTTGCAACCCATAGTAAGAAGTTATAATTCATGTGAGATATTTTGTCATGACAATGAAAAGCTCTCATGAAAGAATAGGAAGGGACAGTGAAGGACAAACTGAAGGAATCAGAAGACAGTAAGTTGATGACATAGTACAAACCCAACATCTGTAAGGACAGGAAAAGGGCATTTTGGGCAGGAAGAGCCTCAGATTACAGTGAAGTTCAGAACATGGTCGTTGAGTTGAGATGCAGTGTAAAGTCCGAATTGTTGATTGGAAGGGACCTGTGTTTGGCGTTTGTTCCCTAGTGATGCTCATTCATTGGCTGTTAGCAGCTTATGGGAAATGTGTTAGTAGAAATATGGTTGGCTGTAGATCCTTTACAACAGACCCGAGTGGTGCATTTTATGACTACTATGGTCTTGTATTTCTAAACTTATGTGATGGTGGATTTTCCTTATAAATCATGTCCAGTAGATCTATTAAATGCAATTAAAAAACCAAACCATGGGCTTTATGTTTGCAGCATAAGTTTTAGGCACTGATACAAATCACCTTAGCAGTGCATATTATACTTTGTTTGAAGCTTTTGGTTCTTGTGACTTTCTATTGCTTTTTGTTCTGCAGAATGCTCTGTGCTTTTATTATTCTTTGAAATAAGTATCTATACTGTAGATTAGCACATGCCAGAACTTTTCAAAGATTCTGTGTAGGTCAGCTTAGGATGCTGGGAAATATAAAAATCAGATGGTTTATTTTACTAGTGTGTGTGTGTGTGTGTGTGTGTTTGTGTGTGTAGTACACATTTGAATGTGGAGGTACACAAGCTTGTGCATCTGGAGATCAGAAGAGATCATTGGGAGAGGTCTTATTCTCTTGAGAGAACTCTCTCACTGACACAATAGAATAAGACATACTTACAGTATACAGAAGGACAATTTTACAGCAATGTTGTGCTCTAGAATATATGTTCATTTTAAGCAGCCATGACACTTTTAGGATACTAATCAGCATTAGAAGCCACAGTGACTTGGGCATGTACAGACTCTTTCTAGCAATGGGATCTTTAATAAGTTTCTTTACTTCTCTGAAGCTTCAGCTCTCTCAACAGCAGAAGAAATGATTCTAATACCTGACCCATAAGGTTACTCATGAGATCACAAGCAATAGAATCCAAACTACCTAGTACAGATTTATAGGGATACAGCCGAATTTCTGTTTAATGCATTGAGGTGTTATGTATAGTCCTTTACAGTATGTGAATTTCAATGCTTGCAGAATAAGACTGTCCTTCACTAACATAGGCTGGCTTCAGATATACAGCTGGTTGGTTTTATCATGAAGTCCAAGGAGGCTATAGTTCATGTTAAAAACCAGTGTGGGCTCATCTTTCAATGGCTAAAGGGCCTGGCCCATCTCCTGTCCCAGAGGTTAGCTGTGTGATTCCAGACAAGCCATTTTCTTCTCTTGTTTAAATATGGGGGTGGGGGGTGGATTTCCAAGTTCAGGGCTGTAAGTGGGTACTGGATTGGCACATGTAATTTTTTAAAGATTATTAAAAGTTTTTCCTTTGCAATTTCATTTTCTAGCATTGGGCTTATTGGGATAACAATACTGCAAAAAATACAGTAGTATAACTATCTACTGTAAAAAATAAATCCATGGACTTGAGCAGTTCAGCACACAGAAGTGTGTTTCCTGTTGTGAGCTTCCTGGCATTCATAGGGCAGTCTCTGTGGGCATTTCATTTTTTTTTTTTTTTAAATCTTGCTGCTCTGTCATCACTGGTTTGAGCCCCTCTGCTTCCAACTAGCACACAGAAAAACCACATGCAGGGTGGCACACACCTCTTGCTTAGATCCCATTGACTAGAACTTAGTCAAAAGGCACACCTAGGTTCAAGAAGCTGTGGGGAGCACATTCATTGAGCAGGTGGTGGTCATATCCGAGGGACAGCTTTATAATGAAATGGGAGGGCTCCTTTCTTTGTTGGATAGACAACTATTTCCACCTTTGTCAGGCGTAGAAGTCAGTGGATTGAGACATCTCCCCCCCCCCCCCCCCCCCCGTTTCCAAATCCCGTCCGATCCTACAGTTCAAGCCCAGAATATGATTTATTTAATTTTAATGTAGAAAGGTACTTTTTTCCATTTTGAAACTCTGTATTTGAATTCCACAGACAAGAAAAACACCAGAAAAGCTTATAAAAATTTATCTCTTATATGAATTCTTTACATTGTAGGTACTAGGATATTGATCATCCTATGCCAAGTCTTTGGATATGTGGATGGAAATAAATTATTTCAGACCAAAAGGAAGTATGTTTCGCAATCACTGTTTATACCAAATTTTTTTGAGACAGCTTTTTTTTTCTGTGTAGCCTACTATCCTAGAACTTGCTTTATAAATCAGGCTGGTCTCAAACTCACAGAAATTAGCCTGCCTCTGCCTCCTGAGGATTGGGATTGTAGGAGTGTGCCACCACAGCCCAACCATACCAAACTTTTAATCAGAATGTATTCCCTTGTTCTTCAACACATGTAGATTTTTGTGTTATTTTTGAGAATAATGTTCTTATTGAGTGCTAATTGCATGCACCTACAGCTTTCAAAGAAGTGTTAATAGATACTGTCAGGCTGATAGCCTCCTCTCTGGTGTTATGCATGTGTTAATTTATAAGGTGACTGCAGGATCTTCACAAGCCCCTTATTTTGGCAGCTGCTTGATGATGAATGATGTAAGACATGCAGATATACTGCTCCTGTTTACACAGCTTCAATAAGGAAACGGCAGCAGGCTCTAGCACAGAGGTTTTTATTGATGAAGGCTTTTGAACAATTTAATTTCCTGAGATCTCAGGGTTAGCAAAGAAAGTACGTGTTACAGCAGAAAAATATAGACATTTAATTTTCTGACTGTACATGTCTCATCAGGAAAAATAACACTTGCAGTTGGGTAAAGTCATTTAGAGAGGACTCAGCCTTCTGTCTATATGTTGTGTAGTTTTGTATGGTATCAATCAAACAAGTCATAATCTGTACAAATGAGGCTGGTACTAGAGTGTGTCCTATCCCAGTCAACAGCATTATATTCATAATAAACTCCATTAATTTTATGATAATTGAGAAATAATTCATTAAGTGTGGTGGTATAGGGCTACAACCTCAGTACCTAAATGTCCGAAGGAGGATTGTGAAATCAAAGCCAGCCTAGCATCTTATGAGGGGAAAAAAAAACCTAGATTTTCAATTTTGATTTAAATGTTCATTATGAAAATTTGCAAAGTAAAAAGCAAAAAATAGGGATGTCTTTGTTTTGCTTTTTTTTTTCCCCTGAAAAAAGTCTTCTTCCTGACCTAGAACCTTCTATGCAGACAAGACTGGCCTTGAACTCACAGAGATCTGCTTGTCCCTGCCTCTTGAATGCTGATGCTAAAGGCATTTCCACCATAGACAGCTAAAAGGTAGTTTTAGAATGGAGTCCCATTACAAAAGAACAAATCACACTTTGAGGTAATTTAGAATGCTTCCAGAATGCTCACCATCACAAAATAAAAGCACAACGGCTTTTAATCTGAATTGATCAGTGACAGATGCAGAGGACAAAAGCCAGTGGGTGTGGTGAGCGCCTGGCTTCCCCTCTGAAGAACATGCAGTGCCTGACAACAGATCCTCAGCGCCTGTGAGGACAAGGCCACTGACTTTGTAAGGTCCCTGCATTTTAACGTATGACAAGGAACTGGGTCCCAAAGCGATATGTAAAATTTTCTTTCTGAGTGAACATGCATACAGAAAACCTGTACATTAAAAAAAAATCTAGTGACTTCGTTATTTTCATAATTTAAATGATTTCACATTATTAAAATATGGAGTAAGGTGAAATGTGGGTTTGAGATACTGTAGTTCATTTTTTTAAAGCACAGAATGTTTCTACCATCTAAGCATTTTGCTAAAAATGATAAAGGAGATCACTGAATTATACTTTCTTTTATCTGCAAAGCTCTAATTCCCTTCTTTCTTTTTCCTTTTTAATTCTCTAATACTTTCACAGCCTGCAACATTGGTTTTAAAGGTCATATTCATTTTACAAGAAACTTTGTTTTTTTTCTCTTCTTCTCTTGGATTTTGCTTTTAATCCAACAGGTATATTTAAGAGACTGGATGTCTAAGAAGCAAATCGCTAATGCCTAGTTGATCTCTGGAGGCATCCAGAAGGCAAAACATCATGAACAGCTTTGCAGAAGTTGCAGATGGATGATGGATCCTGAAGTAGAAAATTAATAAAACTTTTTTTTTCATTTAAATTCATTTACAGCTGAATGTCCATCATAACAATGCAGAATATTCTTCTTTCTAAGGGAGTAAATGCAGAAGGACATGAAAACCCAACATATTTACCAGTGCTCTGTTACGTTTTTCTTTCTTTGTACCTTTTTAAAAGTTAGATATAGCTCTCTGTCTCTGTGCAATTCTGTCCCAGGTCACACAGATTTATAAGTTACAAAAACAGCGCTGTACAGTCTTTGCATTAACACGAACTTGGAAAGCAGCCATGTTACAGTAGTAGGTTTCTTTTTCTGTGCTCCTTTACAAATCTCTAAGACATACAAATTATCAGTAGGTTTCTCTGTGAAAATGGAGGCAACTGTGGGCAGCATGGCCATGTCTTCTGGATTCTACAGCATATAAAAAGCTGTGGTTTGATATAGTTTGAGTATGGCCCCAGAGCTTCAGGTGCTGGAAAGTTTGTCTTCACTATGGAAAACTAGAAGGTTGTGGAGCTTCAAAGAGGTTTAGAGTCATCAGAAGGAATTAGGTTATCTAGACTCTTCTCTCAGAAGAGATGGCATTTCTCATGAGACTCTGGCTAGTTTCTATATGAGCTGTTTGTTATAAGAGGGGTGGGGGAGAGGGAAGGAGGGAGAGAGGGAAAGAGAGAGTCTCCTGAATCTGTCTCACTTCCCAGAGCGTGCTGTCATTTCTCCCTTTTGCATGTGATCATTTCCCTCTTCATTCCTCAGCTGTGCTGTTGAGTAGTCAAGCCCATCCTCAAGTATTGTCGTAGCAGGAGAAAATAGACCAAGACATAGAATTGTTGAAGTACAGACAGAGTGATTTCAAAGACAAGAGTCAGCTAACATCGGTGCAGTGTGGCTGCCCTCAGAAACAAACTGAAGATTAATCCCATGTGTTGCTCATTATTGGTGGTCGGTTCCTCTGTTGAGTATAAGATGGAAGGATGAATTATAGTAATAGGCAGAGAAATACGAGGTTGTGCCAGTACCATTTGGAGAAGGACATGCCTGAAATGTTCATTTGCTAGGGAAGGACAGTTCCTAGACCAACTTCATTCATCCTTCGCTGTTTCTTCAAATTCACATCCTTTGAAAGTGGGAGGTGATAATCTTAGGCTGATTATCTTGATACTGTCAATGGCAGGATCGCATTTTTCCTTCTGACTAAAAACAAACAAACAAACAAACAAACAAACATGTTTTTACTTCTCATTCGCCCTCCTCTCCTTCCTACCTCTCTTTGCACAAAGAACCAAGAAGAAACAGAGTAGCACATGAATGATTGGCATAACCTCATCAAATGCTTCTAATAGTCTTCCAGAATAAAAAAGTAACTCCAAACATTTTGGCTGGAAATTGGAATAAAGAAGAGTTTGTTATCAAATACACATGGGATGAAATACTAACACCTTTAGTGACCATGGGCCCACATAAGGCTATTCATTATACATTATAGAATTAACCATATGATGCTTCCACGAAAAATTACTGCAAGAGAGTTACCTCGGTCTTTTAATATATTCTTACATTAATATGGAAGTGCTTTCATGTTAACCAGCATTTGATGACTTCCCTCTTCCTTTTCTTATCTCCTAAGACCCCATCCTTCCATGTGCAGTTGATGTGTTTGTCTTAGCTTAACAGTTGCACATGAATCTACTGATATTTTCATTATCATCCACTGCCCCTCAGCCCCTTAGTCAGTGCTTGGCATGGCCTTGCAGGGCTTCCTGCCCTGTGGCCCAGTTCTGTCATGGCTACAATATATAGACTTAAATGAAATCTCTACCATTCTATTTATTAAGAAAACTCAGAAGTCAGAGGCTGGGATGAAAACTCGCTAGCTGAGGTGTAACTAGTTGACCTTGCTTTTGGCCAGAGACACCTCAAGAGATACACATCTTCTTTTATCTCCGAATCAAAAGAGATCAGACTTTAACCCCTGTCCTTTTCTTCCTGTGCATCTTCTCCATCCAAATTTCTGGCTACTCTATGGCCAATTTCAGCCAGCTGGTCACTGACTCTTCTCCCTGATTCAAGGTCATACTTTATTGGACAGACTTGGCAGTGTCAGACTTGGATCAAAATATCTCACACCATTCGGTGCTACTCTGACCTCTCTTCTCTCTCTCTCTTCCTCTCCCTCCCTCCCTCCCTCCCTCCCTCTCCTTATCCCCCCCTCTAAGCTGATCATGATTATGTCATCAGACTCCCTTCAGACACACGTACAGTTTGAGGCTGAGTAGAGGTCATGGCTGTTAAGTCCCATTGGATTCTGATGACTTAGATAATAGAGATAAATTAAGAGGCAACCTTGAAAAGTGACCTTGTGTTCTTCAACAGTATCTCAAGAAGGTTGTCCTGGGAAATGCCTTCACGATGATGTCTGCAATTTTTCCCCCCATTTTTTATTTACAAAGAGGAGATACTCTCTACCGAAAAACTTACACATTCATGTGTTACAAGCAAATAATTGATCTTAGACAACAAAAGGAGCATAAATGTCTATTTTGGGATTAGCTGTCACCTCATGACTTTAAGACACTCATGAACAGAAAATGTTAAGTACAAACATAGTAAACAGTGTTAATGTCCTCAAATACATCCCCGACTCTCTACCTGGAAAATAAAAATCTAAATACACATTCATATTCCTTCTAACCCTTGTGCATTTTTTCCATTTTATTCTTTGGGTAACCACTGACCACTGGGGGGGAGAGTAATATGCAGCTTGCCAATTTTACATACATATATGCAGACATCTGCAGAGAAGATTTTGTAGTGGAAAGCTTTTGTCTGCCACAGCCATTCAATATAGAGTTCTCCTACTCTTTTCGTAAAAAGATTTTATCTTAATTATTTTATAGTTTCCAATATTTCTGAATATGACAGTTTACTGTTTTAAAAACTCAAGATGAGACTGGTATGGTAGCACATGCCTTTAATCCCAGCACTCAGAAGGCAGAAGCACGTAGATCTCTGTGATTTCAAGGCTAGCCTGGTCTATAAATTGAGTTCCAGGACAGCTAGGGCTGTTGTGCAAAGAAACCCCATCTCAAAAAACAAAACAAAGACAAACAAACAAATAAAAACCTCAGAATGACCTGACTAAATCAATTAAATTTTGAAAAACTGTAAATAATTAAAATATATGTGTATATATATACATATATATTTATACTCTCTTCACTCTTTGAACATATATATATGACACCTGTGAACAAAATTGAAATAAGACAACTTCTGTATTTAGTTTGATTTGTTTTTAAAGTTAAGTTGTTTATTATGTGTAGGTGTGTATGTCTATGTGAGCAAATGCTGTTGTGTGGGTACCGATGAAGGCTAGAAGAAGGCATCAAATGCCCTGGAGTTTGAGTTGTCAGCTGTTGTGAGATTCTCAACATGGGTGCTGAGAAACAGACAGGGCCTCTGCTTGATCAGTAATTGCTCCGATTCTTGATCCGGCTCTTCAGCATCTGTAATTTCTTTGCAGCTTATAAAATGATTTCATATCCATTATTCCTAACAGCAAGCACACAAATAAGTTATTGTAATTGTTAATATTCTGGACAAAGAATAGAGACTTAAATAATTTATTTGTCAAGTAGAAAGAAACTAGAAGTTGACATAATTGGAACTCAAACTAGAATAATTTACATCAAAGCACTGTGCACTTTCCTGTGACTATGCTGTAGATAGCATACTTTCTTTTATTCCTATAAAATTGAGTTCTAAATCTTAGGTTAAGAGCCAGAGAGGCATGGATAGAAAAAGCATTCCCCTGGGATGATTTGTCCTAGAGAACACAGTTAGTTTAGTCCCGGAGTGCTCTGAAGATCTGGGACGTTTTTGATTAAGTAGGTAAAGGTTGATAAAAATTGGCTGATGTTTTCCATTTTGGGTTTCTTCACTCTTTGAATGTTAAAAGAAATGGAATGTCACATAAAAGGCTGGCAGTATGGCTCCAGGCATTTGAGAAATCTTTCATCTCACTACATAGAGATTCAAAAAATAATCAAATGATTCATGGAAAACTAGTCGAAGATAAGGTACACAAAATAGAATGCTAAGTTGTGATGCAAAGGTGTATTTTATTGATGGAAGACACTTTACAAATGAGACACTGTTGACACATGCATTGGGTTTTAAAGGACTTTGCTTATTTTTACTGTTAATTCACTTGCCATTCCTGTAGATTTAGTGATTTGAGTTTTAGTATGTTGACAAGTAAATGATCTTTTATCCAAACATTATTTTCAGAATATTAGTATATACTGGATCTCAGAATAGAGATGGTGGAGGTTGAGGAGATACAAGTTCCTGTTTGGGGTCCTGTTCCTCTTATGGAAGAGTGGTATTGTGGTGGTGTTCCAAATCAACCGAAGGACTAAAGAAGAGTTCTCCAATGAGAAGAACGGCAGTGCTGTGTATTTTGAATGCTCTGTGGACCTTAAAGACAGGACTTGAGGATTTTATATATATATAATATATATATGTATATATATATATATATATATATATATATATATATATATATATATATATATATTCTAGTTTTTGAGATTTTTCCAGTAACTCTGAGAGGCCTGAATTGGACTGCTGGGGAAGAAATCAAAAGGACTAAGAATTGTGGAAATAAGGAAGAAGGCGTGCATGCATGGAGGGGTGTTCAAAGAGGATAGGAAGTGTGTCTTAAATTTCCCATATCTTAAAAACTCTTTTCTTGAATTCTGTATCTGCTGAGTTCTAAGAAATCTATGAAGTAGGGATAATAATAACCCTAGAGTATTAAGCTAGAAAATAGATGTTAAGTGCTCAACACAGCATGAAATACATGAAAAGATGCAATAAGACTATAATGAAAATAATAATAATAATTCTACATGTTATTCTTTCTTTGCTGAACCCTGTCACAGTAACACAGGGTAATCGAGTGCTGGGGACCAGGGTCGGCAGAAGGACTGCTGCTCTTTGTTGCTTTAGCCTAGGAAGTGGCTTCATTGTTGTAAAAGTAGTAGGAACAGAGAAGGGAGTTGGTGGTGGGTGGGAAAGAGAGAAGTACTTCAAAAAAGACCCAGGCACCCACCCATGACTGTGCTGTTGAAGCTAACTTCCTCTTGCCAAACATGCTGAATTCACCCCCTACCCAGTGCTATGGAATGTGTTCTGGATTCTCAATAGATACTTTTCCAAGATTAAAAAAAAAATCCAATTCTGCATCAGTCTCTTAAATGTAGGGGTTGCTTGCACCGCATTGAGAACCCAGTGTCTGGCTCCTGCGGCACCCTGCAGGCATGTGCACACTGAAGAATGGAGATTCCTGGCAGAAAGTAAAAGGTTCTAGTTAACCTGGCAGGGAATCAAGCCTTTGGGGTAGAATGAGACCAAGGCCTACCAACTGCCCCTCTGTTGGGACTCTTTCGAAAAAAAATAGCTTCTCAACATGAAGCAATCATAACTTCTTTAAAAGCAGCCATCTCCCAGCCTTCAGCTCCCTCAATAATTCAACTTTAGTCATTGTTACTTTTCTGAGTTATATAGGGAAATGGAAAAACCACTTGGTTTAACTTACTACAGCATTACAGAATCCGGCTATCCCTATTGCTCTTAGAAAATAATGATTATTGGGTACGTCTCTGTGTCAGAGAGTTTTTATCCATTCTCCTGGCTGACGTTGACAGCTCTGACATTTGGTCATTAGTATTTGGTGACCCGTGTATCTCTAGTGAGACATCATGAGACAACTCCCATGAAGAGTTTTCTCGCTTGGGCTGTCTCTTCGCTCTGATGATTATTTCTTTCTTGTAAAGACGCTGTGCACTATCGTGAGACTGGAGAGAGGATGACAAGAGGGGATGGGATACCGAGGGAGGGAGTGAAAGCAGGAAGAACTGAGCTCACCAGTCCTGATGACAGATAGACGGCTATTTGTGACCAGTAGGAATCTGGAGAGCAAAGGAATGAGACAGTGGGGGAGAGGGAAGAGAGAGTGCAGATGCTTATAAAAATTCCACAATGAAACCCATTGCTTTTTATGCTATCATGTATGTATATACATATATCTATATACATATATATATATACACACATGCACAAATATTAGTATATAATTCAAAACCATACCAGAATAGTAGGTAGACAGTTGTAGTTTAAGGTACAAAATTATTTCAATATATGACATTTTCTTGGGTCTCTTAGATTAGATCAGTTGGATAACACTTATCTAATTAGTTTAAAATATGATAAAATAAAATCAGTTTTATTGTCAGGAGACTATTTTATTATATGAAATCCATTAGAGTTCAGTTTAATTGCAGAGTAGCATGTTGTGTCAAGTGGCTAGAACAGAATCTATTAAGAATTTTTATGCATCCATAAAACTTCATCAAACATCTCCAATTATAGATTGTAAAATACCCTTGGAAATATTTAACTTACTCTGAGCTGAGGGCTTTCACAATAAATAACAATTAAGTACCTAACACATGTCTGGTCCCTTCTACTTTCATAGCACATACACTTGAATTATAGATCTGTAGATCTGGTTATTCTTAAGCTTTTCTTGAATATTAGTTCTACAGTTATCTTTAACAGATCTATTTCTATGTTTTACTGATTAGTCAACATACTAGAAAAATCTGTAGGAACCCAGAAGATAACATGAATGCCAATCAGGCCTCAGTCATTTAAGATTTGCATACATTAAGAAATTCTTTAGAAAGAATCACGAAGTGCACCTGTGGAGAAATGCATGTATCTGAGTGCATGGACAATGTGGAAGCCAGAGGATAATCTTGTGTGTCATTAGGTACCGTCTATATTCTTTTCTTTAAAACAGTGTCTCTCATTGTCTTGGGACTTGGTGAATAGGCAAGATTAGCTAGCTAAAAAGCCCTAGGATCTACATGTTTCCACCTCCTCTACACTGGGCTCACAGACCTATGTGACAAGTTCTGGCTTTCTTGATTGGGTTATGGGGATTGAATTCAGATTCTCATGCCTCATGGTGAGCACTTTACTGATTGGGCACTTTCTCTAACTTGGAGAATTAATTGTGTGTCATAAACTGACATTTATGGAGTTTCCATTGCCTGCAAAAGCAGATACTAGATTCAGTGGCCTAAGCCTACACAGGTGAAGGAAAAAATACATTACTGAGCCTAATTTTATATTTAGGTCACAGTAATTAGTGTTACAAAAGGAAAAGTAGACTCTTCCATGGAAGAAGATGCTCAGAGTGTGAGTTGTTTGCTTCTGACACGCTTCTCAGCGGAGCTTAGAGCTAAATTAAGATGCACCTAGGTTAGAACATGTGGGAGAGAGGAATCACATGCAAAAACCCCAAGAGGTAAGAGAACTATGGCTTATGAGAGAATCAAGAACTCCAGATAAGAGTGGAGAAATATCTACCAACGAGATTGAGAAGGCTAGACCTTAAAAGTCCCAGTATGCTATATTAATGAATTTAGACTTTCACTATGGAAATGGCTAGGTCATTAGAAATTTGGAAATATAATTTCAGGTAGGAGAGAAGTCTTGTACTTTAAAACTTTCCTCTATAACATAGACAATTGGATGATGAAAGAGATGCATATATACATCAGAGATGATAATAGCTGTTTTTATTTAATGTGTCAAAGTAGCCTGCTGCCTAGTTAAGTGACTGGAATAGAACAGATTAGATCTGCACCTATCTGTTCATCATTTGTTTAGCATATATTGCCGATTAATTGCTATGTATAATATCCCTTACTATACACACAGGAGGCGTCATTAAATTAGACTGATGTAGCCTAAGCCACCTGGGGTCTAGTGAGAAAGGAAGAATAACAAATGATACCTTTATAAGTAAGACAAATAGATGCTGTTCTAACAGTCAAAGCAGCACTCGGAGAATTGCTTAGGCAGAGGATACCCTAAAGTGCTTATCTAAGAATGTCTAGGGAAATCCTGCTAAGGAAGTAGTACTTTTGAGATATAAATTGGAAAATAAATATTTTTTACATAAACTATAAAGAGTATGAGTGGTTGGGACCCAGGGCAATGTTCTGGGTAGGATATTGTTAGTATCAAAACTACAGCAGTGCCAATGATCTAGTAAGTAGTGGACTTCAGGCTCTAAAGGCTCTTGGGATGAAAGGACTGTAGAAGCTAAGTAAGGACATCAGGCAGTGCATGATAGTTAGTTTCTGAGGTAGAGATTCCAGAAGCAGTCATATCTGAATCTGTTGGCATTGCCGATGGGAGGCTCAGTATGGTGCCCTTGAATTTAAAGTGATTTGAGGATACTTCTACAGGGGAAAAGAGTATGCAGATCTAGAACCAAGTACAGAGGTCTGGTTCCTTTCCAAGTAGGAAAGGAACAAAAAATAGTGATACATCAGTCATAGAGAGATGTTACTGCATGGAAAGGGTGATTTACAGTGAGATAGAGGCTGGGATTGCTGTGTATGGCACTACTGAATGTGGATTTCTCTCTCCTCACTTTCTCTCTCTTTCTCTCACTCTCTGTCTATCTCTGTCTTGCATGTGTAGATATGCAATGTGGGAACAAATAATGTGGTGTGCATGTGGAGATCAAGACACAGGGTTTGGGACATGGCTCTTGTCTTCCACTTTATTGAGGAAGTGTCTCTTGTTATTGCGCACTGCATATTCCAGGCTAACTGGCCCTGAACTCTCCTGTCTCTGTCTCCCGTCTCACTGCAGGAGTGTTGGGAATGCAGCTGTTGCCACCACATCTGGATTTTTACATGAATTGTGGGATGGAGCTCAGTTCCTTGTGCTTACAGAGTAACTGAACTATCTACAGCCTCTGGATATTTGATTTTAAGCTAGCTGTTAATGGGATCTTAGAGACTGGGAATTTGTCACCTAGGCTTTGAAAGGCAAAGGGCATAAGGGAACTGATTACTCTTGTGTAAATAAAGAAAAAAGCTGAGAGATGGGTTAGGAGAAAATGGGATGGAGAACTGGGTTGTCTTGTGTAGAGGAAGAACCAACATTTTGGAAATAACTGAGAAAGACTGAAGGTCATGACTGAGGGAATGTCTAAATGTGTGCTTGCTGATGCATCATTTTAAGACCATTGTGAGGCCTAATGATGGTGCGTGAGTTCCTCAAGCAGGGAGCAATGGGCATGCCCAGACAGCTGAGGTGTGATGGGTTGCATCCATGAATTGTGCCAGTGTTTACAAGAAGTCATCCTTAGTCTGTATCCATTGCAGAGACTCTAGATATTCAGGGTAGCTCAGATACTAAGGTAGAGGCGATGGTACTCAGCTAGACAGAGGATACTTAGTGGACGATGGTTCACATCCAAGTGTTCAGATCACAAGACAACACACAGTTGCACCTTTGGTAGTACTATTTCTATGTATTTTCAGAATATTTTACTATTTTTTGGATTTAATAGAGTTAAACCCAATACTTCACAGCCTCAGAGGGAAAATGTAATAAATGGTAGGGTCTGTAAATCATCCCCATGAAAGATTACCATTCACGTAAAGAAAAGCAAAAGAATGTATTTCTTGAGAGATTTCCTGCATGCAGGATTCAGCCACACAACAAAATGGCAAAGACCCCCTAGAGAAGTATACAAGAGAACTAAGAATATCTGTTCCTTTTGAGTGTATGTAGAAAAAGGCTTTCCAGAGATGAAACAGGACTTTGTCTTGAAAAGCAGGTAGAACTTTACCAAGAAATGACATGAAGTGTGAGGGGCTCAGAGTGGACTGGGAGGTTCAAAGGCAGACACTGAGTTTGGGAGCATACCCTTGGGTTATCTTATGTATGCTGAGGAGATAGTCTAACTCTGCTTACCTGGAAATGCCTCTTAGGAAGTTTGGATTAATGTAGTTCCACTCACATTATTTGACTTTCTTTGACTTCCCCATGGTCTGGTAACCAGGCTCAAAATTTTATCCTATAAATGTTCTTCTTTTTAGGTGTGTTTTCTCAAGTAGACATTTCTACCTATTTTTCCAGAAAGTAAGCATTAGATTTCCCTAAATATCAATGTTTAGAGTTTAAATTTGGTTTCAGGAGGGTAAGTAAATGTCTGAGTCATCTTTAATTTGTCACTTTTTATAAAGCACATCTCATCTTACCATTCATCACCTTTTTTTATCATATTTTTCATATCTTCACCATCTAGTCAATATCTCCTTTTCTGTCTATTATTTTCCCATTGTATTTTCTAGTGGGTAAATTGACACCTGCCCTCATAAGCTTACATTTAAATCAGCAACAAATACATTCAAGCAAAACTGTTGACCGGTTTTAATTTTGTGCTCTTACTTTTGAAATCTCATTAGAACCTTATTCCTGTAAATGTTGGCCTTTTTGTAAAGTATGAACGATATGATGGATATTCCTTAAATATGTGTTTCAATAACTTCAAGAGAAAATCTATTTCCTAATTGTTCTAGGGAAAGGAGTTTTTTCTTACAGTGTTTTCTAAGTCTGACTCTAACACCCACTATTGAGAACATTTATACCCATGACAAATGTACTCATACAATTTAGCCATATTTTGGGGGAGTAGATTTTATCAAACAAGAGAATGAGGGTAAGGAATATACATACCACATTAAGAACTTTGTGGCTCATGCAATTTTTGTTCCGTTTTATTTTTTTTTTCCAACAAAACATAAAGGAAGTTGTTTAGAAACCTGGTGTGTGATAATTTTGTAACAGAAAATCATGGTAGGCTGCTGAATTGTGAACAGCATTTTGAAAATGCCACTTCAAATCATCCACGCTACCTTTGTCATCTTTGTTTGAATGGTAAGTGCTTTTGTTGCCATGTCAACAGCTGGATCTGGAGTTCAGTCTTCACTGGCCTCCAGTGGAGAGAGATGCTTTAGGTGACCAATTCTCTTCAAAAACTTTATGAAAGCTAGATAGACAACAGTGTAATGGGCCCTGGGGTTAATGGGAAGGTCAAAGCTTAACATAGATGGGATGTGTTTTTGTAACATTTTCAGAAGACTCCCTTGTACTCCCCTGAGCTGGCTCATACTCTCAGGTCTAGTCATCTCTGTGGAGAAAATCTCATTGTCAATGTAATCTATTAAGAAGTCTTTCCAGCTAAGTACTACCTGCTGTCGGCCATTATTTCTGAGCAATGTGAGGCCTGTAGTAAGGCATAAACCTTATTAATCTTATCAATAAAAACCAGGAGTCAGATATTGGGGTAAAAATCTGGAAGATCAGAGAAGCAGGGGAGCAGTTGCCAGTTGCTTCTTACCTTTTCTGTTCCTCTGTCAGAAATGGCTGAGATCCTGTCTCTGCCCCAACTTATCACTTCTTGTCTCCAACTTCCAGGTCTCTATGATTGACTAGTGGTAGCTCAGCC
The DNA here is from genome assembly GCA_033318265.1 of Phyllotis vaccarum. NCBI lineage: Eukaryota > Metazoa > Chordata > Mammalia > Rodentia > Cricetidae > Phyllotis > Phyllotis vaccarum. The sequence goes on along the minus strand of JARWLC010000006.1, from coordinate 106,317,555 downwards.
TCTGACTCCAACCAAGCTTTATTTGTCAGAACACAAACAAATATCACACAACAATAGAGAAGTGATCTATTCAATTTAGATTTAGAAAATGAATCAGACTTAGCTATCTTCTGGAGTCTATGCTTAGTTGAAAGAACAAGCAGATGGATTCTCATCTTTTAAGAGTGTAATTGAACCACAGACCAGAGGCCCAAAGAGGGGAAATAAAAGTTTTTAATCAACTGTAACACCCAGAGTGCTTGCTCGAGTAGACTGACCTTTGCATGTGCTCTTTCTGGAATCACTTTCATGTGGCTACAGCAGAGTAGCTTGCTTGCCATCAGATTCCTTTTTATTGGTTCTTTGACATCATAGATTGCATAGTATGTCCAGAATACATGCTTTAAAGACACTGATGAGTGGGCTGCTTTTTTTGGGGGGGGGGGCGTCTTATTTAAATTAAAAAAAATGTCTTGAATGTCTCTGATCTAAGAGTTAAGATACATTTAATATATATGATGGCCACTTTCATTGCTGAGTTTAACTTCATAAATCTTCTAAATAAAAGCAAAGAACTGAAATTTGTTCATTGTTGGCCATCCAGTGACAAATACTTATACTTCATTTGTGCTTGAATTATAAACTATCTTCCTCCTATTACATCTAAGAAAATCCAATATTCAGATTTCTGTTGACACACAATACTGCAGAAGCATGTCTAATGTAGCCTTATTACCTGGTCACATTGTTCTGATTACAGATAAAGACGAGTCATCTATCTGTTGATAGGTGCAGTGAAAACCCTGAGCTACTATATTTTAAGCCAATTTCCCAAATAACTAGGTAAGATATGAATTGCAATAAAAGAAAACTATTAAATTTTATAACATTTAAAGTAAGAGATCATTCCACCAAGAAAGTTATTCATTTGATGAGAATATATATATATATATATACTAAAAATATCCAATAATGTGCCAAGTAATAAGAGCTATGATTGTGATGTTTCCTGAGCCATAGTTCCTATCTTTTTTAAAAGGGTGTTTATTTTTGTGTACATGAATATTTTGTTTGTAGGTATGTCTGTGTCTTTACAAATGACAGAAGAGAGCATAGGATCTCCTGACACTGGAGTTTCAGATGGTTACAAACTGCCATGTGGTTCTGAAAACCAATTCTAGTTCATCTTCAAGAGCATCGCGTGCTCTTAACCCCTAAGCCATCTCTCCAACCCTTTATATTTTAAATACTTCATCTTATCTTTAATTTTCTCTACCTCCCCCTACCCCGCTGTGTGTGTGTGTGTGTGTGTGTGTGTGTGTGTGTGTGTGTGTGAGAGAGAGAGAGAGAGAGAGAGAGAGAGAGAGAGAGAGAGAGACAGAGACAGAGACAGAGACAGAGACTCATGTGAATGTAGGTGTCAGCCAAAGGTAGAGAAGGTATCAGATACCCTGGAACTGGAGTTACAGGAAATGAATTCGGGTCCTCTGCACAAACATCAGGGAATCTTAACTTCTGAGCCACCCCCACATTCTCTACTCTTAAAGAGCTCATAATCTATTTTAATACAGATACACTCTTAATAACAACATACAACAAAATCATCAATAAATTTTTGGGAACAACAAGAATAGAAAATCTGCAAAGGTTTCCTGAAGAAGTCGACTTTAAAAGAACAATAGGTTTTAAAAGGCAGACAGGTGTTAAATGTAAATTTCTTTTTTCCCTGTATATTTTCCAATACATATTTTACTTATTTTAATATAGTGTGTCAGTTATCATAACAGCTCTATAAATCAGGTGGCATTATCATCTTTATTTCCAAGGTGGAAAAAAATAATAGCCTACCTGGAAGTCTGTAATTTGTCAAGATCTCCTATACAGAGTATGGAGAAGAATCCTTTTACAACCTTAATTCTTTCCCATCCGAACTAAACTATTTCTAACCATGGCTGTGCAATCAATAGGAAGAAGGATTATATGAAACTTAGCGTGATTTTCCAGCCATAGAGACTAGACTTTATTGCTATGGAGATTCCAGTTCATATACTCTTTGATATTTCTTGAATAGTTGGGATGAAGCTCCTAGGCAGTTATAGAAATGAACTCCTTTGGTGTGTGAAAGCATATCTGAAGCAGAAAGTTATTTACAAATAAAAAAATATTGACACAAAAGCCTTAGCCATTGCATATATAAAAAACTTGGAGCAATCTCTCACAAGAGCCCTAACAACACAGCTGAAAGCTCTAGAACAATTAAAAGCAAATTCTCCCAGAAGGAGATGGCAGACAATAGTCAAACTCAGGGCTGAAATCAATAAAATTAAAAGAAAGAGAACATTACAAAGAATCAATAAATCAAAGAGGTGGTTCTTTGAGAAAGTTAACAAGATAGACAAAAACTTACCCAAACTAACCAAAAGGCAGAGCAGAGTATACAAATTAACAAAATCAAAAGTGAAAGAGAGAACATAACAACAGACACTCAGGAAGTCCAGAGAAATATTAGGTCATACTTCGAAAACCTGTACTCCACTAAATTGGAAAATCTAAAAAAAGGACAGCTTTCTGGACAGGTACCACTTACCAAAATTAAATCAAGACCAGATAAATGACCTAAATAGACCTATAACTCCCAAGGAAATAGGAGCTGTTTTTAAAAGTTTTCCAACCAAAAGAGCCCAGGGCCAGATAGTTTCAGCTCAGAATACTACCAGATTTTTAAAGAAGAACTAATACTAGTACTCATCAAATTGTCCCACACAATAGAAACAGAAGAAGCACAACCAAACTTTTTTATGAGGCTGCAGTCATCCTGACACCCAAACACACAAAGATATATCTAAAAGAGAATTACAGACCAATCTCCCTCATGAACATTGATGCAAAAATACTCAATAAAACACTAGCAAACCAACTTCAAGAACACATCAAAAGAATCATCCACCATGATCAAGTAGGCTTTGTCCCAGAGAAACAGAGATGGTTCAATATTAGACAAACTGTCAATGTCATCCATCATACAAAACAACTTGAAAGGAAAAAAAAAATTGAACATCTCATTAGACGCTGAAAAAGCCTTTGAGAAAATTTGACACTTCCTCATGATAAAAGTCCTAGAGAGATCAGTGATACAAGGAAAATACCTAAACATAATAAAGGCAACAGACAGCAAACTGACAGCCAACATCAAACTAAATAAAGAGAAAATCAAAGCAATCCCACTAAAATCAGGAATAAGACAAGGCTGTTCTCTCTCCCCAAATCTATTCAATATAGTTCTTGAAGTCTTAGCTATAGTAATAAGACAACAAAAGGAGACCAAGGGAATACAAATTGGAAAGGAATAAGTCAAAATATTACTATTTGTAGATGATATACATAAGTGACCCCAAAAATTCTGCCAAGGAACTCGTACAACTGATAAACGCCTTCAGCAAAGCAGCAGGATACAAGATTAACTTTAAAAAAATCACTAGCCCTCCTATACAATAAAAGGGCTGAAAAAGAAATCAGGGAAACTGCAGATAGCATTAAATATCTTGGGGTAACTCTAACTAAAGAAGTGACAAACGTGTTTGACAAAAACTTCAAGTCACTGAAGAAAGAAACTGAAGAGGAGATCTGAAAATGGAAAGATCTCCTATGTTCCCGGATAGGTAGGATCAACATGGCAATTTTACTAAAAGCAATCTACAGATTCAATGCAATCCCCATCAAAATCCCAATTCTTCATAGACCTTGAAGAAACAATACTCAGCTTCATTTGGAATAATCGGAAACCGAGGATTGCCGAAATAATCCTGTTCAATAATAAAACTTTGAGAGGCATCATTATCCCTGACTTCAAGGTCTAATACAGAGCTACAGTAATAAAAACAGCTTGGTACTGGCATAGAAATAGACTTGTGGATCAATGGAATGGAATTGAAGACCTTGACATTAATCCACACACCTATGAAAACCTACCTGATATTTGAAAAAAGAGGCCAAGAATATACAGTGGAAAAAGATAGCATCTTCAACAAATGGTGCTGGCATAACTGGGTGGTGGTGGGTAGAAAATGCAAATAGATTTATATCTATCACCCTGCACAAAACTCAAATCCAAGTGGGTCAAAGGCTTCAACATAAACCCAGTTACACTGAACCTGATAGAAAAAATGGGAAATACTCTTGAACACACTGGCACAGGAGACCACTTCCTAAATATAACACCACCAGTAACACAGAAATTGAGTGCAACAATTAATGAATGGGACCTTCTGAAACTGAAGAGCTTCTGTAAGGCAAAGGACATAGTTAACAACATAAAATGACAACCTACAGAGTGGGAGAAGAACTTTACCAAACCTACATCTGACAGAGGACTGATCTCTAAAATATAGAGAGAGCTCAGGAAACTAAAGGTCAAAAAGCCTAAGAACCCAATTGGAAATGGGGTACAGAGCTGAATAGAGAATTTTTATTAGAAGAACTCCAAGTGGCTGGAAGACACTGAAAGAACTGCTTAGCATCCTTAGCCATCAGAGAAATGTAAATCAAAACAACTCTGGGATACCATCTTACACATGTCAGTATGACTAAGATCAAATATGCAGATGTCATCCTACGCTGGAGGGAATGTGGAGCAAAGGGAGCACTCCTTCATTGCTGGTGGGAGTGTAAACTTGTACAGCCACTTTGGAAATTAGTGTGGCAGTTCCTCAGAAAACTGAGAATCTATCTGCCCAATGATCCAGCAATACCACTATTGGGCATATACCCAAGGGATGCACATTCTTACCTCAAGATTATTAGCTCAACTATATTTATAGGAGCATTATTCATAATACCCATAACCAGGAAACAACCTAGAAGCCCCTCAAGAATGGATTTAAAAATTGTGGAACTTTTACAGAATGGAGTACTACTCATCAAGAAAAAAGTTACACCTTGAAATCTGTAGGCAAATGAACGGATCAGGAGAATATCATCCTGAGTGAGGTAACAGAGACCCAGAAAGACAGACATGGTATGTTTGCATTCATAAGTGAATTTTAGAATTAATGCAAAGGGTAACAAGGCTACATCCAGACCACCTCCAGTAGCTAGATAACAGGATAGTTGGGAGAGACATCCATAAATCCCCCTGGAAAAAGGAAACAGAGAAGTTTTCCTGAGGAAATTGTTATTATACAGGGAGGGAGGAGCTAGGGGAGGTGGGAAGAGAATATGAAAGAAAGCAGTGGGAGGCATCAAAGAGAGAAAGCAAAGGAGTGGATATCCTGATGGTGGGAGCCATTGTGAGATTAGAGAGAAACCCGATACCAGGAAATACCCAAGCAGTGGTGGAGAGAGAGCCTAAACTGGGCTTTTCCTATTATCATATGAATGACTACCCTAATGCCATTATAGAATCTTCCTCCAGCAGTTGATGGAGACAGATGAAGAGATCCATGGCTAAACAACTGTGCTGAGCTAGTGGTGCATCTGAAGAGAGGAAGGAGAGATTGATTACATGAGCCCAGGGATCCTGATTGTGATGAAGTAGACAGTCTTGTGTTATTGGGAGCTCCCAGACTCGGAAATAATAGCTGATGAATCATCATGGAGCAGATCTGGACCCTCTGACAGTCAAAAGGCATAGACAGTTTCTGGAGCCTCTTGCAATTGGACCAGGACTACAATCTATCCCTGACCCATGAGCTGGTTCATCGAAGACCATGACTAGAGGAAAAACAACTATCTCAGCCTGTTACAATGTGTTTTCTTGGTCCCAGGCGGCCAGAGGCCCAGACTCACAGACCCTGCAGCCCCAGACCTCTTAGCCGCCAGCTGCTGCTCAGGCCCCCAGAAATGACTCAGACACTTAAATTAACTTCATGCTGTTTGGTCTATGGCTCAGGCACATGCTAGCTAGCTCTTACATCTTAACCCATTCCCATTAATCTGTCTGCCACTTTGTCCGTGGCTCACCTGTGTTCTTTACATGTTGCTCTTTCGGGCTTCTGTCTTTGTCTCTCCTTACATGTTGATCCTTTGGGCTTCTTGCTCCTTCTGCCTGACTCTGCCCTGCTCCTCCTACCTACTCTGATGCCACCTCCTACTTTTCCTATGGTGCCTGTCATGGGCCAAAACAGTTCCTTTATTTAAAGATGCTATTTACAGCATACAGAAAGACATTCCCACATCATCAGCCTTGATATTTTGTGGAAGAACTAGGACCTACCTCAACTGGATATGCCAGACAGAATTGACCCATGATTCTTTGCTTTCTCTGGGGAGTAAATGGGGGAGGGGAGGCATTGGGAGAAGGGGTGGGAGAATGAGCAGTAGGGGATATGGAAAAAAATTAAAATGAAAAAAGCCTTATCCATGAAGATGTTCTCTGAAACAAGTGCCCTGCCATTGAGTACCAAGTCTTATGTTTACTACAGAAATCTTATGAAATCATAAATGATGTATATATCCAGAAGGTTGCTGCAAGATTCTGACAGAGTCACTTAGAATCAAAAGAACAGACATAAATAAGTTAATTCTTTGATGAATAAAACATGAATAAATCAAATGAATGAACCTTAAAAGACATAGGTATGAAGGCATACCAACAAAACATCAATGCCCATGGATACATCCCAGTTCTAAATGTAACCTTCTGCCATTTCATGTGATGATTCATAGGCATTCTAGAGCCTCGCTAGTAAAACTTTACACTTATAAGTTGAACCAAGGAAAGGAAACATGCTTTCTATCTTACGTACCGTTTTTAATGTATCTTGCTAGAAATATTAGTATAATAAAGACCAATCCACAGTTGCTTTAGAGCTAAATCTGTTCTTTTATTACTTTAGAAGAGAGGTTTAGGGCCAGCTATCCATGCTTTGCTTGATTCACCTCCTTCTCTGAAGACCCAAGTTATGTTATATCTTACAACTTATTCCTTTTTAATGTCATTCTTCTCTAAATCCCTTGATTGCTCAAGCATGGGTTTTTTTTTTTTTTAAAGCTTTAAATTTTTTGCACTCATTTCTCATTCAAATTTTGAAATGATATGATCAAATACATCTGTTTTAAGGAACAGCATTCAAATCAGGATCTGGGTGAAGGGATTTGAAATACTTAGAAAAAAAATAGAAGGCTTTTTATTAACTAAGTTTCTGCCCATGGGAATATTTTAAATATGTGAGGATAAAGGGAATATGTTACCATCTGAGCATCTGGTGTGAGAAAACCTGTTTAAACCCATGAGAGAGACTTTGATAAAACCACCAAGGGGTGGGATCAAAACTTTGGAGTCACAGGTAGAATTTAAGCCTAAGATTCAATCAAGAACTTGGAAGAAAGGGCAGTTGTGAAAAATGAAGAATGAATGAAATACAGGTTAAAATGATTATTCTGTGCAAAAGCCTAAAGGCAATTTTCGAACTGTGGGGCACAATTCTTTAGTAAATCACACAATCAATGGATGAAAGGTGACTCACATTAAAATTACAAATATAGGAAATATCAACATATAAACCAAATGAAGATTATATATGTGCTTTTGGTAGGTGAGTTAATTTCTTGTCAAATATTAGTAAAACAAATAGTGAAAATTATATCTAAATATCTAAAGATAAGGAGAATTCTAACTAATGCTCTGGAGGTGAGTGGTCTTTGTGAAAAATGTAAAAGCAAATATTTATAAAGTCTTTCTATCTCATTTTATTTCAGTACATTCCATCTGAGTACAGATATTTCCAATGAAATGAAGGTTATTTTTATATATTTATATATGTGCAAGTGCATCCATGTGTGGGTCTGTGCTGGAGTGTGTCACTGAGATACTGTGAGCAGAGAGTTTAAAGGGCATGAATGCACAGATGCAACAGTCTGTGTGCTCATTTATCACTCTAAAACATTGAGATATGTTACAGAGGAGATCACGTTCATTTACATAGGTAAGGACATTCCAGACTAATGCTTCCAGTTAAAAAATATTAAAATAGATAACTTGATAATCTTATGTGTGTTCATTATGACTGGGTCCATTTATCTATAACATCTGCATTTGAATGTGTTAAATGTTTCCATATGTGGTAGAAACAGAATTGAAATTAGAGAGTACATTAATTAATTTAGTTATAGTAGTGCTTCTAGAATTTGAGGACAGGCAAGTTCTCTACCACTAAACCACATTCCTAATCCTAATAGATTAAAATAATTCATCTGGAGGTCAGAAACAGATGAAATTTAAATAACAACATTAAGAATATAAAGCCACAGCAGAGTTACTTTATTAAATTATTCAATTTTAGCTTGAATTAGCTCACCTGAAATGTGATTCATGATTAACTAAATGTGTGATATCAGGTCCTGTGCTAAAAGTCATTTCATTTCTAAGAGAATTTTCACAATGCTGAATTTTAATGTGCTATCAGAAAGATTATCAACCATCCATTTTGGTATTTTTAAATGAAGGTATTAGTCTGGAAAGTCCTTAACTTTGTAAATGAATGTGACTTCTTCTGTACATATATCCCAATGTTTTAGAGTGCTGAATTTGAAAGTTATTACTTATTCTGATTTTTACAATATAAGATCCATAGATTATTTTAGAAGCAATTGAGAACGTTCTGCAGATTCCATCACTGTCATCATCAAAACACATGCTCCTCCCACTTCCTCTCATCTATTCCTCTTTCCCTACATACATACTTCGTTCTGTTTGTGTGCCCCATGTTGAGAAGGCCGGTGAAAGAATGGATACTGTCCATATGCACACAAAATTTACAACAAAAAGAGATGCAAAGTATAAGAGGACATGTTAATAATATCCTGTAATTGGAAATAGCCTAGATGTCTATCAACTAATAGATGGATAATAAAAAAAGTATAGCTATAAAATGGAATATTATCCAGCTATTAAATAAAATAAAATTTTCAGGTAAATAGTTGAAGCTAGAAATACTCATCTAGAGTGAAGTAACCTAGACCCTCAGACAAATATTTTATGTTTTCTCTTATGTGTGGATGTTCGCTTTTATGCTTCAGGCATGTCACTTGCATTCATGGTGCTGGAAGGTATTTTTAGATGCTATCAGAGAAGAAAAATAATCATCACTATCACTCACCTCCAAACCTTGAAACCTATAAGAGAGACATGCCTGTAAGATATATTGGTGCAATCATGGCACACACATTGTAAGAACAACCAACCACTTTTTGATTAGATTTTAGAAACACATACCAGACATTGTTAAAAAGTGGCCAAGAATCTAAGACTAGATTGGTCATGGGTCCTCAGAGACCCCTACTACTATTATTTTGCTAAAGTAACATAGTAATAGAATGACTCCTAATGACATATTGCTATATCTATAGATCAGCATTTTTATAAGTCCTCATCAGAGAAGCTCCATCTTGAAGTAGATAGGACTTAACACAGAGATTCACAAGTGGACAGTATGCAGAGAGAGATTTAAAACCACTCAGCCTTAGCTGGGATGTCTTTTTCAAGTCTCTTTCTTCAAGAACTAAGGATTTATGTGAAAAATGGGAAGAAAGATTTTAGGAGCCAGAGGTGTTGTCTAACTCTAAGGAAAAATACTGATATAACAAGGCTGTTACACAGATGAACTCAAAGAGACTGTGATGGCATAAGACCTACACAGGTCAAAATCAGGCAAAATCCAAGCAGAGAGAAGTGATGTGGAGTCAAAGTTCCATCCCAAATGAAGAAGCTGTTTGATATATTTCAGTTAGGTAGGTAATCTTCAAATACTTCTAAGACCTACAGAATATGGCATTTTAAATATTTTAAAAACTTAGACTTTTCTGGACAGTGAGACAGATTTGTTCCTGGCAGCACCAATCTTCTTCAAGAGAAAAATGGGCATCAAAGAAACTCCATATGAAGTCTACTCTATTTGTGGCAATGGTTAGCCACTGGAGAAGAACCTGTTCTTATACTGACTGCTTGACAGTATGCTGTTTAAACTGGACATGCAGGTTCCATAAGAAGGTGACCTCTGAACTTTGGCAGAACAAGCCGAGATGGTCATTCAAGTTCCTGCTTTACAGAGAAAACTGTCAGACATTCTTCAGGACTCGAGTAGAAGCAACTGATGAACTGTTACAGAATGGGCAGAGCAGATTTCCTGCTTCACTGAAATGAAAAGAGACTCTGGGCCTGTAGGCTGAAGATGGATGCCCCAACTTTATAAAGGAACTTTTGGTAACTGTCCAGGCAGATAGGTGTCATCTCTGTCCTTTCTAGATTTTAGAAGTTGCTTGCACTTCTGGTTTACTTGGGTAAATATATCCTTCTGTGGTCTTTGATGTAGTTGAAGATTAGATAGTTATAGGTATAGTTTTTCTTAGTCATTTGAAAGGTATATTAGATATGAAACTCTAGATTCATAAAGATAAAATAGATGATAGAGTATTTTCTTTAATTTTGCTAATTACAAATAGACTAGATATTGTAATTGTAATTCTTGCTTGATAGCTATTTTGTTATATGTAATTTTGCTATGTTAAAATTGAAACCTTCCTTTTTGATTAGACAGAAAGGGGGAAGTGATGTGGGAATGCGTTTATGTATGCTGTGAATCTCAATCTTTAAATAAAGAAGCTGTTTTGGGCCATGGCAGGCACCATAGAAGAAGTAGGAGGATTAATCAAAGCATAGGTAGGAGAAGCAGGGCGTAGTCAGAGGCAGATCGAGCAAGCCGCCCAAGAAGAAACATGTAAGAAACACAGGTGAGCCATAGGCCACGTGGCAGACAGATTAATAGAAATGGGTTGATTTAAGATGTAAGAGCTAGCTAGCAATGTGCCTGAGCCATAGGCCAAACAGCATAAAGTTAATATGAGCGTCTGAGTCATTTTGGGGGACCTGGGCGGTTGGGCAGCTAAGGGGTCTGGCACGGCATGTCTGTGGGTCTCGGACCTCTGGCCACCCGGGACCGAGAAACCACACTACTTCAAATTCCTATCTACCTGCTGGGAAAGGGAGGATCATGCTTCTCCAATGAGGAGGATGCTGCATATATCAACCACACTTCAGAGCGAACTGCATGCTTGAAGTAGTTGAACAATACAAATGGACCCCATGTTTTATATGCTTTTGCTTTCTCTTTTGGTATATTTTTGTCTTGTTGATATTTTCACTTGATTTCTTTTTAAGAAAGAGAGAAAGGAAGCAAGCATGAAACTGGGTAGGTAAGGGTTTGGGCAGGATTAGGGAGGAGTTGGGAGAGGGGGAAAATATAATTAAAGCATTTTATGTAAAATGTTTTTAAATAAATAAAACAAAAAATTTAAAACCTAATAATAAAAAAGGGGTTCATGTAGAAGGGGCATCTACATAGCTTTGCAGTATTAAAGAAAGATATCTGAATTTGAAACTATCAAGATGACATCTGGCAAATTGGAGTTGGAATGAGGGTAGGTAGAATGAATAGCATGCATACAGGGTTATGATAAGATGAACACAGACGGTAGAGATGCAGGGTAACTCGATAGAAATGACTTTATCTCATCACAAAACCGTTGAAGCCATAGGAGAGCTTAGGTGTTACCATGAAAGCATTGGAAAGTTGCCAATGGCATTTAAGCAAGTCCTATTTGAGAATGAATGATTTATGGAAACACCTCAAAATCACTTAACAGCCAGTGTAGACAAATCAGAGATCTACATACCTTTTGTATGGAGGACAAGATACTGGATATGTGGGTCCCCATGGACATACAGTCAGTGATGCAACTGAAACTCTTGTTGCTGTGTGAATACAGCCGCAGATCATATGTGAACAAATAACAAAATTTTGTTTCCATATGACTTTATTTGTTAATAATGAAATTTGAGTTTAATCGTATTTTCACGTACCATAAAACACCCTTCTTTGTATTTTTGAGAATTTGTATCATTTAAAAATGACGATGTCATAGAGCATACAAAAAGCACAATATCCCAGAGATTTGAGTGTGCTGATAATGCTATTAAAAAAGGACATGGAAACATAATCCGGGAAGTAATGCTAACATAAAATTTAAATTGGAGAAGAGTACATGCTGGACTCTAGAACAAGATGCAGCATTGGGCAGCCTTTATTTTCTGCTTCCATGGACATCCTAGGGAGATTAGTATGTCTTACTACCTGGCAAGGGGAATATTTGTTTCAAGAATATACAGATAATCTAAAATAAGCAGTATTTTTCTTAAGCCATGGGTACCTTGCACTTCTGTGAATTTCCCTGTCTTCTCTCATCTGACGAACGTCTAAGCGAGAAGACAGTTGTTAGCTTAAAAAGAACTCTCACATTCAGAAAAAAAAAAGTTATATTGATGTTTGAGATTTTTATCTAGACCCTGACACATCCTTTTTCCTGGGGAGGAGGTACTTTTAAAAATAGTCACATTGTTTCCTGCACACAACTAGGAGGTAAGATAAATTTAGGACCAGCCACAGGTCAGTGACTTAGAGGTTTCTCAACTACAAGCTCTGCCTCTGTCTTGTTAAACCTCAGTCACGGTCCTTAGACACCATGAACAAGCTAATAGAAGGAACTCTTTTCAACCAAAACAAAGCCTTGAAAAATTCCATTTTTGAGGAGATCAGGAAGATGATAAAGATAATTTTTAATTGACTTTTTTAATTAAAAAAAAATTTCTCCATACCCACCACTATTCCCACTCCCTCCCTATTCCCGGTCCTCCTCCGTCTTCCTCCTACCCACTCCCCCAACTGTTCCTCAGAGGGAGTAAGGACTTCAAGCTGAGTCATTTTGGTCTGGTATATCCAGCTGGGGTAGGACCAAAGGACCAAGTCCCTCCCCCCCAGTATCAAGGGTGAGTAAGGATTTTCTTTCTAGGGAATGAGAGACCAGTTCATGTACCAAGAAGATAATTTTTACAGTGGAGAGCCAAGTGACCTCATTGTCTTAACAGCACTTTGTTTGGCTTCAGAGAAACAGTCCTTTTTATTTAACACTTACAAAAAAACATACTGCAGTCTGTTTCTAGGATTACATTTGCAGTCTTTGACTACATTATGGATATTCTCAAATTCTACACAAGTACTATATTGTCATCCATGTACAATATCAAAGTTTCTAGCATTTTACACAAGATGAAGATAACGTTTAGCATTCTGTTTTAGCATATAGAAAGGGTAACTAGCTATAATGTGAAATCTAGTTTGAAGGATGGTTAAAAAAAAAAAAAAACTCAATATCTTCTTTGTTTATGAATAGTTTGGCCTTCCAAAAATCCAGCTGTGTTCCCATAGAAACCTCACTGTCCCAGATATGATGTCATCACCCAACAAAAGCTAGAATTCAACCACTCTATTAAAAATTGTTAATACAAGTAAACATTGAATCATCTAATTATTGGATACAGATAACATTTTCTCAAGTACATTACTATAAGGACTTTAAAAAAAATCTGTTAAATATGATTGGTCAATAATTAAATACCAGAGCAGAGTAAGGCATTGGTTGAAATGGTAAAATTAACTTTTTGAAAAAACATAGCAAATAACTTCTGAAAATATAACAGTGAATAATTATCTTAATGATATTTTGAAAATCTATGTACAATGCTTACTAAATAAATCTCAAGTACCCCATCTTAGCAACAGAGGAGATTTTATACCTATAATGTTCAAAGGGTAGAAATGAGAGGATAGTATAAAACAGCTTTTATTTTTTTCTTTCCAACTCTCTAAAGGTTATTCATCTTCTTTTATCTTTAAATGACACTTGATTCTCATAACTTAGATAATAAAAAATTCACAATTTCACTTATCACCACCAAAGATTCTTTTTTGATAATCTGTTTTAGCATAATAATTGATATCTTCAGGCTTTGATAGAGGGTAAAGCTTTTGTGTTTCCTTGTAGGGTACCTGGTGAAGACAGAAGTATGACAGGGCAGCGCCTTAACTGTTTTCTGTAGACAACACATCTTATAAAACTATTACTCTTGCTTGTGATGGGAATGTGGAGAGAAGTCGGTCAGAGGGATGCTCGGGGTCTCATCTGACTGACACTGGCTGTTTCTGATTCTCTAGAACATTACCAGGATCAGTGCTAATCTTATCCTTCCATTAACACAAGGGGAACTCATTATACAGATGGAGCGTCTCCAGATAATTGCTTGTCCCTGCTTACCCAGTACATCAGAACATACTTCTAATTCTTTTCTACTAAAATTTCAGCTTTCTAGGAAGACACAAAGAAATCCCATCTTGGGTCTGGAAATACAGTTCCACAGTTAAAAGCATTTGCTACTCTAGCAGAGAAGCAGTGTTCCTTTCCAGGATCCATCCAGACAGCTCACAATTGTCTATAACTCTGGCTCCATTGGGTCTAATACTGCCTTCTGACCTCTGTAGGTGTTCCCTCAAGTGTACCTTCACAGACAGACAGACAGACAGACAGACAGACAGACAGACAGACAGACACACACACACACACACACACACATACACACACACACATACACACACACACAACTGTACATTTAAAAAAAGGAAGGAAGTTCCAGCGTTGATTTCCCATTCTCATGCCCATATGTAGCCACAGGACTTTCGATACTCTTGATGTACCATGAGTGGGAGCATGGTGCTTCTGCTGTCCTCCTCTTCACAGATAGCCACAAACGTTTACCTGTTGATGCCTCAGACAATGGGTTTAATAGGACCAAGGGATCTACATCAAAATCCCTGAGGCTGCCTTACTACTTTAAGAGAAAAGTCCGGAAGATGAGGGAGGTCTGCAACAGTACTCAGGGATGTGTTCTCTCTGGTGTTCAGCCTTCTATGACTGACTCACTTCTACCATTTCAAACTCCCAATTAGAGAGTGTGAGGGGAAAACCAAGGTTTAACAAATCTATCTCTCTCTCTCTTTCTTTCTTTCTTTCTTTCTTTCTTTCTTTCTTTCTTTCTTTCTTTCTTTCTTTCTTTCTTTCTTTCTTTCTTTCTTTCCTTCTTTCTTTCTTTCCTTCCTTCCTTCTTTCTTTCTTTCTTTCTCTCTTTTTTCTTTTGTTCTTTCTTTGTCTATTTGTTTTTTTAGACCTACACTGGCTGTGTCGTATTTTTAGCATTCTGTAGTATTGATGCCTGTTTTCTTGGGATGTTAATAAAATATAAACTTACCATTTCAAAAACCCAGATATAGTAGTGATTAGTATCTACCTTATTAGAAAATATATTGTATTATGATAATAAATTAGCCTCCATATTTAACACAAAAATGAAAATTATGTGTGTTAAAAATATTCTATATTTGAACTTTGCATTTTTATTAAAGTATTTAGATTCTCATCAAAATATAAAGCTAACAATGTCATTAGAAGGCTTGGATTCTCACCAAAATATAAAGTTAGCTGTACATACCTAACCAAATGGATACAGTGCTTCAGTGCATGTCCTCACACCTTGGAGAATGTAAGCAGTACAAACTGGAATCGGGGGCTTATCAAAAAAGAAAGTTTATCAGGTCTGAAAGGGAAAGGAGGCAGGGAATAAATGTATGAGAAGTTATGAGGAAGAGTAGGAGGAAAATTATAGAAATACATTGTAGGTGTATATAAAAGTCTAAAGAAAATTAATTAAAATATTGTATTAAGGCATGGATAAATGACAATTAAACTATATAATGTATCAATCAACATAAGCAGTCAGTGCTAATTATGAGTAACCAGATGAGTTTGCCTCTTGTGTCTGAATGCCTTAAACAGATGCCTGGCTAGCATCTTGCTGTCGTGTATACTTGATTTTAATTTGATTCAAAATGTCCTATGGTAACCCTGACTAAAGATCTTTTGATGTGGGATGTGGTGACACGTGCTTATAATATCAGCTCTCAGGAGGCTCAGGCAAGAGATCAAGAGCAGTCTGGACTGCACAGCAAGGTACCATCTCCAAAACATGACAGCAACAATAACTGCCCTTTGGAAGGTGAGTGTGAAGTTATACTCAGTCTGGAGTCGCAAGTGCATCACGGGCAAGTGCTGATTCACTTAAGCCAGTTAGTAAAATTCTTGCTTGGCTCTATGGTAAGAACATAAGGGAAAAAAGATAGGGCCAATAATGTGAAAGGATATACTTCCCCTTGACTTTAGAGGAAAATATGCTTCCCGTCTTTCAAGAGAGCAACTCATAAGGGTGGTCTCTTCTTGTGATGATCAAGAAGGGAGAGAAAACAGAGCTGTGAATTTTTGTGTTTTGGCAAGTATGCAGAAATCCCAGAAGCCAGATTAGAATCATAATCACATTGTAAGAAACGTGAAAGAGACAAAAAGAAACAAGAATGTTCATGGTGTCTTTTCTGTGCTGCAGGAGGAGATTGGAGTCTGCCCTCCTTTTGGAGTAATCTCCAGTTATCTGAGTGTGGTGGCAAGGGTTTGATGCATTTTTTGTGGTGTTGTTGTTGGCAGATAAAAGCATCTGGAATGATGTGGAACATTATCTCTGCGTTGCTAGCAATCTGACTACTGAGAATTTAATTGGTTGCTCATTGTCACCTCTGAGGGACCTAGGCTATCTTAATGAAGATGGGTGCTATATTTACATCATCAATTATTTCCCATACGGTTGAGCTATAGATGGTTGAGCAACTACTGCCCTTGCTGTTTTTATTTTCACTTCTATGATTTAGAATTCCTTAGTGGACAAGCTTGTGACATGGCCATCCATGATTCAAAGCTAACTTTGCTGCTCACCTCTGGACAGATGTGCTGGCTCCTCTCTCTGCTTACCGCCACCCTCTGCCATACAATCTCCTCTATCAGTTTTTCACATCGTCAAGACATGACCTGAGCCTGAGGAAAATCAAGCAGAAAAAATGTGCTCTGAGACTACATGCAAATATCCCTCCAGAAACTTTTGAGAGGAAAGGGTTTAATTCATCTAAGTACTGTATTGATTTTGTTCCTATGTTAATAGAATATTAGATGAGGAGCCCCACAACACCAATCACATACATGAATTATTTTTTTTCAATATTTTCCTAAAAAAAACCTTCCTATAAAAATAATGAAAAACAATTCAGCGCATAAGAATTAAATGATTTTATAAGATTAGAAATCACTCTGGCAAGCTTTTTTTATAGGAGAGATGTTAGTATTAGTTTATTCACAGAATACAGGCTAAAGCAAATATTTGCTATTTGAAGCCTTATAATTCATATTTTGAAGTGAGAGAACAAGAAAAATGAGATACAGAAGAAGATTCAATAAAGGAAAAATTCTTATAAACTACTGAGATCCAGGATTAGTTAGGATTCTTTGAAGAACCATATAGAATAGCATCACTTTTATAAAGCACTGTTATCAATTACCACTTTTCCACATGATAAAGACTTTTCTTTCAGGGAGACAGTCACTAAGCATCACTCCCAAATGACCCCTTGAAATTTGCCCAGTTATTTTGTGTCCTTTATTTCAGGGACAAAGGTCAATGTTAACAATAAATATAACTAGTTATATACTGATTTTACTTTTAATTAGCATGGCCCTTCTCTAATTCAAGGAACACCTTGAATGTCTCACAAAAAGATTGTATAAAAATGACTTGTTAGCTTGGCAAACAAACAAACAGAAATTCTAACCTTCCTACACAACACAGATGTAGCAGGCTTTTTCTTTGGGGCCACCAACCAGCTTTCAAATCGTGACTCAGAGACTTCTAATTAGTTATGACTGCTCAGCCTAGCTTAGGCTCATTTCTGGATAGCTCGCTCTTTTCACTGAAATCAACCTGTTTCTCTGTATCCATCCTTTGTCTCTGGACTTTTTATCTCTTAACCTTCTGTATATTTTACTTTTATTGAGTCTGTCTGTCTGGCAGCTGTTTGGTTTTTATTCCCAGGTCTCTCTCTCTCTCTCTCTCTCTCTCTCTCTCTCTCTCTCTCTCTCTCTCTCTCTCTCTCTCTCTCCCTCCCTCCCTCCCTGTCTTTCTCTCATTCTTTCTTCCATCATCTTCTCTTCTCCTCCTCTTCCTCTCTCATTCCTATATTTTTCCCATTACTTATTTTCTTTGTCTGACAGCCCTGCCTATCCCTTCCCTTTCCTGCCTAGCTATTGGCCCCTCAGGTTTTCATTAAACCAATCATGTGCCATAGGCAGGCAAGATGAAACAGATGCAATACATCTTTCCATAATTAAACACTCATCCCTACATCATTAAAAAATGCAGCACAAACAAATGTGACAGACCTTCACACAATTAAAGCAATATTTCACAACACACAAATGACTTGTTTTCTACCAAGCAGAGCTGCCCATGGATTAAAAATAAAACTATTGCAGAAAGAAATTATTTACAACTCCTTGTATGAATGCACCCTCTCAAATCTGTAGGTGAGATAATAACGACTTGCAAATTATCAAAATAAAAACAAATCATTCCCTAACAGGAAGAAAGATTTTGGTGGGTTGTTGAACTGACATTTTTCTTTTGCTAAATACATGCAGATATGCTCATGTATATAGGAAAGGCATGTCAGTATTACATACCATATAAAACCACACAGACACTGAAGCTGCTCTGTGCCATTGTCAAAGTGAGATCTGGGGAAGAAGACACATGGATACCTCATGTATACCATCTGTTATTTAAATGAGCTCGTGATTTCTAGTCTGTGAGTTATGAGAATTACTCTCAGTCAACAGGATGATGCAGTAGGTACTGGAGCCTAGCATATGAGTAAGGATTTCATCAGACCTTAGGGATCCACATGATGGAAGAAGAGAAATATTCCTTTAAGTTGTTCTCTGACCCTTAAGCCCGGGCTGTGGCAGCAGTTTTAAAATTAAAATATACAATGAACCTACTAGTAGAGTAGTGTGTGTGTGTGTGAAATTTTTGCACATGATGAGATGCACCCATAATCAATCTTTAATTTTCAGTTCAACAAACAGGAGCTAAGGCATCATAGCAGAGTTGTTGGGGATCTAATTAGCATTACAGCCAGAACCACAAATTTGTAATAGACTATCAGCCCATAACACTTCATTGGAGTAAATTTCAATTAGATAGTATCTGACAAAAAAAGATATAGCAGCTGAGTGAATTGAAGCATAGTATTTAGGATTACATCTTACTCAGAAGTTACTCTATAAAGGAGTTATACTCTATCATTTATTTTGGTGGTAGTGAATACATATTTCAGCAAAGCAATTCATTCAGGTTTACAAGGCATTCTTAAATCCTCAAACTACAGACAACTGTACTTCTTAATTAGAAACTTTTTTTCTTTTCTTGCTGTCAAATGAGGCCAAGAATAGAAAGATTTATCATAAGAGTTAGCATGTTAGGGCATTCGTGTCTTTGTTCATAAAATTAAAATGCCTCATGTGGATTCTAAGCCTCTTGGATATCCAGGACTTCAAGGTTCTCTGCTGGCTAAAGAGGCAGCACAAAATGGAGAGAGCAGGAGAAGAGAATAAAGAGTTTCCTCTAGAATATTCCAGAGTAAGCAAAGTTCTATTTGAATTTTCTCTAGAATATTCCAGAGTAAGCAAAATTCTATTTGGTTTTACCTACTAGTTTTCTAAGTTTCTGAAAAAACAAAGGATTCATCAATCTCTATCTATCTGTTCATATATATCTATATCTATCTATCTATATATCTATATATATGTTTTGTTTGGGAAATCTCTTTAATATTCTGAACTACCAAATAATAGGAAACAAAATGCTGCTCACATAACATACTCTTAGATACTTTTAAGTTATTGACTTGTATGAAGACATTAATATTTCACTGAGATTTTGTTTAACATTTGCAATAACCCTCCAGGGTTTATTCTATTCCTATGATTAAATATAGGCAGTAGAATTTGATTGTAGGCTGCCCTGCTTTTAACTCTGACCTGAGATGTTGAACTCCTCCTTTTTAATGATGAGACTGCACAGACAAGGCAGTTATTGGTTATTTTGCTCTTTTGGAGGGCTTGCCACCCTGCTCCCAAATAAATCAAACAAAGAGGCTGACTCTTAATTATAAATGCCTGGCCTAATCTTGGCTTGTCTCTAGCCAGCTTTTCCTAACTTTAAATTATCCCATCTACCATTCGTCTCTGGGCTTTTTCCTTACTTCTGCATATCTTACTTTCACTCTTGCTCTGTGGCGGGTTCTGTTTCTGGGTGGCCTGTCCCTAGGATACTCTTCTCCTTCTCTTGCTCTTTCCTACTTTTCCTCCATATCTCTCCTATATATATTTTCTCTGCCTACCAGCCCCGCCTATCCTTTTTTCTACCTTGGTATTGTCCATTCAGCTCTTTATTAGACCAACAAGGTATTTTAGACAGGCAAAGTAACACAGCTTCACAGAGTTAAACAAATGCAATATAAAGAATGCAACACGTCTTTGCATCATTAAACAAATTTTCAAGAGCTTAAATAGATGTAACACATCTTAAGATAATATTCTACAACACAAGGAAATAAATTAGTTGTCTCCAGGAATGAATAAATGAACTGTATTCTTTGGGAAAGTTGTACCAATGTTTACAGTGAAATTTGTGTGTGACAGACACACAGAGGTCAGAGATCAATGTAAGTTGCCTTCCTCTACATCTTTCCATCTTGTATATACTTTTTGAGACAGAACCTCTCAGTCAACCTGAAACTCATAGATTTGGTTAGACTGATTGATTAGCAAGCTCCATGGATCCACATTTCTGCTTCTCTTCCTCCCAGCACTTTGGTCCTATATATGTGAACGCTGTTGATTCTGGCTTTTACATGGATGCTGGGTATCTGATTTGGGGCCCTTTGCCTGCACAGCAAGCTTTCTATTGACTGAGTCATCTCACCAACACTGTCCTCCCTCCCCAGCATGAAGTTCTGTGGTATTTTATTATGTCTAGTGTTATGGAACCCACAAAACTGAAAAGCTTTATACCTTGTACTTAACGATTTACACAAATTGTTTCCTGCTAAACTCCTAGAAATAAAATAAAATAAAAATTAATAATGTGAGAAGACAACTCATAGACTGAAAGTAATTTTGAAAAGGCACATTTGCTATAAAGCTATTAGAGTGAATATGCAAACGTCATTTAACACTTGACTCTTAGAAAGCAACCTAATTAAAACATGGACTAGAAGTCTTGACAGAGATAGGCTCCTTGGATGGCACACAGGATATAGATGTCTTATATCATATGCCACCAGAAAAAAGAAATTTTCTCCAAAGTTGAGACTCACTCCCCTTTTAATAGTGAACATTGCCCTAGAAGAACACTGATAGGAAAGGATAGGCAGGTGTCGGGAGCAGCAGGGCTCAGGTGTTGCTGTGGGGTGAAAACCAATGTAGATGCTGTGAAAGGCTGCGTGTCTATTTCTGATCAAACTAAAACATATTCTTGCCACTCTAACCTTGGAATTTATCAAGAGGAGTTTAAGTCAGAGCCACACAAAAGCTGCACATAGTTGTTTAGTGTACTTTCATTTACAATTTAAAAAAATTGGAATGGAAAGCAAGATGTTTCCATATGTGAATGGATAGTTACATATGTGAATGGGTAGTTAAACTGTGTATTTTTTCACTATAGAAATAAAAGTTTATTGTGTGTGATCAAAAGAAAATTTGTCATAATTAATTGACTACATACATTAAAACGCAACTACCCAAAAAGTAACTGAAATGATTCCTAATCATATTCTGCTATACTCATAGATTGTTGCCTAGCCCAATTGTCAACAGAGAGGCTTCACCCAGCAACTGATGGAAACAGGTGAAGAGACCCATAACCAAACATCAGTCCTAGTTCATAAACTATGTGTTTACAAACAAGAGAATGTTATTCATTATAAAAATAAATGATCTGTCAAGCCATGAAGAAACCTCGGGGAAACTTGTACACACATTGCTGAGTAGTATAAGTCAATGTGATCAGCGTGAATAGTGATGAACTCCTACTGTACGACATTCTGGAAACAGAAAGTGGAAATGTCAATGTGTACCAGGAAGTAGGAGTGGGCAGGGGATAAACAGGTGGAACACAAATTCCTAGGTCTCCCTTTCCAGAAAGCTTAACCATTTTAAATTAGTGCTATCAAATTACAAATCCATTAATAGGTAATCAGTTTTTGAGGCCAACACATCCATTATTCAGTGACTCTCTGAACACTGGAAGCCAAGCCTTCAGCACATGATCTCCAAGGGAATATTTCATACATAAACTGTAACAATAATTATCTTCATCGTAGTAATGTCTTATACTTCTTTCAACTTGATTTTATTTCCTGTTCCTAGTTTCTTAAAGTTCTTTGTATGTTTTTGTCTTGAGTTTCAATAAAAAGCTATTTCTGCATCTATAGAAAACAACCATATGTTTACTTTCATTTTTATTACTGACATGATAAATTACATTAATCAGCATTTCAATACTCAATTGGAATTTTTATATCCCACCCTTCATTGGACAGGATATATTATTTTTTAAAAAAATATGTTAAAGTATCCATGTATTTGTTAATGTTTTGCACCTTATTCATGAGGTAACTAGATAAGTAGTTTCGTTTCTTGCAATGGCTTGTCTGTTTGGGGTTTCCTAAAGCATAGCACAGGAGTTCTTTGGTCTTGTGTATCACCATGGAACTAACACTGTCTCTTACATTCCCCGGAAGGATTCATTGGGAGAGCCATCTGAGGCTGAAGTTTTCATTACTAGAAGATATAGATGACAGATCAAATTTCTTTACTACCAGTGGAAAAATTATGTTACCTGCTGAATGAGTTTTAACAGCTTGAGTCTATATTAGTTTGTGAGAGACACTGTAACCAAATGCTGTAGCTCAGCGGATTAAACTGCAGAAATCAATTTCTTCCCAATTTCAAGTCCCTAAGTCTAAGGTTGAGATGTGGGCTAGACCATCTTTTTTGAAATCTCTCTTGATATCTTTTTGATCGTTATCTTCATCCCTCTTCAGATGTTCATCCTTCAGATTTTTATTTTGTGTCCCAGTATCCTCTCTATAAGTATATCAGATATATTTAATTAACATATACTCACATGGTTTGATGTTACTTTGGACCTATATCTAAATATGTGGATTAAGACTCAATATATTGAGAGGAACAGAGCTTAGTCCATAAGAATGTCACTCCAGCAAATTGTCGACTTTTAGGTTGTCTGACTTATGATGCTTATACAACACCTTTTATTAATGTTTATATTTGTAGGGTCAATAGATGTACCTGAGATGTACCTGTATATTCAATTAATTATTGCCAATTAAAATTACGTTGTGTTATGGATCATTAAATGTTATTCTTCCTATTCATTATTCCCATTTCCACAAAGGCATATTGCCTTCTTTCCTTACTTCATTTCAAGGCTCTGATAATTATGATTATCTATGTCTTTAAAATGAACATCTTGGACTTTCCTATAAGACAATGTGATATGTGTCTTTCTATGCCTGGCTTATTTCACTAATAAGTCTTCCACTTGAACTTGTGATTCTGCAAAAGACCAAATTTCACACTTAGATGACTATCACCCCATTACCTATGCTGTAATATGTTCTCTATCCACTCATACACTGATGGATACTAACATGGGTTCTATATTTTAGCACTTGAAGATGGTGTTGAATTAGGCATGTGAGTGCAGCAGATGTCATGTTGACATACTGATTTAAATGCTTTTGCTGTTTCTCATAGTTTTCTACTAAGCTGTGTTCTCATGTCCATTTGTTTCAAGAAACTTCCACTTTTCCACTGCAATTTCTTCATGGACTTGCCAGTCATTCATAAAAAATTTTGTTTAAATGTCACATATTCTTTTTTCATTTTTCAAATTCTTATTGATTTTCATCTTTAGTCTAACTTCCTTGGAAAGGATATAGTCTATAATTTCAATCCTTTAGCTTTGTTAAAACTTATTTTTTATTGTTTTAATCTCTCTTTAAAATCCATTTAGGTTGTCATATCATTTAATATAAGGATATAAACACTTCATACTCAGGGTTGTTATTAACAAGTAATGACCTAATATTCTATGAATTTATGCTTGATTTTTAAAACATTTGATTAAGTGTGTGTGTGTGTGTGTGTGTGTTCCATGCGTGTGCATGAGTGCACTACGTTCAGAGGTCAGAATAGCATGTTAGATCCTCTGGAGCTTGAATTACAGGCCATTTGTGAGCTGCCTGACATGGATTCCAGGAACTGAGCATGGGTCTTCTGGAAGTCACAAAACTAAATAGAAAGAGAGGAAATACATAAAAATCAGAAAAGACTGAAGGGATGGTTTAGTATATATAATATACTAATGTATAATATAGTACTATATATATCTATATACTAAACCATATATGTGTGTGTGTGTGTGTGTGTGTGTATGCCTTCTGTTTAGCTTTGTGGCTCAATGGTTTTCTTCACAGCTGAGGTTTGATTCTCTTCTCTTTTTCTTTTCTCTTTCTCTCCCTTCTCTCCCCCCCCTCCGTTTTCGCTCCCCTCTCCTTCCCTTCTCTCTCATATCTGTTTTACTGTTGACTGTCATACCTTTGCACGTCTTTACGATGTGACTTATCATCATCCCTTTGCTTTGGATACTGCCTTCCCTCAGCATTTCCACAGGCTCATCGAGGGATAGCTTCCTTAGTGCCTTCATGTCTTGTGAAAGTTTCTTTCTCCTTCACTTGTGAGCAATAGGCTTCTTGGTGTGGAATTTGACGTATATGTTTTCTTCCAGGACTTTGATTTTGCTGTCCCATTCTCCCATAGCCTTTAAGGTTTCTAAGAGAAGTCTACTGTCAGTCTATTTCTGGCTTCTTAACTTTGTTTAAAGAACTTTTTCTGTCTTGTACTGTTGACAATTTGATGTAATAGACCTCAAAGAAAATCTTTAATCTTTATCTCTGGTAATTTGAATTTCCTTGGACTTGGATATCTTTCCCAAGACTTAGAGCTTTTCATCAATTACTTAATTGGATAGAACTTCCATGACTTCACTCATCTCTTTCCTTCTGTGAAAATAAAGGCTGTTCGGTTAATTATGTCCTATGGGTTTAAAGGGGTATTTTTTTTAAATAAATTCTTGAACTCTTTTATTTCTTTTTGCAATATGACTAAGTTATTTCAAAAGAGATTTGTCTCCAATCTTAGAAACCCTTCTTGCCATTTCTTCTGTTGAAACCTTAAAAGTTTCACTTATTCAATTGCTTTTTTTTAACTAGTTCTTTTTTCCTAGTAATCTCTATTTCTTTGCTGATTTTTTTCACTGATACCCATGAATTGCTTTCTTAATTTTATCAAACTGTATATTTTCTAGTTTCTCACTGAGTTTTCTGAAAACCACTGTCTTCTATTATTTGCTGGGCAGTTTGTCAATTTCCTTTACTTTGAGGTACATTGCTTGGGAGTTATTGTGTTTTATTTGGGATTTCATGTTCCCTAGTTTTAAAATGTCCCTTGTACACTACACTCTGTTTTTTCATGTGGTGAGTGTGTTGTGTAGCCGCTGTTCATGCTGCAGGGTGTCTACACATCGTTTGTGCATATGATGAGTGTGTTGCCACTATCAATGTTACAGGGTACCTATACTGTAGTTGTATATCTGGTAAGTTGGTTGCCACTTGAATTTAACAGTGTGTCTAGTGGATAGATTGCCACTATGAATGTCATATCATAGGGTGTCTACACTGTATTTGGGTAGGTCTTAGGTCAGTTGCCACTATGAATTTTACAGGGTGTTTAAACTGCATTGTGTAGTGGGTGGGTCAGTTGCTACTGTGAGCTTTACAGGATGTCTACAGTATATTTGTGTAGATGGTGAGTAGGTTGCCACTGTAAATTTTATAGGCTATCTAAACTGCGTTTGTATAGTGGGTGGGTCAGATGCTGCTGTGAATTTTACATGGCATCTCTCATCATAAAAGGCTTTTTACTGGCAGTGTGTTCTAGAGTATTAGTTAGTTGCACTTTGCACACTGATTCCAGGTGGAAACTTTAGTGTAGTGATTTATGTAGCCATTTTAGCTGCAATCAACAGTGTCTGTAGTATATCAGTCAGTGATCTAGGCAGCAGGAGCTATATTCAAACTGGGATGATGCGCCTCCCTTACACAGGATTTTGTCTGCTCTAACATGGTGTGTTCCATTTTTCTACAATACCTGTTACATCCCTGCTACCCTCCTTAATCACTCCTGTAAAATAGATGTGTTTCCTTTCTTTCTTTTTTTTTTTTTTTTCCTGTTTAGGTTCTTTGTTGTACAGAGATAATGTGGGCAACTGTAGGCAGCCATCTTACTGTTATCATTCCTTATTTCTTCCTGGGAGTGGCCATTTGCATTTCCTTTACTCTTCTTGCTTACGTGTTTTCCTGTTTATCACTTACACCGTGTTTTTAAGAGACAACCTGCAGCTCTATTTACTTTCCTTATTTTTTTTTACGTTCTCAGTTTCATTGATTTCCTCAGTATGAATTGTTCTTTTTATATTTTCTTTGCTGCAATGTTGTTAAATTATTGAATTGAGATCTCTTTTTAACATAAACATTACTATTATGATAACTCTCTACACAGTGCTTTAGCTACATGTAGCTAGTGCTGTAGTGATTTTGGCCTCCTAAGAGATAATTTTATTATCTTTCCCTAAGCCCCACTCAATCCTCTGTGGTGTCAACCATGATGGTAATATTTACATTGGGAAAACTAGAAAATACCACAAATCATGACCTTTTCCACTCAAAGTTAATTACTGAGTATCTACTGCCGCCACTTGATATCCTAATTATTCTGATACGGTACTGTTTTTCAACTCGTCCAACTATTTCCCTATGTATATTTTGGTTTCTTCTTTTATCTCTGAGAGGTATTTTTAATGATTTATTTTCTTTATTTGATATGTATGAGTGTTTTGTCTATGTGTATGTATGCATACTACATGAACGCATGGTACCAAAACAGATCACTGAATCCCTTGGAACTGGTATTAAAAACAGTTGTGAGCTGTCTTGTGGGTGCTGGTAAATAAATCAGGCTCCTCTGCAAGAACAAGTGTCTTAACTGCTGAGCCATCTCTCCAACCTGAGTTGACTTAAAGAGTGTTATATAACATTTAAAATATTTGTTAATTTTTCCTAGGTTTTAAAATATTAATTAATTTTTCCTTTTAGTTTGTTTAATGTGTAATCTAAGAACATACTCTATATGATCTTAATTTTTAAAACTGTATTAGGGCTTGGTTTTTGGTCCAGAATGCATTCTTCTATGATCTAGAATGTTTTGTGTGCATTTGAAGTGATTACTTCTTCCATTATTCCCTGATTGATTTTAGACAGAATCTCTCAGTGAACATGAAATTCACTATTATTCCACCTCTAGCCAATCACCTGGTCCCACATAATCTTTGCCTCTGCTTCCCAAATGCTGTGATTACAGATGGCCATCATGTCTGTCAGCTTTCACATTGATTCTGGGATTAAGAGCACAGACACATTTTTTGTAGCAAGTACTGTATCTGCTGGACATCTCCCCATAGCCTACCTTATGTATTTCTATCTCTCTCTTAGGCTTAGGAGGTTTCTTGTTGACCATTTCCCTGAGCTACATCATAACTTTACTTGTATCTTAAGGATGATGCTTTCTTCAGTCATTTAGAGACTTGAGTATTTAGCTTCACGGGTCAGATAGAAATATAGGACTTCATACATCCCTTCATGTCTTCTTCTCCAGGGCCTATGATTCTTTCTAGACGATTAGAGATTTGATGAGGATTCTTGTTCACAGCATGGGAGTATCTAGAGAGTTTTGTAAAAAGTCTGAAAGTGTGTGAAAGGTTTTTTTGTAGTTTTGGTTCCCAACTGCCACATATTATGACATTACTGTCACATTAATACATATTCTATCTTTAACAAGCTCATATATTTGAGTAAAATTGCTCCCCCCTTCTTACATGGCTTTGAGAACCTCACATCCTTTTATGTAATCAAGGGCTGATGTGTCTTTTCCCCTTGACTTGTTCTGTCTTAGCTTTTGGGCTGGCTTCTCTGTGACTCATCTATGTTATGGAATCAGAAAATATTTTGATCTTTCAGAGTCTCCTCTGACTACATGTGTTTCACTTAAGAATGGAAATGACAGTATTTTTAGCTCTACATCCCAAGAAGAACGGAAGTCAGGATACTTTGATAAGCAAGACTCTTTCATCTCTATAAGTCCTCAGTACATCTTTGCTAAAAGTTACCAATATAAAATTCTAGCTCTTATGCAATTGTGTGTCGTAGTTTATTATATTTTGGTTCTTATCAAGAGACAAAACTAACATGCTTTTGAAATAAAAATGATAGTGAATTGTTGGATTTTTTTAATAATGCCCTGTCCCTCTAAAAAGGCAAAATTCCGATAAATTGAGGATTCTTTCTCACAGTCCTGACATGTTAGAGATCAGCAAAACTAACATTTATTGATGACTGAGGTAACGAGACTTGATCATTGTTAATAATGAAGAAACAAAGCAAAGCAAGATTGGACAGTGGCGACCTTGTCCTCTTAGGCACATAAACTAGTATGACGTGGTGGCAGTAAGTATTGCTGCAGCTCCCACTGTTTCAACAGATACGGTTGAGCTGAGACCATGCATGTATTACGCTATGCTGAGCACTAGCATTCATGTCCAGAAAGCATCCCAGACATTTTTCCAACCTGACACCTTCCCCCTCAGGCATTTATTATTGCCATGACCCCTGCCTACAAATCACAGATCTTGACTTATGGGTACAATTGGTCTTTGCCTTTGTTCACACCATCATTTCATGCATGGATTTTATTTTTATTTTATATCATAGCTTTCTGTGACAAGTTAAATCCCATCTGGCTGTTCACTAATGAGCAAAATGACCAATGTAACATAGGAAACATTGTTCAGATATCCAAGATTGTTTTCTACCATTTGGTTTTACTAATATGTTGGCATTTCCAGCTGATAAATAAATAAAAGATGGTTAGGACCTTGAAATTGACATGATCTTTATGAGAAACATAAGATGAAAGCAATATTTGTAAATGGACATTTGTTTGCTTCACATTTGTTAGCATTTCATATTTAATTCACCTTTCTCTCTCCAAAAGGCTCCAATGCCATGGAACAAATTAGCTGTCATATTTTATATTAGTGGGAATAAAATATCTGCTTCCCTCTTTGGAGCTGGAAGATGTCTTGCAGGAAGATGTTGATATATAATTTGTTGTTGTTTCTTGACATAATATTTTTTAATCAAGAAAAATGTACCCACTCTCCAGTGGGCAGTTTTCATTGGTGGATAACGAGAGGTCGTGGTATGTAATAGAAGTAAGGTCATATAAATTTTATGTCTTTAATTACCCCTCTTGGGATGCAGAATATTTTACTTTCTGAGACTGCCCATTACTTTTCTATGTTGCTGCATGTGTACTTGGGAGATTTATTTATGATTAAACTAAATAAACAGGGAATTTTGCAGAATTCCTAATTTTGACTTAAAACATGGGGGCTACACACTGAACATATTTTATGCTCATTTGCTTCCATATATTTTTGTTTTTTCACAGTCTGCACAAAATGTCTTGCAAATAAGAGATTGAACATAAAATATGTGCTTAATAAATGAACATTCAGTTGATAAACTCAATAGCTGACTGTTAGACCCTCCTGTAATAATGGAACCTAGACATGAATTTCTCTTTCAACCTTGTATCTTTACAAAGTCCTCTTCATTTTGACCAAAAAGCATATGTCAGCTAAAATATTATGCAGACATATAAATACCATCATCAAATCTGTGATTAATATTCTTTTGTTTTAAAAAGAAAAATTTCAGCTCTTCTAATTTCTGAGCAAACAACACAACTGTAAAAAGGCTGTTGCCAAGCAACCTGCATTCACAGCTCAGATGGACTGAATTGTTTATATTCGTGTGTAGATAAAATTGACCCATTCCTTTTTATAAGATGTATCTATGGGGTCTGAAATGTTTCTCTTAAGATGTTAGGGTGTGGTCTGTGCCATTGGTACTCTGTAGGGTGTATTGAGACATATCTACTGTTCATACTTCTGCCACAAATTTTGTTAGGTCACATTTGAAGCACCTGGTTTAGCATACGCTTGTCTATTAAGCTTCTTTGGAGGCAGGTACTGTCATTCACTTGTCTTACAGAGGGACCTGTTGATACCTAGAACTCCACACATATTTGATGATTTTATAATTTCTAAAAAAGAAATAAAAAAATAAAAAAAACCTATTTTCTTCCTGAAACTTTAAAGGAAAAAAAAAGAATGAAATTGTTAGATTAAGTTACAATAAACCTAAACAATAGAGTTTCATCTAAAAGTGATTAGAATTACAGCATTTTAAAATTAGGGGAAAGTTTAGAGCCTACTTAGTTCAGAGAGTCTCACCTCTAGTTGTCATTTGAACAACCCAGCATCCTAGAGTAAGACTTTGCACAAGGCATTTAAAAGTTCTCCTGCTGATTCAATGAGTTTATGGGACAAGAATCAGCTCCATCAGCTCAGGAGTCACCTGCCCATCATCAATGTCTGACTTCAGTGTTCTCTCCTCATGACCTGTACTGTGTAGATAGTAAGATTTCCTCATGAAAATGACTTCTGTGGTGATTAAATGGTATGACATGTGCAGGGGGGATGGTGCTCAGGGGAAGACTGTCAATAACCATTCCTGCCCTGAGCTAACTGTCTCTCTCAGTGGTATAAACAGTGTCAATAAAGATTTGGTTCATTGACATCCAGATTTTTCATATCATGAATAAATAGGTTTGTGGGAGATTGGCTCTTCATGTTTAATAGTGCCTGCTATTCTTCAAAGAAGCCTAAGATTGATTTCCAATATCCACATTGGGTGGTTCATAATATCCTGTAACTTCAGCTCCAGAATCCAGAGGATTCTATAGCTCCAACAGATATGTACTCTCAGAGCAGAGTGTTATCTGGCAGGAAGGGAGCTGCTACAGATCCTCTTCCCCTCATTCTGTAATTCTTTCCTGGCAATCATGGTAGCTAAAGCCAGGATTGAGAATACTTCTGTCAGAGGATCACATATTAATCTAGTGGAATCAAAGTCAAGGTAAAGAAGGGTAGAGAAGGATCTGGGAGGAACTATCCCATGTTTGTACTTTATGAGGGTTACTTGATACACAGCTGTCTTCAGAACTTATGTCCCTTTGATGCTATTTATGTTTCTTTGACACTAATTTACTTGAACATAAATCGCCCCAAATTACTGATAATCTTCACAGTGTGGTCCTCCTTGTAAGGCTTTGTGTGCATACCTGTTAATTCTGCTCTGAAATGAACCTTACTAGGCAGTGGAATATGAACTTGATTATGGATAGAAGGGCCACAATCACATCAGCCCATGGGCCCTATGTGGGAGAGATTCAGGAGGGAAATCAAAATGTGACATCTACAAGCCAGGGATGTCTAACAGCCTAAACCCAGCCCTGCCTTAGCAGCTGCTGTGTGCTTTCCCTGAGCCTTCTGTTCACCTCTTTGTTTTATAATTTATCTATCCAAGAAAAGCAAAGAACACCTGCTTCTCATTACAAGATTGAGCTGTTTGGAGAAAAAAAAAAAAGGATTATTCTCATGCAACAAAGATTCTATTTAAATACAAAGGGGGACTTTTCAGTTGATGCTCATCTTCATCACACATGAAACACAGAAGGGGCTTCACGTTTGGTTTACTTTACTGACTCTGTCTTCAGCATCACCTGGGGACCCAAAGGTGAGTTAAGCAGACTCTGCATTTGAGGAATTCACACTCTGGTTGGAAGATTTAGGAATAAACTGTTTTTAAAATGGGACTGTTATTGATTTACAGTATTCTATATATTGGTATTCTTTCATAATTTCTCTCTATCTATTTTAGCTTCTATTGCTTATACAAACTTAAATACTTATGATGTATAATTTTTCGAATGCACCGCATTCCCACAGCTAGGCCTCTCTTGGCACTTGCCTTAACTGGCATCCTTCTCTGTGTTCCCTGGGGTCTCCAACTGTTTAATATCCATGTCCTGGTTCATCCCAAATCTCTTCTAATTCCCAAGTGGCATGCAGCTTTGTTCTGAATAGTTTAACCTAATTCAGTCTCTCACTCATCTATGTTAGATTTCCTGGTACTGGCTCCTATTCGGTACCCACATCCCTATTTCCACCCTAAGAAATAGGTATTTTATTCAGTCATTTTACAAAGCATCCCGATTAGCTAAAACTGGCAAATACTCTGTTAATCTTTTCTCTTGGTCCAATGCTGAAAAATATGGGTTTTTCCACAACTAGGATATTGATCCAACCACCAGAGAAGCTTCAGGCCAGCAGAACTGAAGGTGGAGTTATCTAGTACCTGATAGTGACATTGAGAAGGGGTGCCATGACTGGAATGTGATCTTGATGTGTAAAGGAAATAAAAACAAAAATTACTGCTTGAACTGTGACTCAGAGTCAGAGATGGATGCTCTGTGTTCACCTGCACCCCTAAGTAGAAGGAAGAGCTCCTGGCAGGATGTGATTATTGTGTCCTGCCATTTGTTGTGAAACTGTGTGCATGTGTGGAGGAGCTATGTGTACCTGAGTACATGTATGTGTTGGGACTGTTTATGTGGGTGCATATATGTAGGGGGATGCATGTGTGTGTGTGTGTGTGTGTGTGTGTGTGTGTGTGTGTGTGTGTGCGTGTGTGTGTGCATGTGTGTGTAAAACTCAGGACAATTGCTTCCATATATAAGCTCTAATATGCACTGCTTAAAAGCATCTATCTCATAGTCAGTAAGCAACTGAGCTTGTTAAACATTGAGCTCTGTCTTCCTCCCAACCTCAAGATTTCTCCAGCATGCACTTCTATATTATAAGTTGTGGAAGGTTCATAAAAGGGGATCATGAGCCTAAGATCCTTGAGAATAGGAAATGAGACAAATAAGACATTTGAATGTGGTTTCATGTGCGTAATTTATAAAAGGACATTTCCATCTTTCAGAGTTCTTAAGTGGTTAATTTGTTATTTTTTGACTTTGCAAATATTTTAAATCATGTATCAAAAAAGGCCAGTGGCATGGAATTCCTGGGCTTTGCTCATAGCTTTCTGATTCTAGAAATCATTTTCTTCTATTTATTACCTGAAAGATAGTAGGTAGAGGTACTATGATTTGATTATGTCTCCCAATATTCATGTGTTGTGCTCATAATCCCCAGTGCAGTAGTGTTGAGAAAGAGGAGGACCTTTGAGAATACAGTAATGCCATTACTATGAGAATAAATGAGTTACTATAAGTAGAAAATTGGAATTTTAAAAAAGTACCCCTATCTAATCTCATATTTTCTCTTTTGCCTTCCCTACGGCATGATGTGGCAGGAAGGTCTACAGAGATTCATGTAGGACTTCTTAGCCTCCAAACCTATGAGCCAAAAATGATATTTCTTTATGAACTGCACAGCTCTGGGTATACTGTTGCAGTAACACATAACTTAGCATGACAGAAAATTGGTATTTAGAAGTAGGGCTCTTGCTGCAGCAAATACTTAACAGACATTGGAAGAATCTGTAGGAGCAACCCAGTAAAAAGTTAGAATGAGACACTGGGGCAACTGGGGACAGGGCTCAGAAGAGGAGAAGACATTTGAGGAAAGATTGGATGTTCTTTAGGATTACTCAAGTGCTCATGATCCGAAGGTTGATGGCATGTGGGCATTAAAGCTAATCTGAGAAAGTTTTGGGCAGAGCTGAGGAGCAAGGCATTGGCAGCTCTTTATTATGTAGTTGCAAAGAACTTCGGATCATTTTCATGTCCCAGAACTTTATGGATGGCAGAATATAAAAGTGATAAATTTTGGACATGTGAAAGGAATTTTCTTTCACAAATTATTGGAAGAGTTACAAGATGTAGTTAACTTCTGGCAGTAAGATGACCAAGGAGAGAATTGCTTTAAAGACATAACTCATAATTAAAATGGGAACAGAACAAAAAATACTAGAAAACTTGCAACTTGGCCATGTAAAGTGAGAAAAATGGTTTTTTGAAGCAAAAATCAAAGATGTAGCCAAACAATTGTTTGTTTAAAAAAAAAAAAAAGATTAGTTTGGCTAGAAGGGAGCCAAGTGCTTTTTCTCAAGACAGTGGGAGATGATGATCTTACAGTAATTTTAGGGACAGATATAAAGTGCAAGCGAAATCCTTGAACACAGGACTCAAGTCCATAGCATTCACTAGCATTGGACCAAGCCTTCTCACATTCTAGAACAGTGTTCCTCAGACACCCCAGTCTTGGATCAAGTGAGACAACTTACTGGTTTGCTATGAGAGAGAAAATAAATCTTAATTACATCCACCCGATGCTAACCCTGCCCCTACAACAACTCCATGAGCAGTTTACATGGATCTCAAAGGTTGTAATTAAAAGTTTGAGAGTCCAGAAGACACTTGACCCAAATGTGAAGGTGTTATAGACAGCCTCTAGCAGGGCAATGCTGGCAGCAATGTGGCAGCAAAGATGCCACAGAGAATCATTAGTGCAATGACCCATGAAACAATATGAGTAGGATCATCTCAGAAATCTCAGAGTTGTAGGACTACCAACATGTAGCTCTAGTCTAGTCATGAAAATTCACCCCATGAACATTGCTAGGTGGACCGAGCATAGGACATTTTAGGGATGGACATTCCTGAGTATTGGGGGTCTTGCTTCCATTACTATTTGCTGAGAGACTGTGGAATAGAATCAGGGGAGATTATTTTCTAGCTTTAGACATTTTTTTTTTTCTGATAGTCTTTCCTTCTCATGACTTGCTTATGAAAGGAAAATGTCTACTATGCCTCTTCCATCATTATGTTTTGGAAGCACGTAACTTAGAGATTTCATAAGTTCACAGCTGTGTAGCGGTGCATGTATTGAGTCTCATATTTATTTCAAATGTATTACTCTGGACTTCTGACTTTTGAATTGACACCGAAGTAAGTTAGAACCTTTGGGGCTTGATCAAAAGTAGTTTGCAAATAGAAAGACTTGATTTGGAGGCTAAGGATGGAATGTTATAATTGGAATGTCTCCCCCCAAACTTATATGCTGTAAACAATTTCTAATGTGACATTGTTGAGAGAGAGGAATCTTTAAGAGGTCATTAGGTCATTAAGACAAAGCCATGAATTCATTAATTAGTCTCCACTTACCACCCATCCCCAAGCCTCTGGATTTGTTTCAGCTGCTGGTGGCAATATGAAGGTTACAGTCAGACCTTAGAAGGCCTTTATAGATGAAGTAACGCTATTGAAGCAACAGGTTTGTTATCATAAGAGTAAATTTGGTTAAGAGTGAGATTTCCCACCTCATTTTTGCTCTCGCCCTTCCATCTGCCAAGGGATGGTGCAGTAAATAGTCTCACTCAGAAGCTGAGCATATACTAGCGCCAACCAACTGAACCAGGTACCAATAACTTTCAGTTCCTTCTAATGTGCCCAGTCTCAGGTTTTCTATTATTGCAGTACAGATTATCCAAGATGAGGGGATGACAAGCAGGTGGGAGGGGGCAGAGATAAATGATTGCTATCCTCTATGGTAGCCTCATCTATCTACCTAGCATTTTGCTACAGTGCTCTAATATATGAAAGCAGAATATCTTCCCTTCTTTATTTACACATTTTCAAAATATTTTTACAACATGAGAATCCTTTATGTGTTACCATCTGAGAGATAGGACTCACTTAATGCATTGAAGAGAAAGCTATGGAGCCAAACCATTATACTTCATTTCTGGAGATGCTTACAGCACTGTTTATGCTTCACTCATTACTGTATGGCCCATGAGGCTCTAGCGTTCTTTAATCATGGTAGGTCAGCAGGCTTTTAGTCATATAATACAGGGCGAATAGACATAAAACTACCCAGTCCAGATCTTAATGCAGGCATCTTTGCTAAAAGGCATATTGAATACAGAGATGGATTTATATTAGTGAGGCTATCTTAATTATAATGAATTTTAGAAGTGGATTCTGTCCAGTAAAAATTTACTTACCATATATGGTCTGTCTTATGTATTTTAAAGACATGGGATAAAAATTGGAAGCCTTGGGAAATTCTCAGGCTCCAATCCTAATTGACACGTTATCTAGTGACTGGAATAGGAGGATTTTGCTTTCTGAGGCAAACCACAATATTAACAGAAACATCTCTCTGGAATGTTCTTGGATCTGCCTTACTTTCTTACATTACCGCCTCACTACACCTTCATACCAAGTCTGGTACCACTGCCTATAAAGTCCAAGATGAAGGAGACAGATTTGCTTTAACTTACAGAATGTGCTATATGACAGTTCTCCTTCCTAATAAAAGGTTACACAATAAACATCTATGTATTTAGTAGGAATAGCTACTTTTCTGTACTGCAGATTTGTAAGGAACATTTTCATCATTAAAAAAAATACCAAAAGTTCTGGTGTTAAGTGGCAAAATTTATCTTTCCTTCTATTGAAATTGTTTTATTGGTTACGTGGAAGTCAGACTAATTCAGTAAATTCTTATGAAAAATATTTGTTTTACTTCTCGTCAGCCAATTTAATCAAACTTTCAATATTTTTTATTTGGTCTTTGAGAATTTTATACAATGCATTTTGATCATATTCTTTCCCTTCTCCCAATTTCTCCCAACTCATCCCCATCTCCCTACCCACCCAACTTCAGGGTCTTTCTCTCTCTTAAAACAAAGTGTCAGAGAAACAAATGAAGCGTGGGGTCTACCCTGAAGTGGAACTGGCATGTCTGGTGTCACTTCACTGGTGAAAAATGTCCTTTCTCTCAGCTGAGAGTTATTACTAATGAATATCTTCTTGGCGAAGGGTGGCCCTTCATGTCTAGAGACTCTCCTCTGGGCTGGGATGTTGCCCAGCTTGAGCTGATCCAGGTCTTACTCATGCTGCCACAGTCTGTGTGGGTCCATTTGTATCCTGGCCCTATTGTATCTAGAAAGTGTCTCCTTGAAGCTGTCCACCACCTTTGGCTCTTAGAATCTTTTGTCTTTTGATAAATCCTGAGCAAATTTTTATTTCCTAGCAACTTTCAGTGAACCTCATTAATGACTTCTTATTTATTTACTCAGCTTGACAAATGGGAACAAAACCTACATTAGAGCCACAAGTTCACTCTGCATTCTTGCCGACTGTGGCCATCAGCGAGCTGCAAACCTCCGTATTTCAGCTGGTACTGACAACTTAGCAGAGAAGAACTGCAAATTTCATGATTGTCGCTCCTTCGACTCTTTTGTCCTCACCCTAATTTACTCCTCTAATTGATAGCTGCTGTCTTTATTAAGAATTATTAACAGCTAGAAGGAGTTGTGTTGTGTGGCAAGGTGATAGATAAATTATTCCTTTGTTCTTAAGCTTCACTGTAGTATTTTACACCTGCCTTGTTTGTGCATTAACTTTTCCTGATGTGTGCAAGTAAATGAACTATTGAAAACAAATTTGATTGCATCAAAAGGTAGCCTAAAATAAAGATAATAAATTTATTGGTGCCTAGGTGCATGAGTATAAATATATAAGCAGTGGGTGAAGAACAATAGGGAACAGTATAGACTGTAAGAACAACAAATATAACACATTTGTATTTCTTTCCTTTCGCATGGGCTTGTCCCAAAGCAAACACTGATGTTGCTAAAATCCAAGGATATTTTACAAAAAACAATCTGATGAGGAAACTGATATTTTATATCCAAGAAGTCCTTTCCATAGTTATTATTTATACTGTTACCTAAAATGATATAAAGATTGAAATACATGGGTCTTGAAGTTAAGAGCATCTGACTGGGTTTTATGTGAGTTCCAATAATTAGCAAGGCCATCAGGAGTGTCTAGATACTCCAGCCCCCTTTCCTATCATACACAGAGTGAATATAGACATTTCTCTCAAGTGCCTGAATTCCATATGCCAGTATTCATGCTCAGATAATAATCATTACAGTTAAAAATAAACTACAACTGAGCAAACCCTAATAAACAAAATGTGTCTTAAATACTTGCAACAAAGGTACCTGTTACCTTTGACTTTCAAAATTTATAACTGTGATTTCTTCAGAAGATGTGACCTCTGAATATTTACCTTTTCTAACAAGAGATGGTGGGCAGTTCACCAAGTTGTGTTCTGTAAGTCCTTCAGCAACAGAGCAAGGCTAAATTAAATAATATTTATACGTACTACATCATTGTTAGCATCAAAAAATAAATAGGACCCTTTGAGCTTGGCATCTATTGTCATTTCTCAGTCGCTAAGAAGAGTTCCTTAGGGAGACGTTGGTGGCTAAGCAATGAATACACATCTCTACACTCATTGTTCAGGTAACACTGCCAGGGTAGGTTAGCTCTAGCAGACATGAGCTTCAGGGACAAAGCCTTTTGGCTGGGAAGCCAGTAGAATTCTTTGATCATGTTGGAATGAGGGGCAGGTATGGAGCATGCCAGGCAAGTGAAGGAGATGCTTCTTTGAAAGAACTGTAGAAGATGGAGTTTCTGGTCCTGGGAGATGGTACACATGTGACCTCAGCACCCAGAACATGAAAGGAGAGATTGTGCTGGGGGACCAAGGTAGAGTCTTTTTTCTGAATATCCATGTGCAAAACTGATTCTCCAGATGATTCTATAGGGCTCTCAACAAGGGTGAGGACTTTTCCATGCTCTATCCCAGTTTATCTGTTATTTCCTGGATCATATAAAATACAAAAGGCTTCGTGTTCTATCCCCAGGACCTCAAATAGGTATCTTAAAAATGATAGGTTCTTAATTTCTATTCTCCTTTGATGAAGGTTATAGCTTGCAGAAATCTGTTTCTAGCTAACCAACAGGTGGGAAAATCAAATTCCTGATAAGGAGAGAGATGCATGCAGAAATCATAGAGGTAGCTTGTACCTGGTGGGAACAGATCTCTCTCTCAGTCTCAATTCCAGATCCTCCCTGAAGGAAGCTGCTTGCTACATCCCAGAACAACAGGCCCTCCTATCGGTTCACTCCTATCTGACACATGTAGAGATGCCAGCTTGCTGTGATAAAGCTGCATGGAACACGGGAAAGCAAAGCAGTTTTAAGGACAGTGCCAATGGAATGATTCTAAAAATAGGTAACCTAGCCTATGTAATGTAAAACAGTTAAAGGTAAATATTTACATATAGAGTATAGAACGTATCATTTTATAGTTCTTAGATATAAGGTATGATAACATTTTACATATTAATATAATTACATATACTAAATCTATTTTCAGAGATTTATCCTGATCTTAGTGAAGTCATATAGTCAGTGAAAGAACTTAGATTATGTCTTTCCCTAGGAGGCTTGTGATGGATGCTGGGTCTTCAGAAGTGAGAAGGAATAGATTCTGTGTTCTGGTGAAGTGTTAGATCTTCAGACAGTGTCCTACTTTTTTAAATTTCTTCCTCCCTTTAGCCCTTCATTTTAATCTTGCCTTCTGTCATAGTTACCTATACCAATGTAGCTGCTTCTGGTCTATAACACCTGGCTAGTGATAAGAGAGCTGGGCTCCCGAATGCCATGCGTTGCAGTGATTAAGAAAAGCTGAATAAATGGCTATGAAGGTAGGGAACTGAGTCATTGAGCAATACGAGACAGCTAAGATTCACAAAAAGCTCAGTACATTTGTTCATTGTCAGATATGATGAATCTGTGTGCACACTCACTATTGGCTCAAACATTCTGGCCTCACTAGAATTTTATGTTTTCTAGATATTTAGCATTTTCACTGAGTTCTAATGATGTTGTAGGTATTATTTGGCCACTTTATTATAATACTGTATGGGGTAGATCTTAATTTTTTTGTGAGGAAGGAAACTGAGTTACAGAGAAGGAAAAAATGGAATTCAACCAAGAACTCCACTCTTATGTGCTCTTGTCAAGCTTTTTCATGAAGATTCAGCAACATAATGTTTATGTATCCAACAGAGTTGAAGAACTCATTACTGGAAATGTTTGGATAGATAGGGACTAAGAAATTACATGAAGCCAGGTGAAAGGACCATCATTCATTTTCCATTGTTTCTTAGTTTTTAAGAGACAAATGTGTAAGCAGAGTTTTTCGTTGGGGCCAATCATTCCCCAAATTGCCACACAGAAACTTACTAGTAATTATAAATGCTCAGCCTAAAGCTTAAGCTTGTTTCTAACTAGGTCTCACAACTTATTTCTTTCTCTTTTTTTCATTATTTGGTTTTTGGAGACAGGGTTTCTCTGTGTAGCCCTGGATGTTCTAGAGCTCAGTCTGTAGACCAGGCTAGCCATGAACTCACAGAGTTCTAACTGCCTTTGCCTCCTGATCCTGAGATTAAGAGCATGAGCCATCACTGCTCAGAACCAACCCATATTTTTATCTACACTCTACCACATGGCAGTACTTTCTTTTCAGCATGGCATCTCCTGCTTCCCCTTTGTCTGGCTGATGACTTCCTCCTCTTTATTTCCTGCACTGTCTTTTTGTCTACAAATCCTGCCTAACCTCTTCTGTTTAGCTATTGGCCATTTAACACTTTATTAAACCTATAAGGGCAACACATATTCACAGTGTGCAAAAAGATTGTCCCACAGTACACAAGGGATGATTTATAACAACTGTCTTTAAGAACTTTGGTTTTTCTCAACCTTTAATGTTCAATCCAGACACATTTCTTTCATCAATGAATTAATGGTGCAAGTTTTCCAGTTTTTCAGGCTCACACACAAAGTCCTTGGAAGAATGGAACCTCTAAGGGCTATCTGTCTCTTTCCAAGTAGGGTCATTGAGATGATTCCAGAGAGGGAAATGTCTACATTGAAACCATAAAGATATGTTATAATTCTGCCCTTTCCAGCCCTCATACCACCAAGTATGCACATTCAAACTTTGTATCTTTTTTTTTCTGTTACCTGATAATCTGTGCATTTCTATCCTGAAATTCTTTTGCTGAAGCCTCAATCCCACTTTCGAATGTCAATGTCGGAATTTCCAACTGGGTAGCCCTGAATAAAAAGAGGTCACATGTTATTGACCTCCAAACTCCCTTGGCCCTAACCTTTAAACACTGGAAATGAGAGACAAAGCAGTAGTATGTATCTGCTGGGTCTTGGTTGGAAAATATCTTTAGCTTAAAGCAGAGATGCTGTCTCAGTAATATGCAAGTGATACATAAAGATGAAGACACCTCGCTTAACACAGCCTCAGCATCTGATTCGGGCACATGGATAAAGGCAGAATTCGTGTAGTGAATTCTGAAATCTGAAATCACTTCAGACACATCTGTTATCTACTTCAACTTCTGCAATGGCTTCCTACTTTCTTCAAAGATCACTAACAATCCTCTACTTTCTGGCCTTCTGTAACTCCATCTTTTAATTCTGATGTTAATCGTTCTATCCTTCTTAACAGCCCTCAGCACATTTTTAAATATCTGTTTCCTCTGCCAGAATCCTGTTTGTCAGATATTCTCAGGTCTCATTGCCTTCACACCTATATTTCTTTTCTCAACTGTAACACAGAGAAACATTCCCTGACCAGATCCCTTCTGATGCTTCCTTTTCAGCTTGCCCTATTTGTATTTTAAGGAGATCTGTGTTGTGTATTTTATATATTTCTTAGCTATACATTTTTCTTACCATTTTGCATTTATAAGGGTATATGTAGTATTTATGTTTTTAATGTGTAGGTATATGTAGATGTGTCTATGCAGAAGCATGTGTATTTATGTATATGTGTGTGCATATGTGTGTATTTATCTATACATACAAACAATCTCTGTATGTATATGTTATGCAAGTGTGTATTTATATATTGTGTGTTTGTGTGTGTGTGTGTGTGTGTGTGTGTGTGTGTGTGTGTGTGTGTGTGTGTGTTGAGCTGAAATGTAGAATTCAGGAGCTGATTTTTTTTTTTGTTTTTGCTAAATGTCCAGCTGAATTGTCCCATCCATTTTTTTCTTGATATTGATATATTTTGGAAGTATTCCTCCTAAGTTTTTCACCCTCATTTGGTAGAATTTAAGAGTTCCAGAACTCTAGTTTATAGGCAGAGGGGTGACATGCTTTAGTAAAATGAAAATATCAGCAAAACAGTCTAAACCATACTTCTTCTCAAGATGCATAACCCCAAAGCCTTCTGTAGAGTCTCAAAACTATTGACGCACCTTTCAAATTTAATAGAAAGTATTGATTTTAATTCTCTCAAATAACAGAATTCCCTGACAAATCCTCAACATGCAAGTATTTTGTTGTGAAGTATGTGACTGTTGGCCCTTGCTAGCCCAGTGTGCTCTGTTCAGTGGAAGAACAGTCTGAATTACACATCTGTGATATCACAAAATCACCAAACCATCATTAACTCACTTTTCTCATAAGGAAAATTGTAAAAGAAAACCACATATTACAGGGCTTGGGCAAGAATGTAAAATGTGAGTTTCTTTGATTTTTGAATATAATGAAGAAAAAAAGAAGTAAAAGAGAAAATCAGGACTGAAAATATTGATGTAGACTGGTTGGTGAGCCAACAAACCCATAGCAGTCAGAACCAAAGAAATGATCTCATAGCTTAAACAAAGTGATGTTTGCTTCACTTAAAATGTTTTTCTTCCCTGTACCACTGTTCTTGAATCAATGTCTCAGGAAAGGGTATCAGTTTGACAAATTTGATTCTTTCCTGCATGGGATTTTTTACCCCAGCTAGACTATTCATTTAAAAAAAGCAATGCTTGCAAGGGAAATGAAGCTGCTGTGAAGGCAGCTGCTAGACGCAACTGTGAAAGCGGGGAATGAACGTGAGGCATGAGAGCAAAGGCTCTGATTCGCATCTCACATCTCTGGATGGGGTTCCAGGATATGAATTAGTGTGTGCATGTATACAAAACAAAGAAAAAGTTACTCTAAACAAAACTTATCCCTATGTATGTT
Organism: Phyllotis vaccarum; assembly: GCA_033318265.1. Taxonomy (NCBI): domain Eukaryota; kingdom Metazoa; phylum Chordata; class Mammalia; order Rodentia; family Cricetidae; genus Phyllotis; species Phyllotis vaccarum. Next base: position 106,274,676 of record JARWLC010000006.1, on the reverse strand, counting down.
CAATTTGTTCTACTTTATCTCTTTTAACTTTTAAAATGGCTTACTGTGGCCCGCTAGATTGATTTTATGGCTTAAGGAAGCATTGCGATCCACTAAAATACTTTTTTTTTACAACTAGGTTATTAGAAATTGTAAGCACTGTGCATATGTGACATCCTCTTATACCTTCCTTCCCTCCGTTCTGCCTCCCATTGCCCCATCAAATTGAATTATATCCAGGGGCTGAATGAGCTGGGTGCATTAATGCATTTTATTGGCCTAATGGCCAAGTGTTAGTAAACGTTTTCTAAAGAACAGATTTTAGGAGCTTCAGAATTTTTTAAAAATAGAATTAAAGATGTTTGAACAGGAGAAGAAATATTAAAATGCAGGGTACAAGATGGCATCAGATTCAGCAAAACTACAAAACCACACTTCCCTTCTAGAATATCAAAGAATAGTCTTCCATTCTATATGAACATCCTGGTTACTGTTTGAAATCATAAGGTCAAGTAAATGCTTTTGCTGGTGAAGATATCTGCCTAGTGGTTCTAATATCGATGTTCCAACTCTGTAAAGAATTAGCCCAAGGAGATGAATATACATGATAGGGACCTACCATTCACTGCCTTAGAAGATCAGGGAGATGCTACCTACGTCTTAGACAGTAATACTTTACTCAAATTCTTCATCTTTCATTGTCCCCTTCTCCTTTGAATTTGTAGGAAGTCCCAGCATAGAGCCTAACTTCATATTCTTCCCTCTCTGTTCCATCCACATACTCAAATTCTAGAGTACTGTGTACGTGCAATGCTAGGCTTCTTTGTCAGGAAGTGCGTCCTGCCATGCTGTAATGTCATGTCCTTCAACACTTTTGTTTTCAGTTTCTCCTTCTATCAGGTTTCAGTTGCTGTATGTACTTGAGCAGAGAAAAGTGAATGGAAAACCACTAAACATCTCCCAAATTCCAACACTTACTTTTCTTTTTTCTAATACGTTGGTTTCAGAATTTCAGGTTCTCCCCACTATAACCCACTTTACATTCCATTTTTCTGTGTTCTTTACAGAGAAAAACAATTCTTTTTTTTTTTTTTTTTTTTTTTGTGCCCACAAATATGATTGCTCTTCACTCTTTCCAGAACTGTGTGTGGATGGATTTTGGACATTCGTGGGCTGACACAACATGGCCTAGGCTCTGCTGTTTTTTTATCATTTCCTTCTCCAGATGATTTAGACATCCCGAGCAGTATGTGGAGTATGGGCTTTAATTTGTATTATTTTTCTACTTTTAAATATTCTAAGAATATTTTATGATTGTTTCTATTGTTTTTATCTATCTGTTTTTTCTATCTGTATTGTTTTATCTATCTGTTTTTAAATGTTCTCTTTATTGTTTTACAGTGCAATTTCTTTCCTTTCTGCCACACGTTTAAATTGCTCTGATATATATGGTAAGCATATGCAAAATCCTTATATAAAATATAGTACTATTTTTTTCCTTACTGAGTATACTCATAACCAGTTTTATGGCAAAAAGGCAAGTTTTCTTTCATTTTGAACTCAACAATGTCTAATAAAAATTGTACATAGGGCATGATTATGAAAACTTCTGTTTAACATGTTTTTACTAGACATTTTATGATTGAATTTGAAATTAATACTTAGTATAGTATATCGATCGTGTTTTTTTCTTTTTACAAAAATAAGACCAACTGGAAATTATTTTTATCTGTCTGTCTATCTGTGTGGTCTGTCTGTCTCTGTTTAATCTATTTGTCCACCTATCCACCCATCCATCCATCCATCCACCAATCTATCTATCTATCTATCTATCTATCTATCTATCTATCTATCTATCTATCTATCTATCTATCTATCTATCATCTACCTACCTACCTACCTACCTATCTATCTATCTATCTATCTATCTGTCTGTCTGTCTGTCTGTCTGTCTATCTATCTATCTATCTATCTGATTTTCTTTAAGGAACTGGCTCACATGGTTATGAAATTGACTGGAGTCATGACCCGATGTTCATAAGCTGAGAGCCACAATATCCTAAGGCCCTGCTTAGGTTAGGAAAAGACTTGCCAGGCAGAAAACTTTATTTACTTTTCCTACATGACAAGGGCCATGGAGTATACAGCAGGTGATGATAGTCTTTAACAAGTCGACCCACCAGATGTCTAACTCCCTGACGGGAAGCCCTACCTGGCAAAGCCATTAACTGAATGTTAATGACCAATTGTTTTCTATCTGTAACTTTCTCAGGTGCTACGGCTATGCCTCCCTAGTAAGAACAGCTGTGGGGTTTCCACAGCACATCTGTAGTGTGTTTTACATCTTTGGCACACTTACAGTTGTGGATAGTCAGGAAAGCTGATTTCTGTTTAGTATCCCTGTTCAAGTGCCAGAATAATGTGAACTATGGTAGGCCAGGTCCCACCATCCACTCCAGGGTAATAAAAGGATTGTCTTAGAGTAGCTAGGGATAAGTTTTTTTTTTTTTTTTAATCTGAGATTAATTAAGAATAAGTCTTATCTAACTAACTGGTAAAATAAGGAAACATATGTACTTTCTGATGATAACTTTTTATTTTTTTAATTTCAACTTTAAAATGGTCTCTGACTCTTTCTGTCTCTACACAGTTACAAATCTCCACACTTTTCCATTCTGTACTTACATCTACATATCTTTTTTTAAAACATTACTCTTCTACAACTTTTTTATGTAGCTTATTCCTCCTTGCCTCCATACGGTTATAATTCTCTACACAGCCATAGCTTTCCATCTCATTTATATAGGCTCTCACCATATAACATTTTACACTGTTCTTACACACTGTCATATAGCTCTTTGCACTGTTCCTATATGTAGCAGCAGCTCTTTATCGCAGATTTATCTCTCACATACTCACGCACATGCTTCTTCTAGCTCACTCACTCAGCTCACACTCTCTCTTATTCACTTGTTCTCTCACATCTCTCTCTTTAGGCTTCTTCATCTCTCTCCCGCTCAGGGCACATACATTTTACTCACATTGTACATAGTTTTGTACCTACACTGCTGCTGCTCTTACACACTCTCATTCATACACACTCTTCCTCCTCCTCCCTTTCCCCTCTACATTGCTGCTGTTGCCTTAGCCAAACTCTGGACAATATGTTACATTTTAAGGGTCCAACCCATTCTCAAGTCACACAGTTTTTCTCAGGCTAGTAAGGTCACAAAGACCAGACAGTGAGAATATGATAGGCCTTTCATGAAACTTTTTCCCAGACAAAGAATGACATTGAAATTCAGGACTCATCAATAACAGTAGCAGGTTAAACCTTGAGTGGTCAGGGTAAGTGCAGAAAGTCAGCTATTACAGGGGAGTAAGTCTTAAAACAGCCTGACCTTGGTTTAGCAATAAACAATATCTGGGAATTTGTCTTTGTGTATTTTCTACAGGTGCGGTTTTGTCCGTTTGAATTTGTTCTGAAGTCTAAGATTAGTTGTCTTTGAGACTGAAAATACTGTTACTTTTCCATGTCAATAAAGAGGAGTATTCTGGTATTTCTGTATAATAGAATTATATAGCTTAAACAGAAATCAACTGTCTTGACTATCTACAACTATAAGTTGGTCAAAGATATAAAACACACTACCAATGGGCTGTGGAAGGAACCCCACAGCTGTTCTTACTAAGGATACATAGCAGAAAGTTACAGACAGAAAACAACTGGCCATTCACAGTTAGTGACCCCATGACTTTGCCAGATGGCGATCCCCATCAGGGAATTGTATCTGGTGGGTCGACTTTTCATACACTATTGTCACCTACGGAATACTCCCATAGCCCTCTGCACCTACATCTTTTGTTTTGTTCAGATCCTCTGTGGTTAGACAATTTCCTGTTCAGAATGGGGAATGCCATTTGCCATGGGTCCCAATGTTAGCCTCATCCAGAAACTCCCTTGAGGTCAGACCAAGGAGTCATGTTAAGTCTGGGCACACCATGTCGCAGTCAAATGGACACATTGATTAAGTATAATACAATCCAAATTGCCAGGAAAATATTCTTTGCACCCAATTCTTTTTTAGTTAAAGTAATTTTCTTCTGGATGTTAACCTGTGTTTTAATAGCCACAGCAAGATGTTTATTACCTAAACAGCCTTGTGCTTATAATTTTCTGAGTAGTCCTAATGTTAGAAAAGTTGATTTAAGATTTCAAAACTTATAAGAGAATTAAAGATTAAAGGCCCCATTGGGAGGTTGGCTTCAAAATATACCCGATTCGTTGACAACAGTGTAATTCATGCCAGATTTTCTTTGAAAATCAACTTCTAAGTACTTCAAAATGCCTTGGGTTGCTTTTCTCTTTCATTCATTCTGTAAAATATTCCCAGTGTGCTTACATATGCCTATATGCAAAAGGCAATACACTAGGGCTGCTGGCTTACCCCAAACTTAATTCAAAAGACTGTGATCACATGGACAGGACGCTGTTGTACCTGTGGGAACTTCTCAAGCTCTTTGTCTTTCTTTATCATAAATAGATTATTTTATTCCCTCCCTTATTTCACTTCTCTTTTTATTTTATTTCTAAGTCCTTTTTATACTCTGCCTTCTTTCCTATGTATTTTATTTTATTTTTAATTTGCCTGCCTAAGGGTTTACTGAAGGGCCCTACATGGTACAGTGTTGCACTAAATTTACATCCTAATTCCTGAGATAATCAGAGAAACCACACACACACACACACACACACACACACACACACACAAACACAAACACACACACACACACACACACACACACGAGTGAGGAGGGGAGCACACCCTGGGAGAATGGCTTAAACAACCCTAGTGCATGCCAGCAATCTCAGCAGTTCATCTATGGAGTCCGGGGTTATGCATGGCCTACTTGGCATTGTGGCCTGAGCACACGATGCGCCTGTTTAGCTTCAGTTTCATTCCTGTTGCTTGGCTAATCCCTCTGACCCAAAGCAGCCTGGGGGACGGAGAATAGGAAAGGCTTATTTGGTTTATACTTTTAGGTCATGGTCCATCACTGAAATAAGATGGGACAGGGACTCGAAGCAGAAACTATGGAGGAAGTCTGCTTTATGGCTTTCTCTGAGGCTTATTTTTAGCTTTCTTGTTTATATATATCCCAGGTCCATATGGCCAGGGAATAGTACAGCCTATATTGGAGTGGTCCCTCCTGTATCAATTAGCAATAATACAGAGCAACCAAATATAGTTACTCTATTGAGACTCTTTGTTGCAGATGATTTTTGGCTGGGTCAGTTTGTGACACCTAACGCTAAGTAGGACATATAGTGCATTGAAATGGTAGATGTGTTCATTGCACAGTAAATTAGCATGTAAAGACGTAACGAAAGGACTTCAGTCACATTTTATGCTATTCATTGCTCTGGTCTTACTCTAGAGAGGTAATGAGGACAGTGTTTTATTTTTTATATTTTTCTCGTGTTTTGCACTTTTTCCTTTTATTGAAAATAGTTGGTTTTCTTCACATATACATCCTGATCATGGTTTGCCTCCCTGTACCACTCCCAATTCCTCTCCAGCTCCCCTCCACCTGGAGCCACACCCTTCCTGTCTCTCCGTAGAAAAGAAAGAGACTTCTAAGGGATAATAATAAGATGGTAAAGCAGAAACCAACACATCAGATTCGAACAAAAATTATAATATGTATTATTTATAATGAAGATAAAAATAAGCTAAAATTGTAAGAGGGAAAAGCTTTGGCACAGCATTGTAAAATGAGGAGTTCATTTTCTGTGGCCATCGACTGCTAGGCATGCAGCTTGCCCTTAACAGTAGTTTGTTACCTTAGTGACATTCTCTTGGAAAAAAATAAATCTTCATCTGCAGTGCTATCACCTGGAGATTGCTTCTTATAGTCAGAAGTTCCTGTCCTGCCTGGCCAGTCTTGCAGCCATTTACTCCCAAACAAAAGCTTATGTTAATTAGAAACTGTTTGGCCCAATGGCTCAGGCGTATTACTTGGTAACTGTTGCTCTTAAATTAGCCCATGATTCTTATCAATGTGTTTATCCACATGGATCAGCACCTTTTTTTTTCGGTAGAGCATTATCTTTCTGCTCCCTCTGCATCTGGCTGGCATGGCTGCTCTGCCATTCTGCTTTCCAGAATTCTCCTAGTCTGGTGGCCCCACCTCTACTTGCTGTCTAGATTCTGGACAATTAGTGTTTCACTAAACCAATATTTACAGTGCAAATATATGCAGTGTAGAAAAGCACAGTCCCACAGCAGCTTCTGGACTATGGATGGAGGCATGTGCCCACTTCTCCCTCCAGCTCTATGGCCTCATCTGATACAGATTCATACAGGCCCTGTGGCTGCTTCCTGAGTCTCTATAAGTTCATATTTGCAGAAGACATTTCTTTTAATAGGTGTTTTGCCTTTATGTGTATCTGTGAACGGAGTGCATGTAGTATTGCCATATAACTGATTTTCTAAGACAGGTCACTCATTTACATACTATATAATTTTTGCCTCAATTATTTTTTAATTGAAGTAAGAATAGCTCTGTGTGCATGCATATGTGTGCATGCATGTCTGTGTGCCCTCATGGGTATGTGCTTGTGCAAAGGAGAGTGTATGTGGTGTTTTCTAGTGTTGCGTGTCTTCTTCAGTCACACTCTTCCTTATTTTTTGACATTGGGTCTCTCACTGAATTTGAAGCTCATAGATTTGATTAGGATGGGTGCCGGGCCAAGGAGATCTGCCTACTACTCTTCTCCCTCAAGCACCGGAGCTATAGATACGTGCTGTGGCTCCTAACTTTTTCATTGGGTTCTTTGGAGCTAGACTCAAGTTCTCAATGCTTCCATGTCGTGCACAATTGAGATATCTCTCCCCAGTATCTGTGATAAGAATCTTTAACACAAACTCTAGCTCACTTTTAAGTGTGTATTACAGTATTGTGAACTATGGGAACGTTTTATTGTTCTTTAGGACTCAGTCATGTGCGTAACCGAGACTTTGTGTTTGTTTCATAGAAATTCTTGCTTCCCTTCCTACAGGCAATAGTGATCCCTTTGCCCCTGTGAATACTGTTTTAGATACTGCATAGGTCTCCTGCCTAGATCTGCCTAAGACTGAACAAATATCTAAGATAATTAACAAGATGAGAGAGGTAACTTTAGCTCTAAGTCTTGGAGGTTCTAATCCAATATTGGTTGGCTCCTTTGTTTTGGGCCTCTATAGGGAAGCATCATGGTGGGCACTTGTGACACAGAAATCCACCAACATTATAAGTGATGAATCAGAGTCCCCATTAGGTTTTTCTAATAATAATAAGTGAATAAAATATCCAAAATTTGTAGGACATCACTTATTGTCTGTACCTAGTCAAGATACTGTGTTTACTGGAGGACAAGAGAAAAGAGCTAGTGTGAGCAGAAATTACCTCATCATCCCCTGAAAATTAGACAAATATATTCTTCATCAAAATAGATTCAAGAATCACTGTGTTTATAATCTCTCAAGATAAACCAAATACATTTTAAGTATATTTACTGTACATGTGTGTCTATATTCACGTATAATGAACATCCAGGTTAATATTTCAGGATAATAGCATGAACCAAAATGAAAAAAGTTAAAACACAATTTATTAAACATCTTTTTTGACATGAAATTCTCTAATTGTTTGTGTGTGTGTGTGTGTGTGTGTGTGTGTGTGTGTGTGTGTGTGTGTACATGCGCTCACATCCCATACAGGCATGTGGAAGTCAGGGAAGTCTTGGGAGTCTGTCCTTTCCTGCCACCTTGTCAGAAAGATCAGGAGACTGAGCTCAGGTAGCCAGACTGGCATGCCAGTGCCTCTGCCCACTGAAACATCTCATCTGCCAAACATCTCATTTTTACAACAGAGATCATCATTAATGAAATATAAAGAAGTAGGAATGTACTATCAGCATACACACACATTATATCCTATATATGTGCTTGGATGTATGTGTACATTAACACATTCACAACATGTATGAAAAATATAAATATACAACAATATATCTATGAAACCTCTATACAATATGAACAAAATTATTATTGATAATAGTTATTGAAAAAATGAATCCCCAAACTCCAAACTGTGTATATACACATTACATATTTTAATTAATAAGAACTAAACTGGCCATAGATAATTTTTTTTACCTATGTTGTTATCAAACATTTAAGCCAATACCCCTAAAAATTTCTGTGTTGACATCTATTCAAGAACACTTGGAGAAGGTGCTAGGTAGAACGTTCTGGAAAGTAAACTTAGAATTGGAAACCTTTACATGTCCTATTCACTTTGGCTCAATACATTCTCCTATTAACTTTTCATTTCCTTAGAAAATCTACAGTGCCTTGACCAACATGAAAATGAATGTACTGCTATGTTATATGCTATAGAAAATATCAGACCAGCCAAAGAGAAAATATTCTTGTTATAGTCACAAAATATTAAAAAATAATTATATCATATATAATTTTATATGTTGATATATAATCAAAATTATGACATATAATAAAATTTAGAATTTTCTGAGTCTCACTAAAATATATAAGTTCAAAAAGATTGTAAAGAATTAGCCAAATATATGTTAATATTCTCTCAACAGTGGGATATTGACTTTATATATAAAATTCTAAGTTGTAAAAAAAAAAAAAAACTACAAAATTATGGGTCAGAATTACTCAGTAAACAGGGTATCAATGCCTGTAATCCAGAAGCAATTTAAATTAAATCTCTTTTAATTTGCACACAGGAATACCTTTGTTTATTGTTTTAATGAATTATTTTCTGAATCTGTTTGAATGCTGACACAGTGGCTCTTTGTGTTCTGATTACTTTGTACCCCAATGACTGAAATCACTACAAAGTTTGGAGGGAAGTTGCTAAAAAAACTCATTTAATCTGTTACACACACACACACACACACACACACACACACACACACACACACACACACACAAATTAGTATCCATCTGAAGTACAAACTCATCTGAATTTTAATCTGTTGTGGTCAGTTTGCATCTTTCTGGTAGGCAGCTTGCTCCCTAGCTCTGCAACTTCAGATTTCTTAGGTTATATTGCCATATTTTCTCTTAGCTTGGGAATTTTTAATTAGTGAGATTTCTTTGGATCAATTGAACATACAAGATGTTAAGCCTTCAGCCTGCAGCAGATCACCTAAATTATCCTAAGTTCATCACTAAGAAGGTCACCATTTCTCCAAGGGCTTTACTAAAACCCAGTGTAACCTTCCCCAGGGTAGCTACAACCTCCCCCCAACTGGACACACACACACACATACACGCACACACACACACACTTACTTATATTATCTGTTCACTTGTCTCTACTGAATTTCTTGATAACAAGTATTTATCCATATTTCTATTTTCAATTTCAACTGCATACCAGATAATATATAGTAGGCATCTAGTACTGAATAAAAAAAAGGCCGAAATGAACATTCCATTGTGAATATTTGTTTTTTAAAAATGAGTTTATAAAAATCATGCCAATATTCAAGGCTTAGCCCACAGAATATACTATAAAGGCCACCAGGGATGATGATTCTTTCATTTGAGCCCCATATCACTTGGGTTATTTCTCCATTACAACTGATGATATTCTGTTTTACACAGTGTGTGAGTATTTATTCTAAAGTATTCAGTTGACAAACAGTTGCAGTTAAAATTTCTGTCACTACCCCTGCAGTCTACAGCCATGTTTATGATTTTTTAATGACGGTACCCTGAGACATCTGAAGGGGTAACAAACAGGAGACTGAAAACATTATAATGCTATTTGACCTCATATTTTTATTAGAGTTCTAATTCATTTTTATTCTTGAACCTATAAAAGGCATTCACCATCAATAAGTACAGAAAGTAAAAAAAAAAGAGAGAAACAAAACAGAAAACATATTGTACCAGGAATAGCAGAGTTCATGTTGCCCGTCACAACAAATGCCAGTGAGCAAAGGCAGAGAATGGATCTTCAAGCTGTGTTTTATTCAGAGAGACAGCAACCTGGGAAGACAGAGGCTCCGCATCCCCAGGCTGAGGGGAATGCAGCTGTCTTCTTTTGATCTCCAGTTACCTCGGCTAACAAAGGTTGCCATTACTCTAGTGCTCTGTGTCATCCCTCTGGAGTCGTGGACAGCTTTGTCTCAGACTGCACAATGCCTGTGCTCCCTTCAGTTTGGTTTCCTGTGCTCTCCCTCATCACCATCTCTTTCTTCACATACTCCCAAGCTTCACACTCCTTTCAAGATGCTGCCTAGGCCAAAGTTTAACTTGTAGTAAACAAACCATCAACAGTGTGCACTGCTGAGCTATTTACAGTGTGCATGCACAGACTCCTTTTTACCAAAATGCCCTTACAATATAGAACATAGAACACAACACTCCTATACAGTCTTCTTGTTCCCTGTCAGCAAGTGTGCCTTAAAGGAAGGTCTGTTTCTCTACGAAGCCCTGTTTCTGCAGCAGGGAGGTAAAGTTAATATTGTGAGCTTTACAGAATCTATAATTTTTTAGGAAGTAAGCATCTGGACATGACTGTGAGAGACTCTTTGGGCTAGGTTAGCCCGTAAGCATGCATGCAAAGAATTTTCTAGATTAGGCCAATTTCTGGTAATGTCTTCAAGAGATTATCTAGATTATGTTCATTGAAATGGGAAGACCCATCTTGAATGTAGGTGGCTCTATTCCGTAGGCTGGGGCCACAAAAGGATCATCAAAAGGAGCAACTGTGCTGAATGCCAGCATTATCCCTTACTTGTTTCCTTGAGTATGACCAACTTCCTCAGTCTCCTGATATCATGACTTTTCTGGCAGGATGAACTATACCCAAGAAGTGTCCTGAAAGAAATCCTTTCTCCTTTAAAATGTGATCATCAGATTCTGTTTTGGCATGACAACTAAGAGATTAATTAATACAGGATATTATTATTCCCTGGTTCAGGTTTAGATCATGAAGGGCAGAATCAAGCACATTACCTATATCACCATTGCACAAAATGGTGCTCAATCCATCATTTGATGCTTCTAATTGATATTGCAACTCCTTTTATGAGTTCATTTAATCCTATCCCAGATGCTATTCTGGGCATCACATGACCATCACTATCATGGAACAGAACCGCTGGAGTGACCCAATGAATACCTTGTCCTACAACTGCAGAGGACACAGTGAACAAAACAATCTAGTATCAGCTAGATCTGAGGTCATGTAAATAGAGCTATTAACATTCCCAGTGGGCATGATGCAGCTTTCGTGAGTCAACACCCATGTTAGGATGAGACTTTCTGGAGATGTAAACAGCTATTGAGTCACTCCTGTTCCTGTGAATAGCACCGAAAACTCTTTAGTTTACCAAAATGGATGTGGATGGAATGGTTATTTTGGTCTATGGGTATCCATCCTATCTGGGTTAGAGATGTTTCTTCATGTCTTCCTGGGAGAACATACTTTGTATCACAGGACTTTAAAACTAAAGGAGAGAAACAACAGAGGTCCTATGACTCACACTTCACAGATTAGGAAATCGAGATCTGGGATAGCTAAAGTTTTGAAAGCTAATGCCAGCATACTAGCAAAACAAACCTACAAGTAGTATTCAGCATTAGTGTTAGAGGAATGCTTATTAAATCCTAACTAACTAAATTAAAAGTATCATAGGAAATAATGTTTTGATATGAAGTAAAGTAAAAAGTTAAAAAAAAAATTGGAAATACAATTTGCAGAAACAAAATGGCATTGAGAAAGATTTATGTAGCACATAATGGTTTTATATTTTAATTTACCACTAGGACTTGATAGTTATAAGTATCTTTCCTGAACAATAATCTTGTGTCATTCAGTTCTCTTTTTTGTTTGATAAATACATAGAGCACAATGTAAAGAGGAATGATTTCTCTTGACTCACAGAATCAGAGGTTTCAGCCTATCACTGACTTACTTTGTACTCGGGGTTTGTGGCAGAACAGAGCAGCATGGTGGGAAGAAGCTTTTAGCATAGGAGGCAGCTCACACAGGGGAGCATGGAAGTAAAAAGAAGGGCTAGAAAGGGGTCTGAAACATGGTGTGTCTCTTCTATATATTTATGTAGGGACTTTGATCTTCCCACCAGGCCCTGCGTCCTACTTCCTATCACCTCTCTAAATAGTTATTACCTTACAGGCCCATTAGGACATTACTACATTGATTACATAAGAAACTTCAGGATCCAGAAACCTGTGAATGGTTAAATCCACGAGCTAGGGACCATGCCTTCAACACATGAGCCTTTGGTGTTTGGGGGACATTTTCAAGACATTCAACCCATCTTCAAAAATGTTTAAAAACTGAAGAAGGAAAACTGAAAGTGGGAGGATGAGGAATTCACAGCAATTTTTCTTTAACAACAGACTCAGGATTAAATGTATTATTATTATTGACAAAACAATTCAGAATGAATGCTTAGAGTATTCTGAAAATAAAATGAAGCACTACTGAAGTCACTAAGCATGTTTTACTGATTTAGTGTCTACAAAGTCTTCATTAAAACTTTGTTTACCTCAGATAGAACCTTCTACATTATGTCAATATTTTAAGAAAAACATTGGAAAGAAGTGTTGCTTTTCAGTGTTTTCTCTTCCTAATTAATATTTGAAGGAGGGAATTCCAGAAACTGCCAGAAAAAAAAATCCTAAACTAATGCTTTAAAAAGAGAAAAGAAAAAAGAAAATGTGATGTGTTAGCCTCTGAGCACACAACAAGAGCCCTCATTCCTCCGGGAACCTATGTCCTTTCTTTCTTCTCCTTTGTAACCCTGGGGTAACTGGCCAGTATCCATCCAAGCAAAATTACACTTCCCCAAACCATTGCAAGCATGTTGAACCTACAAGCTCAGTTTCATTAACACCATTTTGAAGAACAGATTTACAGGTTTCTCTAATTTCTGGTTCTTAATATGTGCTCACTAAAGAAATAGACTCTTTTTTTAAAAAAAAAAATAAATAAATAAAATTAAGGAAGTCCAGCTGATACCCAGTTGAGAGGGTGCCAGAGCTGCTTGGCCTAGTGCCTAGAAGCAGACTGTGTGTAATGAAGTAGAAGGGATTACTGTGGCTCAGAAAGGAGCCTGTTGGAAAGCTGTGGAGAGAGCTGAGGTGGAGGCTGGTGGAAGAGGAGTAAAAGGAACCACTTTAGGAACCCTGGAGAGGAGGACAGGCACTAGGGGCTCAGAAAGGCTCCTGATAGACAGCTGGTCACTTTGAATGTTTGTTTCAATGAAACCCAGTTTTGAAGTCTTTGAGGTTTGCCTCTTATTACATTTTCTAAGCATAGTATTATATTTTCCTAAATGTAAGCAATTTGTCATCTAAAAATCACTGGCCTAGTGTGTGGAATGGAAGATCAGCTGTCCATGTGAGCTCCCTAATTTTCTCTGTGTGAGAAAATGGTTTAGAAAATGATCATTTTCAATTGAATCTTGCAGTTCAGACTTGGGCACCTTATGACTGAAGGGTCAAATCACTCATTAGAAGAATGTGTCTGCCATAGACAGATGAGACATAATTTTCTCAGGTTGAAAATCTGGTCTTTTTCTTTATTACCATCATGCAGCTTTTGTTGACATGATGCTTCCTACACACAGCCAGACCTCTGAAAAATTAGCACTTCTTCAAGAGTGCTGAGGTTTTAACCTTCTCACTGCTGTGTCTCATCAGTTTCCAAAGCCTTCCATGGCTGTGTCTGAACCACAATGAAACTTTACTGTTTTCCTTTATGAAGCCACACAAATACACACTTGGGAGACAAGGATAGGAAGTAGGCATTGGGAATTTTCTGTAATTTAAGGGGCTTTAAGAAAATCTATCTACCCAAAATATAAAACACAAGCATGCTTGCAGGTAGGTTAGGTTTATCATATTTAAAATGCAAATTATCCTTATTTAGCAATATTCCTCCAGAAAAATAACTTGGAACTTATTTTCTTCTGTGAATTCCAGTTCAGCAAACAGCAGCCACATTTTACATTCACAGTAAAACTTATTTACCTTATTGGACTTTAAATAAATAATTGCCTTCATAGCTGGATATCTTTTAGAATTCCAGACTGTTCTCAGTAAAGGCAGACTATCTTTTACAATTCTGAGAGTTGTAGAAGCAATTGTTAGTATGTAAATACATTGGTGGATGATCTCAGTGGATTTCTTGTGCATAAAACCTAATTTATCATCAGTGCAGCATATTGACAGTACCGTAAGAATACTAAAAAAAAAAATGCTTCAGCAAAATGAAGAATGGAATAAGATTGATAGAGGATGCTTCATTTAGCTTGATTGTTGAATTGGATTTAGGCAAATTGTCATTGAAAAGTAAACAAAGACCCTTGAGAAAAAGTGATTCTGTTTAAAAAAAAAATGAGTAAGGCAAGGCCAGGAATGAGAACAGTCTGTGGTCAGAATCTGACTGAACCCAATAGTACCTTGTAAATGTAAAGGAATGTGGATATTGTTCAATAAAGCAAGGGGTGTTTACAGATGCTATTTATCACGAAAATGTGAACATTTCTGAACTGTGAAGCTCAACTATTCCCCCTAAAGGCCCATAGGTTGAAGGCTTGATCACAAGCCTGTGTGCCTTGGAGAGGTACCAAGAACTTTTAGGACATAAGGCTAGAAGAAAGACATTGGATAGCTGGAAATGTGCCCTTAACGGGAGTCTTAGTGTTTCTGTCACTGTGATAAAGCACCATGACCAACAGTAACTTGGGGAGAAAGTTTATTTGAGTTTGAGATTGTAGTCCTTCCTCCAGGGAAGTGAGGGCAGGAATCTGGAGCAGGACCTGAAGCAGAAGTCATGGAGGAGTGATGATTTGCTTGTTCCTCATGGCCTGTTCAGCCTGCTTTATTATACCAACAAGGATCATCTGTCCAGGGTGGCCCAGCTCCCAGTGATCTGGGCCCTCCCTCCCACTCCAATCATTAACTACGAAAATGCACTGCAGACTTGCTCACGGGCAGCTCTTACAGTAACAGTTACTCAGTTGAGAGTCATTAGCTTGAAGTAAACTGACACAAATTTAAGCAGGACAAAGAAGACATTGGGACCAGAAACTGAGCCTTCTGGGTGCCTTGTAAATGTAAAGGGACATGGACATTGTTTGATGAAGTAATAGGGGAGTCATGAACACTTTTACCATGAAAACGTGAAGATATGCCACTGCGTCGCTCTTAAATGTTCCCCAAAAGGCTTATAGGCTGAAGACTTGGTCCCAAGCCTGTGACACTTGGAGAGAATCCTGGCTCCTCTTCTTTTCCTTCCTTATTACTGTACAAAGGACAGGTTTCTTTCACTGTGATAATATACTTCCTTTCCTTCACTGCCTTGCCATAGGTTCAAATCTATGGACCAATCTACTGTTGTCTGAAACCTTCATGACTATGTCCCCCAACCAAGCTGTTCTGTTTGTAAGTGGTGTATCTCCAGTATTTTTATTTTAAAAATCAATGGAAAGCTGATGAGCACAACCCAGTTGTCATATTACTAATCAAATAAGATCATCCGAATGTCCACATTTTGAGATGTAAGGAAAATACTAAATGACTCTGGGTCAAAGGATAGGTCTTTGCACAACAGAAAAAAAATTGGCTTAGATCTGATACATATAGTTGTCAGAAGATTTTGGGGCCAAATGTACTTTTCTTGGTCCTTACATACTTTAATTATTAAAGGCAGTTTCAAATATTTTCTAATCTCATGAATAGTACACGGCTTGTTATTAGGAGACTTTTAACGTAGAGAGCCTTCAGTAGTTGGGGTAAGGCATGAGGAAGATGTGGGACCTCCTGGTTAAAGGATGTGGTTCACAGAATAGAAGAAATCCTTTGGTTGTAATCATGTGAGAAAAGATGGTATTCTTTTGACAGAGCAGGAGGATGTGTGATCACATCTTAAATAATGTTACTGTGTTACTGTCGCTCCTGTATTTTAAAAACACAGTTGTATGCTGAAATCTGGTCATGGCAGCAAAGAGTGGAGGAAGTCACACAGCTGGTTTCCATCCTTCCAAACTCCACTGTCCTCTAGCTTCCGACACACTGTTCTTAAGGATTTTAATGGTAGTCAAAATGACTTTTTTGATTTCCCATGATGGAGACCTTAGAAAGGGCTTCTCTATAAATTAGAAGGGAAATATAAAACATCTCCTTTAGTGGAGGCTGCTAAGTGGCACAAAAGATTGGATTCAATGTCTTAGGAGTGTGTGGGTTTTTTTTTCTCTTTATTTTTTACTGATGGGTAATTATTGGGGGTTATTGTAAGTAGTTTGAATGCAAAGGCAATTGTGAGGACACTGGGGATAAATGTGCCTTCTCTGGATTTGAGTGTTAATTCATTCAAGTATTTGTTGTGTGTTCCTAGTAATGGATTTCAATCCTTTATCTTTTGTTAAAATGTTCTTCAATAATATATGATTATGCAGATGCATGAAATAAAACATGCATTACAGAGTTGGCCTGTGCATTCCTTTCTGTAGCAAATGTAAAGTGTCTTTGACTTTTGTCTGCACAATAGGAGTACACAATGTAGCTTTGCTCAAGATTTGCATACGAGTTGGAGTGGGTTTTGTTTGCTTTAATTTTGACCACTTAAATAAAGAGGAACTGAACACAGGCATATCATCAAAGACATCTTTGAGCAAGTGAAAACTTATTTTTTGAAATATTCTCTCATGTTTTAAATTCAATTACTATTAAAAAATATTTTTAAAAATTGCATTGATGCGATACGTATTATCCAGACTTGTCAGACAGTTTCACTATATCACTGAAATCAATCTATGCAAGCTATTTATATAGAACATTGCAGAATCTCCCTCTTTATATCTCTAACACAGAGGGATTTTGTGGAAGCAATATTTAATTTCATTTTATGCATCAATTTTCAACATTGGCTGAACTCTCAGTAGGAAAAACTGCTATTTCTATTTATTTTGACTCTTACAGTACTGGTATAGCCAAGAACTACCTCACCAATTTCTTTAAGCCTGTTATTTGTGGTGATTACTGGGTACCAGCAGCACAGAGGAAAGAACTTTTAAATAAGCATCTAGTAAGCCTACTTCTAATTCTGCACTCATCACCACTGGATTTAAGAAACTCAGTTTATTCTCTGGAGTCTTGGTGATGTCACTATTAAAGCAAAACTCTTGAGGCCGAATCGTTGGAGGGTGTTTGAGCCACTAAAAAGGCTGGTTAGACAAAAGTCAGTCTAGAAGTAAAGTCCCAACTACAAACAAGGATGCCAAATAGCAGTGAGACATGTCTGTAGGTCCTAAAATCCAGGAGCATTTTGTAATGGTAACTGTAGGAAAGAAAGACTGTTTCCTTGAGCCTACAGTCTGGATGTGCTGAGGACTCTGAGGTTTGGGGGGAAGTCTTTAAATAGAGAAAGGTACTTTGTTGTTGTTCTTCTGGATTGGTGGGAATTAGTCTAGAAAGTTTCTGCAGAAACCGAGGAAGAGTGCCTCGTAGTCATCTGTGGTTGGCTTTGAAGTCAAGGGGTCAACAAACTTTAATGAATGTGAAATTGAATTTGTTGATGTTATTTTTAGCCATTAGTGGATAAATCTTCTTATCTTTTCTTCCCTCCATCCTGTAGGTACTGGGATTAAAGTTCTTACTTCTAGGTATTTTTTTTTTAATCAACACCATTATGCAGAAGTGTGGAACTATTATTTTTATTTTCTAGCCTCACTATTACATAACACCACTTATGTTTTCCTTCCTACAATTAAAATGTTATTTGCATATAGTTAATATTAGTCACATTACTTTAGAAAGGAATTTTATCTTTCCATGTTATTATTGTATCTTAAATTTTCCAGGAGGAAAGAAGATACTGTAGAGATATACATAATCTATCAGACTATCCAAGTGATAGAACCCCAGAGAATTAAAATTTACCTAGAAATGGCTTGCTGAGATAAAAGCCAAGGTTCTCATGCCAGCCAGAGAAGGAAGATATTTCACCGAGTTCTGATAACTTAGTAGACCATTTGCAGGACAGATTGGAGCCCAAACAACAGTGAGTCAGTGACAGTGACAAGGTATGGTCCCAACTTTGATCAGGGCTGCTCAGTTATGCATACTTTAATACTCCATTTACATCCAAACCTCAAGTCATATCTGGATTGGGGTCACAAGACCTCTTTATTCCTCTTAATGGTACAGTTATTGAATATGTCTTCTTTTCCTATTCTTAACTGTTAGATACCTCCTTCACTGGTATGTTGTTGGGATGCCCAGAGCCCCAGCTTTTAACTCTAAGTGAGCCAGTAACAACTGACCATAGTAATGTCTCCTCTATGCATTTTGTGTAAATGATTTCAAGGTTTTATTTTTTTCTAGAATGCATTATGCCAATAATTTTAAATTTTAAGGATAGATGAGGCACATTGAGTGACATCTGTCTATAAAACTGTACACACTTTTGGCATTTGGGGGAAAACAAACCTCTCAGTAAAAACATTAAGAATTTTTTTTTCACCCTTTCATATAAAAGGCTTCTTTTTTGCAGCAGACTGAAATGATTTCAGAAAGTTACAACTACAACTGTTTGAAATGCAGCAATCAACTGACCATGGGGTATCTGTCCCCAGTTGATAAACTTACAGCACAGCCCCTATATCTGAGGCTGAGGGAAATCACAGAAGAGTGGAGAGTGGGGAGTCCAAGAACCAGAGGATCAGGAGATATGCTGTGAGATAGCATCTGCTAAAAATAGAACAGAAGAGAGGATATGAGGTGGGAGAAAAGTAGGCAAGAGGGGTGGCTCTCGAGGAGCTGTGGAAAGTAATGGGGCTCAATATGACTAAATAATCAAGATACAAAGTATGAAATTCTAAAAAGAATTGAAACAGTATTATTGAAATAAGAAATAATAAAATATTAAGGTCTAGAATAAATTTTAATACCTGCATATTTTATTATTGTAGATTCTAGAAAATTAGTGTGCTGTGGAAAAGCATTAGCACAGTACTTTGAGTTGCTGGAATATGAATGAATATGGCCATCTTACCACCCCTGTGAGTTCTAGAATCTCAACTTGGCTTACATCTCTTGGCTGTTTTTGTTTGTTTGGTTGGTTGGTTGTTTTCCTACTTCTATCCAGTCTTGTTTGGATATTTTTATCTTACTTCCCCCAGGGAAGCAAACAGACTCCTTTATTGGTTTGGAAAGTTGCCTGTCTACGTAGCTTCCTTGTTCATGTCACCCCGCTTCACAGATTTTACCCATGTCTCACACCATAAACACTGACTTTATAGCAAGACTTCACCTCTCTAAATTCTGCTGCTCACAGCCATGATTTGGATAGTGACCCTGGTGGAAAGCTGAGGTAAATTCACAGCTGCCTGTGTGGTTCCCTTGGCTTTCACCAAATGCTGCATTTTCTGTAGTGTCTACTTGACAGTTGTGGCTACATGTATCTGTGATATTCAAATGTTCTTGACCATGAGAAGTTCACAGGAGGACCATTACATCACAGTATTACTTAGGTTATTTTTCCAGCTTTACTGGGTTAATTGTTATATCTCTTTATAGATATGAAAAATCTTGGTCCCAGAATCCCTTAACTTATCTCACTTATACCAGGTAAAACTCTGGTATATAAATGATTGGATCTCAATTTTAAAGTTTTACCCATTACTTGTATCATATTTTTAACCTTTATTGATTGATTGATTGATTGATTGATTGATTTTGTGTGTGTGATATGTGCATGTATATAGAGCTGCATGTACTTGTGTTCATGTTCATAGACCAGAGGAGGATGTCAGTGATCCCTTATCACTTTTCACCTTATTTCTTTGAGGCAGTCTCTACATAAACCTAGAGGTCTCATTTTTTTGGTTAGGCTGGCAACCAGTAAGCCACACTACTGTTTCTTTCCCCCATGGAATTGGGGTAATAGGCTGTGGGAGACCATGGCCGGCTTCTTACATGGATGCTAGGATCTGAACTCAGGTTCCTATTGTGTGCATAAGTGCTCTTAACCACTAACTCCCTCCAGCACCTTTAGTCTTTATTTTTAATTAATTTCCTACCTACTTTTTCTTGTGCTTGAGCAACTTTGTATTAATAAAGCTACTTTCTTTGACTATTTTGACTATTTCTTTGATTATTTCAGAAGCAAAACTGGCCCATATTTCTGAATAATTTTTAAATACTTTAAAAATAATTTTAAAAATCCTTGGGAAGAATTATTTTCTTAGTCATACCATTTTCCACAATTTTTGCTTGTAATTCATTTTAAACTTAAATGTGTGTATGCTAACTTTATTATAAACCAAGTTCTCAGCCTTCTTAATGATCAATGAATGCAACAGGCAGGAAGTTCTGCCCATGAGTAGTATATGATATTTGACAAATCACTCATCATGTTTTATGTCAATGTCCCCAAATCCCAGATGCTTGCTGATATCCAGTTCTACTGCAGACTCTATCTGACA
Organism: Phyllotis vaccarum; assembly: GCA_033318265.1. Lineage (NCBI taxonomy): Eukaryota > Metazoa > Chordata > Mammalia > Rodentia > Cricetidae > Phyllotis > Phyllotis vaccarum. The sequence goes on along the minus strand of JARWLC010000006.1, from coordinate 106,254,149 downwards.
TCTTTTGACACTTAAATGCCCATCTTTCCCAGCATTGCTATATCAGGCTCAAGGGAGTTACAGTCACTAGAAGTGTTATTTTATTACAGTCAACAAAAGGAGAGTGCAATAAGGTATTATGTAGACAAGCCATTTAAAAAATTTGAAGTGCCTGAAAATAATTTATATTATGATGATGACGAATTCAAGGGGCCTATATTCACAAATTCTTTATTATATATTATATACAATAAATACTGAATACTATCGTATTTTCAAACTGTGGCCCTTTCTGAGAATCTCTCCCTCCCACTTTATCTCATTTAATCTGCATTTGAGCTCATCTTGAGCCTAGAATATCAGTGATTTGCACACTATAGAAAGCTTACATCGTGCATTCATTGCATTTGGCAAGAAGTATTGAATAAAAACCCTGATTGGACGTTGTGAATTATGTAGACATTAGAACAGCATATTAGCACTGTAGCAGCTCATGTTCTAATAGACTGCCAATACTTACAAATCCAGATGACTACTGTACATCAAACCATGGAGTCATTTAAGAAATTTAGGACCAAAGATATGGCTGAGTTAGTAGACTACTTCCTAGCATGCATTAAACCTGAGGTTCTATGTAAACTGGCTGATTGTGAACATGTAATCGGGGCACGTGGGCTATGAACAGGGACATCAAAAAGTCAAGGTCATCTTTAACCAGTAGAGAAATGAAGTACAGCCTGGGCTACTTAAAACCCTGTCTTGAGAGGAGGGAGGGAGGGAGGGAGGGGGAGGGAGGGAGGGAGGGAGGGGGGAGGGAGGGAGGGAGGGAGGGAGGGAGGGAGGGAGGGAGGGAGGAAGGAAGGAAGGAAGGAAGAGAAAAGAAAAGGTGGAAGGGTGGAGAGGAGAATATAAGAAAATGGATTGGGTTATTTTAGGATCAGAGTTGAGAACACTGCCAGCCTAACCTCATTTTGTGACTTAAGCAGGCCACTCTTTCCTGTCCGAGTCTCTGTGACTACAGCTGTGCACTTCAGAACTTCACATTCCTTCTATAATTTTCACCTCTGACTGTACATACTTCAACTGAAAAATTGCTTTTCTTATGTCCACATTATCCAAAAGTCTCATTACTGCATTTTAATTTCTCTATTCTACTTTTTAGGTCTGTATCATTACCCTTCCAACATTAATTTGCATCACTGTTTTACTGTCTGCCTCCCCCAACAACCTTGACTATACCTGACTAACAAACAGTTGAGTTGACACTCAAAGAAAAAAATTAATACAATAAGGAATTAAAGAGAAAAGAATAGAAACTGATTATTTTTCTTCAGCTTTCCCCCACCAAAAGTTAAACAGTAAGTACAAAGTCCCCCTCCCATTTTTCCATTTATTAATTCAGAACATATTTATGGATATGAGCACTATGAGGTCAGAGTTCATGAGATATAAAAATTAACATTTTCCTTGCTAAAAAAAAATTGTAGTTAGAAAACTTGAACTAGGTTAAATTAATTGTGTAACAAAGAAGTCAAGGAATGTTAGCTCTTATTGTAACTGTACATGCCCACTGGTGAGTTGCTGTACTGCAGGACCACATAACATGGTCTGAAGGCTACCTCACTGGTAAGAAGTATTCACTTACCCTCTCCCTTCCAGAAGTACTGTGCGACTGAGTTCAGCCATGCTATTTTTGGAAAGCCAAGAAACACTAGCTAAACAGACACAAGAAATGTGAACTATGCCTGCCTGCCTGTCTCCCCTGCTTCTATCATTCCCACTGGATCATCCTCACTGTAGCCAGTAGTCCCTGGTCCCTTAGCCTAGACCAGGTCCAGGATGAGTTTGTGAGAATCAGACCTGAGTCTAATGCACAGCAAGTCCACCTTGAAGCAACACATCTCAGGGTGGTGTGAATCAGCACATCCACACCATCCTCAGATACATAAACGAGGGTAGATTACTGTAGTTTAAAGCCACTGACCGAAAGGAAGTGATTTGCTATAATTAAAGAATGTAAAAATCATTCCCGTAAATTTCTTAAAGCACTGTTTAAGCAATACCTCAAAAAATTTAATTTACGTGTGAGTCCAGGTTTTATGCTATTGAAAATGTGTGTTAGCTAGGAAAGAAACAGTGGTCCTGCCAAGTAGCAGGGCGTGAGACAAAGATTTTTACCAAACACTTACTGCAAGGAAAGGACATCGAGGCTCCTCTCCTCCTTACAACACAAAAGCCAATTTAGCATGCTGTAGATGAGTGTAGGATTGGCCAGTAATACTTAGATTTATCTTGCCATGCCTACTGAGAAAATGATAGTAGTCCATACTTGCTGAATGCTCTCTCTGACAGATCTATTTCAGTTCATTATGTGTTTATAGTTCCGAAAAGTCATGCAATATTACTATTAATCCCATTTTATTAATGAGAAAATTAAGGTACCAATCACTTATGAAATACCAAAGATCCAAGAGCTGGACAGTTCCATTGTTAAAATTCTACCAGGCGACACGGACAGTATGACCTTGGAAAAGGCAGGATTCACTTGCTTCTGGGATTTCTGGCCTCATTTCTAACTGACAGAGAATAAGGCTAGCAATATTTAGTTTCTTGGGACTAATTCCTTCAAAAATTCCAATTACATCAACCTCATTTTAAATACCATAGTTTTGTCCATCTGCTGGCTACAGGTGTTCTGATGCCAGCTTTTTGAATGAGTCTTGGGAATTAACTATTAGACCTCTATCCTACTATAAGGCTGGTGATATAGTACCACAGGTCAGGCCCCAGGTGATGAGATAGCATACAGGGCTTGAAAGACCCTTGGATAAATGGCCCAAGTCACCTGATAGGCACCTGTCTTACTTCCTCTTGATAACTGACCTGGAAATAGTGTTTTAATAATAGCAATGATGCAAAGGTAGAGAGTGATACCTCTGCTATTCATTTTTTTTTAAAATGTCACCCAGTGTTGTCATTCTTTATGAGATGAACACATATGGTTTACCTATAGATCTGTGTCTTAAATGTGTCTTCAAAAATCCGGTGTTTTTTTTTTTTTTTTTTTTCTCACATTCTAAAGCAATAACAGGTGTTTAGCTTTACCCACAATACAAAGAGAAGCTCTGTAGATCAGCTGTGGATCTTAAGGTATGACGATACTGGAAACATTAGTCTCGGCTAATGTGTTTCTTCTTTAGATACAATATAGTCTTTAGGATCCAATAAGAAAGGAACAGACTGGTCACAGTTCCAGCCATCATCCAATGGGAGCAAACATAGTTCAGTGTGCTTCTGTCGGTTCACTATTTTTCTCTGTTCAAGCACTCAGAGAATCTTAAAGAAGGAGAGACTTGGTTTTCATCAGGATAAATATCTGTTTGGTTCTTGAATTCCCTCTGACAGAGGAATGAATCACTTCTGAAGTGTATCCAACACCACACACGATTCTTACTCAGTTACTCAAACTTGTTGCAGACTTCCCCATCTGTTAATGTCACTGTCTTCCACTGTGGCGCAAGTCAGCAACAGAGGCTCATTCTTACCCTGCCTCTTCATGCCCAGTCATCACCAGGTTGTGCTGAATATGCCCCAAATCTCTCTGAAAAATTTACATCGCCTGTGCTTTAACTCTCATAATCTGAGACTCGGGCACATAATCTGTGGTCCTGACTGATTCACAAGCCTCTTGACTAGGGTATCTGGCTCTTTCCTCTATTCTTCATCTCAGTAATGCCTTTTCTTAATACAAATGAAGCTCATGCTTCCTTCTATAAAACCAGTTAGTAGATCTTCACTGTGCTTAGGAATAACTACCTCTGGCCCTGTACTTGCCTAGCTTCGTCTCCTGATACTGAGTTTATCCCTGGGAAAGTATAGATCAGTCTCACTGATACTTGAGATTACTATAAAAACAACAAAAGAAAGCATGTCAGCCACTTAGAATAGTGCTTAACACATATGTCTATACCTTGATAAACCACTGTGGTTTTGCTATGTGTGGATGGTCTATTAAAACCCAAGAGCAAGGGGTATGCCTGGTTTTTTCAGGGGCATGCTGTCTGGAAAATATTATAATGCATAGTTTACAAATTAAACATACACTGGATGAAATTTATCCTGTCTACAGAAGTTAAATTCTCATGTTTTATCCCAGGTTATCTCACTTACACCACTCATCCCAATGTTGGCCTTGCCACACTTGTGTTACACTAATGAGTTAGATTTCTGTGCAATTTTCAGTAGTCACATGCATCTTTTTATGTCTAGGCTGTATTCAATGAACTGTTGATACTCTAAAAAACATTACATTTGAAGTATTTTTGTAATATTTGAATTTCTAAATTTTTTAAAAAATCTTAGTCACTTGAAAAAGTCATTTTTGGCCTCTAAATTATATTTTAAATTTCAGTTTTTGGAAGGCTGTTTCTTTTAAGAAAACCCAGTATACAAAAAGGTCCCGATTAGAAAATAATTAAGTAAGGATGTATTTTTTATTTACCAGACAATATTTTACTTAGAAAATCCTTGCATTTAGATAGTGTGTGGTTTAAGAGGGAATAGCATCTTTGCTTGTTTAATTTTTTAAAAATACAAGTAGTGGCTGAAATGTTAAAATTTTATTTATACCATTGCACTTCTGTTTTACTGACAAAGGAGTTTCAGGTTCTTAAATAAATTGTGGAGATTCCCCACAATAAATCTCAGGATTCCATGCAGGAACAAGTTCTTTAAATTGTATTATTATTCCAGCACATAAATACACTTTTCATCATTTGAATCCAATAATGGAAAGGGCTTCCTGTTTGAATCCAAGGGAAGAATTTGCAATTGGAAAGCACCCATTCTGGCAAGTTTTCACAACAAACGACTTAAAGATCAACTTGTAAAAATCTAAGTCAAATGGCATTGATGCCCCCAAGCTAGTGACAAGATCCTATCTGATAAATCATCCTGAGAGAATGTTTCTGAAGAAAGAAGGGTCTCAACCAGGCACAGCATTTAGTATGCTGCAGACGGTGAACAAGCTCAGGTGAATGCATTGGTGAATGGCAGGCTTGCAACATTAAGTATTTTTGTGGTGTCTGGCATTATGGAATGGTGGGATAGATTATTACTTATATCTGTTTAGTGTGGACAGGTAATCTAACCTTTGAGGTTGGGAAATAAGATAGTTTCCAAGGTTTTGAGGGGAAATTTTGCTCTAGGAATCTAGATGCTGTCATTTGATCAGGAAGCTGCTGACTATTTAACAAGAAAGGGTACTTTCTTCTAATATATAAGGATTTGGGGTTTTCCCATAATTTTAGCTGCAGCTGTTTTAAAAGCAGCCCAGTGACCCATCCTTCTGGTGGCTTCCCCTCCCATGGGTGGGGGTCCTATTGAGGATTTTCCTGGGTTCCCCCTTTTCAAATCACTTTAATACATTGAAAAGGGTATTAAGCTACAGGTGCAAAATTTCCTTCCTGAAATGAGTTCAGCGGTCTGTGTAGGCTTTAGTTTTCTGATTTTCTGCTTGGCTTCTGTACTGCTGTCAGAAACATCTCAAAATATTTGTTTGTCTTCAAAAAATTCAACAGCCTTCATCCACAGGAGCTGTTTGCTTCCCAGCCTAATATACCTGTCCCTTGATGTGTCGGGCTAGCCAGTAATATGCACAGCTTTAGCCTCTCAGCTTTATATACATGTGTCTACAGTGTCCCCTGGAGTCTCACTGATCCCTTGGGCATATTTCCTTTCTAAACAGTTTACTTATTCAGGCTGTCACTTCCTTCTAGGTTCCCTGCATCCCAATGAGCTACATGCTCTCCCACAAATCATCCAAACAGACATTCCCTACTCCTACTTTAAAGGAACCTCTCATCACTCTCTGCTCTTGGTAAAATAATGACAGCCCTAAAGACATATATTTTCCCATTACTGGAAACTATAAACATGCTACCTTTCTTAAAGGGTATAAAGGACTTTGCCGATAAAGGTAAAATTACAGTTTTGAGGTGAAAAAATTACTTTGGATTTTCAGAGCTGGACAATCATAATGCCAAATAAAACAGAGGCCAAGGTCAGTGTGCAACAGTGATGATGGTAGGAGATGTCAGAATGATGCAGTTTCTGCCTTTGTAGATGGAAGAATATCATAAACTTCCAGATACAGATTATCTGCAGAATGGAGGATGAGGGAGAAATGGATCCAGTCATTTGTCCTCCTGAGGGAACATGATACTCTGGTCACCTCAGTTTTAGTGAGAGACAGTTTGGGATTTATCATTTCCAGAGGTATGCTCTAATACACCTGTATTGTTTTCAGCCGTCAAATTTATAATCATCAGTTATAGTAGCAACAGCGAACTATGAAGACTCCTACTACTGGATGGTGAGACACTCACATAAAAAACCATACAATGTCAGATTGACCATGGGCTTATTCCATAGACGGAAACTGCAGGATATTAAAGAAAACAGTAGTCTCGCTTGTCTTCAACAGAGTACTGGCAAGAATTAGGTGTGATTGCCTTTGCTAGTTAAGGATCAAAAGGCAGAAAGGAGCAAGGTAGAGAATACCTATGTTGTACTAAAACTGTCCAAGTTATGAATAGACAGTGGGTAGGCAGATATTAAAATCTTGCTAGTGAGGACACAAAGGAGATGAGGAACTTGCTGTTAAAAATGGAGGGAAGAGGGTCTTTGTTACACTGTGTCTGAAAGCTTAGTTGAATTGTGTCTTGAAATGGTATGGAGGGCAAAATTTGTTCTTTATGAACGTTAATATTTGCTGATTTCGAAGTAAGTGGCTAAAGGCCCGTCTTAGTATTTTGTTGAGCTTACATGGTTCCGTTTGGTTTTTGGATTTGCAGTGGAGTGTGAAATGAAGGAGGTGAACTGATAAGAAGGAGCTACTAGGTAAGAATAAATGATTTGAGAAAATGTCAGCCAGTCCAGATTGTAAAAACTCTTTGTCAGTGCTTTAACAAGATTAAGAGTTCAGTTTATGAACTGACACCTGGGGATCCTGCATGGGACTGACCTAGGCACTCTGCATATATTACAGCTTTGTAGCATGGTTTCCTTGAGGGAGTCTAACAGTGGGATCAGGGCGGTCTCTGACTTGTTAACTGGCTTTTGGGATCCTACTCTCACACTGGGTCACCTTGCCCAGCCTTAAAACACAGGGGAGGTGCTTAGTCTTCTTACAGCTTGATATACCATGTTTTCTTGATACTCATGGAAGACCTGTCTTTTCCTGAACAAAAATGGAGGAGTGGTGGATTCGGGGGTGGGTACAGAACAGAGTCAGGGGAGAAAGGAGAAGAGATACTGTGGCCAGGGTATAAAATAAATACAATTAAAAAAAAAAAAGAGTTTAGAGTTCAGTCTACCCAGTCACAGAGCGAGCTCTTTGAGGAGAATAGAATAAACCTTGTTGGTGTCTCAACCATTCACACAGAATCTATAAGCACAGAGCAGGTTATGTAAGAAAGACCTGTTGAAAAATTTACTGCCTAATGAAATTCATTTCCTGAACTCACATGAACTTGCCTGGTTCTTAAGGACATCTGGCAAACATGAAACACTGCCAGCTTTGCATGCAAGCGATACAGAGAGTTTCAGATGAAGCGAAAGTGTCAGACTCACAAAAGTAGGCAGGCTGACAAAGTGTGTTTACCCCTCTGTAGACATGTGCTCCCATACGTCCTCAAGGACATGTGACTTACACGGCTAACCCTGACACCAGAGGACAGAGTCCCCAAAGAAAGGACCATTCCCAGTCTTTGGGCTCTGCTGTTTGGCTGTTGGCATTTTCAATGGACTACAATTGGCATGCATGCTTTTCTTTGGCATCTTCTTTCTGTATAATGGGACATCTGTGTAACCTCATCCATGTCCCAGTGTTTATCTGGGACCGGATAATTTGTTGTCTAATTTCACAAGCTCCCAGGTGCAGAACCATTTCCTGTCTCACTCATACATGATTGGATGACTGAGACCCAGGAATAAAAAGCTGATGAGATTTCAGTAAGATTTTAGTCTCTGAGTTGATAGTGTATTAGATGAACATGTTAGGGAATACGGAGATAGGATGAATGAATTCACTTTTCATAGGAGATCGATGTGAATGCTTTTTGTTCATATTTCTCAGGTGAACTCTTACATAGCTTTTGTTTTCATGGTTTTGGAAATAATTTCTTAGGTGCATACAACATAGTTTTGGTGCTTCCTTGGGGTGTTATTTAATGTATTAATTTTATCAGGCTTAGTAGATTAGCTCAATGTGACTTAATCTGAAGTGACAGATAGGTCTTTATTATCAGTTTAACTTTGAGAGCACTTCAGTCCTTCCCTTGGTATTCTTGAACACATATATAAGCATGTCTACTTCTGATATTTAGGATTTTTGCACTGTCACTGTGAAAATTGGTTTATGTCTTACTTTTAAGAATGTGTATTTTTCAGCTATGATATTTAGGCAGAAAGGGGCACAAAATGTGCTGGGCTCAGAAAATTCTAATTAAGTGAAAATGCTCATATAACCCCTATCCAGGAAAGAAAATTGACTGTCACCTGGGCGCACAAGCCTCCCAGTACCTATCACATTTTAAATACAAAACTATGATTTTGATTTTTAAAACTAAAGTAATGTCACCTATAACTGTATGACTTAAATATTATAGTTTATTTCACACCTATTTTTAATCAGCTTTATGCATATGAGATTCATCTTTGCTACTTTAAATAGAATAATTCGTTTTCATTTTTTTATAGTATCAATTGTATGACTATAATGTCATTTATTTATCTATTGTTTTATTGGATGAACTTTTGAGCTAATTACAGGTTAATCCTAACATTGACTGTGTTTGAAATCAGGACTTCTAAATTTTTGATCACTTTGATATGTGTATGTATGTGTGTATGTATGTATGTGTGATGTGTGTATGTGTGTATGTATGTATGTATGTATGTATGTATGTATGTATGTATGTGTGTTTACAGACCTTCACAGGCTCTGTGATTGCTGCTTCTTTAGTTTCTGTGAGCCCCAAAGAGCCCTGGTTAATTGATTCTCCAGGCCATATTCTCCTGGTGTCCTGAAGCCATCTGGCTTTTACAGTTTTTACTTGTCTTCTTCCATGGGTTCCTGATCTCCAACGGAAGGGACCCAATGAAGGGCTCCAACTTGGATTCTATCTCTGCCTAATGTTTATATTTTAGTCTCTGCAGATCTGCTCCATCCACTTCTGGCAGCAGCCCCCATGATGACAATTGGGCACTGATCTACAAGTATAGCAGAATATCATTAGGAATCATAGGCATCTGTCTGATCCCTTTCACTTAAAAAATTTTACATTACCCCAGGTATATAGCCATACAAAGTAAGTATAAAAATCAAGCATTTAGTGATTATAATTTATAAACCAATTTATTTGAACACAATAAACTCTACATATAATATTCCCATTCGTTAAAGACAAAAGCAAACTTACATACTAACAAGGTATATATTTGTTCATTATCACAGAAAAATTAACCCTGGCTAAATATTTGCACTCACAGGATATAGAGCTTTTATAGTATTTTTCAGAATAAGTGATCAACATTTTTATGTTGTAATCATCTATGGAGAGAATACAAACATATAGTACCAAATGGCAGACATATATTTAGAGCTATTTCAGAACTTGCTGAGAATTCTGTTCTAATCCTAAGTCAAAACACATTAAATGACTTTTTAAAATTTAAGCCAACAACTCAAACAAATTTTAAAATCAAATATTCTAATATACTAGGATAAGGACTGGGAAAGGGAGGGAATAAGGAATTCCTGCTTAGTGGGCAGGGAAATTTGTATTTTATAATAAAATTATTTTGGATTTAGACAGAGGTAGCAATTGCCAACACATTGGCTATTCTAAATGCTAGCAAAGTGTTTGTTTTTAAAATGGTTGGTTTTCATTATGTAAATTTCTCCTAAATCAAAATATCAGAATGATTTATCTAGTTAAAAAGAGGGGAAGGGGGATGCCATTTCAGGTAATTTATAACATTAGCCTGAGGCAATAGCTAGAAACGACTCAAAATTTTAATAGTTTTCTAGTGAGGCAACCAGTCATCAGTACAAACAAATCCTCTACTTGGTCCAATGTGGTTGTGATGTCCTTATTTTGGTGTGATCTTTCAATGTCTTCTGGAATTTGCTTTTATAATATTAACATTACAGCTAGCTCATGAGTGATATTGGAATGAATTTTGGATTTTTCTAAGGCTTAGCCTTCCTAAAATGAGTCAGAGAACATTCACTTTAAAAATTCCTAAGTAAGATTGTAGAAGACAGTGATTATGTTTCCTTTGAACCTGGTTGTTTTTAATGGTGTGTTTTTAGGCATATGATTATTCAGATGTTATACTCTTTCTTGACTTTGGCTGGCAGGTTGATGGTCTCTAGAAAATTGCGTTTGTCTGTTTAGGGTTAAATTGGAATCATAGTGAATTTTTCATAGTATTTCTAATTTTATTTTGAATTTTGTATGCATCCTCATTTATATTTTAATTTTATTCTAAGTGCTGTACATTTGTGCTTCCCTTTTCATTTGTACCAGCAACCTCAGAGGATTGTGGACTGTATAATCTTAGGGATTTCTAAGATACAGCATTAATTTTTAGTCTCTCTCTCTCTCTCAGGGGGAGATAGTGCCATAGCCTTAGGTTATATCAAACTTGTGATCCTCAGGTCTTAGTCTTCCAGATATGGACACACTACGCCTGAAGCTAGTTTCTTAAGTTTTACATTTTGTTATATTTTTTATTTTTCAGCTTTCCTCCTTTTCCAATATAAACATTTTTGGCCATAGACGTTCTCTCTAGAGCCACAGAACGTGTTTTTACTTATTATTAAGTATCTTATTTAAATTCAATAAGTACTTTTTCTAGTTCTACCCATTCAATCTAATAATCAATTCAAGTATATTGGACTACAAAGAGAGAGAGAGAGATAATGATTTTCAAGAGTTTGTTTTCTGTGGGAGATTATGTTGTTTCGTGGTAAATAATTGTCCCATCCACTGGTTTAATAAAAAGCGCTGATTGGCTAAAGGCAGGCAGGATGTGTGGGCGGGGCTACCAGACTAAGAAAACTCTGAGAACAGGAAGCACAAAGCAGAATGCCAGAAAGAAGCTGGAGGAAGCAGAGGACAACTATGCTGCTCTAAGAAAAGGTACTGAGCTGCATGGCTGAACAGGATAGGAGTCATGGGTTAGTTTAAGGGTAAAGAGGTAGCAAGTTATATGCCTGGGCCTTAGGCCGTTCAGCCTAAAAACTATTGAAAGCATCTGTGTGTCTCTGTGGGACTGTGGGACTGTGGGACTGTGTCTCTGTGGGACTGTGGGACTGTGGGTCTGTGGGACTGTGGGTCTGTGGGACTGTGGGACTGTGTCTCTGTGGGACTGTGGGACTGTGGGACTGTGGGTCTGTGGGACTGTGGGTCTGTGGGACTGTGGGACTGTGTCTCTGTGGGACTGTGGGACTGTGGGACTGTGGGTCTGTGGGACTGTGGGACTGTGGGACTGTGGGACTGTGTCTCTGTGGGACTGTGGGACTGTGGGACTATGGGTCTGTGGGACTGTGGGACTGTGGGACTGTGGGACTGCGGGTCTGTGGGTCTGTGGGACTGTGGGACTGTGGGACTGTGGGACTGTGGGTCTGTGGGTCTGCGGGTCTGTGGGACTGTGGGTCTGCGGGTCTGTGGGACTGTGGGTCTGTGGGACTGTGGGCCTAAACCTTGACGCTAGACCCAAAAGTCTGGGGCAGAAACCTTACTGCAGTTTTCTATCTTGTGGCTTGTAATTTGGTATGTAAATTTCCAGTCCTTGTACCTTCTAGATGTATTGGCTCCCCTTGTTCTTGATAATGATATCTAGCTGAAAACAGTTTTTCAATGTTGAAACACCCCTCCCCAACTGAATTTGGCTGGTATTGGCTTGGTAACTTCTTTGTTGCTTTCTGTTTTTACTATGTGTGCATGTTAGATGAATCTGTTGCACAGACTATGTAACTGTGGGTGTTTCTTTTTAAGTCAGTAAAAAACTCTTTTACCCGATGCACTAAGTTTAATTACTGAGAGACTTGGGATTTCATGTCACCATGTTGGTATTTCTCTTCTCCTTCCTTCTGTTATTCTGTTTTTGTTTTTGTTTTTTTCCCTGTGCTGAGATTCAAACTCAAGGCCTTGCTCATGCAGGACATGGGCTCTATCACTGTGCTACATCCCCAGCTACAGTTTGCCTTTCCAAATCCTTTCTATAGTTTCATCCGATTCCTAATCAGTTGATGATGTTTTGAGGTATGTGTGGTTTATTTCGGCCTTTTCTGGACAGAAAGATTTTTGATTATTTTAAATCTTTCATATCACTATATTCTTGAAATTTATCATAGCATAGAGATAGGCTATGAATAAGGCCAGTAAAACTTTTAAAAACAAAATTTAATTCTTTTGTAAAAGTTGATAGTTCATCTCTATCTCTGTCTCTCTGTCTCTGTCTCTCTCTCTCCTCTCTCTTCTCTCTCTGTATGTGTGTGTCCCTGTGTGAGTTTACATGTACCATGTGCTTACAGGAAGACACAAAGATCAGAGGACATCAAATACCCTGAAAATGGAGTAACATGACTGTAAGCCATTTGCCATGCTTGCTGGGAAGAGAGCCCAGGTCTTCTGCAAGAGTGACAAGTGACAAGCTCTTTTAACTGCTAGGCCATCTCTCTCTCCCCTTTTTGCAAACTTTAAAAATACAATATACTGCAAATAAGGCTACTTTCCATGTTGTAGAATCTAGACCACTAAAAGTGACTCCCTAAGTGAACTTCGAACATCTGCTGAACATCTGCCCACTTCCCCATCAGCCCCATTTATCTAGTAAAGATTCAGACTTCCTTAGATTTTGGAACCATTTGTAAACATCGGCTTGCAAAGACATTTTATGTGGGTTCAGTAATCTTATAAGGAGACCTTATAATTTCTTTGATTATGGCTTTTGTATCATTTTATTAGTCAGCTTCTGTCATATAATAAATATTTGAGATAATTAATACACAAAGGAAAAACAAAACAAAAAAAACCCACCTTGATGTCTTAGAAGCTTTAGTCCATAACTGGCTGGCTCCCTTGCTTGGTTCTTTGGTTGTATCTTATGATGAGAGCTGGAAAAGACGGAAGAGGAAGGAAGAGAAATGGACAGAGAGGAGAGGGGGGGAGAGAATGGTCCTAGTCATCATGATGAGATCCTTCCAAGAATCTCTTCAGCTCCCCACCAGCTAGAAACGGCTCAGGGGTGAACCTTATGACTTGTGGGTTTCAGAGAACTCTGCAGCCCTGACCTACAGTGACCATAGGCTCTGTTTTAGACTCATGCATCACCATGTGTTTTGTGAGTCCCTGTGCTTTCTATCCTATTCCAGGTACTGGATCAAGCTGGCAAAGGTTGGTGGGTATTATGTCCAATCCAGTTCTAATGAATTTGGCAGGTCTTCAAAGTTCCCATTTATGCTAGAATGTCAGCTTCAGCTCCATGACTGCCATGGATCATGGAACCTCTTTGTCATGAATAAATGGTTACCAGAACTCATTTTCCATTCTCTAGAGCTCTTGCACAGAAACTATGTTTCTTTGGACTGCTGCTCCATTCTCTTGTTTGTAGTGGGATTATGTTGTTACATTGTAAGTAATTGTCCTGCCTACTAGTCTAATAAAAATAGTGATTGGCGGAAGGCAGACAGGAAGTATGGGCAGGGCTACCAGATTGGAAAAACTCAAGGAACAGGAAGAACAGGGCAGAGATGCCACAGAGATGCAGAGAAACTAGCACATACAGAGGACAACTATGCTGCTCTGAGAAAAGATACCAAGCCGCATGGCTGAACAGGGTAAGAATCATGCATTAGTTTAAGGGTAAAGAGTTAGCAAATTATATGCCTGGGCCGTAGGCTGAATAGCATAAAAGTAATGTAAGTTTCTGTGTTTCTGTGGGACTTCAGGTCTGCGGGTCCAGACTAAGCTGGAAAGTCCAAGCCAGAAACATAATACAACATTCGTTTAGCATTTGGGCTTGATTTTCCACTATTTCTAGCCTCCTATTATTACTCATTGGTTCCTGATTAAATTTAATTTGTCATTTCTGGGTTATTGCTTTAAGGGGAATCACATATGAGTCTATTTGACCAGCTTATGAGAAACTTCAATAATTAAAATTTTGCTTTGAATGAAAAAAAATCAAAATTGTTTAAACCTTTAGAAGGAATTAACAAGCCATATGGCTGTTGACCCCAAGCTGGTGCTGATATTTTCTTTCTTCTAATAGAAGAATCTAGAAATGGGAGGTTAGGATAAGCTGCACTGTGTCTGCTGAGGGAATTCATTAATGAAGTTACTAAACCATTGGATTTGCTTTCAGAAACCCACAAATTGGTGTGCTTTGACCTTTTGTTCAAGTTAGAAAAATCTTTTCTTTTTTTTTTTTTAAAGTAAAAAGTCTGACATCTACATTGTCATCTCTGGACATTTAAAATGGCCGTGGAAAACCACTCAGCCATAGCTCTCTCAACCTCAAATTTCATCTTCAAAATCCTGGCTTCTTGTTGTCTATGCTTCCCATTATCTCTGCTTTCCTGTGTATTTACATGTATCTTTTACAAATGACATTTGCTGGTTGTGGCTGAGAATATTATTACAAATAGAAGACTATTTCTATGTCATTACAAGGTTAGAAACACCTCATTTCTGAGCAGCTCAGACAGATAACACAGGTGCCTCTACAATAAAAAACAAAATAAAACCCATATTCTGATATGCCCTCAAATGTATCTTGTCTTATGAAAAGTTACTACTCATGCTTAGGACTTCACAAAGACTGGTAGTGTCTCTTCAAAGTTGTTTCCTGAGAACTTAGAGCTTTCCTCAATCTAAACTATACCCATTGTCATTCTGTCACATGACTCTGGAACCTGCCACTTGACTTACATTGTCATGTAGTAATTCTTTAGAATTGTCACTTTAATATTTCATTTCCTACTATCCTGTCCATGGAGCTAAGTGTCTGATGGTTTATATTTGATCCTAGGTGTTGGGTGTCTTGAAGAACGGGAACTTCTATGTTTCTAAGGTAGCTCTAGAGGGAGGTTGCAGTACTTTGATCCCCATTTTATCTTGCTCTTTAGACTCTGTAAGCCAAGACTGAACATAGGAGCAAGTTTTCCTCAGTACTGAGAGACTTTTCTTGGTGCTTTAATCAGCTCCACAGAAATATGGCGTTTTCTGCTCTGGGCACTGAGAACACTGGCTGTTCCTAACCCTGAATTCTGTGATGTCCAATCCTTTAAACTCTTTTGGTTGGTTGTTCACTCAACTTTAGAACTTTTAGCATTCAGTTCAGTGCAGTCTGGGAAATGGATTCCAGAATGCTCCCTTGGTATCTCTGTCTTCTTTGGAGATGTGTGTTGGAATATCTGACCAAATTACTCTTCCAGACTTATAGTTCATCTTAGCAAATCCACTGGGCTGAGATCATGCTCACCTTATTTTCTTGTGTCATAGTTTGGAAACCTTTAAGTAGGTCTTATCTCATTTTTTTCCTCAATGAATGAATGAATATCTTAAGTGATTTGCATCAGTCTATATAATGGATACAAAAAAATCCACTCCATGACCTTTATAAAATGTCCCATCACCTCATATAAATTATATGATGACACCTTTCTTCAACTATTATGAATATGCTCCTTATTATAAATTATAGAATATTATGCATATTCAAATGTGAAGTCAATATATATGTACAAATGTATGCATGTGTGTATGTGAGTGTATGTGTGTGTACATGCACATGCATGCGTGTGTGTGTGTGTGTGTGTGTGTGTGTGAGCTAGAGAAAAACCACAGCTTTTGTTCTTCAGACATATTTACCTATTTTTTTTTCTTAGACAAGATCTTTTATTGGCCTGGAATCATCTGCTAAGTAGTCTAGGTTTGCTGTCCAGGGATTCTCCTGTCTCCATTTCTCCAGCTCTGGGACTGTAAGCACGTACAGCTACTCTCAGCTTTTTCCTTTTCTTTTCCCTTTTTTTTTGCATGGGTTTTGGACTCTCAGTTTGCCTTATAAACCATTTCTTCATTCCTATATGTGTCTTGAAGATACTCTTTATCCTGGTGTTTTTCTGATTTTCTTAGCTCAGTTTACAGGCTGTAAGTTCAGTGAGAACACCTGTCTCAAAATCCCTAGGATATTTTAAACAAGTTATAATTTTACTATTAAGAATACAGAGTTTTCTAGGCAATGGTAACACATGCTTTTATTCCAAGCACTCAAGAGGCAGAGACAGGTGGATCTCTGAGTTCAAGTCTAGGCTGGTCTACAGAGCTAGTTCTAGGACATTCAGGGCTATACAGAAAAATCCTGTCTCAAAAAAAACCCAAAATAAAACAAACAAAAATTGACATTTAGAATAGAGCCAAGTTTGGGGCTAGAGTGATGGCTCAGCTGTTGATAATACTGTCTGCTCTTCCGTAGGACCAGGTTCAACTCTCGGTGTCCACATGGCAGCTTACACCTGTTTGTAACACCAGTTCCAGGGCTTCTGACACCTCACAAAGACAGACAAGCAGGCAAAACGCCATTGAAAGTAAAATAAAAATAAATTATTAATAATAGAGTGCTTTGAATTTGTAATACTTTAAAAATCAGTTTCCAATAAAATATAAATTAATTAAATATACTTACTAAAATATTTGGATATTAAAGGAACATTAATATATTTTTAAATTTCCACTGCTTAATACTCATTTCTTGCAAAAGTAATGTCTATATAGCTTAGTGAAGTCACTGATGGAGTTTGAAGAAACAGCATTTTCCTGTTATTAATGTCCAAATTTGTTTGGTAGAAGAAATCTTACAATTATTCAAGTTTGAAACAAAATTTTATAAGAAAGAGAGGAGAGATCAGCCTTTGAAGAATTGTTGAATAAAAATATTGAGAGAAGGCCTGAAGAGATGCCTCAGTCAGCCAAGGGTTTATTTGATCCTCAGCACAACTGTAAAAACAGTCAGGTGCAGCAGCAGCCCTAGCACTGAGTAAATGGAGATTGGGGGCTCCCTGGAATTGCCTGGCCAGTGAGCCTATCCAAAGGATAAGTCAGAACTTCACTGAGGAGCCCACACTTCATGAAGAAGTTAGGGAAGACTCTTCAGGTTAATCTATAGCAACCACACACACACTCACTCGTCCACATATAAACATAAACATGTAGGCACCCACATAAATACACATATGAAGATGGATAAGAACTTGGGGTTCTTGTATTTTTTTTTTTTTTTTTTGAGAAATCCTTAAGGCATTTGGTTTTCTGATAGACAATTGCCTGGTTCCTCCACAATGTGCAGTTTTCTTTGCAGGTTCCAGGCAGGGACAGGAACTCACAAGAGGAAAGCTCCAGAGGCTGTAAATGTGCTGAAAAAGTCCAGCAATGTCTGAAATAGAGTTAACTCCCATCAGGCTGGATGCATTTCCAACCCATGAGCGGTGACCAGGTGATGAAAATCATCTCAGGTCAAGTACAATGCACACCATGAGGCATGCTGCTGCTCCCTGTTAAAACACATGTCATAGAAAACCCACCAAAAATAAAATGTCATCACCCAAATTTCTAACACAGCTAAACAGAAAAATGACCTGTCAGTGTACTTGGAAAGGGATATACAGATAAAGTAATTTAAAGTATAAAAATGGAGAGTTACTTTACCAATGTTTTTAAGTAGATTATTTTATTTAAATTCCATATATATTGTTGCACATACCTTTAATGGTAGAAGAGACATGTGAATCTTTGAGTTCAATCCAGACTAGTCTATTTAGTAAGTTCCAGGTCAGCCAAGGCTGTTTAATATCTTGTACATTTACTGGTAACAGATTTTGGTTCACATTAATATTCCTACCACAGACTACTTACATAAATATTCACCCAGAAATCTTGCCTGAATGATTTTGCTGCCACTTTCTTTTTTGCCTTTATTTTATGACCTTTTGAATTTAACACCAGCTGTAACTTTTGGAAGGGTGCCGTCTTCAGTGGGAGTGGGGACATTCAACTTGCAATCAAAGGATGGAGGACTCCAAATACCTAAACTGCACAGTGGCCTGTGCTCAAAGAGAATGCTTTGTTCCTAAGGTATAGAGGTCAAAATTTTTCTGTTTCCTGGTTTAACACATTATATTTTATTTTACAAAAACGGAACATGATGTAAGAAAAAGTAGAGAGGGATTGAAAGAGGGGAGAGGATGAAATGAGGAGAGCGGTAGAGTTGAGGGGGGAAGAGAGGGAGGAAGCGACACAGATGTACAGTTTCTTTCGTGTGCCATGTAAAATTATAGCAGTATACATCTCTTAAGCTGTAAGATAAACAAACATCTCACAGTATTTTATTTTAGAAAGTGGCACATCCAGTCTAACCTCTATGTAAAAAAGTGATTCTTTTCTTTAAGCGGCAATTCATTTTGATTTCAAATATTAACTGTAGGCAAAGTCCCTGAAAGTTTAACTGGTTTTGATATGCTCTTCTTTTAAACATGACATGAACTATAGTTCACATCTACAGCTGTTGTAGATGTGGTTAAGGTGTAACTGAATATATTTTAATGATGAGATTTAAATGTATTCCTATTGACTTTCATCATGATTTGTATTTCTTTCCAGCAGACAATAAATTCAATATGTATTTAAAGGTTATGCCTTTCTTAGTGGCTAGATGAAAAAGAAAGGTGAATAGTCATTTTGTTCAATCAATTTGACAGCCTCTCATATTCAGTGAAGGTGAGCAGAGCAATCCTACAAGGGTATTGTCCTCTGACCACTTAACCAGCTGGCGCAAGGAAGAGGGGCCTTATGAGTAACGACCAACAATATTTGAGCCTATTTGAGCCTGGAACTTTTGTGCTCATCCCAGTTTATGTTCACTTCTCTTACCCTAGCTGTACCGAGTACTGTCTCCACCAGAGCCTGTTACAGTGTCCCCTCCTCTTAACCTGACTGATGCTGACTCTTCCTCATGTCAGATATCATCTTCTTACAGAAGTCTCAACATACACATTCTCTCTCTCTCTCTCTCTCTCTCTCTCTCTCTCTCTCTCTCTCTCTCTCTCTCTCTCTCTCTCTCTCTCTGAACTGTTTTTCACTTCCTCACAGTGATATTGACCACATCTTTAGCCTCATAGGATTGGTAATTCATGTTGCATATCTGTTTTTGTACTTAAAACCCCTTTCTTTTTAAATTGCCTTTAAATGCATAACAGAAACTGGTGATACCAAGGGTAGGCAGGAAACAGTGGATATTATTCTCAGTTGAAGTTGTAGCTGATCGTCATGGTGACTATGATGTGAATGCAGCTAAAAGAAAGGGATAGAAACAGGACTGTGAAGTATCTTTTTAGCAGGGTTGGAGGCATGCCCATCATGCTCTGCTTTGGTTACTCTGTGCTATGCCTCAAAGTCTCATAGATTCAGGAACATTTTTCTGCCCTACTCTTTATCACGCTGTACCTGTTGGAAATTTAGTTCATGGTGGTTAACTGATGGGATCTAGAGAGGAACTAAACCAATTTTCTCAGCTAAGGAGGTAACAAGGAGAGAGCTGTACTCAGTCAGATGTACTCAGCCTGGTTCCCTGCTCTGTTGAAAGCAAACTGAATACTCTTTATAGCATAGTCTATAGCATTATGTTCCACTGGCTTTAGGCGACTACACTATGTGTTGTGTGACTAGAGATAAATCTATTTTGAGGCCAATATGGTCCTAACATACGTTTAGTTCTACTAGGCTTTGTGGGGGCAGGTTCCAACTCCCCTAACTTTACACATTTACTTCAGCAAACCTATAATTATAAATTATTTTGTTGCTCCTTTGAGATGGAAATCTCCCAACTGCTCGCCAGTTTTTATAATCTTAGCATAAATTTTTCTTGGGTCTGGGAAGCTTCCCTTTGCAATGTATGATA
Source organism: Phyllotis vaccarum (assembly GCA_033318265.1). Taxonomy (NCBI): domain Eukaryota; kingdom Metazoa; phylum Chordata; class Mammalia; order Rodentia; family Cricetidae; genus Phyllotis; species Phyllotis vaccarum. Next base: position 106,234,142 of record JARWLC010000006.1, on the reverse strand, counting down.
AACTTTACCTCTTAGTTTCTGTGAGAAGTTATGAGACTAATTTATATAAGTGATAACAAACAAACTTAGAGGACCTAGTCACCCAGACCAACCTCTTCCATGCTTGTCTGTAGTATCTTTCCAATGTTCCCCTTGGCAGTTAAAAACCTGTTTTTTTTTATTTTAGCATAACTGAGTTCAATGTTTTTCACATATTGTAATAATCTTGAATACAACAAGCCTTTTTGTGTACTCAGCTTTTGATACCTCTCAGGCCACATGTACACTTGAATTTAATTGATACTACATCACTCATGGAAGATGTGACTGCTCCAGAAGATGAGCACATTTTTTTTTTAAAGCTCTAGATAAAATGTGAGTGGCATCCTCTTAGAGAGAAAGATTCTCTTATATTTGGGAATGAGATGGTTTTCTGTAAATGCTACTATTATGGGATAGCACTGGGAAAATACTCTGGCCACTTCTTTGAGAGCCAAATGAGAGAAATATCCTATGAACAAACACTGCTAAACTAATCTGTTACTGCATAACAAACAATTACTCTAATGATTTAACTATAATGTTGAAACTACATTTGTTGTGAGCACAGGAAAGTCCTTACACCCACAGATCCCTGGGGAGACCAAAAATATTAAGAACACAGGATTGTCTTTCTAATGGGAAAGATGTGCCTGTTCCTCCATCCAGAAAGCTGGGAACTTGAGATGACTAATAACCCCACAATCTGATTTATCTGTAGGTTTAAACCCATATCAAATTCCTATAACCAGGACTTGAAGTAGCTAGCAATCTAAATGATTCTTATAGCCATGGACTCCCCCAAGCTCCTGAAACCAGAACCAGAGATACTTAACAGATTAAATAATCCTTCCATTATCTATAGAGCCAGAGGCCTTTCCAGGCCCCCACAACCATAGCCAGAGGTAGCTAATAGCCCAAATGACCTCTACACTATATCTATGATTAAGAGCAGGCTAGACTCTTCCTGAGGCCTTTAAGCTAATACAGGTAACTTCTTTCTAGAACCCATGTTATTTCAGGAAACAACATGTACCCTGAGTAAAGTTTTGGTGTAAATACACTTCTTTGTGCACCAGAGGTTGCCATATACCTGGAAACAATTTTCCAAATTATACTTGTACTGTGTTTAACTTTGTTGGAATAAACCACCTGGCACCAGATTTCCTGACATCTTGATCCTGGTTTTCAAAGTCCCTTTGAACCAAGTTTTCATTCTCTCACCCTTCATAGTTGTTTTCACTGCCCCAACCACCTGCAGGCTTCCCCTCACATGCTGAGAGCTTTTTATGGAGAATCTAAGCACTTGGGCTTTATTATCTCTGGTGTGGACAGTAACTACAAGGTGATTATTTTATTTAGCATTATGAACATTAGACATAAGAATCCAGAAAACTTCAGGTAACTCCTGAAAGTGTTTCATCTTTGTTCCATGAAAGTGATTAACAGAGTCTTCCGGCTAGGGAAGGCTTAGTGGACATTGGCTGTAATCACTGATACTATAATCAATGTTATCATCATATTCCCAATGCAAATGCACAAGCAGGAGCTTTCATTTCCATAACCATCTTTCTGATAAAAGGTAACCACTAACGGGTAGTTACAGTGGCTTAAAGTAGACTTTAACTTCTCTGGATAATTTTGTTTGTAGATATTTTGAACTCGTTTGTGAGACATTGTCTTCTTCTCTCCTCATCCCAATCTCTGAATTGTTTCAGTGATGGGTGGGCAGACAGAGATGAAGTCATCGAAGGCTACGAGGTGGAAGCCAACGGAGGAATCACAATAAAGCTTCAGTCTCCAGAGGTCAGGTCCTTTGATGACTACTTCCTGAAGCTGAGGCTAGACACCAACACAAGGAATCCTTGGTTCCCCGAGTTCTGGCAACATCGTTTCCAGTGTCGTCTGCCTGGACACCTCCTGGAGAACCCCAACTTTAAAAAAATCTGCACAGGTAACCGTTGACAAAGTAAAAGCTCAGTGTGGGTCATTTTCTCTGCTTCCATGACAGGCTGTGTGGATGTGAATAAATTGTATCCGGGCTGGAGATACAAAGTGGGGGGAGGGGATAAAGGCTTAGCTTATAAATAGCTTAAATAAAGTAAACATATATAGTGCCCTCCCAGCATGTATTTATGCTCCTGTATATTGAGAATAGTCTCTGGTAGAGCTAGTGACAAAAAAGAAACAATACAAGTAGATGACAAGCAGTCAGAGCAGTTGGACATGAAGTATTTGAACTAGAGGGAAAATGTTTTTGCACACTTAGGTACAGACACATGTAAGCAACATTGGTTTGGTTCTTTCTTCTGTGACTACTTTAATACACAGGCCAGGGGAGGAATGGCTTGAATCACCTTAGACCACACAATCAACATTATGTTTGTGGATTTAGATACCAAGAAAGTTCATTCTCACTTGTCAGCCAGAAGGTGTTTTCTAGATGGACAGCTGCTGCTGGTACAAGCCAATAGGAAGTGTAGCAAGTCTTTCCAAGGTGTTCAGGAACTTAGTGGACCTCACAGGATATTTTCTCCCAGAAATTACTTAACATAGACTTGTAACACTAATTATTGTGTGAATTGTCATTATTGGATATTTTTTTAAACCAGGAGGCAGGACAATTATTTACAATGTAACAACATAATCCCACTATAGATATGTTGCTGTTCTTGTCACTTTCCAGTATGGCCTCTGATGGAAAAGTAAATAAATTGTCTTTGTCCTGTCACAATGCCACTCCAAGCAATTTGATCATACCCAGATGGTATAGAATGAAGATTTGCCCACAATGATGGATTAGACTCTACTAAAGGCCTAGTTTTTTTTAATTGCATGACAAAGGTGTGAGTTTTCTGGATTTAGGTTAGCAGATACTTAGAGCATGCTAGAAATTAATTATCCATATCACTTGCATGTATAGAACAGAAGGAATTGGAAAGAGAAGAGTATAATCTATGACTCGACCTGTGAGCATGTATTCTCTTACAACATAGCAAAGTGAAACAGATAAATAACTCAAGACAATGGGATTTTACACGTTATGGTAAAACAATATTAATTGTATAGAATATTCTGTTTTCAATAATATTTAGATTCGATAAAAGAAAAGTTTATAATGTCAATGCTTGTAAATAGAATATGACATATCTAACTTGGTAACATTTAACAGAGTCCTCAGGGGGATTGCTTGGTATAGATCTGTTTTCAATATAGGCTTTTAGGACATCTGCAGCATGGCTGGCAGAGAGAATAAGAAGTGCAACCTATCTGAGAGGCAGAAGGAAGTGGGTGAGTAGGTTCTACACAACAAACCTGTTTGCCAGGCACACATTTTGACTTTTTTTCCCCCTAAAATAGACTCATAAAGGCTAAGAATTCCAAATGGTCAATCAAATCAGTCTCCTTATTTACAAACCCAGGATGTTTAGGGTGAGCAATGCAGTATTTCTCTGTTTTCCTGTAGTAACCAGAAACAATGGGATGGGAGCTTTTCCTCTTCATCACCTGGTATAATGTCTGCATCTTTTGACTTGACTTCTAGTGCTAAATTACCTTCCGTTGTTCTGTTTTCTAAGAATGGCTTTCTTACTTAAACTGTAATATCTGGGAAGACAAGCCTTGCATCTCTGAGTGCTAAGATGATTCCTCTTAACTAAATAATCATTTAGCTTGCACTTTCTTAGAGAACAGAAATGTTTTTCTTGAGGATTATTATTTTTATATGAACTATACTTCTTCTACTCAATAAATATTTAATAAGTACCTAGTATTGTAAAGGGCTTAATAATTCAACTCCAGGATGTGGACTTTAAATGAAGAGAAGAGGAGAAGGAGAGAGCAGTAGCAGCAGGGCGGGGTGTGCATCCTTATCACCTGACCCTAAGAGCTGCAGAGAAGCTAAGAACCAATGGAATTGGAGGACTGCAATTTAGAAAAGACAAGTGGAGAAAACCTTGCTGGAAAGATGACTGCCGATGTAAAGGTGATGGGTATCAGCATCCTAACATTAGCGGGAGCTTCCCTGAGAGAAGAAAGAATATGTGAGAATAAACACAGACACTGGCCTGGTAGAAAGGCAATAAGGAGGCCGGTACTGCTTCAACCAGAGAGAGTACAAGAATGGGGGAAAAGTGGGGGGGACCTGCCAACGGGAAGTACCGATGACGCCCCCTGACAGTGCAGCGGAGGCTATGGGGACTAGGTATGGCAATGGAGGGGAGATAAAAACTGACATTCATTTCTGAGTTGATCCTGAATCAGATCCTGAGTGAGCTAAAGGCTGACAGACTGCCAAGCATGACTCTCGGAGGTATATGGCACTGCTGAAAACTTGCAAAGCTGAGGGAAAAGCAGGTAGTTTTGGATAATGCAATCAAAGTAAATTGACTTTTAGCTGTCCTTCAGTCAGGAAATGCAACAAGTCACCCAAAACACTAACTTGTGAGTACTTTAAAGTAACTAGGAAGACAATCGAGTTTGCATTTATAGAGTCAGTAAATAGAACACTGTATAGAACAGTGCTGGCCCATAGAACTTGCTACAGTAATGGAAATCTCTCTCTCTGCCAAATGTGGCTATTTACACATAACTATGGCTTCTGAGACTGAGGAGCCAAAAATTTGTTTCATTTATCTTTAGTTAATTTAAATTGAAACATTGCAAAGGCACATGTGGCTGCTACATTTGACAGTATGATTAGCAGTGTCAAGAAGGAACCTATCATGATGGCTCAGACCTCTAAGTCCAGCATTCAGGAAGCTGAGGTAGGGGGATTTAGAGTTTGAAGACATCCTAGGCTACATAAAGAGACTTTGTCTTAAAAATAAGACAAGTCACCAGATGTGTTGGGGTACACCTTTAATTCCGGCACTTGGGAGACAGAGGCAGGTAGGTCTCTGTGAGATGGAGGCCAGCCTGGTCTACAAATTGAGTTCCAGGACAACCAGGGCTACACAGTGAAACCATGTTTAGACAAACAAGCAAACAAAACCTAACAAATCGAAGCTGGACAGGTCACTCGGGAGTTAAAACACACTTTCTCTGCAGTGTGAAGACTAGAGTTCAGATCCCAGCACCTAAGAAACAAACTGAGTTTCCCTGTAAACGCTCGTAACCCTAGCTCTGAGTGAGGAGCAGGCAGTGAGATCATTGAAGTTTTCTAATTAAAAGCAAGTCCCAGGTTCAATAAGAGACCCCACCTGGGTAGAAATAGGTAGAAAATGATGGAAGATGATACCTAGAAAAACTCTTTTGGCCTATGTACATGTGCATATACTCAAGGAAACACATAAATAAATATAAAAGTAGTCTTAGGGAGCTGGAGAGATGTCTCAGTAGTTAAGATATCACATTGCTCTTATAAAGGGGCCACTTGTAACTCCAGGTTATGCATACACATGTATATGTGTACACACACACACACACACACACACACACACACACACACACATACCACACACACACACACACACACACACACACACACAATTTTAAAACAACAAAATTGAATCTTAACAAATAAATTATTTTGAAACAGGAAAAATTACCAATCATAGCAAAAATATTGGTAGGAACTAACCAGCTGATGAATATGTGCATATTGCATGAAATTATTGTCAAAGTTTCATCTCTTTGAAACAATAATACTTGAAAAATTAGTGTCCAGATGCAACACAAGATTGGGGGATTTTACAATTTCAGCTAAGTTTTGACCATATTTCCACAAAGTAGCAGATCTCAGAGATCGCAGCACTGCACAGTTAACATGGCTGTAAATGTCTATTCTCAGCATTATCTCTCTGCATACTGGAATTCTTAAGTTGTGTGGCTTCAGTGCTTTAGGTAAAATTCTCTTTATCTCAGGAACTATACAAATATTTGGCTTTGTTCTATGAGATTTGAATGTAATGTATCATTCCTCTCAGGAGGAAAAAAAAAATGCACTGAGCATTCCCTGGGCTGGGAAGTTTTGTTCCTTAATTGAATTAAGTTGTTCTGTCAGGATCATAGTCTGCAAGGTTATAGAGAATATTCATCACTTATCTCCTGTTACAGTGCACCTTCAAAAAAAGTTGTCAGCAAGGGTTGGTGGCTTAAATAACAATAATTTGTTTAGCTCATGAATTTAGGGGTCACCTAGGAGAGATTTTGCCTTTCTGGGCTAAACACGGCTCATCTCCCAGGGCTGGGGAATACTAGGGACTGGCTAATCTCACAGATCTTCCACAGGAAACTTGCCTCCTGACTCACACTGTCTTTTCTTGAAGCAAGCTCAGATGGTTTCACAGCCCACAAACAGGGTTCTAGGAAGCAGAATGGAGGTAGGTTAAGGCCCAGGAGGCTTGGACCTGGGGCTAGTACATTTAAGATTAATTGAGACTTAAGAAATAGAGAAAATTTGGGTGTGGTGGATCCCTCCTAAATTCTAGCCTATTTCAAAGAGCAGATGCAGAGACAGACAATATTTTCCTCAACCCTGATTGACAGCTTCTTCAGGATTGTGAATTGCCATGGGGGATCAAACTTTCAAAGGGAAAAAAGAGAAGTGATACCCTAGGACTCAATGGACGAAAGTAATTTAGGCTTCATCTCGGCCGATAGACCACATTTATGTGGATGGGACAGAATTAGGTTAGTCGTATCTGATCTCAATTGTGTGAGAAGTAAATCCAAAGTGGGAAGTCTACATAAAGCAAACTTATCTAGATCTACAGTCTCCAGGCTACTGTGGTAGAACTCTGCTTGCCAGGAGTCTTGGAATGCTACCTTAGCAGATACTTTAATCTCTTTGTGCCACTGTAATAAAATACTACAGCTGACAGAAATTATCAATGGGGGGGTGTGTGTTCAGTTTTAATGGACGTCTACCAGTGAAGGGCTGTATCATCCTGTGTACAGTGGAAGGAACCAGCAGGCTGGAACACAGAGAATGAGAGCAGCCTTAAAACACTTTATCAACTCCATTTTGCAATATAGGCAAATAACCCCCTCGTATGGTCTCTTGAAGACCCAGTTTCTAAACGTTCAGTTTCTTAATACTGTCAATTTCAATTAAATATCAATGTGTATTTTGAGGAGATATTTATACTGTAGCATGGAACTACCCGTCAGTAGCATCCAAGTCATGAATTGGGGAGCATTACCACCACATTTTTCACTCTTCCTTGGACAGCACACAAGTACAAGTGAGTACTAAATGAAAAAGCATTGTTCCCATTTGCTGCCAATTGATGGAAGTGAGAAATAAAGGGAAAAATAAAACAGAAGTTGTGACTATAAAAGAAGTAGATTATAATAGAGGCGGAGGACAGTGAATTGAGTAAACTTGGGCACTTAATTAGTGCATCACCCTACCACAAGATTATAGACGCGTTTCTAAGGGAGCCCAAAATACCATGCTTTTAGATTAGTAATTACATGTTTAGGAACCTATTATAAGGGAACAAGCTAAAAATAGTAACGGTAGGGCCAAGAAAAACCCTCTGTCTCATATTCATTGTTTCTTTAATAAGGAAAATTGGAATCATCCTAACTGTCCAACAATGAGATAAGAATTGCTAAGTAATTATCATGTTTTTCTGGGAAAGAATATTACAGGGCTATTAAATGGGGACTATACAGCCAAGCTGTGATATCAAAAGCATTGGAAGTGTAATCCCCCTGAATGTGAGATACTGAATTACACACACTGTGATTATAACAATGCAATCGAAATGGAAAAACACGGAGTGTCTCATGCAGCATTGGTGGAAGTTGACTTTTAGAACGTTTTACTTTCAGAAGCCTGAGAACTGCTCTTATCTTCAGAGTGAACTTCTGGAAAATTAATTCTACTTCTGCAAACAAAACGCAAGAAAAAATTCTATGGAAAATAGTGAGAAAGATTTTCTTCTTACTTCCCTAAAGCATTTACTTAATGTGTTGATAGTCTAGAACCTCAAGGTATAGAGAGGATGAGGCATGGCTATATTACCTACATATAAAATGTTATGTAGCCATTGAATTTTTAATGGCAAAAAGAAATTTATAAATTTAAGAGAAAATGCAATAGTTAAATTTAAAAAGCCATATGTAATATGCCAGGAATATGACTTACAATGATATGGAAAGATGAAAATACTCCAAAAATTTATTAGTAACTTATTGTGGGTAGATAGATTGAATAAAATAAACATTGAAAGTATTTTTTTTCTTTTTCTTTCTTTTTATTTTCTTTTTTCTTTCCTGAGACAGGGTCTTACTGTGAAGCTTCTACTGGCCTAGAATTCACTACATAATTATGTAGACCAGACTGGCCTCAAACTTACAGAGATCCACCTGCCTCTGCTTCCTCAGTGCTGGAATTAATTGTGTGCTCCACCACACCTGTCATTGAATTTCTTTTAAAATCAGAAAAAAAGAGCTCTATAGTAATGAAAAGTAAATGTCTTTGAACACTGTGTACAGGTGACTAAGGATTGATTGTATTTTGTTTTCACACTTTTGGATGTAGTGATGTTAAATTTCTAACTTTAAGAACTCTAATTCTGTGAGATGATCAATATCACTGTCGTTCTCTGGCCGGACATGACACCTAGCACTAGAAGTATGCATTTGTGGAAGTACACTCCACTCCTCATAGTCCTGGGTGCTATATTTGCACACACAATCAAATGTAGAGCAAAACTGCTCGAGAAACATTGCATCAGTGCTGTGTACAAACTTCCTCCCTGCCGTTACCCTAAACCATGCAATTCTCTCACAGCGTGTTCACTGTCTGCATCACAATATTAGTGTGCAGGAGGATATGCTTATTTTATGTTCTAATTTTACTCCAGCTTAGTCAAAAGACCTGACTATTCTTAGGCTTTGGAGTCTGTTAAAGAGGACAGTCATAGAACCAATCCCGTGTGGTGAAGAGGAGACAACAATAATTCCAAGTTAAATTATTTTCTTGCAAAGAAACTCAAATTATTTCTGTAAATTCACTAAGAATCTGTGTGAGGTAGGTACTATTATCGTGTTACAGTTGAATCTGAGGCTGAGGTTAAGGTAAGACATCTTTCAGCTAACGGAAGTCTAAATGAGTCAGTGAGGCATCCACAGGTACTTTCTAGCCCAGATCCCCACCAGCAAGCATCCGAAGGATCTGTCCAGTGGTTCTTGTTAGGAAAGATAAAGTGCTATTCCAATGCAAACATGATACAAATCCCTCCAGTAGTTAAGTCGTTTGGTACATGAGAATGATTGGCTTGCATAATGCCCCTCTTTCTACTGTCCTCACAATGATTAAAACTTTAGGAGCTAGGCTATATCAGTTTGTGCTTTTCTCACACATCTCCAAATCCCCCGATGTCATCAGCTAATTAAACAGTGATGTGGACTTTCCATAAAGCACTTTTTAATTAGTCTCAGTGATTTCCAAATCACTCAGCCTTGGCTCAGTACTCTCAGTTTTCAAATCAGCAGTCTAGTGCATGTAAACTCTATTTGCATGGCAAAATCTGAAATGATGCTTAATAAACATTTAATGGAAACTTGGAGCAATATCACACAAAAAATCAAAACACCTGCAATATAAAATAAATGACAGAAATGTAGATATCAATAATCTAGAAAGGTTAATTCCTCTTCCCTATGATAATGCTAATTTTCCTAAATATGCTTGCATTTTTATTATAAAAGTGTGAAGCTCAATTGATAAGTACGAATCTCAAATGAGTAAGAATAATACAGAAAGTGAAAGTATACATTGTCTGTCAATAATATTATTTTATAGAAATATGGAGATTAAATCTGAAGTGGAATGTAAATTTACATGGATGTATCATGAAGATACTATACACAAAACCTCTAAGCGCAAGTTTATAGGGTTTTTATTAGAAAAGATTATTACATTTTGTGAATTCATTATAAATAAAAGGTTAAAGGTTTTTGCCTTCCTTTGAACTCAGAGCGCAGGGAAATGTTCTCTGAACTTCACCTCAGAATGAAATACAAAGAAACGTGTTCATGAATGGCTGGCATACTCCCTCTCCAATCTTCAGGGTTCAAGCAGAGTCAAGCACAGGGCCCAGACTTAGAAGGTATTTCTTTCTGCCGTGCTGATTAAGAAGGCTCAGGCTTCCACCTTGGCAGGGATATGTCCTGGAACAATGGAGAGCTTTAAATATTTGTGACCATGGCTGTGGAGATCCAATTTTGTTACACGAACATAGGTTATAGAATTCTTTCCAAGGGACCCCTTCGTAAAACACAGTGACATTGACAGGCTACTCGTTGACCTGAAATTTGTCCACCATCAGCCCCCCAACCTTCCAGATTCCTTTCTCTATTGAGTTACAATTGCAAATAGTGTGAACCGGCTCCCACAAAGAGGAGGCCAGTTCTTCTTGGCCTATTCAAGTTACTCCATCCGAGTTTAAGTCTCATTCCATCTTAGTTTTTATTTAATAGGACTTATTTTTTTCATCATTTTATATATGTATATAATGCATTCTAATTACATCTACTTTATCTTATCACCATCCTGCTCAACATGCTCTCTCTCACCCTCACACACGCCCTTTTTCCATGTGCACAATTTTTTGTTAGTGTTGAACTTAGACAACCATATACATGTTTTGTTATCCAAAAGTCATCAAAGCTGATGCATAGATATGGTGGGTTTTCAAAAATGCTATTTGTTTATTACTTCTTTGCCTATTATTTATATGTATTTCTCTATTTGCCTTAGTTAGGGTTTCTGTTACTGTGAAGAGACGTCACGATCATGACAACTCTTATAAAGGAAAATATTTCATTGGGCCTGGCTTGTGGTTTCAGAGGTTTAAATCAATATCATCATGGAGGGGACCATGGCAGCACACAGACAGGCAAGGTTCTGCAGAAGGAGTTGAGAGGTCTATACTTGGATCACTAGGCAGCAGGAAGAGAATGCCTCAGAGGACCTGGCTTGAGCATCTGAGACCACAAAGCCTGCCCCCAGTGACCCACTTCCTCCAATAAGGGCCTACTACTGCAACAAGACCACGCCTTCTAATAGAGCTCCTTGCTATGGCCTATGGGAGCCACTTTTATTTGAACCACCACACAATTATTTATTTTCAGGGCTGAGCACAGAACCCAGGGTCACATGTTTGCTAGGTAAGAGGTCACTGATGAGCTACAGCCCAGTCTGCCTTTCACTTTACACAACTGTGCAGACTTGAGGTATAAAGGTGACAGCTATGTAATGTCAGTGAGCTCTACTTTATCTTTTCCAGGAACTTTAATTTACACTTGGTGTAATCTTGAGCACACTAGTGCAAATGCTTACATGCCTGCATCCAGTTATCTAGAAATTAGACTAAGGTCCACATACTACAGTTATTACTGGAACTTGGTTAGAACCATAAATATATTTGTTAACTAGGATAATATTCTTTCCAATAAACAATTTGCACATTTATAAACTTGAATACCATGTCACCTAGTCTAGCCTTTGTTCTCAACAATGTAGACAGGTAAAAGTTTCATGTTTAAAAGCCATGGCTGTCTAAAGATCTGTGGCCAGTATATATTTACAGTCTCAGACTGCTTCACATGGGACAGCTGTCCCATAGACTACCAGGTGTGATGATTCTCACCAGGGAAACTGTTTACGACCTTATACACCTTTGTCTCTGGACAATATATCATGAATTAAAATCTTTATTTCAGGCATCATAAGAGGTGACTGGAGATGTAGCTCAGTGGTGAACTGCATGTCTGACATAATTAAAGCCCTTGGTTTAATCCTCCACCACCACAAAAGTAAGAAGTAAATAACAGGTAATAGTTTTTTCAAGGTAGATATGACTATTTAGGTCCTGGCATGTCTGCTCTTTCTTTCTTATTTCTAATTTTGGTAAGGGAATAGGATAGTGCTGTGCACAACTTCCTGGATGCCTTCCTTTCCTCAGCACAGCTGCTTTGGGAATAAGCATTACCTCGAGTACATTAGCAATTACTCCATTTACTGAGCATGCCTTTCCATGCATTGATTATCATGTATCTATTCGTTGGGTAATGAGAGTTTGAGTTGTTGGAGATTTCAGGTTATTTTGCATAAAATTTATGTGAACACACATGTGTCATCCAGGTATGTGCTTTCATTCTCTTGGATTAGATCTTGGGGGTCTAAAGGCTTGAGAGATGGCTCAGCGGATAGAGGCTCTGTCTAGGAAAGCCAGACAACCTGGGTTCCATCCCTCGGACCCACGAAACGGTGGAAGGAAAGAATCAACTCTACAGAATTGTTCTCTGTTCCTCACACATGCACCACGGCGTGCATGCCCACATACATAGTAAACAGGATAATAACAAGTAAAATACTAATGACTGGAATTGTTGGATTGAATGGTGGATATATGTTTCATTTTTCTTCCTTTTCTTGATGAGATAGATGACTGAGCAAAGAAAACCTTAAAGAATTGTTAGTGAGAAGACCAGTAGCTTGTGAATACTCAAGAACCAGTCACACTTCTGAATTGTACCTTCCGTTACTTTTGCTGCAGAGAGGTGAGGGGAATATTTTATGTCCATGTTATAGTCAAATTCTTTAATCCTAAAAGTAGTCTAGCATACTTTATAGACTACTGTGAAATCAAGATCTATCCTAAATAGATTCCATTGCAGAACATTCTCCAGCAGTTACTTTCTGAAAGCAGATCTGATACCAGCTTTTTGGCTCTTAGGAGTGGGATGTGGCCCTGAATAGTCATTCCACCAATAATGCTTATGATGCAGTCTTTCCTCTCTATCACAGTAAAGTACTGAAGCATCATTCTGCTCGTCAAGAAGCTGCCCTTCAAACTCACCCTGCTATAGTTTGAGGACAGAACATCTCCCACAAACTCATGAATTCGATAGACTCAATGGCTGATGGTGCTTTTGGGGAGGCTGTGGAACCTTTTGGAGAGAAAGTCTCTGTGGATGATTTGGAGTAATGGGGGCAGGGACTGGGTGTCTTAGGCTCATCCCAGTTTTTTAGTGTCATCTCTGCTCAAACTATTTAAGACTTTTAAAGTAACTCAAAGCCTGGACTGTGGTGATATGTTTTATATTTAATAAATTCAGCCTGGGATATCAGAGAACAGAATCACCCACAGCCAAGCCATGAGGGACAGAGAGTGGTGACCCATGCCTTTAATCCCATCACTCAGGAAATAGAGATCTTTCTGGATTTCTGTGTATTCCAGGCCTAACAACCAAACGGTAGGAGCTCACACTTTTAATCTTAACTCTAGGATTATGATGTGGAGTTAAATCCAGAAGTGAAGCAATTGGGCAGAGATGATACTTAAGGCAGGAGAATCAGATATTCAGGCATTTTTTAGGAGTGACCAGCTAGGCAGAGGACCCTTGAAGATAGCATTGACCCTGTTTGGCCTGAGAAGTTGCTGGATGAGAATTGACTGGGGTTTGTTTCCTCTCTCTGATATTCCAGCTTTTCCCCAATATCTGACCCTGGGTTTTCATTATATACCAACTAGAATTCATGGAATACTAGACACATCTAGCACCGTCCAAGTTGAATGCTTTGCTAGTGTGTTTGTTCTGGCTGTGGCCTCCGAGTTAGTTTATAAGAGCTTCACCATTCCGGATAATGATCCAGCCTCTTTGGTTGGCTGCATTCATTTATTGGTGGGGTTGTTCTGCATAGAAGTATGGGCATTCCCAACTGTGGTTCTCAACCTAGGGATTGCTACCACTCTGTGTGGTTGAAAGAGACAGGTATGACCATCAGAAAACAGATGCTTACATTACAATTTATAACAGTAGCAAAATTACAGTTATGAAGTACCAACAAAAATAATTTTATAGCTGGAGGTCACCACAACATGAGGAACTGTACTAAAGGGTCACAGCTTCAGGAAGCTCAAGACCATTGCTCTATGTCCACAATGGATAATTAATAGAGATCGTAATTATTTTGTAATATTAACATAAAAATTACTATAACTGCAGTAGTTTAAACAGCACAGACCTATTACATTAAATGTCTGTAGGCTAGACGCCTGAGAAGGATCTCACTAACTTGAAAGAAAACTGTCAGTGGACCCACGATCTGTGATTAAATACCTAGATAGAAAAAGCTGCTGTGCTTTTTCTGGAGGCCAATTGCATTGCTGGGCTCATGGCCCCATTTTAAATTCAAAGAGAGGCACACCACATTCACCTACATTTATTACTCAACCCCATCTTTCTCTGACCACGACCAGGGAAAGCTTTTCCTTGTTAAGAATTTGTGTGGTGAAATAGATCTCATCCAGATAATTCAGGACACTCACTCCATCTCAAGAGCAGATTAATTGTGTTATTCTAAAGTCACTTTTACTGTGTAATATAATTTTTCGGCACATTCAGCAGCGAGGATGTGACATCTTTAAAGGACCTTTGTTTTATTCCGGATGTCTAGACATATGTCTAGACAGAGCAAGGATTAGACGCTCTAAACCATCTGTTTGTTTATGTTGCTAAGGCCTTATGCACCTTAAGCTAACACTGTCCCCCTAATCTGCACTTCCCTTCCAGCCCCTTCCCACTGGATACCATTTTAGTTTCTCTGGAACTGTAGCCCTGCCATGTTGCCAGAAGATGAGAGAAAGTGAGCTGTAGAAGAGTTAGGAATAAAGCTTTAACCGTTGCTTTCATGGTGTGGCTCTGAAATTTAAACTGCATGAGCATCTGAAGACAAGGTGCATTTAATCTCAGAAGGGTCCCAATTTCCCAGCCTCATTTGTTAGAGGCTGCTCCTCTGGTGTGAGTGTCTCACTTTTCTTTCTGATCCCATTTAGACTGTTAAATTTTTACCGAAGCTGACAAATTACAGAACTTCTTTACAGCTAGTTTGCTAGTCATGGCACAGGCCAATACTTATGTCTATAATTTATTGTAGATGGGACCTTTTTTGTAGACTTAGTTTTAAGTGCATTGAGCCTAATTTCCAATAATTGTTCGAGGATAATTTTACTCTTTGCCAATTCCTTCACCTCAAAGATTTATGAATGCCAAATTAATTATTTCCCGAATTGTAACATAAAATGTTTTCTTAGTCTTAGCCATAAATGTGAGTGCTTACTGACTTTGTTTTGTTTTTTGTTTGTAGCACAAAAGCTTTTTGCTGTGATCCTTTCCAGATAGAAATGAGAAACAATTTCATATTCTTCTCTGCATATTTAACCTTCCTAATTCCTTGCCTAAACATGCAAACTCATTTTACCAAGTGTCTGGTGTCAAGTTGGAGCATGCGACAATGTGACAGAACATTTTATCATTGAAAATTAGAAGCCTTTCAGACCTTGCTCAGAGCTTATCAGCCACTTGCTTCAACATGTCTTATATTTAATTTTTCATGCTTAGTTGCATGTTTACAGTATCCCTTCCACCTTTAGCACCAAATCCTGAATTAGCTCAGTAGGCTCATATAGTATATTAATAAATGACTTTTAATGTCTTAGAATAATAAGCAATATGGTTTACTCATGCTGTGTATTTATTATATGTGGGATATAAAATATCTTCATGTGTCCTTTGTAGTCTGGATGTCAAACATAAAAAGTTTCTATCTGGATCTTGACAGTTGTGGTGAGGAGAAAGCAAAATGCCCATTAAGCTAAAAACTCTGTCACTTCCACTAAAATCTCCCTGACCAATCAAGGCCCATCATCAAGCAAGTAGAGTCCCCCTCATGGGAGGAGAACCTATATTGATGAGAAATAATTCCTCCAGCCATTGCTGGATTAGTGTTGTGGTTTTTGTCCCAAAGCCAATGAGCTTTGTGTGTATATAATACAGGGTTATGTGTAATTTTTTTCTAAATTTTGAACTTGACCAAAGACATACTCAGCAGACTCACTGTATGAAACTGTGTTTAGAAATTCTTTGCCAAAGACTGATGGGATTTCCTTTGCCCTTGATGAAGCTCCTTTACATTATTATTTAAAGCAGTGGATGAGAGAGTTAGAATTCCCAGTTTCAAAAGCATTTGTCAACAATATTTTTCCAATCATGCTAAAAATAAGCAATCAACTAAAACTGTACTGAGTTCCCATTTTTTTGCTACTGACATATTCTTTGCTTAAACGCTTTGAGAAAATCTAGAGTGAACTCTATCATCCTCGCATGAGAACATGTAGAAAGTGGTTCCTAACAAAGCAAACTTGTCTATATAGAGATGTTTCACCCACAGTGACTGAAAAACAAAATGTAATAAGGACTCTTTTCTTTCATGGGCCATGAGAGATCAACACCCTTCTCTACAGAAGAGTCAGTGTGATGGTGTGGTACAGATGTTGCTTAATATCTCTGTTCCTCATTTCCTTTTAATAGGTTTTTATTCAATTTAAAACTTTATTTTATCTCATGTGTTTTGGGGTTTTGTCTGCATGTCTGTATGAGGATGCTGTATCCCCTGGAACTGGAAGTACAGACAGTTGTGAGCTGCCATGTGGATGCTGGGAATTAAACTCCAGTCCTCTGGAAGAGCAGCCAGTGCTCTTAATCACTGAGACATCTTACCAGTCCTGGTTTTTATTCTTATGTTATATCAGTAAAAACTTTAGCCTCATTTCAAGGAACTATTGGGCTTCCAAGAAAGCAGGAAATCTGTTCCAAAGTTCATTCAATGTTTTACCAGAGAAAAATACTGTTACCTTAAAAAGGTTACTGGTAAGGGCCTTATTGTGTATTCTTGAGTCTGGTAGGATTGGGGAGCAAAGATCATAGGGCAATTAGACCTGTCCATTCATAGGAAGAGCCAAGTCATTGATTTTAGTATGAGTTCTCCCAATTCCACTTGTGAACCACTTACATAGCAGCATCTTTGAATATTCTAAGGCAAAGGCTTAGACCCCAATTTGCTTACACTTACAGTGTTCCTTCACATATGGCTTGTGACCCCTTGTGGAGGTCAAAGGAGATTTTCTCATGGGTGCCATAAAACCATTGGAAAACACAGATACTTATTATGATTCATAAAAGTAGCAAAATTACAGTTATAGCATAGTAACGAAAGTAATTTGATGGCTGAGGATCACCACAACATGAGGAACTGTCTTAAAGGGTTGCAGCACTAGGAACCACTGGCTTAAATGTTATAAATTTTATTCTATCCTACTCAGGTCAAATGAACAGGGGTATGGATGCATTTGTGTGTGCGTGTGTGTGTGTGTGTGTGTGTGTGTTTTACAGGGAACTGAAAGTATTGATAAAGTGTGGCACTGAACATTGCTTGGAGTCTGTGGTCTGTGTCTAACTGCCTCAGAATTCTTGAGTGGATCTTAGACCCACTCTCAATAGCACTGTGAACTCCAGTGTGGAGTTCAAGACCCTGAGGAATGAGCTAACATGTTTTGTGTGGTTTTAGGGGTTCCGAATGGTTAGGACCCCATGATGTCCTTCCTTTTTTGGTGTAGTGCTGTAAAGTATGCGTGGCAATGCCATGAGTTTGGTGCATTGAAGAGAGTAGCCCAAGAATGAACAAGGCAGCCCAAATGACCAGTGTGAAAGCTTAAGCCTATCTATCTGTGATTTCTCATAGATAATTTCTCAGATTTCCCTGGAATTCTTACGCACTGGTCTATCATATCAGGGTTAAAGGTCCAGGTTATCACTAAGTGGGAGTCAGTGTGAAAGGGAATGAACTGTAACTCCAAATGACAAAAACAGGAAGGATCAAGTTTCTTGAATGACATAGAGTGTGCCGAGCAGTCAGTGTGAAACAGCTGGAGGAGACCTGGGCCTCCCCTCAGAGCCCCAGTCCATCACTTAGCAAGTTTGTTGTTACTTATCAACTTTATATTGTAGAGTTTATCCATGCACCACAAAGTCCTGTGTTATAGCAATATTGTTGGCCAATAACAGTACAGGAAACTTTAATTTTAACTTGGGTTGAAAGATGGCATCTCCTGGGCTGGGCTATTGTAGTAAAACATACCCTTAATCCCAGCACTTGAGAAGCAGGGACAAGTGGCTCTCTTAGTTTGAGACCATCCTAGTCAATGTAGCAAATCCCAAACTAGTCAGAGCTACATAAGGAGTCACTCTGTCTCAACAAACAGCAACAAGCAAACAATAAATAAATTAAAATGGCATTCTTTTTTATTTCTTCTGTACATCTCCTCTTACCTAAGCATACAGAAAGCATGGTTATTTTGCTGTTATCCTCAATGGACTATTTGATTTTTATTTATAACTTAGAGTTTGTTGGGGGGAAAAACAGTCTGTTGAAAAATTGCCCTTGAAGGATGACCTTAAGGTCAGATGGCTGGTTGGGAAAAAAATTGGTTTATAGATAATGAGATGTCGTGAAAGTCGGAAGGAATCACTGTACTGGAATGAAGGTGGCAATTCTTCATAGTTATCATTTCAGGAATGTGACCATTCCTGTATTTCTTACCTATCAGAGGAAAGTGCCCAAGAACACTGTGGTTCAGATTCCATGAAGCATGAAGCCAAGTTTGTCTTTGAAGTCTCCCTTTTTGGGATGTCTAAAAATGCATGCCCCATGCAGATTAGCTAGTGAGAGATGTGTTAGATTTCTACCACTGCCTTAGCACATTATGGCTAAGTTTGAGGCTCAGAATAACACCCTTTGTTATGTAATGGTTTTGTGGGTCAGGAGGTACAGCCCAGCATGGGAGAGCTGAAGTTCATTTAGCATCTGATCAGTCTGGGAGGACTCTGTTCCCAGGTCATTTAGGTTGCTGGCTGAATTCCGTACCTAGACCCTACAGTCCTGACATCTCTCTTTTGTCTGACAATTAGTAATGGTTCCTAGAAGTTGCCTCACTTTTTTATTTTTATTTTATTTTATTTTATTTTTTTTACATCTTCCCTATGATAGTCTTATCCTCCTGTTTGTCAAATCTTAGGTTTTCTTTGACCAGCCTTCTCTGAATAAAAGCAAACTAGCCTTTCCAGTTTTGTTGTTTCCTGCAGAATAGATTGAACCGATTTGAGTTTGTTATCTACTATAACCTGATTTGATCTACCCTGACTTTAGAGAGTTATCTCTAATTATACCTATAAAATCCCTTGCCTATTTAACATAATTCTCAGTATTCTAGGGATTTCTTTGAAGATGTCTACTGAGAGACATCTCTTCTACTTTAAAATAGTTAAAGCAATTTATGACTTATCCATTTCCAGAGCATAGAGCTGCCCTATAAGGTACTTTTCTATTCCAAAGAAATAAAGTAGATGGCTGCTTTCATCTGACATGGCTGGTGTGTAATTCTTTAGAAGAGCTGTTCTAAGTACCTAAATAACACTAAATCAATGTGCTTTGTATAGGTACTTGCTTTTTGGATTGTGTCTTAACACGAGTAACCCTCACATGGACATTTTTTAGTTGATAACTCTTCTTCATTAGACTTCATCTGTACGTATTATTTGGAACAAGAGAAAAGGAAGGAATTTAAAACAGATTTGAATGGTTGGAGAGATCTCAGTGGATAAAATACTTGCCACAAATATGAGGACTGGCATTTGAATTGCCATAGCTCAAATAACCTTGAAAGGCATAGTGACTACCTGTCTAGGGATCACCCGGGTAAGCTCGCTAGCTAAACTAGCTGGAATCTGTGAGATCCAGGTTCAGTGAGAAATTCTGCATAAAACAAAACAATAATATGAAGAGTTACTGAGGAAGATACCTGATATCACCTCCTCAGGCATGTGCACATAACACATGCATACATGTGTGTCCATACACATATGCACATACATACCTCATAGAAACATACATATGAATAAAAACCAGAATGAAACCTTAAAGAACCCAAGTAGATTTGACTACATTTTATGGTAGTTTCATGGGAAAATATAGAAGCAGAATTATTGTCTGTTGTCATCTAGTAAGCAAGCCTCTGTGTCCCTGGAAAGAGCATTTCTGACACAGAGAATGTTCCTGAGAGAGAGCCAACTCTTCTTTATATGGTGGAAGGATGTGGACCTCATATGCAAGGGATCCCCTCCAGGACTGGAAGTAAGTCAAATTCTGTGGATGGTGATTTTTATCCCTAGTAACATAATTCCTCCACCCAGCTCAGGTAAAGTCTTTCATTATTTCTCTTTTTGTTCAGTAACAATTTCCATTAAATTGAGATAAATTGAGAAGTCAGTCAGACATGATTATTGTAACATTTCTGTTTTTTGGCCTGATTTTTCCTTCAGCCGTTTGTTGCTAATTAAGATTTCTGTCAGGAAGTGAATTGTCAGTCCTATCATGAGGTCTGAGGAAAGAGAAGGTGACAGCCAATAACCAGGAAGAGAAGGGTCTCGGCACTAGGAACACAATGTCTCCTTTATCCAGCTGTGGAAAGTCTCTCACTTCAAGGCCGGAACATAGAACTCAGACCAGGAATGTTGGAACTTTACCTTAAGCATTCTTTCTCATTTTACAAAATAAAGAACCCATTTCTAAGAGGCTTATCATATAATACAGACATTAGGTAAATTGAGTCATCCAGTTCCTAGAAAGCTGATTCTACTATTCTCTCTTAAATGTATGGGAAAGCTGCAGAATTTATAACCGACTTATAACTGCCATGGTCAATATAGATACACTACAAGTAGAATCAAAATCCTTTATCCATATGTAACTCTTAACAGTTCATTATCTGGTGAAGTGTGGAGCAGGTGTCGTGTGTTGGGTGGATATCTAGGCTGGAAAGCTCCTGATACATCTTTCTCTGAATCTTCACAGGTTGTTATTAGTGTGTCTTGATCCATTGTTTTCATCTAATAAATCATTATCAGCCTGAGACTTTTGTCTTGACAATCTCATTTTCTCCTTATTCAGGACTATTCCATACTCCTGGTGATGTAGACCTTATTCTTGTGTGAATTCTCATCTAAATAATTTCTCTTCATTTGAGAGTCCTTTAGCTTTTTGAATTAAGCTGCCATTTAATGAGAAAAAATGTCCACTTCTTTGCTTTCTCGTTGTTAAATATGATTCCTGTAGATGGCAGAAAGTGGTTTTATAAGATTCTATCTGCCTTCAGTTAGGAATAATTTAAGAGTGGAATACAAGATCTCTTTCATTGACTGACATTTTGCAAATGAAATCTGTGGCCTCTTGAACTTCATTATAACTTCATGAATATTAGAACACTTCCAGGCTTGGCTGTGGTTTTGAAACTCAACCAGGAAGGTCCTAACAGTGTTATAACTTATGCTTCTCCAGCGCTTTTTCTTCCTCTTGGTTTGAAGTACCTGCCTCATGATTTTTCTCTCTCCAGTAATAGGCATATGAATTGTTAGGGAAGATTTGCTATGTCCATTTTATAAGCGGGAGCCAAAATGCCAATGAAGTAACATAAACTAACAAAGACCACATAATGTGTCTTTGTGCTCCAAATTTCTCCTTGGGAAAGTTGCGTTCACTACCCAGGTGTCATTTACTTGCACTCTATTATACTAGCTATTCATTCAGTATCAACTTCTGATTCAACTGTCTATCCCAGCTCCCATGCCCCTCCTTTTTTATGTGATCTTTGAAGTAAGTGAGACATCCAAAGTGCTCTACACTAAAATAGTAATAAATCATTCTGCTTATGAAGGGGTTTCTCTGCAATCCAGAATTTAACAAATGTTTTTCACAAAGGCTAGTGATGACAGTAATTGAAAAATATGTGTAGACAGAAAGTTGGGGGAAGAGTTAGAATGTCAAGCCCATAAGCCAAATGTAGATTCCACATCATCCTTAGGTTGAATTTCCAAGGAAAAGCTGGAAGCTGGATCCCTTGACTACTGAGTTATTGAAGTATGTTTTCAAAAAGGAAGTAGGGAGGCAGAATTAATCTGGAAGATGTAGTAAGAGGTTTCTGGCCCGGACTTTTGGGTCTAACCTCAGGGTTTAGACCCACAGACCAACAGACCTAAAGAGACACACAGATGCTTACAATAATTTTATGCTGATCGGCCTAAGGCCCAGGCATATAACTTGCTAACTCTTTACCCTCAAACAAACCCATGATTCTTATCCTATTCAGCCATGGGGCTCAGTACCTTTCTCAGAGCAACATAGTTGTCCTCTGCATCTTCTGGCTTGTCTGGCAACTCTGGAATCTCTGTGGCATTTCTGTTCTTTTCTTCCTGTTCCCGGAGTTTTCTTAGTCTGGTAGCCCTGCCCCCACACTTCATGTCTTCCTTTGTCCAATCAGCGCTTTTTATTAAACTCATAGGCGGGACAATTATTTACAATGTAACATCATAAATCCACAACAGGAAGATAACTAAGCAATTTCTTCTCTGGAGAGAAACTTTTGTTTTGTACTATGAGGCATGATCTGGAGGATAGGAAGTGGTACCTGTTGCTTAAGATCGGCAATATTCTGCCATCTCGAGTATAGGAGGCAAAGGTGATATGGACAAGGATCCAGTCATACACATCATATCTCCATAACTAACAGCCATAGAGTTTGGAATATTTTAGTTTTGTCTTTCCATCTTTGCCCTTTCTGTAGGCATGGCCAATCTTCTACTTTCATGGTAAAGCACAATGTCATACTAATCCAGTCCCAATACATTTTCTACACTTGAGTTCCTTCTCAGTAACTTTGATAGTACTGCAACTTCTTGAAATATTGGTTTGAATAGTCCTTTGCTATTACTACAGAGAGAATTCTTGGTTTAAATTCTGCCTGTTAAAATGCTGACTGCTCTGGCCCCATCAGGTGTAGCTATCTGCATGACTCCATTACTTCTTGTTTCTAAGATCTTGACCCAGACTCTCTCTCTCTCTCTCTCTCTCTCTGACTTATTTATCTGGTCCTCTTTCTATTTCTAGGAGGGACTTAATCACATGTCTCTGAAGGCACACTGTTCTCACTGCATTCTCTGAGAATATGTTTTATACAGCATATCAGGGCAGTCTGGTGATATTCCCTGGGGTCAGGGTTCTACCTTTTGATGAGAATTGTGCAGCCTAACAAAAAACTCACTCCCAATCTTTATTTAGTCTCTAATGTTCCAGGTTTGTCTGGTGATGTCCACATGATTCTAGGGGTGTTTTTGTTCTCTATCCCTGACTCTCTACTACTTTCCTTCCTTTATAAAGGAAAAGAAGATAGTAAAATTAAAAGAGGCTATAAAATATTATCGCATGTTTAGTAAACTAATAATGGATTCATTCTCCAATAAGAGTATTTCACTTGAGATAAATGTTGGTAAAATATTCATTGGACAAAGTAAGCAAAGACCATAAAGTAATTATGGAAATAGGAAAAAATATTAGGCCAGCTTTCTAATTCCTGGGATTTCTGCCTGCACGTGGCTTTCTCATGGAACTTGAGGTTTGTGTGCTATGGCAGATATCCAGATGCATCCCTTCCAGCTTCCTCCTGCCAAGAAGTGCCTGTTTGAAATATATAACTTAATGATGTGCTTCATTAAATCAGAAACATTTTGTGTTTATTTGCAATAGGATTAAGCAAAGAAAAAAAGATACTTACTTAAAATATTCTACTACTATCATATTAATTTTAAGGTAGGGAAGGAACAGTCAGGAGGATAAATCTACTAGAAAAGAAAAAGAGGTTACTCCTAACCACATAAAAAGCAAAATTTAATAATTGTCCGTATATCAAGTTGGTCGACAGTATGTGAAATTATATTATCTCGTGTTGGTCAAGACGTGATAAAGTTGAGAGTAAGAATGAAATTGAAATCCTAGAAGAAAAGTAACTAAGAACAGTAGGCTGACCCATCCTGTTTGAATTTTGAACATAGTGTGAGTCTAATCTCTCATAAGAGAAGGCCAGCTTCACCTTCATAGTTTATCATATTTCTTGGAACCCAGTGGGCATCTAAGACATCAGGTATTGTGGCTGTGGGCATAGTTGGTGTAGTCACAGTAGCCAGGTTTGTTTAGGAGACAGGGTCTGAAGACAAGTGTCATAAATACTGTCATAAAATGGCCCTGGGTGCTCTGTGCAAAAGAAGACAGGGGTTCTCTCTCACCTATTGCTTAATAACTGATGCTTTCTGACCTACTATGGAAAGTTCAATAACTAATGGCCTTTGCTATTCTCAGCTCTACTCCCTGCACATTAAATTTTAGATTTTCCATATTCCACTCCTGTGTCCCGTGGTTCTGGTTTTATCCACAATTAACTGTTAAGAGGCTTCTAATTCTGTCCCCTATCTTCACTATAGTACCTGTGCCTAGCAATCTTAGGTCTTACCTCTTCCATGAGGCTTTTTAGGAGGCCATACTGACTGGCTCTTTTTCTTAGAGCTGAACCTTCACTATTCTGCCCTTCGTATGTATAAACAGCACTGAGTTAGGCATGTGTGTGCAATGTGCTTCATGGCCTGCTGGATGGGCAGTTTTCCAAATGACAATGCAGTAGTTACAATATGAAATTCACTTTTTTTCTGTTGAATAGCTTCAATGAATGATCTGTCATATTAATTTGATTCTAACAGCTATTAGAAATGTCTATTACTTCACATACTGATATATTTATTCCATCAGAGACATGACTATTTGTGAGCCTTGGACAATTCTCTTTCAATTATAGCCAGTCTATGGGCTTAAAATGAAATGTAAATCTGCGTTTGCCTCTAAGGGATCTGAGGAACCTTCCTACTACTTAGACTGAAGAAATTGCCTGAACCTCCCCTCTTCATTTACCCTCATTTTTTATATAGTTCTTTATTTCATCACTACAGACATGAAGAATTCCTAATTTGACTAATACATTAACTAGACACTTCATTTTATATTGCAGTATTATTCAGCAATCTCAAATGATAGCTTAGAGTAATCATATTAGGTTTTATTAGAATGTTATGAAATGTATTGTAGTCTCCATCAGTAATAACCACGCTCAGTTAGATCATCATCCTGTTCCTGAGCTGCCAATCATGCTGTAGAAGAATAACTGAGACAATGTAGGAGGCGACTGTCTGTGGAGCTGGTACAGCCACTCTAACTGCACATACCAAGGCAGGCAAGTGTCCACTCTGGCCCTGCAGCGGTGCATTTTGCTATTGCCACTTTGGTTAGAGGAAGGTTTTTAGTTTATTTCTAGCCTCAAGATATCCCGCAGAATATCTTTTTTTCTTTGAATCCAAGCTATTCTGAGCTCTCTTTCCTGGTACCAGCATAGCACTAAGCTGCAGAAATCCAAGACAGTAGAAACACACACTACCCCACAATGCACCTTGCTTGTTGAACAGGCCTTTCCTTTTGAACTAATGAAACTTGAAAAAGAAATGCATGGTGTTCCCACTCTCAGGAACAGTTTCAAGCATGCTTGCTAAGACCGAAGGAAAAGTTACAGCTTTCACTTTTCGGTTCTGTGAGCTTTCAGGGGAAAACTGGGAAATCAATGCCAGGTTTGTCCCCAGCAAAGAGGATTTTAATGGTTTTTCTACTGACCTCAGTGCTAGCAAAACCTGTCAGCATCAATCAATGTGTTATTGTCACGCTGGCCACTCTTTTCTCTGCTTTTCTTGTCGCAAAAAGCAGATTGCCAGAGTGAGTACACATGTCATGGTGCAAATTAATTCTGTAAAGTCCTTATTATTGACAGGTGGGGATACAAGCCATCTCTTCTCCTGTTTTGCTTGTAGTTATGTAAGAAATCAGGGAAGTGGAACCAAAGCCTCTTCTCTAACCTCAGCCACATTGGTTGGACAGCTCAGAGAGTCCTTGCTAATGTGGTTTTCCAGTCTTCTGTCAGGTCACTTGGAGGAAGCTGCAAAGCATCAAATATCCCCAAATTTCAGTGCCTCGAATACATGCACACAGCTGCTTAATTCAAGTTACATTCAGGAACACAGATGCATGGTAAGAGAGTTCCGTTATTAGTGCATTTGACACCTTGGACTCGGGTGATGAGTTACTAGTCTCTGTTCTTTATTATTTCACACTCATTTTGTTATCACTCACCTTGGTTTCTTAGTTTTGAAATTTAATGGTTCAGCTTCCTTTTCCTCTCTTCTTTTCTTTTTCTTGTGCAATAGCCAACTTTATTCAGAGCATCAGACAATTTATGCTCTGAGGGTTTAGAAGAATCACATGAGGAAAATGAATAATTACAAGGACAAGCCACATGTGAGAAACACATGGTCATCCAGAGGCATATAAATAACAACAGCTGCAGTGAACTCACTCCTACCTGCTATACCTGGGGGAGCACAAAAACGTATTTTAAGAACAATTCTGTCTTCTAAAGAATCAGAGGTCAAAATATTCATGTCTTGTTTTCTTACAAGCACCAGAAATTTCCTCACTTAACTCCATTCTTGGTCTGTGCTCTGACAATATTGAACATGCACAGTTGTAGAGAGAAAAAAAAGTTGAAGATTATATTATCTACACTTCAAGTATAAACCTTATGAATAGTAATAATTAATGATCAGCTTTCTTTACTCTCTCTATTTTCTACAGAATCTTATCAGATTTAAGGATGAGTCTCTTATTTATCTGGTTTGGGGATTCAAATGAGGGCCAGCTATAAGGAAAGGACTCCCGTTTAATTTAAACCACAGGCCATAATTGAAAATGCTTTTCCTATTATATTAGAAAAAGTCTAAGTCTACCTTTGGCAAAGTGAAAAGGGATGCATATGAACCAAATACCCCTTAATCACATTTGTGTTTTTTCTTATATTCTTGTGAGAGAATAACCAGAAGCCAACAGTGTATCATTTGACATGCTCCTCTCCTTAGGATTTTATAGGACTGCATCCTGTGATGGAGACATCATCTTAAATAGGTGAAAACATGGCATGTCAGAAATTAGCTTTCCTTAAAAGCACTAAGAAACCAAAAAATAAAGAAAAAAATCCAATCAGTAGAAACACTGACACAGAGATGCTAAATTTCCTGTGCTCCATAGGCACCTTTTAATGAGTTTTTGAACATTTTGAGCAAGGTAAGTCTATGGATGGCTGACTTCATTATAGTTATGAAATATGAACAAATGACACTTGGGGAACTCTTTGCGTTTCCCTAGAATCTTTTTGAAGATTTTTCTTTCCATTTGGCTCCCAATTAATATTAACCGCCTGGTTGTGTAAGTGCCTAAAGAACACTTGATTAATTTAGTTGTCATCCTCCTGTGGTATGTCTTCCTAGAACAGAAGGTATCTTTGATCTTTCCAAGTACATGGACAACTATGTTCAGAAGAAACACACAAGGCTGAGTCTGGGAAC
Organism: Phyllotis vaccarum; assembly: GCA_033318265.1. Taxonomy (NCBI): domain Eukaryota; kingdom Metazoa; phylum Chordata; class Mammalia; order Rodentia; family Cricetidae; genus Phyllotis; species Phyllotis vaccarum. The sequence continues at coordinate 106,206,944 of JARWLC010000006.1, read as the reverse complement.
TCCCACAAAGACTTGGGAAATGAGTTTACAAGCATCTTGTGCCTAGCTTATTCCCAGGTTCATAGAATCAAGAACGCTGTTTCTTCTTGGTGAATCTCTTTTCAAATCATTTTTGTTATGTAAAGTTAACATTAGCTTTACACACTAATGAATCGTATCCATATTCAAGGGCTGTGAAAATAGTCCCATTTCTACAGACATATCATTTATATGAAGCAAATCATGACAGCCTCATCTCAGGATAAATTGTATAAGAGGTCTCTTAAGTTTAAGATGGTCTAAAACATTGGACGCGTTTCATTTTATACACCAATTACCCATTTATCATTATGGTGACAGATATCACATTTTTTCACATATTGCCAAGTATAATGTTAAGAGGAACATAGTGCTTAAAGTCAGACAGGCCAGATGTTAATGTAGCAACAACTACTATGGAGCTGTGATGACCTCTGATCTCCTGTCATTAATCCCAGGAAAGGAACACCACCTGTGCCCTGTCCTGTGCTCCCAACTCCACTGCTTTTCTCAGGGCCTTTGGCAATAGGATTGATAACTTCCGGAGGCAGCATTTTGTCCTGGTTGTTCACAGTTGTACTTTTTCATTTGGATCCAGGCATCTGGGTTTGTGATACCTGAAGCATTTCTTGGCATAGATAACTGGACTTGTCATTACTGAGTCGGGGTCCCTTCTTTGGTTCTGATTGGACACGCTGGGTCCCAGGCAAGTGTGGTGGCTGTGAGGTCACTAGTTGTGCGTGCTTTAGAGGATCATCTGGTGTCCAAGAGGAATGTAGACAGGCTAGAAGGAAAGGCTGCAAGTGAAACAGCAAAGAACGAGAGGAATACTGGGTCGGCACCAGAGATGAGATGAGTCCCCACAGGGTAAAAGGGGATCGAGAAAAGAGGCTCCCGTGGGCGGGCTGCAGCCAGACTGAGATCAAGACACAGGGTGAGACCTGGAATAGAAGGCAGGAAAGACTTAAATAAAGGTCACCTACCTAAACGCCAGCCTAGTGTGGCCACTGGGGATCCCTGGTAGAGAGTGATTCTGTGGGGTTGGCAGGAATCACAGAGGAATGGGGAGGGGCTAGAAGGAAAAGCTAAGGGATTGTGGGAAAAGAACTGGGGAGGGCTGAGTGTGACAATGTCATTCATTACATTAGTCCGTGGGGGGATGAGTTAGATAATATTTTTAAACCACTTAAGTCCCGGGCACAGAGCATTTGGGAATGCTATCTCTCATTACCTGATACTAGACTGAGATATGATGCTGATTCTGAGGCACTTAAGAAAACAGGTATTTTTTATAACTCTTCTAAATAAAAACTGCAAGGAAAGCGTGGTGAGCTCCGAGAGCAGCCATCTTCCCTGTTGCTGACATCTTATATTGCCATCTGACATTCGCTACAGTTATGAATCAACATTGATACATTAATTAAACTTCAGTCATTAGATTCTGCCAACTCCCCCTGACCCCAATTGCTATTCAAAATATTACACCCCATCTTTTTGAGTTTCCTTAGGTTGTGACTGTCCTCAAATATTCTTTTGTATAATGACCTTAATAGATTTTTAGGAGTACCAGTAAGATGTTTTATAGAACATCCTTAAACTTGGGCTTAGTTAATATATGTGGCAGTTCTTATACTACTCTGTGACCTTCCCAAGGCTCTAGTACATACTGGGTTAGAATTGATCACATGGGGAAGGCTCTGATTACTATGCCTCTCCTACTGAGAACCTACTTATGCTGTAACCTTTGATACAGGTCACTGACTGCATGCCACACCCGAGAGTGCAGAGGCACATTGTGCCTTTCCAAAGGCAAAATAGCTATCCACATTATTTGCAACTATTCTGTATGAAAGAGCTGTATTTTCTCCTCCGTCAGCCTTTATCTCTCCCCACTTATCAGTTATTTTCTATCTTGGGTCGTATTCCCAGAGTAAATTGTTCATTCTGTTGTTTAAATTGCTTCGTTTTTTTACTTGACTTCACTATGTAGTTTTGAGTTTTTCACTTTTCAAGTATTCAAAGTCCTTACACTTACTGTGTACATTTGCTGTCCCTTCCATGTACCTCCTTTTAAAAGTATTTAAAGATTTACTTCTGTTTTATTTTACAAGTATTTGTATTTTGTCTGCACATATGTCTATGTTCCACATGTACGCCTGATGCCCTGGGAAGAGAGAAGAGAGTGTTGGGAGTTACAGACAATTGTGAGGTGCCGTATGAATGCTGGTAAACAACGATCCTTTGGATTAATAGCCTGTGCTCTTAACCACTGAGCAATCTTCCCAGTCCCACCTCTAAATCATTAATTTGTTGTCTCTTTTAAAGAGTGATGCTGTGTGTGTGTGTGTGTGTGTGTGTGTGTGTGTGTGTGTGTGTGTGTGATACTAGAAACCAAGATCTGAGTAATGAGTGTGTTTGGAGCTTTGAGGTGCTCTTTATTTAATATGCACAACTCAGGAATGTATATATTCATACGAAGTCACATATAGGACTCAGTGATTAAGAATGCTTGCTGCTGCTCTTGCAGGGGACCAGGCTCATAGCTCAGTACTCATATCAGATAGATCACATTCAACTGGATCTTCAGTTCCTAGGTCTGGACACCTTCTTCTGGCTTCTGGCAGGCACCTTCGCACAAGGATGCATACATACACAAACACAGAAACACAGAGATACATATACAAAAATACTTAAGTATTTAAACCAACATGTAGAAATTACTATATGAATTTATTAGCTTTTACTAAATTCATGCTGACATCTCCAGGTCTATTTTAATATCTCATAGTTTATTCTAACTTTATATTTTGCTATCTACAACTTCTGATTCCACCAGTGATGCACTCTGCTTTACCATCTGCCATTGATTTATTTATTTGTTTAACCTTGCTATAAGCATGGGCAGCTATTTCAGATTTATTAACGCATGTCCCATGAGAAACAATTTCCTCCTACCAGAGTAGAATAATGCTTACACTCCCTTTCTGAGTATAACTTGAGCATATTTGGATCAGCCTCGTGACCTCTCAAGGTGATCCTTCTTAGTAGAGAATTATATTTGGCTTCCTCATGTCTGTAAATATTCTCCTCACAGCCTGAGAAGGGTGGTTTTACAGGGATAAAACCCTCAAGAATATGAAATGTGTTAATATGTATCAAATATATTTGTATTTATATGGACTGGTCAGTTTATAATTACTATATTGTACTGGTCAAAAAGCCTATCACCAAGCTGAATTTAAAATGTCAATGTCATGTGAAATGTATGCTCATATTTTTATAATAAACATGACCCTGTGTTGGTTACCAGAGCTTTCTGTTAGACCATATGTGGAACAGTCCGGTAGAATTTTTTCCCACAGTGCTTACATTTCAGCCCAGGACACTCTATCTATTTAAGTCACTGCAGGATGAGAGTAGGGGCAATTAACCTGCTAATAGGACATCAAAGAAGAAGGCCAGAGCATTAAACCATGGGCTTCCCATGCATAAAAGACAGCATTCTTTCCGTCACTCATAAAGAAATAGGCTAATGCTGCATGCATATCCATGGGAGAGATCGAGAGAGGAGCAGGCTTTAAATGGTTCCAGAGCAGCAGGTTGTTGATGGAGGAGGTGGTTTCTGGTGTGTTTTAACAACAGACAGACTTTCCATTTTCAACAAAAGCTGCCCTATCAGTAATAAAAGCAAAGGCACAGCAAGCTGCCCTGTCTCTCCCTTTAGAGCGGCATGAGTCTAAGGGTTTAGCTGATTAGTACTAGCTGATTCCCAGGTACTTAAACACACCAGTGATTGTCCTTATGTGTTATTCACATACACCATAATTTTTTTGAAATATGAATTAACTAAATGCAGTAGAGTTATCAGGGAATTGGGGTTTATGTATTATCTTCAACTTGTAGGAGACTTGCTATTTCCATGCCAGTAATATCCAAGTTTCTGTCTTAACAATAGATTGCTAGGATGTACATAGGAAGGTGTCTGATTGTTCCCATGTAAAGAAAAGGTAGGATTAAGCAATAGGAATTCAGCTAATAATAACAGTGTAGCATCAGCTTGACTAAATGATCTTCCTTGTCTTCTATCCAATCCCACATAGCAGTTCATTTTTACATCTTAATACAAGGAATAGAAAATAAGGGGAGGGTCATATTTTTCTGTAATATTAGCAGAGAGAATCTTTACTGGATGAGCAAAATATAGTATCTGGGGAAACAAAGCATTCACAGCTCCTAGACTTGAACATGTGTAAGACTATGCTATTCTGAATCTTATCATAAATTCTCTCTCGGGAAGATATGTAGAAAATTTAGTTGTCTAAGCCTTTAAGACAAATTGAGGGCACTGTATACTTGGAAGCTGGTATTTTTAAAATGGCCTGATTAATCTTCCTTCAATAAATCTACTACTTGGCAATGCAAAGGACCCTGAATCTCATCTTCTTCCCTTGATTTCTTAACAATATAAAATAATCACTGACCTTTCTATTTCAGCCTGAATGATACTGCATCAAATTGTGTATTGTACATACAACACTGCCAAAGAAAACCAAGTGGAGAGACAAATGTCAAGACATTGAAATATCTCCCCTCCCCCCAAGGAGAAATGTATTTAGTAATAATTCCCAGAATTCTCCCTATTTTATGAGAAAGTTAAATGTTGCTTATTGTATTTGCCTTCTTAATTTGAAGTTAGTGCCAAGGACCTAGATTTGAAAGAATCAGTGCTACCAGACTTATAAGCATCCTGGTGGGAGCAAATTAATAAAATGGAAAGTCCAGGAACCGACAAAGTTGCTTTAACTGGAACTAGCATTTCAATATATTGTCTATACGCTGCAACGTGGAACACTTAAAGTAGGTCAGTATTATTTAAAAATGCAGAGGAAATACAGATTAATTTTTATGTTGCCATAAATATCATATTGCTTGTAATACAGCCCTTGTCAGTTACTGGACAAGGCTGCTGCATCTATGCACAATGCTATTTGGCAGGAAATAGCGTCATACATACATTATCCTTGCTGATTATGGCTTATTGAACTTTTAACTAGTGGGATTTAGAGGTCTCACCAGTAGACTTCTTTCCAAAGTCTGCTTCCAAATAAGTAGACCTGGGGCGTGCTGATTAATCATCAGTTTTATACACGATGTCAGTCTACAAAGAAATTAAGTATTGTGTAAAATTAGAATTAATAAATAAATTCAGCCGATCATGTTGATATATGCCCATAATCCTAGTGCTGGAGAAGCCAGCCAGGATCATTTGTCCAAAGTCAAGACCCTGTCTCAAAAACAGTGATAAAAAAGCAAATGAAATTTATCCAGGATGCCAGGACTGCTGTGCAAATGGAAATAGTATAGTTGCATACTAACAGAAAACAGACTTTAAAAAATTTTAAAGTGCACCAATTGGAGTGGAACCAGAAGATCAAATACTTGAGACCTGCACCATCAAAGAGATGAAACATTGGTGGTGTACATGAAGGAAGTCCTAAATAAGCATATACCTTCTGAAAATACCGTGTCTTAGGGCAGTTTCTTAGATATGTACATATTGAAAAATTATTTACCTGGATAGTAAAGAATTCTATATTTTACTGGAGATGAGGTCATTCTCAATGAAAGAGTTTTGAGGTTTTTTTTGTTTTGTTTTGTTTTTTTAAATTTGAATCAGGGTTTCATGATGTAACCCAATATGGCTTGGAATTTACTCTGTAGCCTGGGCAAGTCTTGGACATCACTAATCCTGTATCGGTTCTCCCAAGCTGTAGGTAATAGGTGTGAGCTACCATGTGTGACTAAAAGTTCTGAAAAAATTAAGAAAAACTGGGGGGAAAATGAAGTTAATGAGGACCCATGCTAGTTATGTACCTAACCACAAATGACTTTTAAACAATGACCGTAGAATTTGACAGACTAACCTGTTCAGTCCCTCAGTGTGTCTTGAAGAACATAGCCCACAATTTTACAATCTCCATGGGCCAGAGAACCAAACAATATATTTGGGTGAAAGGCCTGGCTCCCAACTAAAGAGAAACAGCAGGCCCCTTTCCTCATTCTGCACAGAGTGAGAGGTGAGAGGGCAAAGTGTCATCAGAGAAGCACAAGGTGAAGAAAGGCAAGTTTTCTTGGCACACTTTGACTTCCCCGAGTTTCTGTCTTCTCCGGCAAAAGGGTAAAAGAGACAACACTTGTGACTGTCTCAATCAAGCACAATGACCAGTAATGGGAGCTGGAGAAGCTGAAGAGAGACAGAACTTCAGCACGATCACCTAACCCAAGTTTGTTGTTCTAAGGCTAAGAATCTGAGGCTTATGGGAAGTATGTTGTTTATGGGCGGTGAGATGGGATCCAGCTTTGCAGGTGGCTAATTCGAGTCCTTTCCTTACATTGTGCTGGATAGCCAACCAGAATATCAATGGTGAACCACTGTTTCTTTGCTTAGGCACTTAACTTCAGAATGTTCAATGTAGATTTTCCAAGCCCTTGAAGGCCTGTGTGCCACTGACTCCAGCAGCAACTTATGGTGTTTGTTATGCATCTGCAACAAGAATAAGATTACTATTTAGAACTGAGGTAGCTATTTTCACAATCCTTCAAGAAGCCAGCAGGCAGGTGTTCTTTTGAAGGTAAATAAACACCAGCAACCTCAATTATTTGCCTCTATTTAGTATATTTTCAGAGGGAATGGTTTAATGATCCCCTAGTATTCTCTAACAATTAATGCACCACAGAAAGAGAAATATAAAACCCCCTTCTCACAAATAATGCTGAGATTAATGTTATGAAAAGGCAGTAAATCTCAGGAAGTGAAAAGGCTTTTACCTTCCCACCAAATGACAATGTTTTTAGTTTGGGATTCTTAATTCACTGTTTCTGAAAATATGTGATCTTTGGAGGAATTGGAAAACAAACAAAGAAATATACACACACTACACAGAACACTTAGATAAGTGAGTAGATGATGGATGGATGGATGGATGGATGGATGGATGGATGGATGGATGGATGGATATGACATGTCTCTGCAGAACGATCTGGGGCAACTGTGACAAAGTCAATATTTTTGTAAAGTGCATTATTAACTCACTCTAGTGAAGCCAATGGGAAGGTGAGTCTGGGATAGTAGCTAAAGAGAGAGTTTTCATTGATTATAGCTGCTCCTTTCAGAGCCAGTGGACTAGAAGGACAGGAAGGCCTGTGTACCATTAGGATTATTTGGGAGAGCATGAAGGATTTACCTTGTGAGCATTGCTTAGAAACCTTGTCAAGATTCCTAGGTCTCTCTATGACAAACACTGGCAGGCTTCTCTGTCATAGTGTGCTACTGGTGGATTGTGTGCCAGGATTTTTCACTAGTAGGGCATCTTTGTATATCTGGAATAATCCAAGGAGACACACTGAACTGGGCTTAGACATAGTTTGATACATGGCACAATGCCCCGTCTTCTGCCTCCTGTGTCTACCCCATTTAGCTGCTGAGCATAGCTGAAGGAGGAAAGGCATTTGGATCCATTTACAGCTCTTTCCTCACCTATGAAGTGGGAAGGTTAATGTCTATCTAGAAATCTCATTTACTGGGTGTTTTTATAACATACACTCAAGTAGCTACTATATTATTACATATTTATCATTAAAATTAAAACAATATAAAATTAGTTAAGACTAATGAAAGTATTCTGACTGTATAGTATACTTATATGTGTTTATATTTGCCTATGTATATACATAAATCCTGCCCATGTTATCCTCAATAAATAGGTACATTTGGAGGTCAGAGCCTTCAGAACATGTATCCGTTTCCTTGGGTTACCTTCTTGGCACTTACATTCTGGAAAAATTATGAGTATCACTCACTTTCACCATGAAAAGAAATGACCCATTTTGGGTAAGTTATATGATCACCCTAAATAAGGATAAAAAAAGACAGCACTGATTTCACCAACATCCAAGAATAGATGCTGCCTTGGTGCTGATGAATGAAGTACCATTAGACAAGCCCAGGGTTAAACAGGTTTTACTGGAGATACCAACAGACCTTAGTCACCTTATTTCAAAGACCTGACAACTTTTGCAAAGCTGAATTTCTGCCTAAGCCAATGTTGTGTATTCATTCTGTGTGGTTTAATTTTGAAATTCCCTCTTAACTTATCTTACTTTTGATTTTCTCTTGGACTATTTTATTTCAGTCTGACAAATAGAACTTAAGCAAATTTCACTGCTAACATGGACCTCGTAAGCATTTTGAAGAAGGATTTGAGTTGATTCCATAATTGCACTCCTGGGGTTGATACACGAGTATCTGTCTCAATTTTCAACTTCATCTAAAGAGACAATTCTTTAAATAGTACTCTAGGAATTTCTATTTTTATTCCAAGTTCAATATCAAAGTCAAAATTTCTTACTGGTCCTCTTAGAGGCTCTAATCTGAACTTTCTAAGTACCATCAGCTAGCTCTTAAGTTGGAATGAATCTAAAGAACCAAGCCTATAGTCCCTAAAGTATGCTGGTGAAAGAATTAAAGTTGATTTTGTTTTTCCAAAACTGTTATTGTTATTTCACAAAGCCCAAATGGTCTCTTGATGTCTCATGCACATCCATGCCCTAAAGTGGAAATTTCCAATATGGAGCTCAGTTCTAAAGCTAAAATGGCTATGAAACTAGCTGAATGTTGAGGCAGTTTTATTCTCCTGTAGCTGGCATAGAAAGAATTGCAGGGCTTTCAAAATTCACCAGTAACAACACTTGTGATTCACAAGTAAACAGGGATAAACTTGATGTAAAATATGACTTCTCTGCCATGAAATACTTTTGGAAAGTTTCTGCTGATTGACAAATGTGTTTTAAACATAATTCTTCTGATTCTGAGTTTTTATGTGGTAGAAAGGACAATATAAGGAGAGTCACAAAAACAAACCATCGAAGACTTGACATTGTACACACTGAGTTACCATGAGTTACACATCACCATAACAGATGCACCACAAGATAAAAAGGTTTGCATATAAGCCCCTGCAAAAGAAAGGGGAAAAGAATTTTTCCATTGCTCCTTGATGATTTACTTATATGAAAATTCTTTATTTTCACCTCAATAATGTTTGCTCCATAACTTTTGAAACATGTACTGAATAAAAAAATGGAAAGGGAAAATGATATTTTCAGATAGGATAAGGTTGGTCAAAAATACAAAGTGGGCTTTGATTTTTGTCAATGTCATGATTGCTTTCCTTGTCTGAGGCTCTAAATTATACTGAGCATTGGGTGTGTCGTCCTGATTGGTACTGAGTATTGGGTGGTTAATTCTGATTTACACTGGGCAATGAGTATGTGGCCCTGATGTGCATTGAACTTTGGGTATGTAACTCTAATTTGATTCCTGTTTGTGACCTTGACAGTGTTCTGTTTTTATTGTTACAGGCAATGAAAGCTTAGAAGAAAACTATGTCCAGGACAGTAAAATGGGGTTTGTCATCAACGCCATCTATGCCATGGCACACGGGCTGCAGAACATGCACCATGCTTTGTGTCCTGGCCACGTAGGCCTGTGTGATGCCATGAAGCCCATCGATGGCAGGAAGCTCCTGGATTTCCTCATCAAATCCTCTTTTGTTGGCGTGTCTGGAGAGGAGGTGTGGTTTGATGAAAAAGGGGATGCTCCTGGAAGGTAAAGACTCTCTATCCCTGTGACCCTTGAACCTGACAGGTGGCAACCAGAGTTCCGTGGTTTGGGAGTATTGAAGATAAATTCACCCGGACAGATAAAAATATAGATGAAACTGTCACCACAGCGCTTTTAATAAGGTCAAAATACTTCATGTTTAAGAAGCTTGCACCCTGCTAGCTACCCTCACACTAAGACGTCACCTGGCCTTTCCCTCAAAATTCTTGAGGCCTCTTGAAAGCAGTACACCTGGAGAGTAGGACATTAGCAAGTATCGCCTGCACTCGCTAGCAACATCCACATTTATGGACACAGTGCTATTCTCTCCATGAAATATTATGCATATTATGCCTGATTAATACTATGTGACAAGAACCAAACCCTGCCTACACATCCTTATTTTTCAGGCTAACACATGTGTTCATTTGTATATCTCAAAAGAAGAAAGACTTGGGGATTTGGGGACTGGAATCCGGTTTATAGTGGCCTTCCAAAATAAATTAAGCGAATAGAAAAGGAAATTATATATACATAATTTTCCTTTGAGTCATTTTACAGACAGTCTGTTCTGCATTTGTTTTGATGCCACCAGGAAGTCATGCGTAGCTGGTACATAGTGAATGTGTTCTATATTGATAATACCTGTGTTCATTTATGTAGATTTTCCTAGGAAAAAGATAATAAGAGTGGAAGAGGAATTGAAATATGTAGCAGGAAAGCAAAAGACCCCAAGTCCTGATGCAATGTGACCATCACATAGGCCCTGTTATCTTCCATAGGGTGGTTTTATAGACGTAGAGATTCCTAGGGGAAGCATGTTTTGTGCTAAGGTGAAATATCATATTATTTAAGTCTTATGAGTCTTGGTGCATTCATTGACTTACTTCTCTGACAGATAATAAAAGAGTATCAAAGTAAACCTGTTCCTAAAAGTCACACAGGGAGCAAGTGATGGAGGCAGTGTGATTTTAATCTGGGGTTTGTAATCGCCTTGGCACACCATGCTCCTTTGTATCTAATCCTAAAATTAGGCAAAATTACTGGAAACTTTCTTTGTGTCAGGATAGAGGCACCAGGAGAGACTTTGCATGAAGGTGTCAAGTTCTACCTGTGGAGAATTCTTTGTGTGGGCTAAGTGAAATCTCCTCCGCAAAAATCCAACAGCTCAATGCAGGATAAATGATATGTCTTTGTCAACAATTATAATCATGTACTACAAGATTCCTTCCAAGGTATCAGTTAAGTGGGGGTAAATGTTGACTGGAGTGTGAGTAGCATAGATGCTCCAGGGCTTGGGAATGTGAGGCTCAGGAAGAACAAAGGGGTTTCAGATTCAGAAGAGAGATAGCCCCGCCCACCTAATCTTACTATTATAATTCTGAATTCAATGGCAATGAGGTTTGGTAGAGGGTCAGACTTGCACTATCAACCCTCCTCCAGGATCCCAAACAGCAATAGTAATAATAACCGAACTTCAAAACACATGTGGAATTTACTTCCGGGCTGGAGAATTTTCACACTCAGTAAATGCACATTTCCTTCATCTTTCTCTATGTCAACCAGATCATAAGAAAGCGAATCAGCTTCTCTGTCTTCCAACACTAATTACATGTCAAATTTCCAAGTCTTCCCCGGAGTCTTTTACAGGGGTCGTTACTTCCTGCATGAGACTGGTCACCTTAATCAGTTCTGTTCCTTTTTACACCCCTCCCTTGGGAGGCTAGCTCCTGTTATGATAGCCCAAGCATTTGGTCCCTCTGCTAATTATTTCAGTTAATCCTCACATATCAAAAAGTGAATGCAGTGAGATTTCCTGTGGATTTGATTTGCATAGGGATATTTCCAATAAAATGAAAGGACATGCAAGGGGAGAAGGGTGTTTATTATTTACATGCCAATACTGGAAGCTCTTTTGCCTAAGCCTGAATTCCTCTCTTGATTTCTTCTAAGTGGTTTCTGTTGTTTTTCCTCCAGGATTTGGAACTTTTTTTTAAAAAAAGTGTTTTCATATAGAAAATATTGTGAAAATTTCCGTTTCCAAATGCTAATGAAGTGTGAACCAGTTTTCTTTATGAAAGAGTGAACGAGGAGGCGCTAATAGGAGTCTCAGGAAATGATTTATAGGGAGAAGATGGCTTAAGCTGGCACCTTGCAATGCCATCACTAAGCTTGTGAGGAAGCATCACATTCTAATACATAGTAAAGTGCAGAGATTAATGAGGAGAACTGGAAAAACTTGTGTTGAACAGTCGCCACAGGCTCATTGTCATGCATTCAGAATGTAAAGATATTGGGGATATAAATTGTTCACTGAGCCTTAGATGAGCCACGAGCTCACAATGAATAGCCATTTAGCCCCCACTCCTCTGAGCCTCAGCAACAGAGGGATCCATAAATATTAGCCAAAAGCCAGAGCAGCAAAAGATAAATAATGAGCTCTGGGTACGCTCTCTAAGTTTTCCCCACTGAGTAAGGGGAAAATGTTTATTTTTCCACAAGCTACTCTTCTTTTAGGAAGCTGCTATTTGTAGAAATTGTTAGAATCTAAATGTGGAAAATCCCTGAGTTACCCTGTGGGTGACAGGACACATTTGTACATTAAGAGCAGGCAAGACAATGCCAATAAATGGATAGTTATGGTCTAGATAAGTAAGTAGACCAGCTACGGCCAATAGATCTCAGAGGACAACACAGTCTGAAAGATAGTAGCTGTCAATTGTACTGAGAATGAGGCTGAGGCAGACACAGGTTCAAAGAGAAACGTATTCTGGAATGAATAAAGCAGGGGCATAGGCTTGGGTGGCATAGGAGAGTGCTCAGGAAGAGGTGTATGTGCTGATCAATTGTCATCTAGTTGCTCCAGTCAAACATAAGGAGAGAGAGAGCCATAATGACTCATTCTGGTCCAGGAGGTTAAGGACTGTACAGAGCTCTACAGACAGTAATCTCTCTGCAGATCCTGCAGAAGCCACACATAGAGCTTAGGTAAACAACTGTATGTTATAGTTGGGGGAAAAAGGAAGACCACCAGAGAATTGTTAGAAATGAATGACTATGCCAGCAGCATTTTTTCCCCAAGATTTTTATTTAATGTAATAGAACTAACCAGCATATTAACATGTTCCTAGAAATAGAATTATGAATGATCTTAGGCAATGCTTCAAGTGTGCTGAGTCTTAGCTTTGGGGTTGTATAAGAAGATACCTTCTGCCCTGTGGTTTAAGAATAATAGACAATTGGTGGACCCAATCCAGAAGGCTGGGAGACCTAAGATCAAGGCATTAGCAGGTTTGCTGTTTGATGAGGGCTTATTCTCTGACTCATGGATGGTCCCTTCTAAGTGTCCACGTGCACTAGACAGGCAAGAGAGATTTCTCAAGTTGCTTTTGCACAGGCAAAAATCTCAACCCCGAGAGCTACCTCCTCATGACCCTGTCACTACCCAATCACTTTGGAGTAAGGATCTTAGCACATTTGGATATAGGACCTATCCATGTTCCCCGGTTATAAAGTAGCTTCTGATGTGTCTTAGGTTCTCACATCAATATTAGAAAACAAGAAGTTTACAGAGATAGCCGACTGTCCTAAGCAGTATAGCTCACTATTAAAGTGTGTGACAAGACCCCAGCTCACAATCCTGATGATAAGTCCTTTATCCCATCCATCATCAACTGATACTATGGCCCTGGGGAAAATATCTTCTGCATCCCAGAAGGTATTTTAGTTGCACTAAGCATTTTTTAGGGCAAAATAAGAAAACAGAAAAAAAAAAAAAAGTGATAGGTGCAATGGTGCCACCCTGACTCCAGGAGATTTCAGCATTTTGTGCAGCATTGGAAACACCTGAAAATATGACACCAATTATTCAGTTCCATAAATGTTTGTCTCAATCAGTGGAAAGATCTCTTTAAATGTCAAAGTACAAAATAATAAATCAAATGGCAAGATGGCCCTGTGAGTAAAAGTGCTTGCTTGATAAGCTAGATGATCTGAGTTCAAATCCGAGCACACACATAAAATACCAGAAACAGTTACTCATAATTACAGTCCCAACATGGGGATCAGGAAGCTCCAAGAATCTCACTGGCCAACCAACATAACCAAAATGATGAGCTTCTGGTTCAACGAGAGACCCTGGTGCTAGGCAGCAAGATAGAGATTGATAGAAGATAACATGTGTCATATTCCAGACTCCACAGTATGCATGGGCACCACCCACACATTCATATAAAAGAACCACATGCATATGGAGCAAATGCAACATATAATACACACATGCATTATGGAACACACACATTAAATCCTTAGCTTCTTTACTAACTAAAGATGCCCTTTTCAGGTTCCTTGTTAAACTTGTTTTTAGTAATTATAAGCCTTGTAATATTCCTCTCTTAAAAATTTACTGTGATGAAATTTTCAACTGAGTATAAAAAATAATAAGAAATAAAAGTAATGAGACACAAAAATTAATGTTCTGGTGGATTGTTACTTGTTCAAAGAGTACTACATAGCTTTAAGGAGTTGATCAACTAAACACATATACCATTACCTTTTGAAGTACAAACAGAGCAAAAATTTGAGAACAATACATTATTTAGCAAAAATGGATGATAGACCGAACAGATGTATTCAGGACAAATGTACATGTGATAGTCACTGGTGCTAAGATGTGTGATGACCCTATCTTTGATCTCTCTTCTTTCATGAAAATATATTTCCAAGTGTCTGTGTTCTCTCCATCAAAGAAATAGACAGGAAAACTGACATGTATTTATTTTCTTTGCAGGTATGACATAATGAATTTGCAGTACACTGAAGCTAATCGCTATGACTATGTCCATGTGGGAACTTGGCACGAAGGTGTGCTGAACATCGATGACTACAAAATCCAGATGAACAAAAGTGGAATGGTCCGGTCTGTGTGCAGTGAGCCTTGCTTGAAGGGTCAGATTAAGGTAAACCGAAAATGCATCCCTGAACATTATTGGAAAAGACCTTCACCACCTGTGCAGTAGTAAGAAAAGCATATTTTAAAGCAAGACTATCCAGAACAGGTGCATGAGTTTGCTGTTCATGCCCTTATGTTTAGCTAAAAGAATGGTTAAGATATAGGTCACTGTTAGGTTGGGATATAGGTTTTTAGATGTTTAGATAGGTATTTAGATTATATCAGATATTTAGATCTCTAGACATTTGCTTAGAAATTATATAGACTGTTAAAAATGGTTTAAGCTTCTGTTTTAATAGCAGCAGCAAGCTGGGAACTTCTATATAATGTAGGCAGCAAGGAGATGAATAACAGCATTAAAAATCAGAACAGAAATAAGTGTGGAAGCCAGCAATGGTGCTTAGTCATTGCAGTAACTATTACTCGAGAAAGCTCAGGGGAGCTAATGCACAGCACGGATTGTGATGGATGTGTTAATGAACTTCACTGTGGCAATCATTACACTATGCATACATATAGCAAACCTCTGTGTTGCCCAACTTGATACAACGCTTTGCCAGTTATTTTAAAATTAAAAACCTAGAAACAAAAGGAAATGTGGAAATCAAACCCAGTGATATCACTTAGTCACCATTCATTCCATCGATTGTTAAAGAAGGCAGGAGCTGCCAAGCAGACAGCTAAAATGACAATCAGTCATGGGGAAAAGCAAAACCAGAGCAATGAAGATACTTTGGTTGGCATTGCTCTTTCCCTACCAACGACTTTGAGTCTCTTGAAGTGGGCAATTATTTAAACAAGAAGACTGTCCAATTTTTAATTATATTTCAGGGACTATAAGGGGAGAGGAAGTAAGTAGCTCATAATATTGCTATATGCAGAAAACTAGAGAAAATAAATTTGAACTACCAGGTTTCTTGCTGGATGTGGCTGAGGAGGAAGGTCAGTGGGGAACACTGGGAAATGGCTTTTGGTCCAGGCTATTTACCCTCTGGCTGGATGATTCAGGAAATAATGGAGTATAGTGGAGGGCTGTGAACTGGCAGGCATGCAGCTCAGACAAACGAATAGGTCTTCCCCAGCTCTAATTTGCTGTGATTCATCTCAAGAAGCAGTCAGGCTGTCGCATAAATGTCGCACACCACAGCTGTGGCTGAAGTCAATCTTGTGTGAAGATCTGGATGTCTCCCTGTGTCATCATGGGGTTTTGTTTGGCCAGAGCTTCAGGTCCGCCCACCCCAGGCTTGGGAGGACCAAAGCATGTGGGCACTCAGTGTACTTAAGTTTCCTGAGGCCAGCGCCTAACCTAAGTTTTTCTGTTGACGATTGAGAGGCCTTAGATGAACTACTAAAAATGTTGAAAGGTTTGGAACCTCTAAGAGCATGAAGCATCTGAGAAGCCTCGTCAGGGAGGGAAAACGCATGGTAGCTCTAGCCACTTTAAGGAAATAAGAAAGTTCTGAGATCAGCTGTTGTAATTATCTTGGGCTTCTCAGATGTTAGGTTAGCACTAATTATACTCACGGTAGCTGGTAGCTAGATAGATGGGTGCTAATGAACTCTTTCTATGGTCACTATGGCCATGATTAGCCCCTTGGTTTGGGGGGTACTATAATGTGTGTGTGTGTGTGTGTGTGTGTGTGTGTGTGTGTGTGTGTGTGTGTGTGTGTGTGTGTGTGTGTGTGTGTGTACTGCAACTTAGTCCTAAGCATGACTATGTGAAGAGGTGGTAGGACCTTTAAGTGGTGGGACCAATGGAAAAGTAATTAAGTCGTGGGAGGTATCAACCCCAAAATGGATTAATATTCATTGTTTGTCTCTTTCAATAAATTATCATGATGGTTGTGAGTTATAAAGTCAAGTCACACTCATGTGCTTAGACCATTCAGCATGCAATAAGTTCTGCTCTTTATTGTGATGCTGCCCAAAGAAGTCTTCATAAGCAACCAAGTCTTGTACTTGCAGTTATCAATACTGTGAACTAAATCATTCTCTCTTTTTTATAAATCTCTACCTCTGGCATTTTGTTTTAGGAACAAAACACATACTATTCAATGGACCACATTTGCCAAAGGAGTCTGCTCATGGCCTAGGTAGTGTAAGGCAAAGGAGATGGGAGATAACGTTAGTTTTCATGTATGCAGAGACAGTTAGGTTGTGTAAGAAGGACTCCAGCCAAACCACCATGGATGAGCTAACAGCACAGCTTCTCACTAGACATCTACTTTCTTATCTAGATGAAACTCTTTCACATGAGGCCATCTGGTGGCACTTAGGAATATGTCCTCTCAGATCCAGAGGCATCAGACTTCTCCTGGACTGTTACCATGAGGTGTCAGACCAATGGATTCTTCTTGTATTGAGCTCTTTTTGGTTGGTTGCTTTGTACATGGAGAAAAAACAAAACATTGGGTGACTCAAGTCATCCATGAGAAAGCAGAGAAGCCCAAGCTCAGTGTCTATCTGACTATTTTCCAGTTTGAGTGACAGAGTTGACTTGATAGATGACCACTGCTGAACAGTTAATAGAATGATTTTACTTCTCAGGGTATAGGATGGAGGAGAAAACTGGCAGAAAAACAAAACAAAACAAAGCATTTTTCCTTAAAGAATTCACTGTATTCCAAATCCCTCTACACCTTATCCTGTCATTCTGTCCTTGGCAGGCTATGACTGATGCTCACACAGCATGGTGCTGACACAGGATACGACACAGGATACACATTCCAGAAGAGTGGTTTTTTTTTTTTTTTTTTTTTTTTTGTCCTCCCCAAGTTCACAGGCTAGGCTAGGACTGTCTGCCTAGATGCTAATGTGGTGATATATTGTATATTTAATTAAAATAGTCTGGAACATTGGAGGACAGATCCACCCGCAGAGGCAAGCCAGGAAAGTCAAGGAGTGTTGACTCATGCCTTTAATCCCATCACTTGGGAAACAAAGATCCATTTGTGAGTTCAAGGCCTACCAGCCTCTCTGTGAGTTCAAGGCCTACCAGCCTCTCTGTGAGTTCAAGGCCTATTAGGCTGGCAGTGGTAGCTCACACCTTTAATCTTAGCTCTAGGGAGTTGAACAGGAAGTGAGGTAGCTGGGCAGAGGGAAAGAAGGAAGGAGTGTTCAGCTTTCCTGGCCCCTTCCCTTGTAGGCCAAGGAGAGAGAGAGGTTTGAAGTCAGAGGATTGGATTCATGGAAATAGGCATGAAGAGTTGGTTGGGTGAGAATTGACTGTGATTTGTTCCCTGTGTCTCTGATACTTCAGCCTATTTTTATTAAATATACAATATATCAGCACACTGAAGCATGTCTGTTACACCCATATGATGCGATCATAGGAGATCCCTGGAATCTTTGCTGACCATTGCAGAATATTCACTATAAATGCGAATCTCTCAGGAGCCAATTTTAGAAATACTCTGTACTCAGCAAGAGAAAGACATGCCTGTTCTCACCTGAGTAGAGAAGATATTTGTTTCCCATAAACACCTTGGGAGGTAGAGAAACAAATGCAATGTGAAACCCATTACCAAATAACAGCACTTATGTTCTAAGACCACTAATTTGCCACCTACCAGCTGTAGGATAGTGAGCAAGCTCTCGGTTGCCACTGCAAAGAGAGACTGAAAAGGGTCACAGGAGTTGAATTTGTATTAACTGGGAAGTGGAACCTTCACAAACAAACAAACAAACAAAACCCTCCTAAATATCAAATGCCATAAATAGTTTGATGTCTCTTTGAGAGTCCATAAGGCTTTATTATAATAATTTCTTTTGAGAGTACTAAAAGCCAATTTTCCTATTACTTGTTTTTTTGACATATATAACTTATAAAAATAATATCTTATGATGGTAATATTTATTGAAAAAGCCAATTCTAGACAAGGTAAATAAAATACATTTTGTTGTTGTTTTTTTTTTTTTTTTTTAGATCTAGTTTTCAGAGACTGTATGCCATACAGTTTAATAAAGGGTATTTAATATAGAAAACTGGTTAAAATGTAGAAGGGACACTGAGGCAATTCAAAAGATGAGAAATGGGGACTCCACATCCACTCTTAAAACAGAAGGACAATAGAAGAATTTAGAGCCTCATTCGAGGATACTCCCCGTGTACAGTGGATGGGGTGGAAAAGACAACTTGTCTTCTGTGTTCTTGCCCTTGGTTCTTCTTCGTTGCCAATGGACCCAGAAGAGAGTGGACAACAGATCTCACTGGTGTCCTTGAACCATAAAAGGTACCATATGCCAGCCTGCAGGGGCAGTTCCCCATTGGGTGAGTCTACCCGAGACAAGTGGGCACAAAGGAAGAGCAGACATAAGACCTGAAGGAACAAGAATGTATAGAAAGTCAAAGGAAGACTATAGAAAAGAAGGAGGAAGGAAGTCAGGAACTCAGAGTCAGCCAGTAATGCCTTGTAAAGGACAAGTTACTCCTTGAAGAAGCTCTTACACAGAAGGTGTCACTGTGTCACCGGCTCTCCTTTATAGGTAATGGATCTGAGACCCAGAGGCCTTGAGTCTCATGCTTCTCAGTTTTTGCATCTAGAATGTTACAAAGCTGGGCTGAGAGCCAACCCACAGCTTTTTATCATCCCACGGCCACATGTTGTTCAACTCTGTCGTTATGTGAACTGGCATGTTTCCTGCAAGTGCGGATTTCAATTTCTAAGCACTGGTTTTTCAACAGTTCACAATAAAACATAAATAGTGATGATCCACTTTTTAAAAAAAATTACAAAGGGGAGAGTGTACACAATTATGGAGAAAAGCTTTTGTGAAGGGGAGAGGGGAGTTTAATAGAGACAAAGAAAGTGCTGGAGAATGATTGATCTGTACAGATTGCATTGTAGATCTCCCCTCTCTCTCTCTTTCACACACACACACACACACACACACACACACACACACACACACACACACACACACACACACACATTCTTCATTTAAGTTGATCTATAGATTGTTTTCCCAAGACTCTGAGTCTGAGTTGGAGGCCAGAGTAAGGAAGAAGGGAGGTTTCCTCTCACCCTCACATACCCTGGTGAACACGGGATATCTTATCCATATTTCCTCATTATGCAGGGCCTGTTGATGTGCAGTAAAGCAATGTTGATTTTGGTTTGTTTTTGTAGATCAAGTTCCAGCCACACATATAAGCTGTAGGCTTCAAAACTGTAATGATTTTTTTTCCACTCATTTAGCCAATCTATTTACTCTGTTTTCTACTAGTGAGGGAAGTTTTGTTTCAAAAGCAAATAGAAATATGTCCCTCAGAGGACTGCTTAATTTTAACTGGTAGACTACACCTTGACAAACCTTAGCCTTGCATATCTCTCTGGTGGTGTTGTTTTGGGGCGTTTTTGGTTGTTGTTATTGTTTATGTTTGTTTTTGTGGGTGAATAAAAGAGCAGAGACAGACATGTTGAGTACCAGAGTACAGGGGACGTTATGATTTTCGATGTGACATCGAATGTCCTTATATATACAAGTATCTTCAAGAGTTCATTAAGCAACGCATTTGTGCCTAGTTGGAACAGGGTATCCATAGGTATGTGGCCTGAGCATTGGCAGCTTTCCAGACAGTAGCTGTAAGGACTTGGAGAAATTCCCTTTGGGGAAAACTTAGCATTTCTAATAATATCTTTAAAATTACCTTGATAATCTCAATTCTTTATGTTTACACTATCTTCTTTCAACACAGGACATTATTAAAAACTCTCTGGGTTGTTTTAGAGCAGGTGTTGCAAGACTCTGCAGCACATTTAGGATTTAGACTCCCCTGTGACTTAAGTGTTCCCTGCTCATCTTTGCAATGACTTTTTTTAATAACTCTTTCTTAAGCTCTGTTGTTTCCATGGTATTTTTCTCTTCATCTGCACATTTTCTCCTTGATTTTTATTGTTACTAAGTAGCTCTATGTGCTACAGTTGTTTTTAGTCCAATTTCAAAGTTATTCTCAAAAAGATGCTGTTTATTTGGGAGATTATATACCCATTCCTGAGCAAAATTATCAAGCAACTAATAAGTCTTAACTTTTCCTGACAAAATTTAAAACATGACAAGATTCAAAATAAGTAGACTATGTGAATCTTTGTGTGTATCTTTACTATTTGGTACCAAGTCTTCCTGATGCTTTGTATAGAAATAATGGTAAGAAACAGATTTTATACAAGTCCATGTTATTTAACAGAAAAGTAGAGAAGAGGTGTGGGAATACTAAAATATTCCTTTACTCTGAAAGAAAAACCAACTTCAGTCATGTGATAGAGCATATAATTTGTATTACATGAACTCAGCCATATGGGACTTGGAAAAGCATTACCATCCCATTCATTCTGCAGTAATGGAAACATTGTAACAAAATTTTAAATCGCTACTGTCACATCAGCATTGCCCAGAAGATCCACTGGTAGAATAATAGCTCCTGCCATTTTAATCCCAAAGATTTGTTTGGACAATGGAGAACCTGAGAGGTGTTAAAAGGACGTAGAAAGTAGGGGCGGCAAATTTACTTAGTATTATCTTTTGCATTTTCCTAAATGCAAAAAAACTAGTAATACTAGTTTTACTGGGAGCTGAAAGATTATAGCTGGTTGACCCAATGTACAGCATTTTACATTGGCTTTTACTATGTGACTTAATTTATAAAAGAATGTAATATTCATTTGTTTATTAAATTTTTACCTTACCATTTAGAAAGCAATTATTGTTTAAGATATAAATTTTCTATATTTATTCTGAGGCTATCTGAAATTCTTTTTCAAAGAAAAACACTAAATGTCACTGTACTCTCAAAAGTCATTTGAAAGTAAAACAAGAAAAGAAAATCTTTTTCCATTTGTTGAAAATATTCTGTCATTTGATCTTTCCCTGCAATTCTAAAATGATGGTATAAATTTCAACTGTGCCTGATAATTAGATTTACAAAGGCTGGGTGTCTATCACTTTAAATTATGGCAATATTTACAGCTTAATTCTGACTTTACAGATAGAAATGTTTGTTATTTTTAATGTGCAAGCGAAGGACTTCTGCTACTCTGTGTGTGGAAATAACAGGGTGCGGCCACATCTCTTGCCATAAACAGTGAGAGAGCTTGATGAAATATATGAAGCCATTGCTTTTTGACATTGGAAGACAGCATGTGACCTTGATGCCAGGGAAGTGAAAAAAAAAAATGTGCAAGGAAAACCCTTAAACCACTCAGGCTTCCTGCCTGGAGGCATTTCCTGATTGCTCAACTACACAGACCACAGAGTTTGTCCATCTTGCTAATTCAAGAAGACAGAATCAGAGTTTTGGGGAAGCCAGGAGAGCTGTAATTTTGCAGCACAGAAAAGTAAGAGGATGGGTTTCAGCAGGAAACAAATAAATAGTCCCAGAAATTAGCACAGGGACTCCCTTGAGTATTTGAATACCAGTCTGCACATGGCCAGAGAAGAATCTGAAGAGTCTGGGCAAAGGGCAAAACCTAGGGAAGTAAATTCTTGGAGTTGACACACAGCAAAGAAATGTTCCAGTTTCTACCAGCCAGAATGGAGATGTCTTGCTGAACATACACGTAATAGAATGATGACAAGAATAATCAGAATTTTTTAATGAGGCTGAACAGCTCCTAAAACAGACCATTCTAGACTTGCTCTAAAGCAAATATGTTTAACCTGCAGCCCATGGGTTACATGCATGCTAAGACAGCCGTGAATGTGGCCCAACAAATTTGTAGATGAAAGATAGCATCACACGGTGTCAAAAGGGTTGGATAGTTCCCACCAAAGACAAGGTTCAAAGGGGACAAAACTTGGCTGTAACAAAATGCCTGCTAGACAAAGTTGAAAAGTGATCACGGAGTGAGAGGAAATGCAGCATCATGCGCAGCATCTGGTCCAAACCTCTTCAACACTGTTAGAAATCTGGAAAACCCAACACATTATCAGGATGAAAATCAAATGGTTCTGTCACTGACACCTTGGCCTGAGATGCAAAGCTCTAGGTTTAGTCACATCCACACTGAGAGAAAACTATCTAAAATACAGAAAAGGATAAAACACGGGTCCAATCGATGAGATGGGCAGCCACAATTCTTGGTCTGTCTCCATCTTCCCATAGCATTGTTGCAGTAAGCTTAAAGGATAAAAAAACTTCTTCAGGGAAAAATATATCATCAGTTTTTGCTTTCAAAATTACTAAACATTAATATAAATAAGGATAAAGTTATATTTTTGTTTTATATGGTTACGGGGTCTCACTGTGTAGCTGTGACTGTCTGGAAATCAAGCTATAGCTCAGGCTGCCTCAGACTCACAGATTCACCTGACTCTGCTTTTCAAGTACTGGGATTAAAGCTGTGTACCACCATGCCTGGTTTACATTCATATTTATTTAAAATGTTACAAAAATAATGTAGTTGATTGTATAAAAGTGGTACTTGAAGGCTTCCAAACTCAGGACAGAATGAGTTGAATTCCAGTCCTGATCTCTATGATCATGGGCTTTTCAAACCTTCTTCAGGTTCTTTTAGCAGGTAGAAGATTTTTTTCAAGGTTGTTGTGAAGACAACTCCTCACCTCAAACAGGAGCTTGTCTGAGGTGCTGACTTTTCAAGCACCTTCCTAAGAACCCTCATGTGCTGTATAAGCATCTTTTTATATTCATTGTTCCACTTCTTCCCTAACAGATTTTAGGCAAAATAAAAACTAAGATTGCATCGAGGCCTGGTGGCTCACACCTCTAATCTCAGCAGTTCACTGTCTAGAAGGCTGGCTCAGGAGAATAGCCAAGACAACGTTGCACACTTTCCTGTCTTCTGCAGGTCATCCGGAAAGGAGAAGTGAGCTGCTGCTGGATCTGCACAGCATGCAAAGAGAATGAGTTTGTGCAAGATGAGTTCACCTGCAGAGCCTGTGACCTGGGGTGGTGGCCCAATGCAGAGCTGACAGGTAGGAGAACCCTCACTTGTAAGCCAGGTGCTGGTTATTGTCCTCTTTTTTTGCTTGTTTGGTTTGGTTTTTTTGAGACAGGGTTTCTCTGTCCAGCCTTGGCTGTCCTGGAACTTGTTCTGTAGACCAAGCTGAACTCAAACGCAGATCCACCTGTCTCTGCCTCCCAAGTGCTGGAATTAAAGGCATGCCACCACCCTCCTCCTGATATTATTCATCTCCTGTCTCTTCATCCCTGCCTTTGGGTGCGTACTTTGTACTTCTTGAAGTTTTCATGTCCTACATTGAATATACAGTGAATTTCCATCTGAATACAAGTAAGCCAATATATGATAGGATATTCTGCTGCAGAGATATTAGAAATTTTACTGGAAGGAATTTCAAGTCCACTGAACTTATATTTCTACAATTTCTTGAACATTTGCCATGTATGTGTAAGTTACTACTACAATACCTAAAGTTATAAAGATAAATGAACCAAAAACCTAGCCTTTTGTTTTTGACATTTGTGTGCCCTTGTGTGCATGTGTGTGTGTGTGTGTGTGTGTGTGTGTGTGTGAGAGAGAGAGAGAGAGAGAGAGAGAGAGAGAGAGAGAGAGAGAGAGAGAGAGAGAATATTCAGTTGCTGATCCAACCTTCCAAATATTCAGTTGCTGAGATTAGAGGTGTGAGCCACCAGGCCTAACTACAATCTTAGCTTTTTATCTTGCTTAAAGTCTGTTAGGGAAGAAATGGAAGGAAAGATATTTATACAGTCAATGAGGGTTCTTAGGCAAACAAGGAATTGAAAATAATGCTCGTGACTCTAACACAGAAGAGTTGAAAATTTATAAAAGATGGGGCAAATCTGGGAATAAGTTCATGGTTTCAGTTGATGGACACCACAGTGTTGTTGAGAAGTGAGACCGGGGAGGGTAGTAAATGATTGCTGGGATTTCTCCCAGCCCTTAACTATGCTTGGACTCCGGATTTCAGCACAGGGGAACCATTGGGGAGTTTAGAGGTAGACAATGACGTCATGACACTTCTTTGCAGATAGATGGTTCTGGTGGCAATGTGGAATGTAGTCAATACTGAAACAGCCTTGAGGAAGTGGTCACTTCGGTCTCAATGAGGCATTTCAAAGGGGTAACTAAAGCAGCTGCACAGAGAAGGAAGGGTAATAATTGGATGTAGAAAACAATTTGGGAATAAAATCAATGGCTCTTGGATTTACTGATCATATATATATATATATGTCATATATACATATCATAAAGAAGTTATATGTATCTGTATATGTCATATATATATATATACATGCTTGTATGTGTGTATATATACATATAACAATGTTCATATACATAAATTTTGTTTCTCACAGCCCCTGGTATAAACTCACAGGAGTTTCAAAATGTTTCAAAAATACTTCACATAAATTTTAAGTTTAGAGTTGGAGGAACGCTGGCCTATGAATAAATATAGATTTGCTGCAGTTATCTTAGAGGAAATAGAAGAAACCTAGAGCCACAAAGCTGTATACACAAGGTCAAGGAGCCCCAGATCCCAAGACCCCCTGGATGTCTTTGAACGTCTTCTGAAAAGGTGATGATGATGATGGTTGATTACTTTTTGCTTGGATCTAAAGAAAACTTTGAAAGTAAAATACATGCTTTCCTCCAGATATAGTTTTAAGATGGTTAGATAAGTAGAACCAGATCATATAGCTAAAATTATACTTAAGTGGTACCTTATTAGTCTTGTTAGCATCAAATCTAAGTGAGTTTCGGAAATCACCTAGTATAAAGACCCTTCTCGAAGAAAGAAAATTTGATGGAAATCTGGTATTTTTTGTTAGATCAAAATATGTTACTTTTTTCTAGTATTTTTGAGACAGGGTTTCTCTGTGTAGCCCAAGCTGTCCTGGAACTCACTCTGTAGACCATGCTGGGATTAAAAGTGTGTGCCACCACTTCCTGGCTGGAATATGATTTCTTTGAGGGTACCAACTGCCTTAGCTACACTCATGATTTCTTCTTTTGTCTTAATTCCTCAGCTAAAAGCTAGCTTCGAAGTTCTCATATAGCTAAACACCCACCTTCAGACTCTCATTCTCTAGTTCTGGAGAGGGACCTAGTATATTAGGATGCAATAAATGCCCAGGCTCATACAGGTTACTTTAATTAAGTGCAGTAGGTCCACATACAACACTACAATAGAGGAGGGGTCTGAGGGAGAAGAAGAGATGAAAAGAAATAAGAGGAAAATGAAGGAGACTTTGATCAAAGAGATAGGGAATTATAAAATATAACGGTTTTATAACTTTTATTTGTACTTATTTTATGCTGTGTTTACTCTAGTGCCTTAAGTTTTAAGGTTTTGTTTCTCAGGTGTTTTCCCAGATAACTTTTTTTTTTTTTTTTAGCCTCCGTTTCTAGCTGAGGAATAATGAGTTGCCCCTGTTCAGTGAGATTCACCCCAATGTGGGGAGAGAGCTGATGCATTGGTCCATCCTCCGTGTACTTCCTGTGCTCAGTAGCACATTCTGGGTGCTTTCTTCACCTGGATAAAAATTCAGTGACTAGAGTACCTACATCCAAACTCAGTGTTACGCTCAGCATGTTTAAGCACATGCAGCCAGAATTCAGAATGGCTTTGAGGGTCCCTGGATCCCGTGTCCAGTCCTGCTCTTAGGCCTGAGCATACCCACTGACTACACATTACACAGATGGAGCAATACACATTTCTCCTTTAAAGGGGCATCTTTCAAATGTTTGCTTTCTTTTTAGATATGCATACCCTCATGGTCTAGTTTGATGAATGTCCTTAAGAGGAATGTGAATATTTGTTTTGAATGACTTTCTTTAGGGTTTTATGGATCAACAGAGTACTCAGCCACTTTTCTAGGTGACTTACAGAAAGGGAAAAATTTAAATAACACACAGAGAAAGGATGGCTTTTCACTAACTGTTGAAAAAAACTGAATCTTGATTCAATCATTCATTTTGAGTTGAAATGACCCGAAGTGGACAAAGTCCGAAGTGTAAGATTTAATATAATGAAGTTTCTAGAAGAAAGCACAGCTGAAGGAATGCTTCAACGTGCTGGTTGGTGCATGCTAGAAATTTTTGAATAATTTCCCCAAAGCATTGATAGCAAAATCAGAGATGGACAAAGCAGATAATATCAATTTAAGAAACTTATGTACAACACTGGAAACAGTAAGAGTGAGAATCTAACTTTACACTTTCCCCCGGATATACAGAACGCATAAATAAATCTCCGGTCTTTTTTTCTCTCACCAACCTAGGTCAAGGCTTAAGCTAATCACTTGATAATTCTGAATCTCAACATTATTACTTGTCAGATAAAAATAATTAAGCTACATCAGTGCTTCAAGAACTGCTTCCTGTCCTACCCATTGCCCTTGGGCTCAGAGTTGGAGCCTTGGACACAGTAGCTGTGTTAAAATCTGTGTCTGTTCCATTTAAAGAATTAGAAGATCAGTACAGTTGTTGATAGATAAGCCACCTTTACCCTGATGGACACAACCTCTGTCACCTACAGCCAGGTTGCATGCACCAGGATGGTTACAAATGGTTTTCCAATCTTCTTTTGGACTCAGGCCTCTCCTGTCTCTAAAGCATATCTCTCTCCAGTTTTCTCCTTTTCTACAGCCAGTACTTCCTGCACAGGCTCTTTTCTCTCACAAGTAGGTCCCTCAAAGAGCCATTGTGTTTGAGAGAGGATTGACCTAGGACCCATCATCCTTTTTGAGCTATTTGAATGAGATCTCCACTGCCTGGAAGAGAATCCAGAGCAGAAGCTTTTCTTGGGCTGCTCTTAGATGTCAAAAGTTCTGTCTTTGAGAGACAAGAGCTGCTTTTATTCTTTTAAGTTCCCCCCAACCTATCCCACGGTTCTATTTTCACATGAAAAAGAGCTTCTATTTAAACCTTAAAATGCATTTTAAAAGGGCTGCCAAGGTGCCTCAATAGGTTAAGGTTGTTGCCAAACCTTCTGACCTGAGTTCAAACCCTGGGACCCACCTAAAGAAAAGAAAAAGACTTTTGCAGGTTGTCTCTCGACCTTCACCTGTACCTCATGTTGTATATGAGTGCACACATGCACACACATACATAAACACACACTAAATGAAATTTAATTGATATGTTTAAAAAAAGAAAAAAATTAGTATATTTTGATACTTTCTGATGTTCTTTGGGACCAAATCCCAGTATCCTTCCCTTACAGAGCTCTGACTTCGGAGCCCAGGCTGACCTTAAAATAAAGATCCTCAGCCTTCCATGTGAGTTCTGGGATGACATGGGTACACCACCACACCCAGCTATCACAATGGAACTCAGTCATAGATTTAATTCCTATTGCCCAATGATCCTTCCTCTTAGTTAGGACTTCACCTTGATAAAGCATGGAAGACATCTCCATGACCGTAAATTAGATGAACACCAGTGCAATTACATTTTTAAAGATCGACTGTGTTAAATGTGACCTGTGGTGCACATAAAGGTGCATATACCTTAGCAATCAAATCCACTGAGCCACATAGCAGCCCATACTGTCTCTCCACCAGCCAGCCACCTTTCCCTGTATATGCAGATTATTTTGCAAATGTTATTCTCACAGTCTTTAGAATATACATATTTCATATTTATTTAGACTTATGTGTTAATGACACCTATTGTTTCAGTATTTCTGTTAGTTCATGCATGAGCAGAAAATTAGATCCCATTTGCCACTTGCTTGGTGTCATGTCAAGCACAGATCAAGGGCACAGCACATGGCAATGTGTTTTTGGTGTTGCCATGGTACCAGTGGTTGTGAAAAGAAAATCCCCACTGGTAGAAAATACCAAAAACCAGTAGAAATATTTAGAAGAGTAAAGACAGTGCCTTTTAGTGGATGTTTTGTTTTGATGGATATTTTTATTTTAATACAAATTTTTTGCTAAAGTGAAAAGTGTTTCTTTTTCTGAAAAATGATTGTTATTGCCAAAGATAAGGTTTACAAAAATGTACTTAAGTTACCCTTAAAGATAGCTATTGTCTACATAGATAGCAAAGATCCTTTCTAATGAAAATGAATATTTATAAGTGATATAAAATTTTATTTTTTCTGGGCCTGAGAAGACATCGGTCAATTCTCAGAGGAAGTGCATTTGGAAGCTATTGGGCTTCTTGTATTTTCTTCTGGGGTATGTACATTTTAATTCTGCACATAAATTTCATGCTTCAATTCTTATGATTCATAACATGATCCTTTCCCGTGATGATATAGGACTTGACAGTGATTTAATAATTCATGGATCAATTAGAAACACTGCAATAATGTTTATTGTTTCAAAATATCAAATAGCATAAGGACTCCTCAGAAAAGCCAGTCTGTACTGAATCCGTCATAAAAATGCAGAAAGACTAACTAGTTTTAGTTATTTTCTCCATTTTGCCAATCACCATGACCTCAACACTATTATCTATTTACTTCATTCTTCAATTTACCTTACCAACCATTTTTGCACCCAGAGATTTTTTAAGAAACTGAGGCAATTATATAAGAAACATCACATGAGATAAGATATATAAACAATGAATTACATCCCAGAGCCTGTTCCTGTGCACAGTGCAATATGAACACAGGGCAAGAAGCAATTTTTGTTTCTTGGAAGGAAATGCTTTTCTTTATAGAATAAATGTTTAAGCTGTACATTGACTTATAAGTAGAAATCTACTTTGTAGGTAACTGATATTATAGAAATACATCGAGGAAAGCATTTTGATAATGTTACCATGAAACAATGTTATAAATGTTATGATTTCCCCTAAGATAATTAGGATAAAATAATTATCACCTCAATTTCTTAACCCATGTTCAGTGTGACTTGACCTACTTAGGAAGAAATATGCTATTCCATTTTAGCCTCCTAATGCATTTGGATGTTATAAACTATGAAATATCTGGTTTACAGATGAGAAATGGCCTCTGGTTCTTGGATTAGAGTTATTACCACTTGCCTGAGCTGAATAATCTACAGCATGCTTGAAGTCTAACTTGTATAATGCTTCTGGCTTTCTGAATGACTGGCCATGGACATTTGCCAAGCTGCCCTATTTTCAGAGCTCTGGATGTTGTCCAAACAACCTTTTTAAAGTCTCCTTTTGCAATTGAGGGTTCAGGGATGTGTGGATCACTACTCTCCATTCATTGTGAGTGATAGCCCATCTTCCAGCCTTGAGATTCCCTCACCCAAAATTTTCAAAACTTTGACACCTCAAAATAGGATATATATAATCTCACTAACATTACATGTATGACTGACTTGAACGTTAGAATCAGTTTTCTCAAGATGGCAACAAATTTAAGATGTCTGAAACAGGGAAATGCCAATCATTAAGAATCCTACTAAAGGCATTAATTATTCCTAACCTCCAAATAACTGGGGCTTGGGTGGGTCTGGTGTTCAAGAGGCAGACTTCCTCATATGAAGAGTCTAGTACCTTGCTGGTAGGGAAAGTGACCACAGTAGAGGGATGAGCCTGAGCTTTGGTTTTATTATAATCAACTTCCCCCATTCCTGCACAAGAACAAAGACATTTTCCTTTAACTGTATCTGGTGCACCATTCAGGACAGTTGCGCAAGTCAATTTGGACAATTTTATGACCTCTTATGGAGATGCCTCTGTTTGTCTTTGATATTTGGCAATGTTATAGGAGCTGGAATTTGTAAGTTGAAAACTTGGAAATTTCTCTGGTGACAGCCAATGAAACCCACCAGCAAAAAGTCTGGCTGATATTTCTGAGCTGTCTCAAAATGGGCATTCATCAGACAGATCCCAGCAGTGTGCACTCCTCATGGAATGTATCTGTGGATGATAGCTTGCACCTGAGTCTCTCTTGATTTGGTGGTGCTGACATGCCATCTGGCTTTTACTGCAGTATGCATTTTGCTTTTGAATGAGCACACTACCTGAATGTGCTTTGTGAGCTTCTGATTTTTTTCAGATATGCGAACTTGTGCAATCTTTGCTTGCCCATGTGAAATGTACTAGAAAAGTGAGTGTGACTTGCCTGCATATTGTTTCTCAAATGATGTGAACTAACAGAATTGCTAGGTATCATTAACTTATTAAATTAGAGATGCCAACTGACTAGAAAGCCCTTAGTACCAGACTCCTGTTCTAGCTGAGAGAAACTTTAAAGACTGAGTCATGTTACAATGACGTTTTGAGCTGTCCGACCAGGGGTTCCGGACCCATAGACCTGCAGTCCCAGATTGCTTAGCCACCTACTGCTTAGGCACCACAGAATGATTCAGACACTTATATTAACTTCATGCTGTTTGGCCTATGGCTCAGGCACATTGCTAACTAGTTCTCTTATCTTAACTCAACCCATTTTCATTAATCTGTCTGCCCCGTGGCCCACGGCTCACCTGTGTTCCTTACATGCTTCTTCTTTGGGTGGCTGGCTGGATCTGATCTGACTCCGCCCTGCTCCTCCTACCTATTCTGATTCCCCACCTACTTTTTCTATGGTGCCGGTCATGGGCCAAAACAGCTGCTTTATTTAAAGATTGATATTCACAGCATACAGAAAGACATTCCCACATCAGAGTCATATTTGTATAACTTCAGATCAGTGAAGAAAATTATACGAATAAGTAGAGTATACAAAATATGACATGCACAAAAATCTTTAGAAATTGTATTCAAGTTGCTTTTTTGACAATTTCCTACATGTATATAATGTAGTCTGCTGACTGTTCTCTCCCTCATCTCATTCCTGGCTCTGTCCACCCTTCTACAATAAATCCCTTTCCCACATTCTTTTTTGTTTGTTTGCTTGCTTGCTTGCTTGTTTTGTGATCCACTGAGCTTAGCTAGAGCTCAGTGTGTGGCTAAGGATTTAGAACTATTCATTGGAGCCTGGCTGGGGTTATAGTAGGTTTCCAGTTTAAACCATGAGTCTCCCTCTTCCAGTAGTCAAGATGTCAGCAGGGAAGGTAGGACACCATGAGCCTCACCTCCCAAGACTAGTTACTGGAAAGGTTAGTGTTGCACAGGCCCAGTGCAGGTAGCCATTGCTTCTGTGTGTTGACATGGATTGATCATGGCTCTGAGGGCATTTCACAGCTCTCCTCTGCATCTTCTGACTCTTGGATTCTTCCCACCCTCTTTTCTACCACAGTTACCAAGCCTTAGTGTTTAGGACAGAGTCTTCAACTTTTACTTATTCTCAGCATCTCGAGGAGCCATGAGTCTCCTCATTCGGGGCTGTCAATGTTGAGACTAGTACCTGTCTATAGGTATACGCATAAATAGTTAGATGGCAGTTTAACACCGTGTCAGTTTAGCTGAGCAACAGTAACAAGATCCCCTCTAGAGACTTTGCCTTCCCCAGACATGTGTTTTTGACAGCATTATGTCTAAGGAAGGCAGTGAATACGGGGTTGATTACCGGCAACAATAGAACCACTATTGATGATCTTGCAGTGGCTTTGCTCTGAGGATTTCGGTTTAGAAACTTACCAAGATGGGCATTTTGCTTCTTGGCTTTCAAAATTTGGGTTTTTTTTTTAATTTTAACTAATCAGTTCAATATTCAGTAATGTTAAGGCTCCGTTCACTTCCCAAAGGGTTCAAAATGATGAAGACGGTATTAAAAGTATAAAGTCATGAGTAAGCATTGTGATGAATGTCTTCTCATACCATTGAATCATAAATCAGATTTTTCTACATATGAAGTACAAACAAGTTAATATTTTTACCATTATAATGATTTTATCGTATTAATAGGGAATACTGTAACAGGCTTTATTTTGGCTGCCAACAAGCTCCCAGATCATGACACAGAGACCTATTAGTCATGAATACTCAGCCTTATCTTACGCTTGTCCCACTAGCTCTTATAATTTATTTTAAGCTGTTTCTCTTCATCTATGTTCTGTCTCAAGGCTTTTTACCTTTCTTTCATCCTGTATGTCCTACCATGTCTGTCTGGTGGCTGCCTGGCTGGTTTGTACTTCTCTTTCTCCCCTCTCTCCTTCTCTCAAGCCTCAGTTCCCTCTCCTACGTATTCCCTCTGCCTGCCAACCCCATCGGTCTACTGCCTACCTATTGGCCATTCATCTTTTTATTAGACCAATCAGGTGCCTTAGGCAGGCAAGGTGAAATAGCAACAAAGGTAGAATAAACAAACAAAACATCTTTACATAGTTAAAGTAATATTTAACAACTGAATATTTCAGCCTTTTATGAAAAACACATAATTAAAATAATTCATATTTCTAAATAATAAAAGGGCATCTGTATGTACAATTAATTAGAAGTTCTTAAATTTTAATTTCAGTTCCCAGATTTCACATTATCAGGTTAATGTAAATTATCAATTAAGTATGAACTGGTCACATGCCTACTATCTTGGAAATAGGATTTTATTTTAATCTCATGGGCAGTTTGTCTCTCCAGATAAGTGATTTCATTTCTTCATGAGGAGTTTATCTAGGATTCACAAGGTAGTTGATATGGTGCTATTGGATAACCTTTATGTTATTTCCAGGATTATTGGTATGAACCTTACATGATTATTCTGGGATTTTTTTTTTCAAAAATATAATCTTGCTCACTTTTGTGTATCTGTGACTAAATCCTTAAACTCTTCTGTGGATTTTCTATTTTATGTAATATTCTTAGAAGGACAGTTTATTAGAATATTCTTTTTATGTCACATGATTATGGAAAATATCTTTCTAACAAGCTTTATAGTGTTCATGTTTTTGTAATATTTTCTTTACTATGAATTAACTTTTATGACAGCCATTATTGTAGGTAACATTAAGAAATTAAACTATTGATATTACTGTTTACTTTTAGAGACTGCTTAAGGACTCATAAAGAAATGCTCCTGGGGCTGGATATAGCTTAATGGTAGAGTACTTGGTGGTATGCAAGAGTCCAAAGTTTGATTCTTGGTTCAATCTCAAATAGTTTCTATAAATGTTGAATAGTATAAAAGAATTATTCTGAAAGTATGCCAGCCATTGGTAGATATCTCTACTCTTTTTTTTTTTTTTGTTTTAGCAGCTCTGAAGGTCACAGATGATGCCAAATTTCAGTTACTATAAAAACTTAGATTGAGATAAAATGTTTATAATATGGACTATACTTCTTATTGCTCATCAACCCTAGAGGATTCCCTTTTTATTTTTAATATAGTACACATAGGAAAACAGCAAAGGTCTTCAAATTCCTGTTGTGATTAGAAATGTTTCTTGAGGTAAATATAACCCTGAGACTCTGCTTCGCTGATTAAAATTTTTAAACTTATTCAATTGTGATTATCACAGGGCAGAAAATGGAAGGGAGGGTAGTAATAATTTGTAATTAGTTAATTAAGTAGCAGAAAACATTGAATAGTTTTTGATAGTAGAAGGAATTTATTATTCATGGATACATTAAATTCATGATATAGCATAATCATGTAACCAAAAGATACTTTGACTAATTTGGTTTATAACTGTTGTTGCATGAAGGCTATGAGGATTTGTGCAGATTTTGGTATGATTCTTATATACCAGTTATCTAGCAGCAGATTCTTATGGATGCAGGTGGCGATCGCAGAAACACAGCAGAAGGCAGTGGTGGATAGCAGGGGACTTTTTTTTCAACTTTTTATTTATGAGTGTAGACACATGTTACAGTGTGGTCTTAGGACAGTTTAGGAGTCAGTAATCTCCTCCCTTTGTGTAGGACTCTAGGGATTGAATTCAGGTCATCAGGCTTAGATATAATACCTACTAAGCCATTTTACCAGCCTCTTTTCCATTTTGGAATATTTATGACTCATGGTTGGTTGGAATTACAGATGCAGAGCCCACACATGTGGATTGCTGCCACACATGTGGATTGCTAGCTATAGTATATACTTTTATCTATATGAGCAAAGAATATTTTAATGGCTGTTTCTGTGTAGAAAGGAGGTTTATTGTCAAATGAATATGATTTTAATTAACAGAAGTGTTATGATTATTATGGCAGAGAAGGCAAGAAGAAAGAGAAAGGGAAGGGAAGAAAAAGGAAGGAAGAAAGAGAAAAGTAGAGAGGTCCTGAGAGAAGACGAAGACAGAGAGAGAACAAGATGCATGTGGGAACCTTGCTTTAAATGGGGGCCTGACATCAGAGCCTAGGGGAGGGCATGGCTTGTCATCAGAGCTCAGAAAGCATGGCTCTTAGAGACTAACAAGGGCTAGGATCTAAGTGTTGGCTACTGAATTAAGGAACAGTGAATTAATTGTCTCTTGTTATATAACAAATTAATCTAGTACCTTAAGGGAGCACACAATTATCATCTCACAGGTTCTGTGGGTTGAGAATTGGGTCACAGTTTTAATTGAACCTCTGCCTTGGCAAATCTTTCACAATGCTAAAGATAATGTCTAATGTGATGTTAGGAGAAAGTTATACTTCTAAATTTCTGTCTGTGGTTATTTTCAGAACATGCTTCCCATAGGCTAGTGGGATGAAGAGGTCCATATTGTATAGGTGGTTTTGTAAAATCTATTCTCAGTTCTTTGTTACGTGGACCACAATAACATAACATGTTTGCTTACTTAGGTCAGCAAGAATGTTGTCTAGCAAGACAGAAGTTACCATCTCATGTAACACAATCCTAGGAGTGACAGCCCATCAACTTTCCTATATCCTGTGAATTACAAGCAAGTCACAGACTCTGCTCATATTGAATGTCAGGTGTTTCACAAGGACATGAGTATCAAGGGTCAGAACAGAATTACTAGAGACCTTTTAAGAAGCCTCCTAACTAAGTGGACAATGCCTCTGTGTACTTATGTTGCTGATTTGCCTAGAGCAGAGTGTAGCCTTCTCATCTGGAGAAATACAATTGAGAATCTAGGTCCTGTGGTGGTCTATATTTATATTCAAAGTTGGGATCTTTGTTTCTGTGTTGCCTGTTTTCTACAAAGATTCAGGAGTAATAGTTATCTTTAGAATTACACATAGTATGTCAGTTTTTTTTTTTTCATGTCTAGAGCAGTTCTAATTTGACCATGTTCAGGAACTATAGGACATCTTAGCTGAAAACTGATCTTATCTACTGAATTTGTAGGGCTTTGCCTTAGAAAATAAAGAAATATTCTCTTACTAACAATCTCAAAGAATTAGTTATGTGTTGGGACAAAGGGTTTTTTTTCCTGTCTGAATGGTTTTGCTAAGCCAAGGCATCTAATGTTTCATTAAGTTGAGATAGTTTAAACAACTGCTCCTCTTAGGAGTTTGAAGAGATAACTCTTGAGGGATGGTTTCTCTAGGAAAAATCATTAAATGATTTGGGATTTTTTTTGTTTATTTCAAACCATTTAGTTTCTTCTTTTCTTCCTACTCTGGAATTTCAATTGGACTTGGACTAAGTCTCTGCCTCCCAGATGACAAAGTCACAGATGTGAGCCACCACATTTCTGTTGGTCACTATCTAAACTTTAGTACCCAGGGCTGTTTTGGATCATGCTGTCTCCCACATAAATGTTGTCATCTGACTTTGATAAAAACAACTTCCATATAAGTCAACAGAGATAAAAATAACTCTAAACAAAAACAAGACACCCTATTCAAAAAACACATGTCCTAAGACTGTAGATGTATATAAAGAGTAGCAAAACCAAAGAACATAGCACAGAAGTAAGCAGATATATAAAATATTATTTATAAATTGTGTAACTGTATACCAGTGTTTGTTGACTCTTAAGAATCCTTGTGTCTAATTATAAAATGGCATTTCCTAAAATCAAAGTTTGAAATATTTGATATAAAGATAGGAATATTTGCTTTAATTGAAGTCACACCTAACTGAATTTATTTATACCTAAACTTATGTCTTAACATACACATACATGCGCGCACACTGGCATACACACACAATTATATATTCTATGAATATGAAACAAAGACAATAACAACATCTTAGAAGGAAATTTTCTATTTAGAACACTGTCTGGTCTGACTCATATGTAATATGCGAGAACGGCAGCTTGAAACTTGGAGCTGGTCCTTTGGGGCTTTGAGGAATTTAATGAATATAAGACAGAGAAAGGACTCAGTAGGTGAACCTATTGGTCATAGCACTTCCAATATTTTGGCAAGTGAGGATCTTCAAAGTGATCTTGATATTTCTAGAAACCTAAAAACTGGAAAGACCAAAGTTAGGCAGCCCTCCATCCTTGCCTATCAACCCTGCCTCTTGTATCCACATTCTTTGGGGAGAAAGTAGGAGGAAATGACATCTCGCTGTGACTAGTATACTATTAGCTCTATAATGGCTACAGGTGTCAAGTTCTGTAGGACTACAGTGGTTATATATCATTCACACATACACGTACTTCTTCATTATTTTTTAAACGATATGGAACAATAACTCTTTTCATTGAATTTTTATTGAATCAGGTCTTATAAGTAATCTAGATATTATTGAGAGAGACCTAGATGAATAGCTTTAGAGGGTTTCAAGACCCTGAATGGGCGTGGCCAGCTCCCATTGAGAACCCCATTGCACACTGACCTTCTTTCCTGGTCCTGAGTTCTCAGAGGGAACATTGGCACCATTACTTCGCAAAAACAGTTCTACTCTCCAAAAATTGCCTTAAGGTTCAATTTATATCAGTGAGTGCATATATAACCCCTTAATAAATATTAAGCCTTTATATAATCTATTGTCAATAAATAATTCTGCAATAATTCTTGAGAAGGAATTGTCTTTTGAGCAATTCTTTAGAAACACAATACCCACAGTGATGAGTGGAGAAAGCTTTCTTTCATCTTTTGGCCTGTCTATCATGGGCTTTTAACTCAAAGTCCCAATTGCCAGACTTGGAGCATACATGGGAGTTTAAGTAATACATAATGTGTGGCAAACAAGAGAACGTGATTTTTCTACAAAATTCAAATTGTGTATGTGTGTGTGTGTGTGTGTGTGTGTGTGTGTGTGTGTGTGTAATGCTCTTCTGGTTAAGATTTATCTATGAGTTTTTTGTGCTTATGGAGAAGGGTTGCATAAAATAAATATAATTTTTATTTTCTTTTTAATGTATTCCATTTGTTTATCCCCATGTTATTTTTACTTCCTTCCTTTTCTTTCTTTTTTTTAAAAGTAGAATTAAATTTTACCAGTGCAGTGACAACCACTTACAGTGCTGTGGCTGAAGGAAAAGGTACTTTGTAAATACAAGTAAGTCACATCAGGCTGTAAAGAGATTAAGTTTGGGGATATGATTATCCAGGAAAGTTAATGGAGTATCTTGGAGTAACATGGGGGAATTTTATAATAGCGCAAAGCATGAAGGATGTGGCTACAGCTAAGCCTCCTCCAGTAACTGCCGGTGCAGTTGATCAGTGGAAATCCGATCAGATTAAAATGATTTCTCTTCTTGCAGGCTGTGAGCCCATTCCTGTCCGTTACCTCGAGTGGAGTGACATACAATCTATCACAGCCATCGCCTTTTCTTGTCTGGGCATCCTTGTGACTCTGTTTGTCACCCTCATTTTTGGGCTCTACCGAGACACACCTGTGGTCAAATCCTCCAGCCGAGAGCTCTGCTATATCATTCTGGCCGGCATCTTCCTTGGCTACGTGTGCCCTTTCACCCTTATCGCCAAACCTACCACCACATCCTGCTACCTCCAGCGCCTCCTGGTTGGCCTCTCTTCCGCCATGTGCTACTCTGCGTTAGTGACCAAAACCAATCGTATTGCACGCATCCTGGCCGGCAGCAAGAAAAAGATCTGTACCCGGAAGCCTAGGTTCATGAGTGCTTGGGCCCAGGTGATCATTGCCTCCATTCTAATTAGTGTTCAGCTGACACTGGTGGTGACCTTGATCATCATGGAGCCTCCCATGCCCATTTTGTCCTACCCGAGTATCAAGGAAGTCTACCTTATCTGCAATACCAGCAACCTGGGAGTAGTGGCCCCTGTGGGCTACAATGGACTCCTCATCATGAGCTGTACCTACTATGCCTTCAAGACCCGCAACGTGCCCGCCAACTTCAATGAGGCTAAATACATCGCCTTCACCATGTACACTACCTGCATCATCTGGCTGGCTTTCGTGCCCATTTACTTTGGTAGCAACTACAAGATCATCACTACTTGCTTCGCAGTGAGCCTCAGTGTGACGGTGGCCCTGGGGTGCATGTTCACTCCTAAGATGTACATCATTATTGCTAAGCCAGAGAGGAATGTCCGAAGTGCCTTCACCACCTCTGATGTAGTTCGCATGCACGTTGGTGATGGCAAGCTGCCCTGCCGATCCAACACCTTCCTCAACATTTTCCGGAGAAAGAAGCCGGGGGCAGGAAATGCCAAGTGAGTTGTACGATCTGGGGTTCTCAGGCTCTCTCTCTCTCTCTCTCTCTCTCTCTCTCTCTCTCTCTCTCTCTCTCTCTCTCTCTCTCTCTCTCTCTCTCTCTCTCTCTCCCTCCTCCTTCCCTCCTTTTCTCTCTCTCTCGTCTCTCCATATATATATGTATATATATGTGTGTATATATATATATATATACATATATATTGTGCACACGTGTGTGTGTGTCCATCTCTCTCTCCCTCACTCTCATCTCCTGCCTCATTTCCTCCCCTTTTAGCCTCTCTCTGAACCGTTTACTGTTTTCCTTCACGTCCTCAAAGGTTTCCAAATCTCACTGTTGGAACAGGGATATAAACTTAAAAGTGCCCTTTGTTTTCTGTTGTTTTGAAACAGCAAGAATCGTGGAGCAGTGCTGACCAAGGTGTATCAGTTTTTTTGTTTGTTTTTTGTTTTTTGTTTTATTTTCCTAGAGGTTCAGTGTCTTCCCTGTTATGTAAGTTTCAGTCTATGGAGAATCAATACAGTCTGGTCCTGGGTCAGAGAGGTCAGAAAGGTGAACTCTAGTTCTAAGTGAAAGTTTAGACTGTGGTCGAAGATAACGTCCCATTAATTTTACTCTGAGTCCACACTTTTTAGCAAGCTGGCCGGGTGGAGGATAAGATGCTAAGCATCCTAGAGAGAGTGCCACTTCAAAACTGGATTGCTGTGGAGCATCAAGCATGTCCTGTTATGATGTCCCCAAAGCCTCTGCCTTATCCTAGGGTTCTTACTTATTAAACTTTCACACATATTGTAATGAACATGTTCCACAGGGTTACACCTGAATTGGGGTGTCTCCTCTTCATGGTCATGGTCAGAATAGTTTTTTAATCACAAAACAAAATGTAAATAAGGAGCCCTAAGCTTGAACGTTAAAGTTCAAATGATTTATATTCTGGTAATTCTGGGAAATTAAGTTTCTATGATAAATATTTTCATATGTTTTTTCCTGAGTTTATTACAGTTTTTTTTAACATGCCATCTTGCTAAAACTCATGTAAACACACTTCAGGCAGTATTTATAATTCTAAAAATGACATGGGCAGGATGGTGTTGCCCCATGCCTTTAATCCTACCACTCAGGAATCAGAGGTTGGTGGACTCTGTGATTTTGAGGCCTGCCTAGTCAATGGAGTGAATTCCGAGACACAGAGAAACCCAATCTCAAAAAACAAACAAGTAAAAACTATCCAACCAACCAACCAAACAAGCAAATAACACGGATGCACCATTAGTGGGATTAAGTTTGCTCTTTGAGATGGCTTTTAATAAATGTTAACAGCAACAGTATCATATATGGCATTTTATAACTATTACATCCATGTAAGTCAACTAGCAGGTAAGAGGGATAAATGTCATTTAATCCTCTGTAGCTTAAAAAAAAAAAAAAAAGAAGTTTCTACAAGTTTATGTAACTTTTAAATGTAAATTCCCTTAGCCTGTTTTTTGCCTAAGTCTTAAGTTGGTATAAAATTTCTGATCTTAACATATATCTAAAAATCTACATATATTAAGTTCTGTATTTTTTAAAGCCACACATGGACATCTTACAACTGTCATAATCTGTATCTGTGATGCAGAATTTAGGGGGAAAATATCTTTGAAATCCATATCATTAATTCAAATGAATGCATTCTTAACACTTAGTAACACTAGACTGAAGCCAACAAGTCTTGTGTCTTTCTCATTTCAAGTTCTTTATAAGCTGCTGGTCATGAAAGATGCCTAGTAATGGTTTTCTCCTTGTCATAATTTTTCTACCGGTGTCTCATCAATAGCAACTTCCAGATAGTTCTTAGCATGACAGCAAAACCACAGATTCGTTACAAAGCGACAAAGAAGACCATTAGCCTCCGCAGACAGCCGTGAAATGGCATCATAGACATTTTACCATGGGGTCAGAGAAAGTAAAACGTCAGGAAAGGAAATCTT
Organism: Phyllotis vaccarum; assembly: GCA_033318265.1. NCBI lineage: Eukaryota > Metazoa > Chordata > Mammalia > Rodentia > Cricetidae > Phyllotis > Phyllotis vaccarum. The sequence goes on along the minus strand of JARWLC010000006.1, from coordinate 106,166,046 downwards.
TGGAGCTAGGGCGTGGCTCGGTGAGAAAGAGAACTTGATGCATAAGCATGAGGGTCTGAGTTAAAAACCCAGAACTCACAGAAAGCCAGGACTGGCTGAGCACGTGCAACCCCAATGCTATGGTGGATGGGGAAAGGCGTCAGTAAAAGAGGGATGTTAGGGCTTTCTGCTGCCAGCTTCAGTGAGAAATTCCAACAAGGGTATCAGGTATAGAATGCCAGAGCAGGGAGCCGAACACCCTTCTCAGCTCCTCTCATCCCAATGTGCTCTCACAGGCATGAGTACCCCATACACATATGCACATATGCCAAACACACATACTCACCTTCACATGTATACACAGACACATGTACACATACCAGGGGGCATTTTTAATTGGAATATTACAGGCAGTAAGTCATAAGGATTTCATTTCATCATCTACTGCCTAGTTTCATGTTTCTGGATTTATTTTACTTCTTAAGAAAATTTCATGATTTTTGGTCATGTGTCATTTCTCAAAATTATTATTCTGAGAATCTATGGGATTGAGATGTCTGATTCTGATGTCCAGGCATGTGATTTTCTATGGATGAATGGGAATACTGTCCAAGAGAACTGTGCATAATGAGTCTTATGCTTTTGTTACTGGGATGCAAAAGGGCTCTTTGACATTTTGTGAGTGACACATGCACTTCCTGAACAGAAAGAATTCTTGTACGCTTGGACCAGACTCTCATACTCAAACTGCTTTCTCTATAATTTGAGAGGATTCTTTTCCCAATTAGAAATTTAGAAATTAATTTCATTTGAGATTTGGTTTTCCTGGAAGATGTATTTTCACCAGAAAACTAACTATTAGCTATAAATTATCAAGCATTTTCATAGGGCTATGTTGATACATTTAGTACCAATTAATGATAACTCACAGTTTTCTTAGCACAATTTGTAGCTCCTTCAATATGCTCCATGCAAATGAGCTGACCCACAGTGGGTATCTGGGGCTACATTTTTGTGAAAATCTATGATTTGATTATTCATTCCATTTACTCATTTACTCTCCTCTTGCTTCTGTTGTAACTCTCCATAAGACTGTGATTTTAAAATATGACAATAACCCCAGTGCCTATGTTATTGTCACTTTTTTCCTTTGGTTTGTCTCCAAAACTACAAACCATAAACAATCTAATATATTCTGCATCAACCAAAAACCCAACAGAGTTTTGCTACTGAAGCAAGGAGTTAAAAACTCCAGCTAATGTGTCACCCAATGCGTTTGTTGCCATTCTGAACGTGCAGTTCCTATATTTATGGTGTGCTGAGGGTGTTCAGAAGTCTGTGCAAACACCAGAAGGAACATCTTCCACCTGGTTTATAGTTGTTTGGGGGGGGGGGGGAGTCACAAGTCCAGAGACATTCTATTAGCAGCCTATTCCTGCAAATACACAGGAGATCATGGCACGTGGCTGACTTTGCCAAGTTTATTTAAATACGTTTAATTTTAGTCATAGTAAGATGCCTGATAGAACTGACATTTTGAATGCTTGCTATGCATTTTCTGGCAAAAAAAAAAATTGGGAAGGCTTTAACGAATGTATTTGGGATTTGGCTTTAGCTATTTAGACACGTGTCTTTCTGTTTTTGTTACAAGTCTTTGATGCATAACCTAACTTTAAAGGGACAACTAAAGTGTATTTGCCTTTCATAACTCTACTTTTCTTAGCTGCATGCTACATATTTATCTAACCAGAAAGTATTTGGTCTGGAGGTAATGTAAAGATACAGAATTTTTTTTTTTGGGGGGGGGCAGGGTGCTTCCTAAAGAGGTCATTATTTAAACACAAATTAGGTATGACTCCCTCTTAAAGCAAAAATGATTTGACATTACTTAACAAAAAGAGTAAACTACTAGGTAAGTGACATGCTTATTTAAAAACAATTATAGTTGGCACTGTCAGACTAGCATTTCGAGTCATTTTCTAGATAAACAGAATTAATGAACTGTCCTAGGTAGAGTTACTATGTGATGAAATAGTAACCAAAACCACTTAGGGAGGAAAAGGTATATTTGGCTTGCTCACCGTCAGTCAGTCATCACTGGAGGAAGTCAAGGGAGGAACTCAAGCAGGGCAGGAACCTGGAAGCCATGGAGGGTGCTGCTTACTGGTCTACCCCCTATGGCTTTCTCAGCCTGCCTTCTGATTGAACCCAGGACCACAATCCCAGGGGTGGTTGCACCAACACTGGGATGGTCCCTCTTTCGTCAATGACTAATTAAATAAATGCCCTGCAGACTTGTATACAGCCTGATATTTTAAAAGACATTTTCTTAATTCAGGTTACCTCTTCTCTGATGGCTACACTTGTATCAAATTAATATAAAACTAGTTATCACACTAAAGATGAAATGCAGCTCAATTTGGTAGTTCATGGAGCTGAAAAGTTACAATATACTCCTCCGAGCATTTATAGTTGGGCATAAGGTAAACTATAATCAAAAGAAAAGCTTGGAACTGACATATGAGTAATATGAACGCACACTTTCTTATACAAGCTGATTACTCTGTTAATGCAATGTTTTCCAAGTATTTGTAATTGTGTTTTCTAAATTCAAGAGCTAATTGAACTGTTACTATAAGAATATCCCTCTACTCACTCCTGCAATAGTTACTTTTGATTGACTACTTGACACATCACATCTCCCCGGAGGAGCGTCTCGATGAGGAATTGTTTTAATTGGGTTGGGATGTGAAAGATTTCCTTGACTGGGTTCATTTTGGAGGGTAACTCACACTGAGTGTGGACAGCATCATTTCATGGGCTAGGCCCTCGATGAGGAGGAAAACTGTATTATGCACTCATGGCATTTGGTTCCAAGTTAGGGATATTATGTGACTGACTCTCTCAAGCTCCTGCAGCTCTGAGCTGTAACCTGGACCTGAGAGCTGAGGTAAACCCTGTCACCACTGAGCTCCTTATCACAGCAATAGAAACAAGATTAAGCAGCCCCCTGCTACGATTCTGTTTGTCTTCAGGAATAGGACCTTAAGCCTTCACTTTAGTTATTATACCCTGGGTCAGCATTTGGTTTCTCTGCCCTACTTTAATTATAAAAAGAAATCTGACAACGAGACAGCATTTAAATGAAGTGGCAGAAGCGTCTCTGCTCTGATAAGAACACATATCCCATGTGGCTCATAAGAAAAGGTCTTGATATTCTGAGGTTATTTTTTTGAGTGGGGGGAGATCCCAACAAGCATCGGGCTGGCAGGAAAATAATCCAGGAGAAGTAAGCCTTAGCTAGCCAGGGCTGGGATAAACTTCTGGAGTCTGACCCCACGTCATTTATTTTAGCCATGTTTAAGCATAGCACAATTCTGGGGGAAAAATGTCTAAGGACAATTAACTAAGTCTCGTGAGCATTACAAAGCTTAAGACATGTTTACAATGATGTTCTTTGCAAAGTACATCTGACTTTTTTAATTAAAGTGAGTACTGTTTACTCAGAGACAGTGTTCAAGATTTAGAGTCTAAGGAGAATGGTGGATGTAACCATAATGCCCATGGGAGTCAGGATTAACCTGTTCCCTAAGGTAACAAAGAAGTCATTTAGGTTATTGTAAAGTACAACTGACTCCACTCATAAAGAATAAATTTTGTGACCTAAAAGGAATGTTGAAGATTTATCAGGGAAAAGTCTGGGATAAAGAAACATAATATTCTGAAGGCTAGAGGTGAAGTGTGGCCCTAGAGCTACCAGATGATCACCAGGCTGTAACTACATCATTTTTAGGTATTCCAGGAGAAAGACAATCTTCTCCCTCCACTGAAGAGAAAAGCCTGTGTGTTTAACTTTCCTGACTTCTCTAGTTCTTAGTTGTGTGCACAAGTACCTCTTACCCACGGCATAAATCTTCCCCTAAGTCATACAACATGTGGTTTTTAACATGGTTGTAGTTTTTAATTTTATTTCATAATAAACAGTTTTATTGAAGCCGTTGTCACAGAATCTTGCTACCTGATAAAAACATTTGCTCAGCAGATTATAGTATTGATTTTGTCATTTAAGTAATCAATTATTACTTCAGCAGTTAGCTTAGACACATTTAAGTATTTGACATTATGTTAAAGCCTGTTCAGAGTCAGTATATATAAGAGCAAGGCACTCTTGCAACGTAATAAAGGAGACAGAAATATAAGTCAATGTGGGTTGTCATGTGCTATACAAAAGCACCTATATGATGTTTTAAGTGATCGGGCATGCAAGACTGTCTTCCTATGCTGTAGTAGGCATGGAAGGTTTGAGAAGACTTTCAAATAGCATTGTAACTTGGACTTCACTTTCATGAATTTCTTCTACAGAACAAATTACTCTACAGTGAGATTATTTTTTATGTAGACAATAACATAAGAGTACATAGACTTCATTTACTTCTGGGCCATAGCATGGAGTCTGATAAAAATGAAGTATACAAGGGTGGAAAGAGTAAAAAAAAAAAAAAAATAGAGCTACAGGAAGAAGATAAATTACAGCTAGGGTCCAACTTTCAATGCAATGTTAGATACCTTATCTATTAACCGCAAAGTGCAGTAAAGGTTTTTGTGGAATGTCAGGATCACTTACAGCTTTATGGGACAATATTAATTATAGGAAGATTAGTTAATAGCATCTTAGTGTCAAGTTTTAAGTTTTAAAAGTAAAAGCCTTTAATTATACCACTGGAGTAAAACCTGAATCTATGATATTGTATTTTTTTTCTTTCTGAGTTTTACTCATTTGAATCAGAAAAACATTAAGAGAGATGAAATAAGGAAATAAAAGTAGAATGTGGCTGTCACAATTTGATCCTGGTGATAAGAAACACAACAGTTATGAAGAAGCTTATAGGCTGAAGTGAGATAGAGAGATGTTGATGATTTGGACTTCAGAATTAGTGGATGAAGACGCTGTAAATGCACCCAAGATGTCCGTGAACTACTTAGAAATTTAGGTTTGGTCGTCAAAATGAAGGTCTCAACAAGAGCTATGGATTTGAAGCTTGATTGTCAAAACATTTAAAGCAGATACTAGAGAAGAAAGAGGAAAATGAAAGAAAATATTCAGGAGCATTTTCACGAAGTACCCTGCATGTGGAGGAGACTGATACAGTGAGAAGACACCCAGAGTGGCCACTGGCTCAAGAGCAAGGAACATGAGTGACCCCAGGAAGTTGAGGATGAAGACAGTGCACTTTCCATCAAGGGCAGCAAACTGGAGTCACCACAAATCCTTGCCTTACTATTATTATTATTATTATTATTATTATTATTATTATTATTATTATTATTTTAGCAAAGGATATACCAAGTACATAGGTGGCACAAAAATAGATACTTTTAATATTCACATCTTTTATTTTGAATTCTTAAAATGAGATAGTGAACAGACTATGCAATGACTTTAAGCAGAGAAAAATGAAATTTGAATACAGGTCACCTTTTATAATTCTTTCAAATTTAAATGAACTTGCAGGATTGAGACATATTCACCTTCCCCAATGTAAGATTTTGGGCTCATTTGTCAACAATATATATGGTCTAAAATTAATTTAGAAACATGCTCATGAGGTTATTTGTAATGATCCAAGGGAGGCACATTTATAACATCACTTTATAAATAAGGAACAGGTTTTGAAAGGTCACAGCGATTCTGATAAGAGGAAGAAATGGAACTATAATATTACTTCCTGGACAAAGGAATAAATTATACTTATAATAAAGGAATTTATACTTTACTGATGTAACACCATTACGAGGGAAGCAGGCATATTAAACAACAGGCAGTATAAAGTGGTAATTTATGTGGATAAAGCATCTACAGAGTCAGCTGTTATCTTAGTTGGAGATTCCACGGCAAAAAGGTATCATAGACTAGTGGTTTCCACAGTGGAAATTTAGTTCTTATACTTCTGAGGCAGAGGAATGCCAGTATTGTTGCATTTACTGAGAGTTGTTGTCACATAGTCTCGCAGAGACAAAGGAACCAAACTCTCTTCTGTACTTTCATGAGGGCACTGATGCCAATTGTCAAGCTCCACCCCCATGACCTAATTACTTGCTAATTACCTCTTAACATCACATTAAGGTAGGATTTCATCATCCATATTTTGGGAAGACATAAGCAGTCTGCAGCAAATGTTTGAGTAATCTTGCTATTTTAAAGTGACTTGATATTTGATATTACTTGACATCTACATATTTGTCATGAAAATAAAGAAATATATTTATTTCATAGTTATTAGAATTAAATGAGTATATTTCTATAAAGAATATACTGCAGTGTCTAGCAGAGTCACTATTATTCATTGTTATGTGTTAACATTAATAATATGAAAATATGGGTGGATGTATCAAAGCCCATATTCCAACATAAAGCTCCTTATTATACCTTCAAGGAAACACTGAGTATGCATTATCACCAGCAGCTTATTCTACACATGCTGTGTGTAATGGCAAAACTGTAGACCTACAGAAAATGGGGTTACAAAACACTACTTAGTATGAGATGTGGGGAGGGAGGAAGAATGCCTGTTTGGCATAACTTGGCAACTTGTCCATGCTTGGCCCAGCTAAAGAAAAATGAGGTCATTTGCATTCCATCTGTTCACCTTAGCATCCAGTAGGAAAGTGTTACCTGCTTACAAGGGACACAGGCATGGGACCGGACCGTGCTTGTTAAGATAGTCTCTGAGCAAAGATATTAACAGTTTGCTGATTGAACACTCAAGAAAAAAGTACCTATGGGATTAGAAATTTCGGTTTGTGTAAATAGAGCCTATAGGTTCATTAATTAGAACTCCATGGATGCAAGTATAGACACTAACTAAAGCTAACCCAAGCAAAGGTGAGAGAGGAATTTATTATGAAAATATGAAAAAGTTACACTGGGCAGCTCAGCTTCTGAGATTTAGAAGGCTTCTAGAATACACACCGAGTTCCTGTGTAGAAAGATTAGATGTCTTTCTTTTCCTCCTGCATCTTGTGTGGATATGGTTTTTGTTTCTTCTGTGCTCATGGTCAGCCAATGAGTAACCATCTTAAAGCTCCTGGATCTGCATGTTTTTATATGTACAGATACTCAGAGACACTCATCCAGTTCCCTCTGTCTACACGGTCCTGCACACCGTGTAGAAACACACTAGCAAGGTGAAGGGAACTTTTACGGCATGAGCAGAGGACGTGTGTAAGATGTGAAGATGGGGGTGGGAGGAGAAACCAGGTCTTACTCTGTTAATTTTATTGTATGGGGTCCAGACTATAAAATGTCTTCCAGTTGCCTCAGACTGAAGAGATATGGAAAGAAGGTTTTGTTTTATTTTTCTTTGCTTCATAGTCAAATCAAGCCACCAAGACACGGTTTATTGAAATAAAATGAACCTAAGTTGCAGACAAAAATTAAAATAAGTTTATTATTAACATTGACTCACAGGGTTGAGGATATAGCTAGGTTGGTAAAATGTCTATCTATCATGCATGAGGCCTGGGTTCGATCTCCAGCACTATATAAACTGTGTGCTGTGGTGCATTCTCGTTTCCCAGCACTTGGAAGGCAGAGACAAAAAGATCAGAGTTCAAGGTAATTCTCCACTACACACCGAGCCTCAAGATTAGTCTGGGCTATGTAAAACCCCGTTGTGGCGGTAAATTTTATTTAAAATATATTAATATAAGATTAATATTTATTAGAATATAAACTAACACTCACGGTATAGGTAATAGCTTATATAGGCACCTGAGAGATTGGATGATCTATGCAATGGACGATGGATACCAAACCAGTCTCTCAAGCAGTCAGGAACAAACGGGTCCCCCAAGATCCCAGCAGCCCCTCTTGAATGGGGCTCGCCACTCCCCCTTCAGAAGCATGGGACCTTGGTTAAGTGTCTTCCAACCTTATTAGCTGACACTTGAATCTCACCACACCCCATATCAAAGTAACTAATAAAATAAAATAGAAAAAATAATAAATACTCATTCAGGTTCACCCCAAACACATTATAGAGTTTCAAAGGCCCAAAGAAACCTATCACTGACTAAAGGTCATTGAATAATACTTGCTAGGCACATTTTCTTTGAGATATATGAAGAATTAGCTGCTAGCAAAAGTAGATCAAGTCTTGAGGGTGAAGGTGCTGAAGCTACTGAAAAATAACCATTTAGAAGAAATCAGTAACAAAACAGCAATTCTTGCCCTGAGTTTTCAATTTTAGAGATATATGCGCTGCTTTAGTTACTTTCTATTAGTAGGAGAAACTTAAGGGAGAAAGAATTCACTGGCCAGTCACCTTGCTCGTGTGGTATGTTATGTTCCAGGCCAGGGGGTGACTCTGTTTCAAAGGAGGTTATATATTTTCTGAAGAGCAATACCTGAATGTGACTTCTGCCCTTTACATGCACATGCGTCCACATGCAGCTGCCCACAAATTAATATGTACACACGTGTATCACCACACAAGAAAAAATAAGATTTTTTAAATAGTTATACTATTTGTTTTCTGTCACTATGATAAAATACTTGAAGCTGGTTACTTATGATAAAGAAGGTTTGCTTAGCTCCCAGTTGAAAAAGCTCAAAGTCCAAGACTGAGAGGCCCCATCTATCTAGCTTAAGATGGGGTCCTGCTTTACCTCAATATAACAGAAGGAGAAGGAATTCAGCAGAGCATAGAATGGGCCAAATGCCTAGTGCAAGTTACTCTATATCAATTCACTCTCTCAAGTGACAACTTATTCTAAAGACCATCACCATTCTCTAACTAATATAGCATCTCTCATGGTCTAATCATTTTGCAAGAGCCATGCCCCCCTAAAATGTTGCATAATCTCTTAATGAGGTCATACATGACAAAGCCTTTAGCACCCAGGAAAAAGCACATTTGCACCATAGCACCAGGGTCAGGGACTATTTCCTTCAAAGAATATTAGTTTGCTTCTAATGTGCACAGTTAAGAGTTCTTCTAAGATCCCAGTATACAATTAGTTTTTTCAGGTGGTGAGAATAGCTTCAAGTCTGTAGGCATACACCCTTTCAAATCTGGAAAAGAAGTGATGGTGTCTCATTCACTCAATAATAACCTTCAAGCATGTGCTATGTGCTAAACACTAGGTCAAATACAGAGAACCTTGTGGTGGAACAAACAAATTTAACTATATCCTTCATGGGAAGTGATATCTAACCAAAGACTACACATCGAAAGGTTAATGACAAGAAGTGAAGGTATCACAGAGAATTGTGAGATATTCAACTAATCCAAAGGAGTATAAATGTTGGCCTGAAGTACTGATTAAGCTGAAACTTGTTTCTATTATTTTATACACTGAGAAATTCTTACATGTATATAGTACATTCTGTTCACACATGCTTTCACTTTCTCGGTATCCATCCTCCATCCCGAGTACCTCCTCCTTCTACCACCAAGTTCCCATCGGACTTACATGTCCTTTGCTTTGTTCTATGATTCACTGGCTTTAACTAGTGCTACTCACATGGGCATGGGAGTGAAGTTAGGCACTATCTCAGTGGTCACATCACTAAAGACAATGAGTTTCTCTACCAGCAGACACTCAGGATGAGGATCCCAAAGCTTCTTACTCATCTAAGAATCAGTCTTGTATAGCTTTACTACAAGTTCATGAGTACCATGGCCATGGGTACATAAGGCAATATTTAATATTAAGTCCTTCTCCTTATCACTTGGATCTTATAGTGTTTTTATCCCTTCTTCCAGAATGTTCTTGGAGCCTTTGAGTGAGTAATATGGGTGTCCCACTTAAGGGAGAGCAGTCAATAGTCACATGTTCTTAACATCTTGACCAACCATGAGTCCACTGCATTGATGTTTTCTAAAAAATAATAATAATAATAATTTTTTTGCTGAAGGGTGAGGACAGAAGTGGCATATGGCTATTAAAAAGAAAAAAAAAATAGTAAGAGGCAGATTGACATGACCAGTTAGCAGAACTGAAGTAGAGGGTTCATTCCTGTAGCCTATGCTCTTCCCAGCCATAAGCCTTTGACCAGGTCCATGTACCAGACATAAACTCCTTTGTGTGTAGTGGGCCTCAGATCCAGTCATAGGTCGGTAGGTTTCTCATATAACGGTGGTGTTACTATTGCAATGAATAAGCACCTCTTGCTTGGCAAGTTGGTATTGTAGTACGTAGCTAGTTAAGGCCATTGCTGATTTTTCCTCTCTTTTTTGCTGACACAACAACTTCTGGCATCATGAAAGCAAACCAGTGGAAAAGGAGACTAACTTGACTAACTTCTAATCAGGAAAAGAATTGGTGGCCAGGAAATCAGAATGTAAAGGTACAGATGGCTACAGTACTTTAAGAATGACGGTTCATTTGTGCCTACAGCACATTTCCATTTTGCAGAGCTCAGGATGGCTGTTGTTTTATATTTTTAGTGGAGATAGACATATCCATATTCTGTTTATGACAGTCTATTTATTATGAACATGCAATAGTTTTATGAAATCGTATTGCTTTAAGAGCGATAATCACATATAAGCATCAACTGAAAATTAGTGTCTCATGATCTACTTATTATCTATGTTTTTAGCCTATCCAGCTAAAATTCAGACTATTATCATGTACAACAAACATATTCCCTTCCTCACACAAGAATTTAATAAATCAGTAGATCTTAAAAGTTATATATTCACATCTTCTCATGACAATCATAAAAGTATTCTATAATAATTAACTTCATTCCTACCAACTCAGTACTGAGAAAAGTTTTGTTTAAATGTTTGTTTATATACTTCCTGTTTTAATATGTCTACAATGTCTTGCTGTGCAGTCATTATTGAGACTTCTCAGTTTTAACACTCATTTACTCATTTAGTTTAGTTCTTCATTTATGTTTGACAATATCATTATTGAATTTTTACTTTATTCTGTGTGTGTGCGTTCCTGCATGTGTGTATGTGTGAGTGTGTGTGTTGTTTGTGTGTATGTGTGTGTGTGTGTGTGTGTGTGTGTGTGTGTGTGTGCGTGTGTGTTACGTACTTGTGTGCTACAGTACATACATGGAAATCAGTGAGTCTTGCATCATCTGCTGAACTGTCTCTTTAGCCCCCTAATCATCATGTCTCTAATTAATTTTTATGTTGAATATATTGGTATGTTTCATATTTATGCAAAACATATCAACCACCATTAAAACATATGCATGTTACTATGTGTGTTAATATTTTATTTCAAATGCCATGAACTAGATTAATAAAAATAAATGAAAAGTCTAGATATTAAAACAAGCCCTTGGTAATATATATTATACATTTTTCTGTATCTTTGACTTGATGCTTTATTTTATTGGCCATACCTTTTGAAGAATGAAAATTGTTACTTTTTATGAAGTTAGAATGATCATTTTTTACAATTAATTATTTTTATGTTCACTATAAAGTATATTTGCCAGTCACCAGTCTTCAATTCTCTGTTTTATTTATGAGGTTTGCGAATTTGACCCCTACATTAAATGCAATACGTCTTGACTAACTTCTACATGTGGTTTAAAGATTGTGTCTTCATTCAGCTTTTACTGTAGACCACATTGATTCCTCATAGTTCTGGAGACTTCACATTTCAGGGGAATGTGCTGCATTGTGGGTTTTACTCTTTTTGGGTGAGGACTTCATATATATCTTCATGTCACAGAAAAATAAGATAACTCACTCGGCTCTGTTTATATGGACATTAGCCTCATACATAAAGGCTAATCTTAAGTCAAATTTCAGAATAAGTTTCTATGGCGTATATAACGAGTTCATACTGTCCGAAAGCCAAAAGCGTGTCGGCTAGGGATTGCCTGCCCTTGCTTAGGGGTCCGTCTCTTTCCTTATGCATCATTTGATGATGGGATGAAGTTAATTAAATTACGCTGTAATTTTATAAAACTCAGTCGGCCTCAGCTTTCTTTTCTTCACCTTTTCCAGGATCCTGGATCCTCAAGCCCAGACTTCTTTAGGAGACTTCAAATGTACATGTCAATAGCCTCATTAAAGGGCTTCTTATCACCCTCCATCTGTTTAGTTCTTCTGCTTGGACTCTCTCTGTTATTCTACATCCAGAGTCATGAAATATCCTGAGGGTAAAAATAGCTTGAAACCTATTTCTGCTTTTCCACTGAAGAGCTCTTCCTCTGACTTATTGATCCTTTGGATTCTGGTTGTCATGACACCGTCCCAATGTCTGCAAGTGGCTTTTTAAAGAATGTTTTATTTGGTTGTTTTCAGAATAAGAGTTGGTTTTCTCTAAGGTATTGTATTTTAGCTAAAAGTTGAAGTCATTTTTCATACCACTTAAATCTTCCCTTTAATCTTTCTCAGCAGGTTATAATGCAACTATGACTATGTTGGAGGCTATGGTGTCTATACTTGTGACATCATAATAGTGGCATAATGGTTTCATTTTGCAGATTGGAGGGGTCATGACGCAAAAGCTAATTTTGTGATTAGCGTGCCTCTATTTAAGGAAGAATAAAACGGAGTCAACCTTATTGGAAAGAAAAATATACTGTTAGTGCTTTAGCCAAGAATTTCAAGATTCTCCCCCACATTCTAGGTTTCTTTAGAATTAGCTTTGTATGTTTGATTTTTCAATCTCTCACAGTCCCCAAAGTCTTAACACTTTCAACATTGCTCAAAAGTCTATATCTGGATTTTCTACTGAGACTAAAAAACAATCTCTCATCTGTAAGCCCCTGGGAAATCAAAAAGGAAATTACCTGCTTCCAATATGCAATGACACAGAATAAATGTTCCCATTCAAGACAAAGGGATGGAACACAGAAAGATGTGATCAGAGCAGGAGTATACTCAGCAGGAGACCATTAAATCTTGTACCTCCATGTCCAGCATCTGAAGAAAATGTCATAACACATGTCAAAGGGCTTGGACAGTCCCACCCTTACATCCTTACTATATCTGTTTCCCTTTGGTGCCTGCAGCTGTTCTGAGCACACATTTCTGCTATGTTCAATATTTTAGGTCTCAACTTTAACTTAGGCTTTACCTTTCATACAGAGCCTTTTCATGGGGAATCTGTAGGGAATTTGACCCTGCTCTTCAATGCCTCTCTTTTCAGGGTTTTCTGTGGGGCATTGGTACAATACTTTATAACTTCACAATTCTTAACGTTCTGCATACCTATGAAACCAAGTTCTGGTGCTACCAGCTCAACAGTAACTGATTCTCCTTGGACCACAGTTTTAATTTCTTCTTAGTGTCTTGGTGGCTGGACCTGGGAAATTTTTCTTCCAGGTGCCATTTTTGAATAGAGCATGCATAGCACTATAACATGAGGTTTCTGGCCCCACTGGCCAGTGGTTTAGATCCACAGATCTGCAGTCCCAGGTGCCTAGCCGCCTGCTGCTGCTTACGCCCCCCAAGATGTTTAGATTAATTTCATGCTGTTTGGCCTATGGCTCAGGTATGTTGCTAGCTACATCTTTTCATCTTAATTCAACCCATTTCCATTAATCTGTCCTGCCACATGGCCCATGGTTTACCTATTTCATTATATGTTTATTCTTGGACTCTCTTGACTCCACCCTTCTTCTCCTACCTATGCTCTGTCTATTTCTATAGTGTCCACCATAGGCCAAAACAGTTCCTTTATTTCACAGCACACAGAAAGACATGCCCACATCACAGCACTCTTTTCAAAGGAAAGCCAAGTGAGATTGGAATTTTACACACTAGAGTCTTGGGTAGGCAGGTGTTCATCAACTCATGAAATGCCCTCAGTAACCTTTTTTATGGTCTGGTGCAAAAAGGTCATCTTTTTTTTTTTTTTTTTTTTTTTTTTTTAATGGCACTAATTCCATTTACAAATACATTTTCTTTGAGAGAAACTTTAAAACTCCTTTCCTGAATAACAGTCAGTTTTCTAAATGTTTCTGCTCTGCAACTTGCTCCAAATTATCACTATAAACCTGCTTAAAAGTTTAAAAGTAACTAAAGATAACCAAGATAAGGCCTACAGGTGCTGCTGTTTTGAAATTTCCTTTACAATATTTATTGGTCTGTTACTTGAGAGTTCAGCTTCATACAGTTTTTCAGATTACAGATGAAATGTAAGCAAACAGTTGAACAAAATTCAATACAAATAGTGTCTAGTGCAACTGTCCATACTTATCCTTATTTCCACCTGAGACTCCATGGATACAGGCTGATTTTACATGTCTATCTCCTTCACAATTGGAAATTTTACCTTGTTCACCCATAAAGCCTGACTTACAACTTTATAGGCTTCTTTAGCTCATACCTCTAAACACTTCCAAATTTTTCCTACAAACCATTTCCAAATGCCTAAAATGGCACAGGTTTAATCAAAGCAATAAACCTACTTCTTTGGCACCAGTATTAGTCACCTTTTCATGATTGTAATCAAAATGCCTGAAAGAAACCTCATAAGGAAAAAAAAAAATTTACTTTCTTAGTTTTGGTCCACAGGGTGAGGAGGTATGGTGCAATCATCAATCTAATTTGCACTTTTTGTGTGAGCTATGATTTGAAAATGGCAAATAACTCATAAGGTAAATTTCTTTAGAGAAGAAATTTAGGTGACAAGTACTGAAAAAATGGAAATAATATCACCATTTTGTAATCTTGTAATAAAATAATTGAGCTTTTCTTCAATCATCATGACTGTTAAAACCAGTCTGTAACGTTAACTAGAGGTATATAATGTTTATGTTGAGCCGACTCCATCTTTATTTGAGGAATTTTTTATAATTAAAAGTTAGTGTTTAAAAGGTTTAAAATGTAAAATGTAAATAGAATCAAAAATAACAATATGGATCCACACAACTCAGTTTAAATTGCATAAGGACTTTATAAGGGCTGTTAGTAATACAAGAAACAACCCACTGGTTCAGCCTCAAGGTACTTGCTGTTAAAAAAGCTGGAGTATTTCTTCCTGAGAGCAGAATGTGGGAAACGCCCTGAACAGACATCGATAGCAGAAAAAGTTACTTTTGTGGGGTGTACTTACTCATTTTAGTTTAAGTAGTGAACTAGTTGTCTGTTCATGTAATACCATGCAAAAAGGGAAATCGTTGAATGAAAATGTAGGGTGAAGCCATACATACAAATTGTTTTAATATTAAAGCTTCATGTATTATTTTCTAATACATAGGCATACAGATGATATAAACAAGACTAATATGTGCCAAATGGTGAAGTGGAACAATTTTTAAATGGGATTAGTATGTAGATTCCTAAATAGAAGTCTTTGATATATCCTTAGCATTTTCCAAAGTAAATGAGTTTTAATGTGTGATGAATCTGTGGTAGTAAATAAATTTTTATTAAATCATTTTTATAGTCTCTTATTAGCTTACAAATCTTAGTGCTCAAGAATTTTTAATGGAGCAATATTTTATGACTATAACAGAGAGACTGCAGTTGTGTTTATTAAAGAACCTAATACATCATGTTGAACATGTGTATTATAAAAAGTGAAAGATATTAAAATTTACAGAAGACCTATGCCTACATCCAGAGTTTTGTCCTTTAAGATAAGTGAACACTGAGGAATAAATATTAAATTTAGATAATAGAGAAAAATGTATTTTGCATCTAGAAACCAATCAGAGATACAAATGATCTAAAAATAGACCCCAGTTTGCTAACATGGTCCTAAGTGTTTGCTGTCATTCTTCATGATTAGTTTGGACAGCAGCCACGTTATTTCCATGGTGAGACTAACATATTAAGACTGACCATCTGCAACTGCCTAGAACATTCTGTCTCCACTAAAAGTAGAGTCACCTTCAACCCTAACATGGACTTGCAGCTCAAGATGAAGACAACTCACCTGACTCTTCTCAGCATTTTCCTTCACCTGACATATCCACTTGATGCCACTGATTCTGCCTAAAAGAAACAGAATTCTGGATGAGGGTAAAAATAAAGTTCAGCTTAGCTGCTACTGTAGTTATTGAAATTCTTGAATTAGGAAGGTGACTGAAGTCAGTGACATGAAGACAAATATTGAGACACTATGAAGAATGTAAGCTAAATGCACAGTGAGGTTGAGACTGTTGGCTTCTCCTGTAGGGGACTTGCTTTGTCTTTCATGGCGATGACTTAACCAGGACCAACACTTGGTTTTCTGAAGCCACTTTCACCCATACTACTTTAATAATTCTCTATGGATAAAAAACATGAATCTGAAAGAGACAATGACCTAATTGAAGACAACAAGTCCCTTGGGTTCCTTTTCCAGTGATCAATGTCATGTTATCTTTAGTATAAAAAAAAGTTGCAATTTCAAAAGATTATATAAAGGATAAATCATTTCAGTAACTGATTTAGGGACTGTTTAATGTAGATAAAATAACACAATAAAACAAAATTCTTTGGAGCTAAGCACACTCAGAGATGTGGGCTACTACCAAAGGAATATTATTTGGACAATGGAATCAAGTAGGGAACATTATATAGTTGATTCACCCATGCCAAGAATCAACTTTGTATAAAGAGAACAAAAGAAAGGATGGAAGAAAGGGGGTGTATATAACTTTTACTTTCAAGAGAAATTACTGAAAAGACTTTCTAACTAAAATTCTGGGGTTTCTTTAAATCTACAATTTGTGCCATAAGATTCCAGCACAGATTTGGGACTTATATTTGACAAGCCCCCATATGCTGCCTTTTTCTCCAAGCTTTAACTCTGACTGGCTGAATCTGTAGTTGGTTGAATATGTGGCTTTATGATTGCTAAAAATACCCCAAAGCCAAACTCCTTCACTCAGTATTTGTGTATCTGGTAAAATGGCCATTTAAACATCAGAGTTTTCAAGTCTTGGCCAATAATCTTTAGTAAACACTGATTACATAAACTCAAAGCCCATGTAAATAGGTGTTCTATATTTTATTTCAATGAAAAGGCAAAACAGGGCCAAAAACCTCAAGATTGTAGAGGAGATTTTTTTGGTCAATGGTTAATTAGTGTGGCTTTGGAATTCTTACAGTTACTATGTAAAGCCATCAACCTAACTGAAATCAAAAGCAACCACAAAGTGTTCACTAAATGCAGATGTAGCCCCCAAAAGAGAGAGTCAGCTCCAGAGACTATGGAGTTTCTTATCACAGTCTCTCTGTGGACCACAGAAATACAGATGCTACCCCAGAATGCAAATCAGAGTACCTGTGCAAAGGTATGCATGTCAAGACTCTAGGCTCCATGGACAGTCCTTGTTTGTATGCTATACATCCCTAGCAGACAACACTTGCTACATCGCTTACAAGGTCCAGTGCAAAAATCAAACATGAAGTTCTTGGTTCAAATGCTGGAAAAGTGATAAAGGTACAATGCAAACCTATTGCCTCTCACTGCATATTTTCTCTATTTTATATTTGCCATTTAATGTCACATTCACTTGTACAGAGACATTCTCAGGGGAAAAATCACTCATTATAGTTGTGACCCTAGTTAGCTACCCATCCTGAGACTTATACCTGTACACCCTCCTGTAGTTAAAAGTTTCTGACCCATCTGACCTCGAGATCCAGACTGGCAGACCTGCAGTCCCACAGAAACACACCGAGGCTTATATTAACTGCAAACTCTTTGGCTTATGGCTCTGGCTCATTACTCGCTAGCTCTTTCGACTTAATTCAGTTCATTCCTACTAATCTATGTTTTGCAACATAGCTCATGGCTTACCTATACTTTCACATCTTTCTCTCTCTCTCAGCAGCAGTTTACAGCATCTCTATCTGACTAAGTCCTTCCCCTTTATCTATGTTTGGATTTCCCACTGCCTATATGTTGCTTTGCCATAAGTCAAAACAATTCCTTTATTATTCAATGGTAATTCACAGCCTACAGAAAGACATCCCCCATCACCCCCCAAGGCACAAAGTTTTACCCCCAGTCAATCCCTGCGCAGGTATCATGAGAAACTAAAAATGATTTGTCTCTTTATTTAACGTGCTTCTACCTACCATGTTAGATATATGAGCCCCAGAACATTCCACCAGTTCAGAGACATCTGAAGCTTCTGGATCAAGGGTGGATAAGAGACTCACCCCTACCCTGTAGCCTGCTAACTGGTACTAAAAGGGGAGAGACTCACCCCTACCCTGTAGCCTGCTAACTGGTACTAAAAGGGGAGAGACAGAAAGAGGGGGGCAAGGAAAGAGAAGCTTCCACTTATTTCCTATCACTGGGAATATGGCAGTGTTCCTTGGTCCCTCTGGGGCTTGTGCTTAAGGTCCTGCAGTGGAGGGTTATAACATGACGATGCCTTCAGATCTACAGTGATGAGAGGCTGAAATGACTGGGACCCAAAGGATAAGAGAACAAATAGCCAGAGATCCATGGCAACTATTGATATGGGACCATCTATGAGCTGACGATCCAAGGCAGGTTCCATTTTCTCCTCACCTATTACTTACAAACTATAAATTTAAAGATAAATGGACAGAATTTTAGAAAGTTGATCCTATAATATTAAACAGAAAATGTAGGACTCTTTTGTTTCTCAGGCATCTGAAGTTATCCCTGCCAAGAACCCTGCTGCGTGTCATCATTTGACCAGGCCAACATGAAGACATTTCTCTTAAATGGAATAAATTTTAAAGTCAAATGCAGGCACTTTTTTTTTTAAAAGCTCAGTGCTTTGGACATATTCTCCAGCTCCTTTCTTAGGAAAGTTTTAGCAATATTTTACAAGTTAAATGTTCTTTTCCACTTTCATTTATATATTCAAACATGATTTTCTCTTTCTTTTCCCATCTTTGCTGCTCATTTTTAAATGGCATTTGGGATTTAAGGTTGGCATGTGGGATGTCATTGTTAGATTGGCTTGGCAAGCTTATGAGCAGGCATGGTCTAGGTCTTTTTTTTTTTTTTTAAATAAATGAGTTTCTCAGTAGGCATGAACTTTCACCAGATCCTCTCTAATTCTTATCTCTGGACAAGAATTAAAAACTTTAAAATTCAGCATATGCTTCCAAAGGGATGTGAGTGCTTGCAATCTGGTAGCAATCTATTATCTATTTATCAATCAGTTTTGCCTTTTTTTTTCTCTCTATCATAGTCAACTATGCATAGGAAATCTTTCCTCTTCATATAAACTCAGACCAGATTCCTTATTTCTAGTGGGTAAAAAATGATGACAGAGAATTCTTCATGGAGGTTGCAAACTTACAGCTTACTTTCTCAGCATCTGTTAGGCATTAGGCTTAAAGGCTTAGACTGTGGGAAGATCCGTTCCTAGCATCCCTCCCTTGACCTTCCTTTCATCTTCCTGTTCTCCCTCTTCCTCTGCTTCCTCCTCTTGAGAGCCTAAAGGATCGCCATGGCCCTTCTGGCTAGCCCTACAGGGCTCTCTGTCATCAAAATCTTAATAGAAAACATATGTGCCTCCATTGGGAAAACCTACAGGGGAGTGAATCCTCCCAGAATTTCCTAATGTGAGAAATGTCTCTTGAACCCTACCACCCCTTTTTATATCCCCAAGAACATGCACTGATGACTCATCCAGAGCACCTTATGCCTGAAGGTCTTTTCCAGAATAGAGAGCCCTCTTGTGTGGCATGACAGGAAGGTGGCTCTTCACCTCTGATTTGGTCTTACTCTTGGGGAACTGCTTCTCTTAAGTCTATCTCCTCATGGCTGCCCCATCAGCCTTGCCTGTGTAAAAAAAAAATATTCTTCTCTCTTGCCAAGAAGGACACAGTGTACAGATCATCCTGTTTGCCATATGAGGAAATATCAGCATGTCCCCTTGTGGCAGATTCCTACAGTTTGAACAAGGTGGATCTCTTGACACCCTATTATTATATATAAACAGTCTTGTGAGCACAAGAAAGAAGTGTGACCTTAAATGAAGTGGTAGGCATGACTTTGTGATAGAGTAATATGGTAGACAATGTGTAATGCATGGTTTCAGATATAAATTCAGGAGCTCCCATTAAGAAGCACAGTAGCAGAAAGACAACCTACATGACAGTCCGCTGTCTCCTAAAGTAGCGTGTCAACAGTGAAGAGAAAGAGCCAGTCTAGTAGAGATCCACAGAGCATGGGAAAGGGATGGTTCAACGATGAGAAGTGATTCCATCAGTGTTACTTTCAGAGACGAGCCCCAGCAGCAAGAAAACAGCCACGGATGCAAGTTCCGAGCAGAGACATGGAAAAAGGTTCAGGAGCCAGGCCTGACCCCACCCTGGACCAGGCACCTCCTGAGTGGTGTAATCAGCACAGCTGTGCACACGTTGTTTAATCCCTTGTGCACACGTTGTTTAACCCCTTGTGCACACGTTGTTTAACCCCATTCCTTTTCTTTTCACTCTTCAGGAAGAGGCAGCCAGAATTCTCGCCCAGCAGCCAGTGTCCGTCGGCACATGTGCAGCTTTGAAAACCCCCACACTGCAGTGAATGTGTAAGAGATGCTGCATGAACAGAGAGTGTTTTGGCCCCATGCTTTCTCTCTCCTGGGTATTTCCACTTTCGAACACAGAACCAAACGTGGTGCATGCTATCGAGAATGAGGGACTCGTGGACGTGCCATGGTTTGCACAACTGCCTTATCCGATTGTCCATCGTTCTTAAAAGGACACTGTCAAGCTCTTAGTTTCTCTGCTTATTTTCTGTTCCAATGCAGCACTCTCCCCGGCTTTAAAGGATTCGCTTTGGTCTGTGACTCCCACTCATGAGCTCGAAAGTGAATCTTCCCTTCAACAAATTTGTCAGCTTCTCCTTGGCAAACAGAGCCGTTTCTTTCTTTTTTTTTCTTTTATTTTTGCCATTTTTTTTTTTTTTTGCTGTTTCGCAAATGTTTGAAATAATTCTGTCTGCATTGAAGTACAAGCCATAGCTGAAATTTATGGAAAAGTTCCACAATGTGGGTGTATGTGAGGGTGGGTGTCAACATGAGCCTCTGCTGGGTGTCTCCCACACCCTGGGGAGCACAAAACAAAAGTTTTGTGAGTCCCACTTAAAGCAAATTTTACAAACAAACAAAAACAATTTCCCAGCATTCTGTATGATTTTTATCAGATATTCAAGTCTGATAAAAAAAAAAAATGGTGCATGTTTGGTCTAGTTTCTGACCTTTAGCTCTTGACAGTGTCTCTTTAAGTTAACCAAAGCACCTAGACCATGTTCGATTCATTGTGCATGGAGTCTGTGGTCTTTCTCAGCTGTTCCTTTACAGCCCTCCAGACTCCTGGGAGAGTCAAAGGTACACATTCCTGCAGCAAGAGGGAACCCACTGATGAGGTGTCTGTGTCTTGAATAGCTCTTCAGATAGAAGAGCTCAATTTATTTCAATATTTGGCATTGAACTGGCGGCCGAGGCTGATAATGGAGCCATGGTGTCTCTTCTCTTTACTCAGTTGGTGACTTGTACCAGGGAGTCTGTAGCCTCTCCTTTGCTGTTCCTCACTGTAGAATCCTATATACAAACAATGTATTCTCCATCAAATCCTCCAGGCACAGGCAGGGCACGTTGGGTAGTAATGCCAGCGTGTTTCAGTGGCCTTTGGGAAGCCCCTAACAGGGCTGCTGTACCTTAGCTGGATTCCTTCTCTGAAACCCTTCCAAGTCCAAAGCATTAAGTGTTTCTTGCACCAAGGGCGACTCTGACCAAGGACACAGCAAGGAGATCCTAATTTGTGACAGCTACTCTCTGCCTGTCAAAAGCGATTGATAGGGATGGGTGGAAGTATTTGTCTTGCCATGACAGCAGGGGCCAGAGAGAGGAGAATCAACTGACATTTCATGGCTTAAAGGTGAGTTTCTGGAAACAAAAGTAAAAGCCAAATATACTTCTTTGGTGGTGATTAAAGAAAAAAAAAATACACCTATCAGCAAAGCTAACAGGTAGGTTGTCAAAAACTGTAAGAGTAGGGTAGTCAAATAGCCCTTCTTCAAATATAAAGGAACAGAGAGAGGTCAGACTTTTTAGTCCTGGTTGTCTAGGAGAAATGAAAATAAGAAAATGTTTTCTCTGTAACCTTCATTTCCCACTGTTTTGTTTTTTGTTTTTTGTTTGTTTGTTTTTTGCAAAGAGACTAATATAAGAAATAAACTGGATCACTGTGGTCTCCCTCTGTCTCTCTTGCTCCTGAGGAATAACCCAGGCAGAACAATGCAACTGCCCTATATTTTCAGGGCGAACTGAGTGTACTGAAGGGCATCAAGTGGCTACCAATTCAAATTCAAGCCTAATAGTAGGGGTCATTGAAGTGCTTGATCTGAACTTCCTTCAAAAGTAACATAGCCTGTTCCTGTATATTTTTTCTAGATGAATCTAACAACATACAGGTAACACTACTACGACCATACCCTGGTATCAGCATAGAATATTTATAAGATTTTATAATAATCTACAGAATCATTAAATTTTATAGTTGGCTATATGTGTTTGTTTAAGTATATAAATATTATCCATGGAAACCAGAAGAGGATGATGGATGACCTGAAACCTGAGTACAGATGACTGTGAACTTCTCTAAGTGGGCCTGGGAACTACACTCAGATTTTCTGGAAGCGCAATGCTTCTCTGGCCCTGTTCCAGCCCACATGACACATGATGCAAACTTTGACAGGAGAACTTTTCTCATCAGCTTGTAAATGACTAAAAATGAAAGACCATTTGAAACTTCCTTGCAAAAGTTCAATAATCATCTGAATTCTTTTCTAGTTTGGAGATGACTTGGCAATTTTTCTCAAAACAGTAGATACCATGCTGGGAGCAAAGCTCTAGAGATATCCATGCTTCGTTGACTTCAATGAGAATATTAAACTTTGGATATATATTTATTGGTCCATTAAAGAAAGTATGATGTTATAGAAAAACAAAATGATGTGTGTGTGCATGCATGTGTATGTATATATGTTGTCTTTCATCCTGTATCATGCAGTTTGAATACACTGAGGTCAATTAATCTAAAGATTACTAAGGGTCAAATATTTTGATTTTGCAAATTATATATTTCATTGAGACAGGAGTTCTGTGACTAACCAATGTTGAGATTAGAATTTAGAGGGAAAGGGAAAACTTTGCAATGCTGTTTGATATTATCTATAGAAACTATGGCGTTCTCACATAATAAGAGATTATCTGTCTTCAAAGTCCATTCAAGATTCTCTTTATTAGGAGTAATGATGAGTAAACAAGGCATTTTCAACATGTTCCTAATCCTCCACAGTGGAGAGAACTAAATATGAGGATTTTTCTGTTATATTTTCAAGAAGTGGAGCTAGTGTCAGTATGGAAAAACTAACTTGGGGTGGCTTGGGAAAACAGAAGCCTGGCTCAAAAGGTCTTGAATCATTCCTATGCCTAAGAATCAGCAATAGCCATCTTCCCAACTGCATTCTGTTGCCAGCTGGCTGTTGCATATGCAGGTCAATCGATAAACAGCTCCACCAGAGTCTTCTCAGACCACACTCCAAGAGTTGAGATGACCCCACGCTGAAGCAGCAGGGCCATAGTAGGCAACCCTTGTGCTTGTGGCTCATGGATTCTATTTTTGGTGAGCCTTTCTATCCCTACTGGAACTCCATGACATTTCCTGATGCTCTTGTTTCATTTCATTACATTGCCTTACTAACTGATTATGGAGAAAGGAAGAGATGGAGGAGAAAGTATGCATGTGTCTAGCTAGGTAACAACTCATTGGAAGCAGTTCTCTTCTTGCTCCATTTGAGTCCGGTGTGTATCCTCAGGTTCTTAGGCTCAGCAGGAAGGGCCATCACCCACTGAACCATCTCCATGATCCTATTTCCCATCTTATAGAAAAACAAATGCTCGCCTCCTCGGGTTCCTTCCCTTCTTTATGGGAAGATGTTTGTCTTGCCCGTGGCTCTCTGGATACTGTTGTAAAAACTCTTAAGCCTGGCAAAGACGCTTGCCCTGCAGCCAGCCTCTTCTTCAGGATCCTTCTTCTCTAGCCCCACTCGCTATGCTCAAGTTAGAGAGCATCTCCTCTGCAGACGTAACAGTACTTACAGAAACAAATAAAAGACAGCCTCACTCTGAAGGTCAACAATACACTAATCTTTTTCTAATGCCCATCCCAACTATTCTCTAGAATGCTGTTAATATTGGGGGGGGGGGGTTGTTGGGGCAATTGTGACACTTACCTAGTGGAAGAAGAATCAGGGCAAAGACCTCAACTTGTTGGCTTCAGGATTACAGCCACAGACCTGCCAGTTTTGTACAGGAGAATGAAGCACCATCTTCTCCTTATCCATCTTCTCTTCCTCTCGCCCTCCTGTCACCAGACGTAGGGCTGTCACCTGTGTCCCCAGCAAGTCCGATTTGGATACCTGTCCTAGATGAGCCCTTAAAGAGAGCCAATTTAATACTGAAAGCAAGAGAAGGGGATTTTTTCTTTTCAGTGCAGCCACATTGAGCTGGGGACAAAGGGATACAGCAACTGCCCACGACCACATTCTTGTCCTGTCTTCAGGGTATGGTTTAAATTGAAAGCAGGGGTGTACAGAGCTAAGCAATCAGGCCTAAGTGTACTTCCGCTCATCGCTGGCTTAGCTCCTAGTCTTGTTTAAGGCTGCTGACAGGTTGTAAAGTTTCTGGGGTTTCAGATGTTTCTACTTCCAGGGAGGTGATCATAGGGGGACCCTATGGTCTCAAAACCCATCATTTTATAGTCTGATAACCAGAGAGGCTCAAACCACACTGGTTATACCACTGACCATTCTGGGTATTGTAGTGTCCTTAAATGTATTTAACCACCTGAGATAAGTTAGCCTTGACCCAGCATTTTATCTTGAGGAAAGAGATTATTTTGGATCTATAATCTGTCTTTGAAATCTAAAACAAAGAGTGCTTTGTGGTAACTATATGGAGTTTTCTAAGTCAATTTGTTTGCCACCCCCCCCCCCCCAGCACATACCTCTTTTTGAGACAGTCACATGTAGCCCAGGGTGACCTGGAACTTGCCATGTAACTGAAGATTATCCTTGAACTTCTGATTCTCCTGTCTCAAACTCCCCCTGCTGAGTTCACAGGTATGTCCCACCACACCTGGCTTATGCGATGCTAGGATCAGACCTAGGACTTCCCGCACACTTGGCAAGCAAGCATTTCCCTGTGAGCTACGTCCCCAGCTCTTCCTTAAGACTGAGATATGGAGTAAAGGTAAACCACAGAAGCAAGAAGCTGGTGGCCAAAGGCCAAGCATTAAAGTTGGCTGAACTCAAAGCTTTATTTTACAGCGCTATTCTATTTTGAATGTATTTTCATTCCCTTGCAATATCCTACAGTTTGTATATTTTTCCCTTTGTAATGACAATGAATTTCCAGCCTTGTCAGGTAGAATGCTCTCTTTTCTCATGAAGCAGGATTGGATCTTTACTTGAATCAGTGACTATAATTATACCTTGACTAGTGTTTACTGAACACATTGAAAGCATCTCAGAATGTAGTTGTATTCATATGTAGTGTAGTTTACCACAATGTGATCCAAAGCATCTAGAAACAGTGATATACATTTCCTATAAAATTTTATTTATTCGGTCTACAAGCAGTGCTTAGTGGGCTTGTAGAGCCACAGACTCTTCAGATTGTCTCTGGACCATAGATGAGAAGTGACTTATCCTGAAGGAGCAGTTAATATTTCAATGTCTATGCAATGATGCATTTCCCCTGCTATCTCTAATTTTTAGAAAGCAATTTATTTTGTCCTAGGGAAAAGTTAGTCTAATTTTTATAATCTGTCAAATTCCCTGGGGTATGATATCTGCTTC
This sequence comes from Phyllotis vaccarum, assembly GCA_033318265.1. Lineage (NCBI taxonomy): Eukaryota > Metazoa > Chordata > Mammalia > Rodentia > Cricetidae > Phyllotis > Phyllotis vaccarum. The sequence continues at coordinate 106,140,285 of JARWLC010000006.1, read as the reverse complement.
CTAATTAAACAGGACTTTCAGATAATTTAGAGCAAGACTCTAAGGAGGAAGAATGATGATAATATTAACAATGTTAGTGAAAATCTCGCATCACAAGATAAAAATTAGGTTCAATTAAAATAGAGCTAAATTGTGATTATAGCTGCCTGCCTTGTCATAAAAAAAAAAAATCTGTTACCATTTGGGTAGGGTTCAAAAGGAGGTCTGGGGTGGATCCATGGAAAGCAGTAAAAACAGCTGATGGGTGTAGTCAATGAAATAAGTAGAGTAAGAAGAGCCGAGCCGCTACTTCAGGGTTTTCTGAGAATGTAAGGATACCTTGCAGCTGGTTTTAGGAGGAGACTGAGGAATATTTTATTAGGAACTACCTTTCTCCTCAACTCATGAGGTCAGAATTTTAGCTGTAATATTTATTTTTTGAGCTTTTTATACCCAGTATCTGATTGTAAAATGAATCTCAACTTCTTAGGCTCACTTCACTTTTCAAGGTTATTAAATATAAAATGTTGGCCATTACCCTCATCACAAATATTCTAAGAATCATATGTAGGTTTTGAAGCCTTTTCTCTTGTCTTTTAAAATGATACACTAAGTGATCCTTTTCAACTTTTTCCCCCTGGGGGGAAAAAGTGTGGTATAAGACAATCTATTTCACACCTCCACTAATAAAGAATGTTCACTTTCCAATTTCTTTTACTGTCACAGCTTTGTTCTTTTTGTGTTCCTTTTTCTGTTGCTTTAATAAAGCAAACTCAAAAAAAAAAAAAAAGATGTGGCGGAAAGCAGAAGAAAATGATTTATTTTTAATTATTAGCAGTGCTTTTATTAATAAAATTATATGGTAAGGTGTCACCATCTGCTAAAAGCAGAGTCCCTAAAGGCAAGATTCGAACTGTTATAATACTTAGAATGAATAAGATTTGTGGCTGTCATAGAGCATTTTGGATTTTGTTCTTCAGGCTGACTTTCCCTTTGGCTGCCTTGTTGGAATTTCATGGGGATTAAGTGTCAGCTTTGTATTCTTGCTGCAAATCAACAGGAAGAAAGGATGGTTTATTTCAGCTCATGGATTTAAAGGTTTCAGCCCATGTTCACTTGACTCTGTCATTTCTGAACTTGAGCCAAGGTGCAACCATTTTGATAGAAATCATGTGGCAGGTCAAAGCTGATTCCCTGACAGTGTCTAGGAAGCAAAGTGGGAGGGGCTGGTTTTTATTGCAAGGCCTCTCCCAAAAAAATCCCTTGAGGTTTGAGTCTGCAGTATCTTAATCCTTTAATGAGGTCAGAGGTCTCATAATTCAATCATCTTCAAAAGTTCCCTTCCCCCTTCACTGCTGCTCTGAAAAGCAAATTTAGAATACATGAGCTTTGGGGGGGCATTTAGGAACTAAGCCATAACAATGGAGAAGGCTGGAAGCATGGGGGTGTTCTAGAATTTTCCTTTAGCAAGGGTTAAGTGGAATCTAAACATCTATGTGAATTGTCATACATTATATATGTCAGGAATAGTGTTCTAAGATTAATAAAAGAGAAGAGGAAATTATAGAACCCTTCAGCCACTCACTCCTGTAATTTTTTTTTTTTTTTTCTGGTCTTGCCTCCTTTCCGCTTGTGTTGTGTGTTCATGCTTCTTATAGGAAATACTAATCAGAATGGCAACTGCACATTTCTAATTTATAAATTCCACGCACAATGAAAGTATTGTTATGTGTACATCTTAACTTGTCCCTGTATTGTAAAGACTGTTCCCTTTACTATGGGAAGTTTAAGTGGTTTTGTGTGTGTGTGTGTGTGTCCAATTTTTTTCTTTCAGTAGTTTGAAAATCATTCAAGCTTGCAGTGAAGGGTAATTTCAATTTGTTAACCATTTCATTAATTGTCACCAATGGGACTGTTTCATTATTAGTGCATGTACAATGGTGAAGGATGTGCTTTATGAATTTATATAACTGAATGGAAATAGCTGTTTTTGCAATAGAGTGGGCTTTGCCGCTACTAATCTTTCTTGGGTCAGAACGTCTTTCTTTAGCATTAGTAAAATGTTCTGGTTCCCTCTTCAGAGGCATTCTATGGTAGCCAAAGTTGCCTGTGTTTTATTTACTGTGAGGGGAAGCAGGGGAGATGAACGATGCTGTTGAATTGCACAACGTTGTGGTGACATAATTCAGATGCATTTCATCTAACTCTGTGCAGGATCCGTGTGTAAATAAACCCATCTCTATTTTATTCATAGTTCTAACGGCAAGTCTGTGTCATGGTCTGAACCAGGTGGAAGACAGGCGCCTAAGGGACAGCATGTGTGGCAGCGTCTCTCTGTGCACGTGAAGACCAACGAGACGGCCTGCAACCAAACGGCCGTGATCAAACCCCTCACAAAAAGTTACCAAGGCTCTGGCAAGAGCCTGACCTTTTCAGACGCCAGCACCAAGACCCTTTACAATGTGGAGGAAGAGGACCACACCCCTTCGGCTAGTTTCAGCCCTCCTGGCAGCCCTTCCATGGTGGTACATCGACGCGGGCCACCTGTGGCCACCACACCGTCTCTGCCTCCGCACCTGACCGCAGAGGAGACCCCCCTGTTCCTGGCTGATCCCGTCCTCCCCAAGGACTTGCCTCCTCCTCTTCCACAGCAGCAGCATCAGCCGCCGCCCTCACTGCAAACTCCGCAGCAGCCCAAATCCCTGATGGACCAGCTGCAAGGCGTGGTCACCAACTTTGGAGCGGGGATCCCGGACTTCCACGCGGTGCTGGCAGGCCCGGGGACACCCGGGAACGGGCTGCGCTCGCTGTACCCGCCACCGCCTCCCCCGCAGCACCTGCAGATGCTGCCCCTAGGGCTGAGCACCTTCCGAGAGGAGCCCATCTCCCCTCCAGGGGAAGACGACGATGATGACAGCGAGAGATTCAAGCTCCTGCAGGAGTTCGTGTATGAGCGTGAAGGAAACACGGAGGAAGACGAGCTGGAAGAGGAAGAGGATCTGCCTGCAGCTAGCAAGCTGACCCCCGAGGATTCGCCTGCCCTGACACCTCCGTCTCCTTTCCGAGACTCGGTGGCCTCTGGCAGTTCGGTGCCCAGCTCTCCAGTGTCTGAGTCAGTGCTCTGCACTCCTCCAAACGTGACCTATGCCTCTGTCATCCTGAGGGACTACAAGCAAAGCTCTTCCACCCTGTAGCGGGGGAAGTGTGCATGGAGGAGCCAGAAATGCCAAGGAACGTCAGCCCCTCTAGAAAGATGTAGAAAGCTGGGGAAGCACGACCACAGTCTGCAGGAGATAAAGAATACTGCTGTGGCTGCCTTAAAGAGGGGGAGATGCCGAGCAAACAGTGGTCTGGGCCAGGATTGTGACTCTTGAATTATTCAAAATCCTCCTCTAGGGAGAAAGGGAATTATGAAAAAGCACACTTCCATATGGTATGTAACTTTTATGGGGGAAAATAATCAAACGTAAAAATAAAATCAACAAAAATAATTCTTCTTTTGCTCAATCATGCATACATATATCTGCCCACACTCTCTTGGTGGAGCTAGAAACGGAGCAGCCCCTATGACGGTGCCAGCTCAATCATTAGTTCATCTCACAACATTCCTAGTGAGTGGATAAAGAGAGGACAGGATATAAGGACATTGATGAGACCCACAGCTCCCATCTCCGAAGCCTTCTCTATGCTGAGCGTGCAGACTGCTGGACTAAGAGAGACCCAGGAACTGACGGTATGAGGGTCCCTTTTCACTGCTGTGATCCAACGCCAGCCTGAGTCGACCTGGGATAAAGGCACAGTAACACCCTGAGTTTCTGTAATTCCCCGTTTAGGAAAATGAAAGTATGAGCAAAACTATGACCAAAATGAACTATATCAGAAGTGCTATGAGGGGTGGGTAGGGGGATGAGAAGCAAGGCAATACATCTGCACCGGTCCCTGAGCAAGGTCAACAGAATGAGCTTCGCAGATTCCATACTTGTTTATAAAGGAGGAGGATGACGACAGATGACAGAGACCTTTGTGGACTCGCTTGTGCTGTGCCAACCAGGTTCTCCATTGCCCTTCAGCAATGGAGGATGAGCCACTTTGCCAAGTTTTACCTTCTATTTACTGTAGCAACTAACACCAACCAGTCGGACTTCTGGGATTCGGTATCAGTACAATGTGGTGCCAGTTCCTCCTTCGTGCTATGGGAACAAATCTATCTTTGAACTTGATAGTATACTCATAGCAACAATTACTGGTTTAAACTCTCTCCTATTGTCGCTGGAGTCCCTGGAACTAGCAGTTGTGTTTTCCTGTGTTCCTTGTATACATGTGATTATAAAACTCGTGCCATGTAATGTCAATCTAGCTGCAACTAGGAAATTGTCTTTCAGATATAATATAATAATATTTTTATGTTTCAGTGGTGTTCTCCTCATCACTGTCACCAGTGTCTCCTTGAAGGTTGAGTCTGTGGCCTGATGTTCCTCACATGCAGCTGCGATGGAAATCTTTCTAAGTGGGGATTTATTTTTCAGATGTTTTATGATACGAGAATGTTCTTAATGAAATAGTTTGGAAGCACATTATATAAAAAGGTCACCAAACAGGGTGTGACACTTTAAGGTACATTTTTATAAACTTGTACACATTGTTATTAAAAAGTAAGGTTGAAAAGGCAATATTTAGACTATTTCAGATATATTTTTAAAAAGTTTTTTCCACAGCTACTTGAGTTTCATGGTCTTCTAGTGTGCAACAATGCTCAAGTCCACTCAGAGTGTCTCAACTATCTGCTTGTCAATCATACTTTATTTTTAAATAATTTACATGTTTTTGTTAGTGTCTCTTCCTTATGATCCCCACATTTACTACTATGTAATATCCACACACATCCGATTACTCCATCTTACCCTGCCTTTTCTAACCCAAAAGGAAAGGACTGTTCCTGTTATCTTTATTTCTTTTATTATTTGTGAGATGAATTCGGTCCCTTTAAATATCTTTGTTTATGCCTTATGTTCAATCATTTTAATTTGCTTTTTCATGTTGTTTCTTAGCCAAAAAAGCATCATCTTAGAATTTCTAAATACCCAAAGCAACATTTGTTTAGAATTTAATAGCAACTCCTATGTCAGAGTTGTGTTTCTTAAGTGTTCCACATTCTACCGCCCAGTTTAATAAGTTCTTTATCAAGAACTTCTGTCTTTCCCTTAAAATTTTATTTTTAAATCTAATTGCAAAAACCTCAAGAATTAAAATGTTAGGCTCTATGTTTTCATTGTAAAGAGACAGAATGAGGGAGGGAAGCGGATACAGAGGATGTCTTTTAGCCCAGCACTCAGGAGGCGGAGGCAGATGAACCTCTATAAGTTTGAGGCCAGCCTGCTCTACAGAGTGAATTCCAGGCCTAAATAGGGAGACTATGTCTCCAAAAATAAGACAACAAAGATGGTCTGATGCTAAATGTATGGGGAAAGTGGGAGAACCCATATTGCTTTTTATGTTCTTTTAATCTCAAGGTACCAACCTACAGCCTTCATTACTATGGGATTGTGCATTCTGGTTTTTTTGTTGTTATTGTTTGAGGGTTTTGCCAGAATAGATGGGGCAAAGCTTCCTATTCAAACGCTGTGACATGCTAGTTTGTTCTGGGGTTTCAGTCTGAGACATTTGGTGAACACATTCAATACTGATTAAAAATATTATTGGATGCCTACTCTTAACATTATTATGAATTTTCCAGAATAAATAGAATATTAGCTCATATAATTGTTCAGAATTGGAGATGTACACATACATACTCTTTACCTAAAGGGCAAAATATCTTCACTGTAACGTATGTGCTTATACAAGGTGTTTTGCTTCTTGTAAAAGTGTTTTCCTTTGGCTTGTTCCTGCCTTTTGTCAAATAATCTTGATGATGCTGTATCATAATAAATATTTTCTATTTATTAAGTGTGCATATTTCTTCTCTGAACTTTCTAAGTGTTACAATAGCAATAGGCCAGTGTAACAAATAATCTCAATAGTTTGATTTTTTTTTCCTTAGAACACATTTTCAAAGAGGAAGTTTTAAGCATGACACAAAATATGCTTGGCAGGTCATAAAATAGAAAACACTGTGGCTTTAGTGAAATTCATTCAAAATGTAGAATCTCAAACCCTATGGTCTCCATTGCCACTAGTACTTTAGAGAGAATAGGAAAGGTTGGATCATTGGTAGAAATCTGGAGACGTGTATTCAACCTTTGTCACGTTTGTACCCTTCAAACTTTTCTGTACCCATCACACTACAGATATACAAAAATAATCATGGTAGGCATGAGGATCAGTTGAAAAGAGCCCAGAAGTTTCACTTGGATGAACTTTCAAGAGACTGTCGCTGAGACCCAATCACCTCAAGTGATTAATGAGTAACTGTCCCATACTTTCTATAGAGAATATCCTGAAAGCGAATCAAAGAGCCGGGAGACAGCATTAGGACCTGCAAACAGACTTGTGCTGGTTCTTGGCATTTACTTTCTTCCCAGCTTTCTGGCATGTGGATATTCTGGAGAACTGAAGTATCCTGTCCACACTCTCATCTAACAAGTGGTTAATCAAAACTTTGGTCTTGTTATCTGACAGCACAGAGCATGTGAACTCCAGATCCTTCCCGGAGCTCAAGCACATACATAGGAGCTGGTCCATTTTGCTTAGAATTCTAATTCCTGAGCCCTAGGGACAAAGCTAATATCCAGTAAAAGGTGTTCTGGAAAGTAATCAGATTCATGTTATACCATCACAATTAGGCCATCTCAATATTCCAAAGATGTATTCCAAGATCCTTCTGGGATGCAGGGCTCATATTTTTACCTACTGACTCCAGCTCTGTCTTTTGAACACTTTTCATCAGAAACATTATGCTCTTTTTTGACAAAAGAAACATCACTTCTCTTTTCTGAAGATGTAGAAGCAGGACATAAATGACTATAATGGGACACCAGTGTCAAGCCACATATGACCTGGAAAGCATGCCTGGGCAGAGTTGAGGCAGGGATCCCTTTCTTGCAGAAATGAATGTCTTCAGGTTAAGTGAAAAGCAAATCCAGTTACGAGCTGAGGGCTCAGAGAAGAAGTCCGAGTAACTTGGACCATTGTAGACCAGCTCCCACAATCCACTCCAGGAATGCCTCAGGGCAGGATGGGATAAGAAACTTTTTGTTGGAGGGTAATCAAAAATAAGTCTCTGACTGGTAAAAGAAGGAAACAGACGCTTTCTGATAATAACTTTCTTATTTACTTCTTAAAAATGGTCTCTGACTCTTTCTGTCTCCACAGAGTTACATATCTCCACACTGATGCATCCTATACATACAACTACATATCTTTATTTGCACACATATGGCCTTTTATCTTTATACACAGTTACATCTATTTTCACATGCCCACACATCTTTATTTTATATACACTACTCTTCTACATCTTTTCTATGTAGCTTCTTCTTACTTGCCACCACACATTTATAATTCTCTACACAGCCACAGGTATACATGTAATATATACAGCTCTCTCACCATCTAACATTTGCACACTCTCATGTAGCTCTTGGCACTGTTCCTATACAGAGCAGCAGCTCTTTCTCACAGCTTTGTCTCTCACATGCTCATTCATATACATAAGCTTCTTCTATATCATTTACTCACTCTTTTCTCACTCACTCTCTGATTCATTCACTCTTTCAAAGATCTCTCACCCTCCCTCATCCTCCTCTTCCTCCTCCTTCTTTCCCCTTTCCCCTTTTCTTCTTCGTCTCCATCTCTCATTCAGCACACATACACTCATAAACTACATAGCTCTATCCCACATTGTTGCTGCCCTTACACACTCTCCTTCCTCCTCTCTTCCCCCATACATTGCTGCTGCTCCCTCCCTTACTTTAGCCAAATTCTGGACAATTATATAATATATTTGTAGGGCCCAACCAATTCTCATAACGCATAAAGTCACACAGTTTTTTTTTCCAGGTTACTAAGGGCACAAAGACCAACCAGTGTAACTGTTTGGCCTTGCACATAACTTTTTCCAGACAGAGAATGACATTGAAATTCAGGACTTAACGATAACAGTAGTAGACAGAACCTTTAGTGGTCAGGGTATGTGCAGAAAGTCAACTATTGCATGGAGGGTATGTCTCAAAACACCCTTTCCTTGCTTTAGCAGTAAACAAAACCTGGGAATTAGTCCTTACGTATTTTATGCAGGGGCAGTTTAGTCTGTTTCGCTTTGTTCTGAAGTCTAAAATTAATTGTCTTTAAGGCTGAAATACTATTACTTTCCTATGTTAGTAAAGAGGAATGTTCTGGTATTATTTCTACACATCAGAATTATATAGCTTAAACAGATGCCAACTTTCCTGAATATTCATAAGTATAAGTGTGCCCAAAGATATAAAACACAGTATCAGTGAACTGTGGAAAGATCCTCACAGATGTTCTTATTAGGAAGACCTAGCAATGGTACTTCAGAAAGTTACAGACAGAAACAACCAGTTGTTAACAATCAGTGACTCCATAGCTTTGTCAAATGGGGTTCTTCATCGGGAAATTATAAATCTCTGAAAAGTTGACTTTTCAAACACCAGTTGTCACCTGCTTTATGCTCTCATGACCGTTGGCACCCAACTAGTATCATATTTTTGAAACTGGCTTCATCTTTTCTGAGGGTTTTTCATGAGAAGGACAATATATGTTAGCTAACATGAGAAAGAAAGTCTAAGAATGAAGGATGACTAAAACTTGAGAGAAATGTCCTGGTAAAGCCAAGACCTTTTCTTTAGTAGTGCTTGTCTCTTGTTAATCACAACTGACTCTTCAGCCCCAGCTGACAAGAACCATGGAATTTTAATTCAAACAGATCACACAAATAGTTCTGATAGAATCTTTAGAGATTCTTAGACTTCCCACAAAGCCTCACAAACCAGGTCTCATTGCCCACACTTCTTTTAGCATTCTCATATTCCAGGCTCCCATAGAACAACCCATTGATCTCTGGGCACATGGCTTTCCCAGCCTGAGATTCCATCCACTCCTACAATCCTCCCTAGAACTCTATGGACAAGTCTGCCACAGCAATGCCCCTCTTCTCCTCCTAGAACTCTGTTGTAGTCAGATTTCTATTTCTGTGATAAAACACTGTGATCAAAAGCAACATGTAGAGAAAAAGGTTTATTTAGCTTTTACTCCGTATCACCATTCATCTCGAAAGAAATGCAAGGCAGGAACCTGGAGGTAGGAACTTAACCAGAGGCCATAGAAGAGAGTTGCTCACAGCTTTGCTCTCCACAGCTTGTTTAGCTTGCCTTCGTTTACAATCCAAGACCAACCACCTTCCCAAGGGCAGCACAGTCCACCGTGGGCTTGGCCTTTCCACGTAAATTATTAATGAAGAATATGTCCTACAGGTTATTTGATGGGGACCATTTTTCAATCAAGGTTCTCTCTTCTAAGAAAACTCTAGCTTGTGTCAAGTTGACAAAAACACTAACCAAGACAGCAAGTGCTGACAGAATCTTAGAGTTGGGAGTAAACCTAGAAATGGTTTTAAATTAGTTCCTACCTTGTTTGCAGTCCCTTCTCATGTGCCCTCGTGTGAGCTGGGATACTGTGCTTATTGCCTACAAGTGTTATGTCAAGTGAGAAGGCAGACCACCCTAGACAGTGGCAGGGAATATTCAAAGCCACCTGCTAGTCCATGAAGCTGGTGAGACCACAGAAATCAGACCTAATAGCAGACCAAAGGAATTACAGGATCCAGAAATAGCTCAAGCAAGGATGGGAAGGCAGGAGCAGCAGAGAACTGTCCAGTGAGACTCCAAATATGAAGTGTAAATGAGCTTTTGAAGAGCACCACAGAGGACTGTCCTGCTGACCACGGGTTCTTTTAAGAGGTCCTATCAGATAAGAGTTTTTTGCTTTTTAATTTTTGTCTCCCTGTGAAGTATTCCCAGGGACTATGATCTTGAATTTCATAAATGAAGGCTGTAGTTAACAGAAAACCTTAAATTTCCTGGGACTGGAATTGCCTTTACTTGCCGTTGCTCCAGAGCTCTGGCTGCTGAAGAGGGAATAAGCAAACCTAGACCCTTGAACTCATGTCTTCCCTTTAGCTGCTTTTACCCCAGTGATTGTGTCAGTGTTGTATGGCTTAGTCTAGATAACTGAGATTGTCTTAGTTGTGTGTCTGATCCCTAGCCAGGGCACTGTAGTAACATTCTAAACTTCTAATGTAATTTATAAATGTTATGTCCAGAATTACACATAATACAACATACATACTTTGAGTTATTCCAGAATAGATGCCTCAGATGATCACTTAATAGTCTGGCACATTTTGAGCTTAAGCCTTGCTCAGAGCCAATAGCAAACAAACAATTCACTATATGAACTAGAGATGCAGGTAAATATCTTCTTTTGTTGACTTTCTTCAGAGACAGGTCTTTTTCTGGAGGAGAGGCTTTGAGGACAAGTTGTGGATTGACATAGCAATTCCTGAAAATCCCCCTAGGAATGAGAGGAAGAGAGGATGTAAGAAGCAGTCAGTAATAAAGTCACTAACAATTTAGGTTACAGTTGATGGAAATAGGCTCAGTCTTCTGGGAATTCTGAGGAACAAAGTGGTGAGATGCCTACAATTGTCCCCACTCCAGAGAATTTATATACCAATTGACTAGTCATATTCAGGGCTGTTGGCTGGGAAGTGCAGATTAATGTCTAATAACTTTTAGGTTGTCCCATTTCAAAGAACAGCCTCATGTCAGAGTTTGTACGGTGATACAGATGCTTACAGAAATACCTAAGGAGGGAGGCAGGTGATAGACTAATTGATTGGTAGGCAGACAGGTAATAGATAGCTAATAGAGATACATTTACAGATATGGACTCTAGTAAAGACAGACTTATGAAAACAAAGACCTACAGAGCACATTGAATAGAAGGGACTACACTGGAAACAGGCCTTCTTAAACTCCTGCTCATGGTAGGAGAATCATTACAAGGGATAACAATGAATTTGCTTGAAATATGTATGTTCTTAGTGTGTGAATTATTGCATTATAAAAATTTATTTTAATTTTGCTATATTTTATTTAAAAGTATTAAAATATATTGTAGAAATTCTCTAAGTAAATAATATTCAGTTACCATGTAAGAATCTATATTTTTAGTGATTAGTGATTTTTTGTTTTATTTTTAGCTTAAAAACCCATCAGTTTATTAATGTGTTGTTTATGTGACATGCACATATCATAGCATGCATATGAGGATGAAGGACAACTTGTGGGAGCCAGTTCTCTCTTTAAATGATATGGATAAGGAGGACCCAACTCAAGGGATCACTCAACCCATTAAGCCATCTTCTCGGCCCATGTGTTTTCTTTAAAAAAAAAATTATAAAATTATTTAATTAATTTTGTGTGTGTGTGTGTGTGTGTGTGTGTGTGTGTGAGAGAGAGAGAGAGAGAGAGAGAGAGAGAGAGAGAGAGAGAGGGAGAGAGAGAGAGAGAGAGGCATGCCATGTGTACATAGATAGATGCCCACTGAAAGCAGAAGAACATACTGACTTCCCAAGAGCTAGAGTTACAGGTGGTTATAAACTGCCAGAAATGGATGCGAAGAACTCTGCTCCTCTTCAAGAGTAGCAGGTGCTCTTAACATCTCAGAATTCTCTCCAGTCTCGTAAATTCTTTTTTTGGCAGAATAAGAATCATCTTTACTTTATAATTGTGCCTCTCGCTATTTATAAATGTATCATTATGGCTTACAGCAGAAGTGTCATTTAATCAGAGCTGAAGGACAACAGAGTGAACCTGAGTTCTCCACCATAAGCCAACAACATGTTGATAGATAATTCCTAATGAGCTCCCAACTGAGGTTCAAATCCAAGCTTCAGACCAGCAGCCTTTGGGAACCAGACTACGGATAAGGGGAAGAAAGGAAAGAAAAGCATAAAAGGAGAGAATGGTATTGGTGAGACTTGACCAGGAGACTTAAGTATCTAAGGCAGGTGATTATACTCATCAGCACACAATAGACTCATTGATAAGAGAGCTGTGTACCTGACCATAAGAATAGATCTCTAAGTTCCAGTGATTCCGTTTGTCCACATCCCTCACTTTCTCATAGCTAACACTGGCCTTCCAACATTAGCACATATTCAGTTATAAAAAGTCACAAATAATAGCAGGTGTTTATATCCTTAGTCTAGAGAAAAGCATTGTAGACCAGGAAAGCCTGAACACCCTCATGTGTGAGACAATTGAGCAGAGGCAGACTTACAGCAGACAGCAACAGAAGTCGGGAACTTTTAGTAAAAGCAAAGGAGAAAATCTCAAAGATGTTACAGGCCAAGAGTGAATCAGTGCCAATACACAAACAGTTCACCCAGGAAAAGGCAGACAGGTAATAACGCTGTGTGGGGCACACTAGGACTCTGGGTGTTTGATTAAGTAGATGTGCTCAGTGTTCTCAATCTAAAAGCACACAAGGCACTTCTGATGATATCTTCAAAGCAGCACAGAGGGTATTCAAATACATTGTGATGTGTATAACCATTCCCCCATTGCTAGATTCCTTGACCATTTCTAATTCCCTAAATCTTATGAGTAGTATAAGGAATTATTTCACGTCAAGCTTCACACACACACACACCTATATGCCTTTATACTGATATATACTTTTAGACTATCTATGAAATTACTTTACCAATTATTTAAAAAATTTTTTTTTACTTACTTCATGTTATACTACTTTAGACATGACAACATCCTGGAAGATATAATTCACTTCAAAAAATAAGAAAATGGAGGCTCAAAAATGGAGAGTTACTCTGGAATTCCAAAGCATTTGTCTGTAAGCACAACATTATGATTTTAAAAAAGACAGACTTTAAAATTTATAACTAATTTGATATGAATCAATACATTCGCTATAAATAATAAAAGATATAAAACTTACAATACATATTTTAGAATGAGACAAAATAATATTTACTTAGAACTTCAGAAATTATTGCTTTTATTTAATAGGTGACTACATTCCAGAATATTCTCTAAAAGACTTTATAGTGTAAGAGAGGAGAAAGTTAAAAAATTTACTTCTCTTCTCAAAAATATAAAAAACTTTCATGGGAGACATAAAATTAATCACCTAAGTTTCTAATAAAAAACTACCTAACAACTATTAGCTGGAGACTACAATTGTGAAATTATTATTAGGCTCTTAATAAATTATCTTTCTTTATAACTAAGGTAAATTCTTGCTTGTAGTGAAATGATTTTACTTAATGGACTTGATATCTAAATGTTTTTGCACTAGAGAAGTATTTGTGTGTTGGAGAAGTCTCTATTACAAGACCCCTAGTCTGAATATCTTCAGCTGCACTCAAAGTTAGTTGTTTTAGACTTGAATAAGTCACAGAACTTTACAGCTCAGTATTTTTGATCATAAAAATGATGATTTCTAGTACTTCTTGAGGAATGAGGTCTGCTGGATCACTAGCAGTCAATCCTTGATACTGTTTCATCCATACCTACTGAAGGAAGGATCACAGTCAATCCTAGCCATCATGACTAGCTAGGTCACACTGGAAACGAAAAATGAGAAGGAATGAAGAAGAGAAAAGAGGACAGGAAGAAAGATCAGGATCTTACTCCATACTCAGGAAGTCACAGACAGGCGGCACTGATCTACATGCTGGTGGCAATACACATGGAGCATGTGCTCTGTGCAGGGTGATGCCACGTGAGATAGGAGGCTGTGCAATATAGTTGAAATGGCCAAAGACAAAAATCACTTCTCCTATTCCTTCTTGGCTTAGAGATCAGTCACATGTCCCCTGAAGCCTGGGAGAGAGACTGACCACTGTAGTATGAGATTTCTGGCCTGGACTTTCCAGCCTGACTCTGTGGCCTGAATCCATAGACCTGTGGTCCCATATAATCATACAGATACTTATATTAATTACACTCTGCTTGCTGATTGACCTGGGGCCCAGGCATCTAATTTGCTAACTCTTTGCTCTTAAGCTAACCCATAATTCTTACCTTGTTCAGCCATGCGGATGGGTACCTTTTCTCAGAGGAGCATTTCAACTTCTTTCCCCTGCATCTGCTGGAGTCACATTGTGGTGTCTCCATGGTGTCTCTCTGGCCTCTCTGTGATGTTTCTGCCCTGTTATCCCTGTTTCCAGAGTTTTCCTAGTCTGGTAGCCTTGCCACACTCCCTGTCTGCCTTCAGTCAATCAGCATTTTTATTAAACCAGTAGGCAGAACAATTATTAACAATGGAACATAATCCCACTATAGACTATAAATGGTGAGAACATTTCATCATCACCACCACAACAATTAGAGCCAATCACCATCTAAAGCCACTGGGGTTTAGATCTATAACTAGTAGGTGATATGGAGCCACACAGCTAAAAAGGGGTGGCACTGAGACCTACATCAAAGGTGCATGATCAAAGTACTTAAAACTAAGTATCTATTAGAATTTTTTCTCCCCATGGTCCATTTCCATTAGCATATGAAGAATTTGTTTGCACAAGGCTTCAAATATTTTTAATAGTTCTTTGAGAATTTCATAGAATATATTTGATCACGTACACCCTCAACTCCTCCTAGATCAGACTTCTCCACCATCATCTCTTTATCCACTCGGCTTAGAGTTTTCTTCTTTTTTCTTTAAACCTATTGAGTCTGTTTGTGTTTCCAGAGAATAACTATGCCCTGGTGTATTGTCAGCCTGGTTGGGGTGGTGGGTGTCACACCATTAAAGAACACTGAGTATCCCTTTCCAAGAAGTTGTCAAATACCAATAGTTTCCCAGTAGGGGTGGACTTCATGGCCACCTCTCGATCTCCACACTGAGATTTTATCCGGTTTGGGTTTGTGCAGGACTAGGGCTTGTTATAACAATTACTATGAGTTCTTGTGTGCAACTGCCCTGATATGTCCTGAAAACAGGTTCCTTGATATTATCTGCTACCTGTGGCCTTAACAATAGTTCAGCTCCCTCTTCTGGGAAATTTCTTGGGGCTTGGCAGAGGTGTGTGATACGTGTGGTCCCTTTAGAGACCCATCAACTATAATTTGTACTTCTGCCACATCCTTAAAGAAAACTGATCTTTCTGTGTATGTCAATCACAGGCAAGCCCATGCGCAGGAGTTGTTAGCCAATACAAAATGAACTCATGGTATTGTTGTGGCCTTTCTGTTTCATTTGCTTTATTGACATATTTTGTCTTTTTGGTCTTTTGGGTGCTGTGATTTTTTTTTTTTTTAGTGGTTTTTCATCGATGTTTCTTATGTTTTTTGTTTTTATTTTTGTCTTTCATTTTTTTTTGTTTTTGAGAGAGACAGACAGATGAAGAAGGAAAGAACATAAAATTCCATGGGTAAGGAGGTGCAGAGGGTAAGGGAGAAGTTGGGGGAGGCAGAAACATGACCAAAATACACTGTATAAAAAAGAATTTAACAAATGCATAAATAAAAGAAATGAAAAAGATTGACTCTCCTTTCCCAGAAGCTGTCAACTGTATATAGCTTCTCTTTTACAGGTAGGGGCTTGTCAACCTCTTCCACACCGTGTTAGGATGCTGACTGCCTGCATCTCCTGCGGGCCATTGCAGCTGCTGTGAGTTCATAAGTGCTGTGGTTCTGTTATGTCCAGAAGATGCTGATCTGCTCTAGTCCTCTCAGACTTCTGGCTCTTATAATCTTTCCATTCCCTCTTCTGCCGGTTCCTGAATCTTAGAGAAGGGCTATGAAAGATGCCCCATTTGCACAGTCAGTCACACTGGGCACTTTGACCAGTGGTGAACGTCTGTTTATAACCATAGTCTCCTGCACAATGAAACCTGGATGAGTCCTGAGAGTTACATTATTTCTTCAAGCCCAGTAGGTAAACTTGCTTCTAATATTTTGCTGAGTGGACATGTTGCCAAAGAGCCCTTTCAGTTTCTACCTTTCTATCTGTAGATTAGCAGAATTTTCAACCTTTCTATTATCAAAATTGAGAGAATCTGTCTCTCTGGTCTACTCTTTGTTACTTGTGATTGGATGTGCTTTAAAATAATCATAACCCTATCATAAACGATCATTTAATTTACTGTAAACAGTGGTGAGACACAGAGGCATTTTTACATGATGGGGATGATAAGAAAGTTCTTATTGCTCCCTCCTTTCCCAACTTTCTTTCCCCTGATGGCAGAACCCTGGAGGATGCTGAGGGAAGAACCAGAGAACTGGGAACTATAAAGGAACCCCTAGCAATGACCCACACTAGCAAGGCCAAGTGGCTCCTATGGGTTGAAACCCTCAATACCAACACATGGGGAGGGTGTACTTGATGCCATTTTAAACATCTTCTCTGACCAGGCTTCTGTAGAAGTGTCCATAAATGTCCTAACTTTTGTAACATGTGGCAAAACACTGGCCCAATGTTGCACGCTTATAGTCTGCTTTATCTTCAGAAACACAATTGAATTGACTATCTAAATCTGAAGTATGAAACCAGAAAATGTACATAATATCTACCTCTCCTTTTCCTGGGGAGCCACATTTACATTTGCTTGATTTGCAAAGGCTATACTAAAGGGGAAATATCCACTTGTGAGAGATTTCAGTTTTCCTTGAATCTTATCTTTCTGTTCACCATTTCTGTTAGCATACAGCATGTGAAACCATAAGAACAAATTCCACTTTTCTCCCGTTCTTGGGTAAGGTTAAAAAGCTGATACAACAGTTAAATGCTATGGTATAGAAAACATATTACCTAAAAATAAAGGCATTTTTATTCCTTTATCTCAAAAGCAAAAATGATACATAAATATGGGAACATTTTAATCTTATCACAAGTCATTTAACAAAGGCATATGAAAGATTCTCTACATATTTAAAATAAAACAAATAACATTTCAAGCTGGTTATTAAACGGTGGGCTTGAAGAGTACTGACCTAAATATTCCAAAATAAACTACTCAATTGAAAGCATTAATGGGGGAATTTAAGAAAAGCCTCTGTTACATATTTAGAAATCATAAATCAGGGTTATAGTGAGCACTGAAAGTAAAGCCTAAGATGCTGGTAAACTTAATTCTTTAGCAAATACTGCTGCCTTTCTACTAAGAAATAATGTTATAAAAGAATTTTTTACTGTGAAGTGATATATTTAATAAAACCAGGCTGGAATATGAGAGAGCAGATCCACCCACAGTCAAGCCAGGAGAGTCAGAGAATGGTAACTCACGCCTTTAATTCCAGCACAGGAAAGACCTGGAGTAGTGACCTAGGCCTTTAATCCCGTGACTCCAGAGACAGAGATCTTTCTGTGTTTCTGTGAGTTCAAGGCCTAACTATGTATAGTAGTAGCTCACACCTTTAATCTTAACTCTAGAATATGATGCAGAGTTGAACCCAGAAATGACCAACGGGCTAACAAGATATTTAAGGCAGATGTTATGGTATTCTGTAGAAGTAATCAGCCAGGCTGAGGAAGCTGGAATATAGCTTTTACTCTGAGAAGCTGGCTCAGTGAGATTTGACTGTGGTCTATTTCCTCTCTCTGATAGTTCAGCTTTTCCCTAATATCTGGCCCTGAATTTTCATTAAATACAAACTAGAATTCGTGTTTCACTTGACATTCAACTTTGAGGCATGAATTCCCCCCAAAAAAGCCACTTACTGGCCAGAGCAACACATGACCTAAGGAGTAACTACCGGCTGGCTAAGATTTCTGTTCTGAGTTAGCCTCTAGTCTTAGGCAGACTGGGCACACACAGTTTCCTTTTCACTTCATTTGGGTAAGTTGGCCTCCCCCTGGGTGGTTGTAGTTTTTTTTTCTTTTTTTCTCCTTTTAGACCCCTCCTTGGGCTACTATCACACTAGGTAGCTGCCCCACTTCACAGTCATCTAAACTGTCACTGACAACAAGTTTGGTAAGTAAACTGGATTTTTTTAAAAGGGGGAATTCATTTAAGGCACTGGAAGGTCTTTTGTCATTCTGTGATCTTACTCTAGACGATTTGATATTGGAATCAGTAAAGGAAAAGATAAATAAAGTAAATGGGATCATCATCATAATGTTTATCATATTATTATGAATATTATTGGTTTTATTACTTCTGTTTTATTATTTAAAAAGTGGGCTAATGAGAATGCCAAGAAGAAAGTCTTAGAAAAGCCTGTTAAGAGAGAACACAAAGATATTCAAAACAAACAGGAATATAAAGAAACAATCTCAGTACTGTCTTCTAAGATTACACAAAACAGCCTAAGGTTATCAAACAGCCAACATTAATATATCCAGTAACCTTAAAGAAATCACAAAATGATAAAAATTGTTCAGAAGTTAGTTGGACTGCAGTACAGATGTTAGGATTAAGGAGAGTCAAGGAAGCAATCATTACATATGGTATTCACTCAATATTTGTAAAACAAAAGTTAAATTCCTGGTCATCATGTAACCAGATCATCCCTAAGGACTGGTTAGATATGGTTATTGCTGTTTTGGGTACTTGAGAGATGCCTCAGAGGTCTTGATCTTCTAGAGGTCCTAAGTTCAATTCCTAGAAACCACATTATATTTTCATCCAGAAAACTGATGGAGAATTATCCAGAGGCATTTCAAGAGGAGTATGAAGTGTGTTTGCGGTACACAAGATGGCTCAGTAGGTAATGGCCACCAAGTCTGATGACTGGGGGGACATGGGTTTGGTCCTGACATCTGAAGCAGAATAGAGAGTGTTAGTTCTTAAAAGTTGTTCTCTGGCTCTCACATGTGAGCTATGCACATATCTATACCCAATTATCTCTCTCTCATATAAAATAGAAATATAATCAAGTCATATTGTTCAAAAAGAGTTAATTTTTATCTCCAAAGCAAATGTGAAAGGTGTAGAGGAGAGAGTTCAGTGCTCTGTGCCCTGAAGCCACACCTGACCAATGACAATTAGCCTGGCTCTACCCTGAGTTCTTATGTCAAGCCCCATTTAAGAAGAATTTCCATCTTTGATTTTTCCCTTTTCACTTTTCCTTCTTCCCACCCTACCAGAGGGTATGCTTGTCAACCCCTAACTCCTTCCCTCTCCTCTCTCTCTCTCTCCCTCTTTCTCTTACTCTCTCTCCATCTATCTCTTCTTCCTTCCTTCATAATAAAGTCTCTCCACACAGGCTCAGTCTAAGTGTCTCTTGTCATGCTGCCTTCTACTGTACCCACATTGGGCATAGGGCCCCCATCCATTGCCCCATTGCCGTATGTCAGCACAAGGGGTTATGCATTATCATAACATAATGGAAACTACCTACCGAGCCTCAGGCATTGTGTTCTTCTATAAGTTCACAGAAAGGTCAAATGTTAGACAAGGAGATGACTGATCCATGAAAAAGGGAAAGTGGGTTCTGATAGTTCTGAAGTTTAATGTGTTGCCTCTGCTGGACCAGCAGAATAAAACCTGTATGCATACAAGCACTCCAATACTCTCTGTGTGTGTGTGTGTGTGTGTGTGTGTGTGTGTGTGTGTGTGTGTGTGTGGGTGTGGGTGTGGGTGTGTGTGTATTTAACAAAAGATTTATATGTCTCTCAGACAAGGAAGTAAAATATCATTACAAGAGGGAACTGTAACAGGCATTTGGTTTATACTACTTATTATATTTATTATTTATAATCTCATCCAATTCTCAACATCCCTCTAGGGTTTGCTGTCATTACTTTCTACTTAATTATTATTTGGTTTTTTGGGTTTGTAACTAGATCTTAGTCTATAAGATCACTCTCACTCCACAACTAAAATTCCTTTCAAATATATTATAAATTTAAAAAAAAAAAACAAGAATGATTTTGTTGAAATAAATTATATAACCATTATAAAAAATGAAGATAATTCCTCACTTTGGAAATTCTTTGGGATTTTAAAGTCTATATTTACAAGAAATTGTATGTGCTCCAAGACCAGCTGAGGCTAGGAGCTTCTCTTAGAAACACTGCCTAGGAAAAAAATTGGTGTAGTATATTATAATATGATGTTAGTACTCTCTGAAGCTATGTACTTCAAGAGAAGTAAAAGCAAAGGAATACTGGTTAAGGATGATGTGTGCCAGGTCTCCCAAGGAGGCAGAATCAGGAGCCAGAGGAGTTTTCAAAATCTCCAGCTCTTAACAATCAACAGTCTAGGAAATAGAATATTGGGTCTTATCGCCAATGACATCACTTTCCTCCCAGAATCTCACACTTCCAACAGACTGTCAACCTTGGCTGCCAGATGAAATTCCTTGTTTGTTAAGCAGGAAAACAGCAAAGCTAGTCCTTAGGCCGTTGCCTTGTGGTTTGTAGAAGAGAAGGCAGAAGCGCCATCATTTTTCACATTTTTTTTTTCTCAATCACTTGACATCCTTCACAGGAAGAGGGAGGGGGGAGAAGTTTGGCAGGAGCCAGGTAGTAGCTACGTGCTTGGTAGGGACCCCGAATCTCAAGTCCCACCATTGTATTACAATTTTAAGAGGAGTTGCATGTGCATTTTAGTCAGACATTTTCCTGGTCTGTTTCTTCTTGGCTTTTGCTACATGCTAGAAATAATTTAAAGATTTAGTTTCTTGGATGATTGCAAAGCTCAGCAAAGGTGGAAACTTTGGAGTCAATTGACAGTCTCTAGAGACCTCTGTGTGTTTCCTACCCTTCCCTTCTTATTTTTCTCACCTCTTTCCCTCCTCTCCTCCTTCAGTCTCTTTCCTTTTGTTCTTTCCTCCTGTTCTACAGTTGGGCTGTTTTCCTTTCCACTCAATTTATGTGTTTATTCTGCCCTTAGACTTGCTTGCATTACGATTCTAAACCACATACCTCTTAGTATCTCCTCTATTTGAAACAGGATAAGCCAGGATCTCCAGAGTAAATTGGGACCAAAGGGAGGCAGGGGGTAGGAGAGGTGGGAAAGTAACACGAGGGGATGGGGTGGTTGAATTGGGGGAGGGACACAAAAGGAGGACAATGAAATAGACAGCTTGATACAGGGAGCCATTTCGGGGTTAGGGAGAAACATGCGCTAGGGAAATACCCAAGAATCCACAAATATAACCCCAGCTAAGACTCCAAGCAATAGTGGAGAGATGCATAAACTGGCCTTCCCCTTTAATCAAATTGAGGACCACCTTAATTGTTATAATAGAACCTTCATCCACAAACTGATGAAAGCAGATGCAGAGAAACACAGCTAGGCACGGAGTCGAGCTCCCAGTCCACTCAGAGAGAATGAGGAGACCCACAGAGACAGCTGATCTGAGCTATTGGGAGCTCACTGATTCAGGACTGACAACTAGGGAGCCTGCACGGGACCAAAATAGGTCCTCTGAATGTGGATTACAGTTGTGTGGCTTGGGAAGTTTGTGGGGCCTCTGTCAGTGGAACCAGAATTTATCCCTAGTGCTTGAACTGGCATTTTGGAACCCATTCCCTACAGCGGAACACCTTGTTCAGCCTTTGGGGAGGGGGAACTTGGTCCTGCTTCAACTTCATATGCCAGACTGTATTGATTTCCCAGGAGTCCATACCTTCTTTGAGGAGTGGATAGAGGTGGATGAAACGGGGGGATGGCTGAAAAGGGGGAAGGGATGAAGAACAGTTGTTGGTATATAAAAACAAAACAAAGCAAAACAAAAACACTTTTACATTGATAAAAGAGAGAGAAAAAGAAAACACACACACAGAGAAAGAGACAGAGAGAGAGGAGAGAAAGGTTAAGCCAAGTCACTATTGTCCTTTGTCTCTTGTCATTTTCTACATGTGTCCCAACCCTGTGGTAATTCTAATTCAAGATGTGGCTTTGTCACAGACCTACATTTATAGGCTTTATCCTAAAATCAGCTAGAAAGAAGAATTTGTATCTATTTTATTTTAACTCTTCTAAGTGAAACTTTCTAGACATAACAGATAGAAAGCTTTAAGATGAAAGTAAACACTTTCTAACACTTATTATCAAGCAAAAATAAAAAAACGTGAATCCTTACTTGTACAGATTCCAAAACTTATTCATCTTCATGATCACACAGTTCTCATCATAACCCTTTAAAGGATTCTAAACTCCACTTGGTACTCAAAATGAGGATCAGAGAAGCCGAACATGATAACATGATGCCCATGTCCATACAGCTAGGAAGCAGAACAGGTTTTAAACACTTTCTGTCTGTGATGTATCAGACTCCTTCATCCTGCCCCACTTCACATCAGAAAGCACACAGTGTTGATTGTTCAAATCAGTGTCAGGTAATGGGCAAGGAGAGTAAAGTGGGGCTTCTGTGAGCTTGGCTTGCCTCTGTCTTCACCTAATTACATCAGGAAAGTAAAGTGGGGAATTGCTTCTTCTGAGATACAGAAGTTCTCAATTAGACAAAAAATAGACATCTGTGGCCTTGTTTTTTTATTTTATTCTCTGCACTTTCTTTAGTGAGAAATTATTAGTTTTAAGTTGGATTTCTGGACAAAATTGTTGCCCTGGATTCCTGGCTGTGTCTTTGACCTGAGATCTACCTGTTTCTTACAAACCCACTCAGCCTACCACCTCTCACTGAATACATTTCAGGACAAGGGGACTTTCAAAGAGGTAATAATAATAAAGCAAATTTGATGAAATTACTTATGAAGCCTGTGTTCAGGACTCCATGATGGATACCTCTGTAAACCTAACCTAAACCCTACTTTTAAAGACATAAGAATAATGCATATGAAGCCCAGGTGCTTACAAAATTTTATTACAGACTGAGTTTCTTAGTGAAATGGAAGACTGTAAGTCCTTAGTTAGAAGAGACTTTTTCACATCTATATATCAACATCTGGTCTTTCTAGTCTTGTACAGATTGTTCCAACACAAAATGAATATGTTTGTCTCAAACCTAGATGAAGACATCAGGCTTGCCAGGGACAGACATGTCTAACACTGATTTCCATCATAGTCAATCCTTGGTGAGGCTCTATATGTCAAGTACTTGAATATTAAATGCTGATTAGCTTAAACCAAGTTGTAAACCAATTAAGTAATTGGAGAGATTTCTTTCTCTCTCCTAATGCCACACATAGTTTGCACTAGTGATTATTAATAAATAAAGTAACATATGAATGAATGAATAAACATTTTAAATAAGGACTTAAAATTTATACATATATTCATTTGTGTGTGCATGTGTGTGTATGTCTGTATGTGTGTGTGTGTATGGTGTATGTGTGTATGTGTGTGTATGTGTGTGTACCAAAGGCAGATTGAGGGAAGTGAGGTTAACTATTAGGAAGGAAAATAGAGATGGACAAAGAGGAGGGATTGGCAAGAAACTTACATGATCAACATACTAAATATACTTGAAAAAAATTGTCTTTATGAAACCTATTGCTATTTACAATGAGGAGTATACACCGATAAAACTTTCAGTGAATGGATTTTCCAAAGAAAATCATTTGTTTAATAAATCAAGAAAATCATAAGCCAATTTACAAAGTACCAGAGCTGCTGTGCCATTAAAAAAAAAAAAAAAAAAAACCAAACAAAATCCTGGATTAGGACGAGGCTACAACCTTAAGCAAGTATCTATAGAGAAGTGAGGAAATCTGGGAACAGGAAATGTGAGTTTCCCCAGAGAAGTACTCCAATTGGTTGACCAGTGCCAAATAGTTGTCTGGAAACTTACCTACATGTAGCATTTTATAGACTGAACAGGCTATATTTAGGAATATATATGTCTATACAAATATGTATATATTATGTATGTATATATATATAATAATATATACAAATGCATGCAATAACCATTAGCAGAAAAATGAGACCATGGGTTGAAAGAGAGCAGGACTTGGAGAAAGGAGAGGGAAGGATATTGTGATTAAATGATAATCTCAAAAGTTGTATCTCAAAGGGAGTTAATGTTAAGCTTTTTCTATAGTATGTTTTAGGGATTTTCTTCCTATGGTCCAACTCACTCTTAACCTAACTGTTGACCAAGGAACTTCCAGATCCTCAAGTCCCCAGTGCTAAATCTCCTGTTTTTGGTTAGTGAGATTCAACTTTTCCATATCATAATATACATTCACAAGAAACTTCCTGCTAGAAAATACTTTGGAATATTTTTAAATGCCAAGACACTTGAATATGAAACTGGCAGAACTACACCTTTAATAAATCCAATATTGGGATAAAAGAATATGTTCAAATATATTAGTAGCAAACATACTTAAATCTATTCGAGTCTTGATCAGTTTGCAAAAATAATGGTGAGACTGAAAACTATGAAAAACAAAAATATAAATGCAGACTATGATAATCTATAAGAAAGCATCCGTGTTTCTTCAGTAAGATAATGGCTGAAAGATCAAAGTTGCAGGACACTGCTCATGATTAAAATGTCATAACAACAAGAATTGCTTAGCTATAGTCACTGCAAATGACAGACCAATGTAAGGTTTTCAAAGACTCACAAAAATAAAAAAGACTGAAGAAATTTAGACAGAGGCTCTATAATGCAGGGCAGCTTAATTTTCTAACAATAAAAAGGTTTCTGTTAATTGCCCTTCTCAGTTCAAACTGCTGTATCAAAAGGGCATGGGCTTAAACAACAAGATTTTACTCCGTCCAGTTGTGAGCTTCAGAATGCTCAAGACCAAGGTGCTAGAAAATCAGATGCCAATGGAGTTCCTTTCTGATTTTTACAGACCTAATATATCTTGTATCCTCAGTTGGCAGATAAGCTAGGTAGTTCTCAGGTTTCTTCTCCTAAAGGCCCCAACCACATTTAAGAGAATTCTGCACTGTATACTAATTGCCTATGAGAAGCTCCTCCTACTAACAATCTCCTGACATCAGCACTAATGTTTACCAACATGGGGTGACACTGAGGAGTGGGGGATTATTGATCCCTGATAACTGTGTTAAAGATGATAAAGTTAACCTGCGCCTACAAGTAAATGCTGACATAATTTTAGAGGTATGTGATCAAATGTTTATTTAAAACACCTCCAAAACAAAATATGATTAAAAACAAGAAAAAAAGCAAATGCCACAAGTTCTGAAAACTGTTTAATAGTGGTGATAAGTGTGGGGGGATAACTATGCTATTCACCTTGCTTTTGTGTAGAAATATAGCAAGGAAAGACAGCATGATGAAAATTTAAACTTATTCATTGCACTGGTGGTCATTAATTTTGTCAGGGGTTTGCTAAGTCTTCAGAAGTTTCCTATGTATTAACAATTAGAAGAACAGCAGTCTCTAGGCCCTGGGCAAGCCCAGTGTCCCTTCCCCACTCATTGCAGCCACATGAGCTGTGGGCAGGCCATTTCACCACCACCCTCATCTGACTGTGTAATCTACAAGTCTCAGTTCACCCTCCAAACCCACACATCTGCAAATTCAGTGGCTCCCTGAGACACAGACACCACCTGCAGCAATTGGACCAAGAGCTGAGTGATTAGTCTCACAGTTGGAAAGCCTAGTTTCTAGGCTCTAGCTCTAGGCACACCCAGTTCCCCTGCCATCACAGCCACACTAGCCAGCCAGCAGGAAAGACTGCTGCAGGCTAGCTGCTCCACTACCACCCCCAACTGACCCTGTAAACTACAAGCCCCACTTGGTCCCTCAAATGAAACCATCCACTGTGTCATCAGCAGCACCCTGCTGATGGGTAGAAATGGGTAGACATCAGTGCAAGAACACACTCAACAACATAAAGAGCAATATGCACCATCACAACCTACTGGCTATACAGGACTCAAACATCCCATCATAAAAGAGAATGACCTTAAAAATTACTTTATGAAAATGATAGAAGCCTTTAAAGGGGGAAATTTTAAAATCTTTTAAAGTAACAGAGAAAAATAAAAAAATTTTAAAAAAATCAATTAGTCCCTTAAAAAAAAACTAAGAAAAGGCAATCAAATGGGCAAAGAAAACAGTCTAGACTTGAAAATTTGAAATATGGACAAAAAAACTTAAAATGAGAGAATTCTGAGTAAATGAACAAGAACTACAGATACAAGTATAACCAACAGAATGTAAGGGATGGAACAGAGAATCTCTGGCATTGAAGATACAATAAAAAAATAGATTTATCTGGTCAAAGAAAACATTAAAGCCAACAAAGTCATAACACAAAACATTCAGGTAATCTGGGACACCATGAAAAACCAAACCTAAGAGTAATAAAAATAGAAGAAGAAGGAGGAGGAGGAGGAGGAGGAGGAGGAGAAGGAGGAGAAGGAGGAGGAGGAGAAGGAGGAGGAGGAGAAGGAGGAGAAGAAGAAGAAGAAGAAGAAGGAGGAGGAGGAGGAGGAGGAGGAGGAGGAGGAGGAGGAGGAGAAGGAGGAGGAGGAGGAGAAGGAGGAGGAGGAGGAGGAGAAGGAGGAGGAGAAGGAGGAGAAGAAGAAGGAGAAGAAGAAGAAGAGGAAGAAGAAGAAGAGGAAGAAGAAGAGGAAGAAGAAGAAGAAGAAGAAGAAGAAGAAGAAGAAGAAGAAGAAGAAGAAGAAGAAGAAGAAGAAGAAGAAGAAGAAGAAGAAGAAGAAGAAGAAGAAGAAGACCAGGTCAAAGGCACAGAAAATATATTCAACAAAATAGAAGAAAATTTTTACCAACCTAAAGGAAAAAATGCCTATAAAGATACAAGAAGCTTATAGAACACCAAATAGACTGGGCCAACAACAAAAAGTCCCCTCACTATATAATAATCAAACCACTAAACGTGTAGAATAAAGAAAGAATATCAAGAGCTGCAAAGGAAAAGGGCCAAGTAACATATAAAGGCAGATACAGCAGAATAACACCCAACTTCTCAATGAAGACTATGAAAGCCAGAAGGTCCTGGACAGATGCTATAAAGACACTAAGAGACCACAGATGCCAGCCCAGACTACTATACCTACCAAAACTTTTAATCATCATATATGGATAAAACAAGATATTCCATGACAAAACCATATTGAAAAAAAACCTATCTACAAATTCACCCCTACAGAAAGCACTAGAAGGAAAACTCCAACCCAAGGAAGTTAACTTCACCCACAAACACAGAGGCAATAGATCCCACAACAGCAAATTCCAAAGAAAGGAGACACACACACTGCCACCATTAACATTCACCAGTCATTAATATTCATTGATATCAATGGACTCAATTTGCCTATAAAAAGTCACAGGCTAACAGAATGGATATAAAAACATAATCCTTTCTTCTGCTGCGTATAAGAAACACACCTCAACTTTACAGTAGCCACAAATAAGATATCTTGGGGGGTAACTTTAACCAAACAAGTGAAGTACTGTATGGCAAGAACTTTAAATCTTTGAAAAAAGAAATTGAAGAAGATAACAGACAATGGAAAGACCTTCCATACTCCTGGATAGGTAGAATCAACATAATAAAAATGACACTCTTGCCAAAAAACAATCTCCAAATTCAATTCAATCCCCATCAAATTCCCAACACAATTCTTTACAGATCTTGAGAGAACAATACTCAACTTCAGTGGAATAACAAAAACACAGGATAGCTAAAACAATTCTGCGAAATAAATGAACTTCTGGAGGCATCACCATCCTTGACCTCAAGCTCTGTTATAGGACTATAACAATAAAATTGGCATAAAAACAGACATGTGAACCAATGGAATCACACTGAAGACTCTCACATTAATCCACACACCTATGAAAACCTGATTTTTACAAAGATGCCAAAACTGTACAATAAAAAAAGAAAGCATCTTCCACAAATGGTGCTGGCATAACTGGATGTCAACATGTAAAAGATTACAAATAGATCCATATCTATAACTATGGACAAAACTTAAATCCAAGTGGATCAACATAATCCAGTTATACTAAACCTGATAGAAGAGAAGGTGGGATATACCCTTGAACGCATTGGCACAGAAGAACACTTTCTAAATATAATACTAGTAGCACAGACACTGAGACCAAAGATCAATAAATTGGACCTCCTGATGCTGAAAAGCTTCTGTAAGGCAAAGAACACAGAAAATAAGACACAATGACAAACTACAGAATGGGAAAAAGATCTTTACCAACCTCACATTTGACAGAGGGCTGATCTCTAAAATGTATAAAGAACTCAAGAAACTATACATAAAAATACCAAACTCCAAATTGGGTACATATCTAATCAGAGGATTCTCAACAGGAGAATCTCAAATGGCATAAAGGCATTTAAGAAACTTCTCAATATCCTTATTAGTCAGGATAATGAAAATCAAAACAGCTCTGAGATACCATCTTACAAGAATGAATAAGATCAAAAACACAGAGGACAGTTACTGTTGGAGATGATGTGGAGTAAGGGAACATTACCACTGGTGAGAAGGCAAACTTGTAAAGCCACTTTGGAAAACAGTAATATTACTTCTCCGAATATTGGCAATCAATCTATCTCAAGACCCAGTGGATCACTCTTGGGCATATATACAAAGGTATTTAATCATATCATAAGAGCACTTGCTCAACTATGTTTATTAAAGCAATATTTATAATATCCAGAACTTGGAAACAACCTAGGTGCCTCTCAACCAAAGAATGAATATAGAAAGATGAGAAAACTGGAGGCAGGGGTGGGTAGAGGAGAGGGGATGGAGGATGAGAACATAGTGGAATAGGATGGTCGAGTTGGAACAGGGACAGAGTGGGAGAGCAATGAAAGAGGTATCTTGATAAAGAAAGCTATTAAGGGATTAGGAAGAAACCTGGTGCTGTGGAAATTCCAAGGAGAACCCCACCTCAGACTACAAGTAATAGTAGAGAGGGTGCCTGAACTGGACTTCCCCTATAATCAGATTGATGAATAGCCTGTCATCATAGATCCGCCATTCAGCAACTGATGGAAGCAGACACAGAGATGGACATCCAAGCACCAGGCCAAGCTCCCGGAGTCCAGTTGAAGCGATGGAGGAGGGGTCATATGAAGAACTGGGGTCAAGATAATGACAGGGAAATCTATGGAGACAACTGAACTGAGCTCATGGGAACTCACAAACTCTAACCTGACAGCTGTGGGACCTGAATGGGATGGACTATAGGACCTCTGTGTATGGGTCATAGTTAGATATCTCGGTCTGTTTGAGGGGGCCCCTGGCATGGAGTTGGCTTTTTGGAGCCTATTCCCTATGGTGGAATGCCCTGTTCAGCCTTGAAGCAGTGGGTAGGTGCTTGGTCCTGCCTCAACTTAATAAATGTACCAGGCCTTGGTGACTCCCCAAGGGGGGGCCTTACTCTTTTGGTGGAGTGGATGGGGGGTGGGTTGAGGATGAGGGGTAGTGGGAGGAGAAGTGGGGGGAACTGTGGATTATGTAAAATGAATAAAAAAATTTTAAAAAGAAAATAAAACAATTATAAAGCTATATGTTCTATTTATGTGAGAATATATTTATCTTGTTTTGTATTTTCCTTATCTTGGAGACTTGGGCAGTAATATAGCTTATTCATGCTTCTTAATATCTTGATGTGATTCCATCTCAAAAACAATTTTCATAATCTTTGTTTTATTTATTTCTGTTCATGATAGAGACAATACCTCCTGGGATCCAAAATAATCCCCACCAACATTTCTCCACTTTTCAATAATGTACAAATGACAAGCAGAGAAGGAAGGGCTACTTAGCCATTAAATCCATCATTCATGGAAAAATCACAAATTTTCACCCATTCTTGGTCTCTCCTGGTCCAAGTAGAACACTAATGGGTGTGTCTGGGTAGCTAATTTTCTTTTATTTTAGAATGAGTGCATAACATTAATAGGAGTCAAGAAAGGAAACTATTTTCAGAAGTGAAAATAATTTTTCTCAGGGTAATAAAGGTGTATGCTTAAGAGAAACATTTGTACTATACTGAAAACTGCAAATTTAACCTAATTTCCAGAATATAATGCAGGTTTCTCAGAGACTTGAAGACAAAATAATACAGGTAAAATTAGCATTTACTATTTAACTTTCCTTTTCCTGTGTGTTCTTCTAAGTAGCTAAAAAACCCTGACTATTTAAAAATTATATTTTAAGGTTATTTTCAAGAAAAAAAGGACCAAATACTTAAATGTAAAAAAAAAAAAAAAAAAGTAATTGTGAAGTTTAATTTGAAGAGATTATGTTCACTCAGGAAATGATTAAATGGCACCCAAGAATTAGAAATAATATATTCTAAAAATGTGTGATCTATTGTTGTTTAGCAAATGTCTGTGTGGAATGATAGAACTGGCCTTTACTATTTAATGCGAGAGGGGGGAGGACAAGAAGGGAAATAAGGAAGAAAGAAAGAAAGGAAGGAAATCTTATTTTTCCTTGTAATGGGCACACCCCAGCCACTTCAGCTCATTCACATGAAATTAGACACTGCATGTGTTTTACTTTCCTTCCGACTACTCGGCTGTTCAGTGATAACTTCATAAAGTACAAATGCGTCATATTTCCATATTCTCTAACAATGTTCCTGTACCCTCAAGAATAAAATATACTTCTTGTTCTTTATGATGAAGTAATAATTACAACTGAATTCATGAAGCTGGCAAGGCTGTTTTCTTTGTATACATGTTCTTACTCCTGGAAGCCTTTGGAGTTCCAAACACAGGACCAGACGATGTTGCTTGTGGCTTGTTCCTCTCATCTCATTTCATTACTCAGAAACCTAAAGTAAGATGGAGAAATTCTTTAGGTATAAGGGTCCAAGATGACCAGACATAATAACCAACTTATACTGTAGTCAAAAGTTTCTGTGTCCTACCTGGCCAGCCCCGCAGCTGATCAGTCCCGAAAATCACAGGCTTATATTAATTGCAAGCTATTTGGTCTGTGGCTCAGGCCTTTTACTTGCTAACTCTTATACTTTAAGTTAGCCCATATTTCTACTTATGTTTAGCCACATGGATCGGTACCTTTTCTCAGGGCTGCGTTCTCAACTTCCTTCCTCTAGGTCTTCTGGCTTCTCTGCTGCTCTGCTCTTCTACTTCCCAGAATTCTCCTAGTCTGGTTGCCCCACCTCTACTTCCTGTCTAGCTACTTGACTAATTAGCATTTTATTAAACCAACATTTACAATGACAAAATTTACCATGTACAAAAGCATAATCCCACAGCAGTATACATAATAACAATAGCTACGATGAAATACTTTGGGTGTAAGGATCCAAACATCATGACCACTGTATACACACTAATGATAGCAACCCATTACTGAAGAGCTGCTGCTGCTGAAAATTTTGGGGATACCTAGCCAAGTTGCCATGTGATAACAGGTTAGGGTTCTTAGTCTTGTTAATAACATAATTTAAGAACAGAATCAATGAAAACCTAAAGGATAATTTTTTAAAGTTTTAATAAAAAACAAAACAAAACAAAAAACAAAACTCAAGGACAGGTTTGCAAATCACAGCAGCTTCCCAGAAGAGGAGGATGAAGGGAGAAGGAGAAGAGCCATGCCAGTGGAGTTAAGCTGGCATAGAGGTCAGCTAGAGGGTGGACAAGCAGACACATGGCCAAGAGGAGCTCTTAGGAGAAACGGTAATGAAGCCCAAGGTACCAGAAACAGTATAATGAAGTTATTGCTAGTGCCTGGAAGATTTTCTGAATCAGGACTCATAAAGTCAGGAAGATCCAACAGAACTTCATGGTGGCTTGTATGGATTCTGCTAGGAAGTGAGAACTCTAGGAAGGAAAATTACATCATCTCATTAAAGGGATAATTATTGTACCTATCTCTTTAGCTTGGCTTATGCTGAATCTACCTTCCTAAGGCTGGTCCCTTGGCCAGGTGACTGATCTGAACAACTGTATAAACTCTTAATGGCAAAATTGAAGTGGAATGTATTTCCAGTCCCAAAGTCCCACAGAGACACACAGATGCATATGATAATTTTAGGCTGATCGGCCTCAGGCCCAGGCATATCACTTGCTAGCTCTCTACCCTTCATCTAACCCATTATTCTTCCTGTTCAGCCATGGGGCTCGGTACATTTTCTTAGAACAGCATAGTCTCCTCTGCTTCTTCCGGCTTCTCTCTGGCTTTCTCCTCTGTGCTTCCTGTTCTCAGAGTTTTTCTTAGTCTGGTAGTCCCGCCCACACTTCCTGCCTTCCTTTAGCCAATCAGAGCTTTTTATTAAACCAGTGAGTGGGACAACTATTTACCATGGAACAATCTCCCACATGACTGTATTTGACATAAGTCTGTGGTGATATGTTGTATATTTAATAAAGTCAGTCTGAAATATCAGAGAACAGAATCACCCACAGACAAGCTATGGAGCTATGGAGGTCAGGGAGTCGTGAACCAGATCTTTAATCCCACCATGAGGGAGTCAGAGATCCATCTCTGTGAGTTCAAGACCTAACAGTCAGTCAGTGGTGGCACATACCATTAGATCTAGCATGTGGGAGGCAGAGGAAGGCAGAGCTCTGTGAGTTCCAGGCTAGCCTGCTCTACAAAGCAAGTGTCAGGACAGCCAAGACTGGTACACAGAAAACCTTGTCTTGAAAAAATGAAACAAATGAACAAACAAGAAAATAAATAATAAAGATTGGATGCCATTGAATTAAGACTAATTCTTTAGCATAGATCCTCAGCTGATCTGACTCATGCCTGCATCAAAAGAAATCTGCATGCTAAGAGACAAGAGAAATGTTTTCAGAGAAAAGACTCAGTGGAACACAGCCAGAAGACAGCATTTGCAAGGCAAAGAGAGGGGGCACAGGAGAAAAGAAATCTTCCCTTGACCTTGCATTCCTCTGACATCAAAACTATGGGAAAGTAAATTTCTTATTTAAGACACAGCTCCTGTGATATTTTGCTATATTATCCTTGGTAAACTAATTTACATGCATGTTAAAACTCATGTCCTTAGTCTCTCATTCTGGTATCCACCCTTTGAAATAAAAGTGCAGATGTCAGGATCACATCCTGTCCTCTACAGCTTTCTGTGCTCACTGGATTGGGCATTTCAGATACATGCGCTAGAACAGAATGGCCTATTGTGTCCAGAAGGCCTTGTTAAGTAGACTCATTCCACATTCCCTGACACTGTGTTCTCAGCAGGCAGGAAATTAATCTCAAGTCTACAGCCCAGAGACCACAGTCTTGTCAGCATGAGGACCAGATGTCATCAAAAAACAGGATCCAAGTGCATTCATTTCCAGAGATTTAGTAAAAGGTGGGACAGAGTGAAGGATATCTCCCTCTGTGGCCTCTGGGGGTCTAATTTTGGCTTACCAGCTCTGTAGAAGCAACTAAGAAACTAGTCACCTAACAGAAGCCAATCTCACGGTGTCATGCTTGTGATTCTGCAAAATAAGCCTAGGAGTCAAAGTCACGGATCTCTTTATAACTGCCTACTAAAAGAAATAATTTTAAATAATTTTTGATGGAATAGAAAGCTCAGCAAAATATATCCAGAGACCCAATAAGGTTTTTTATGCATGGAAATAGAGCTTGAGTTAACATGTTAGAAAGGATAAAACAGAACTGCTCTGCACCTCCTTTCTAAAAAATGATAATGTCCCTGTTAGGCTCAGGGTGGACAATGTTTTATCAATCAAGAGGACTTGACTTAATGTAGGGTTTTAATAAACACACATTTTGTGTTGTTCAATAAAACCTTAACACATATTTCTCATAACTTACTGAAAAAAAATCAAATACAAAAACTCAGAGGCAAGATAAAAGTAGGCTCCTGAAATATTTCATTCTTTTGGAAATGCATATGCAAAGAGCCAGAGAATGCATATGTCAGGTCCAGTTGTGGTCTAGATTTGTAATCTTTTAGGGGATATAGAATGTGATTTTTCCAGTCCTCCTCCTCCTTCTCCTTCTTTTTTGTCATTTATTTATTCTGAACAATCAAGAGATCCACATATAGTTTGGAGTCTCTAAATCTGAGGTAAAACCACACCAACTGAGAAAGTTGTGTTGACTTAATTAAGCTGCCAATACTAATCATTCCATCAAATATTGATTACTTATATCACCGTGAAAATATTTTGAAGATATCACCAATGTTTGCAATCAACTAGCTTTAACTCTCAAATATTCTAAATGAACTTGGTGGTCTGATTCAAAACCCTGAAAAACATCAAGAACCAAACTTTGCTTTCTTAATGAAACCCCAGCTGTGGACAACGGTTTGAGCGAGCATCCCCATGACATGTTCAAGCACACCCATCTTCTTGTTACACTCTACGAAAATCTGGACATGGGTATGATAGCCTCCAAATAACGTAAGCCAATTCACCTTCATAGTTGGCTTTCCACATCTTCGGATTCAACCTACTACAGAGCAAAGATTCAAAAAAACATATTGTATCTGTACTATTAGTGTATTTCATGTAAGAGACTTTGAATTTTTTTTTAACCTTCATGGTGGATGAGGGCTCTTAGCATTAATTTCTTGCAGATAGCAAGAAACAAATGTACGTGTATATGTGAATTTGTAATATATAGAAAATTAAATATATAATTTATAGATGTAAGTTTTATATACAAATCTACACACTGGTACAAAATAGGTAAGGGCTTAACACATAGATGAGAGAGAGAGAGAGAGATAGGTAGTTAAGCAGATAGATAAAAAATTCCAAAGGTTGTGCCTTCTTGGTTGAATTGTGACCCATTATTACTTCTTTGACTAATGAGAGTTTAGCATAAAATATTGGGTAACTAAGTGTAAGGATATTAAATAGGTAACTGAAAGGATAAAACAAAAGTATAAGATGTCACATCGTTACTAATTGGAGCACGCAACGACACCCACAGTGCTCAGAGCACAAAGGATTAGAGGTTATAATTAGTAAAACTCATAAACTTGGAGATGAGAGCCCACGAGCCCACAAGAGCTCAGAATGTTGGATAATTAATTCTGCTCTCTCTGCACTTCTATTGTCAGGTTGGCTCAGGCAAAATGGGCTCCCATTTCTTCCTGCTATGGGAAGGCACTGCCTTGGCCAGAATGTTTAGAGGAACTAAGAACAGTCAGGAGAAAAGCAAACAGACAGGATTGGCTATTAGCTGTCCTGCAATTGTCCATTGTCCTTCTAATGCTACCTGTAATGGAAATCTAATGAAGACACAGTCCGCAAAACCAAATAACATTTCCAAAGGGCTTTCTCCAGCAAAACAAGATGGAGTCCAGAGTACAGAGAGATTGGTTTTACATTGGAAGATAATAGCTTTATTACCAGGTCTGTGGTATTTGGAAGATATAATGAGAAATATTTTTAGAGAAATGCTCTCCCAAAGTGGAACTGAAATCATGATTTATTGGTTCTTACTTTTCAAAATGTAATTACATCAAAGCCATTTATTGCTAAATTTTATTTTTAAAATGAAGAAAGCCTCACTAATCCTCTTCTGCTATGAAATTCACTTTTCATTCAAGACATTGTAAATTAATTTCACTTTGATGAGCCCACTTAAAAATAAACAGTAATTCCCAAACACTTTATAAAATATTCAGCCAGATCTATTACATTCTTTGAATATGGGTCAGAAGTGGGGACACAGGAGTAAATATTGTTGGCTTAGGATGTAGGCAATGTTTCTACTGTGAGAAAAAAGTCCTGGTTGGAACAGAAAGCAGCGGAAAAAAAAAAAAGAAAAAGAACACAGCAACAGACATTGGGAAGTAAGAAATGATAAAAACAGATAATTCAGCATAAAGACGGGAAGGAGGGAGTTTTTCACAGTCACTCATTGCACAAGTACCCTTCCCTCACCTTTACAAACAACCTAAGGACTCTTGAAAATGCCAGTCTTGCTTCACGTAGCTTTATCTCACTTACGTCATGCCTTCCTTCTGAGGAAATAGGATAATCATCATGATCTAGAGCAATTCAGCATCGGTTACATGGACTTTCAGATGATGTCGGAACAATAGTAACACAGGAAATTGGAATTTGGAGAAATGAAGCCCAGAAAAGCAGTGAGGTTGAAGACACACTTGGGGCGATTTAGAAGCAGAAGTGAACACGCCATACTGGTATGAAGATATTATTCAATCAACAGATTTTAGCACATTCTTTTATTGTGAGGCACATATGGCTCATGAGTTCAATTTTGCATCTCTCAGTTCAACTAAAGCGTCTTTCTCTAATGAGGGCAGTGTGCGGGGAAATGGAGTTGCCTCAACAGGATTTGTTCATATTATACAGCTCTTGGCTTTTCTTCTTAAAAGCTGAAGGTTAATTCATGTTGCTTTCCCCCAAAATTGTACCAGTGAGTAAACATTCCTTTCAATTCCCATGAAGTTTTTATGATATGAAAAACTGTTTTAAATATTATAGCATACATGATTTATCACATTACTTTTAAGAAACCATTTGAAAATCAACTTAATGTAGGAAATCTCTGAATTTGGCATTCAATATTTTTTCTCATTGGGTATTAATTAAGACCTAAATTCTATTCAATTATCCCTGAAAAATGTACAATAATGGAACTCTTAACTGGATAACGAAGGCTGCAAAGTAGATAAACTAAGAGTACAAGCTGAAGTTGATAACCAATGCAAATTTTCACATACTGTTGTTAAATTAAGTAACAAAAATCAATATAAAACTAGATACAATCATTAGGCAATAAATTAATCTACTCTACACTAACGATTTGTCTTTAAAAAGTTGGGAGGCATGTAGAGAGGATGACCATTGAAAGAGATATCTTCACAAAGTGAGCCATCATGAGCTTAAGGAGAAAGGATGTGTTGCTAGAGAAATCCACAGGAACCCACAAGGAGGTTCGTCCGAGTTAAGACTCGGAGCCCTGGACTTCAGCGAAAGAGAAGGAAGAGCCACTAGACAGCAAGGGGAGGGTCGAGAGCACAACGGAGAAGAACCACAGGCACAGCGGACACGAGCTAATGGAGCTCACAGGTTCTGGACTGACAGGTGGAGAGCCTGCATGGGACCGAACTGGGCCCGCTGAATGAGGGTGACAGTTGTGATGTCAAGCTGTTAGTGGGCTCCCTGGCTATGGGACTAGGAATTATCCCAGTTACATGAACTGGCTTTTTAGAGCCCACTCCCTATGGTGGGATGCCTTGCTCAGCCTTGATATGGGGAGGAAGGGATGGGTCCTGCTTCAGCTTGGTGTTCACTACTCAAGGGAGGCCTGACCCTCTTTGTGGAATGGATGGGGCTAGAGTGGAGGAAGGGGAGGGAATATGAGAAAGGGCAAGAGGGGAAACAGTGGAGGATATGTAAAAATAATTTTATTAATAATTTAAATAAAAAAATAAGATGCTGAAAATTTCAGCTTAGGTAATTTAACAAGTAACTAGCAAATGTAATTTCAGATTGTATCCTGGTAAATAATTATGTATTATTGAGCATTCACACAACAATGCGTAACTTGAAGTGAAATGGATGAACATCTATGTGTGGGATACGTGAACTTTAAGTTACTATCATTAAGCATCATTCTACCTTAATCCCAATAAATAAATTCCATGGGTCTAACTTTTCTTTAATTATATATGATTTAAGACTTTCTTCCTATTAATTAAAGACAGAGCATTCAAAAGCTGTAGTTCACAGATGTTGAAATTATTGTAGCACTGACACAGTGTCATTAGTGACTGTTAATTCCTATTTTTTTTTTTTTTTTTTTGCAGCGTTTAGGTTCACTCCCAAGTAACTGCCGTGATAGGAATTAATATGTACACCTTCTCTGGCTTCTCTTTACAATAAGAAATGATTCTCCATGTGTCTTCTATGGAGTCTTGTAAAAGAACCATTCTTTGGCTTTTTTATCTTTTTTTTTTTTTCACTGAAACAATCATAGGAAAGCAAGAACAGCTTTGAAATCTACCTGACTCTAACTAACATATTCTACCTCTCATACAGCAAAAAGACTAGTGAGCAGAAAGGCAAAAAAATATTAATAAGTCTGATTCTTTGTATTATTGAAATATGGGGGTGTATTGAGGATGACAACATGGCTGTGAGTAGATATCTTTATGAGAATTTGGCTGCTTCTTAACAAATTCTTTATCTCCAAGAAGCCACATCCCTTCAGAACACTTTTTGTTATAGTCAATATTTATTCATTTTCACTCACAAATGTAGAATCCAGTGTAAACTGCATTTCTAATGTTTTAGGAGGCAAGTTCACTACCACCAGACATGAGACAAGTGACTTCATCTTTTACAAAAAGCATTAGTTTTAGGCTGTCTGCTAAAGCAGATGTAGAGAAATAAAATGAATTTCCTGGAGATTGTTAGGGCATACCTAACAGCATAAATATTATTTATGAGACACAATCCAAATCTATTATTCCATAAAATAATTCTTGGTGTACCCATGCTTTAAAATTTTTTGCAGTCATTTGCAGTTTCTTATTATGCTGGAAATAAACATTTTTTTAGTCTTTCTATTTAGTTCCCCGTGTTTAAATGAATCTTTCAGTTCAGAGCTATTTTTTAATCAAAGAAAACCACACGTTCTCCACTGGAATAATATCTCAACACTGAGGAATGCCATCTAAATTAATCAAGAGATTATCCCTCAAAGCTGAAAGTGGTGGTATGCCATGTTTGCTGAGGATGTTATGTTTGGCAATTCAAAGATGAGAATATGTGCTGGCTTCTTCAGGAGGACCAAAACAAAGAATTTATAAGGTATTTTCTGGACAAGTAAACAGCTTGGGAACCCAGGAAAATAATAGAATATCTTACTCCTTCTCCCATTACCTTAGTGGTGCCTCTAAGAAAATTATTTGAGCAACATCTATCAAGAGGATTGGAACTGAAGTTTGACTTTGAATAAAATCTACATATTTATTTATGGTTTTAGTGTCTTTATTAATTTCTCCTTTGGCAATTTTATTCATGTATTATACACGCGCACACACACACACACACACACACACACACACACACACACACACACACACACACACACATATATATTCTTGGTATATCCATCTTCCATCATTTTTATAGCCTTTCCAACCTCATTAGTGACCCACCTCCTCCTGCCAAGTACCCATTCAACTTTCATGAGTTTGGGCTTGTGATGGTGTTTTGGTTTTGGTTTGGAAACCACTGAGTTTTATTAGGGTTGCCTGAATGGATATGGTAGTGGAGTTATCCACTAGAATGTAAGGAACTCATAAGGACTCCATCACTGAAGCCAATGACTTCCTTTGCCAAGGCAGCCCTTTCACTGCAGATAGCTCCAAGGGGCGGGTATGTCCCAATCAGCCCCTCCCCCATCTATGACCTAATATTAATGGGCTCAGTTTGGTGCAGACTTCATACAGGAAACCCTAGATAGTATGGGTTTATGAGTGTCACAGCTATGTCATGCTCACAAGACAGTGTGACAGCCCTCCTCTGCACCACTCAGCTCTTATACTTGTTCCACATCTACTTCTGAGATGATTCCTGAGCCATTGCTGCATCAGTAGGCACATCTTGCCTGGCAGGATGGTATTGTAGCATGCAAGCTTGAAATGCAGGAAGGACCATGGCTGAGTTTTCTTCTGCAGCTTCCTGTGTAGCAATTTCTGGCAGTACAAACATATCCAGCTGGGAGGAAACTTGCAGTTCTGTTTCTGCCTCCTTTCTTTTCTATTCTGCACCTCAGGTGTGTGGTATCTTCAGCAGTGGAGTCTGACCCCATAGTTCTAGTGGGCAATCAAGGGTGGTGGCTACAACCTGTATAGTTTTGTTGTGCTCTAGGAACTTTCTGACCAACACCTTCTAGGTAGATGTCTCTCACACTTGTCATGGAGATTTTCATTGAATAATCTATGGCTTCTGTGATCAAAATTATTTACCCATGAATAATGTAACCACCCAAACTCTTTAAATTATGTGCATTAATTAGCTTAGAAAATAGTTGATTTCAATGCAATTTCCTCATGCACTTTTATTTTTGGTAAGTTTTTACCATGAACCCCCTCACCCCATCCCCCACTCCCATCCCAATTTAAACCTCACTGCCACGAATACTTCCTCCCTTTGATTTCCTGTCATATGTCCTCATCAATCATTAAGACTTCTTTTCTCCCCAACTACAGGTCCTTCCTCACCACCAGGTCTCTCGAGATATTTCAAGTTAAGCAATAAATAAATAAGTAAATAAACTTAAAAATTTTGAAGCTCTACTCCGTACGTGAGAAAAAAAAAAAAACAACAACAACATTGTATTTGACTTTCTGAGCTTGGATTTCCTCTCTTAGTATAAAAATGTTCAATTCCACTGATTTTCCTTAAAAAATTATTTTTTTTACAGCTCAATGCAAATTCCATTGTGTATACGCA
Source organism: Phyllotis vaccarum (assembly GCA_033318265.1). Classification (NCBI taxonomy): domain Eukaryota; kingdom Metazoa; phylum Chordata; class Mammalia; order Rodentia; family Cricetidae; genus Phyllotis; species Phyllotis vaccarum. Next base: position 106,100,013 of record JARWLC010000006.1, on the reverse strand, counting down.
CCACACTTCCAGACACACACACACACACACACACACACACACACACACACACACACACACACACACACACTTCCACACACACACACACACACACACACACACACACACACACATTAAAGACTGATCTTAATGAAGAACCTAGATACCAAAATTCTCAATAAAATATTTGGAAACAGAATTCAAGATTGCACCAAAAAAGATGATTCATCACAACTAGCTGACTTCATTCCAGATATTCAGAAATGACTCAATATACAGAAATCAATAAATGTAATCAACTGCATAAATAGACTTTAAAACAGAAGTGACATGGTTTTCTCAACAGAAGGTAAAATCCAGGACCTTTATGAGCAGAGTCATGGAGAAGGTGGTGGGTATGGGAGGAGTATTCTACCACACACTCAAGGGTCCATACAACCAAACTAGTGAGAGTTAATTCTCACCAAGACCAGAAACAAGACGGATGGGTCCATTCTCCCCACTCCTGCTTAAAATAGTGTTCGTTTTCTTTTATATTGAAAATATTTCAAGCATTGATCGGTGTTTTTATATCTCTGAGTTGTAATGGCTACACCACTGTCCATTACATCTCAAACCCAAGCAGATCTTTGTAGATACTAAAAGGTTATTAGTAAAGCTTGTCTTTCCATATTTTATCATGGTTACAGATGTTTGAAAACTCAACACAGTAGAAAGTTCCTTCAGGACCTTTACTTTGATTTCTGTTGTGCTTTTTTTATTTGGCTACTCTAGGAGGGATTTTAACGAACAGGAAGTATAATAGCCATGATGAACTGCAAGTGTGACTTTGGACAACTTATTCAACCTAGCTGAACCTCAGTTTTCTCAGCAAATGAGGATAGTAATATATTAAACTTCTGTTTGATATAAAAACTAAATGAGAATAAGTTACTATTATATTGATGGCTCATCTGCTTTCAGACTTATTTCTGAGACCCAATCCATTTGCCATTTCTGTTATTTAACCAGCAATTAAGCAAGTTCAAAAGAACTGTGTTTCTATATTGCCCAACTGCCTCTTTGATAACACACATGTAGATAACCAGAAACAACTGTGATTTTCTTTCTCTTTTAGATGAACTTGTTCTTTTTGTTGTTGTTTTATTGAAAATGTGAAGTAATTTGGTATCTAAGAAAAAATAAAATTATAATTCTTGGCAAATGAAAAGCAACAAGATTCACACGTAGGTATGTGTACATATCTTTTACCCAGAGATCTCATTTACATTTCATAAATAATTTCACTTGAGACCTCAAAAACAAAGAATCTTGCATTCCAGCCAGTTGCCAAATCCCTATAGTTTCTCTCAATGTGGAGCGATTTCTCAGCCATTGACCTGTGTGGTCTTGACGTTTCTGGAGTAGTAGGACATTCCTGTTATTCCTTTTGTAGGATATTGCTCTGTATGGGTTTGCCTTAGGCTTTCTCTTAAAGATAAGCTTACTTGAATTTGGACAGGAGCATCACAGAAGAGAAGAGGTGACCAGTCACATCCTTTCAGGTGACAGATGAAGAGAATATGTTCTATTATTCATAGTGTCAACTTGATCATGTGAAAAACTAGTTTCTGAGAAGATTCTCCTTTGCAACATGACTTCAGAATCAGAAATGAATTGTGCAGGGGGGTGGGGAGGTCAGGGCCATTCAAGTAGTCTATCCCTCAGTCCATTTTATGTATACTCAGAACGGTATGTTTGTATCCACTTCTCCACCAGTAAAGAACATAGTTCTAATATTTTCAATATATTTGCTTATTTGTTCAGTCCCTTTAAACAGCCATTGTCCCAGCTTAACAGGTTATTCTGAGAGTCTAGCTCTCAGAAACATCACTGTTAGACTACTTAACATTTTACTAGTGACCATGCACCTTCCTCCAGAAATTGACACCTTCATTGCATCATTTATGGTACAGATTTGAACTGCTTCCCTGTCAAACAGCTGGATATGTGTGATCTCAACATTCAGGAGAAGGAAGGAGGAAAATTAGGAAATAAAACCAGTTTAAAGCCAGCCAGGATTATGCAAGACTCTGCCTCATAAAACAGAAGAGAGAGAGAGAGAGAGAGAGAGAGAGAGAGAGAGAGAGAGAGAGAGAGAGAGAGAGAGAGAGAGAGAGAGAGATCTTTAGAGTCCTGGAAGTAAGCAAGAAACTTCTTACCAGAAGTAAGCAAAGTCAAGCCCTCGACTCACAACCATGTACCTTTCTTTCACATATCTGAATTCCCAGCCTCTTTGTGAATCAATGACAGTTTAGCTTCTCGTGTGGCTTCAACAGTTCTGCTCTGTCTCACCTATTGGCCTTTGTATTTTGACGTATTTTATAACTCAAGTCTCATCTCGAATCTTTTATTTCTCTCCATCATTACCTATGAACATTAAAGCTAATGTCAGAACTCAGGGACCGGGGGGAGGGGGGATGCACAATATATCTAAAATATGATGGGCATTTGCCAAGAGTAGATTGGCCTGTTTGCTCTCATGAAATGAGTTACAGAGCTTAAAAGACATTATCACTGATTTACTATGAGTCTCTCTCTTCTTCACTTCTACTTTAGGAGGATAAACACTAAACCAATATAATGAGAATTGTCTCATAAATGTATCACAACAAAAAGTGAATCATGTATACAAAATTAACAGATATGTCAAAAATATTTAATATTGTACAACTGTGTCATTTCCCAAGCAGTAAAAAATATTGATTGTGTCTACAGTACTGATAGCACTTTTAATGTTAGGCAGCCTCATTTGCAAAGTGAGGTGGAGAGATGATAAGTAATTACAAACAACGACAATAACCCTTCTCTTTCCATAGCACATTCTCTGAACGTCTTCTCTGCATTAGTAACTATGCTTCTAAAGTCTTTTCTGGGAATAGGCTGTGTCTGTAGGTATATATTGTCCCCAGTATTCACTAAAGCATTATATACACACCAGATGCTGGATGAGTGTATTTAACAATGTTCACAATAGTAGCCAGATTTGGCTCTACCGAGCAGTAATTTGCTCAAGGGAAGGATTGGATCCTTATTCAACAGCAACAACTAAGCAGGTAGTCAATGAAGAAACAACTAGATGTTAACAGGCTTCACTCTGTTAACATGTGTTTTACAGACTAGTCTATCCCGTTCACATTCTCCAGGGCAATTAACAATATGTTTGCCCTTCATTACAGTATTTTATCACACATATCACTTTGACCTCTGGGAACAATAGGAAATGTGCCTCAGATGTCTTCTCACCTTCTTAAGTATCTAAAGAATTTTCTACTCCTACAATAATTTCATAGAAGAAATGGAATTTTCTTATATTAGAAAAGTCTTGACAGCCTCAGGAGAGCCCCAGTGGAAGAGGTGAGTTACCCTCCTCCCAGCCTGATAGCCAGGACAGCTAGGACAGGGTCTGGGCAACAGGACACAAAACATTCCCTCCTAACCCATCTCAGCTCCAGCTGCAGCTAAACAAGCAGGACTCCTGATGTAAGTCTGACAAACTACATTCTTCATCAGACCTCCTACCTCATAAGCCTCAAACTATTTCCAAAAACCACCCATTCTTTCAACTTCAGCTGTTTTCTGAGACCCAGCCTCTGGAGAGCTCTATCATAAGAGTGGCTTCCTGAGGCATAAACTCTAGAGAGCTCCTTCATAAGATCTCTAGCTGTAGATCTCTATTTCTCCCTGAGACACATAGTCCACTGCTTCTGAGTTCTCTAAGATCCTCAGTTGCACTAAGAACACCTAGCAAGCCAAAAAGAGCTCCCTGAAACACAGACAATACTTGCATCCACCAGCAGAAGAGATGCCAGTGCAAAAAATTTATTCAACAACATGAAGAACAATATGGCCCTGCTAGAGCCTAATGGTTCTACAACAGCAAGACCTGAACATTCCAGTATAGGAGAAGCAGAGGAAAATGACCTTAACATTTTTAATAAGGATTATAGAAGCCTTTAAAAAGAAAATTAAAGAAAAAATAAAAACTCCTTTAAGGAAATAGACAAGAAAAAATGGAAAGAAACAATAAATTTCTTAAGGATAGATTAGAGAACCAAGAAAAAGCAATCAAATGGGTGATGGAAACAGTGTAAATAGAAGCAAAAGAGAACACAAACCAAGGGAATGCTGGGAATGGAAAATCCAAGTAAATGAAGAGGAACTACAGATGCACGCATAACAAACAGAATGCAAGACATGGGAGAGGAAATTCAAAAGAGGAAATAGATTCATCCGTCAAAGAAATATCTAAAGTTTTAAAAAATGTCCAGGAAATCTGAAACATCATGAGAAGATCAAACCTAAGAATGACAGGAATAGAAGGAGAAGAAAAGCAGCTCAAAGGCATAGAAAATATATTCAACAAAAATCATAGTATGTAGAGCCTCGAGGGATGGGATCAGACTTTGTTCCTGTGTGTGAGCTGGCACCTTGGAACTCATTCCCTGCAGAGGATCAGCTAACCCAGTCCTAACTTTGGGATGGGGAAATTGGACTTGCCTGGAGTGAATGTGCCATGCTAGGCTGGCCCACCTTGGGACTTCTCGCCCTTTTGGGGGAGGAGGAGGAGGAAGGGGGAGGGGGAGGCTGAAGGCTGACTTGGAAGGATTGGGAGGAGGAGAGGGAGTAGGGGGATATATACATAAAAATGACATTTTTAATTTAAAAAAAGGAAAGGAAAGAAATAAGAAAAAAAAAAACTCAAGAGATTACCTCAGATGCACCTTCTATGAAGCCCGATTAGAAGGAAATATTCAATAAGAATGCTCATTACTAGGTCCATGGCTGAGTATAAAATGAAAAATTAGATTAAAAAGTTGATTCTCAATATAGCATGCTTCAATGAAAAAAAAACAAGCATTTATGAGCTGAATAAATAAATAAATAAATAAATCCATAAATCCATGTTGAAATAAATAAAATGTTGAAAAGACATTGGACACCTAGAAGTAGAAAAGGAAAGAGAAATCAATCCTGAAAAAGTTTACAAGGAAAAGATATCAAGTCTATTTGGATCAAAACACTTGACAGGGTAAAATCTTACTGCTTAACATCTGTATCTATTTATCTTTTAGAAAACTTCGGTCAGGATTCAGTCACAAATCAAGCTAGTTTGGACCTGGAGTAAGTGGCATTCTCCTTTTCTAAACTCAAGCATTTTTTTTTTCTACAATTCTTTCTAAAAGTTAAAAATTTCCATTTAATATCAACAGTGTTTAAGTTTTCCACAGTTAAAAAAAAATACAAATTCTGCTGACAGCAATTCTGAAATGTCTATAAAGAAGATGGAGCCCCATCACAATGATTCTACCTGGTTCATTACGATGCCTTGGAGCTGATGTATACCACTCAATGATTGTTTTGGGACTACAAATTATTCAGGACAGTTTCAGGATTTCTTTCTAAGACTATCTATTGACCTCTGGGTTAAGGGCCCAGGATGCTTCTGCTTCCATCATATTACACCTCTATCCAGAACTTCAGATAGTGCTACCCAGTACTCTGAGACTGGCTACAAATGGTATAGTCAGTCCATTGATACTTAACCACTGTTTTAGTTTTTACTGGCCCCACAGAGATACTGTCACCCTCGGACAGCAGAAAGCAGTTCTAGGAAAAATCACACTCCCTCTCCTAATAAGTTTTGTTTTCTAATGGTTATGGATAATTATCATTCTGTTAGGGTGGTCATAAGCTGTATTGGGTTGATAGAGAAATGTGGCGGGATTAAGGTGTCAGCCGATAAGGTCAGAAGACACTTCCGGGACCCTGGAGGGGTGTGGCCAAGCCCATTGATAAGTGGCTGCTGGGACATGAGGACGCTCTCTTCCTGGTTCCTGGCTGCTGACTACTGGACAGACAGAATCCGAATCCATCGTCCTTCCATGGCGCGTCCATCGCGCATCCATCGCTTGGATACGCCAGTCCTTGTTCAGGTGCCACCATAAGCTGTTACTAATATTGTGAGTGTTAATTTATATTCTAATAAATATTAATTTTGGACTGGCGCCTTGAAAGTAAAACTCCATCTACAGAGAAACAATAAAGTTAGACTCCGTAATCCCTTTTGGGGATTGGCTAAATTTCTTTACAGGTAGTCAAATACTAGCCATAGACAATTTGCACTGGTATGGATTATTGCATATTAATACAAATGTGAAATTATTTTCTATGTCTAACATAATTTGTACATTGATAAAATTCAAATCTATATTTTTTATATTGTGCACATGCTTCTAATTTAGTTTAAAATATTTTGTACATTAATACATATTATTATATATTATAATATATAATATTGTCATTTGCACTATATAATTTCTATCTTTGCTTAATTATATTTGTCATATATATATTATATCTCTTTAAGATATTTTGTATATGGATACACATTAAGAATATTGTCATTTTGCACTATACACTTCTACCTCTGCTTAAGATGTTTTGTATGATTGTCATACTCAAGGTCATTGTCCCTATACTGTACGTCTATTTACAGTTTGTCTGCTTTTATAATATAAGCCTTAGTCTTCAAGTTATCTAGGCTGATAAGAATTACAGGTTACATATTTCTCTATTGCTGGTGGGAATGTAAACTTGTACAGCCACTTTAGAAATCAGTATGGTGGTCTTTCAGAAAATTGGGAATCAATCTACCTAATGATCCTGAAATACCACTCTTGAGCACATATTTAAAGGATGCACATTCCTTCACAAGGATATTAGCTCAACTATGTTCATAGTAGCATTACTCATACTAGGTAGAACCTGGGAACAATCTAGATGCCCCTCAGCTGAAGAATGGATTTAAAAAATTGTGATACATTTACACAATGAAGTGCTTACTGCTAACATTAAAGAAATTGACATTCTGAAATTTGTAGGCAAATGGATGGATCTAGAAAATATCATCCTAAGTGAGGTAACACAGACCCAGAAAGATAAACATGGTATGTACTCACTCATAAGTAGATTTTAGATGTAAAGCAAAGGATAACCAAGCTGTAATCCACAACCCGGGAGCACTTATGTAACAAGAAGGAACTTAAGAGAGACATCCATGGATCTCCCTGGCAAGGGGAAATAGAGATCTCCTGAATAAATTTGGACCATGGCAGCACTGGGGAGGGAGGGAGAACAAAGAGAGATAGGAAGAGATTGTGAAAGAATGGGATGGTTGAGATGGGGAAGCAACAGAGAGGGAGAACACAGAAATAGGTATCTTGATAGAGAGAGTCATTGTGGGGTCAGAGAGAAACCCAAGAACTCACAAAGATGACCCCAGCTAGAATTCCAAGCAAGAGTGGAGAAGGTGTCTAAATGGCCTTACCCTATAGTCAAATGCATGATTAACCTAATTGTCATTGCAGAGTCTTCATCCAGCAACTTATAGAAACAGATGCAGCAATCCCATAGCTAAGCACTGGGTCGAATTCTTAGTCAAGCTGAAGAGAAGGAGGACAGATTTCTATGAGCAAAGGGATCCAGATCATGAAAAGGAAACCCATCCCACAGAGACAGCTGACTTGAGATTTTGGGAGCTCACTAACTTTGAAATGACAGCTAAGGAACTGGCATCAGACTGAACTAAGCCCTCCAAACGTGGATGACAGTCTAATAGTGTGAGCAGTTTGTGGGGCCTCTGGCAATGGGACCATAATTTATTCCTAGTGCATGAACTAGCCTCTTAGGAACACCTTGCTCGGCCTTGATACTGAGGGTAGGGGGATGGGGGTGGGGAGGGGTTGGCCTTTACCCAACTGGATATGCCAGACTGCATTAACTCACACTTGGGAGTCCTTACCCTCTCAGAGGAATGGATGGGGGGAGGGGGAAACTTGAGGGAAGACTGGGAAGACAGGGGTGAAAGGTGAACAGTGGTGGGAATATTAAAGCATTTTTTTTAAAAAGACTTAAAAAAAGTTTGATTACTGTCCAGGTAGCCAGCTACAGCTGTCATCTCTTAATCCATTTCAGAAGCTGCTCTTGCTTGCACTTCCTGGTTACAAAGGTAATATATTTTCCCTCAGGTCTTTGATGGAGCTGAGGACTGGATAGTTACAGATACAACCATCTCATATCTTAGCTAAGATCATTTATGTACTAGATTTATATTATTCAAGACAACAGCTTTAGAGTATTATTAATATATGTATGGTGTTTGTTGTTCCTGTTGGATGTAGTTTCTCCTTGTTTATGTCATTTGCCTGTTTTCTCTCCCTGTCATGACCTGATAATTGTTTCTATTGTACATAACTTTATATTTAGGTTTAGAGCTTTCTTATTAGACGAAAGGGGGAGATGTAGTGAAGAGGAGATACCATCACCATGACCTAGAGATGTGGCCTCTTGATCAACATAGATCTGGAAATCACCTATGGCCTTGGGGCCCCAGTATTTGTATGTAGCAGGAGAGCCAGTTTAAAACTGGGGTGCACATTTTTAGAGGACCCTTCCTGTTCTCTCTCTTGCTCTTGGATGGAGAACCTGACCTACTGAGTGAAGCTTCGTGGACCAGTCCCACTTTCCAGGAACTGTTTAATCTTTTGTATCATTGAGTGTTCCATCTGAACCCTTTAATAAATATTAATCCTTCTTTTTAAAAAAAAAAAGTCTTGAGTTGTTTAAGTGCCTTAAATGTGTTTTCTGTAGAGATGGAAATTTTTGTGGGACATCAGGGATGAAGAAGTTTTAAGAACCAGCTCAGAGTCAAGGAAAGGGGAGGAGAGCTGCTATTCAAGGAACATACATCTCTTCAGAGAAGGAGGGAACTTGCTCCTTCCCATTGTAGCAACTCTGGCCTTATTGCCCAGAATGTACCTGGATTGAAAGATAAATCCTCATGTTAGATTTGGGCAAGATTACCTTATTGAGACAGGTTGGAGTTAAAATCAGCTTCACTGTGCCTTATATGTTAGTATAGGTGTCCCCTGTTGCTATGGTGGCATACCTGATGAGAAGCAAGAGAAGGGCAGGGGATTGTTTTGACTTACCATTTAAGTGGATCCAGGCCATCATGGTGGGGAAGACCCGCTGGCAAGAGTTTGAGGTTGGTGGTCACCTTGGTTTTACAGTCAGGAAAGAGATGGAGAAATGAAGGGTAGTACACAGATTCCTTATTTTAATTCAGACCAAAGCCTATAGAAAGATGCCACCCACTTTTAAGGTGAATCTTCCCACATCAATGAACTCAGTCTAGAAACCCGTAGATCGATGTGCCCAAAGTGGTTCTTTAGACAAGTTTAAATCCAGGCAAGTTGACAATCAATGTTAATTCCCATCTTTAAAACGGGAATGGCAGTAGTACAATAGTATACATATCAAAAATAAACACTTGATAGAAATATTAAAGGGAGAGTTGTGTAAGGACATTCAGATTCTTAGTTTTCTAGTAGAAATGATAAACATACAAAACAAGTTAGTCCTTGTTTTGATTGCCTCTTTTGTAGGGTGTAGACTAGCTTTCCAACTATCGTTTATGTCCCTATACTGTATCATTTCTCTGCTCCTTTTCAACAGTAACTTCTCATTGTCAGTTAACTCTTTTTTTTTTCTTTTTTTTTCTTTTTTTTTTTGGTCATTTCTCTCCCTGCTAACTTGATTAAGAAATAATTGTAAAACAGAAAGAATAATAAATTTAATTTTAACTTGACAATTTTTCTTACAAAGTAGAACCATGATTTTGATACATGTGGGGGAAGGATAGTTAGGGAAATGAGCGTTTTTAGATCAGTCAGCACCTACTCCTTGTCTACATGGTAGATGTTAAAATTTCCATTCTTAGTTGGAAAAAATCCTGGATCCAGGGAATAATGAGAAACAGCATTATGTTAATGATTTCTGACCTTTTCAATTATAAGAATTGTTTTAAAAACATAAAAATATCACAAAACCTTTCATAATAAAAGTAATGAGTATTAATTACATTGGTTAACTGAGAAAATCCATACTGAGTATAGACTTATACCATGCATAAATAATTGGTAGACATTTGAAATGAAGTGTGTCTGTTATTTTTCAGTCCATAAACTATGTCCACATTTTTAGATTTCTGGCAATAGCTTCATAATCAACAGTTTGGGGAACCACACATTAGAAAAGAATTCTTTTTTTCTCTGATTACATAACATGCCTTCTGGCAGCTCTGAAGCTTCTAGTAGGTATTTATTTTAGGTATTTGGTTTTACTTAGTTTCATTTTGTTAGAAATGTGATACTTATACAAATGAGACATAATAAATGTAAACTTTAATATTTTTACTAGGTAAGAACTTGTTTACTTATCTAAAGTGTGTATTTTAGAATAAATCTTTCACATAGCTCCACACTAATAAGTGGTTACTGTTACTGTGATTGACAGTATAGGAAACATTATTAATCGGAGAGGTGAGGGGGGCATTGCTAAATTTCTCTTAAACAAAATTTCTTTATGTTCTTTATGGTTAAAGCAAATAACTGTCAGCAATACTGAAACAATAACAAAAGACTTTCAAAATAAATAAAAGATATAACCACATGGATACATGAAGCTTAAAGATACTATCACAGAGAAAAAATGTAATCTGTGAACAATGAATAATTTAAGCAAGCTGATCATCAGAATAATTGGTCCCATCATGAACAACTGCAAAAGCAGACAATTTTGTACAAGAAATAAAGTGGCAAGAGATTGGAATGGGTATGTGTTGAAAGAGGATTCCAGTTGGCTGATATTCATAAGAAACATGTTCAGTTTTAATATTTATCATGCAAATACAAATTAAGAGCAGCAAAACACCCAGTACACATTTAAAAAAGTAAAATACAGATACTTGATCAAGAAGAATATGGAGGAATTAGAACTCTCATAAATATGTAAACGATCAAAGAAAAGGGGGTACACTCACCGTATCCATTTGGCTTCTCAGAGATTATAGTTAATACCAGTGCTATTGTAGAATGTGTCTTCTTAAGAATTCTATGCTATTCTGAAAACTGTGAACATCTGTATATACTATATTTGTTCATGTATACATATAACATGTTTAATATATTCAAATATGTATATCCAATTATATATTTGGATGGATATATCTTCAAACATCCATATATCATAAGACAAATATTATTTAATGACCTTTGGTTTTTCTGTATGTGGGAACATTTTTTCTCCCATCGGTCTCTTATTTTAAACACTAGAGCAAAAATTTCTCACTGTGGCTAAATGACTTATTGGAGGTTCATGAGAACGCATAGGTTTACTTTATAGTATATCTGAACAAATATTTTTCCTGTCTAGAAATTTAATGCTTTAGATGTCTTCCTCAAAAACATGCTCGCCTACTCTTCCATAGGAAATTGTTGAAGTACACACAGGATATTATGTGGGCATGACAAAAATTAGAATTTAATACATTGCTTTTCAATTTTAGGTTTTTAAACATGTTTCTCTTTCCTAATTTATTAAAAATAATATACTGAGAGTAATTGTGTTCAGTAGACTCTAATCACTCCCCCAGTCCCTCTCAGATACTTTCCATCTATCTATCTCCACTCCCTTTCTCTCTCTTCAAAAAATAAGGCAAAAAAAAAAAAAGCACATTAGAAGAAAAAAGAAAAAAATAAACACACTAAACAGACAGGCAGACACACAGACAGACGCGCGCACGCGAGCACACACACACACACACACACACACACACACACACACACACACACCTCAAAACCTAGAAAGGCCTCAAATTGGAAACCATAAACTATAAACAAAAGAATGTAAGACAAAGAAAATGCTTAAAGCAATATAAGACATCAACCCTTAGAAAATACCACTGGGTTTGTTTGTGTTGGCCATGTGTTACTGGGCAAGGAGTTAACCCAGTGAGACCCTATTGAAAAAGATAAATTTTTCCATTGCAAATGGATGTCAGCTGGAGACAGCTTCTTGATTACAAGTCAGAGTCCATGTCCACCTCTCCCTCTCAGAACCGGGACACTGTGCAAGCAGTGTGCCTGCTGTCCAAGTTCATCTATACATCAAGCCTGTTGTATCTGGAAGAAGCTGTTTCCTTGGAGGAATCCATTCTTTCTGGCTCTTACAATCTTTTCACCTCCTCTCCTACACAGCTCCCTGAACCCTAATAGCAGAAGTGTAATAAGTACCACTTAGGACTTAGTATTCCAAAGTCTCTACACAGTCTCCAGTTGAGGGCTCTGAAATCTCATTATTTTGGTCTTTTTCAAGGTTTTTTGTTTTTGTTTTTGTTTTTTTAATTCCCTACATTTCTTGCTACATCAGGATGGTCTTCACATTTACAGCCAAAATGCTACTTCCTTCCAAGAATGTTCTTTAAGATTCTTTTAGATTACAAAAATATCTTGTCTGCTATATAAATAATCATAGGCTTGTCTAAGACTTCTAATAGTCATCTTAAGTGTTTCAATCACTTTGGCAGTGTTCTGTTAATACCACACGAGAAGGACTTTGGCAGATGCATGGACTGGAAGAGGAAAAGAAATGAGAAAACTCAAGAAAAGTAAGAGGTTTGAATTCATAATCTCTATAGACAGATGATGCCACATTCCAGATGTCCCTTCATCTGTTTCCTATGAGCCTAAGGATCCTCTAACTCTGGGAACTTTTAGAAATTCCTGATCAATTGTGAAGGTTACTAATGTTAAAAGTCTACTTTGTTGTTGAAAAGTAGATTCAAATACAACTCCAAGTTTCGAATAGCCCACATTAAAAGTGAAACAACTGTTTTGTCTCAGTATCTACATAATAGCTAGATCATTTTTTCAAAGGCTGGTAACAATACCAAATATAACTTGGACTAAGGCTAACTCTGACATGGCCACTTTGGACACTTACCTGAACTGACAGAGATGGAGAAGTGAGGCCACACAGTGTGACGTTAGGGGCTCACTTGTGTTTATAACGTTTTGTAGCCTGTGGGGATGATCTGACAATTTAAGTGGTTCAGCATGGAGTAGCATGATGATTAGTAAAAGAATTATTCAGTTAATGAAATTTGGAATATGGCTTATCAGAAACCATCTATTCACGAGATAATGTGGTAAAAAAAAATCTTAGCATGGGAAATGACTATTAGAGTATTCTCATCTTAAATTCTTTCCACAGTTAAGATATGCACAGAAAAAAATAAAAATAAGTTCCTTGGGCAGAGCAGATGGTTTGATGCACACCTCAATGATTTGTGGCCATGCAGTTTAAAACGACAGTCTTTACTATTCCATGAACATGGCTTCCTGTGAAATAATCAAAGCAAAGAGGCTTCTAAGTCTGCAGATGTGCTAATACAATCATAAATAGATACTACAATTTGATTTAAAAAAACTTCAAGGTCATTCCTTCTCATATGTCATAAAGATGTCGTTTTTACTGATAGACGGATAATATAATCTAAAAAGAGATGTGAGATAGCCGTCTCAAATTTTCCAAATACAGCTAGAAGAGACTGTAAAGGGATATAAATCTTTTTCTTCCTGTCTCTGTGTCTGTATATGTTTGACTATACCCAGGCAGATGTCTGTGGAAGCTAGTCTGCATGAGTGTGGAGGTCGGAGCTGGAGCTCAGGTGTCTCCCCGTCCATTTTGTTTTTGAAACAAGGTCTCACTGAACCTTAAACTCTCTAATTCTGCTAGACTGGCCAGTGAGCCCCACATCTCCACCTAGCTCCACCGTCTCAGTTTAGGAGTTTCAAATGTGCATCAACATGCTTGGCTTTTTTACATGAGTCCTGGGAATTGAACTCAGAAATGCATCTCACATGGAAAATGCTCTACCAACTGAGCTATCTCCCAAGTGCAGGGACATCAAGGGACATCCATAAAGTCTTGCCAATGTGGCTGCCTAAACAAGAGTTGAAAAAGGACAGGACAATAACAGTAAGTTGAAGAAGGACAGGGCACCTTGACAGGGTCTCAACCCTGCAGATAGCTAAGGAGGGCTGAGAGTGAGAAGTATAGTCTTCCCTAGGGAAGAGCTCACAGTTGTTAATTCACTACAAACTGGGTCAGTCCTGAAAATATACACTTAAATAACAACACAACACAGATTCATCAGGTTATTTTTATGAATTTTTACATATATATGCACATATGTGTGTGTGTGTAACAACAATTAATAAAAAAAATAAGAGGCCATGAACTTGAAAGAGAGTGGGGGTGGAGGATGTATGGCATATGGAAATATTTGGAGTGGGAAAGGGGGGAAATGATATAATTATATTACTATCACAAAATAAAAGAAATAATTTTTAAAAATACTCTGGTTCCCATTAGAATGAACCAGACCAGGACATTCCCTTTAATTAGGAGCTACAACAACAAAGAGATTTTAAAACTTTAACATAAAGACATACAGCACAACTTACACTTTGCAGAATACCTGTCTGGTTTTATTTATAGAGGAAGGAAGATTCTTAAAACATTTAATGACAAGCCCAAGAATAAAATTTAAGTAAGGATTTTCTTTTTTTGACGTAACAAATATCTCACAACTGAATGGCTCCTTAGTCACTCATTTTCTGCTTCCTTTCAGTTGATGACGTCTCCAGACTTTGTCTTAAGGCCTCACACATTTTACTGCATTGATGTGCATTCTTGTCCTCTACCTAGATGTCACCTGTCATATATGTGTGCTGAGTTATGGAACCCTTAGCTCCAGGCTCAGATTTTGAGGCAGGAAAAAAACAGAGAATAGTTTAGCAACCTAGGACCTTCATTTCTAAGTGTTATGCACATACATCCCTTTTCTAACTATACACTTAGCAACCTTTTGGCAACCGAGGATTCCCATGTGCTTGACCTGCAAAGGCAATCCAAACACTGGAACACGTTTCCTACCCCCTTAACAATCATCAAACAGAGGCAGTCCCATCCAGGTGTATAACCACTTATATCTGAGCATAAGCGTGGAGGGAGGGGCCTATCTGATTTAAACTAGTTTAAGGCAAACTGTCCTTTAAGTAAGCGTCTAGGGAGAATACTTGTGTTGGCTATGCTTGGAAGTCAACTTGGCTATATCTAGGATAACTAAAAATTCAAGCTGCTGGGCATGTCTGTGAGGGGATTTTAAAGTAACTGGATCATCTGAGGTAGGAAGACTTACCTTAAATCCAGATCAATCAAGGTAAAAATCAAACAAACACTTACCCTAAATCTGGGCTATAGCGTCTCCTGGCAGCTTATGTAAAGGTCAGGGAGGAAAGAAGCTTTTGCCCTTTGCCTCACTGGCAAGTCCGTCCCTTCACTGGCATTAGAATCTACTTCTCTGAAATTCTGACCTATACTGAAGACAAACTGAGCCAAGCAGCCTTGTGGACTAAACAACCCCTGAATTCTCAGACTCTCTGTCTAGAAGAGGTGAACCAGACCACAGTAAAACAAATATATGTATGTATGTATGTATGTATGTATGTATGTATGTATGTATGTATGTATGTATGCATGTATGCATGTATGTATGTATGTATATAAATATGCATGTATCTTCTATTAGTTCTGTTTTCCTAGAGAATCCTGACTAATAAAAGCATCTATTTGCCACCTTATGCCTACGAATAATTGGGTAGGCATAGGATTAAAATCGGATGTGTTATGTACAATGAACAAAGGCTTAAGCAATCTAAATCTGTCAATCAAAATAGACTCTCAAACTATGCCCTTAGCAATCAAGCTCTTGCTCATTCAAACTCTACAACGGGAAGATCCTAACAATAATCAGGGCCTTTGAGTACCCGCTCTCTTGTGACTCGCTGTCACTCTTGACAGCATATTTCTTTCTGATCTGCACTATTGCTTTGAATAAAGTATTTTGCTACTTTGAAATCTGTGTGCTTTTTATTCGTTACTGAACAAGATGCCAAGGACCTGTAAATATCCAGTTCAGAGTCTAGTCACCAGTAACACTTCCTCCCAAATCCATAGCCAGTGAACACAACTGTTGGAAGACTTCCTTCTTTCTGTGGCAATTTCAAAGTTTAGCTGCGTCATATTTAAAATAAAAAATTGTATTGCTGTTCTTCAGTGCTTATCTGCCATCATTGTTATCAACTTTCTAGTGGCACAGATGGGAAAATGGAGTCCTATTATTTATATACAAACACTGACTCTGCTGACCCAACTTCCTGGATAATTCCAAGATATTTCTCTTTCTGTGCTCATTATTTACATCTTTTTATGAAAATTTGATCATATAACCTTTGACATACCTGCCTGAGGAGCCTCTTGGGATTCACATTTCTCATGAGGAAACACCCAGTGACCTAATTCTAAAGCCTCCATAATCTAAACTTTGCTCCAGATTTACAATTTGGAAGCTTTTATTCTTATTTATATGTATGCACCGTGTGTGTGTGTGTGTGTGTGTGTGTGTGTGTGTGTGTGTGTGTGTGTGTGTATGTGTGTGTGTATGCAAGTGGAGGGACAACCTCAGGTGTCAGTTCTCATTTTATACCTTGAGACAAGGTCTCTAAACATTCACCATTGCACAAGCCAGAACAGCTGGCTCAGGAGCTTGTGGGCATCTTTCATCTCTGCCTTTCCTCTGTCATAGGCCTACTGGGATTACAGGTAAGTGCAACCACATCTGGCTATCCATGCATTCAGAGTACTCAAATTCAGTTTTCAAGGTACCACAGCATGTACTTTATCCACCAAGCCATCTCCCCAGCTCTTCTTTTATAAAATTTTAAATTTCCATGGAAACTACAGTCCCAGCAAACTGTATCTTTAGGCAAGTCCATGCACGGTTATATCTGCGTGCTGTTTCCATTGTAAGAAACATTTACTCCATTCTTTTTTTCTAATTCTCACAATTGCTTCAGGTCTTCAAAACTGGGTGTTGCCCTGTGTGTGGAAAATTTCACTTAGACAACAACTTCCAGAAACTTTGTGTATAACATAGCAAATAACACCGAGCAAAGTCCTATACATGTCAAACTTTGGCAATAGGGTGGATCTTATGTCAAATGTTCTTAACATAAAATAAAAAACCAAAAGGTACAAGAAAAATTTGGGAGCTGTTGTATATGCCCACAACCTTGATTGTGACGATTACAATTGTTTACATATATTATAGTTACTTGCATATGGTCAAACTTAATAAATTGTACATGTTGAATATGTACATTTTTATTTAACAATTATATATCAATTTTTTTCATTGGAAAGGCTGAAGTTATATTTTAGAGGAAGATTTTCTGATCCATCTGGAATGCATCTAATATTATACTGTGTCTTCCCGTAATACTCCACTTCCTACATCACTCTACTTGTGCAATGGTTTGTTTTCCTTGTAGACAGTTGGTTACATCATGGAACTAAAGGATCATGGCTGTCTTATTCCCTTTTGCACTCTGTGGTGACATACTGTATATTTAATTTTACAAAAAGGTCAGGAATATCAGAGGACAGAGCCACCCACAGAGCCAGGTGATAAAGGTCAGGGAGTGTTGACCCATGTCTTTAATCCTGTCTCTTGGAAGGCAGACATCCATCTGGGTCTCTATGAGTTCAAGATCTAACAGAGCTAGGTGGTGGTGGCACATGCCTTTAATCCTAGCTCTAGGAAAGTTGAATCAAGAAATGAGATGGCTGAGGGAGAAAGAAAGATTAGACCAGGGGAGGCAGGACTTCTTCCCTTGGCCTGCCAGTTTGACTGAGAGTAGAGAGACTTGCTATCTGAGGATTTGTGGAGACAGGATGAAGAGTTGTCTGGGTGAGAAGTGGCTGTGGTTTGTCTCTCTATCTCTCTGGTATTTCAACTTTTCCCCAATATCTTGCTCTAGGTTTTTATTATAATACAAAATAGAATTCATGCAATAACACACACAGTGTCTGTCAGATGTCAGAGACCTCAGAAACACCATATAACAATGTTAACTTGATATTGTGAATGGATGTCCTTTCTGACATCCCGACTAATGTAACTTTGGCTGTCTTGTCATATGAAATAGCTTCCCAGTAGCTTTGAGATCAGATCAACAGAGGCTGGAGAGATGATGTGGCAGTTAAGGGTACCTGATGCTCTTGAAGAGAATCTGGTTTTGGTTCCTAGCACTCATATGACAGCATACAACCATCCAAAACTCCAGTTCCAGGGAATTTAGAGCCCTCCACTGAATTCACTGGGCACCAGACAAACATGCAACACACATATATACACGAAGGCAAACACTCCCATGCACAAAATAAAAATAATAATACATCTTTTAAGAAAAATATGTTTATATCCACAACTAAAAAGAATGAGAGTAATATGTCTGCCCAGTGTCATATTCAAAATTTTATGAGTAATTATCAGAAATTCAAGCTTCACTGGGTAACCTACTTTGTAATTTCTAATTATGAATATTCTGTTAACTTTATCAGAGACTTTGCAAGTCCTTTTACTCACACTGAAAGGCATCTCGCAAAGATGCCAGTGAAAGAGCGTTAAGGACATGAGCCATCTCTTACTCATCCACTTACTGACCTAGAAGAACCTCCCTCTTTCTCTCCTCTGGTACATGGCTCTGCCCTTGCCTCTGGGTTTCATCATGTATTACTCTCAGCATTTGTTTTGACCATGGACTGATGTCAGCACCACCACTCATGACCAGCATTAAGCAACACTAAGTCACTGCCCTGGACGCTGCCTCTACTATACGACACTTTCAAGAATCCTAGCCACATTTGGTGATGGGTACTTGTAAGCCTTTTTGCTTCATTTTCAGACGGTTCTCATTGCTAAGAAATGTATCTTTGTGTTATTCTAAAATTATCTTCCTTTAAGCTGTGAGCTATTTGAGTTTCAATAGACAGTTTGCTTTTTGAGAGCCACATTTTATTTATTTTGGTATCTGCGGGATCTATAGCCATATGACTGGCACATGAAAGATTCTACTGGATAAAAATGAATGTCATTACCTCCAAAGCTATTCAGCATAAAGTAAATGTCCTATTTGTAGTCAGTTTTTCAAGTATGGGAAGAATGTTACAGAGCTGTGCATTAAATAGGCTTTTCATAAATTGGCATCCTGAATTCCTTAAATAATAATTTTTTTTTAATTTGAGAAGCAAACTAGCAGGCATAGGAGAAGTATTTGGTAAGTGTTTGTCTTATTAAGAGTCTCTTTACTAAATTAAAAGTTATAATTATTAACACAAAATTATAATTCTAAACATGCTGTATATAGGAATAGATATTAGCAGAACTAAAATAAAATTAACAGTCAAAATAATTATATACTATAGAAATGGATATGATATTAATTTTTCAGTAAAAATCTATCTGAACAAAACAGAGAAATTTAAAAATACACCCTTATGCACACAGGCCTAAACATGCTCATAACTTGAAGCATTTAAATTTTAAAATATATTTTCAATTTTGTACTATAGTTTGAAAGAAATCTTCAACAATTCTCCACTCTCATCACTCACCAGTTTCCTTGTGTCCCAGCAGCTTGTCTAGATGTTCCTAACCACAACATTTAGCATGCTGCAGAAAATAAAAGTTATCAATATGATGTTTTAATGAAATGCATTTTATACTTTCTGTGAAATAATTAAGAAAAGCAATGATATCATCATCTTCTGATGGTATGTGGAGCTTTATAAAGAAGCAAAAGTAGGGGATAAACCATGAGTCAATCTGTTAATTAAAGGGAGAGAGCATTCTAAAATGGTAAAGGACTCACTGGATGCCAGATATACCTTCATTAGGTGTGATAACTGTCAGTATGTCTTTAAAAACACATTGCACACAGGATTCATGCAGTCTACAGCTGCACCCTTCCCTTCCTCCAAAAAATCTTATATCTCATCGTTTATAGCCATTAAGAAGAAAAGGAGATTTTTTTAAAAATTAAACTCAGCTTTGTAGCCTGAACCGCTTAGTGGTGTAATGAGAAACTCAATTCTTTGTTGTCTTTTATTTATAGACCTTAGTATTTTCTAAGATGGTACATTGACTGCACAGTTTATATTCAAATATGGCCCTGGGGTGGTTTGGATGAGAATGGCTCCCAAAGGTTCATATATATTTGAATGTTTAGGTCCCTGTTGGTGGAGGTCTGTCACTGGGAGTGGGCTTTGAGGTCGCAAAAGGCCATGCCAGGCCCAGTCTCCCTTTCTCTGCCTCATGTTTATGGATCTAACATAAACTCTCAGCTACTGCTCTGCTACCATATTATACTTGCCTGCCACGGAGCCCACCATGATGATCACGGACTCACCATCTATAACCATAAACAAGCTGTCAATTAAGTGCTTTCTTTCATAAATTTCCTTTCATGGTGTCTCTTCAAAGCAACAGAACACTAAGACAGGGATCACAGTGGATAAATAATTTTGTCATGTTTGTGGTTCAAGAAATATGAACAGGGTGGCAGGAGTTTATTATATATTAAAGTTTGCATGTAATTACATATAAAACCACAATATCAGTTGATTGTTTCAGAATTATCAGACCTATTAGAGGGACAAGATAGGTGGAGAGTGAGGTTTGTTCTTTTCATCAAGACTGTGAACACACGGCTTCAACACCTAACAGCGAAATGGACAATGTTAAAGGGGATACTTTGCATGCTTCCCTGAAGTGACTGACTACTCATCATTAAATATCATTTTTTCTGAATAGAAAATTATATTTTAAATGGTATTGTTATGTGCAAATGTGTGTGACAGAGAAACAGAGACACAGAGACAGACAGAGACAAAGAGAGAGACAAAGAGAGAGACAAAGAGAGAGACCACGGCACAGAAAGAACACATTTTTATGTGACCATGCTGGTACTCAGCCATTTAATACCTTCAAGTGATAATAAGAGTATATGGGACATGAATCTACCCTCTCCAAACACATACAACAGTAGCCATTTGGTTTCAGAATGCTGTGTCTTCTCCATGGTGGGACTTTGTTGTTTTTCACAACAGGGCAGCCATGACTATCCAGGCAAGCCTCTGCCTCGCTGGTGCTAGAGTCAGAAGCATATGCCAACACTACCTGCCCGCCATGGTTGTTTATCTCCCCAAGAGAAGCTAAGAGTCGCCCCTAGCCTGCTCTCCTTCGTTCACACTGCGTCTCTTCACAGAAGTTTGAGGGGAATCCCTGGAGAAGGTTAGAGTCGGCTTCCAGTGGAAACGCTTCTATTTTAAAAGAAAAGGCAACAGGGAGGGGAAATTCCTCTGCCTCTGTGATCCTCCTCCTGACAAACTGCTGTTTGGGAGACAGAGTGCTTTTTCTGCCACCTCCGCACATCTGGGGGCTGGGGGTGTGCAAAGATGCACAAGGAAGCCCTCTGTACTGGAGACGGTTCTGTTTTGCACACATCTCATAAGTAGGGAATAACCTTGTGGAGAAAATAACACGGGGGGGGGGGGGGGGCTTTTTCGAAATGTGCTTATAGGACCTCCAGGATCTGCTGAAATGGCCCCTCTTGGACCATGTTGGTGGGACTTCAGCTCATGTGATTCCCTTTGCCTCTCGCTATGATGTCAGAAGCCAGGTAGCCTAAGACATCCAGGGTTTTCATTGAGTTGTATCATATGTTCAAGCTGTCTCCCCAAACTCTTGATGGAGCTGCTAAAAATAATGTGACTCCTGAGACAAATAATGAGTAATACTCTGAGCAGTGTGATGGGAGAGGGAGGAGAATGTTTGCAGCTGAGATTTCAAAAAAAAAAAAAAATCATTCGGGAAAAGAGATCAAAATGATGACTAGAGCAGATGGGAGAAACACCCTTCTCCTGCTGAACTCTCTCCCTTGGTGCCTGTCAATGAACCAGTGCACAAACAAAGACATCCTACAGTTCTCAAAGAGCAGCTCTGGGGAAACCTAAAAATTAACAAATAAAAATGTAAAACAATTGTTAAACTGAAAATATTCAGAAAAAGTGTGTGGATTCACTATCAACAGAACCTTAATTATTTTTGCAGGTAGAATAGGGTCAAGAAAGGTTTGATGACTGACCTCTGCCATATGAAATAAGCAAAGAAAAAAAAGTTTATCCTGGGAATTATAGTCATGGCTTTTGAAAACAGCTACTGTGGGGATATGTTTCATATTTAATAAAAACCAGTCTCAAATATTAAAGAGAAGAAACGCCACAGTCAGATCTCACCCAGCTGTCTTTCAGCTTCCTCAGGCTCTCTCCTCTTGGCTTCTACTGCCTGCTCTGTCTTTCTATGCCTGCCTTAAACACCTTCTTCACCCAGGTGTTTCACATCCAGGTTAAGATTAAAGCCATGACACCACCACTGCCTCTCTGGGGGCCCGGAACTCCCTCTGCAAACTAAGATGGCCTCAATCTCAGATTTGCTGGGATTAAGGGTGTAGGTCACCACTCCTGGATACTCCCTGTGCTGGGATTAAAGGTGTAAATCTCCATTCTCTGATCCTCCTGGATTGACTGTGCATAGATCCCTCTGATCTTTCAGACTGGTTTTTATTAAATATGAAACATATCCTCACAAGCTACACTATTCTGAGTCTTCTCAGCATACAAAGCTCTGGGATTTTCATGGTATTGGAACAGTCGAAAAGTGTTTATAGCCCTTTGCTGTTGGCTATTCATTGTGAGGCATCTGTGTGTATATGTTTGCATGCATATATGTGTGTACACAGGTGTGTGTGTATGTATGTGTGAGTGTGTGTGTGCATGTGGGGGGTGGGGGCATTGAGCACAGAGCCTTGTGCTCTTGTCAGCTGCAGTACCCTGAAGAGTAGACCTTACACCTCATCTGGGAAGCACAGTAGAGCTGATCCTGTTGGTAGAGGTGGGGATGAGCTGGTCCTGAGGGCATGAACATGGGAGATCTGGCCCCATCCCACATCTGTCATAAGGTGGCATGGGTAAGGAGGAGATGCCCTCCCCTCATACCCTTCACTGCCTGCAGCAGGTGGGAGAGCTAGCCCTGAGGTCATGATTTGGAGAATTGTGCCAGCCCCTTACCATCTGCAGTCCTCAGGAAAGTGGGTCATGCACCTCACCTGGGCAACACAGTAGAGCTGGCTCTGCTGGTATAGGAGTGTGTGAGCTGACCGTGAGGGCATGAAAAAGCAAAAGGACCAGCCCTGTTCCTTGCTCTCTGCTGCATAGGGTAAACTGGCTTGAGCAATGCTGGAGAGCTCACCATTATGATGATGGTGAGGAGAGCTGGCAGTCTGACCAATTCTGCAACTAACCAGGCCAAGAATATGGGCTATGAGTTGACCCACCCCAACATCAACCCCGTCTATGAACTGATGGAACCTGTAAAGGCACCAGTTCTGCAAACCCAAAGCTGCAGGATCTCCAAGACACAGGGCAACAAGAGGATATCTATTAGAGTCTAAGTGAGAACCCAGCCTTGATAGTGTGCAGAAACCAGAGGTTACAAAGCAGACAAATGACTCCTTGCAATGAACACTCGCAAATAAAGATATACGGACTAAAGGGTACACTGTGTGACTCACTGTGACACAGTGCAGCTTCCATGATAAGCTATTTCTTTCTGTCTTTATTTCTTACTCTCCTCCTTCTTTTCTTTATCTTCTCTTAAATTTTATTTTATTTTATTTTGGGATGGAGGATGCAAGAGCAGAGGAAGGATACAAAGAAACAGGGAGATTAATGGTATCAAGATGCATAATTTGGAAGCCACACAATATAAATAAAAAGCTTAAAAAATTGTTGGGGGCATGAATGATCTCAACATAGCCTAAGATGACCACTTCAAGAATTTGGATTTGTTAAAGTGTGTAACTCTTACCCAGGCTACAGTACCTCTTCCCGTGCAGGGAGGGACATTACATTCTATTTAGCTTACATCGCTTAAAAGTAATCACGCTCTTCCTGGAACTTTGAGCCCTTGAGACAATTCTTTTATTTTACCTGCTGCAAGAAACAAGGATAAAATCCAAAGGTAAAAGCTTTTTCACAATGTGCTTAATGTTCTGGATATAGAATGTAGATCTTCAGGGGTCAGAAACCTGAGCTGCACCACTGGTTTCTTGATAACCTGGATTTGCAGAGACATGAAGGGGCTAGTTGGAGGGGGGTTGTTTGTTTTTCTTTGCCTAAGCCATCAGCAAAGTCACAATACAGTCAGAATTAATGACCCATTATTCTCACTAAAATATCAGGATAAAATATTAATTCTAGTATAAACTTTAGTGCCTCTTTGGAAGATATTAACTAAGTGCTATTAAGCAAGTTCCTTTAAGCACCTGAGCTATGTTCTATGTTCAGTTTAGAAACAGAGGGAAGAAGACAATGCAAAGATTAATAATTTAATTCAGCAGCTACTTATCAAGATATTACAGAGAGGTGGGATCCTAGCACATGGTATCCCAAAACTCACATGAGCGAAAGACTGTAAGTTCATTTAACAGCTACCAGAAGATATAGTTATTCCGTGCACCCCTTCCCAGACCTGCCACCTGCAGGGACGTAAGAAGATTGGATGCTGGCAAAGCTGTTTAAATAGCTTTTGTTGAGAAATCATGCTTGCTGGTATTTCATACTTCTATAAATATACCAGGGAAAGGCTAGTTCCCTTGCATACCAAGTATGGCAATAAGAAATTAAATTTTGATGCTACCATGGACACCCAGATTCTAGCCAGGAGAATGCAAATATAAATGCCTCTCCCCGCTGGAACTGCATGTGGGCCTCCCTGGAAGTGGGGTGTGTGTGTGTGTGTGTGTGTGTGTGTGTGTGTGTGTGTGTGTGTGTGTGTGTGTGTGTGTGTGTATGCTCAAGCCCACCCAAACAAAACAACCCCTTCTTCTCCAAGGTAGGTCTGCTAACTAACCCCTGTGGTATAGCTCAAGCCCACCCAAACAAAACAACCCCTTCTTCTCCAAGGTAGGTCTGCTAACCATCCCCTGTGGTATAGGAGCACATGGGTGTTAAAGAATATCACCTAAGGCAGTGGACTGGCTCTGGAGTGCTTAGATGTGGTGATGTATGGTATAGGCTCTAAAGAAATAAAGTAGGCCTGAAAATCAGAAGACAGAGCCAGCTACAAAGTCAGCCATTGAGGTCAGGAAGTGATGACACACACAGTCAATCCTGGAAGTCAGGAGGCAGAGACAGAGATCCAAGTGAATCTTTGTGAGTTCAAGACCAAACAGGGCCAGGCCATAGTGGAACACACCTTGGGATTCCATGGCCCAGTACTTGGGAAACACACGTGCCTTTAATTTCAGCACTAGGAAGGAAGTGATGTGGCTGGACAGAGAAAAAAAGGGGGGAGGGGAAGCGGAGGTTAGGGGCACACACACTACAGAACAGGGACAGAATTCACTGGCCCTTCTATTTTGGCCTGTGCTTACCTTCTCTTCCCTGACTCAGTCTGAGGATTCATAGAGACAGAATTGGCCTGAAGAGAGGCTGTGGCTTGACACTCTGTCTCCTTTGAGCTTTCCTCCAATATCTGACTCCAGATTTTTATTATAAGACCAATCAGGATTCATACAACACTTAGCATTGTTCTTCATGAAACTAAAGGAAGAATAGGTCTTTAATATATATTTTAATGTTTTTAAATGTCTATTTCATCATAAACTTAAGGTATTCACAGACGATCATACCCGTAGGCAGCACATACAAGGCTTAGAATCTTCTAAGATCTTGGGTTGACAGAGGTAAATAATGGTCTTGACCCCATTGATAACTGCTGTTAAGGCCAATCATAAAAGCAAGATTTGAAAATCTTTAAAGAATAGTATTAATAAAGCAACATGTTTAAAAAGAAAACAAATATGTGGTCTATCAAAACAAAAGAGGCAGGTTTCCTCTAAGAAGTGGTTCTCAACCTTCCTAATGATTGATCCTTTAATCTCCCAACCAGAAAATTATTGTATTACTACTTCATGACTGTAATTTTGCTACTGTTATGAATCATAATTTAAAAATCTGGTATGTGACTCCCAAAGGAGTTGAGACCCGCAGGTTGAGAACCACAGTCAAAACACCTCGCAAAGGTTTCCAAGTAATTGCTGACTTTCTGAATGGAACTCTTTTACTACCTATTACTTGGGAAGGTACAAAAACTAGGAATTTAATTCTTACGGAAACACAAATATAGGGTTTATTGTCTAACTACCCCAAGGTGAGTGACTATTTACTTATGAGGTAGTTCTCTTATTTGTGAACCCCACAAAGGATTGAAACCAAAATGGAGAGTAGCTTTTTTCCTTCCAGTTAACAAAGAATTTTATGAGGATAAATAAGCTGATATTAGTGGCTCTGGTGTCTGGAAATTTGTATTAAAAATGTGATAAAAATATGTTGTATTGTTGAATCTTTCTTAAAGAAAAGAACACTTAAGTGGACTTGTGATGTACAGCTGGGGATATGGCTCTAAGGGAGGATTTCACTAACATCTGTGACTCTGTATTTCACTCTCAGTACTGGGGGTAGGAGTAGGTGTTATACTAGTCTATGTACTGAGACAGAAAAGGAGTTTCTCAGGTATATTCCAGCTTATATAAGCAAGATTTGACAGCATTCTCAGATCTCTGGAGTTTTTAAATATACTGTATAATGATCTATTTTCTAACTCAAATAGTAAATCTCCATGTAAATAAAATTATGAAAATAAACTTCCTTGAAATGCTCAGTGTGATTTTTGAGGACCAGTCTTAGTTGAAATATTTCCTCTAAGAGTCAAAACGAGTGAAATAAAAATAATGCAGAGGGTGCTGTATGAAATAAATTCACACCTAGATCTGGCCCCAGGGGAATTAGTGCTCTCTCTCATCAAGTTAATTGGAAAAGATTCAATCAAGGCAGTTTGAAATGGATCTTATAGACTGAATTGGAGAGTTTGCTAAGATCTTAGATTGACAGAAGTAAATAATGGTCTTGAGCCCATTGATAACTGTTGTTAAGGCCAGTCATATAAGCAAGATTTGAAAATCTTTAAAGAATACTAATAAGCTTATTTACATATTTACCTATGAGGTGCATAGATTATAGGGCAGGGCCTGGCCAAGCAGAGCAAAGTATGTGCAAATGTCATATGTAGAGGTTTCTGGGTAAATTGCAAAAAGTTCATCGTGGCTGGTGTGGGATGGGAGGAGAGGTGGGGTCAGGTAATAACAATATATGTATGGTTTTGGAGATCTTTCATCATGGATTCTTAATGTTTTCTGTAAGTTCTCATGGCCCGCAAGCTACCTTTTCTGATAATTTGTGTACAGACATTTTAACCATGCTTTGTTGACTGCTGTTTCTGTATAAAGGTTAGATGCTATCCAAAATAGTTTATTATCTAGGGATTTCTCATACATGTGTTCAATTCATAGTTTACACACACACACACACACATACACACACACATACACACACACACACACACCTAATTTTGAGGTAATTAATTTACATAGCCATAAACTACAGATGGCTAGCTATGTGTTTTCTCTCTGAGGGTCTGTGTAAGTGCATATTTACAGCAGGCTCTCTGTGTTAGTAGTTAGCAGATGCTGTAGACTAGTCACGGCAGAGAGATAGGATATTACATTTTTTGACTTGGAAGTTTACACCTCTCTTAAATAAAACAGAGTGTTAATGAAATCACTGGGATGTGCAGTTTCCTTGCTTCAAGGCCACAGATAAACACACTTTATCTAGAGTGAGCCCACTCATAAATGCAGAACCTCATACAGATGGGCCTTTATTTCAATATTCTACCAAATCATAAAATTTCGGGCTTAGAAATAGCTCGATACATTTTTATTGGTTGTAAATCATTTGCTAGGCCCTGCCTCAGAAAAGGTGGATACAGCAGTCAACAAATCAGTCAAGGACATGAAATTCAAATGGAAAGACTGTCAAAGAGTACAGCATACATACATACATACATACATACATACATACATACATACATACATATACACACACATACACACATGTTCATATATACATACACGCATGCATGTATACATACAGACATATATACATGCTTGCATCCACGTATACGCACGTGCACTATATGTAAACAAACACACATATATACATATTTGCATTCACATATATACATACATATATGCATGCATACACATACACAAATACATACATATACATGAGTGCATACATACACATACATACTGCACACATGTATACACACATGTATGCTATACAGAAAAAAGAATAGAGAAAATGAGGAAAGAATGGATGTTATTTTATTTCGAAGATCAAAGAAGGCCTCTTCAATATTATATTTTAAGGAAGACATAAAGCCTGGGAACCCATGAACAAACATGAGCTGAAGGCGTGTGCTGTGAACTATTGTCAAGTTTTGGAGAAGAGCAAGGTGACCGTTGTGCCTGGAGCAGGTTCTGAAAAGAAAAAGGACACAGAGGAGAGCCAGACGAACAGCAAGAGCCCAGGTCATATGGGATCTATAGGGTTTGGTAAGGACTTTGGATTTGCTTTGAGTTGAAAAACTTAGGAAACGGAAACAGGACAAGTACAGAGGCCATATCAGAGCCAAAAGATGATGGTTCAGTGAGAGAAAAAGAAGGGGTGCCCAGAAAGATGGTCCAGTGAGAGAGAAGGGAGGTCCCAGTCAGGCGGTCCTAGCAGCGAGGATGGAGGGAAGTCTGATGAACTGAGAACTCAGCCTGCATCATTGTAATTTCTATTAGCAGAGGGAAGGAGATCTTTTGAGAGATTCTTAGGACCAACCTGAATTTCTTTTCCCTTGTTTGTTTTTAACGAAAAGAAAGAAACAAAGTAGCAACTGTGTAAAAGTTTGGATTAGGGACAGAGCATTAGTGAGGCAAACAGGCCATCGGGAGAGCAACAGGTAGACAGTATCAGCAACAGTGAATGTGATCATCCTGATAACACACGGTAAACAGTGAGAAGATGGATTCATCCATTCAATCTCAAAGCAATTCTGTTTCACTTGCATATTGTTGAAATAAAGACAATAGACAAGTGGTTCACTCTTGTGATAATCAGTTCTAAAGTGTGTACTGCAACTTTTTTTTTTTTTTTTTTTTTTTTTTTTTTTTTTTTTACGGTTTTTGGAAACAGTTTCTCTGTATAGCTTTGGCTGTCCTTGAACTTACTTTATAAAGCAGGTTGGCCTTGAACTCAGAGATCTGCCTACCTCTGTCAAAGGCTGGGATTAAAGGCATGAACTGTGCCCCCCAACAACCCATGCAACTCTTATATCATCTCACCTTCCTCTTTCTCATTTCTCTTCCTCCTCCTCCTTTTATTTACTTTCTCTAGGAGATAATCAGAACCAAGCAATTCATCTGAATTCATCATTAGCAACATTAGTTAACAGTTTTTCCTTCATTCCTCTCTGAGAAATGTTTGCGAATGGCCTCTTCTCCACACCCCCACCCCTTTTGTCTTTCCCTGCAGACAAAAGGCAGGGAAAGTCTTTTCTTACTACCTACCCTCCAACAGTTGAAAAGTGACCATAAAGAGTCAGAATCAAAGCATTGGAAGGCAACTAATTTGTTGCATAGTTTTATTGAAGCCTGCACAGAGAATGAAATATTTAAAGACACGTAAAATTCCATGAAACTTTAAAATCCATTCTATTATTTCTGAAGCTCTGCAGTAGGACAGCTAGGCACATTAATTGGCATCCTTCTCCCAAATAAGCTGGACATGCATGGGAGTCTATAAACTTCAGGATATTTGGGATATTAAAATCTAATGAGAAAGCATCTAGTTTAATTCATCTCATTGATGCATGCCTTGTGCAAAACATTGTATGGGGTTGTGTGAAATCTGTAATTAAATGAGAACTAATCCACATAATTAAAGAAAGAAAACTACAGACCAAGAATGAAGCGCTGATTATTTTTAGTAACCCCAACCCCACACATATACCATACTAATCATTCTCCAGAAACATCAAATATCTTCAAATGCAGCCTTTTCAATCAGCCATTCCAAATGCCCCAGGTACCTTCCTCTACTGAGCACCTTAAAAGAGTTTTCCTCCCTGCAGCTGCAGCTTCCTGAGAAGTTTTGAATCTCTGCAGTTGTAATTAACTCCTCCTTCACTCTTCTCGGCAACTGGGCATTTTTACTGCTGATTTATTGCTAGCTGCTTTATCCTATTCAGAATACTTTGAAGACAGGCATTATACGTTATTTTTTTTTTAATCAGTTCACTATCCTTCCCAGTACCTTCAAAAACATGTAAGATGTTTTTGTGAAGCTAATTTTTATCATAGGTCATCAGTCTGAAAAAGTTCAACCAAGGAAAAAATAAAGTTAACAACAAAAAACCCTATACATATAATTTTTCAAGAAGTGGAAACATTGTCCATCTTGGCTGGGAACTATAAGAAGAAAGAGTTATATACTGTGCCTGAAATTATTGCATTTTCTAGGAAACCTTTCTGAGAGCTTTATAAGATAAGAGAATACCATAAAGCTGACAAATCAAAACCCCAAAACTTCAAGGAGAAAAGGCAGATCTAGGCATGGTAGAAATTCCTCCATATGGACTCCAGTGATATCTAACTCAAAGTGTGCACATCAGCGCTGCCCTAACACCACCCCATCTGCTCCCAGCCACTGCAAGAGACAGGAAAATCACACCATCAATGAGCACTTACCCTGTGCCCAGGATTGTGAAATCAGTTAGCATGTATTGTCTTATTTGATGGTCACAAAAATTTCATGCCATAGGCTTAGCAAAAAAGGGAATTCTTTCAGATGGAGAGCTAGCTAGTCTCTGCAAAGCTGAGCTGTCTGTCCCATTCTGTGCCCTGTTTCATGACACAGAGCCCTCAATGCCAGCTGACCCTGCTCTGCTGTTCCTAACCATATTCACGGTTCCTGGCCAACTCTCTTCTCGCCAGTCTTAGAGAAGTGATGCCTCACAATCCTTAAATTACTAAAAATAAGTTGTTTCTTTTCTACTTTTCCTATGATCCAATGTTCCTCGTCTCAGAATGCAGAAAAAGAGGTCTATTACCTGCCCATACCCCATGTGCCCCAGTGGATTCTCAAGGGATTACGTGTCACAAAGGCCCCTGATGTCTTTCTTGAGCCTCTGCCTCTCTTACCCAAATCATAAAGAAATGGAACCTTCTCCCTTTCTCCAGCCCCCACTTTTGTACCTCTCCCTGTTGGTCTGCGCCTCAGACTTCCTAACTGTTGAAGTTTTGACACTTGACTCTTGAAATACTTTATAGTTAGCCCTGGCAGGTGCACCTTCCCCCCCCCCCCCCCACTGCTTGTTTTACTCTGGAACAATTTGGGGCAAGACATGAGTTGAATGGGAATTATTGACATCCCCAAAACTTAGTGTAACTAATAGTGAACTATGATAAAGTGAAGAATGGTGAAATCTGACCAGCTTTGACACCTCAGTTCAAGAAACACCACGCGATGGGATCAGAGCTTGATGAGGGGCAAAAACAAAGAATTTCAAAGTGGTTGACTGGGAACAGGGTCATAGCTTAGGTGAGTCCAAATTGATAAGGTAATGCAGATACTAGAGAAGTGACAAGTCACTGTTGGTTGGTTGTGATGGTGGATGATAAAGGGAATCCCATAATATGCATAGCTGTTGAAAGAGCAGGGAGCAGATTGATAGTCAAAAGCGAAGAGCCTGGAAGACCAAGATACTTGTACTTGGGAAAACTGTCTCTAACACACTAGCTCCCACACAAGGAATTTAAAACAAATTTTATTCAAAAAATTCTTCAATACCGTGAGTGGGAGTTTAATAAGCAAATCTATCAAGCACATTTTATGTAACTTGAAGTCATTTAATTGGCCACATTATAAAATTATACATAGAACCGCACATATACTAACAAAATCCTTTGTTTAAAAAATATCTTTCTTAAGCTGAAAAGATAAAAGAGGTATTTAAATCTATTTTATACTTAGGCAGAGTAAAGCCAAATGGCCAAACATATTAGATGGTGGAACCACAGCTCAAGCCTTTAGCAGCTGGATAGCACATTGAACTTCCAAGCAGATGACATTTTCAGAAATTAGGTAGCTTATCATTTATACATATTATATAAATTACCTGCCTGTGCTATGATAAAATACCCTCACAAAAATCAATCTAAAGTGAAAGGGGTTTTTGGAAGATGTGGAAGCAGGTGATAAAGTCATGATATCAGGTGAGGAGCCAGGCTGGTCACATTGTACTCGTAGTCAGAAAGCAGATAGTGAAGAGAAAACAGAGCCGGGTTATACAGCCTGAAGACCCACTCTCAGTGACACACATCCTTCACCAAAGTTCATACCCTAAACATTCCACAACTACTCCAAAGAACATCAACAGCCAAGGGTTATAGTGTTCAAACACAGAAGCCTGCTGGAACATTTCATATTTATATGACAATGTACACACATACCACACATGCACACACCCCTGTGTTTTCATAATCAAATGTCTCCAAGCAGTTATCATTTGTTCACTGGTACTCAAAAATTTAAAGACAACACAATAACATACAATATCCAGACTGGGTGTATTTTTCATCTTTATGTGGCTTATTATATTTTTTCACTCTATTCCTTTTTAAAGAACTTTCTCTACCCTTTCTCTTTTCTCTCCCAAGGCCACATATTTTTAAAACACATTGTGAATGATTTAGAGGTTTTATTCATTTGAATCTGTCTTTACTACATATCTTTTATCTTTTTCTGACCACATGAGTCTTAAATTTCTAGGCAGGCATTGCTAGATCTCAAACAAGGATTCAGTGGCTAGCTCTGCCCCATGCCTTTGTTCTCTGAGTGCCAAACTTCGTGGTGAAGGTACCTGATAGAGCCATCCACGCTTACCACTCCAACTCTGGGAAGTATGTGAGTCCACTCTGCCCCAGAGTAGTGTGTTATCTGCTGCTCACAATCCCCATTTAAGTGTTTGATAACAAGGCCTGATTATGAGATTCAATTACTTTTTAAATGTTCTATTTTTGTAAAATTGTTTGACAAAATAGTATTTTTTTTTATTTAACAGGTATTTTTTACATTCCAATCACAGTTCCCCTTTCCTCCTCTTCTCCCACTCACCTGCTGCTTCTCTCCTCCAAAATCCACTCCCTAAAGAGGATAAGGCCTCTCATACAGAGTCATCAAAGTATGGCATATCAAGTTGAGGGAGAACCAAGTATCTCCCCTCATATAAAGGCTGAGCAAGGTAACTCTCCATAGGGACTGGGCTCCAAAAAGCCAGTTCATATACTAGGGATAAATCCTGGTCCCACTGCCAAAGGCCCCAGAAACTGATCAAGCCACAAACTGACCTCTTAAAAGAGATATTCAGCTTTGCTGCTAGCCCTGAGTTAGGAAGCCATCTCTTAAAGGAGCTATGCCTCTGGTTGTCACTAGCAAACAGAGACAAGAAAAAGAAAAAGTAGTTACCAAGAAGCCATGTTTAACTCTGTTTCTGTGTGTTTAGAATCTGTTTTAAAGCTTTTTCAGGCTTTAGGTGGAAATTCTTGCTGAACATTTGGGGCCATGTGTAATCAGATGTTTTTCTCCAGACCACCTGTTCCCAAATATTTGGCAGCCACTTCCTAAAGTATCAACAGAGGCTTGTATTAATTATAAATGCTTGGCTGATAGCTCAGGCTTGTTACTAAGAAACCTTATGCTTAAATTAACACTTTATTTTAAAAATCAACACTTTGCCACATGGCTCGTGGCTTGTTACCTCATTTTGTTTGTTTGTTTTTGTTTTGTTTTTTTTTTACATCCTCCTTGTTCATCAGCTCTCTGGTGTCTTCCTGACTTCTGTGGGGATATGTTTCAGATTTCACCCTCCTTCTTCCCAGAATTCTCCTACTCTGGCTCTCATGCTCAATCTCTTCCTGTCTAGCTATCAACCAATAAGCTTTTTATTAGCAAATGAAAGTAATATATATTCATAGTAGACAAAATTTACACAACAGTACACACTATACACATACACCAAACACACACCACACAAACATTACATATGCACAAATACACCATATAACTATATCCCATAAATGCACACACACCACACATACTAAAAATACACAAAAATATATACTATACATACACATGTATACTACAGATGCACACATACCACATATACATATATTTCACATACACACACACCACACACAGTACAAGCACAGACACATATACTACGCACATATCACATATGTATGCACATCTACACGTGCACAGTGAAAATGCCATGTACACACCACCATACCACATGTATTTATACACATATACACAGACATGTTTGCACACACACACACATCTAAGTCCTGTCCATTTGCTTTTTTTTCTCATTTGAATGTAGTTTGAGCTAGTTCTGTAACTAAATATTCTTCTACATCGCACTGATGGGTGCTATTGGGGTCCATTTGCTTAGGATCCTGTTGAGGGTAGATGTTTCTGACTCTCACTCTTCAGACAAACTTGTCTGCCTGGTCGGGGCTTGGCAGAATTTCATAATTCCTCCCATAATTCTATTGATCCAGAACATTATTCTCTTTTTCTCTTTTTGATCAGCCCTGCAGTTTACTATTTTTCAGCTTAGTTTTTACAATGACTCAGAAATAAAACTCAACACACTTTGTGATCCATTTTTCCCATCACCCTTTCCTTTGTCTTAAGCTGTTTCCACTGATTTGCTGTGGGTGAAGTGCTTCTCTCTGAAGTCCTTGAGCCTTTCTATAAAACACAGTTCAATTAGTGCCAATAAAAATGTGTTAATATGTCTCTTTTATATCCACTATGCTGTGCGTCTACTGAGAACAGAAATGGCCTCTTTTCTTATGTATTTGTTACAACTCAGGCAGTGCCTGTCTCATATAAGGGAGTTGACAGACCCTTGCAGAAGACATCTGTGACTCCCAGTGATGTTAGTCAGATTCACCTGTCTTTATACTATGTTCTCCTGCTAGGAATGTCACTGTTCACCTTTTTCAATTGGCTTCCTTATCCAATAAATAGAATTCTTTTTCTAATTATTTTAGAAGTAAAATACTCTCTATAATATAGTATAGTACAACATAATATAACATAATATAATATAATAAACAATTATAAGCTTTCATATGTTAGCATAGTAACCCCGTGTTTGCAGCTGAGAATATTATAGAGGATATTTCCACCCAGTGAGTCTTTACTGAGAATAGTTTGTTTATTTGTTTGCCTACACTTCTTCCAGAAGACTTAACAATATGACACCTGGGTGAAGGAGGGAGGATTGGTTATTGGTAGCCCCAAGTTAAAAAGCAAGGGTGAAACTTGTATCATTTAGTGCATAGGAAAGTTCTACCAAGTTA
The DNA here is from genome assembly GCA_033318265.1 of Phyllotis vaccarum. Classification (NCBI taxonomy): domain Eukaryota; kingdom Metazoa; phylum Chordata; class Mammalia; order Rodentia; family Cricetidae; genus Phyllotis; species Phyllotis vaccarum. Next base: position 106,064,740 of record JARWLC010000006.1, on the reverse strand, counting down.
AGAATTGCCAAGAGTGCCAAGCTCTAGCAAGCTTGCTTGAAATTTAAAAAACATGGGGTAGGTGGTAGTAGGAAGTTTTTGGCCCAGCCTAGCCCTGAGATCTGAACCTGCTGTCCCAATTAATTTCAAGTTTTTATTAATTACAAATTGTTTATCTTATGGCTTAGGCTTATTGCTAGCTAGCTGGTTCTTGCATCTTAACTCAACTTATTTCTATTAATCTATGTCTTGCCACATGGCGCGTAGATTTACCTATGTTCCATTACATCTTGTTCTCTTGGGCTGCAGAACATAGTATCTTTGTCTGATTCTGCCCTCCTTCCCCTTTATGCTTGGATTTCCCGCCTGCCTATAAGCTGGTTTGCATGGGCCAAAACAGTTCCTTTATTATCCAGTAGTAATTCACAGCTTACAGAAAGATATCCTATATCAAGTAGAGAAAAGACTCCTTTGACACTAGGCAACTGTCAGGATTTTAGCTACTTGCATATGAGTTGAGAGCATCATATTGACTTTCTTGTAACCTTTGGAATAAATCCCTATCTTTTATAATATAAATGTGCTTGCTAACTCTGTATCATATTTCAGAAACAGCCATCTATTTTTTTTAGTCACCTGAGTGAGTCTATTTGTCCCCCTGTTCCAAATACTAGCAGAGTTTTGTGAGTAACCACCCCTGTGACTAGAAGTGGTATATGTGAATTCCATGCCAGAGCATTTAATGGTGGTGCAGGCTGTCCAGATGTATCTTGCTCTGGTTCTGTGATTAGAAAAGAAGAAGGTGACATGGTAACACCCAGAATAGAATCAGCCAGGAATCCAATGTTTTGATTAGTACAGGATTGCCTAAAGCTGGACCTAAACTAACATCAGTGTTGATATAATCCAAAGAAAACCTTCCTCTAGATTAAACTGTTGCAGTGTGAGAGTCGTTTGTAGGAAACCTAGTGGACTAGTTTGATTATGATTCTACACAGAAGGGGAACCCCACTGGCTACGGTGAACACCTTAAAGTCAAGTTGAATGGTTTTTCGGATATAACAGATAACTTCAAAATATTTTAATTCCTTGGGTCTGGAAAGATAGCTCAGTGGTTAAGAGCACTGGCTGCTCTTGCAGAGGACCTTTGATACCCAGCACCTACACGGCAGCTCATCACTATCTGTAACTTGAATTCCAGAGTATCTGAGAGGCTGTGGATATCAGGCACACACTACATGGTGGTGTACAAAGAAATTCAAGCAGAAACACATACCCATGAAAAGAAAACAAATTATGTAAAACGTATCTTTATCTCTTGTTGAGGGAGCATAGGTAAAGAAAAATACTGACCTTTTACTTCTAACAGTGTGTCTGTTCAATTATGACAAGCACTTGACTATTTGACAGAGCTTTTTGCTATAGGAAGAGTTTTCCTATCCTGGGAGCTGCTTCCAAATTACCATACCGAGACTTATATTAATTGCAAATGCTTGGCCAATAGCTCAGGATTATTACTACCTGACTCTAACATTTGAATTGGTCCACATTTTGTATCTACCAATCCTGCTTCCTTGATGGCTGACTGTTGTCTCTCCATTCTTCCTCATTTCATCATTCTGAGTTTGACTTTGCAGCCTAACTTTATCCTGTTCATCCACTGTGGCTAGTCAGCTTGTTTATTAAACCAGTCATAGCAGCATATATTCACACAGGATACAGAAGAATTATTCCAGAGCATTTTATCGTATAGAATACACCATCTACTAATTAATTTAAATCATATGCAACAACTCTTGAAACCCATTTGAGCTTACTGACCCCCAAGTCTCCTCTTCATGCTCACTGGAAATTCCCAGGGGAGGGGTCACGATCTTTTGCTCTGTGGGAAATTTCTGGGTCAAATTAGTTATGCATGGAAGGGCACTTTCTGTCATTACTCAGCAGGTCTGCTTTTGCAAAGCTTGCCCTCTTGAGGACAAACAGCTCCTGTCCACAAATTGTTACACCTGGATAATAAATACACCGCAGTCCTCTGATACCTTTTAAACTACTGATTGATGAGCACTGGGATCTGCCAAGACAGGAAGGCCAGGGAGTGTGGGAGCAGGTCTCTGAGACAGCGTCTGGAGCCTGCCATTTCATGTCTGCCATTGTGAGGTTCAAGTGTCCACATTAAAAGACTGTTAACTGTCTTAATCCATGCACATGGTTTAAAATAATATGTGCTGGAATGCAAATTTTCAAATAAAGTAACCTGATATTATCTCCAGCGATTCTGAACTATTATCTACAATAATTTTCTCACGGTGTTACTCACACTAATGAGGCAAACCATTGTTATTCTTAGAGTGAATACATGCTTTGCCAGCTAATGTCTCAAAATAAACTTGCAGCAGATAAAATTGATAACTTAAGAGAGGACCACAACTTACTTTTAAATATGGCCGCTGGATCATGTGTTCTTTACATGAGCCCACAACACATCAGCCATCAAAGTCCTGCATATATTCACATCTTTTCAGAGCATGTTTTTTAAAGAATGTGCACAGAAAAGAGGAGACTTTAAATTCCTTCCTCTAACCTTTTCCACTTATCTTTCAAATATCCAGGCAATTGAATAAAGATTGCCGTTTTAAAACTGGATGTGAAATTCATATTGTATATAAAATCCAAACTGATTCAAACATTATTTTGGTGGCCCCATAAAAGAGCGTCAATTTAATATGAGAATAAATCATAACAATGACTATTGTACATAAGCTAGAAATTGTCAAGTAGCTCTGCGCAGAGACATTTTAAAACCATTTTGCCAGCATCCACAATTGTAGGGCCTCTACACAAAACATGGATATAAAATGGCATATATTAAACTGTGAAGATAATATTGTGCTCAGTAATGCCAAGAATATTAGATTATCTGGTACACTGTAGAAGCAAAGAGTAACAAATAAACTTGTCCAAACTGCTACAATTTTATTTACAGTTTAATAAGTTGTTTAGCTGAACTGCCACAAATTATGTGAAATGAACATAGAATTTAAATTAAATGAGTAGTTTTTTTTTTTTTTTTTTAGAAAAATGGCTTAGTGCTTTAAGAGCATCTGTTGCACAATTGTGGGGAATGGAATTCAAATCCCATCACCCACAGAAGAAGCCAGAGATTGCACATGCATGTCTATAACTCTAGCTGTGAAGTGGGAAGACCTGTGAAGAGGCTTGCTGGGACTTTCTGGCTTCCAGCCTAGCTAAGAAGCCAGCATCAGGTTCACAGAGATTTTGCCTCAAATGAACAGGTAGAAGGCAATAAAGGAAGACACCTGATACCCTCTTCTGGACACACACGAATACACACGCACACACACGCAAACAGACACATATACAAATAAACAAAAAAATTATAGTTTTAAAATTAAATGGTTGATAAGAATATATGTCCTCTGAAAATTATTGTAAAATTTAATTGCTTAATACGTTTGAAATATTTAATACACTTATCTTGAAATTACATTAATAACAGGGGAATTTTTCTCCTTTTATTGCTATCCACAACTTATTATTTTAAACACTTGAAAAAATAAGGGGTTATTGATTTAAACAGAATTTCACCCAGGAAACATACTTATATATGTACAGAAACCTTGACAGGAAGCACAGTGCTAAGTATCCAATAACTTCTCAAAGTGAGATTGATTGCTAGCACATTTTATACATTTGTAAAGTGTATTGCACATCCGTGAATATCTTCTAAATATCACTTGTATGGAAAACAAGACATATACTTTAGTTTCAGTAAAGCTGGTAAAATGAGAAATTGAAGACTGTGCCCTCCTGAGATCAAACAAGAGGTAGAGGAGCCAGAAACTGACCTCAAGACACCTCCAAATCCTAGACCCTGCTACTATTTAAGAGAATATAAAGGCAGACAGGAAATAGCTAAAGCTGAGATGTAAACCCAGGCCTTGGAACAGAGTCTTGGGTTCATTTAACCTTCACTTACCAAATACTTAAAATTACCTTTTTCAAAGAATACGTATGTTTGTGTCACAATGCATTTGTACTGCAGTGCCATGGGATCCCTTTCAAAAGGGAAAAGTGAACTTCCAGTCAACTCAGAATAGTGGAAAAATCTGGGATGATTTGACAGCAGAACCAGATGAGCACAGGATGGATAAAGAAAAAGGGTAGAAAAGGAAGAAGTCTGTGTATATTCATGGGATCCACGACAAAACAGAAAAATGAACTGTAATAAGGACTGGTGGAAATAGGATGAGTAGTAGTGTGCCCATAAAAAAACAAAATTATTAAATTTAGACCTCAGATGGAGTTGAATGAGCAATCACTGATCAATTTTCTTTCTCCTTCTTTTAACCTTATTAGATTTTTACTGATATTTAATGTGTACATTTTGATGAATTTCTATATATGCACACACTTGTAATGTTGTTAGCCCAAAGAATTAAATATTTCCATTTGTGTCTAAATTTTTCCTACGATTCTTCACATTTATCATCTTTGTAAGTGTTTTGGGTTTTGTAAGAACGTTCCACATAATACCCAAGTCTCTTCATATATTTTAAGGTGCATAAAATTGTGTTGTTGACTACAAACGCAAAAATCTTGAAACTGCAATCTTCCTGAGGAAAAGGAGAGAAAACCTTCTTTCTACTGGTCTTTGAAGTTAAATATTGGATTCAATGACAACATCAAATGAGAAATGAAGATGGAACGTTGTATCAAACTGACGTTTTCTTACAAGACAGAAAACAAAAGCATAGAAAGGTGGGCTAGTTAATGAGGGAAATACTTGCAAACTCTTTGATATACGGCTGGTGTCCAAAATATTCAAGAGTCTCCAACAACTTGATCTACAAAGATTAATAACCCAGTTAAATATGGGTGAAGGCTCAAAGAGTTATTTTGTCAAAGAGAACACACAATTGCCCCCCAGGTACATGAAAAGATGTGCAATTGGACTAATCATCAATCCAACGCAGGTAAGAGCATATTGAGCTATCACACCACGTCTGTGAGGATAGGCACTAGTAAACTTAAAGAGAACCTTGGCTGAAAGATAAAGAGGAAAGAAGCTGAAGCTGAAATGAACATCTTCCTTACTGTCTTACTGTCATAGGTAAGGAAGGTTCTATTCAAATTGGGAAAAGGCAGCTATGGGCCTTCCCAGCTATGAACGCTATGAAGTTCAGTCACAACTTGCCAGACAGGATGTGACTATTTGTGCAGTAGTGCACGGCTGTTGTGGGAGTGACCTGCTATGCTGTGATCAGAGGTCTGCCCTACAGAAGGAAACTCGTGCATATACCATAAAACTGGTCAAAAACATATGGCTGGGAAAGCCACAGGTCTTAAAAGGGAACTTGCTACTGTTTAGTTTGATAGATACAGCATCAACCTGCGTTCTTAGCATCTATATTTAAACCCAAAACAATGTGATGAAGTATAAGTAACATCCATATATTGTCAGTAGAAAAACGTCCTACTAACTCATTCCCTGTACAAAACTCTACTTTAAAAATTAAGAACAGAACTGTTGTGAAACAGCCGTAAATTTTCTTGTAATATATAGTATGAAGGATTAGTATTTATTTAGAGGTATATACACTCATGATACAAATTAAACCTTAAGACGATTCTTTGAAAGAGGAACAGTCCCACACCAGCTCTGATCTACTTCCAAGAATGCAGGAAGAACACACCAGCAAGAACTCGGTGTACCTGGCTCTCCAATGATTCTGGCCACTACCGGTAGGGGTTCTAATCCTCAGGGGCTACGAAGGCTCACTAAATAATGGCTGAATCCCACTACATCTATCTCTTTTGTCTAACTAAGAATATTTTAAATTAAGTATAAGATTATATATAATAGGTCAAGCTATAACTAACAAACAAGTATAAGGTATATTTAATATTTTTAGAATATTGGTAAATGGAAAAGTATAGGGGTTATTTTAAAGCTGTTTATCTTGAATAATAAAAATTTAACATTTGAATGGTTTTTGTTAAGAGATGGGATGGTAGTAACTTTAACTCTTTAGTATTTATTAAGAGTTGAAAAGGAAAATACATTATTTGGAGGTGGAAAGTATAAAAGAGTAGCTCTTAAGACTTAGGAGAGGATAGCCACAGTTAGTTATTTGTTCAGTCATTTATAGCTTTTTTGCGTAGTTGGAGTATTTATTATTTTGGCTATAGGCCTATGGTATTTGATAGATCTGTTTCTTTTTAGAAGTGGGGCAGTTTTGGAGAAACTGTTTTATTTTGTTTAGGCAGGTACTGGCAATTTTTATTTTTTTTTTTTTTTGTTTGTCTTGATTGGACAGCATGTGTATTGATAGGAGTCCAGGTAAGGGACGTTTTTGTCTAATAGGCCATTGTCTGCTATGGAAGACAAACTTTTAGTGGAGCATTTTGATGTCTAACACTATCTTGGAAAAGGAACAGTGATGTTAGGAGTTGTCATGGTTTTTATGGATGAATTTTGAATAATAAAACGTTAAATGTCATATATTTTAGGTTTATGAAGCGGTTGAAGACTTTTGTTTATTTGATATATTTTAGTGTGTATTTGGGAAACTTAAACAATATGACTATTAAATGACAAACTATATTATCATTTTATGTTTAACTTAAATTTAACTTATAACTATTTTATTAGAATTATAATTATCTGTAATTCTCAGGAAAAAACTTATTAGGAGTGGAGCATGGTCTTTTATAAGGTTGCTTTTTGTTGACTTGTGGGCGGTGGCATTTTTTAGGGGTCTTGTAAAAACTAAGACAGTGTAGGCCTTAATGAACTGACTATAAACATTCATAACTATTTTTAGATGTTGGGTAAGTCTGACTGGGAATCTTGTTAAAAATGTGACATGAAGGATAATCACAGAAAGCTGTCCCATTACACTGCATTGTCTATCAGTACTGTCTTTGCATGTATGCACCAATATCAAATTAATGATCTTAATGCAATATGAGTACCTTTAGTTCATTGCAGCACTGTTTCCATTAACAATGGCATGGTAATAACCCACATTTCCAAGAAAAAAATGACTAAATAAGAAAATGTGATCAATGTATACAATGGAGTATTATTTACTCTACAAAAATAAGAAAATTTCTAATAATCTGGGCAGAAAAGAGTGAGCTCTACGTGAAATATCTAAAATAATTTACACAGAGATCAGAACATTGTCAGCTTGTGGAGAGAGAAGAATTGGACATTATTGGCCAATGGTATCAAGGGTCAGTTACCCGAGATAAACTGTCAGCAAGGGGCTTTGTTTATTTTTGGTTTTGAGATTACAATATGGTTACAACATTCCCTTGTCCCTTTCTTCACTCTAAACCATCCCATTTACCTCTTCCCACTCTCAAAACCACAGCCTCTTTTCTCATCTATTCTTATTGCATCCATAAACGCATGTGTATATGTGTATATACATGCATAGTCTTAAATATAACCTATTCAGCCCGTTTTATGCTACCTATGTGCCTGTTTCCAGGACTGACCATTTAACACTGACTACCAATTAGTGTGTTCTTTCCTGCCGAGGGCCTCTCCTGCTCCCAGCTTTCCTCGGTTGCTTATGGTTCTGTGTGTAGTGTTTAAGTTCTCTTGGGCTTTTCTCCAATCAATTTTTCTCATATTCACTGGTATCGCCCTTGTGTCCTTAAACCCACAGTGAAGTGTAGTCTGCATCTCTCATCAAAGAAATTTCTTTTTGCATTAGTGATGTTTCAAAAAGACATAAACATGACTCTATTTGAATTTTAGAAATATCATTCTGACATCTAGCTTGCTCCTAAATCTAGAAAAAACATGAAAGTGGCTAATTTAAAAAGTGAATAATTCAAAAGAACAAATAGAGTGACTGGACAACAGGATGAAAGAAATTATCACAGGTGTTTTGAAGGTGGATAGGACACAATATTACTTAACTGACACAGATAAAGCTTTAAAAACCAAGGGGGTGCCTACAAAGATGATTTGGGAAAGCTACTCTTTAAAGCTACATTCCTCAAACACTTTAAAATATTTACTTTATTTTTAAGATCTATGTGTGCATATGTGTATGTGTGTGTACATGTGTTTGTATATATATGTATCTATGTGCATGTATGTATATGTTAGTGTATAAATCTGTATGTTTGTTAATGTGTATATCTGTGTTCATTTGTGTATGTGTGTATTGTGTGTTGTGTGTATATGTATGTGTATATATTTGTGTTCATGTGTGTATATATGTGTATGTGTGTATATCTGTGTCAGTGTGTGTTATTGTGTCTATGTGTGTGTACATATATTTACATGTATATGTGTACTGAGTTTGCATGTGTGTTTTGTGTGTGTATGTGTGTGCATGTGTGCATGTATGCATGTATGACAGTGGCCTAAGAAGCCAGAAGAGGACTTCAGATGTCAGATGCCCTGGAGCTGCAGTTACAGGCAAGTTTTGAGCTTCCCTACATGGGATCTGAGTACTCCTACAAGAACAAAAAGTGCTCTTAATTGTTGAGCAATGGCTCAAGCCTCTTTCAGTCCTGTACAACAGCCTCCCACATTCCCATCTTCCTGTAGACAGTATAATGCTTATTATCAGGAATTATAACACCAGGAAAGACACCTGAAGCAATAAAGGTCACAATGTCATACAAAGAGGAAGGGTGTGAATGAGTCTAGGGACTAGACGAGGAAAGCGTGATAGTTTCATCTTGCAAACAGGTTTATAACTCTCAGATTGGAGCATAGAAAGTGCTTTCCTAGAAAGACTGAGCAGCCAAATAGAAACACACACTTACATGGAATGATCTAGGTCTTACCTAGTTATCTTATAGCAAAAGGTACAACTCTTGGTATTGTTTACCAGGCTTTTAACTGATGATACTGTCCTACCTTTGAATTGGTAAGGTATCATGAGAACATTAATAAGAACTTCTCTTCTAGAAGATCAAACATAATAAAAATGAAAGAACTTGGTGCTGGAGAGATGATCTAATAACTAAGAACACCGGTGACTACGATAGAGGACCAGGTTCTTATCCCAATCTACATGGTAGGACACAACCACCCATAACTCTAGTTCCAAGGCATATGACCTTCTCTTCTGATTTCCATGGGCACCAGGCACACAAGTAGTGCACATAATGTATTTGCAGGTAAAAACTTTATACACATAAAGTTTTAAATTCTTTAAAACAAATTTAATATGAACCCCACCACAATAGAGAAATTTAGTGACCAGGACAAATATTTTTAAAGAAAAATCTTGTTCAGGATAAATAGAAAAAAACACTCGTTTGTCTAAAAAGAAACAGCGTTTTCAGTAAAAAAGAACAAGAAGAGTTCTTGGAAATAATAAAATTGCAGTAGGCAACTGTTCCAAAGTCATCTAAAAAAAGACTAAATATAAATTAACTAGCTTTGTTTATTTAAATTATTTCTACGAAGACTAGCTACTGTTTTTCCCCAACGAGTAGAGGATATTAATCCACTCTGTAAATGTTGGGCTCCAGCCACAAAGCTCCTTGGTAGGTAGAAGAGAAATGATCCTGGCACAGGACGGAGTAAGGAATGTGTGGAACAGATACGCCTGATCAGCCAAGACTATCTGACCCAGCCAAGCCATGCAGAGCCCCAGACAGCTGGAACCTGGTAACAAGTAAATAAGAACTGCTTTATATACAAGACTGCACTCGGGAGAAATTTGTTGGGCAACATTATCTCAGCGATCACTAAGACACACAAAAAAAGTAAACATATAAACAAACAAGCTTTAAAACAAATATATGTAAGTTACACAACAAGCTAAAAAGCATTTCAAAGAGAGAAAGTCAGGAAAGTAAAAAAAAAAAAACAAAGCAAGGTATTAGAAATGATATAATCTAAGGAACATTCTAGAACATTCTAGAAATTTAAGAACACTCTAAAATCCTCTGTTGAGAGTCCTGTGACAGTCAGTTTTGTCAGTGTGATTGCATTGAGTTATGCTTAGAATTAATACAGCACACCCTTGGTTTCTCTCTTTTTCTTCATCTTTTATAATCTGAAATAAGATCTGCTTTAGTGTGATTTTTTTTTTTTTTTTTTGGCATTCACTGGACATGTCTATGGAACATTTCCAGGAAGGATTATCTACCCTGGATATAGGCAATGCTGTTCCATAGCTGTTACCCTGAATGCAAGAAAGAAGGTCAAGTAGTCAGCACAACCCTCCCCCATCTCTCTTTTTCTGCTTTTTGACCACCGTGATTTGAGCTGTTCATCATGGCTTCCTTTTCATATTGACTGAACCTCTGAACTTGTGAGCTGAAACAGATCAGTTCTTCCCTTAATTTGTTTCTCTTGGGTATTCTGTCCCAGCAATAGAAACAGAAAGCCTGATTAATCCAATCCAGTGAATAAAAACAGATCCACACTGAGAACATCAAAGATAAAGAAAATCATAAAATCTTCTAGGATATATTAAGTAAAATGTAGAAATAGTTGTTGGTCTAAAAAACAAAAACTTCCAGCGAATGCAGAAGCTGTATATACAAATTTGCCAACCAGAATGGTGTTTAACTTAGGCAGATACTCAAAGCAAGAGTTCAAGAAACAAATACCTTTGCTTTTAAATACAGAACCTAAAAAGGTGTGGTCTAGAATACACACACACACACACACACACACACACACACACACACACACACACACACACACACATACACTTTGGTCCACTGTCTAGTTTTATAACCTATACCCACATTCACACCCTCATAGGTGCATCTACATAAACACTAAATACTAAGAACTATATATGCACGTGAACATGCAGATATGTCTTTCTTAAGCTGAGCTACCTTGTGATGTCACATACTCTTTATATGCTTGATAAGAACAGTAATTCTTTACTGTGTGGTCTCTCAAACTGCCATAGCCCTAATTTAACTTGAAAGAACTGGACACCTAACTGAGGTGCATTTTACATTCTAGATAGACTACACATAGATTCTTATTATTCAAGATAAACAGCCTTAAAATAATCCCTATACATTGCCACTTACCAATATTTTTAATATTTAAGGTACACCTTATATTTGCTGTTTGTTATAGTTTGACCTTGTTTATGTTATTGCCTTTCCCTCCTCCAGACATTACCTTATAATTATTCCTATTACATATTATCTTATACTTAGTTTAAAACTTTCTTAGACAAAAGGAGGAGATGTAGTGAGATTCAGGTGTTAGTTAGAGAAGCTTAAATGCATAGCTCCTGGATATCAGGACCCCTACGGGGCATGGCCAGGATCAACTGGGAGCTGGGGAACACTGACCTCCTTTTTTGTTTGTTCCTGTGTTCTCAGGGAGCAAATCAAACAGTCCATCATGGGACATTTCCACTCTCCAAGAATTGTCTTAAGGTTCAATTTTTATTTGTGTTTATATAACCCCTCAATAAATATTAATCCTTTATATGATATATCGCAACTGAATTTTTCTGCAATAATGAAGTTCTATCAGAAATATCTGAAGCATAGAAATGAGTTAGGAATAAAAAAGCTTAACGTGTGAATCAATTTACTGTGGTATCCTGAATAGAACACTGAAACAGAAGAGAAAAAAAGTCATCAGGTCAAATATATAGAAGTATACATAACATATAGTTTTCAAATAATTGTATAAACACTGATTCATTTGTTGTGATTAATGCATCATTATAAAATAACAACAGGGTGATTACTGTGGAATATGTAGGCTAGTGCCTCCACACAGTTTTGTAAATTTAATACCATCTAAGAATTAAAAGTAGGTTAAAATAGATTACTGGCTGTAGGTAACTTCACATCTAAAACTGGATGGAGATGAGACATGGTCCAGCAATACAGCACTGGCTACTCTTCCAGAAGACCAGGGCTTGAATCTTAGCACCCACATGGTAGATCACAACAGTCTCAGGATATTCGCCCCCATTCTGACCTCTGTGGGCACCAAGCAGTTATGGGGTCGACAAATAAACAAGCAGGCAAAACACTCATACACATAAAATAGTTTTAACTGGACTCTGTACTCTCTCATTTTTAGTAAAATTATACTGGAAGTCTTTTCAAGTGAAATACAATTAAGTAAAAAAATAAACATAGATATTAGGAAGTTAAAGAATCAATAAATACTCATAGCCATATTCTAAAAGTAAATGCTTATAATCACAATCATTGAATATTAATTCATTATATAAATTCATTATATATTAACCTTTGAAGAATGTGACAGCAACAGGGGTTAGAGGGACAAGAGATGATAACAGAAGAATGGATACAATGTATATGTATTCATATATAATATATATTATATATATATAATACATTGTTACAAATAATACAAAAAATACAAAGTATATTCTATACACATATGTATAGACTGTTTTGTAAAAGTTACATAAAGGCATAACATTTACAACCTCATCTTATTGTTGAAAGATAGTAATACTTGCATTATTATATGCATTGTTGGAATGGTGTATAGTTTTTGAATCATATAAATAAATTTAAATATTTAATGTTGTATTGATTTTCAGTTCTCCTCAAGCTAAAGAGTATTATCCACTTTAGTTCCAACAAAAGATTTGGAAGTGTGCTTGCAAAAGTCGACATTAGATGGGAACCAGAATAAAGGCAAATTTTGAAGGATTACAGAATGTTCTCAGAATCAGACACATATGCATGCACATGTACAAACACACCTGTATATGTACACATATATACACAAAACCACAGGTTATAGAAGAAAGGGCTGTGGTTTAAAAGAAACTGCATAATAAAGATAAGTCACCACATCAGAACTGATGTATGTCCGACACACAGAAGAGGAGGGAGCACAGAAACACTCTTTTTTATGAAAACACATGTACTAAGTGTAGACACTGCAGAGCACAGGAAAGCACTGACTTTTCAATGATGAGCCTGGACATCAGCAAAAACCTTTTTGAAACCAGTTTTCAATGTTTATTTTAGGAATGTCATGCTGGTTAATTCCCATTCAATAATTATCACTAAGTGATGTTTTATTTTTCATCAAGTGCAGCCCAAAAATGTATCTGATTGTTTCAAAATTTCTTCTCCTGGACTCATTCCAACACAAAGCCCTTGAGATCAAGAACTTCGTCTACTCTGTTTTTTTCTATTTCATGTATCTAAAACACCTCTGGATACAATTATATGCTTTTGAATCAAAAAATTAGTGTATACAACTTCCAGGAGTAAAAAGATCAGGTCAACTGTTTATCTAGCATATAAAGGATGGGGAGAGTTTGGTCGGAAAAGCCTGAGGTGAGGCAACTGTGTGGAATAGATTCCAGTTGAAGGAGAAAGCAAACAGAGACAGAAAAGGCAGGCTAGGCATGGAGTACAGCTGCGCCCCAGAACTAAAGAGGGTAAAACAGGAAATCTCAAGTTCAAGGTGTGGAGCAAGCCCCTCTTTTCAAAGAGACAAGAGAAGTTTATGTGGGAGCTTCATGTGAAGCCCCTTTTAGATGTAGTAGATGGAAAGTACGCTTCAAATAAAAGTATCCAGTCAGTCATAAGTCTCACAATTTGTGTTACTTTCTTTGTTATGTACAAAACCAAAAAATCTGGAATTCTAAGAATTTTTTTCCATTTTTCCTCTCTAACTGGCAACCATCCCCAACTCAGATACTATTCAGTATTTAGATTACTTGGTATTACAGAAGTCTTCATTCTTAAGTCAAGTATGTGTTTCAAGCTCCTGCAGTTTGTTTGTTAAATACAGATTCCAGAGTCTTCCTTCTAAAAGATTAAATAGGAGTTTGGGGCTCCTTTTAAAAATGGCTTAATTAGGGTTTTTTTTTGCTGTAAAGAGACACCATGACCACAGAAACTCTTATAAAGAAAACCTGTAATTGGGGTGGTTCATTTACAGTGTCAGTAGTTCAGTCTATCATCATCATGGCAGGGCACATGGAGATGTGCAGGCAGATGTGCTTCTGGAGGAGCTGAGAGTCCTGCATCTTTCAGGTAACAGGAAGTCAACTGAGACCCTAGGTTGTATCCTGAGCATAGGAAATCTCAAAGCCCACCCACATAGTTACACACTTCTTCCAATAAGGCCATACCCACTCCAACAAAGCCATACCTCCTAATAGTGCCACTTGCTATGAGCTTATGAGAATCAATTACATTCAAATTACCACAGTGAGTGACTTATAGCAGACATAAAAATGACTGGATTCTAAGCCAAACTATAGTTTGTTCTGTGATAGCACATGGGATACAGAAATTTTGTGTCTCTGGGAATGACAATGTTGTAGGTAGAAAATAGTATGAGATTGTGCCTCCCAAAAAATGGAAATGTAGATGCCATATGATCTAGAAATTCCCCTTCTAGGTACTTATGTGAAAGGATCAAAAACCAAGATGTGTGTGTGTGTGTGTGTGTGTGTGTGTGTGTGTGTGTGTGTGTGTGTGTGTGTATGTGAGAGTGTTAGGGTGTATGTATGTGCCACTGGGGACAGAAGAAGCTAGCAGAGGACTCCCAATAATATCTCACAGAACACAGGGTATTTCTCACTTTTATAAACTTTTAGAGGCTGGGATCCGAACTTAGGTGTTGAGTGGAGGTACTTAAGTCTTTGGTTCAAGTTGCCTTGGGCCTAGAAAACAGAAAGCTAATCCTGGTGTCCTGTCTGTCCTACCTTGGGGAAGCTTCCTGCTAGTTTTGCAGCCCAATGAAGGGTCTGAAATGGCCAAGAAGCTTTAGTGTTGGGTGGGGTGGGGGCCATAGTTAACCCCTTTACTAGGGAAAAAGTTAGGATTAACAATAAGTAATACAGTATAACATTTTTCATCCCATGTCAGGCCTCTTTCTTTTAGAAACGTGTCTTCTGGTTTTTATTCATTGTCTTACATTGATTTTAAGACCGAGTAATACTCTGTTAAATATACAAACATACATGTATGCGTAAATATATGAATATTTATTCAATACAATTTCCATTCTTCTGCTGATGAACAGTTTCATTCTTCCAGCATCCTGGCTCTTTTGAATAATACTATAATAAATTTAGGAGTGTGTTTACCTCCCGGGAGAACTAGATTTCATTTCTTTAGGGTGTATCTTCAGAGTATGTAATTCTGGGTCACATACTGGCCCTGAGATTAGCAATTATATTGGAAATAACCCCAAAGCTAAAGCCAAAACAGACAAAAGGAAGTTCATTAACTAGAAAAATCTCTGGACACCAAAGCAAAATGTAGAAAGGAGTCTATAGACCGGGGGGGAGGGGGGGAATGCACATTTCCAAAATGTTAAGGAGTTCACACTGCTAGACAACAACAAACAAAACACCCCAAAACCTCAACTACCCAATTATCAGATGGGCAAGATGACCTGAATGAACTACAAATGGCCAACATGTGCATGACGAGGGAACTTGACATCACTAACCATCAGGGAAATGTCACAAAACCCCATGCAGGCATCATCTCACACTTAGTAGGATAGCTACTACCCAAACAATGGGAGACAGTATCTGCTGAAGTATGAAGTAAAGGAAGTGCTCACACACCACCATTCCTAACGATGTAAATTGCAGTCATTATGGAAAGCAGCGTGCAGTTTCCTCACACATCAAAACTAGATTTATCATACGACCCAGCCGAAGTTCAGTCACCCGCCTATCATTTTCCAGTTACTGGAAATCAAAGGCATGGGCTCAGGGCCAACTGGCCTCCCAGGTCCCCAGAGCGGTCTGAGGCCAGCAGGGGGCGCCGTGGACCCCTTGGGGGGGTCTCTCGGGAAGAGGAAGTGCCGGGACCAGGCTCGCCCCGCGCAGGGTGCACCCAGACTCTCCTGGGCCGGCTGTGCGGTCGGTTCCGGGTCCGGTGACTCCCGTGACTAGCGTCGCCGGCTGCTGGGAGGAAGGAACTGCCCGGACAGCCTGGGGGAAGAGTCCACAGACGCGGTGCCCTTAAGCGGGCTAGGGATTCAGGCACCGGGCGACGATTGCCACCATGGGTCCCGAGACCCGGGAGCACCTCTTCAAGGTGCTGGTCATCGGCGAGCTCGGCGTGGGCAAGACCAGCATCATAAAGCGCTATGTGCACCAGCTCTTCTCCCAGCACTACCGCGCCACCATCGGCGTGGACTTCGCCCTCAAGGTCCTCAACTGGGACAGCAGGACCCTCGTGCGCCTGCAGCTGTGGGACATCGCGGGTAAGCGGGCAGCGTGCGGTGCCAACAGCGTCTCGCTCCTCTCTGCCTCCTGGTTCCTTTCTTTTCTTTTCTTTGCCTGAGCTCCCTGCGGTGCTATTTTAGAAGTGGACAAATGGACCGGGAGGGTTAGTGACTCCTGGAGGGGTTGAAAGGGTCCTACTGAAGTTCTGGATGACTAAAGGACTTGCCTGGATGGAACTCCACTACCGCTTAGTGCAGCGCTTCTCAACTCCGGGTGGGGGTGTGGGTGGGGGGTGGAGAGGACCCATTCACGTGGGGGTCGCCTAAGACTATCGGAAAACAGAGATATTTACATCACGATTCATTACCATAGAAAAATTAGTTATGATATAGCAACGTAAATAATTTTATGGTCCGGGGGTCACCGCCTTAGGGAGATGGAGAACCACAGCCTTAGTGATACAACCCAAACCAACAGAACCAGATACTTTCGACCACATCCCCACCCCCTCGTCTGTCTTGGTCTGTGCCCCGCTGATGTAAGGGGAGTTTTCTCTCTCCTTGAGCCACGAAATTTTACCTCTGAGTAATGATAGACATGGTTATAATTTACTAAGAGGGGTTGGAGCTATGGGTGAGAAAAACTTGGTGGCGAGCCAAGCCTTTGTGAGGAGGAACTCCATTTCTGGATTCCTCTCATTTGGGAGGCTCTGGAGAGGAAGGGTTGGGAAAGTTCTGAAATTTTCCCACTGCCTGCCCCTCCCTAAGTCATATTCATGCTTTACCTGGTCACTTCCCCATTTCACAGTGAATTGTTTCCTCTTGCTTTCAATTTGGAATGTAAAAACCTTTTTCTTTGAGAAACCACCTGCTCTCTCTCTCTCTCTCTCTCTCTCTCTCTCTCTCTCTCTCTCTCTCTCTCTCTCTCTCTCTCTCTCTCTCTGTGTGTGTGTTTCTCACTGGTGTGGTAGGTGCCATAGGGCATCCAGCAAGAGGTGACCTTTGTGAAGTTTAATGAATATGGTACCAAAGGTTACCCTCTTCAAACATTGGGTGTTCAGAAGCTCTGTCTGCCAGGAAGCATTTGAATGGGAGCTTGTTTAGGGCTGGAGAATACCTTGCCATTGTTCCCAAGTTCCTAAGGGTGTGGTTACACAGCTGGTAGCATAATGGACTATGGCTTAAATGCTTTGTTCTAGCCTCTCCACATGATGAAGTGTTGAAGATAAACTTTACACTCATTTGCTAAAGAGCAGAATCAAACAGATTAAGAACATTTATTAAGAACATTTATGCACATCGATGCCAATCTCTCAGAAAGTTACTTGGCCTTGGGCTCAACTTGTTTGTCTAAAAACACAAACAGCCAAGAATCCATTTGAAGTATCATTCATCTTTTAAAGCTTCATCTGAAACACTGTTTGCTACTATCCAGAACACTAAAGAACATTCTATCGCTTCTTGACAACATCTCACATCCTGAAGGCTGACTTACCCTGTGAAGGGCATCAGTAGAAATAGCCAGTGCAGGGTTTTCACAGAGATGGGTCAATTTCTTTAATTATGTGTACATTAATATGATAGTAAGATTTATATTATGTTTGGAGATTTGACGGAATAAAAGCAGGAGTTGTGGGTGTCTTTAATCGAGGCAGAGGCAGTCAGATCTGTGAGTACAAAGCCAGACTGATCTATGGAGTTTCAGGATGGTCAGAGCTACACAGAAAACTTTCTGTACATCACCTCTGCTCTGTGCATGGCCTCTTTTTCTTCCTCTCTATGTAGCTTAAGATGGCCTACAACTCTAGATTCCTCTCCCTCAGCCTCCATACTGTTGGAATTTTAAGAATGTGCCAGCACACACAGCTTCATCCTTCTTGAACTGACTCCATAGCCAGGAGGGAGACACAGTCCAGCTGTTGGCCATAATGACGCCATCCTTGCTCTCCTGCCAAAATCTGAAGCTTGAGCTTTACTGGGAAAGAAACATTTTGTAATGTCCAAAAGGGATCTCTGATGTTAGTTGCTGCTTTTCAACAGGAACTCTTGCAGTGTTCAGCAAATACATAACACCAAGTGACAACTAGAGAAAACTTAATAGGTATCTTAGTTAGAATTTATATTTCTGGGATGAGACGTCATGACCACAATGCATGTTGGAGAAGAAAGAGTCTATTCAGCTTATTCCTCTCTAGCAGTGTTCATCCTTGAAGGAAGTCAGGACAGGAACTCAAACAGGGCAGGAACCTGGAAGTGGGAGCTGATGCAGAGGCCATGGCTGGATCCTGCTTCCTGGCTTGCTTTTCATGTGTTACTCAGCCTGATTTCTTATAGAGCCCACGACCACCAATCCAAGGATGACACTCCCCACAATGGAGTGGGACCTCCCTCGGTAGTCACGAAATAAGGAAATGCCTTACAGCCAGACCTTATGGAGGCATTTTCTCAATCGAGGTTTCTTCCTATCAGATAACTCCAGCTTCTGTCAAGTTGATAATAAGATGAGTCAGCACATGTGGTAACTATCCTCTGTTAGGCTTTTCTCATAGAGTTCGACTGTGGGGCATGATATCTTTATATATACATATAAAGACAAAATAACTTGGATTTGGGCTGGAATTTGCAGAACTACAGACTTAACTATGCTTGATTTGAACATTTGAGTCACTAGTAAATTCTGCTTATACCATTTGAATGAGGAAAAAAGCTGTGTAATGAAGACCTTGCCAAAACACTCCCTAAGACTAACCATGTATGATTACAACATTGACGCATCCTGAGTTCTGAAAGGATAAAAGTCTTCTCTGAATTGCAAAACAGAAAGGAGAGCCAGCCACATAACATGACTCAGTTGCTGGTCCCTTTCAGTACTGTTGTTCTGGGGGGCTGTAGAGGTGGACAGGGCCACAAATAATAACAACAAATAATGTCAACATCAGAAAGGCTTTGAGAAATATAACAGGCAAGAATTACTGAATGCTTTCTGTAAAGGTAGCAAAACAGGTTCATGTAAACCCTTCAAAGAGTTACTTTTTTCACAAGTCTGGGGGTTAGGCATTCCAGTACCATAACATCTTCATAGAGAAAGGCTGGCATGCCACCACTCACTTATTCTAAGACTATTATTTGTTTCTCTGCCCCAGTAAAATGAGCAAAGGCAGTTAGGAGAGATGAGGCCCATGCTTTAAACTGAGCATAGAGCTTGCTCCAAAATACTCTGCAAAGGGAAGTTGGGGCTAACAATTAGCCATTTTTCATACCTGCCAAATCAGAATTCAGAGCACTTGGAAGACTGTCACCTATCAAATGCTGTGGGTAATTCTGATTTATACTAAAGTTGAGAAACATTGTTCTATCTTGGGTTCTGTTACACTTTGACAACCCACCCACATTCCCACTACATTCTAGGAGCTTACCACTTAATCAGACAGCCAGCCTGGCAACCATGTTCCCTGGAATTCACACCTTCCATGCCCTTCACTTTCTTTCCCAGATTCACAGCATTTCCATAGAATTGCCATTGGGCCATCCTCATCCTCTCTGTTGCCATCTCAGGAACCATTGGTGGAGGCCAGTTTATGGACACAAGAGCAATTTACATATAGAGGCGGGATACTTTTGTTCCTGATTAATACACTGATTTAAATGATTAGGAACAATGTCATAATCTTTTAAAGCTATTATGAATGTGAATACAAATTAGCAAGTATTTTTATTTTCATAGATAAGGATCCTTTTATAATCTGTGATTGGAGAGTGCCTGTTAACAGTAAGCACTGTGAGGTTTAAGGATTTTCTTTAAGAGACCTTTCCCATTTACTAATTACAAACTGGACATTTCTTGCAAGTCACCTTGAGTAGTTAATGGGTAACTCCTGTAAACTCTCAGTGAATGGGGAAGAGGTAAGTGTCTGAATGTTGGATACATTAAGCACTGTTTTATTCTATTGCTCTTGGGTTTTGTTATTAAATTTATCTTTTGAATTTCCACTAATTTTACTATAAACATTTGGATTATCAAGAGGGAGGCACAAATGCAGAGGGAAAAGGCCTTGATGGAAATCCCAAAAACCAGTTTCTTCAAATTGTGCTTCAGTAACAGCAGAATGTGGTGTATTAAATCTGAGAGAAATTAATTCATTATTAAAATTTTCCTTTGTTTTAAAGAGGTAAGATAAAAGATTTTGTATATGTTTTTAGCCACATGGGAATAATTATTCCTGATTTTGCTGACTAATCTTCCTTGGTGTCCTTAATGTGTACTACTCCAAATAGCATGATAAATATCTTAATCCTTTGTCAATTTAGGTATTTTAAGATGCATGCATTTGCATATGTAAGAGCTTTTATGATCTCTTTAGAGCCAGCATCACTCTCTCTGCATTTACTCTCCTCATCCTTCATACTTGCCAAAATTTCAAGTTATTGTCAACATTCCTTCCTCCTAAGACAGTGGCACGTTGTTTAAGAGACAAAACATTTTGGGAGTCATTGAAATTACACTGTCAGTATGTCATCAGCAATGCAGGTGACAAAGGCTATCCCTCATATCAGTGACTGGTGCACTATGCAACAAGGGATCTTCCCTCAGCTACTGTAGCAAAGGACAAGGAAGTGTGTGAATGTGGGGGGGGGGGGGATGGAAGGGGGTTACAGGGTGGGGACATGATTGTAATAGCACTGTACTGTGCTTAAGCACTCACTGGTAGCTACTTGTACTAATAAGACTCTTCTGCCACAGAAGGCATAAGCAGAAATTTGTCTGTTCCAGCAAATGTCTGGGTAGCAGTAGTACAATCAACCCAGAGAATTTGAGTATCTCCTTGGGACTCCATTTGCTCATTAGTAAATAAGAGAACTGGACTAATTGGATGCTTGCACCTATCTCCTAGTTTCTCCCAATAATGTCTCTTTTAGCAGTGCCCAAAGAAACTGCTATTGCACAGGGTTCCTCTGAGCTAATCTGAACGTTTTCAACACACCTATTAGGATGCTGAACCCCTAGGTTCTGATTGATTGTCCTGTCAATGCAAGTTTTAGCTCTGAACATGCACACACTCTGCAGGAAGCAAAACCTCCCCAGCTTTGCTCATAAAGGATTTCCTCCCTTCAACAGCTGTTTCTTTTGCAAAGACTCCATCAGGTCCGAGCCAGGCCATGCAGTGTGTCCAGGGATTGTGTGCCTTATGGTAAAGTGTCTGTCTACTGTTTTCATGACTTTGTTAACCGTGTGTTTTCTCTTCTTGCTTCTTTCCAAACTTACTCTGGATGCAAATCTTCTCTGGGTAAGTGATTGACACTTGAATCAATTCCTCTTCATTTTACTTGTTTAATTATATAACAAACACTTCTTTTTACTTAACATACAGGGGCTTTTTGGTTGTTGCTGTCTTTTGTTTGTTTGTTTGAAGTATGGTTTCTGATGTGAGGCCTGTCAGGGAGAATTTCTTTCTAGTGTTGACATCTCAAAGAATCTATCTGACATTTCGAAGCCAACCTATTTTCCCCCAAAATTCCATTTCTTATCATAGGCATTTTTGGTTTTGTATGAGTTATCACAAAGGGCAAATTAGTACATCTTTTAGCACCACAGGTTATGACTAACAGAAAAAATATTTGGGATTTTCAGGAGATTGACTCCCCCCCCCCAAAAAAAAAAAAAAAAAACAGCTCTGTGGAACATTTAGTTATCCATTCTTTTACTACTTTGGCACCTTATCTTTTCGAAATTCAAAGGGTGGTCAAACTATTTGCCCTAAAATGTTAAACCTTCCATCTTAACCTAACATTATCCTAGCTGGGCTAATTAGTTGTTGCTACAGCCTTTTCCTGTTCAATAGTTATGGTTCAAGACAGAGGATTCCTTTAGAATCACTAGTAGAAGCTGAAATGCAAACAACTTTAATGCATCTGTCTACTCTTTTGTGAAGACTTGATGACCCTGCCTTTAACTATTAAAATATTCTGAGGGAACAGACTGGTATAATTGTTCAATGTACATTTGTAGAGAAAGGTACAAGACCAAGTTTCCATTGCTGTCAGCGTTATGATTGAATAATCTACACAGATAAACTAAAATCAGATTTATCTTACTACTAAAATATGACCATTACAAGCCCCAACGTATTACCATTTGTTGTAATGAAATGTAAATGTCTGGACATATAAAGAGTCGCAAGCCAGACCAATACTTAAAAATAGAAGGGCATGATAGAATTGGGAGGAGAAAGGGTATTTACAGTGTGAGGTGTGGGGATATTTTCAAATATAATAAAAACAGTTGGAGAAATCAGAGGGATCTACCCATAGTCAGTCTAGGAGGGTCAGGCAGTGGTAACTCACACCTTTAATCCCAGCACAGGGAATATCTGGGAGTAGTGACCTATGCCCTTAATCCAATCTAAGTTTGAGGACATCTTAATTTACAGAAGGATTTCCAGGCTCCCAGTCAGGCAGCGATGGCGTCATGCCTTAACTGAGTGAAGAAAGTATTTAAGGTAGCTATAGAAAGACAGAGCAGGCTGAAGAAGCCATGGCTCACACCATTAGTCACAGCACTTGGGAAGCAGAGACAAGAGAACATCTGTGAGTTCAAAGCCAGCCTGGTCTTCAAAGCAAGTTCCAGGTCATCCAGGACTGTTGAAAATATCCCTACACTGAGGTAGCTCTGTATTTGTGTAAATAAACAATAATAAAACTGTAGATGAAGTGTGTCCCTTGCTGTGTTTTAACAGGAGAGTGTGCTATAACTGTACTTTTGTCCTAGATCAAAGTGACAATCTTAGATTCTTGTTCTTACCACACCTCCACCCCCCCCCGAATCTAGTTAGTAATTTGACTGCTTAAATATTTGAGTTTAAGAACTCAATGCACCTGCAAGATAGTTCAAAATTTTAAGGCTATAGGCATAAAGGAGTCAGAAGTCTTCTCTCCTTGGCTGAGTGTCACTATGATCCACACCATGAACCTTTTTGTCTCTTTTCACCTGTCAGATAAAGATTGGTAGCCTTGTGTTGTGAAGGATTTATTTGACAGCAGATAGCAGCAGCATGCTTTTCAGGCCTGTCTGGATGGGTAGACAGTACTATATTGAGTAGCAGAATTTGTTCGGCAGAAGCTCAATTCTTTTCAAAGGACTGTATCTGAAGAACTGTGCATTGAACTGTAATAAGAGGTTTCTGGCTTGGACTTTTGGGCCTAGCCTCAAGGTTTGGACATGCAGACCCGCAGACTTGCAGACCCACAGACCCACAGACCCACAGTCCACAGTCTCACAGAGACATACAGATGCTTACTGCAATTTTGGGCTGATCGGCCTAATGTCCAGGTACATAACTTGCTAACTCTTTACCCTGAAACGAACCCATGATTCTTATCCTGTTCAGCCATGGGGTTCGATACCTTTTCTCAGAGCAGCATAGTTGTTCTCTGTATCTTCTGGTTTCTCTGTGGCGTTTCTGCTCTGTTCTTCCTGTTCCCAGAGTTTTCTTAGTCTGGTAGCCTCGCCCACACTTCCTGTCTGCCTTTGGCCAACCAGCGCTTTTTATTAAGCTTGTAGGCGGGACAATTATTTACAATGTAACATCATAAACCCCCTACATTGAACCTTCTCACAGCCACACCAAATTTCTTGTCTGGAAAGCATTGGGTTTCCTTCTGGCACCTGTTTCTAAGAGAGTACTGAGTCAAAAACAGGTAGATATGGCCAAGAGTTGTAAAGGGAAGATGAACTGAGATCACAAGCTCCCTTGTCTCCTGTCCAGTCCTGATGCTTTTGGCTAACCTTTTGCCATGTACCTATCTGCATTCCGTAAACATCAGATTATTCTATTCTTGTTTCTTCTCCCAGTCTATCTTTCTGGTTTTCCTCATGCCTCTCTTTTCTCAGTCTAATGGGAGAGAAAGCAGAAGCGGTTATTTGTGCAGCCTGCAGTGCTGGAATCCTGAAGCACATGGTAAATGTGTTATACAAGAACTGCTCTTCCTGTTAAGTAAATTGTTAGCCACTTTTGTTAAATCTATGGTTCATTGTTCTGTCTGAATGTCTTTAATCCCATCAGTGATGCTTGCTTCTCAGAGTAGTTTTTAGGATCTTTGAGCATGCACCTAAATATGACCCTCACCATTGTGAATATTTAATCTGCCTTGGTATTTATTTCTAGGGCAGGAGCGGTTTGGCAACATGACCCGCGTATACTACAAGGAAGCTCTTGGAGCATTTGTGGTGTTTGATATCTCAAGAGGTTCCACATTTGAGGCAGTCTTAAAGTGGAAAAGAGATCTGGATAGTAAAGTCCATCTTCCCAACGGCAGCCCCATTCCCGCTGTCCTTCTAGCCAACAAATGTGACCAGAAGAAGGAAGGTAACCAAAGTCCTTCCCAGATGGACCAGTTCTGTAAAGACCATGGCTTTGCTGGATGGTTTGAAACTTCTGCCAAGGTGAGATGGCTTTCCTGACAAATCTATTTCTGATGCCCTTGTCGAGCCGGGCTGGAACCTGAAGTGTATAGATGGATTTCTGCAAGGAGTTTTGTGAGCATAGACTAGAAAAAGTGTAGTCTCCCTCTCTGAAGCTGTACTTTCCTAGTAGAGGACCATGAATAGATCAACAGAACTGTTGTTTAGGGCAATAATTGTGAGATTTCCTGCAAGCTTGAGTTCTTAACCAAGGTGTTTCTCTCCTGCTACTGGAGTGAATGGGAAATAGGGTGTTTTTTCCAAGACAAACACTTTTTGATTTTTGAAAAAGGCAAAGAACATGAGGAAATGTCTTTGGGAGCTGGATGTCAATGTGTGACTCATACTGGACAGTCACTAGTAGACTGGATTAACCATGACAGCTATAAGAGAGCAAAACGCTGACATTTACTATGCGCTTCTTCCTGAATTGTTTATTGTATTTTTTTCTCCTATCATTGGGAACTGAATTTTTCTTTTTTTAGAAAACAAAAACACTAAAATAAATTTCAACATTTACTATGCGCTTCTTCCTGAATTATTCATTTTTTTTCTCCTATCATTGGGAACTGCATTTTTTTTTCTTTTTTAGACAACAAAACATCAGGATAAATTTTGAAAAGCTTAACCGTGTGGAAACTAGAAAATCAAGATTAAAACTATCAGAGGAACACTCGCTGTGCTGGAATTGTTAAACAAGAGAATTCAATAACCATCAAATGCGCATAAAAATAATAACCTTATTGAGAACTTCTATGATAAACATTCACTCTGTAATTCGCATATTCTTTATACTGTCACAGCTTATAATATTTGTACTGTAGATGTATTATAGTATGTGTGTGTGTGGTGCACATCATTGTTCCTCCAAATATCCTTCCTAAGTGATGCTTTCCAAGATTCCTGTCAGGTTGCCTTTAGCTTTATTAGGCTCTAACCTTCAAGGTGGGAGATTATTTAATGTTAGCTCTCATCAAAATGATGAAAGCAAGCAATGAGCGACCACATCACAGAGCAGCCTCTGTGTGTTAAGTGATGACAGTCACTGGCAAAGGAAATTCTCTGGAGACAGAAGTGAGTGGTCCCAGCACTACCCTGGACCTGCAGTTGTTGATAACCATAACATCTTATGTTGTCCTGGGTTTCATGAATGGATAAGTATGATGGAAAAAAGATGAAGCCCAGAGGTTCTGCTGGAGTTATTTAGCCTGCCAGGAAGGAGGAGATCACAGGAGGAAAGGTATCATGGAGAGATTGAAATTTCCAGGACTGTGCCTCTTTCTGCCCTGTGTACTGGAGGCAATAACACCGTATAAGGAATGAACTCTCCTAGTCCTTATAGTCTGGTTTATGAATACAATTTTTTTAAATAAACAGATTGAAGATACCAGGGGAAAGACATGATTCCATAGCTGATGGGAACAGAAAGTGAAGATATGCTTGAGATAGTCTGTGTTGCCAGCAAGTGGCATCCAGAAAGCAGTGTGGGCGTATCTCAAAGGACAGAGGGGCCTTTGTGTAGATGCTCCGGAATCATAGGACAATCACTAGGTAAAGAATTCTTACAATGGGCTTAATGGGTAAAATTAATAACAGCCCATGATATACACAAACAAATGATAAATACACTTTCCCCCAATAGAGTCCTAAGTAGTGAATAAAGAAAGGATCGGTCTAAATGAAATGACAACTTCCATACACAGAGGTGACTGTCTTAGAAGAGATTAACAGGTGCTAACGTTAGTGAGGAAAGGTGTGGGATAAACAGGATATTTACCTATGTCAACAAGAAGTCTAGCAGCAGTGACCATAGTTCACCTGTCTCCTGAACTCTGAGAACACATGAGCCCATCTGCTTCCCACCAAGAATGCAAAACATGAAGCTAATTGAAAGCAAATATTAGAAAAACCCAGGCCAAGGGCTATTCTGTGGCCAGTGTTCTCCAAGACATCACTCGAGGCTACAAAAATGATGTAACCACTAAAACATTTCCTGTGTTTCAAGAAATAACCTCCCACACAGGTTAGGGCAACAACCCTAATTAACTCAGTGAATCACACACACACACACACACACACACACACACACACACACACACACACACACACACACACACACACACACACACAGACATTAAAATGACAGGAAGATTCTTCAGGAAGAAGGGACTCTGGGGGGAAAGAAGGGGGGTGAGAGATTAGTGGAAGTGGAAATAACTAAAATTCATCGCTCTACATGTATAAAACTTTTAAAGAATAAATAGCAAATTAATTAAACATATGCCTTGAACTCTTATTGTAACAGACAGCAGCATTGGAGAAGAAGTTACCGGTGTGCTGGTATGCATAGCGCCTTCTGGCATGTTGCCAGTTCCCTTACTGCACTGAGCATTTATCTGAGGCCAAAGCCCGCACTCATCTTCCTATTTTGTGCTCCCATTACAGGATAATATAAACATCGACGAGGCCACCCGCTTCCTAGTGGAAAATATCCTTGCAAACCAGCAAAGCTTTCCTAGCGAAGAAAACGACATGGACAAAATTAAACTGACCGATGAGCCCCTCACAACAAAGCCCAGGTCCCAATGCTGCTGATGTGGCTCTACACCCCGTGGTATGCTAGCTCCTTGGTCCCACATGTGTCTGAGGATGCTCATGGCTCCCATTGTACCCGTGAGTCTCCCTCGGGCATTCTTTATCATTCAGCTGCACAGGAACCGCTCGTGTGAAGCTAGAGATCCACGGAGAACTGTTCCCATGAGAGCCCTGTGACATCCTAGATGAACCTTGGACTCTTTTTGTATTGCCAAATGCAGACTGATGTTTACATCCTTTGAAATACTTTTGTACATGAATTTCAAGTGTCAGCTTTTAGTGTAAGTACTGGAGTAGCAGAAAAACTTCTTCACAGTGTTCCTGACATTTTGCATGTCTTTGTTCCTGCGTTCATCCTCACCTAACTGCAATAATTTTTAGGCTGTTAGCTACAAAGACCTGAAGGTTCCATGCAGTATTTCCTAGAAAACTTTGTACTATGTGTCAATATTTTATCCTTAAATTTCATGCATCTAAGCTGGGCCGGGTGGTGGTGGTGGTGCGTTCCTTTAATCCCAGCCCTGGCAGAGGTTGGCTGATCTCTGCATTTGAGGCCATCCTGGTCTACAAAGCAAGTTCTAGGACAGCCAGGACTGTTACACAGAGATACCCTGTCTCAACAAACAAACAAAAATCACGAAACAAAATGTGATTCTAGAACTCATAGCTGGTATACAGTGAAGGTTTTCTGAAACATCTTAACCTTAATTAATCAGAAAATACTGATTGAGGGATATGGCTCAGTGATAGAGTTCTTAGCTAGAACACTATGGAACTTGTCTGCATCACTGAGACTGGGGTGCGGGATGGCCAGAAAATGCTTGTAGCATACCTATTCTATGGGTGTCTTCCTCTGGATCCTCGCTAGGATAGTTGCCAACACCATTTAGAAGCAATAGAAATGAACATTCCTCCTCTGCCCTCTATTCTGTGCTAGAGCCTAGGGCTATTGAAGGCACAGTGATACTAAGTGGAACTTGCCTTTCCAGATCTGTCATGGAAATGGTCAGAGGGAGAATTTTTTTCCCAAGTGTGTACAATCACACACAAGTTTCTGGAGTATGAAACCTGAGAGAAAATAAACCATGTATCATTTTTGTCTGTGGTTTTGGACAATGATTTTACAATGCCTATGACACTTTAGGCAGATCTACAATATTTATCTTGCACTTAACTCCGTGAGAGCAAAGAATAAATATTTTAACCTAAGCCTGTGAGTTGAATGAATGTAGTTCTAGAAAGGTACTTTCTGGTTTAGAAAATGTTGTGTTTGACTTGGGTGTTGGCTCACATCTGTAATCATAGCATGCAGGAGACAGAAGCAAATGGGTAGAGGTTCAAGGCATATACTGACTACATAGCAAGCTCAAGGGCAGCCTGAGCTACACAAAGAGCCTTTGTCCAAAAAGATTAAAATTGTTTTGAAACTGTTTTTTTTGTTGAATTTCTTAGATTTAGTTACTTAATGTATGTGCTCTGGCTGCATTTTTCCCTGCGTGTAGTGTCTGTCTGTCTGTCTGTCTATCTGTCTCTCTCTCTCTCTCTCTCTCTCTGTGTGTGTGTGTGTGTGTGTGTGTGTGTGTGTGTGTGTGTGTGTGTGTGTAGCATCTGTGAGAGTCAGAATTGGGTATTGGATTCCCTGGAACTGTATTTAATGGATAGTTGTGAACCACCAGATCATTTATGGGAGCCAAACCAACATACCCTGCAAGAGCAAGAGCAACAAGTGTTTTTAATCACTGAGCCAACCATCCATCTGGCACCTTGATATTTATATTTAAGGGACTTTATCATATTATGCAAAAAGTTCAACTTCTTTGAAGACATTTAAAGAACTTTTGCATCATAACCTAAAGCTAAAACAAATGAAATACTGGACATATTAGTTTCCTGAATCAATGTGAACATGGTAGATGAACATGCAGTCACTAATGAAAAAGAAAACCTTAGAAATGCTACTGCTCAGGCAACTGTGACCTGAGAAAAAAGGAATCATGGCTGTTTTCGCTAAACTGAAGCCTTATCTAAGTATGACTATATGATATGTATTTGAGAGAAGAAGTCATTTTAACCCTTTGGGAATATATTCATAGAGCCAGGTTCTCTGAAGTAAAGAAATAGGATACCAGGGTGATTAATGTGTATGATTCAATATAGTCCCCATATTTTTTGTCACATGTTAAATCTTGCTTTCTAAGAAATACGTATCACTCAAGTATAAAATGCAGCTTTATAATGTCTGGTATTTCCCATCCTGTGAAGAATGTGTGAGGTATCACTGTCAAATCCAAAGTGACAGAAACATCAAGTCATCTTAAATAATGACTGAAGTACTGCCATCACTTGGAAGGTTTTGTGTGCCACGTGATTTTAGATTTTACAGATCATCTGTCCATGCACGGTCATTTAGCCATGGTTACAATACTCAGTTTTCTCATCTTGTTAATTTACAGTATTCGTCCAGGACAGTTCCTGACAAAACTGATTTCTGTTAGGCCAGGTTTATACTTTATACTGTTCACATTTCAGAGAAAGAATTGTTAATCCTTTGTCCTCATCTTAAATTCTTTATTGTTATGTAGCTTTAGGATATAATTTGAATTGAGGATAAGTTATATAAAAATGACTAAATGAAAGAAAAGAATTCTTTTTTCCCTTGTTCACTTTTAAAAAGCAGTTATATGTTTAAACATATGCCCTAGTTGAGACACCTCTCCCCCCCATTGGTTTTAGACATTAAGATCTTACTAATTTTCTGTCTTCTATGTTCCTTAAACCCACATTTCTAAAAGTTATTGCTGTGGAACAGTGACTTCCCAATGTGTAGTTTCATTTCTGTCAACATATCTAAGAAGCACTAATCCCTTAGTAAAATTTCCCAAGCCTCACTTCAGACTTGTATGGTCTCTTAGAAATGCATTTTTATGGAAATCAAATATTTATTTTGAAACCTCCCATGATAATTGATGCACTAAAAAATTACTGAGTTTTAACACTATAGCAGGCTCAAAACACTATTAAAATATAATACTATATTTTTATGTGCAAATTATTGTTAGAATACATTCTAGGCACTTAGACTATGAACTAAAAATATAAATTTGCTTTTACCCACTGAAGTAAACAGACACTTAGGATTCTTGCTACCATTGATTAGCCATTTAGTCTACATCATAGTTCTCTCCCACTTACTCCTAAAATTATATAATATTTAAATTATCTTAAATAAGAGAAAAAGAAATCAAACTATATAAACTGTAGGATTGCTAGAGGGTAAATATGTAAGAAAATCTTTAAACACGCCCAAGTGCTGAGAGCCAAAGAAACAAAAACATACATTTGACTAAATAAGAATATAAGTAAAGACAATATAGACAGAATCCTAGCAATGGTAGGAATTAAAAAAACAGGATAATAACAATGATTAAAATAGGCAAAAAAATGTAAAACTACCGTGGTTTTTTTTTGTGTGTGTGTGTGTGTGTGTGTGTGTGTGTGTGTGTGTGTGTGTGTGTGTACACTGATTAATCCATATGTATTCATGCAAAGAATCCAAAGGAGAATGTTGGGTGTTTTGTATCATTTTTTTCCTTAGCTCCTTGATACAGGATTTCTCACTGAAGCTAAAGCCCTAAACCTATTTTGGCTAAGCCCAGGTTTTACCTAAAGTTAGATTTTCAGGTCCTGATATTAACTTTTGGCCTCTACATGTGGCACACCCCTGTGTATGTGCACCTGCTTGTACATGTATAGCTTACACACGTAAACACTCCTATACACATACATAAACATGAAAAAGTTTGGAACAAAGTCATTTGCTATCAGACTAATAAAAAGTGAATAACTGTGGTGTTAATGTACATATATTTCTACTCTTGTTCAAAGTATTGAACCTATACAGCTCAACTAACAATGTAATGCAAATTGTTAGTCCTTGAAAATTACTATTACCAAAAAAAATGCAAGTTAGAAGTTAGTCATTTCAATCAAACTTATGGTCATTAGATATGTTTCAAGGTCAAACATACACACACACATACACATATTGACATTTCAAGGTCAAACAATGTATATAATGATATGGGATGTCTTTCTATATATTATGAATACCATTGGATAATAAAGAAACTTTCTTGGCCCATGGCAAGACATCTTAGAAGCAGGCAGGAAATCTGAGCATAGATAAAGGGGAAGGAGGTCGCTGAAAGAGCAAGATGTAAAAGTACAGATAAGTACAAGCCACACGGCAAAACATGGATTAGTAGAAATTAGTTAAGTTGTAAGAGCTGGCAAATAATGAGCCTGAGTAATAAGCCAAACAGTTTGCAATTAATATAATCCTTTGTATAATTATTTTACAAGTAGCAGCAGAACCACGGATGAGATACCACAGGCCAGGACAGGTCAGAAACTTATGACTACAATATATTTTTGATAGACAAGAAATCTTCAAACACTTCAGAGATCTAAAGAATATGATATTTTAATAACATAGGTTCTTTTAATTTTTATGACAATGAGATATGTCGGCTCCTGGTAGTACTAATCTGCTTCAGAGAAGATGGTGGGCATCAAAGAAATTCCATATAGAGTTGACTTTCTTTGTGGCAAAAATTAGCCACTGGGCTCTGCTCTTGTCTAAACTGCTGCCAGTATGATATACAAAATGGACAAGCAGGATACAAAAGAAAGAGCTGATAAACCTTGCCAGGACAAGGTAGAAAGGTCTTTAAGAATATCTTGCTTCACAGATAAATCTGTCATGTTAGGCATGTAGGCTAAAGATGGATGCCCCGACACTGCAAGGGAACCTTGGGTGATTGTCCAGGCAGCCAGCTATTTATGTCATTTTTCACATTCTTTGGAAGTTGCTTGCTTGCACTTCCTATTTACTTAGTTACTATCATTTCATTCTTGGGTCTCAAAGGGAGTTGAAGATTAGATAGATATATTTACAGTTTTCCTAATTACAGTTTCAGAAAAGAAACTAAGAGGCATAAAGTGTATAAGCTTGGAACACCTCAAAAGATAGTTTTTGGTTGGTAATACAAGTTAGAAAGTGAATTAGGTACAACCCTTTGGACCACCAAAATAAGATAAACAAATAACTAACTAACTAACTAACTAACTAAATAAATAAATAAATAAATAAATAAATAAATAAATAAATAATTTTTTTTTAATTTGTCAGTTAATGGACTGGACATTATTGATGTAATTATTGCTTGTATATATTGTATATAGTTATTGTACCTGTTGCTTATAGTTTTTCTTATATTAGTTATCTTTTTTATTTTGACGCAAAGGGTATATGTGGTGATATATTGTATATTTAATAAAAATAGTCTGAAATATCAGAGGAGAGAGCCACCCACAGGGCCAAGCCATGAAGATCAGGGAGTGGTGATCCATGCCAGGCAGTGGTGGCACACACCTTTAATCCCAGCACTTGGGATCCCACACTACTGCTCCCACTACATGGGAAGCACAAGCCTTTAATCCTAGCAGTAGGAAAATTGAACCAGGAAGTGAGATAGCTGGGCTGGGGGAGGCAAGACTTTTCCCTTAGGCCTGCCAGTTCCATTTTAGGTGGACGATGGAGGGATTGAGGTCTGAAGGATTAACAGAGACAGATTTGAGAACTTGACTGGGTGAGAAGTAGCTGTGATTTGTTTCTTTATCTTTCTGATATTTTAGCTTTTCCCCAATATCTGACTCCGGGTTTTTATTATAAAACCAAATAGAATTTGTGCAGCACTTTGGTTATATTTTTTTGGATTATCTTCTTAAGTTGGGAACCATAGAAAAAATAGGGTAGTCTTAGCTGTTACACTCTATTTATTTGACTAGGTACTGTCAAGTTTCCCAAACTGCTGCTCAGTTTATACACCAAGTCCACATCTTGCCAAGTAATGAATACTTGTTGTTAGGGGAAGTATAATTAAATAGAAAACTTTTATTTTTGAATAAGTATATCAAAAATGAAATGCACATTTTGCATAATCCATCAGAAACTGAAAAAAAAACAGAAAGTAACCTCGCTTTTTCATGTAGTCAAAAACGTAGGTCATGTTAGTACAATTTCTTTAAAACAAACAGAATTAGCGCAATGTCAAGACAAACTGGCATCTTGGTCCAACAGTTTCTTTCAAGTCCACATGGTAACTGGGAGGATTACCTGTGTTAACCAGTTCCATCTGAAAGTGAAATAAAGGAACTCATGTTGCTATCATAAGTAATTTTGTGTCTGTACCAGGTGCTCACCAAAGTTAATTTTCCACAGAAGCTGTGAGCAAAAAGTGCTTTCTTTGCTGATGATGACATCTTAAAGAGATGGTCCCTGGGTGCTTGGAAAACCTGGTGAGAGGCTAACTTACATTACAAAAGGATTTCGGCACATCTCAGAGAAAGCAAAGGAACCTGAAAGTTTCCTAAAATAAATAGCTCAGAAAATGGTGTGGGAGAAGTCACTTCCTTCATTTCAACAGGAGAATTAAGCCTTTCGTTTTTAATATGCATTTGGCCTTACTATAAACCCCTGGTAAGCATTTGCTTGTGCACACAAATCTGTTAACTTTCTTAAAGCTCAATAACAGCAGTATCTAGTTCACAGTAAAAATGTACATCTATATTTGGTGACGTATTCATTAATGCTCACATTAACCAACATTCTAAAAGAGACAATTTTACAACTCAAGGAAGGCTTTATAATTAAAATCCTATGTCTATAAAATTCTGTTTTGAGAGATGAACATATAGAAGCTATGATTTAGAAATTAGTTTAGTGACTGTAGTTTAGTGACAGAATGCTCCAGTGACCTGAATGAAGGCTCAGCTTCAGCCCTTCAGCCACTAATAACAGAGAGAGAGAGAGAGGAGAGAGGGGAGAGAGAGTGAGAGAGACCTTCTAACAAATCTATCAGTATTTCACAGGACATATTCCACTCTCCCCATGCCATGCTTGCTCTAAAAGCTTAAGTGTTCATGTGTTGAATACAACAAGCAGAATTACATCCACTGTGAGGTAGCCTGTGAAACAGTCTCCTGAAGGAAATGCTCATTTGGCTGAAATTTGAGGCCACATTGGATTTGCAAATTGCATTGATACAAATGTTGCTTTTGAGTCTTGGGGCTCTAGCCTCCATGGGTCTAGTCTCCATCCCTCCTCAGTATTCTGCTTCACTTGACTGAAGATAAAGACTGACTTTCGTGTGCTTTTTGCTCATTGACAATTTTTAATTTTGAAATTAAAATGAAGCCACATTACTTCCCCCTTTCCCTTTAACCTATTTCAAGCACTGCCTCCACCTACTCTCTCTCAAATTCATGGCCTCTTTTTCTTTGATTTTTTGCTATTCCTTCTTTTTTATTGATTACAAGCTTTTAAGATACTGTCTAACCTTTTTCTCCTGTGGGGCTTTAGTTCCATAAAGTACTAGAGTGCTTTTAGACGGTCTTGATTCAAAGAGATTTTAATTTCAGGGAACAGAGGCTGTTTTTTTACATTATTGCATCTGTAAAGTAGAACACATAGTCTAGCTTGTCAAATAGTGATGCTATTTGAACATTCACATCTATTAGTGTTTAACTTGGCAATGATTAAATGATAAGTTTAATGCATGGTGCTAAGAATATGGGCAAAAGTGTACTTCCTGCCGACAGGAATCATAGATCAAAGAGGACCTTGATGCCAGGAGATAGTGTGAGCCATTTCTCCATTTCTCCAGCACACAGAAGGCTAAGCACATTATGTGCTGAAGCAAAGATAACAGCTAACCAGAAGTCAACTGTGGTCAAACATTCAACCTCCTTATCCTGCAGTGGAAGGTGAAGCCTTATCGCTGCCATTGCTGCATTGAAGGTGTCACGTTCTGACAGTATTCATGGATTTATATAATATAATATATATTTCAATGATTCCACACCACACAGTATTTAATTATAAAGGGAACATGAAATAATTAATTATCTCAGTAACATGTGATTTTAGGCATTTCACCATGTAGTGTCTCCGGCAAAGAAGAGTGTCCTGACGCGTGAGTGCCAGCAAAGTCTGCTGCAGTGACTGTCTTCTACTCAAGACAGCAGTCTTGCTTCTAAATTATGTCCTAATTAAACTATTTGTATATTAATTGTGTATCTTATTTTTATTTATGTGTATGTGTCTATGTGTGAGTATACACACATGTGTGCAAATATACAAGGAGGCCAGAAGAGGAAACCATATACCCTGGAGGTGGAGTTATAGGCAGTTGTGAGCCATGCAACATGAGTGCAGAGAATTAATCTAATAATGCTAAGAAGAGCAGTAAGTGCTTTTAACGGCTGGTTTCTCTCCAGGACCTAGATCTTGATCTAGACCTGATAATCTTAGAACTGAAGATGCCTCTCAAGGTTTACTCTTCAACTCTGCATCCCCATGCAGTGTTTAAACCACCAGATACAGAAGGGAGCCCATGCTTTCTTTTCTTATTGAAGAGTTTGACAGACTTCTGTATGGTTACCTCCAGCAGAGACATTTTCGGGACTCTGTTATAAAGAGTCTGCCTTTTAACCTTTATTAAATGACATAATGTAAGTTCACTTTTGAAGTCAACTTACTCTTTTCAAACCAAAGCTAATGATGAACTTGAGGGGGACAAAGAGACTCAGTCTGTCAAGAGGTGCTAGTTACCCACAGACTTCTCCACGCGTTCAACCTGCTCTTATCAGAGAAGCATCCATTCCCTCCTTGAATACAGTCTTATTCTGCTGCAGTCCTTATGCTTCAGGATGGCATGGCTGCTTAACTTTGCACTAATATTTGTTTTAGGGGTCACCTTACAATGTTGGAGTTCACTATTTCTAATCCAGGATTCTTAATTGTACCTTCAACATTGAAAAAAGTAGTGTTTAATGATTAAAAATAATATTAAAGCAAACGTTGAAAATAAATATGCTCTTTATAATTTATTAAATAATTAATTTAAATAATTAAAATTAATTATTCAAAATAAAATTAAATTAAATTAAAATTGAAAAATAAAAATAAGGTTTTTTATTCTTTTGAAACTGTTGTCTATTTCCAGATCCTTTTCACTATTATGAGAAATTAAATTGCTAGCTGCCTCAACTATAATAAGGTCAGAATTTATATGAAGGTATTGGTGGCACAAAGCTTGACATGACTGGTGACTAGATGGTAGTCATGTGGAAGCACAGATGGGTGAACACCCTGTGAAGACACTGAGAAGCTTCATCCCTAAGCCAGGACCAACAAATATTTTTAGCAAATCACCACTTGTTGCAAGGGATGAGGATGGATTCCACCACAGGTTCTGGAGCAATCTTAACACATGAAGGTCTTGATCTTGGATTTGTAGCCTTTGTGGTGATGTAGTGCTGCTTTAAGCCACCAAGTAAGTGGAGTCCTGGAAAATTATTAGATACATCCTTGGTGGTTTGAGTAAGAATGGTTCTATAGACTCATAAAACCGCCTCCTTGCTTCCCAGTTGAGAGACTATTGGGAATGGTTACGGGGTGTGGCCTGGTTGGAGGAGGTATATCACTGGGAGTGGGCTGTGAGGTTTCCAAAGCTCGTGTCAAGCCCAGTCTCCTCCTCTCCTCCCGTCCTCCCTTCCCTCCTCTCCTCTCTTTTCCTCCTTTGTGTGGATCAAGGTGTAACGCTCTCACCTACTGCTTCCTCGAGCACCATGTCTGTCTTGTCCCCACCATAATCATAATGAACTAATGCTCTGAAACTATAAGCAAGACCCCAGTTAAATGTTTTCTGGTATAAGAGTTGCCTAGAGCATTACTAAGGCATCCTCACAGCAGCTTCACCTCTTTCAGATTAGGCAAAGAAGACAAAAATGATGGAGAAACATCAGAAGACCAAGATCATGTTAGAAATAATACAAAAGAGAATATATGCTTGGAAACACAACGATGAATATTAAAAATGCAACCACTGAAAAAATTGGTGATGCGCCGGAGTGAGCACTGAGACCTAACCATCTGCATCTTCAGAATCTGTAAAAGTAAAGTACGATTTAGAAGTACAAACACTAGGAGAGGAAAAGGCTCACCAGGGCAGCTAAAGTCGAGCACAGATATCAGAAAAAAGTCCAGCAAGGCCAAAGTACCGTAAAACACAAGAAAAATGCTTTATTATAGAAAAAGAATTCACAATAAATACCTCAGAGTTGTAAGTCATTACATACTCACCACCAGTCTAGAACTCTGGGGAGCTTGAGGGGGAAAATATTCGCATGTGACTTTGCCCAAATCTTCTTCAAATAAATGTCAAATAACAGAATAGAAGATCTCTCTTTCTCTCTCTCTCTCTCTCTCTCTCTCTCTCTCTCTCTCTCTCTCTCTCTCTCTCTCTTTCACACACACACACACACACACACACACACACACACACCTCAAAATGACATGATTTTCCCCCTCAAGTTATCTTGAAACAATCAGTCATGAAAAATATCTGTAGACCAGGCCATTAAAAAGAAGCCTCAAATTCAAACAAAACAAAATATTGTTGTCAATATTCATCATCACAAAGTAATAAAATGAGATACTAGCTGTAGGTACATGACAGAATCAAATAAAGAAAACAGCCTGAATGGGTATGTTAAGATTTTGTGCAGATCACATGCTACAAACGTGAATTACCTTGTTATCTGGTGGTGGATTTTTATGGATGCAGAGACCTCATGAGGGATGCAGCAGAGGCAATGGTGGGTAGCAGGAGACATTTACAAGCTGTTTCTATGTAAAATAACTTTATTATTATGACAGAGGGATATGGTTATGATGATAGAGGGAGAAAGGAGGGAGGAGGAGAGAGGGGGAAGAGAGAGATAGAAAGAGAGGTAGAAATGAGGCAAGCTCCCAAGAGAAAGAACATAGGAAGAGAGAGAATCAGAAGTGAAAATCTTTAAATTGGGCTTGATATCAGAACTCAGAGGAGGGCGTGGCTTTAGAGACTAATATCCATCTCAAGCAAAGCAAAAAATCCACACCACCATTATAGAGTACCTAAAAAATAACTATAGTAAAAAAGACCGCACAGAAATGTCCTTGACCTTCAGAAAGTGTCAAAGGGGAAATACTTAAACCTGAAAATTCAAAAATAAAGTTCATGGATGAGTTATTCCTTCATTAGAACATCAAGTGAATTACTCAATAAAGATGATATATATCTTTATTAAGTGTAGTGTGTCACAGCATAGTATAAATCTGAAGGCTTCTAGTCACCAGTCAGGGTACTGAGTCTTACAGCTTCTATTCAAAATAATCCTGGAATTCCTATCCAGACCAGGTAGACAGGAGGAAATTCAAAACATCTAAATGAGCAAGGGAACAGCAAAAATGTCTGTTTAAGAGTAACGCAATTTTATCTATAAAAATAAATCTAAAGAAGGCATACATATAAACAGGCTGTGTATTGATAAATCTCAGACCTAAATCTTGAGTGTTTTCCTTGAAGCATGATCACAAAAGCTGAAACACACACATGAGCTACATGTTTATAGATGATGAGGATGAAGAAAATGTCCTATGAATATGAAATGGAAATAACCCTATGTTTTTCCAAGTAAAAAACTGAGTCTATAATCCAAGCTACCGGGGATGCTGAATGTAAACAGATTTTTTTTGTCCCTCATTTCTGCTCCCAAATAGCCACACAGAAACTTATATTATGAAAACTTGGACAATAGTTTAGGCGTGTTTCTAACTAGCTCTTGTAACTTCAATTAACCAATTTCTATTCATTTACCTCCTTTTTTTTTTTCTTTTAACTGTATGTCTGTTCTCTTTGCATCTATTGGCAACTCTGCCTTCTTTCCAGCATCCTCTCTGCTCCAAAATATCCTGCCCAGCTATTGGCTATTTTGCTTTTTATTTAACCAATCTGAATGACAAATCTTCACACTGAACACGCTGAACTAGGAGTGACCTAGAAGACGAAATCTGTTGGGAGAAATATGGATGTGCAATGATTCACTAAAGGTCTACTTCAAGCTGGCTAAACCTAATGCAGAAGGACATCTCTGTCACATGGTTTCTGAGACCCAGAATGTTCTGCGAGTGATGAAAGGCACTTTACAGTCATAGACTAGTTGTTTACATTCTATATATTCTATATGGGACAAGAGACCTTCAGGCAAAAGATACTCTGAAGAGCTTCATCAATTTCAATAAATTAACTTTTGTCCTTTGGGGATTAAAAGGACAAAAAATAAGATAGATAGATGAAACACCATCTGTGATAGACAATTTCAAGCAAGACATAATGAATAATCTAAGCAAGGGGTCAGTGAGCAGAAATACCTGAAGTCAAGATCTGAGTTTGATCCCCAGGATCAAACATGGTATGAGGAGAGAACCAATTCCTGCAAGTAGTTCTTAATTTCTATTCCAATGCATTGGCACATGTGTCCACCTACATACATAAGAGTGCACATATACACAATGCATCATAAATGTAATAAAATGTTTAAGAATCTAAATAAGAAAAAGAAAAAATAGTAATTAAAAAAACCTTCCATTTATTTCTTGATTTTATTGATGAGTTGTTCATTGAGAGAGTGTGTATTCATGCCATAGTATATGCATGTAAGAGACAAGCCATGGTGTATGTGTGTAACATGCACTCCATGGTGCATGCATATAGGGCCGACAACATGTTTTACTGGTCAATTCTCTCCTCCCACCATGTGGAACCCAGGATGGAACTCAGGTTGTCAGGCTTGGCAGCAAGTATCTTTCAATGCTGAGCCATCTCTCTGGCCTGAAATAGGTTTACATATTGTGAAGTTGCATATTCAAATACATTCTTCATTAATTATACCAGAAAAAAAGTCTTGTCTACAATATTCTAGAAGACAGTTGCCTATTTTTTGATTCTATGAAGTCTAATAGTCAGGAAGACAATCAGAAAAAAAATAATCCTGGACAGCCAAGAATTTTTATTGTAGTTTATAGAAGAGAAATGTTTGTTTTTCTCAATTATGAACTGCAGTAAAATGTCATTTAGATGGTTGCTAAAAAAAAAAAAAATTGGTTTTGTTTCCTCCATAAATTATATTCTTCAGTGCAAAAGCATCAAATGTTCTTTATAGTAAGCATACTATGTCATGCATTTGGACATGTGGGAATAAGTTTGACAGTGTAGAATGTTAGTAATAAAATTCAAAATGCTTCAGTTTTATTTAATAGCAAAGGGATTTCTGTGTCCCACATAGAAATCAGCATAGTGCATAGTGAAAGAACTGAAGATATATTCATGGGTGAAAAAAAAAAGTGAAGCAGCATGAAAAAAATAACCTCATGTGGAGGCCTCATGACACTGAGAATTTTGTATGGCTGTATTATATGCAGAGTGTATTTATACTGCAGCTCACAGAAATGTTAGTTGTACAGAAACAGAGAATTACAAGTCAGGATCCTCACTTCTTAGACAAAGGCGAAATTCTTATAACATAAAGGGACTTGAGACATTCAGTTGTTAAGACTCATCCAATATTTATTCAAGGTGAAACAGGAACTATTGCATATAAAATAATCTGAACGAAAACTAGAAAGGCCTTTAATTGTTAGGTAATATA
Source organism: Phyllotis vaccarum (assembly GCA_033318265.1). Lineage (NCBI taxonomy): Eukaryota > Metazoa > Chordata > Mammalia > Rodentia > Cricetidae > Phyllotis > Phyllotis vaccarum. The sequence goes on along the minus strand of JARWLC010000006.1, from coordinate 106,023,923 downwards.
AGATCTTGGTCATTACTTAACTAGTGACTGATTTTGGAGAAAGTGAGTTTTTGCAGACTGAGTGTCTATGAGTGTCTTTAGCTCTTCCATGATAATGGGCATTACTGGACATCATCTGCTTGCATGCTAAAAACAAACCCCGATACTCTCGCAGAATCAATATAACTGGGATACAGATGAAAGTTTGGAGACACCTTTGTTATCCTGAGTAATCTTATTCACTGCCCAATGTTTTGTGCATTTTTCAGCAGAAATTTCCTCAAAGAATAATATAAACTAGAAATGCAAGACACTATTAGAAATAATATTTTGCTTAAGTGTAGCAATCTATCGAAACTATTCTAGAAACATATTCTTTAGATAGGATATATCTGAAGGTAAGCTGGTGGAGAAGTGGGACCAGTGGTTATTATTGGAAAGCAGAAAGAGCAACATTGGCAGCATGGACAGCTTACCCTGGAAGAGCCACTGAAGGACCATTTAACTCTTCCACTAGCTCAGTCAACATGAGTTATCAGTTTAGCATTAAAATAAAATGATCAGGAGCAATATAACATCTGACGGTGCTAAGAACCACTTTCTTGGTGTTAGGATGCTAAATTCCTGAGACTTGGCTCCTAAAAATGCTATTGTGAAACTCATAATTTTGTATGCATTCCTAAAAATGTCTATGTATATAAAAAAATAAATATATAAAATGAAAAACAGTTGTGATAATTAACTGTTGGTGTCAGTTTTATTTACGTGTATGCACCCACAAGATCTTACTATGGGGATGATTTGGTACCAACATAAGAATAATAACATAGACCAGAGTTAGAAAATCCAAAAAAACCCTTCAGTCATTTATAAATATAGCATATGATGGGATGTAATTTAAAATCGACAAAAAAGTAATTATTTACTAGAATAAGTTGCCAGGTCTATATCTAGGAAAATATGTCAGTTACTGTCTTAGTTACTGTTCTATTACTGTGTAGAGACACCATGACCAAGGTAATTCTTATAAAAGAAAACATTTAATTAAGGTTTTGCTTACAGTTTCAGAGGTTTGTCCATGACCATCAGGATGGGAAGCATGGTATAACACAAGCAGACTTGGTGCTGGAGAAGGAGCTGAGAGTCTTGTAGTGTGATCTTCAGGCAGCAGAAAGAGAGAGCTACTGGGCTTGGTGTGGGTTTCTGAAACTCCTAAGCCCAACCCAGTGACACACTTTCTTCAACAAGACTATATCTACTCCAGCAAGGACAAATCTTCTAATCCTTACTATCCTTTCAAACAGTTCCAGTCCCTAATAGCTAAACATTCAAATATATGTGAGCCTATAGGGACCATTCTTATCCAAATTACCTCAGCCCCCTGTATCCTTATTTGTACAGATAAATTTCAGGTAAAATAATAGTTTAAATGAAAACATATTTTTAATTGCTAATATAAAAACAGTACTTTAAAAAATTGTGACTGTGAGATCTGATTTATTTACTAAATAAAAACAAATTTTTGCCCGATATCATCATGAATGGACTTAAACAATAATCCTGAAAAATATTCCATATCACAAATCAACTGCTGTATTCATTAATTTCTAAAAAATTCCCAAGAAACAAAGAGAAAGCCTGGCAGAAAGTTGAGCAAAGTGTAACAAGAAATGGCTCATCAAAATGAAAATTCAAATGGCAATTTAACACATGAAGAGATATTCAAACTTGCAATAATTCAAATCTAAAACCATACTACCTTTGATATATATGACTTGGAAATTACACCATAAGAGGGCATTACACCATATCACCCTCTAGAAAACTCCTACTGTATAAGAACGTAGTATGCCAAAATGTGATAAATTGACATTTGATATTTTGATGGGAACTTTAAAAAACCTGATATGCTAGCCTCTTACTGTGCAGAATTTTGATTATCTATTCTTATACCTTCAGTTATAGAAGAAAGCTCTCGGTGCCTTCCTTTCTTGGTACAATGAAGCATTTGTAATGATTACTTATTTAGTAGCAGATATAACAAAAGAAATTGCAGCTGTCCTTTAAATGACAGGCCCGCTATCCTTTCACTGTCCAGTGTAGCGAGAGTTACTAGTCAGCAATTCAAACAAGCTGTATGGAAAAATGTAATAAGAAATATAGATGCATATCTTCATATCTATTTCATTTTTATGTTTTTCTTCATTCTATTATTTTTATGAAAAAGTCTTTTTTATCCATGCATTCCCCTGTTCCTCCTCCCTTCTCTCCTCCCAATACTTCTCAGTGGGCCCTCAGCCTTTCCCCTCTCCATCTACCCATCCCCTCCTTCAAAAAGGCAAGAAGTCCCAAGGTGGGTCAGCTCAGCATGTTCAGTCTTGATAAAAGTTTTATGAGATAGATATATACTTGAAAAAGTTAAGACCCTCCCTGGATACCCAGCCAAGCTGCCTAAGCTTTATTCTGGGGGTAGAAAGTTTTTGTAGGAGGTGCCATCTAAGTGTAAGTAATGGGGGTAGAGGAAAACAACTGAAAATGGGAACCCTAGAAACACCCATGATAGAGTTGCAAAGATATTGAGGCCCACAACCTGCTGCAGAAGGTGAGACCCCTGGAGCATCATATGGGTGTAAACTGCATTCTACATATGATGACCATTTCTGAGCTAGAGGCTCCAGAGAGACCAATCAAGAGAAGTATTTTTAAGAGATGAAGAAACATTAATGTAACTCAGTTAATAGAGTGCTTTCCCAGCATGCATAAGGTCCTGGGTGCTTATAAAGCTGGGTGTGGTGGTACACTCCTGTCATCTCTTGCTTAGGGAGATAGAGCAGGAGGATCAGAAGTTCAAGTTCATCCTCCACTACATAACTTTGAGGCTATCCTGGGATGCGTAAACTTTTTCTATGATAATGCTCAGATTAAACTTATGTCAATGTGTGAAATATTAAATTCTGATACCAAAGAAAAACAGCAGAGCATGACGTACTAAAGCTGTGCCCCTTTCCTGAAAGCAGTGAAAAATCTGGAAACACTATGAACATTACATCTGGGGAACTCTGGATATTAACTAGAGGTGCACAGGCACCCTAGAAGAGTTGTTTAAGGAGCTATGACCAGATCTCAGTGAGGAAAAGGCTTCAGGCTTCTTAATGGAATGCTGTTTAATGCATTTAAGGACTAATATTACCAATCAATAAATGAATATTTCCAATATCTAAAAATATCGAGTCTGAAAAATTAGAGATAAAAAAGCAAAAAAAAAAAAAAAAAAAAAAAAAAAGGTCATAATAAAGACTTCTGATGCAGATGTAGTCTTGGAAAGAATAACCTGTCTTCCCAGTGCTTAGGAGGCAGACCTGACTATATTCACCTACCGCATGGTTGCCTGAAGACTAATTTTAAAACTTGATATTTATTTCACCTTACTCCAGATTTGTCTAGTACTAAAGCTGCTTTTTAGCAATATGTTTGTCAGAAATGCTAAAAGAGAATCACTCCAGCCTCTGCTATCTGAATCTATGTGTCATTATGGGACTAATGCTACTTGCTTTAGATCTAAGGACAGAAGCATAGTCAGACATTTCTCTGTCCCACTCAGCCAATCGGGCAACCTTTTAGACACAAAACGTATACAAAGATTTATATTAATTATAAACTGGTTAGCCTTTGGGACAGGCTTATTACTTGCTAGCTCTTTCCTCACTGCTACTTTCTTGTCTTGCTGCTTCTGCTTCTGGCTGGCATCTGCTGCTCTGTTCTTCCACTTCCCAGAATTCCCTTAGTCTGGCTTTCCTGCCTCTAGTTCCTGTCTAGCTTCTGGCCAATCATCATTTTATTAAATCAATATTTACAGTGACAAATATTTACAGTGTAGAATAGCATAATCCCACAACATAAAAGCCTAAGAGGTGAAATGGCTAAAACACCCTGGAAATCTCCTGCAGTCTCCAAAACTCCATTCCTGAGATACAAGAAAAAGGCCCTTAGCCAGTGGTTCTCAACCATGAATCATGACCCCTTTGAGGACCAAATAATACATTTACAGAGGTCACCTAAGAGTACCAGAAAAGACAGATATTTACGTTATGATTCATAATATAATTATAAATTACATTTTATAGAAATTGCAGTCATGAAGTAACAGTGAAAATAATTTTATGGTTGGGAGTCACCACGCATGGAGAACTGTATTGAAGGGTCACAGGGAGGTTGAGAACCCTGCAAGCTCTCAAGGCTTAGCAGCTCTGGCATCAGAGTTAGGTTTTGCTGTGCCTTGGTGTTGAAGGTTTACCTCTTGGCAAGGGCTGGGAGAGTTTGGTTCCAGACATGTAAGGAAATCTCTACGTGATCATTATATGCTAGCTAAATTAAAAAGTTGGACACAGGTCAAACAGCAATTCTCTGAAAATTCAAAATATAAAGTGATCCAAGTCTGAAACTTTTTTTCAGAGATGACACCCAAAGAATTTAAAATTTTGGAGCATTTTTAGGTGTGAAAGCTTGTGATGTGGGAATGTCTTTCTGTATGCTGTGAATCTCAATCTTGAAATAAAGGAGCTGTTTTGGGCCATGGGAGGCACCATAGAAGAAGTAGGAGGAGAAATCAGAGCATAGGTAGGAGAAGCAGGGCGGAGTCAGGCAGATTGAGCCAGCCAAGAAACATGTAAGGAGCACAGGTGAGCCACGGGCCACATGGCCGACAGATTAATAGAAATGGGTTGATTTAAGATATAAGAGCTAGCTAGCAATGTGCCTGAGCCATAGGCCAAACAGCATAAAGTTAATAGAAGCGTCTGAGTCGTTTCTGGGGACCCGGGCGGTGGTGGGTTCCTAAGCAGTCTCAGGCGGCAGGCCTGTGGGTCTCTGGACCTCTGGCCGCCCGGGACCGAGAACCCACTACTACAGATGGCGCATCCAACGTGGGTCGATTATCACTTAAAGCCTGAGAAAGATTAAAAAGAGTTCTAGATCGCAGAAACTGAGCAAAGACAGCTTCCAAATTGTGTATAGGAAGTGGGTCTTTGTACAAAGAAAGCGTGGCACCCGGGTCACATTCAAAATGGCGCCTGCGGACTGGCAGAAGGCAGTGTAAGCTACAATCAGGCCGGTTCCTGAAATCTCACAGAAGACTCAGTAGCATGCGATTGATTTTAGATTTCTGTTTATTTTGAACAAAAAAGAAACAAAGATGGTTTCTTAGTAGCAGCATTTTCCGGGGTCTGCGCTATTTGCTGGCCACAAACACGCGGTCCCTTTAAGAGAACTTACTGACTCAGCAGTATCCATAAAAACTATGTTGGAAGAGAGTGAGAGTATTTTAAAAAGCTCTTCTAGTTAGAAGATGATTAAGGATTCACAATAAAACAAATTCAGATGAAAAGAAAAAACCTGTAAATGGGTTAAAATGTGTGTAAAAGGTACATAGGCTTCAGAGAGAAAAGAAAGAGGTTAGAAAAAGTCTTTAAAGAGAGAAATAGAGTAATAAAAATATAATAAGCCACATAAAGATGGAAAATAGACATAAAATCTGGATTTTGGTTGTTATTGTGTTTTCTTTTAATTTTTTAACTGCTAATGAGCTAACTGCAGAAAGACAATGGATTGCAAATGCAAAGGCTACTAAGTTAAACAAGAATATATATTTTAAAGGTATTTTGATTTCAAAATTTGTGTCTAAGGATGTATTGCTTTGGAAGAGTTCTGCTTTTGTTTCCACAGAAGATGAGAACCTGTGGATTGTTTCCAGGCAAATATGGTTTCATCAACCAAGACCCCCTGAAGAAAACGTCTGATGGGAAGAGATGGCCAGATCAGCTTCATGGCTGCAGATTATGATCCAGTGTCAACAATCCTTGAGATTTTCAACGCCCCTTAATCAGCAGGAAGTAGTAATAGATAACTACGCCCAAATCCCCCAAATATTGTTTCTAAATGTTTGTTTTCATTATAAATGATTAATGGTCATAGTTAATCTCTTTCTAAGAAGAAAAAGGGGATATGGTATATGAATAATTTTTTAAAAAATTAGATTATTGAATTTACTTAGATCAAGAAATCAGCTGTTAATCTCAAAATGTTTTACATTGGTATAGATTTTGGTTTATTGATACAAATTTAAGGTCAATTTTGTTATGCTGTATGTGTTTTTCTATTCTTGTTTAAGGTATGATGTTCATGTAACTGTTTTAAAATTGTAGTGTATAATTAAGAAATGAAGGTTAATAGTCACCTTTGATAATCAAACTTATAATTAGGTTAGTTAGGATTTTTAGGTATACAAAGATATATTTCAATTATGTAGGTAATCTTCAAATACTTCTAAGACCTACAGAATATGGCATTTAAAATGTTTTAAGAGCTTAGACTTTTCTGGACAGTGAGACAGGTCTGCTCCTGGCAGCACAAATTTACTTCAACAAGAAAATGGGCATCGAAGAAACTCCATATGGAGTCTACTCTCTTTGTGGCAATGGTTAGCCACTGGATAAGGACCTGTTCTTATATTGACTGCTTGGCAGTATGCTGTTTAAACTGGACATGCATGTTCCATAAGAAGATGACCTCTGAACTTTGGCAGAACAAGCCTAGATGGTCATTCAGGTTCCTGCTTTGCAGGGAAAACTGTCAGACATTCTTCAGGACTCGAGTAGAAGCAACTGATGAACTGTGCCAAAATGGGCAGAGCAGATTTCCTGCTTCACTGAAATGAAAAGAAACTCTGGGCCTATAGGCTGAAGATGGATGTCCCAACTTTATAAAGGAACTTTGGGTGACTGTCCAGGCAGATAGGTGTCATCTCTGTCCTTTCTAGCTTTTAGAAGTCGCTTGCACTTCTGGTTTACTTGGGTAAATATGTCCTTCTGTGGTCTTTGATGTAGCTGAAGATTAGATAGTTATAGGTACAGTTTTTCTTAGTCATTTGAAAGGTATATTAGATATGAAACTTTAGATTCATAAAGATAAGGTAGATGATAGAGTATTTTCTTTAATTTTGCTAAATACAAATAGACTAGATATTGTAACGTAATTCTTGCTTGATAGCTATTTTGTTATATGTAATTTTGCTATGTTAAAATTGAAACCTTCCTTTTTGATTAGACAGAAAAGGGGAAGTGATGTGGGAATGCGTTTATGTATGCTGTGAATCTCAATCTTGAAATAAAGGAGCTGTTTTGGGCCATGGCAGGTACCATAGAAGAAGTAGGAGGAGAAATCAAAGCATAGGTAGGAGAAGCAGGGCGGAGTCAGAGGCAGATCTAGCCAGCCGCCCAAGAAGAAACATGTAAGGAACACAGGTGAGCCACGGGCCACGTGGCCAACAGATTAATAAAAATGGGTTGATTTAAGAAATAAGAGCTAGCTAGCAATGTGCCTGAGCCATAGGCCAAACAGCATGGACTTAATATAAGTGTTTGAGTTATTTTGGGGGGCCTGGGCAGCTGGGCAGCTGAGGGGTCTGGCACGGCAGGTCTGTGGGTCTCTGGACCTCTGGCCGCCCGGGACCGAGAACCACACTACTACAAATGGCAGCCCAAAGTGTGGCAATGATGCCCACATAAAGCCACAGAAAGCTTAAAAAATGTTCTAGAGCTCAAAGCAGTCTCTCAATTGTGTCTCCCACATGAGCGTGGTACAGAGACACCGTGGTGAGGCCTGTAGGCTTGAGCTACAATGGCGGGCTTTTGGAGTGCAGCTTAAGGTATAAAATGGCTCATTCCTGAAGTCTCATGGGAGCCTAGATGTAAGCAAAAGGTTGTAAATGATTTATTTAAGGTTTCTGTTCATAAGGAGAAAAACAGAACAGAATCAAGGATGGCTTTCTAGTGGCAGTGTTTTCTTGGATCAGCTCTGTTTGCCTGAGGCAAACTGTGGGTCGGTTTTAAGAGAAATTTCCTGATTCTGCATTAGAAGCAAAACACTTGTGAGTTTTTAAAGAAGCCCTGCTACCTAACACTTAAATGGAGTTAATGAGTAGCAGATGGCAAAGCTTTACTTGATAATTATATGGACCCTAAAATTCCCAAACTACCTGGGTTAAAAAGATAAATTCTATAAAATTAAACTAGGAGCTGGGTGGAGCCATCCACGCATCATACCAGCCTTTAATCCTGGCAGATTAAAGGTGTGTTCAGAAACAGAAAGAAATAGAAGAATCTGGGTGGAGTCAATCACCCTAGGCAAGCAAAGGTGTGGTCAGAGACAGAAAAAGTTAAGAAATAAAAATACAGTACAGACAGTTTTTGTAAAATGTCTAAGTGGTTTAGAGTGTGTTGAAAATATATATACATAGGCTTAGAGAAAGAAGAGAAAGGGAAAGAAAGCCCTTAAAAAAAAGAAATAGAGTAAAATACATAGATTAAAAATAAATAAAAAGCCAAGTAAAGATGGAAAATACAAAGAATGTCTGGATACTGTATATTACTGTCTTATCTTTAAGCTTCTTGACTGAAAATGACTTAGTAAAAGCTGCTAAAAGACAGTTGATTATAAATGTTGTTGGAGTAATTCAACCTATATATTCTGTGAATGAGTTTACTTTAAAATTGAAATGCAAAGATACGCTACTTTGGAGAAGAGGTTTTCCTTTTATTTTCACAGAAAATGAAAGACTCTGGATTTCTTCCTGGATAAAGAACATAAAGTTTGATAGAGGAAGACCCCCCCAAAAAATCTCCAATGAAAATAGATGAACCAGATGATTCGACATTTCAGAGCACCTCTGTTGAAGTTTCCAGAGCTTTGTATCCAGAACAATTTCAGGAAGACTGGCTGTGATAACCCAGCCTTACAGACTACTCCACTAAAGACTTGTCCATAATCCTAAATTTTCCTTTGGATTCCCATGAGATTGTCGGCGTCCCCATTCAGCAGGAAGTAGCCTAGAGAATGACGCCCACATTCCCACAACATGGATTATGGATGTTTGTGTTCATTTACAGTGTTGTTTATAAGTTGTTATAGATAAGGCGGAAAGAATATTAGATTTAGAGTTCTTTTTGTTTTAAAAGGAGAAAAGGGGATATGTAGGGAATTGTGCGGTTTCATGGAAAATAATTGTGCCACCCACTGGTTTAATAAAAAGAGCTGATTGGCCAAAGGCAGGCAGGAAGTATGGGCGGGGCTACCAGATTAGGAAAAGTCTGAGAGCAGAATGCCAGACAGAGCACCAGAGAGATAAGCTGCAGGATGCAGAGGACAACTATGCTGCTCTAAAGAAAGGTACCGAGCCGCATGGCTGAACAAGAGGCATGGGTTAGATGAAGGGTAGAGAGCTAGCAAGTGATATGCTTAGGCCTGAGGCTGATCAGCCAAAAACTATTGGAAGCATCTGTGTGTCTCTTTGGGACTACGGGACTTCTGGGGACTTCTGGTCTGTGGGCCTAGACCTTGAGGTTAGGCGGGAAAGTCTGGGCCAGAAACCTCATACTACAAGCTTGAATTTGTAATGTGCAACTAGTACTTTTTTATGAAAGTATTCATAGATCTGAGAGATTCTGAAATCTGAATCACTGTTACTCTCAAGCATTCTGAGTTGGGCATGTTCAGCATGTACTTTAGTTGTCCTGTGTGATAAAGTGTGTGTGTTTTCTATAGCCAGTTGAGAAATGTCATTGAACAAATAGCAGCCAAAAAAATGAGTGGGGGGAGGAATGCTAGTGAGCCTCTGGAACCCCCTAGCCTCTGCTCCTTGGTGCTGGTGTTAGAGGCATGCACAGATAATATCGAGCTTTTTTTTTTTTTTTTTTTTTTTCTTATCTCATGATGCTAAGATTTGAACTCCGATCTTCATGGTTGTACAGCCAGTGTCATTTCCCACTGAGCCATCTCCTCACCTGTAACCCATTACTTCTTGGTTTTCAAGACAGGGTTTCTTTAGCAGGTCCCTCACTAGATCAGGCTGGTCTTAAACCCACAGGGATCTGTCTGCTTCTGTGTCCTGAGCACTGGGATTAAAGGTATGTGCCACCACTGCTGCCACCACAACCATCCAGCTACAGAATGTGTAACCCAGGCTGGCCTGGAATTCCCAGAATTCCCAGCCTCTGCCTCCTTTAGCAAAGCCTACTGTCCTGTGTGCCAGAAACAGACATTATTTCTTCACATCTTGAAAAACAACTGCCTTACTTTGACAGTGGTGGCACACTCCTTTAATTTCAGCACTCAGGAGGCAGAGGCAGGTGGATCTCTGAGTTCAGGGCCAGCATGGTCTACAGAATGAGTTCCAGGACTACACAGAGAAACCGTGTCTCAAAAAATAAACAACTATGCAGGGATTGATAAAATGGCTTAGCATGTAAAGTTAATTGTTGTTAACCCAGATGACCTTGAGTTCCCTTCCTGGAACCCCCACATGGTAGATGGAGAGAATCAACTCCCACAAGCTGTCCTCTGACTTCCACACTTGTGCCATGGTACTTGCATGTATGCACCTCTCTCTCTCTCTCTGTCTCTCTCTCTCTCACACACACAAATAAATAAATAAATGTAAAATATTTAAAGACAACTGTCCAAGTCATTATTTATAAACCTGTGTAAATTGACACAAAATGTAATTTCTAACAAGAGCAGCAGCATAAGTGCTGGAGGTCAGAGATACAGAAGAAAGCTTTTTTTATATCATTAGAGTCACGAAAACTTAAGAATAAATAGTAAAACCCGAGTGTCCTACAAAGAATGAAGATATTGAACTGATGATTAATTGGTTAATGGTTTAAAACTCTCAGAGCACAGGATCAATGTCTTCATTGGTGAATTATACAAACCATCAAGGAATAATCCGTGGCAACCATACACTAACTTTTTCAAAACACAGCAAGTGAAGACACTTTCTAATTCATTTCGACATCAATGTTTTCAACGTCAACAATGGTACCACAAGAATGAAAACTTAGGTGAAGTAAAAAACTAGAAACTATTTTAAAATAAAAATAATATACTGTATTAATAAAGGAAGAAAGGACAAGCTCATCTCAATAAAAACAAAAAAGGATGACAAAAATACAGTACTAAATTTAGTTATTTCCAAAGAAGAGAACACCTACCCCCATTCCCCCACTAAAGAAAACATTCTCAAAGGACCATCTGTTGAAATCACACAGCAAATATCATACTTGATGCTGAAAGCCTTCGGAAACAAGACAAAGACACCTTTTGTTTTTCTGTCTGCTTTGTACTGGAGTTTCTCAGTGGAGCAATTAGGTAAGAAAAAGAATGAAAAGACATTAGCATTGAAATTATGGGGCTAGCAATGCTCTTTGCTGTATACAACCTGATCTTTCCACTTAAAGAGCCATTAAGAATCCATTGAAATTATAGCGTTTGTTTTCAATGAAATACTTGAGCAAAACTTCAGTGTATAATGTCAGTGCATAATATACAACGTATAAAAATCTATTATGCTCATCTTCCTAGTAATAAGCTGTCTGAAAATGAAGCTAAAAACGTCATTTTCAATATCACCAAAAATAACAGTTTTGAATAAGTTTATCTAAAGAAGCACAAACTTCCATAAAATAAAATTTAAAATTTATTCTTATAAATTTATAATGTGAAAAATCTGAATGAATGAATAAGTATCCCATTCTCAGGGCCCTAAGAGTTAATATTGTTACTATAGCTCTTTTAACCAAAAGTGGTTTACAGATTAAATGCAATCTCTATCAAATACTCAACTGCCCAAACCCAACCAAAGGGAAAAAAACATTCATCTACATTACGTCTTGGAAATATCAACCACCATTTTGTAGGAAGAGATAGACGGATCCTAAGTTGTCATGGATTCATAAGGAACGTGGTTTAGAAGGTGCACTGCTCTTACAGAATACGTAAAGCGAGAAGGAAAGGGAAGGGCATGAGGAGGCACTCGCTTGCCTCATGGCACAGAGCAGTAGGGTGAGGAGACAGAGAGAGGAAGAAAAGGCATGGGAAGAGGGAGACCAGGGTCCAAGGGTCTTCCATTGGCACACTTAGTGACCTACTTCCTTTACTCAAGGCTTGGAGTTCATGCTAGGTCCAAATTATAATAGAACCAACCCAAAGAGCCAAAACAATGTTTAAAAATAACTACAAAGTAAATGGTCTTATACTTCTGAATTTTGAATTTTACACATAGTGACAGCAATTAGCTGCATTTCTCAACAAGTGGTAACATGTTAGTGGAACGTGAAACATCACATACAATATTTAGATACTTAATTTATGTCTTCAAGCACTACATTTGCTTATAGAGTAGCCTACTTGTTCCAATATTTGAACCACACAGGTATGGAAAGGAAAGATATATTCGCACAATATTCCAAGCTTAGTATTAAACTCTAATATTAAACTCTGTTGCATGCAGCTTCTTTCTGTTGCTACAGGCAAATTATTTGAATTATTTCAATAGATCCTTGAAACTGAACAGAAATTGCTTCCCACTCAGTTATAATTTTACCAGGCAGAGGCTAGAGATTGGGCCTAAACAATAAAAAAGTCATTCGGGTTCACATTTAATGCTCTGTGTGGGAAGACCGGAGAGGGAAACATGACCTGGTGGTAGAGAGAACTTGCTTTATAATCTTAAAGACATTTTGGCAGTTCTGATTTGAATTTCACTTAAGTAAATGGGGGAAGGACTATCCTGAAGGAACAAATATGGCTATTAAAGTTAAGCCTTTAAAACTGTGCCTGGAGAAAAGAATATCACCAATAAAGAAAAACATAGAAGAGAGATTTTCTTTTATTAAGTTTTCGAAAGTGGTAGACAGAATAATAGTTTTCATTATATTTTTATGTTTCGTGTTCTATGCTCCTGTTGGCCCTGCGTAGTTCTCACGAGGATTCTGGCCTCTGTAACTGGCCTACTTTCCTGTGCTTCTGGAAGTTCAGGTCTTGCCTTTTTCATGTTTCCCTGTTTCTCATTATGTCTAAATGTGGTAGTTTATTGATTTTTTTTTTTATCTCCCTCACCTGGCAGTCTTTCTTCTCTGTGATGTCATTTGTCAATGTTGCGTTCCATTGTGATTGGAAAGATATTTGTTGACATTTCCGTTTGCAACGGCTGATTTTACTATTTAACTACCAGCTTCACTGTTGGATTTTCTATTTCTGTTTCTGTCTTTCTTATCTCTCACCTGAATTGGCTGGCTTATTTCAGTCTTTTGCTCATCTCTCCTCACTGAAATCATTGATCACTTTATTTATATGCAGATATTTGAATTTTCATCGGGTGTATCAGATACAAGATGTTTTGTTATCCTTCGATTCATTTCTTTATGGGCTGTGATTTTAAGGGAATCCAAAATACATTGCTTTCTCTGTATCTTATGCTTCTGTGTTACAGTCTCTGCGCCATTTGGGTTGGATATCCCTTGTAATTTTATTTGTGGATTTTCTTACTGTCTTCTTACTTCTCTTGAGGGCTCAGTTACCAGAACTGCTCTGAGAGCAGAAAATAAACTATTACAAAAGCAATGCCTACAAAACCCCCCAATTACTAACACTAGGCAGGAGAACCCCCACTTTGAGTTGTTGGTCAGGGTTGTCCTACAGACTGTGAAAACATTATAGGCTATTGCTGTTGCCCTTGGTTGCCCCTGGAAGTGGGAGGTAAGAGTGTACTGTCATCACATGCCTTGGACACAGGACTCAGAGAAACTGAGCTGAATCTGATCTGAAAGTCTCCTCCCTGAGGACTAGGTTTCATTTAAAAAGGTGTCATACAGTCTATAGAGGAGAAAAGTAACCGACAGGCCTGCCCATCTGTGATGCCCACGAGCCACATCAACCAGCATGGCACAGTAACCCAAGGATAAAATAACAGGATACGTTACCTGGTGGTAACCAACAACTCCCTAATTAGACTCAAGGTCCACTCAACAGCAAAGAAAATATGCCTGCTACTGAAAACCTCGCCAACTACTCAGGTACAGTAAAGTCGTGAATCTGGGAAGAGATCTTACAACTCCTAATTTACTAAAAGAGGATATTCTCCAACCATATTCTGAATATTTGCCATTATGCCCACAAATAAGTGTAGTCCTCACCCCTCAGCAAGGAAAACTTCTCTTTTCAACAGTCAGAAACCATTAGCTAAAACCACAACCGATCAAAATGCAGAGCTGTGGAGCCCAGTCCCAACGGATTCATCTATGACACAACTTCTGCACCTAAGGCTCAAGAATCATGCAGAAAGGGCAGAAACATTGTAACAGCCAGAGAAAGGGCAGAAACATTGTAACAGCCAGAGAAACAGGAAGTGGGCTGGGAGAAGGTGTCTCCTAGAAATGTCAAGGAACTATCTATACCCATGAGGTTTTACCAACACGGCTGCCTAAATAGGTACAGTAGCATGGAAGCGAAGCTCATGAGGCTTCAATCCTCACAAAGAACTACAGGCAACCAAGGAATACTGAGAATGAGAGAGTCTTCCTTGGGGAGGAGCACACCAGCTGGTTATCTAGTACCAAATGGTCACCTCTGAAAACATATACATATAAGAGATGTTATACAGATGAAGCAGGTGGTATTTATATGTTTAGCATATGAACACACACTCTCTCATACACACACACACACACACACACACACACACACACACACGAAAGAGTTCATGAATCTGAAAGCAAGCAAGAGTGTACATGTGGAGACTGGATGGAAGGAAAAGGGGAAACGTTATAATCTCAAAAATAGTAATGAGTAAGGCACTAAGTTTTAAAAAGCTATTAGGGTAAAAGGATTTTTTTTTTCTTTTTAAAAAAAATGAATTAAATACAGGCAAAAAATGCAAAAGGAAAAAAAGGCAAATTTACACAGAATAAAGGAAGGAAAGGAGAATGGTAGGAAGAGAGGTTGCACAATAATAAAAAATGCATGAAACTGTATGAGTTCAAGAAGGACATATCAACTGTGAAACTATGGTAAAAAAAAAAAAAATGACAGTAGCAGAAATTCAGAGATAAAGGAGAAACGACGTTTAAAGAATAGGAAAACCCGTGGATAGAGTTGGGCAGTGTTCTCTATGTGTCCAGTATTGGAGCTGGCCAGGTGGGTGTGCCGTCACGTGATCTTGTACTCTCTGACCCTTCCTGTCATCTAGCCTGGTGCTGAGCAGACTGCTCAAGGACCACTTGCCCTTCAGAGCCACATTCATTCCATCAGCTTTCCCTCCTGTGTGCCAGGAGTCTCTGCTGGCCTCTCTTGCTTTTGCAGCCTATGGATCTAGCAAGTTCTCCCTCTTAATACTCCCTAGTGAGTAGAACCCAGGGTGCCTAATGTCAGAGCTAAGAGACCCTCCCTCCCTGCCAAAGGCATTGAGATGGAGGAAGCAGACAGAACTCTGAGATCTTTACTGCAGATGCCATCTTGATGCTTTCATATCCCTTATTGGGTGTGCTGCTGAGTGGCAGCTTTTCAGTCATTCTAGCTGCTAACCCTGCAGCAGGTTAAACACAATGACCATAGGCTCAGACTCTTCCTGTTAATTCTCTGGTGATGAGATTTCTTTTGTGTCAACAGGTAGCAGAGCCACTGACCACTGTGCCCACCACAACTCAAGGCCTCTGCTGCCTGTAAACTTCCTGATCCTTTTTCTTATTTTCCGGCCCCCAACCCCTTATTTCCTAACACATTGCAAAGCTACTCCCTATTTTTAGACTCTGGAGTGGCTCAACCTCTCTCTGTCCTTTCTCGAGATGGCACCTGGCTATAGTGATCTGAAATATAAGACATGACAACATGACAAAGTGGATTGCTTCCCCCATGTTGACCTGTCACACAGGTAGAGTTATTGTCACATCAAATTCCTCATTTGGAGTCAAGGCTTACGCAAACTCTGGGCCTGTCTTACGGATTCGACTTTCTGACTTATTATAGGCCTGACATTTCTTGTCCTTCCCTCCTTCCCAGACAGGGCTGGGGAAATGGGCTTTGTCCTCTTTTTGGCTCATCAGCACCCCTCTCTTCAGCTGTCCTAGAATCTTAGGTGACATCTGATGTCTTTCTTTTTTCATCTTTGGAATAGAGTCTACCCTTCCATCCTCTGCTGTCCCTACTGTTCATATTCACAGCCTCATTGAAGGGGGGCTCCTACTCTGCTGTCTCTCTGTGGGGATCAAATGTGTGTTGCTTATCATCAAGTTATAACCATGATATTATTTGTCACCTAGCTGGAATGCGGTTGACACTAACAGTTAAGAAATTAAAAATATATATATAGAGAGAAAGTATTTTATCCCAACATAAAATTTTGGAAACCCATAGCTTTATTTGGTAATGAGAAATTTGGAAGGTGGGGGAGGGTATTGATCAGTTCAACATGACAGACTAAATACCAGATACTAATTTCTCCACAGATCTGGAGAATAGCGAGTCCAAAATTGAGGTGCTGATACTGTCGGATTCTGGTGAAGACCCTTTTCCCAGATTGTAAATAGTTGTTTTCTTGCCGTTCCCTCACATCAAATGAAAGACGCGAGTAAAAAGTAGAGGAAGGAGGAGACAATGAAGAGGAAGGGTAAGTGGGGAGAAAGATCATTTCTGAAATACATTTTCTTAAGGCATTAAATTGACTTTGAAAGCTCTACCCTCGTGACCTCATTTGAAAGCTCTACCCTCGTGACCTCATGAAATTGTTTCCCGAAGGCTCCCATCTCTAAGTCATCAACACAGAAAGAGACAAGACATCATATAAATGGCACCTGCCTCTTTTGAGATGATTTTCTCTCAGCCAGAACCTCCTCCAGATTCTATAGCTGTATTACCAACAGTTCCAGCTCAGCAGGGATGATTTACCTGTAACTTTTGCTTCTGCCTAAAGGTGCTGTCACCCCTGGAATCCTGTTCATCAGAATACAGCTGCTGAGCTGTGAGGGACCAACACTCCCAGCCAGGGCTTCCTGTCTCTGTTATCTCGGATGGAGCCACCAGATGCTGTCTGGACCCAAGACTAGGATTGCCAAGATGATCTTTGTCACCACACAGAACCCTAAGGAATAACAGAATGGTTGCTTCAAACTATTAAAACTTGGATGCTTTATGTGTGCAACAATCACTAAATAAGATGTGCGCTCTTTTTCTGTTTCTATCTAGCTGCAGCAGCCATCTTTTTCTCCCCATAAACACTGGGTCTTTAGAATCTAGAAGCTGCATCAGCAGCGTCTTTGTCGGTTTGCAGTTCTTCAAGCTTCAAGTGGACCCCTCCCCATTTCTCTCTATTCTTTAGATTGCAAATGGCAGATTATGAGGCTTCTCCACTTCCACAATCAGATGAGCAGTCTCATGGTAAAGCACCTGTCTATCTATTATCTAGTTAACTATGTATCTACCCATCACCAATATACCTACCATCTATCCATCTCATTGGCCTTCTTTCTTCAACATAGTAAACATTCTAATGCTTTGTCACTCACTACATTTACTAATTTTAAGATTCATCTATGTATGTGTCTATAGCTCATTCATTTCCGTTTTGAAAACCAGTGTGGTTTTACTGCCATGTTCATGAGGCTTTGATTTATTTCCAGTTTTAGGCATTATGAGTAAAACTGTTACAAATTGTCTTGTACAAATCTTGATGCAAACATACACTACCTTTCTCTGGGGCCAATTCAAAGTTTCTGGATATTATGAAAGTGTGTGTTTAAATGTACAATTAACTACCCAACAGCTTCTCAGAGTCCTTTCCTGTCAGTTACTATGTGCTGCTGTTGCTTGTATGTGCTCCAGTATGTGGCATTTGTATTGAGTGGTTTTGTTTCGTAACGTTTATTGTCATAAAATAACACTGATCGGAGCCAGCACATTACAGCACATAACCCAAAGACAGTCACCTCACTTGTATTATTTGATTCCGTTGCTAAGAGAGGTGATGGGATGGCTTTGTTTACTGTGTTTCAGAAGCAGTTAAGACTTATCCATGTGGTAGCTATGTTACAAAGTTAGGCAAGTTCTAGTATTTTAACTTTCAAAGCTCTGCTTGGGTCATGTTTGCTGATGTCTGAGTAACACAAGAAAAAGCCATGGCCAAGAAGCATACTTGAGTGATGGAAAAAATAGAGTTTCCATTTTCTGACATTTTCTGAGAATGGTTAAGTAAATTTGAGCATTGCTACAGGAAAAAAGAAGCATTACTCAAGGATAGAATTTAAAAAAAAAAAAATAGCTTATGCAAAGCAGTGGTACAGTAGGCTGAGGAAAATCCAGAAATGTAAGTGATTCTGAAACCACAGTAGGACCAAGAGGAGGAAGTTCATGGAGAAGTAAGGAGAAGTGTCTCCTCTGTTCAAGAGTCCAAGGTTACTCCCCTGACGGACAGACTCACAATCACAGCTGGACTACAAGACATCCAGCCCAGAGAGTGAATTGGACATGCAGAGAAAAGAATGGGGCTATTTTGCCAAAGAACATACTTGCTGTGTATGGCACTGAGGTACTTTCAGGAGGAGTGGCTAATGTGTACCTACATGCTTACCTTATACAAGTTCCTCTTCTGGCCAAATCTGAACAACAAGAGGAAATTCCAAGAAATGAATACTCCAGTCTAACTCAGTTGTGAGTTACCAGCACACCAGTGTGCATCTTACCCAGTTCCGGAACTGTAATTCTGTAGAGTAACTCCGTGTTTCCACTCTGTTCAAAGTAGATGTCACAGTATCATCTAAATCCTAACATGCTTACATAACATAAACCAGAGCATACCCTCCTCGCCCGTGCTTCAGGTCAACAATGTATCTAAGGGAACAAGGGAACGTATTGGTTTTGTTTCGTTTGTTTTTATTTGTTTTGTTGGGTTTTTTTTTTTTTTTTTTTGGTTTGGTTTCGTTTTTGAGACATCTGGCTATATAGCCTGGAACTCAGCTTCTATTCCAAATGGGCCTCAAATTTTCAACTCCCTCAGCTCAGCTTCCCAAATGCTGCTGGGATGATATGTTTACCTCCATGTCCAGCCCTCACTTTAGCTTGTAAAACGTCGCTCTTGTGTTTGCTGACTCATTCCTTCGTTTAGTTTTCAAATCCTTTTATCATAACGTATCCCGATTTGAACATTGAATTACTTAACACTCTGCTTTAGTTTCCCTCATGGTAATTGTTAGGGATCTGTGATATTGTGCCTTTGCTGGCTTGTTTTCTTGCTTGTTTTCTAGTATCAGAAAGTGACTGTGAATTCCAGGTGACATTAGTCACCGCACGTTTCTAATCGTGAGCATTCCACCCAACTCTCAGTGATTAGCAGATATTTGCTGCATTACTTAACAAATTAACTGAATGCCTTTGACCAAATCATTTCACATTTTGAAATTTGAAGTGTGTCCGTCACTCCACTGTGTAATCCAATAAGGGATTACGTGAGACCGTAATTGTAAAATTCAGTGATAACTTGTGAAATCTCACCCTCTTCCAACAAAAGTTTTCTTTACAGTAGCAGCTGCTCTGTAGGAAGGAAGACCTCTAAGGCCACATTCTCAGTAAAGAAATAATCTACAAAATGCTAAAGTGAGAATTCCATCTAAGCACTACTATTATTTAAAAATGGTAAACAGGGTGACTTTACCTAAGTGAATAACACAGACACAAATCTTGTCAATTATTTCCACAGTTAACCCAATTGTTTCCCATGTTCTAATAAAATTATTTTATGGACATACCACACTATGGGGAAATGTATAGGAGATGTGCCGTCTTCTCTATCCAAGTCTAAAATGGATGAAGGAGACTCCACCATCTTTAAAGAGATCTGCAAAGGTGTATCTGGCAAACTCCTCCTTAGCATCTTCTAAGATAAAAGTAAACATTCAAGGTTGCTTCCTATGTTCAAAGTTGGTGCTTCACGTATCCGTTGGGCTAATTTGAACGAGGTCACCGCCACACAGGACTGTGAGGCCCAGCTCTGACCATTCATAGTGAGGCACAGAACGATTTTACATTAGGAATAAAAATCCAGCAGGACTACCACTGGATGTGCGTGCCACCTTGATTTGCTTTGGCTGTGCACTTTCCTCAGAAATAAAATATTTTGCCTTGTCTATGGTCTTTGATCTGTGTGGTCTTTTTAAGACCCCCAGACCCATTTCTAAAGCATATGTAAAGACCCTGTATTTTCTGCTAACGGCTTTTCATGTTCTTTTCATTTAGGAAACTGACAGTGTCACTTTGTTGCTTACTTAGACCCAAATTGTTTACACAATTTTGATTTTTCTTCTAGCTCATAGCCTGTAAAGAATCTGCCAGAACAAGCACTTGGATATACCTTCGAAACATACGGGGTCCCTACCACTTCTCACATCCTGTCTTAGTTACTTTTGTTGCTTTCACAGAACAACATGACTAAGGTAATTTATAAAAGACATCATTTATTTGGGGGCTCACGGTTCCAGAAGATAGAAGAGTCTTTGAACATCGTAATGGAAAACACGGGAACAAGCGAGCAGGCGTGGCACTGGAGCAGTAGCTGAGACTTATATCTAATCCACAAATTGAAGGAAGCAAAGGATGGGGCGTGAGAGCAAACACTGATTGTGAATGGCATGAACCTTTGGAATCTCAAAGCTCACCCCTAGTGACCCACTTTCTCTAACAAGGCCGCACCCCACCTCCTAACCCTTACCAAACAGCTCCACTAACCAGGAACCAAGCATTTAAACACACAAACCTATGGGGACTGCTCTCGTTTAAACTGCACGCTCTCTTATACTGCAGGCTGGAGTCATCGATGGCGCTTTTCTCTAAACAACCTTAAAGGCATTTAACCTGCTTTTCATGGCTTACGCCTTCCTCTCCTCTCAGGACCCACCCGTACCTATTTTCAATAGCATCTCTAAATGTCTGCTCCAGATTTAATTGCCTCTGTCCAACCTGAGTCGGATGCCATAAATCCCATAAATTTAACAAGGGGTATAGAGTCTGCCTTTCTGTTCCCCTCTGAAGTAACCTTTTATTCTTTCCTGCATTCGGTTCTTCAGAGGCACAGAATGCCCACAGCATACTTCCTTCTACCTAAGAAAATTCACTTAATGACCTTTCAAGGGGTATTTTTGTTCACAGAGCTCTAGGTAGCTTACCCTCTTACACAGGTGAAGTCTCCCTTCAAATGCACATTATCAGAGCAGGCATTCCTGTGCCCTTGATATAAAATAGCAACTTCCTACCCAGTTGCCATGGTTTTGTTTTGTTTATAAGTTTTCTGGCTTTTTAACCCTACTTCCTTTTTTCTGAACTAATTTGTAGCAATGTCATTTATTTATTAGACATTTATCATCTGTGTCCCTTTACCAGAGTGGAAATTAATGGGGGCTGGGCCTTTCTCAGTTTTCTAACCCTGTGTAGTGAGTGGTCTGAATGAAAATGGCCCCATAGGCCCATAGGGAGTGACACTATTAGGAAGTATCTGAGAGTTTCTATGACATAAAACACCATGACCATAAAAGCAAGTTGGGGAAGAAGGAGTTTATTTAGCTTACATTTTCACATTGCTGTTCATCACTGAAGGAAGTCAGGATAAGAACTCAAACAGGGCAGGATCCCAGAGGCAGGAGCTGATAGAGGCTATAGGAGATGCTACTCACCAATTTGCCTCTCATGGCTTGTTTGGCCCACCTTCTTAACGAACACAGGACTACCAGCCCAGGGATGGCACCACCCACCATGCCCTGAGCCCTCCCTCCATTGATCACTAAATGAGAAATGTTTTATAACTGGATCTCAGGGAGGCACTTCCTCAGCTGAGGCTTCTTTCTCTCTGAATACTCCAGCTTGTGTCAAGCTGACACACAGAACCAGCGAGTACAGGACATGTGGCCTTGTTTGAGTATGTGTGATCTTGTTGGAGAAAGCGTGTCACTTGGAGTGGGCTTTGAGGTTTCAGATGTTTAAGCCAGGCCTAGTGTCTGTCTCTCCTCTCTGTTTGCCAATCTGAATGTAGAACTCTTAGCTACCTCTCCAGTACCATGTTTGCCTGCATGCCACAATGCTTCCCATCACAACAGTAATGAACTAAACCTCTGAATGATAAGACAACCCCAATTAAATATTTTCCTTTATAAGAATTGCAGTAGTCATGGTTTCTCTTCTTAGCAATAGAAAGCCTAGGACACTGTCTTATATATATGTCACCCTTTGGATTAGACTCTGGACATTGAAGACATCTTATAAAAGCATTGAGTGAACGGTGGACGGGGGATGGGTCTGTGGTCCTTTGACACATCTTTTCAGCGCTGTGCTCTTCCTCTGCGGGCCTTTAATGTTTAAAACTGACTCCTTGGTAAAGGAAGCTTACTTTTAATGGAATTGTCCTTAAATCAATGCACTTTGATAATATACGTGGTGTGTGTGAGCTCATGCATGCAAGCAAGCACAAATAGCACGTGTGTGATATAGGATGTGCAAAAACTGAATGAGTTTCATAAATGTTAATTACTAGCAGCTCAGCAAGAAGAGAATAGACGCAAGTTAAGTTGGCAGGGTGTGTAACCCTAAGATTCTTGGGTGAGGGAGAGAAAATGCTTTATCTCAATCATGAAATCTCATTTTCTTAATCCTCATTATAAAACTTGAAATTAATCTTTAAACTCCTAAAAGATGCTAAAATTATTTAAAACCTTCACAGAATGTTTTTTTTATGAGTCTTTTCTTTATAATTTCAGTTTTGTCCCTTTGTTTTAGAAAATTCATGCAGACTGAGCAATGATGTCTCATAGAATAACTGCTTTTTACTTCAATTGTCTTTGTCGAACACATGCAGCAAAGTCAATCACTGCAATAAAGAAAATGAAAACGGAAGTCAGGAAGCATGCTTTTAGATGAGTAAATAGAGGTTCAGAGTCTAAATTGCTCACTATATGATGCATCCTGAATGGGATTCAACTAGGTAAAATTCCAAGTCCAAATGCCAACATATTTACGCTAAGCTGTCTATACCGAGTCTTTTAAATTAATTTGATGGAAAGGGGAGTGGTCTATCTTAGTGTTCTTCTAGTTGCTCATTCTTTTCTGGTAGGTGTCTGGATACACCTTTTTGTATATCTTCTAGTACTATCCACAACGTCTTGCTACGTCAAGTTTCCTTGGACTGTTCCATGGCCAGGATTTAAATGTGCATTCATGTCTTCTCTTGTGTCTCCAGCTTATGTAAGGCCCACACCTCTGCATTTTATTAGGAAACTTCTTTTCAAGCATAATGTCTTATATGTCACTTTGGGAGTCTGTGAAAAGCAAATTTTGGTTGTCAACTTGGGGTACCTTGGAGGAGGGGATCTCAACTCAAGAATTGCCTCCATCAGGTGGACCTATGAGCATATCTGGGGGAGGATTTTCTTGGTGTAATCGGGCCTAGCTATTGTAGATGCTACCATCCCTGGACAGGTGGGTGTGAGCTGCGTGAAAAAGGTAGCTGAGCAAGCCTCAGGAAGCAAGATTGTAAGCAGACTTCCTCCATGATCTCTGCTTCACTTCTGCCTGGTTCATGCCTTGAATTTTTTGGGTGACAGGCTAAATCTAAAGCTAAAACAAACCCTATCCTCTCCATGGTTGTCTTGGTCAGTGTTTTATGACAAGGACAAAGAAGTAAAGTAGGGCAATATCTTACTTGGGGCCACTATAAAGCTCATGCTTTAGCTATAGTAGAATCCTCTGTGCCATTTGTAAATATCAGTTTATTTTTTGTTTGCTTCACAAAATTATGAATGTTCCAGGGTTGGAACACAAACCCATTTATAATTTAAGAAATGCACAATGCATACAATTACACCTCTAACCAAAACCAAGAAATGAATACAATTAAATTGAAGTAAAAGTTATTAATATTTATCATTAGATGGTATGAACACAAAACAAGATAAAATAAACATTATAGCTAATTAATAGAAACAGAAATAAAATGCAAAATATCTAACATTAAGAAGAAAAACAAATCAATGAATAGAAATTAACACAAAAAGAATACAGATGGTTGAGTTAATAGAGAAGAACCTTAAAACAACAGTTATAAGCATGTTTTTAAAATGATAACAGCTATCAAGATTCTTACAATCTATAATTCCCAGCTCTGGAAACATTCATAGGTCTGTTATGACTCTTGGTACATGTTGTCCACTAATACCTTGACCTAATTTACCACAGCCTCAAACTTGCCAGTCATACTGTAATTCCAAATCAATGAAACCTTTCTTTAGCTATTCACTAGCTTTACACTTGGCTCATTTTGAGATCTCTCTCTAACTGTAATTCATTTTACTCAATGTGATCATAATGAACCTTGTACTGGCAGTTTTGGGGTGCCAACTTGAAACACAAGCTAGAGTCACCAGGGAGGAAGGAACCTCAGTTGAGGAAATGCCTCCCTGAGATCCAGCTGTAAGGCATTTTCTCATTTAGTGAGCAATGGGGGAGGGCCCAGCCCATGGTGGGTGGTGCCATTCCTGGGCTGGTGGTCCTGGAGTCTATAATAAAACAAGCTGAGCAAGCCATGGAAAGCAAGCAGCCAATAAGCAGCTCACCTCCATGGCCTCTACATCAGCTCCTGCCTCCAAGATCCTGCCCTGTTTGATTTTCTGTCCTGACTTTCTTAAGTCATGAACAGCAGTGCAGAAGTGTAAGCCAAATAGATCCTTTCCTTTTCAACTTGTTTTTCTTGATTGTGGTGTTTCATCATAGCAACAGAAATTTTAACTAAGACAAACCTGGTTATGGAGTCTTTACCATTTATTAAATTTTTGGATCTGTAGGTTTATAACTTTTATAAAATTCATAAACTTTCAACCATTATTTTTTTTCATATAACTTTTTTCTGTATTCAGCACCTCAGCCTCCACCTTGTCCCTGCCCATTCGGGTGTTCTAACTATCAATATTGGGCCGTCTGGTGCTATTACACTACACTGAGACTTTAACTCAGTTTTCAACAGAGTTTTCGTCTCTCTTTGATCTTGGATAGCTTCTATTTCTGAATCTTCAAATAAAGTAATCCATTTTCCTGTAATGTCTGTTCTATCATCAATGTAGTTCAGTGTGTTTTGTAATATAGACATTGTTTTTTTTTTGTTTGTTTGTTTTTGTTTTTCCAGATGCTCCTAAATTGAAGTTATCAGATCCAGTCTTCTGGCTTCTTGCTTATATGGGTTTCAATAATGATAACTGTTGTAATATCTGTCTGCTAATTCTACTATCTATTGTTTTATTCATGAGTGAATAAATTCATGAATCAACTCTTTGCTTAATGAAATATGTCTTCCTACCTACTGGGCTTTTGGGCTATCAGTAATTCTGAATTTTACACTCGGGTTAATGAATAATTTGGGGTTATACTGATTTCTTTCTGTGATGCTGTTATTGAAAATGCAATGGTCTTTTCATGTATTATGTGTGAGGGAGGTCTTTTAGGAGGAGCTAATTTTTATATTATAATTGTTACTGCTGTTGTTTTGAGACAGGGCCTCAACTATATAGCCCCGACTGTCCTTACACTCAATATACAGTCCACTCTATCTTCAAACTCACAGAAATCCACGCTTCCTGAAGATGCCTCTGCTTCCTGAAGGCTGAGATTAAAAACATATAGTACCATATCTAGCTAGACATTACTTTTATTTCCTTGTTCTTTTGTTTAAATAAATCTATATTCAGAATTTATTTCAAATATCACTAATGCTGGAGCTAAAGTTTATCCATTGAGAAATATTGTATGGCACAGGATCTTACATATACAGAACCCAATCATTCAATTCACTGCATTTGTAGAGGCTAACAGTAGGACAAATAACCAAATTAAATTTATAATTTATAAAACCATTTTCAAACTTTCTCAGTTCACTCAATTTAAGGATGGGGATGTAGCTTTCTGAAGTTCATATTTACTTAGCATGGGCAAGGCCTTGGATTCTTACAATTTATGCTGCAGCAAAAAGAATTACTAAAAAAATAGCTACAAACTCATTTTAATTGAAAGAGGAAGGAAGCAGGTTGCTTATGACTGCACTATGAGGCAAAGTAATATTCTATTTCCATTTTCGGAGCTCTGTGAGTGCTTTAGGTTTCAAATAAGTTGCTTTTGTCTTTCCACTGCTTACTTTCCTTCTCTGTAAAATGGGTTGATTGTGGTCTCAAGTTTAAGTGAGTTAATAAATTAAAGGCTCTTGGAAGTTTGCCAAAGCAAGTGCTGACTAGTCATAAGAACACAAAAGCTGGAGTTTAAGAACTTCGAAGTTTTCAACTGAGTTTGTGAAAAGATAGGGCAATTCCTGCTTTGACTGATCCTGTAGTTGCATTATTGAGAAGAGCTGGGAGCATAAATAGGATTTTTAAAAAGCCAGAACATCATAGGTGCTTTATATTATGTTACATTATGAATAGTAAAACTTGTTGTAATAAGGAAGGTTTTTATTTTTTAAGAAAATGAGACAAACCACCAATGTTGAAGTGGCAATGACCCTCAACTTACTGCAGAGTTTGTTCGCTCATTTGGTTGGATTCCCAGGTGTTAGCTGTACAACTGGCCCAACTATGAAGACACTGAGCTTCAGGGTCTGTGTGATGCCTTGTGGTTGAACAAGAGAGGGCACATGAAGCGAGCGTGGTAAGAGGTAGAAATTACCCCTCCCCATACACACACACACCTCCAGGCCTCTCCTACTCCCTTTCCTGTCTTCTGGTTATCTAGGGCTACTGGTGGTGGTGTGGGGGGGGGGAGGGAATAGGCTATACTAAAGCTTGTTTCCATGTTTCGGCAGAGCCCCAGAGTCTAGCTTTGTTTTTGCTGATAGAAGGAAATGTGTCTTCTAACCACTTCCCTATGAGGCATTGATGTTGTAAGTCAAGTCTCTCTTCTCTCTAGAGCAAGTGTTATTAGAGGCATGGCTATATGTTTGTAATAATAATAATCACAGTAATAATCATAATATATAATAATATTATTAAACAACAATAATAACAAGAGAAAGAGCAATAATAATGCCATTCTCTTCTTTCCCAGTCTCTAAAGGTGTCTGATAGAAAGCAAGTTTGAAATTCCCTAACTGAAACCCAAGGCAGCCACCTGGATCACAAAACATGACCATTGGTTAGCCCAAGGGAGAGGACAGCTCAGGCTAAAGTATGACCATTGGTTAGCCCAAGGGGAGGACAGCTCAGGCTAAAGTATGACCATTGGTTAGCCCAAGGGGAGGACAGCTCAGGCTAAAGTATGACCATTGGTTAGCCCAAGGGGAGGACAGCTCAGGCTAAAGTATGACCATTGGTTAGCCCAAGGGGAGGACAGCTCAGGCTAAAGTATGACCATTGGTTAGCCCAAGGGGAGGACAGCTCAGGCTAAAGTATGACCATTGGTTAGCCCAAGGGGAGGACAGCTCAGGCTAAAGTATGACCATTGGTTAGCCCAAGGGGAGGACAGCTCAGGCTAAAGTATGACCATTGGTTAGCCCAAGGGGAGGACAGCTCAGGCTAAAGTATGACCATTGGTTAGCCCAAGGGGAGGACAGCTCAGGCTAAAGTATGACCATTGGTTAGCCCAAGGGGAGGACAGCTCAGGCTAAAGTATGACCATTGGTTAGCCCAAGGGGAGGACAGCTCAGGCTAAAGTATGACCATTGGTTAGCCCAAGGGGAGGACAGCTCAGGCTAAAGTATG
The DNA here is from genome assembly GCA_033318265.1 of Phyllotis vaccarum. Taxonomy (NCBI): domain Eukaryota; kingdom Metazoa; phylum Chordata; class Mammalia; order Rodentia; family Cricetidae; genus Phyllotis; species Phyllotis vaccarum. The sequence continues at coordinate 105,996,351 of JARWLC010000006.1, read as the reverse complement.
ACCATTGGTTAGCCCAAGGGGAGGACAGCTCAGGCTAAAGTATGACCATTGGTTAGCCCAAGGGGAGGACAGCTCAGGCTAAAGTATGACCATTGGTTAGCCCAAGGGGAGGACAGCTCAGGCTAAAGTATACCCTACCTTGTTCCGCTCCCTCCCATCTGTTCCATTTCCCTTCTGCACTGCAGTTTCTTTGCTTGTGGGGTAATATTATCACTCTCCTCTGGGTGCATGTCAAGCACATTTGTGGCATTATTCTTCCTTATTTTACAAATACAGAAAATGGAAGTTGTGTGCTTTTGGTGAACAAGAGCCAGGATTTAAATCCAGGTTGATCTCTACAGGAGCTAGCATCCTTTCCCAATGTGATAGACATGCAGCGAGTCAAAATTGCTATAACGAATTATTGTTCCAAAGTGACATCTATCATAACTACAACATATGGATTTACTTTAAAGGCAGATCCATAAGACCAAGTCTCCTGGCACGTCCTACCATATATGTCATTGCATGTTTAGAGAAATGCACCTGCTACTTAAGTGGCTTGCTCAATGATTTACCTCTGTAAGGAAGAGAGATTCCGTCTGTACCTGTCACATTCTCAAAATAACAGTTACAGGTGAAGGAACACCAGTCTAGGAATTTCTTAGGACAAAACACTTCCTAAAATTGTTTTGGATCCCGTCTTTCCATGACTTCCCTCTTATTTTTTATCCTAACAGTAAACATCTATGAAAGGATGTTCTGAGTTGAATAGTGATCTGCTTGGCTTAAATCAGCACTCCTGACTTGACTCTGTCAGTTTTCAGCATTTTGATTTCTGCCAGAACACTTTGCTCCTCTAGGTCTGGTCTTCTTTATCCGTTAAATGTGTTTGACATATAGTTGTTTTGATCTGCAGAGCCTTTCTTCTTCTCACTTGGCATTTGCAAGTATGGATGACAAAAGCTGGGACAGCCCCAGCTGAGAACTAAATTCACCCTTCTGTGGAGCTGAATACTTAAAGCTGTGCTATTTTGACATGTGGGCCACTTCTACCAACTGATGGCACTGCACCTTTGTACTTCATTAAAATCCATTACTAATATGTTTTCTCAACATCTAGCCTATTTTCATTTAGAAGAAATCTATGGAAATTCTAGAACTTTGGCAAACAGCCAGGCCCTTCATTTTATGTTGATTCAGTTTAAAATAAGGATTTGAGGGCACTCTTGCAATAGTAACTTTAATAGTTAAGGCTTTGGATTTATTTACATATACATCATAATGAAGTCACTGTCTGACTCTCAACAGTATTAAGATTGCAATAATCTGACAGCTCTGCTAAAGGGAGAGAGTGGGGCAGTCATTTGTCAGAGTTGAAAGGTTTGATTGAAGAAACTCAGCGTGTTATTGCTCCCAATAGCAGAAGGGATTATTTTGAGATTCTTAGTGTATGGTTAGTCCCAGGTTTATGGCGAAGGCTACTGATATGTTCTAGACCTCGGGGCCATGGGTCAAATTTGACTTGAAGATAACAATAGGCTGAAAAAAAATTATTTTGCCTCAGTGAGTGGTGGCTTTCCAGTATAAGCATGTAGCTGAGTATTGGATCTATTGGTCTGCATTTAGCTGGTTTGGCCACATTTATTCATGTTATCTGCCTGCTCCCAGAAGGCACATAAAGAATATCTCATGTTGTACTGAACACTTTACATCCCTTTTATCCTCAGAATAGGTGTTATCATCATCTGCTTACACATGGGGCATCAAAGAGAACCAGCCCAAGGCCAAATAATTGCACAGACTGCCTGAGCACCAATCCCGAGATTTAACAGATCTGGAGTTTGTTTAGATTCCCTATTGCCCAGTATTTTCCAGGCCCCCTCCATCCCATAAAGGGATTAATCCTTTCGCCTAGGGAGACAGGACACTGCTTGTTTATCTCCACAAAAGGATTCCTTTCTGGAACTACCATTTTGTTTTTAAACCTTTGGCAAAATATATATAATATCTTTAGCTAAGAGAACACAGGGATGCAACACCAATAAAAATCCAAATTCTCATAGTTGAAGAACTGAGTCTATGTGTGATGTTCAGAGTCGCAGACCCAGGCTTAGCAAGTTGTAGCAACCATCTGATTCTGTGGATGCTTGTACACCTCACAGTTCCTCTCTTCCGTCTTAAGCTGTGGCTCCTGCACCCAGGGCCCGCCCTCCTGTGGTAAGCAGGCCTGGCAGGAGCCTTCGGGTTCTCAGAACCCGTTCACTGTCTCCTGGCAACCGCAGACGCGGGAAGCCTCGCGGGCCTGGTGGCGCGAGCTCTTAGTCGGCCCAGCTGCCGGGGTGAGCCTCGGGTATGGCCTCCAAGCAAACTAAAAGGAAAGAGGTGCATCGGATCAACTCTGCCCATGGATCAGATAAATCTAAAGAGTAAGGAAACTCTTCCTCCCAGGGCCTTCACTACCCCTGCACCCGTCCCACCCGGAGCTGGGACTGGTCCCAGAGCAAACTACCACATCAGGAATTGACTTGCTTGGCCTATGCCTGTCTTCCCGGGGACCAGTCTTGGAGGTGCCCATTCCTTTCCAGAGAGGCTGCTTGCCGGCTCTCAATGTTCCCATCTGTGAGCTCTCCTAATTCCTTCTATCCTGAGCGGTATAGGCCTCTTGAAGTTCAAAAGGTGAAGCTTTCCTAAAGAGGAAAAGACTGGGCTAAAGGCCCTCCCATTTTTGCCTGTCCCTCCTGGAAGGAAGACTGAGGGACAGAGAGAGGAAGATGGGGCCGGGGGAGGGGAGAGGGGGAAGGGAAGGGAGCGGGAAGGCTGGCTTTTGCAGCAGCCCCACCTTCCAGACTTTAATCAGATGAGATCAAACATAAAGTGATTTCAGAAAACTAAAGAAGTTCACGGCATGAGGTCTGTGTTCCTAAGGTCTGCTCCAGGAGGGAAGTACCCTGGCTGGCTCATGGGATCTCTTTGGTGTCATTTTGTTCTGTGCTGCTTGTGTCCTCTCTCTAGCCACAGTATTTTCCTTTGGCGCTCTCTTCCGTCTGGATATGTCTGTAGTACAGGATTTGGGTCATTGCTTAAAAGTATCACATTTTTAAGCCATTCCAGCTTCCAGGGTTTAAACCCTACTTCAGTGGAATCCTGAATAGTCTTCATGCAGTTCCTGTGGGGTATGGGCAGTACAAGAATTTTAACTGATTCTTCCAAACATGCCTATCTCTGCATCTCCTTTTCTATCTAAAAATATAAATAAAATAAAATCCTCCCGTATCTTCTACTCTCTGGTCCCTACTATTTAAACTCTTTTCCTTGAGAAGTTATCTCTTGGGCTCAGTCCAGAGCGAGATTCTATCATCTTCCACTTCTGTCCTCTTTAATAAACATGTTTCCAGATACCTGGCAGATAACCCAAACTTTTCAGACCCCTGGTACACATGTAAGTGGTTTTTGACAGGATCACTCTACCTTTGTGTACCAGTTATGAAGAGGGCCATTTCAACACTGCCTGATGTTCCATTCTAGAAGTCTGAGACCACCAGGCCCTGGAGAATCAGGCCCACAGGACTCCCTGACTTTTATCTTCACTTGTTCACTTCCCCGCAGACACACTTGAGCACCAGCTCCTCTGTACTTCTAGGATCTCTTCAGGTTTCTTCCCACCCAGGCTCTTCACACGCTTGGCCTCTCTGCCGGCAAGTCCTTTTTCCTACAGATGTTCACTTGGCCCTTCCCAGTCTCTCTCACAAGTTACCTAAACGTTGTTTTCTTCTTCTTCTTTTCTAGCTGCCTGTTTTAAAATTGTGTCCCTACTTCCATGCCCCAAACAGAAATTCAAAACACTCAATACTTCCTGTCTTCCATTCTACTTTGTTTATCTTCAGTTGAATTGTGTTCATGTTACACACACACACACACACACACACACACACACACACACAGAGAGAGAGAGAGAGAGAGAGAGAGAGAGAGAGAGAGAGAGAGAGAGAGAGGGAGAGGGAGAGGGAGAGGGAGAGGGAGAGGGAGAGGGAGAGAGAGAGAGAGAGAGAGAGAGAGAAAGAGAGAGAGAGAGAGAGAGAGAGATCTCATGGTTTTTTAATTATTTTTTCCAATATTGGGTAATATTAGGTATTTCCTAATATAAGTTCTATGAAGGCAGGTTTTTTTTTTATACATGGTCAAATTCTTAATACTTAGAATGGTTCTTGGAACATACATGGTAGGAATTGAAAATGCCTTTTGTAAGGATATATATAATCATATGAAAAATGGCCCAATTCTTAGAAATATTAACTTCTATTTTATTCCACCATCAGGAGTATTCATGAGCTAATTCCTAAGAGTAGCTGATCACAACACACTATGCCCAAGAAGGATGTCTCTGACAGACAACCTGACTCATGTAGACAGAGAATCGGCTATTTGACAAAAATACTTAAATGGACTAAATGAATAAATAGCAGTGGTTGAAGGATTTTACCAGGCTTGGAAATGGATTTTAAGCCCATTCCCCAAATAATGATGGTTATACATATACTCAAACCTATTCAGGAGCTGCGGGAAGTAGTCAGCATTATGTAGTTTATTACATCTTGAAAGAGGTGAATTTTTGTTTGTTTTTGTGTTTTGTTTTACTCTTACAAGGCAACGAGTTTTTATCAGTGGATGGTATAGAGGACATCTGGTGGGGTCCTGTGATAAATGCATCACAAAGTAGAGTCACAGTCTCACTGGAAGGGTACTGGCTCTTTCTTTGCAGAACTGTCAATTTCTTTAAAAAAAAAAAAAAAGAAAAAAGAAAGAAAGAAAGAAAAGATGATGTATTTCAAATATGTGTTTCTTTCTTGAGCAAAATAATCTGAATTCAAATTCTGCAGATACAAATGCATGTTTGATTTATAAAACCAGGGACAAAAACAGCAAATACTTTTACAACATAATGTTTTAAAGCGAGGTTTTGCCACATTGATTAAACATTCAATATCAAATCATTATTTAGCTGTAGCATTAAATGAGAGAATGTGAAGTGGATGATAAATCAAGTCCATCCTCCGAGTTTTGCCCAAGAACCAATGGTAAATGTAAGGCTGACTCAGACACAGAACAAAGTATCACACAGACACAAAGCATTAGGAATCAAAGTCCAGCTGGACTCTGGTGTGATTGTCTTTCATAATACCATGCAAGAAATTCAGAGATCTTTACTGCTCCTGTGGTTACACAGTTAATAGAATCAATTCACTTTCTCATGATCCAAGAGAAGGAAATAAGAGGAAAGCAGCCGTTTCATCCCCTCAGAGTCCTCATCCATAGCATCTCTCTGACCCTAAAATTACGTATCAGTCTGGAGATGGAGCCATAACTGGTTTTTGCTTACTGGCGTCACCAACACCTGATGGCTTCTACTGTGTGCTTGGCAAATGAGATTTCTTAATTTGGTCCCCTACCTTTGTTTTCAGTTCTTTTAGATTTGATTAAAACCCATTTCTCCCCTCATTCCCTACTCTGATCTCCAGTTAGCACCATTCAAATTGAGATGTTACAAATGACCCAGCTCAGTTTTGCATTCAAGTAGTACTTTTATTGTGCGCTCTCTTACTCACTTGGCTTATGAAATCTTTTTAAGACTCAGAATGGCACCAAGCCATTTATGATGCTAGACAAATATTGTGTCCAAATGTCTGTGTTTCTTTTTACATGAGGTCCATTAACGTATGAATGCTTTCACCCCAACACTTTCTGTGCTTCCTCCTGCTTTGTGTTCCTTTCTATTATTCTATTAGATTTTTTTAAGCTCCCAAAAAAGTATAGGGATATTGGTCTGGTAAAAATATTTAGACTTTTTGAATAACATTTAACATAATGAACATTAGCATGGCTGGTAGGAATCACTGGTTTCAGTATCTTAGCCAATTAGAAGCAGCTAATGGAATACATAGTCTGGGACTCCAGCGGCTGGTAGTTATTTCTCACAGTCCCTGAGGAGAGGATAGAAATGTAAGACCAAGGGACAGGATTGGCTGAATCCTGCTTCACAGGGGACCCATCTCTGTCTGCCCTTTTACTTGGTAGAGAGGGTGAGGATCAATCCTCACCATAGGACACTAGTCCCATCATAGAGGCTTTGCCTTTATGACCTAATTACCTTCCAAAGGTATCACATTCTAAAACCATTCCACTGGCAGGTAGAATTTCAACATTCAGGGATGGGGGTGAAGAGCTTTATATAATATTGTATAGTGATAATTAGCCATTATAAACACATTTGAGTGAGTCCATTTGATAACTAAACAATGCTGCAAAGATTTTCCCACTCATTATAATCTTGTAGACAGGGTTCACTGGATAAGGGATTTGATCTTCTTGGAAGCATCAACCATAAGGCAAATGAAAAGATGCAATCTAAGCATTAGAAGTAATCAGAGGGCTGTAGAAGTGGCTCAGTGGGTAAGAGTGTATACTGTGTAAGCATAGATACCCACGTATGGCTTACAGAGAGCGCACAATTAAAAAAAACAAGCAAGTAGGTCATTGGAGCTTCCTAGCTGTCAGTCCAGCTCTCAGTTTGGTGGGAGATTCTATATGGTAGAGAGTCACAGAAAAGGATACCAGATGTTCTCCTCTGGCCTCTGCACATATATCTATACACACATGTACCCCACCTCCAAGTCATTAGAATCATTAATGCACACCTTGACACACTGAAATATTCCAAACTTGAATGGGTAGTCCACAATGAGGATGGGGTGAAATTTGGTATTAGTGTTTTAGTGATCACAACATTTTCTTCTACCCCACCAATAACATATTCAAACCATGACTTAAAACACTGCAAGTAATTTATTCAAGTAACAAGAATTGTAACGCCTTCTAAATTTGTAATGGTGATAACATGCCATCAAACCTCTCTCAAATTGAGAAACACATGACTCATCTCCATGTTAATCATATCCTTTGGACCACAACATGCATCTTAGCTTTATAGAATTTACAGAAAAGGTCAATGTATCTGTCCATACAAAATGTGAAAAAAATAGGATTATTTTTTAAATTAATTTTAATGCTATTATGAAGGCAATATAAAATAGAGTAATACATGTCTTGCTGAGTACTAAATTGAGTTCTTGGTTATTGGAAAGAAAGAGAAACAAAGAGAGCTGATTACATGCAGCTGTGCAGCAGTGGGTGGTAAAGTGTGTTGCTCTGCTTAGAGATATCACAAGAGCCCCACCCACTACAAAGAATAAGGTACAGGAGAAGGCTCCTGGAGAATATCAGAACTCAATATACTTCCTAGCTCCATCCTCACAGTCAACACCAAAGACAGGCCAGAAGAGCAAGTGTGGAGGAACAGATGTCTACAGGGGCCTTTGTGCTTTTCATAGTTGACCTTTGTACACCCCGACAACCACAAAACACTTAACAGATTAAGACATTAGCTTCATGGACAGAAACATGCACAGGGGAAATCATAACTCTTTGTATTTCTAACTATTTAATGAGCATGTCTTACTGTCTTACACTCAAGTTTTTGGAAATCCACAAATGATATAGAATCGTCAATCAGAGTAATTTCCATCAAAGGAGTTACAATGTTAATTGAGTGGAGATACGTACAGTTCATAACAGAAGCCACTAGGAAATCTATAATAATGTGTTAATTTCCCTGGGGGCTTGATGGACATCAAGGAAGTCATGTGTCAGCATGAGGTTAGATTAGCAAAATCATGAGACTCCTAGATTGAGTCTGTGTGTGTTAGAGAGGAAGTTGCTTCTCACTGGAGCTGGTCTTTCATCATTTCCCTCAACAGTCACTCCTTAGGCAGCTAGTGTTGGGAGGGGCATGTTAGAGGCGTAAGAGATCATCTAGACTGTGTGTGCAGAGGGTCCGTGGCTCTTGATGGAGGTACTAACTCATGATCCACTGAGGTGAGCGCATAGCATAATGAGATGGTTAGATAGGTAAACAAGAGTTGGAACCATAAAGTAGTATGAGGAACACATGACTTTAGATGTCTAAACAATGATTTCAGAAGCATAACCTGACTGTTCCATGGAACTTTATGCTAGACTTCAAACCATAGCAGAACAAAATGAGCAATGTTTGACCTTGTGGGATGCCTCCTTCTACCCACTCCTGATGAGTATGAGGTTTACAGGGCAGTGGGTTGCTGGGAGGATCTGAGAAGTAACTATGGGAACCTACAGAAGCTGTTGCCATCCTCCATGGCAGTGTACACAGGGATGGTGTCCAGGCCCTGATAGTGTGGTATCTGAAAAGGGAAGGGTTAAGGAGTGATAGGTCTAGTGTAATGTCTGTTTATTTCATATTTCCCCGGGGCCTGGCATAGTAGTAATAAATGCATGTATAATTTAACTGAGTTGAAGTGGAAACAGGCTGGTAGTTGGATCATAAAACCCTCTGAATCAGAAAGGGTGAGAACATGAGATCCAGAGGGCTGAGGCTCATCTGGGAAACACTTGACAAACATTATGACTTTATGTAAGTGTCCATTGCATTTTCAAAATATAAAGCCCTGCTCAGGCTAATAGCTCTGCTTAATGAGGCTAAGACTTCTCTTCAGCCATGACAGGCTGTGCCTTTAGTTCTCAGTCTAAAATCTTCACTTGAAGATTTCTGAAGCCATTCACCCCGATTTAATGTGGTCTAAGAAACCACTCATTGTTTTTTAAGTCAGGGAGAGAAGGGGTGGGGAGAAGGCTTGCTTGTGTCATGGTGTGCATGTGAAGGTCAGAGGAAAACTTTGTGTATCTGCACTCAACTCCTCAACTTCCACATCTCTGTGTCAGTCTTTTGTTTACTACTACATTGGGAGCTAGTTGGTGACAAGACTTCAGGGATCCCGGTCTCTTCATTCCTATCTTACAGTACCCTCTCTGGGATTACAGGTGTGCACTACTGCAGCTGGCTTTATGTTAAGAGATTCAAACAACTATCCCTTCCCCAGAGAGTCCTCATCCACACTATCTCCTTTACCTTAAAATTATGTATCAGTCTGGAGATGGAGCCATATCTGACTTTTGCTTGCGAGGGTCACCAACAGTGGGTAAAATTTTACTGAATGATTTAAAAGTTTTTTTAAAAAAACTATTAGATAAAACAGATTTAAAAGAAGGTGCTCATAGAATCCGTTCCTTCTTATCATCTGCAACATGATTAAGTTTGTGCCCTGGCACCGAGGCATTGTTGGGAAGGCTTCCTGTGGTACAAGCAGTGTCTTCATCAAGAGTAATTTTAATAGCATCCCAATGATTTTCATATTCCTTTGACATTTCTAGGCCAAAGATTATTTAAATGAAGGAATTAATTTAAATGCTCCGTATATATTTATTCTGCCATGTAATGTGGGGTGGAATTGATTCAAAACTGTATCCAAGATGGATTAGAACACACCTTTGTGTAGCATGGAAGATTCAGTGGAAAGGTGACTAAATCATGCTCATATCATATGTGGTAGGTAGTGAATTCTTATCCACACTATATTCCAGGTAGGATGTTTCTGATTTAAAAAAAAAAAAAAAAAATAGGCAGACGGATAAAAGAGAGAGTAGGAGGGCAAGAAAAGTAACAAAGGAGGGTGGAGAGGAAGAGGAAGGTAGGGAGAAGACTTAAACTGTGGAGAGGATGGAGGACATACCAGCCTGGGGATGGAGGACATACCAGCCTGGGGATGGAGGACGTACCAGCCTGGGGATGGAGGACGTACCAGCCTGGGGATGGAGGACGTACCAGCCTGGAGATGGAGGACGTACCACCCTGGGGATGGAGGACGTACCACCCTGGGGATGGAGGACGTACCAGCCTGGGGATGGAGGACGTACCAGCCTGGGGATGGAGGACATGCCAGCCTGGGGATGGAGGACGTACCAGCCTGGGGATGGAGGACGTACCAGCCTGGGGATGGAGGACATGCCATCCTTGCAGGTGGCTTCCTCTCCCTTCTAGTTTCTGTATCAACCAAAGTCTTAGCACAATGGTCCACATTTTTATCAGTCTTCCACCCTTCTGCACCCTCTGCACCCTCCTTCCTACACGCCTGGGATCCATACAGCCCATCCTAAACTGAAGGTCTTTTCCATAAGGCCACTAATGGCTTCTCCACTTGGATATCATTTCCTCTTCTGTGCTAGCAAGGTACTCTGTCCCTAACTTCCTTATACCCTTTTCAGCTCTTGTCTTCATGCTCCAGTAATCATATGCCTTTGTCCTCACTAATTTCAGACTAGAAACTGAATTTTGTTAATCTTTCTAGTCACTCAAGCACACCGTGTTTTAAAGAATAAACAAATGTTGAACTGTTAAATCAATTTTTTAATTAAATAGTTTTAGTACAACTAAGGGAGTAAAAAGTAAACATAACAACCTTTTAAAAACTATTTTAAAGTTAGGAAACATGGTTTTTTTTTTTTTTTTTTTTTTTTTTTGCAACTTGTTTCCTTAGGGAATTGATTTTCTAAAGAGTGTGACTCAGAATGCCCCCAGACCAAATTAAGCCCATTATGTAGTTCTATTCAAACTCAGGTTCCTTGTGAGTATTAGCTGACGCTACTTAAGAAGGCATGCTGATTTCATTTCGCATAAATAAACTGTCTCCCACCAGGAGGAAAATCATGCCCCAACACTGAACAGCATGCTTTGAGAAAATAGTGGCAAAATTCCAGGACCTCAGTTTATTGAAACTTTAATATCCCTACAGTGACCAGCTTCCATAAAATAATCTCATTAAACCAGAGATGCACAACTGTGTCTGTGTCTGGACAAAACAGATTCAGCTGCTTGTTAGCGCTTGAAAGTCTCCAAAAATCCCTCATGCCTTTGAATTAACTGCTTCCTTGGAGAAACTTTTTAAAAGCCTCTTGTATATTACAAATTATATTAGAGTCTTGATAATTGACTTAAGATTTACTTTAAACTAATTTATTGATTTTATTTATTTAAATAATTAGAGATAAGGTCTAAACTGTGCTTCTATTCTGGGTCTTCCTGTCTCTGCTTCTCCAGTGCTGAAATAACAGGTATGGCGTACCATGGCAGAGGGGGTGAGGAGAAAAGAAACAGGGTGCAAATATGATTACAGTACATTGCATGCCTCCATGGAAACGTTATCATAAAAGCCCTGTCTCTGTATAATGATACATGCTAAAGGTAACTTTAAAATCACTTTATTATCTTTGAAATGTATAAGTTAATAGTGCCTTAATGTTTCCTGAAGTTATTTTATTAATAATAGTCATATGAAAATATTTTAACAAATGTATGGACTGATAGAATCATACATAAAGACAATTTGACCTTGTCAAGATTCTAAGTCAGGCAAGGTCTTTAATTTACTAAATGTAGGTAAATTTGAATTAAAAGAATATATAGATAAAAATGCATCATATTGAACACAACTTGCTAATAAAATGTACAATTGAGGTTAAAATTTATGTATTAGGAAGCTGGAGCGATAGATCGACTGTTAAGAACACTGTTTTTTCAGAGGACGGAAGTTCAGTTCCCAGCACCCACATGTCAGCTGACAACTGTCTACAACTCCAGTTCTAGGGCATCTGGCATCCTGTCTGAGCCCTGTGGGCACCAGACATGCATGATGCATGTGGTACACAGACCTACCTGTGGGATAAACTATATATATATATATATATATATATATCTGTGTGTGTATATGTATATATGTATGTATGTAAACAAAATTTCTTAATTAAAAAATGTTTGTATTATGAATCTAGAAACACCTAGAATTCCTACCATGAAATGACAATGTGAAGTTTAGATATTTTTTTTAAGTTTTAGAATTCCCAGGTTCTTCTTCCTTTTTGCTCTGTTCTGTAGTCACGTTATCATCCTGCTCTGTTCTCACGACAAAGCTGTCAGTGTTTAATATTACCTAGAAATAAGTGGGCCATGGCTTAAGTGAGGGTTTTGTTTACCCAGTCTCAAATTATGTATTTTTCTAACATGTTTACTTCCAAAATATATATGTTATTTTACCTTAATTAAAAGAATTCTTCATTCCCAGTTTTGTCTTTTGATTGTACAGTTTCTAATTAGTGCTTCATTAGCATAAGATCTATCTTTTCTGCTCTCTGTTTTATGTCTAAGTTTTCAGAGTATCCTTAATTTCTTTTCACATACAGGCTTTCCTCAAGTACTTTCCACTATGGTCTATAGTTATTCAGCATTGTTTATATAGAAAAAATTAATAATTGTATCCCTCAGGATTGTTATCTGTTCTGTTTTTAAGTTATTCATATTTTTGGGAGCACAAAGCTAATATTATTATATGTGTTAGTACATTTTAAGTTGTACTGATATGTTATATTATTTATTCATCATTGCTCTTTGAGGCCCACCATTCTGTTATGCTCATTTCTTGTTTCCCTGAGGTAAATCCTTCAGACTTCTTGAAGAATTTGTTGTAGTAAAGTCAATGCTAAAATGCTTGTATCTCATTAAAGTCAAACTTTTTATCTTTTGAATAAGAGTCTGATTGGATATTGACTTTAGCCCTGGCAATAATTTCTTTTGATTCTGAAGATCACACTTTATTACTTTCTGATACCTACTATTATTACGAATCTGAACTAATTCTTCATACAGGTAACTTGACCTTCTGTTATAAAAATAGGCATATATTGTGTATGTATGATTATATATGTGTATATATGATTGACTTGTATTTTCATTTGGGATACTCAGGTTCCTATTCAGTTTTTAAAAAATGTTTAAGCTTGAATCTAAAACTCATTTTTTAAATCAGTTCAGCATATTTTTCACAGGGCATCTCTTTAGCACTGAAATCTCTTTATACTCATTCCCACATTCTAATTACCTCATCTTTCTGGAAATCTTAGTATGTCTATGTTATGTTTAATTTATTCGCATGTCTACTTTACATTTTCTGTTTCTTCCTATGTAAATACCAGCTTTTAAAATCTACCTTCTAACAGCCTCTACAGCAATATATTGTAGTCAGAAGTTTCTGGCCTGGCCTAGTCCTGAGATCTAGACCAGCAATCCCAAATAATGACACAAAGGCTTATATCAATTATATGCTGTTTGGTCTATGGCTCAGATATATTACTTGCTAACTCTTACTCTTAAACTAACCCATGATTAGCCCTGTGGCTTAGTACCTTTTCTCAGAACAGCACCTTTGTCTTCTTTCCTGTGCGTCTGAGTGGCAGCTCTGCTCTGATCTTCCTGTTCCCAGAGTTTTCTTAGTCTGGTATCCCCGCCCACACTTCCTGAATACCTTCTGGCCAATCAGCATTTTATTAAGCCAGTAGGAGGGACAAATACTTACCATGTGCAAGAGCATAATCACACAGCAGTAGATTATCTATTCTTTATGCTATTTTATAATAATTACTTGAACTTCTTAAATTTTTACTACTAAAAGTTTTAAAATGCCTGTTGTTCACTTTTAATTTTTTTATTTGATGCATTCCCAATCTCACTGTCTTCTTCTTTTATTTAATTATTTAATTTATTTAATTAAGACAATTTCATTGTCTTCTTCTTTTTTGAGAATTCTAATTGCACTCATTTTAAATGCTTTTAAATTTACCTTGCTTCTCTTGCTCTGGGTTTGTTTCCTTTCTTTTGAGACCCTGACTGCTCCTATCATTACATTTTGCCCTTTGCTCTGTCATTTCTGTTTATCTCTTGTAGCTACTATAAGGTCGTACACTTTATTCCTGCCTTATGATTGCCCCTACTGAAGCCAGTTGATCCACACTCACAGGAGGACATGATAGTCACTGTCATGTTGAATACCTAATCCGTTGGCAAACACATGCTTTTGACCTACCTAAAGGATGCTCCTCTTCTCTTGAGCCCCAGTCTCTCACCGAAACCCCAAGACCAGCAGAGGCCCCAGCCCTTCATTCCAGAATAACAGCAATCTTTTTTGATGAATGGGCATACTTACCATGTTTTAGAGTTTTACCACCAGAACACCTCCTTTCAAATCTTAATGCTAGATCTTGAGTTCTCTGCCATATGGGAAATACTATTCCTGATGTCATAACCCTAGCGGAAGTTTGCCTCCATTCAAGTTGCCTAGCCTGTCATACCATAAATTACAGGGGGTGCATCCCAGATTTAGTTCAAGGCTAAGAGCTTACAAATGACCTTTTGACTCCTCCTTCTCACTTCCTGGCACTGTGTAGCTAGATTTTCCAGATTTTCAAGCTCTACTTATCACTGTTTTGGATCTATTTTTCAGTGAATACTTATGCACTACACTGTTTCATTTTGCAGTTCTCCACAACAAATTCTTTCTGTAACGAGTACACTGACCATTCCCAATCACTGAGCACTGCTTCCTCATGCTTGACCCTTGCTCTCTTTTCTCCATGGGTACCTTTTATAATTTAATATCTCTACAGTGGGAGCCAGCTTTTCACTTTAGGTAACTATCTATTGGGCTTTCATTGTTGCTGTTGTTCTGTTTATATTTTTATTTTTTGTAGTTTTCGTATTCTGTGCTGAGTATTTAAAATATCCAGAGTTTATGTTATAAATCTTCTTCCTTTGATTTGTAATAAGTTTTTTTAAAAATATTCCTGTCAAATGCATCTATATTTGAATTCTTAATACAGCTTGCGATTTTAATGATATGATGTCATCTATTAGTATTTGGGTGTATTGCTAAGAAAATTAAGTAATTGTGAATAATTCTTAATGTTTTATATTATAGATTTGAATTTTCCAAAACTTGGCAACATATTTTTCTAGTATTATAAGCTCCTAAAGCTTCCTTTACCATAGAGCTAACACGGGCACTTAGTGCTCTTGCAGAGGACAAGGGTCCTGTTCCCAACACCAACCTGGTGACTCACAACCAACTATTACTACAGTCCCAGAAGATCCAATGCCCTCTTCTGACTTCCACAGGCATCAGACATGTGGTACACATACATATACAAATACATACACATACTCTGGTCAAACACTCGCTCATACAATTAAAAACTTAAAGACATAAAACACACTTTAAAATCAACTTGTTCTCAGAACTGATGAGAGCAGGCACAATGTCTTTTGAATACTTAAAAAGGATCACATCTATACTAGAACTATTGCTCTAGTCCGCCAGCCAACTTCAAAGCTACTCACACTGAGCTGAGAATTTAACAAGCAGCCTTTACAAGGGTGTTTGAAGTCCTTGGTATATTTGACCTTGGGCTCTACTTGAACATTACTTCTCATGTTTGCCTAACACTACAGTGATCCCATAGGCTAGTTTGACACCATTAAGTGAAATCTTAAGTAATATTTAATGTAATTGAAACACATTTGATGTGTTCCAAGGAAAGGCAGCCAATTAGTTACAAAGCTTAAGATTGCGGAGGAAGCATTGACTTATATGTGAGAAACTGAGGAGGAAGATAAATATTAGAAGAGCCCTTATTTCTTAAAAAAGTGAAATCTTCCTTGTAAAAATAGCTTTTAAGACTGTTAAACCTAGAGCCAGGTATAGTGGTGCACATCTTTAATCCAGCAGAGGCTGGTGGGTCCCTGAGAGTTTGGGGTCAGTCTGGTTACACAGGGAGTTGCAGGACAGCCAGGACTACACAGAGAGACCCTGTCCCCAAACAAGACAGTTAACCTTTTAAATGGTAACCCTATCTCTGCTTTTTTGATACAAAAAAGCCATCATTTTTTTTTTTAATCTGTAGGCTGTGGCAGCACCCAATAGAACATAGTGGCATAAAGATCTATCCTTTGCTTAGGTTTTTCTATTACTAGTATAGAATTTTCTAATTTTCCTGAAAACATATTCTTTGCCTCTTCACTTCTTATATATTCTGACATGCTACTTAGGGATATTCTTTAGAGTGTATGTCTCAAGACTGTATTTCCTAACCAGATAGCAGACTGAGATTTAACACAAAAACAGAACAGAAAACCTGTATAAGGAGTATAACTCTAAATTCCAAAATGAGAAAGAATTGATAATAACAGGGTCGACGTGGCAGGGTCACACAACTCTTTGCTTTAACACATGTGGGGAAAAGTCCTGAGCATGAGTGAGCTAAGGAACATTTCAGTCTTTGGCAGTAGCCATGAAGGGGCCTGCTCTAGGAGTAACAGCCAGACTGTGGGGTCCCGCAGAGCAAAAATGCAGGCTCTTCAACCAGAAGTGAACTGCTTCAGGCTGGGAGGGCTGAGGGAGCTGACCCAACACCCATTGGCTCACAGTTGCTGTGGGGAGGGATATGTCACCACCTATCCAGGTTTTGGCTATCTCCAGAGAATTTGCTCTACCTCCCCTGATAAATGATCTGGCATGAATATGAACTATTCTTGCTTTTCAGAGGGTTCTGATGAAAGCACTGCTCTGTAAGCCATTGTTAGAATATCCTTGGCAGAGGCCAACCTAGGTTCCCAGGTCTTCTGAGGTAAAGGGTGCGCTCCAATGCCACCAGCCAGTTCAAAGGACTACTGAGGCAGCAGTGCCCTCAAGAACTTACTGAGGGCCTTGGGTAATCTTATGGGACAGAGCCTAAGAAAGATTCTGCTAGTTGGCTCATGGGACACAGTGCAAGTGTCTGGGAATCAGTCTATTTTGAGCCTCTATGGGGGATCCAACTCCGGTAGCCTCCATAATGGAGCCATTCCGCTTCCCTTGGCATGTCCACATATACTAGACAGGGAAGGACCTAGAAAGGTAAAGGATCTTGGCAATGAGGAAAAGAAATTAGGAGACAAAAAAAAATGTGTAATTTGAAAATCCAAATTATTGATGCAGTTATATGAAACATATAATAGAAAATGGATATTATTAGATTATTAAAACAATAGATAAACAAAAATAGATAAGCAATTATGGACACAGGACTTACATAAGAATAGCCTGAATATGTAATATGTACAGTGATTTCATTTTTTAATGAAAAATTACAATCTTCACAGTGATCTTATGATAATAAACAATGTGACACTTAAGGAAAGTGCTTTTTATTTAACAATTTTTTGAGAATCAAAATAATGATCTTCAGTCCTTTTACATATAGAGAAACCAACAACGTATTTGTGGGGGTATTCCAAAGTTTATTACTCTTGTAAGAAATTTTCCTTGAGTATGAATTATATTTAAATTATGTTCATATGAAACTGGATAGCGCTCTAGATACACCATTACTGAGTGCCTGTATTAGTCAGTAGGAACAATTGCTTAATGTTTGCTTGTGAACTGACCGCTTTGGGAATTCTCTTTGTCTCTAGAACCTGTTGAGTATCTGACCAGTGTACCTAATACACTCTCCTGACAAGATCATTAAGTTTATGCTATGCAATTAATTCACTATTTTATCTCAGAGATGTTAACGAAGACTCTTCAGCCCTCCCTCACTTAAGTCTTTACCCTTTTGGCAGCATTCCGCTACCCGGGTCTGTTGAACAGAAGAAGGGAAAGTTCCCCATCTGGCCAGAGTGGAGCGAGGCCGATATAAATGCCGAAAAGTGGGATGCAGGCAAAGGAGGGAAGGAGAAGGACAAGACGGGCAAGAGCCCCATCTTTGTAAGTAGGTGTGACCGAGGCTTGCAGATGGATGGTTGTGGCTTCTCATGCTGCGCTTCGCAGTTCTGGAGAGGGAGGCCAGAATCTTGCACATGCTAGACAAGTTCTGCCCCTGAGCTCTACCCCCAGCTCATTAATAATGGGGTGCACTTGCTAACATGAGTCTTTGTCCTGGAAAAGTGGATGGGAAGAAATGCAATAGAATCTTCGTGAAATACAAAGAAAAAGGAGAAATAAGTGAGCTGCTTTGGCAACTGGTTTTGGACAGTAAGGGAACCAGTATTTAACTCCTTAACAAAAGTCCCAGGGCATCTGCTTTAGTATCCAATTGACTGACATGAGATGCTACAAAATGAAATAGGCACTTAGCTAATGTTCCAGTTCCTCTGTTTTCCTCCCAACTTCCACACAGACTTTTTTTTTTTTTTTTTGTCTAATAACACAGAAACATCCTAAAATCTGACCTGCAAGATAATTTTCACCATCACAGGAAAGGCACTTCAAAGGCTTTTCTTTTTCTTTTTAAATGTTCACCGTCAGAGTTTTCAAGCACTTTGCCCTTCCCTCCCTCAAGTTTCTCCACTTTGGACTGACTCATCAGGTTGCTTCATAGCTCCATTGCTTAACTGTGGATTTGCTCAATAGAGTCTACTGCTGTAAAATCTGAAAGATACATTCATTAACAGCATGCATCCACACACAAGCAAGCACCAGATTCCCCCATTTTAAAATACTGCTAATCATTATAATATTTCATCTTCGTTTGAACTCAAATGGTTTATAGGCCCTTTAAATTCAAAAGGTACAGTCATTTTAGGGTTGGTGCCAAGAATGCATTCCCTAACACATTGTTAATCTGGACATTAAAGGCCTAACAAAGTCATTAATTAATTGCCTTTAGTAAGTATCTCTCGTTAACCAGTCATGGAGATTCTGCATCATGCTAACAGAATTTAAATTTTAATATCTATCATTTCAGAATGTTCTATGCAAATAAAGGCCTCATAAGTCTCTAAAATTTCTGGTCATCTTGCATCTATTTCAAAAAGTTCATGATATAGATATTTTTAAGTGAATCTCACCAATAGTCCACAATTACATTTTACCCAACAAAATCAAGGTTCTGTCAAGGACTATGGCATTCTTCTCTGAAATTCTTTTTATATTTTTTGTCTTTTATTGAAAAATAGATTTTATTCCTCTCACACCATGTATACTTATTATGGTTTTCTCCTAGCTCACTAACTCCACCTCTTCCCCATTTTCTATATGGATCCACCAAGGTTCTCTCTCTCA
This sequence comes from Phyllotis vaccarum, assembly GCA_033318265.1. NCBI lineage: Eukaryota > Metazoa > Chordata > Mammalia > Rodentia > Cricetidae > Phyllotis > Phyllotis vaccarum. The sequence continues at coordinate 105,977,518 of JARWLC010000006.1, read as the reverse complement.
TTCTTCTATAGGATAATATTAAAATAAAGTATAATGGAATAAAATAAAAAAAAATTAGTACATCAGATTTGGACAAAACAAATGGAGTAGAGCCCAGCGGAAAGCACAAGAAACTGGGAGCCACGGGCTCCACACCCAAATAGCCCATAAGAACACTAAAATGGAAGGACATGTAGGAAAACAGAGAGAAGAAAAAAAAAGCGTGTGTGTGTGTGTGTGTGTGTGTGTGTGTGTGTGTTAAAATGTATATAATAAAAATAATAAGATAAAGTTTGCACATGTCTTTAATCCCAGCATTAGGAAGGCAGGTGGATTTGTGAGTTTGAGGCCAGCCTGATCTATGAAGGGAGTTCCAGGACACCCAGGGCTACACAGAGAAACATTGTCTAAAGAAACAAAATTTATATACAAAAAGAGGAAATGCCCTCATGGGACATTGTAAGACAAGGCAATTCCTAAGATGCCTTTGAGTTTGGTTTTTGGTGGCCATCTACTGCTGAGCATGCAGCCCACTCTTACGAGTAGTTTATTCCCTCAGTGAGATTACCTTGGAGGAATCTAGATTCTTTTTTGCAAGTGGCTATCTATTGGAGATTGTGTCTTGGTTAGGGATAGGGCATGTGTCCACTTCTCCTTTTACCTCTAGGGCACCATCTGGTGCAGGCCCTGTGCCTCAGTCTCTGGGTGCTCTTATGAGCTTTATTGGTACTGATGTAGAAGGCTTGCTTTGTTAGTGTGCTCCATCCTCTCTGGCTCTTAGACTCTTACCACCACCTCTTCCTCAGGGTGTCCTGAGCCCTGAGGGGAGGGACTTGATGGAGACATTCTATTTAGAGCTGAATGTTTCAGGTTCTCTCACTCTCTTCATAATGTCTGGCTGTGGATCTTTATTTTTTTCCCATCTGATACAGGAGAATGTTTGATGATGATAAGAAAGGCACTATAAGTACAGAAGAACGTCATTAGGAGTAATTCCATTGCTTTCCCCCACTAAAGAACTTTAATTTTGCACTAGGTCCCTGGGCTTTCTAGCCTTATGCTCTTGATCACCTAAACAGTGTTAGGTATGGGCCATCATGTGTAGTGGTCCTTAATCAAATCAGATTTTGGTTGGTTGCTCCCACAAACTTTGTACCACTATTGCCCTCTACCATATCTTGCAGGAAGGACACCATGGAAGATCAAAAGGTTTCATTGCTAAGTTGGTATATGTGGAGAGGCTACTTTCCTGTGCCAAAGATGCTAGCATGTTTGGCCATTCTTAAGGGTGTAAAATAGGATCTCACAGTAGCTTTATTTGTATTTGTATTTCTTCAATGGTTAAGGATGTCGAACATTTCTTTCTGAGTTTTACAGCCATTTCAATTTCTGTTGAGAATTCTCTGGGTCTGTACTCCATATTTTTTAAATGGAGTTATTTGATATCTACATTTTTGAGTTTTTTATCTATTTTAGATATTAGCCCACTATCAGATATGTAGTTTGTAAAAATCTTTTCCCATTCTGTAGGCTGCCCCTTTGGATGATGGTGTCCATTGCTATGCAGATACTTCTCTTTCAGTAGGTTCCATCTGTCAGTTGTTCATCTACTGCCTGTGCTAACAGTGTTTGGTTCAGAGCTTTTCCTGTGACAATAAGTGCAAGGCTATTCTCAATTTCTTATTCCATCAGCATCTAGCTTGACCAGCACCATTATTGAGGATGCTGTCTTTTCCCCTGTGTGTATTTCTGGCCTCTTTATCAAAAACCTGTTGTCTATAGGTGTGTGGGTTTATGTATGGGTATTCATTTTTATTCCATGGATCAACATTTGGGTTTTTGTGCCAATATCATGCTTTTTTTCTTATTATTAACTCAGTAGTACAACCTGAAATCAGAGATGTTGACACACCTAGCAGTTCTTTTATTTTTCATGAAGGATTGTTCGAGCTATCGTTTTTGGTTGTGTTTTGTTTGGTTGTGTGTTTGTGTGTGTGTGTGTGTGTGTGTGTGTGTGTGTGTGTTTCCATAATAGTCTGAAAACTGCCTTTTCAAGATCTATGAAGAATTGTGTTGGAATTTTGATGAGGTTTGCACTGAATTCGTAGACTGCTTCTGGTAGGATGGCCATTCTTACTATGTTAATCCTACAGACACAGGAGCACGGGAGATCTTTCCATCCTCTATCTTCTTCAGTTTCTCTCTCACTTGCTTGGTTAGGGTTATGCCAAGAGGATATTTTGTATTATTTGAGGCCCCTGTGAAAGGTGTTACTGCCCTGGTTTCCTTCTCAGTCTGTTGTCATTTGTATATAAGAGAGCCACTGAATCGTGAGCTCATTTTGTGTCCAGCTAGTTAGCTGAAAGTGTAGTTGTAGGAGTTTGCTGGTGAAATTTTTAGGGACACTCTTATATTATCACCTGCAAATAAGATACTCTGACTTCTTCCTTTCCAACTTGTATGCCCTGGGGCTCCTTCAGTTATCTTCTTGCCGTAGTTAAGACTTCCAGTATCACACTGAATAGGTATGGAAAGTGTCTCCTTCCTGGTTTTAGTGGAATTTCATCGATTTTCTTTGCATTTAAGTTGATATTGGCTACGTGTCTGCTGTAATCTGCCTTTAAGATATCAAGGTAGGTTCCTGTATCCCTAATCTCTACAGGATTTTTATCCTACAGGAAGAGGTGTTGAATTTTGTCAAAGCCCTTTTCTGCATCTAATGATCTAATCATGTGGCTTTTATCTTTCAGTTTGTTTATATGGTAAATGATCTTTTTAAAAAAATGGGTTCTTGTATTTGGTTTGCAAGGCCTTTGTTGAGAATTTTTGCATCTATGTGCATAAGGCAAATTGGTCTATAATCCTCATCAAATGAATTGGGTAATGTTCCCTTTGTTTCTGTTTTGTGGAATGATTTGAGGAATGTTGGCATTACCTCTTTTTTTGAAAGTCTGGTAGAATTCTGGCCCTGAGCTTCTTTTGGTTGGGAGACATTTAATGTTTCTATTTCACTGTAGTTAAAAGTCTGTCTAAATTGATCATCCAATCTTGACTTCAGTAAGTGCTATGTATTGAGAAAGTTATACACTTTGGTTAGATTTTTCCAATTTGGTGAAGTATAAGTTTCTAAAGTATGAACTGACACCTCTCGGATTTCCTCAGTGTCTGTTGTTATATCCCCCTGTTCATTTCTAATTTCGTTAATTTGGATATTCTTTTTGATTTTTTGTTAATTTGGATACCCTTATCTTAATGATTTTCACAAAGAACAAACTGTTTTGTTGATTCTTTGTATTGACTTTATTTTACTGTTGTTTTTATTTTATTGATTTCACGAATAGGTTTGATTATTTATTTCTCTCAACTCCTTCTACAAGTGATTTCTTTTTTTGTTCTAGAACCTTCAGATGTGCTATTAAGTTACTTGTATGAGATCTTTTTAATTTTTTATATATGCACTTAATGCTGTGAATTTGCCTCTTTGAACCTCCTTCATTATGTCCCTTAAACTTGAGATGTTGTATATTGATTTTCATTCAATTCTAGAACGTCTTTATTTTCTAATTTCTGTCTTGATTTTTGGATTGAGTGAGTTGTTGAGTTTCTGTGAGTTTATAAGGTTTTTTTTTTTTTTTTTGTTTTGTTTTGGTTTGTTTGTTTGTTTCTATTGTTGTTGATATCCAGCTTTAGTCTCTGCTGGTCAGATAGGGTGGAGGGAGTTATCTCAATTTTCTTCTATCTGTTGAGACTTTCTTAGTGTCCAAGTTAGTACCGAGTTTTGGAGAAAGTTCCATGATGTGATGAGAAGAAGGTATATTCTTTTGTATTTGGGTAAAATGTTCTGTGAATAGCTGTTAGATCCATTTAGTTTAGAGTGTCAGTTATCTCCAATATCTTCCTGTTTAGTTTTTGTCTGAATGACCTGTCTGCTGGTGAAAATTGTGTATTGAAGTCTCCAGTTTTCAATATGTGAGGGTCAATATGTAATTTAACGTGTATAGTATTTCTTTCATGAAACTGGATGCCCTTGTGTTTGGTGCATAAATTTTAAGAATTGTGATGTCTTCTTGATGGATTCTTCTTTGTTGAATACATCTTTTCCTTTTCTATTCTTCTGTTTAGTTTTGATTTGAAGTCTAATTTGTCAGATATTGAAAGGGCTACACTTTCTTATTTCTTAGGTCCATTTGCTTGGAATATCTTTTTTTTCAATCCTTTAGCCCAGAGGTAATGTCTATCTTTGATATTAAGGTATGTTTCTTGGATGCAGAAGTAGGATGGATCCTGTTTTCATATCCATTCTGTTAGTCTGTGTCTTTTCATTGGGAGATTGAGATCATCGATATTGAGAGATATCAATGAGTAGAGTCTGTTAACTTCTGTTATTTTTGCTGTTGTGGTAGTCATGTGTGTGCCTGCGTGGGGTGTGTGCATGTGCATGCATGTATGTATGTTTCGTCTGTTTCGATTTGCTGGTCTGGGATATTCATTCCTTTTGTTTTCTTGAAAGTAACTAACCTCTTCAGGTTGGAGTTTCCCTTCTAGTAATTTATGTAGGACTGGATTTGTAGATAGATATTACTTAAATTAGGTTTTATCATGGAATGTCTTTTTCTAAATTTTGGGACTGTAAGTTTTGCTGGGTTTAATAGTCAGGGCTGGCTTCTGTGATCTTTTAGAATAACATCTATCCAGACCCTTTTGACTTTTAGAGTCTCTGTTGAGAAGTCAAGTGTAATTCTAATAGGTCTGACTTTATATATTACTTGATCTTTTTCCTTTGAAGCTTTTAAGCTCTGTACATATAATATTTTGACTATTAAGTACCAAGAGACCTTTCTTTTCTGATACACTTTACCTATTGTTCTGTAAGCTATTTGTACCTTTTAGGCATCTCCTTTTCAGGTTAGTGGAAATATTGTATATAATTTTGTTGAAAATCTTTTCTGCACCCTTGATTTGGGTTTCTTCTGTTTCCTGAACTCAAATTATTCTTTTCTGTGGCATTTTTGTAATGTCCCACATTTCCTGGATGTTTTGTTCCAGGATTTTTTTAGATTTAACATTTTCTTTGACCACAGTATCCATTTCCTCTAGAGTGTCTTCAGTGCCTGGAACTCTCCCTTCCATCTCCTGTATTCTGTTAGTGAGGCTTGTCTTCCAGGCTCCTGTTTAAGTTCCTAAATATTTTATTTTCAGATTTTTCTAATTTTTGTTTTCTTCATTAATTCTATTTCCACTTTCAGGTCTTGATCTGTTTATTTGTTTATGTCTACTGTTTGTGTGTTCATAGATTTCTTTAGAGAACTTACTCATTTTCTCTTTAATGACCTCTACATATTCATAAAGTCTATTTTAAGGTCTTTGTCGTGCAATTCAGCTATGTTGTAACACTCAAGGACTTCTGCTGGACTCTACTAGAGACATACGGTCCTGGCTGTTATTGATTGTATTTTTATGCTGGTGTCTATTTATGTGGATCTTGGAGGATTGTAATTCTGGGTGCAGATATCTTTTTTCTTGGCTGTGTAAGTGTTTTGTTCCTTAGTTTCTGTTACCCTCTCTGGTTCTTAGAAGAATGTGGTAGGTAGATGTTGCCTGGCAGGAAATTCTTCTGGGGTTAAGATAGGTATGACCACGGGGGCTAAAATGTGTTTCTAAGTCTTGGGGAAAGTTTACATTAGGAATGGGAAGATGGCATATGAGGAGAGGCTGAGGGATCCGCAGGAGGGAGAAAAGCAGGATATTCCACCAGGGAATAAAGGCCAGGGAGAGCAGAGTCCACAGCAGGCGGTCTACTGAATAGCTGGGGGATGAGATTTCTGGGTTGACTTGGAAGGACTGGGAGGTAAACATTTGCGGTTAGCTTACTTTGCTTCCCTGGCCATTTCAAATTTCAGTATTCAAATATTTCACAAAACCTTTCTGAAGACAAACAAGCAAATTGCTCTACAAATGCTTTTATATTGATCTAACATTCTTATTTGGTTTTGTTAAGATTGAAATGATAATAAAGCCACCTCATTTCTTTCCTCATCTAGCATTTTTTTGAAGACCCTGAAGGAAAGATTGAATTACCACCATCATTGAAAGTCTTTTCCTGGAAACGTCCACAAGATTTTATAGTTAGCCGAGTAAGAATTGTTTTCACTATTTAATGGAATACTTATTATGTACAAGGATGGAATATCTTACTGATTGAAGTTGCATTCTTCAAGCAATTTACAGAGATTTATATTCCTGTGATTTACAGCAAAAATAATTGCTTTTAGCATCTAACTCAGAGATTAATATTTATCAGTATATTTTAATATTTTTTTATTGTGGGATTATGAAGATGGCTTGGTTGGTCAGGTGCTTTCTGTGTAAGCATGAGGTCCCAGAATACATTTTAAGAAGCCAAATGTGGCATCACATGCTTGTAAGCCCAGCACTGGAGATGGGTGCACAAGCTAATCTCTGGGGCTCACTAGCCAACTAGCTGAATTAGTCCTTTTCAGGTAAAAGTAAAGTTCTGTCTCAAAAATCAGAGTGGAGAGTGACTGGGGAAGATGACACACAAAGTTGTTCTCTGCCTTCTATACATCCCACCCAGGTGTCACCACACACACACACACACACACACACACACACACACACACACACACACACACAGAGGGAGGGATGGAGAGGGAGAGAAAGAGAATAATAACAGTTCTTGTATAGATTTCAAAGAGATTACTGTGTTTTGGGCTACAGGCTTGATTTTTCTACTTCTATCCAAAATGTCAAATTATAGCTAAAAATGTTGTGCAAAGTTGTTATTCCTGGCTAGTGGATTTGCTCCACTCTTCATCTCAGTGTAAAATCACAGGGTGTGAAGGTCTCTTTCCTCCAATGTTTATTAGAATTAATTTTCCAGTCCAAGAGATTTGCACATGGGTATCCATCTTCCAGGGATCCTCTGAGCATCTTCCCAAGCCTGTCTCTACTTTAGACTCCATGCTCAGTCAGTTGAATCATACATTTGTGGAGACACCTTTGATTTAAACAGCTCTCTTGTACTTCAGAACTTTAGATGCTCTAGTCTGACACCTTAATAGCCGCATTAATTTGAATGTATTTCTTGTCCGGGGGGTTTAAATTATTCACTAATATTTTCTAGTATTCACTAATGCTTTTCCCTTGCTGAATTTCTTACTGTTTTCATAGAATACATAGAACACCAGTAGGGTAAATTAATTAGTACCAGTCAAATTATTTGTAGTAGAGCTGATTCCTGTGCGCATATAGTCTATTGAGTCTCTGTTTCCACACAAAGTAGTGTCTATCCTTCAAAGTGTTAGCCTTCATCAGTGTTGGTACTAATGCAGGGAAATTAAATTCAGTCCTCTAATTGAAAAATAGCTGTATCTATAACCAAAGTGATTCATTAAAACAACAGTGTCTTTTGAATGCTCCCTTGTAAGACATTTCAAATAAGCCCATTATGCACAAAACATGCTTCTAAATCAATTTTATATTGAGCAACATTGACGTGAATATAAATTCTCTGCTGTTCACATAATGCACTTGACATTGATAGGACTTTAACAAATCTTGTTCTGCTTCCTATAAATTCATCACTGATGTTCATGCAAAAATGGTTTTATGAATTGAATAAATAGATGTTTTAAGAACAATTTTGTCTACATTTTAGTAGACAATGGGTTTAGTCTCTTAGGAGTTACTTTTGTACTAAAGACAAACTCAATCTTTTTTGATAACTCTCCATCTCTGTGTATTATAGCAGGAGATCTGCCTGCATACTTCTGGTCCTCCACAAAGCTGCCTCTCTTCATGGATGATCCTAGAATGGGGCCCAGAACTTCCAGAAGTAAAAGTCTTCACTTAGAATATCTCTAGAATAGGGGTTCCAAGATTTGATGTATAGACTCATTGATGTAATAAGAATCATTAAGTATACTCACAAGCAAACAGAAAAATCCCATAAAATAATGACCTTCCTCTATGAGAGTTGGTCTATGACCTTCCTTCCCTCCAACTGTTTTCACCCTTCCCTTCCTTTTCCAAACACTCCCACATGCCCCACTTTTTATTAGTTACGGTTATGTTCATATGTGTATATATATTTATGTTCCTAAATATAATATGTCGAGTCTGTATAATGTTGTTCCTATGCATGCTCTTTAGTGAAATCCTTTAAGAAAAGTCAGGTTGCCTTGACCCCACCTCCTCCTTTTGGGAGCCGCATTTGCCTGTAAACAAATGGTTGTTCACTACTCAGGGTATCAGAGTTTACACCAAAAAGGGGCCCTCTTTCCTGCTGAGAGGGGATCCTGATAGGTACACTAGTTTGATTCCTCTGTAGGAATGGCCTTGTATGATGTTTTACAAGACCAAAGGTTACATTGTAAAAACCCTGCACCTGGTGTGATGTAATCTCATCCTTTTGCTTTAAAGACCCTATTCTGTTTTGTCTGGCTGCCAAGAGCTTTCCCAGGCACTAGACTACTCTGCATGCATCTGCTAAAGGACTCAATATATTTGTTACTGGCTAAAGTATGGTGATCTGAAACATTCTGGAATAGATTTTATCACTCAGAACTTTTTGTATTATATAACCAATTGGTATGCTTTCCCTGGAGAAGACTACTTCTCCATAAAGCAGTCTTTTAATAAGGTAGGTTTCTTTTACTTTTTCTTTAAACAAATAAATATTTATGTCTACATTTTTAATTTCAGCCTCCTGTCGTTGTGAAAAATGAAGTCATGTTTGACCTGTTTTCACCAAATGAACATTTACTCTGCAGTGAGGTAGGTAGGGCCACAGGACCTACTGCTCCATTGAGGAATGTCTTCTAGGCTTGTCCACAGTAACAACTCTTGACAGCCATGGACAACCCACTCTTGTTCACCTTTAAATCCTGATAAGTCATTGGGTGGGAGTTTTATTTTTTATTTTTCCAACTTCTTTGAAGTATAGCTGTCAATTAAAATGGTATCTATTTATGTATTTATTGAATACTTTAATGATTCAATATATATACATTGTAAACTACACACACACACTGCTAAGTCAAGTTAACCTTTATAGACCTTTTTAAATTTTTATTATTACTCTATCTCATGGAAACAAAGACCCATGGCTTTTTCTGTAGCTCAGAAACCAAAATGATCAATGTACTACATGTAAAACTTATTATTACTCTTAGAAATATTTTTATCATATTTCACTTAAAACTGCAGTACCCATTTAAAAAAAAAAACAAAAACCTATCAATACTAGTGGCTTTGTTGTTTTGTGTTCAGCTTATGAGGTGGATTATCAGTGAAATCTATGCTGTGTGGAAGATATTCAACGGAGGGATTCTGAACAATTTCTATAAAGGAAATTCGGGAGAGCCTCCCATCCTGTTCTGGAAGCCCTGGGAACACATATACTCTCTCTGCAAAGCAGTGAAGGGCCATATGCCTCTGTTTAACCCCTACGGAAAATATGTTGTGAAGCTTTACTGGATGGTAAGTTATTCAAGCTATTGTGCATTTGAATTCATCTGTCTCTCCCTTCTATTAAAATAAGAAACAAGAATTTAAAAGAAAAAAAAAAAACCCTTCCACTGTATTTACTATGTTTATATGTTTATTTTTGCCAGTGTGCTGCAGATTAATGGCTAATTGTTTTTTCCAGCTATGGAAGAAGTCCGTTGTCTCTCAGCAAGAGAAGAACTTCTCTTTCTAAGCAACCCCAAACTGGGATGGTCCACGCATTACATTATTAAAGAATTTGAGTAAAGTCTTTCTGACAAGATATATGCCCCCAATCTTGTCCATTTCCAGACACAAACCATTTATGTTTTGACTTTGAAAATTCTCTTCCAGTTCTCATGCAGTATTCATACGTGTCTATCCTGTGCAAAGATTTGGAAAACATGATCCTAAAAATACACTTAGCTCCCTTCCGCTGACTCAGTGTGGTCCACAGCAGGCACGTTTGTGCTTTTTCTCACCCATGTTTTCTTTTTTCTCCGAGAGTGCTTTCAGTTCTTGCCTTGCTACAGAGATTTGTAGTATAAGGTTTCTGGCCCGGACTTTCGGGCCTAACCTCAAGGTTTAGGACCCAGACACACAGACCCGCAGACCGGCAGAGACACACAGATGTTTACAATAGTTTAGGGCTGATCAGCCTAAGGCCCAGGCATATAGCTTGCTAGCTCTCTACCCTTCATCTAATCCAGATTCTTCCTGTTTAGCCATGGGGCTCGGTCCTTTTCTTAGAGCAGCATGGTTGTCCTCTGCTTCTTCTGGCTTCTCTCTGGCATTCTGCTCTGCGCTTCCTGTTCTCAGAGTTCTCCTAGTCTGGTAGCCCCACTCACACTTCCTGCCTGCCTTTGGCCAATCAGTGCTTTTTATTAAACCAGTGGGTCGGACAATTATTTACCATGAAACAACACAATCCCCTACAGAGATTCCTTTCCTTTTTTTTTTTTTTCAGGTCTCTGTGAGTCCTTTCCATCATGTCTTCTTAGAGGTAACCCATTTCCTCAGAGTCTCTAATACTTAAGATTCTGATTTTTTAAAAAAACAAAACAAAACAAAAAAACCCAACGTTTTTAGTAATGCAGGCCCGTTATTCCCCAAACTCAAGAGGCTGAAGCCAGCAGTCCTAAATCCAGGCCTGTCTGAGCTCCAGACAGATTGGAGGCTAGCATGGGCAATTTCTCAAAGTATAGAGTTCAAACAAACAAACAAAAAGCTAAGCATACAACTAAATGGTAGAGGGCTCACCTAACTGTAGTTCCAGGTTCAAGCCCCAGTACTGAAACATCAAGTAAGTAATTGTGATTTTCATACCAGCATATTATTTCTCAGCAAAGTCTTCACATTATGTTCAGCCTAGATTCTCAGCTAGTTGTGCACAGTTCTTTGGCATTAGGAAGAAAAAGTACTGGGTCCCACTGAGAGCGGGTGCATAAAGGAGATTGGTTTCCTCTTCCATCCAGCTATCAGGACAGGATGCAGGGACACACAGCATCTTTACAAATACCTTCCAGTTTCTATATTGTGCTGGCTCCTAGAGGAGAGAGAGAAGCAATTTAGCTTTTTCCACACTTGAAATACAGCTTGCTATGGGTAGCCTCCCTCTGTCTCTGGGGTTTTGTCTGCATTTGATAAACAGATAACACATATATCAAGACTAATAATTATAGTTACCAATATACTTAGGTGAAAAATGTTTTTGTTTTTATCCCTCACTGAGCTTTATATTTTCAGCCACAATATCTAATGGAGTTTCTTGGATTGTGAGGTACAACACAAACATGTGGGGACTTCAAATTCTTACTTCCCATCCCCACCCCTCTCCTTGAAGGGCTGAATCCATGCGGGAGCAGAGACTGTTGTTTTTGACTGATTCTCTTGCACTGGCTGGCCTTGAACTCCCAATGTAGGACCCTTGGGCTGTCCTGTCCTCTTTGCTGTCTGCTGGGATAGCAACATCAGCTACCAAGCAACACTTATAATCCTGCTTTTAAAATAAATTCTGAATGATATTTACATTAAACATAATGAAAAATCCACCTAAGATATTAAACAATGACAGTAACAAATGCTTTATTATTTGATTATTATATCCCTCCAAAGAAATGCTAGATTTAAGTTTTATTATTGTTGTATATGCTTTTAGTGTGCAAATTCAAATACTACCAACATATTCAATAGAGAAAATCAGTTGTCTTTGTAATATTAACATATTTAAAAAATCACAGTCAATGATTTAGGTATTTCTACCACACTTTCCTGTGTTCTTATAATCATACATAGACATATTGTGTGCCAGAATGGTCAAATAATGCAGTTCTATAAACTGTCCACTTTCCTGTGGACATATAAACAAATACATGCAAATTTATATTAAGACTCCAGAAATAAATGCTAAGGCTCTGGGCAGGGTTTTACCTACATGAACAAGGTGGCAGATGTAAGGCTTTGTGTGTAAGTCTTGCCCAATAGGATGATGTTTGTTCTCTAGTATTTCTGTATTACTCACTCCCTTGTGAATGTGAAAATGTCAATTTTGATAAGTATATTCAAATAACTCATTTTACTTTGGGTTCAAAAGTCATTTATAGTAGAGAGAATCACAAATGAATCTGCCATTTTATTCCTTGTCACCATTCTTATTTGATATTGGTTTACCTATTCTGACTTTCTGTGTTTCTCTCGAGTGATCTTTAACATGCTGTTTCAGCTTTTCTATCCTTATGCTTTGTTTAGACTTTACATATACTCTGTATATTTATCTTTCCAGAAATTAAAATATACACAGAAAGCTTTACATAGTCCTTAATACCAACATTTTATTACTTGAATTGGCATCTAAATACCTTGCCACCATTTTAGAACCTTCCCACATCTCCCCTTTCTGAGATAGTTTTCTTAAATACTTTCTGAATGACTTGGGAACTTCATCATACATTTCTTAAGTATTGTACTTTTAGTCATGCTTGTGTCTCTCTGTATGGATATGCATGTGCATACAAGTGCCATTGGAGGTCAGAAGATGTGCATGTATGTGCAAATGCCACTGGAGACCAGAAGATGTGCATTTGCATGCAGATGCCACTGGAGACCAGGAGATGTGCATGTAGGTGCCATTGGAGGCCAGATGTGCATGTGCATGCAGATGTCACTGGAGGCCAGAAGAGGGCTTAAGATATTACAAGCTGTTGTCAGCTGCCTGGTGTAGACACTAAGAACAGAACTCTAGTCTTCATGATTGAGTAGCAAGGGATTTACCTCCTTCTTTTTCCAGACCCTATCATAAATTTGGCATTAATGTTCAAATACAATTTTAAAAAATCTGGAGAACAGTACTTTCTCATGTTGTCTAGGTGTTAATTCATTTCCTTTATCTTTCTTGATGCCTCGTATGTGTTTCCTTTCATTCTATTTTTCCTTCCTGGAGATTCCTCCCCTTTCACTATTTTTGAGTCAATCTCTTGGTAAGAAATTGCCCTATTTTCTTTCTTTCTGAGGATATTTATACTTAATTCTTATTCCTTATGGATTTTTACCCTGGTACCAGAACTTAAATTGACAGCTCTTACCTTTCAGTATGTGAGAGATGATGTTCCCCGTGTTTTCTAGTCCACTCAGTCATTTGGTAAACTGTCCTTGCTTTAGGCTTTGGAGATTCTAGCCTCTGTTTTCATTTCTCAGAGGTTTGATATTGATACATCTGGCTGTGGACTTATATGCATTTATCCTGTTTGCGTTATTCTAAGCTTCTTTAACTCACAAGTTTATATTTTAGTAAAAATTTGGGAATTTTCAGCTGTAATTTCTAAAAACGTATTTTTTAGATCCACATTATTTTTCTCTTTTTTTGTGATTCAAAACATGGATATTGAATATTTTCGTGTCATCCCTCATGTCTGAGGCTTATGTCACTCTTGGTCTATTTCTCCCTGTTAAATTTCTACATTATAATATTCACTCTGGCAATTTCTATGCTATCTGTAGCCTATTGTTCTCACAGAGGGAGGAGTCTTTAATTTTGTATTTTATACTTTCTACATCTTTGCTATGAGTTTCATTTAAGAATTTTCATGATTACTTGGTGGGACATTATTAGGATTGTTGCTTTAAGTTTCTTATTTAATGATTCACTTTCTGTATTCTATGAATGTATATCTCCTGGTGAATATTGACATCTCAGGCTCTGCATGGTTCTTCCGTGTACTTTGTTACTGCTGTGAAGATGTAGAAAGAAGTTGTATCCAGTCTAGTCTTTGCAGTTTTGATTACTCAAATATCTTTCCATTTATTACTTATTTCTTGATTTTTTTCTAATTGTAATTTATACTATCAATTTAAATAATGTATTATGCTTCATCATGCTTATAGAAAGAAGACAGTATAAATGGACAGTCATTTACCTAGAACTTAATTGTGGAAAATATTAAAATTTGAATGTTATAATATTCTAAAATATTTTTATAATTTATATTTATAGTTTTATGTACCTAGTATTATGTTTACAAATCTATATTGCGTATGTTTTTTTTCATCCTAACAAGGGAAATATCTGTCAGACATGATTACAAGAGGAAAGAGTTACTTTAGATCACTGTTTCAGAGTGCTCAGCCGCTGATTAGGGTGGTGTGCTGGAGCCACGTGGACCATGCCATGATGGGCCAGTGAGTGGGAGAAAGGAAATACTCCCCTTGGTTGGCTTTTCCCTGTCCTCCTTTGATGCTACCTCAAACTTCCCATTTAGTGCCACCTATATTGAGGGTGGTCTTGTCATTAACACTCTTCAGAAACATCTTCCTTAACACCTTCACAGGTGTGCCTAACTAAACTCCTAGGTGATTCTAAGCCTAAATGTGTTGACAATGAAGGTTAATGGTCACAGAGGATACCTCGTAGAAATATCATTACAAACTAAAAAATTTGAGTTTTGTTTTTTTTTTAAAGAAATGGTATGGTGCTAAGAAACATCTTTAAATATCCAATATATGATTTACATAAAATAGTAAAATATCAATTCCAAAAATCATTCAGTGTTTAATGATGAGTTCTTAAATCTTATACACACAAACATATATTCATTTAAGCTGCAGTAATAAAATACGACATACTGTGTAACTTACCAACAACAGAAATTGCTGGAAGTCCAAGTTACCAGCTGATTGTATAACTTCATATGGCAGAAAAGAGCTCAAACCATTATCCATTTATAAGGATATAAGTAGTTTCATGAACCCTCCATCTTTATGATTTAATTACCTCCCAAAAGCCTCACCTCATAATAGCAATGAATTGGCTTTGAATTTTGATGGCAAAATAACTAAATAACTATCTATAGAAATTACCTATGTATATACAAATACACAAAATATTTGAGGAAGAGGTCAATCAAAGTATAATATCAATGAATCAAAATAGTCCTAAGAGGACAGTAAGAAGTCCAGTCAAATTATACTATAGAAATGTACATAATACTAAATATTCATTCCTGTGCTATAAAAGACTTTTTATACAATGGACTTTATGAAATATAATTGCATAAAATTTAGTGTGCACAGTTCAGTAATCAAAGCATTCTTAGTGGACAACTATCTTTGGACATCTGACAAGAGAGGATACTGGCTGAATTGCTTATTGAGGATAGTTTAAAATTCTTCTTTCATGGAAATCCAGTTGGCCACTTCAAAAATGGTTTATAATAAAAATGTGAGAAGAGACCTAGCCCTACTATTTGTTTATTGTGGCAAAATATGCCAATTTGACACAATCATCTTAACCATTTCAGAGTAAAATTAAGATGCATCCAGCATTTTTACAGTTTGTTTTACAGTTACTTTTTTCCCCCTGAATTTTCTGTCATCTGAAGCAGAGACTTTGTTCCCACTGAATGAATACCTTACATTGCTCCCCAGTGTGCCCCTTGGGGACCACTTTCTATCTCCATGAGTGTCCTAATTTTCATTTCTGTTTTTATAAAAATTGTCCTGGCAGAAAGCAACATGGAGAAGAAAGCATTATTTGCCCTACAAATATTACACATTATAGTTTGTTGTTGCGGGGAAACCAAGGCATGTACTTAAAGCAGCTAATTACACCACACCCTTAGCCAAGAGCTAAAAGAAAGAAATATATACAGATTCCATGCTCGGGTAGTTTTCTGAATTCATGGTCCAGGGTTCAAACCAGGGTATTTCCACCTCAGTCAACCCAGTTATTATTAAAAGGTCCTCACAGGCCAGTCACATTGAGACAATCCCTCATTGAGACCTTCATTCTGGATAACTCTGGGTTGTGTCAGATTAACAGTTAAAGTTAGCCATCATAGCGAGCCTGCTTTTTTAAAGGCACTTAAGTGAGTGACACACTTGTCTTCTTGTATCTACCATAGTTCCCTGTGAATTTAGTGGTGTTGTTATTTGACTTAAAATTATAAGAGTGAGGGCCCTTAACCTATAACTTTAACTCTACCTTGCCCTGCTTCATCTACTGAGGAAGGAAGAAAGATATAAGCTACTAAATAGGAAATATTGAATTTTGGGTTACAAGCATTACACAAAGGAAATATTTCAAATGTCACTTTCTTATGATTTCCCCATATCATTGAACATAGTATGTTTTATATTGTTTATATGTATAGGCCTTCCTCCACTAGATCATAAATACCTAATGGCAACAGCCTTAGTCATGCATCATGAATATTACAGGGCTCACAATGACTGATGTTACTACTAAAAATATTTAACATAAGAATGAACTCATAAGAATCTAGGCAAATAAAATAAAACAACACCTAATTATGATTTAAGACCATTTGCTTCATGCTTTTAATTATTAAATGAAGAGCTTTTACTTAAATGTATAATGGTTTAATTAAAGAAAATGTTAATTTACTTTATATTGAAAAATAGACCGTTAACTAGGAGTACTCAAAATATTGGAATTCTAAGGTTAGTAAGCACATGTCTAGATCAGTAATAATTATTAAAGTAATATGTAAAGAATTTGTATAAGTGTGCAAAATATATTATGTATACTTAGTCTTATTTTTGGTGGAATCATGTTTTTATTTTGATATTTGAAACATTTTCATTTCATTAAATGCTCATAAGAGCTCCAAAGAAGGAACAGTATTGCTATCACTATAGATATGCAGTATTTCAGAAGCTAAAATAGTCATTAGTTCTGAAACCTGTATTTCAGCTTTTCTTTTTTTTCCCAATTTTATTTTCATTTAAAAAAAAAATGTCATCTCCATAAATGCATCCCCTGCTCCCCCTCCCTTCTCCTCTCCCAATCCCTCCCAGACAGGCCTCAGCCTTACCCCTCCTCATCCGCCCACCCCCTCCCCAAAAGGGCGAGAAGTTCCAAGGTGGGCCATTCCAGCGCTGCACATCCACTCCAGGCAAGTCCGATTCTCTCATCCCAAAGTCAATGCTGGGCTGGGTGCTCCTCTGCCGGGAATGGGCTCCAAGGTGCCAGCCCACGCACAGGAACGCAGTCTGATCCCACCCTAACATATTAACAACAGGCTTTGTTTATTGTTCAACAAAAGTAAGCAGAACTATGTAGTAACGTCCGAGGAGGAAGCACGTTAAATCATGCATAACGTCATGTTGCTTTTTTCTCATCTCTAGGGTTGCTGGAGGAAGATAACTGTTGATGACTTCCTTCCATTTGATGAGGAAAACAATCTATTGCTTCCGTCTACATCCTATGAGTTTGAACTCTGGCCCATGCTACTCTCTAAAGCTATCATTAAGCTGGCAAATGTTGAGTATGTAATGAGAAATTATTATGCATTTGTGTGGATACTAAAGGGCACATCTACGTCTATGCTAAGAGCCTTTAGCAATTTAATTTGAGAACTTTTTTCTTCTAAACAATGTAACTTTGAAGTATAAAAGTTAAGAATGCCCTGGTTTGATGTACTGGCTTACCTGAGGAAAAAACAAAGCCATCCAAAGAAAGAACACTCAAAAATCATTTTGTACCCAGTGCTTTCTTACTAGGAGTGGAAAGTATAATGTGTTTTATGTTAGCGAAAGAAATAGTTTCTTAAGGGAAAGTATTAGATCACCTAAATGATAAATAGTATAAAATAAGATCCAATTAATGTTTTAGAATCTGTATGTACAGCAATACTGTATAAGCCTTAAAAACAAACAAACAAACAAACAAACAAAAAAACCGAAAAAACCTGAGCTCATCAGAAGGATACCAAAGTGCTCCTCAGAATTTTTTCCCATTGGCCACAATGAAGAAAACTACTCATTTGTTTCAGTATGCTTGCAAAATCTATTTATATTTATCTACCTACAAGATTTTGCACTCCACATAAAAGTCTGCCCTGTCCTCCAGACAAACCTTTGTTTCTCTCTGGTTCTTTCAGAATAACTCACAGTGAAAACAAGGTCCAGATACAGGAGTGGTGCTTAGCAACTGTACAACTCAGTGGGTGCATCCTGGCTCACACCGCAGGAGCCTGATCCCCATAACCTCCCGCAGAGTGTCTTAACAACTCCCTCCCCTACAAACTCACCCTCAGCCCGGTGCTCAGAGCCCTCCCCTTTTCTAAGAAGCGTTAGTAATACCACTCAGATGCCAGGGCTGCTTTGTGCAGACATCATTTGACTCTGCCTCCTTTTGTCTCTCAAGGCTACATAACAAGCTCTCCATCACTATTGTCAGCCTCCTTATCATTTTTCTTGCTAACCCTCGGTTCCTACTGATAATTTTCTTGCTAACCCTCGGTTCCTACTGATAATTTTTTTCCCCACTCAGCTTTCAGCCGTTCATTTCAATGATCATTGTAAAACTTTTGCCCAGATAATTTTTTTTTTCTTGTAGGCAGGTAAACATTACTAAGTATTTTCACGTGTGGCAGTTAAGTCTGTCTGTTTTGGGGAAACAGTAAGTATAATACTCTGAGTGTTTCTAAAAATTGGAACTGCAAGGCTGCAAAGCATCGGCTAGATGACCTGGATAGCTACAGCAGCATTTCATCACTTGTAAAGCCCTAGTTTGGTGGAATTCCTTAAGAACATGACTAATAGTGTTATTATTTTAAAATAAAGCCAGCTTGAAAACAAAAGACTAATTAAAGTATAGTGCATTTCTAGCAAAAACTGCTTTACATGATATCATTTATGTTTTTCTATAACCTCATCTCAAATAGATTACATAGGTGAGGTTTAGCATTCTACAAACTTAATGCATTGTAGTGATTTACATACCTGTGTGGAATATAGAGAAAAAAGAGCATCATTTTCATAAGGCTTGCAAAGTCACTCATAAAATGAAATTACCAGATGTGTTTAGGGGAGACAGTGAACCACACACCAGGTTCACGTTATCTTTGAGAGATGCAGAGGCATCAGGATTCCACTGAATAAGCCAGTGCAAATCCATAAACAGTGGACTACATCACCGGCACACTATGAATTGTTTTCAAAGAGAAGGATGTGTTGGCCAGTCAGCATCATTAGCACCACATCTGGCACAGGATAGACTGTGATTTCACTCTGGGGTGGAAGGGGCTGTAATATTTCTGTATGTAGACTAAGGTACATGTAAGCACACTAACCACCCAAGGAAACCACACATAGGCAGGAGGGCCAAAGCAGAACATCAACATCATATCTGGTGCAAGGCAATCTTTGACTTCATGCCACTCTGTCAGGTCTACTCATATATAGGATGGGTCATGTATTTCTACTTTCTCCTCCACTGTCAAAGTTTCATTGAGGATTCCTCAAACCTACCTTGAGTCATCTTGTAGGCATCTTAACAATGTCTGCTATTTGCATGGTAAAACTACTCCATTCTGAAGCAGAGTCTCGTCTAACATAGAACATATAAATGAGTTACAAATTTACATTATGTAATATAAATATGTTTTATGTTTAGAAAATTTATGGAAGTTTTAGGGCTCTTAAAGAAATAGCTCCTAATATGTGACACCCTCTACCAAAATAAAATAACAAAAATCATATATTCATGGTTTCAAAAGACATTTGAAAGCTTAGTGTTGGATTCACTTAGGCCTTCTTAACAAGTTAAAAGCATCTGGCTTGTGAGATAACATCCCTTTGCAGTGTGATGAGCAGCTGGTATGACCCCCTATCTTGGCTACTATGAGGTTGTGTAGAGTGTTTCCCAGTCTCTACTGTTATGTGCTTTCAATCATTGATAACTACAGCACCATGCATTTCTTTTCAGCATCCATGTAGCACAGAGGCGAGAGCTGGGGGAACTCACAGTTATCCATGCGCTCACTGGGTGGTTACCTGAAGTCATTCCTCTTCAGTAGGTTTCTTCTTCTTATTATTTTTTTTAGGAAACATTTATTTATTTACTTGTTTGTTTGTTTTTTATGTGCACATTTGTTTATTGGGGGTAGGGAGTGGTGTGCCAACGAATACATGTGAATGTCAGAAAACAGCAAGGTGAGAGTTGCAGGGATCAAATTCTGGTCATCAGTCCAGCAGCAGGCACCTTTGCCTCCCGATTTATCTCATCAACGTCTCTTCAGGAGGTTTAAAGACTAAGTTACTCATATGGCTATTTCTTTCCAACATTTTCTATGATGTTCTTTAAAAATATTGAAAGAATGGTCATGCTTTACAAAATGTTTAGAAGCATAGCATTTTATAGTATTATTTAAAATTCCTTCAGGGTTTTAGGGCAAATTATTCCTCCCTATGAAACAGAATAACCAACTAAATTCTTTGTTGAGTTGAGGATGACTAATAATAAAACAAGCAATCAAGCAAAATCTGATTATGGTTATCTACTTACAAGCATAAGATACCTACAAGGTATTTCTAACTAAAAGCTGAGGTAACAATTAAAATTAGTCCTATGAGCTAAGAAGTTAATTAGTCTATCAGGAACTTCTTGATATCAGGTAGAAAATGATCATCTGGGCATTAATGCAAAGGTATTTCCTCTAAGTCCAGGGTATGTGGACAGAGTTTGGGAGCTCTTGAAGGATATATTGCCTGAGTTTAAGCTCACAGAAGATCTCAGTTCTGAAAGCAAAACCACAGTGATAGACAACAAACTGAAAGAGCCTGGTAAAGAGGTGAAGGAGAACAAGGAAGGGAAAGATGGAAAAGAAGTGAAAGATGTGAAGGATTTCAAACCGGAAGCGTCTCTTACAGTCCTGAAGCCTCTTGAGAAAAGTGACAAACCTTCAAAGGGTAAGCCATTGGGAGTCATGCACTAGGGCATGGGATAGAGATGCTTCACAGTCCCTGTGGAGGCTAATGGTGCTATTTTGATGTTGTTACCATTTCTCAACTCTTCCTTTTATTGTCAGAACTCTCAGTGACGTGGACTGTAGGTACTCATTGCCTCGTGTCCCTTTTCAGGAAATATTAAAAGCTGTTTTTAATTTTGCTAATATTAAATTACTGCTGTATTAGAAGGAGAAAAGATACTGATGTTTAAATTTTCACTAGGCTGTCTTTCTCATATTTATATCCAGAGTGGGATGGATCCATACAACAGAGTAAAATACTTACCTTGTCATTTTCAGAGAATGTGATAGGAGCATAGGTTATCTAAGTTAAAAACATATCATAAGGTGGAGGTTCAAATCTGAAGAAAAATAATTTCAAATGAATTTTACAAAGTGCATAGTCATTTTTATTTTTAAGATCAAATGTCTATTAATTATTTATTCTGTGTCTGCTGAGCTATATATGTGAAGCAACAGCTTGAAGTGGAATTATTTCCTAGTCTACTAGGAAATACTCAGGTTCTTCTGTATATTTCAGTTTCTTCAGATATTTATGGTTATAAAGTACTAACATTTTGTCAGAATTATTCTTTTTTAAGATTATTTCTAACCAGGAAGTGAGAGAGAGGCAGGTCCCACATTGTAGCCAGTCTGGGCAACCATGTGAGTTATGGTGAGACCCTGGCTTAAGAATCTAAAGGTGGTAACCCAGTGGTTTAACACTTGTTTAGCATAGGCAAGTCCTTATGTTTTATTCCCCAGCTCTGAAAAGGAAAAGAAAAATATGATAAATGAGCATATCTGCCAGTGTTTCTTGCCATGTATTATACAGAAAATTTTACTTAAAATCTTCAAAAAAAATGTATCAAGGTCACAAGTGTGAGTAATATGTGCCCACCCAGGCCCATCTTTATGAAAATAAGCAATAAAGAATGTGAGTGGATTCATTTTTTTTCAGTATATTTCCAATCAGTTTTCTTCTAGAAGCCCTTTTTGATGTTTCACAAAATAACATTTAGGTACCCAATCATTAATATTCATGTATACATTTATACTCTTTACTGATAAAAGCACTGGTCACTTTCTAGGAATTGGTGATAATCTTGGTTCCACCTTGTGAACCTGATGGTCTAGTGGGAAACACTCACTAACGAAAAGGAATCTATGCTCCCCAGAGACTGAAAACTGAACCGGGAAGGGAGATACAGGAAGAGATAGCAGTTAGGACAGGGATCTGTGGTAGTCTGCAAAGATGAGTGAAGTAACCCAATGGAGAAGACATCTTTGGCTGGGACACTGTGGCAGAGGAGAATGCCAGCACAGAGGTCAAGAAATGTGAGGAGGATGCAGTGTATCAGAGGGCAGGGCACAGGATGCATTTAAAAGAAACAGAGTGAGGGGTGATCTGTTTAAGAGGTGGTGGATTGGAGCAGAGTGATCAGATTGATGATGTAGGCCATGTTAAGGACCTGGTCTTCCTTCTAAATGTTGCCGACTTACTGACAGGCAATGAAGAGTTTGGGAAGGAATCAAGATCAAATGTTCTGTTTCCAAAGATGATTTTGGCTATCATTAACAAGAATATTTGGGGTAGAACATTTGAGAGAGGATCAGAGAGGAAATTGTGGGCAGATGGAGAAAAGTCAGTTTGGGAATTGTAGGATAAGCTCATGTTAGACAAGATGGTGTCTTGGAATAGAGAAAGTAGAGAGGTCCAATAAAATGACTGATTCAAAAAAAAAAAGGTAATTAGAAAATAATAGAACTTGGTTTAGGTAATTCATGGAATTCGAGCTGTAAAACTGCATAGATGGTGAGGTGGACCAGGAGACACCACAGAATGATTTTAGTCATATTTAATCTGAAATACCTTGATGATGATCACATTGATTTTTAATTAAAAGTCCCAAACTGTGTATTTCTCAAAAACAAAACAAAACAAAACAGACAAAAAATTACCAACCATGGAATAAGAGGTAGGAACTGAGCCTCAAGACTGTATATATCTGAGAATTGGTGCCAGTGACTGAATGCTGAGGGAGAGCAAAGAGTAGCCAGAGAAGTAAGGCAAGGAAAGACAAGTGTGCTAGCATTGACCTCAAGGGGGGCATTCCTTCAAGAGTAAGAAAGGCTATGTAAAATACTATAGTGATATCAACTGTGGTTAACTTCAGTTTCCCCATTAGACCGATGGATGTGGAAGTTAGTAGACATGGGGAAATGATACATATGGAAAGCTGTGGGGGAGTTAAGGAAACAGGAAGAATATAACATAGAGACAAGTCTGAGAAATTTGACCTTGAGAAACAAAAGAGTAAGGGAGTGGAGGCTGATGTTTATTAGAGTGAGATACACAGAATATCTGTTTGTTAATCTAATGAGGGAGACGTCAGCAGTTCTATAGGTGACCCTGCAGTGGGTAGTGGATTCTCTTTTTTCTCCCTTCTCAGAAAACTGACACCAATGCTCTCATTTAAGATGGATCTTCCCAGAAACCATGTATAACTGTTGAGTTCCCCTCAGCCCTGGGAAACAATTGCTCCTCTGTTCACGCGGCTATGGGGGAACAAATACAGAGATAGGTCAGTAGAAAAGCTTGATTTAGAAGAGGTTGAGGATTCTAACAAAAGATTTGAATATTCTCTGGTTCTAGGAAGCCTAGCCATGCGCGGAGAATGAGGTTGAAATGGAAGATGGAGACTTGGTGGAAATTTAATACAAGTGTGATACTTGTAGACCTAGAGAAGAATAATGTCTGGTAGCATTTAGCTAAATGGCTTTTAGTGAGGTTTGCCAAAATCGTGAAATTAAATGGCAGATAATACTAACATTAGTCTAATAGTAAACACTTAAATAGCCATTAGAATTTACTGTTTTTTTAAATAGGATATATTATAAATCAAATAGGAGTTTGAAAGCAAAGTTCAATTTTAAAATTGTCAATGACACACAAAATTAGCTTAATTACATTTATATAAAGTTTTATTCACCTAGTTTTAAATACTTAAATATCTCAGTTATATGCCTCAGACTATATTTGAAGTTATAATATGTCTAGCATACATTTTAAATCTACTCCAGATACCATGAGACAAGTTTATCTTTTTTATGCTGAGGAACATCTTAAGTAGTTGATGTCATATTTTTAATAACTGCTTATATTTTTAAAAAAGTGAACAGGTGATCAATGAGGGCTATAAATTTAGCAGTTGATGCAGAGAATTTAAACTTACATTCTGAATTGTACGAACTCATTAGGAAGAAATAAAATAAAATAAAAGTTCTTGGCCTTTATAAAAGTAAATTCTTTTCATAGAACTATGCTTGTGAGTGAAAATTCAAATGGTAGGAACAGCTCTGCAGACCACTTATTCATAAACCACAATGGTGGCTGGTTTGTAGGAATGGTTGGATTTCAACCCCACAAAAGGATGCTTTATTGAAAGAAAATGGTAATTGATTGGACTAAAGTTCCTGTATAGATAGGACTAAACATGTGATATGTACTTTTCTGCATTTGTTTGTTTTCATTTTTTAAAAGTAGAAAATTAGCTTGACAATAAAATTATATATAAATAAAATACACCCAAAAGGCTGGGGAAATGGCTGCCTGTTTAAGAGCCCTTTAGGCAAGACATGAAGATCTGAGGATCCCCAACATCCACATAGAGAGCATGCGGCTGATCCTAACACTGTTGGGGACAAGAGACAGGAGAATTTATGGAGTTTACTAGCCAGCAAATCTAGCAGAGACAGTAGGCTCCAGGATCAGTGAGAGAGAGAGAGAGAGACCCTACCTCAAGGGAATAGAGAGAGCGAGCAAGACACCACTACCCTGTGCATGTGCACCACGGGTATTGGGTACATAGACACACAAATGCATTCAGGTCACTATCTTCATACAACATAAAACTATGTATAATAACTTGGTTATTATGCATAATACAAGCTCTGTCCAGTTTTCACAGCCAATGCTAGTTTTTGGGATTGTCTTCTCTATCTTAATGTGATATTTCTAGTCGGAGAACATTACATTTTGGGAAAAATCAAGGCTGGAGTTTTACATTTAAGAGGCCTTCTTAGGACACACTGCTGAATATGTAGCATGGTCTGAGGTTTTCTAGATAAAAGATTTACCATTTTTTCTTAATGTGTTAGAGAAAGCAGATGCAAAAGACCTTGGGAAGAAGAAGAATAAGGATGGAGAGAAGGAGAAGGAAAAAGTCAAACTTTCACTCCATGGTTCGAGACCCTCATCTGATGTTCAGTACTCTATGCAGTCCTTGTCAGATTGTAAGCTCCCAGTCTCTTACAGTAACTACCTTAGTCGCTGCCTAAGCTGGTGGAAAATATTGGAACATAGAAAAGTACATTTTCTATTTTGAAGTATCTATGTAAGCATGTTCAAGTTTTCCCTCGACCTTCGGGTCCTACATGTAAATGTTAGGTTTGTATGTTGGTAGGAGGTGAAAAGAAATGCTAAGTTGCCCTTGACAGTGCTTCATCTTTTAAAGAATTGAATGCTGGTTTCCCCCTTTTCTTTGTGAAAGCAATAGCAATAAGATCCCCTTTCCCTAGAACTCACGATTAAGTTCATGGTGATGCACATCTTTAATCCCTGCACTATGGAGGCAGAAGCCTGGATCTCTGAGTTTGAGATCAGCTTGATCTACATAGTGAGTTCAAGGCCAACCATGGCTGCACAGTGAGATCCTGTTTCAAAAAAACAAAAGAAAGAACCAAATCAAACAACAAGAATAAAACCAATGAAGTCATACATATGCAAGATATGACTCAGGTTTGGGCTGTGAGCTCTGCCTAAAGTCAAATCTGCTTCAACACTGGTTGGATGAGTACCAGGCTCATGAGTGAGCCTCTTTACAGCCAGCTTCCCTCTCCTCAGCACCACAGCAGCATCTGAGAGTGTTTTCAGAATTGAGAAGTAAAGTCCGAATCATTCATCTGTTGATATGTCACGCTTCAGCATATTCATGATGACAGTTATAATTCTTAAAAGTGCTTAAGACAGAACACTGGATTCTGCTGAGCTCTACAGGATGGATGTTTTCTGAGCCTTGGTAGACTTCCTTTTCCTATGCAGTTAATTTTAAGTGGGTTTTGAAGATGCATTTCCTTCCATTGGCTGCTTTAGTTTTATTTATACCAAGTTATTGATGGACCTCAAGTATTACAAAGATAGCTGACTTATAAACTCAATTCCTACGGAAAATAATGACCTGATGCTTGTGTTATTGGTTAATTTGACAATAGAAATACAATATGCTTTAGCTAGCTCTAAGAAGGCATGGGCGATTTAATATAAAAGACATATTTTATTTATTTTTGGAAATTAATATGTTCATCACAACTGTAATGAAAATAAAATGGCATTCACAGCTTTAAGATTTTATAAAGAAGATAAAATACAGGAACAGAAGTTGTATAGATGTGCATGTTTTTTTTATGTGTGTACTTACATTTTTGTAATATCTTCTACCTGCTAATAACTATGTGACAGTTTGTTACTTTCAAAGTAAATGTATTAATGGTTGTAACTTACAAATGATCAAAGAGTACATTTCATTTTTAATTACATAAATTTAAGACTATTTGTGATTGCCAGGAATTCTTCTAAACAAAAATGAAGAAAAATGTAGTCATGTGCTAGAGTCCTGACACCTTTAGTCATGTAGACTCAAGAATCTTTACCAGGGGAAGAAGAAAAAGAAGTAGGTGATTATAATGGAGATCTTTAAGGGCCAAACACACTGGCAGTAGGTCACTTCTGTTTATATTCCATTTCACTCACAGTCGGCCATACCTAACTGTAAGGGAGTTTGAGAGAGTTTGTCTAGATGTTTTGGAGAAAGAGGGCCCCCTCTGGTGGACAGCAGCTAACCTTTCCTGTTCTCTAAATACCGAGGAATTGCATCTAGTTCAAGTTCTAAGACCTGTAGGATGGGCACTTGCGCACAAATGCTCACACCCGCACCTCATCTCTTAGGTGGAAGCAGAAATTACAGCAAAATGGGTCCCATTCATAAACGGAAACAAGAGGGTGAATTGTGGTCACTGCTCATTACCAACTATAAACTTCTTTTGAGACAGTTCTTGGTAGACCTTTGTCCTCACAGATGGGAAGCCTATTGGCACTGGCTGTGGTATTTTGGAACAACTCCAAATGAGTTGGAAGTGGGTTTGCAAGTCCAGGAAGTTGATCTTCAGAGTTCACTAGTTTAACCAGTGTAATATCCTTCCCTTCAATATCTGTTCATAGAGCAATCTTTAAATGTTGAACAGTTTCCAGACCAACTATATTTAAATTGTAACTTAAAAAGAAACTTGGATACAGATTGTGACATTAAAAAAAAAAAAAACCTAGATTTTAACATATGACTGAATTAGAACCTCAGAATCAGAAATGTTGGCCAACATTTACCAGACATATTAGATGTTTGAATTTTACTACACACTTATTACCTTCAGGATAACTTAGATTTTTTAACTTAGCAAAAGTTTTAAAATATATTACAAAGGAGCAAAAATCAGTAAGAGTAGAATATGATTTTGAGGGTTATACCAAAGGCATTTTCTGAGTATGGGAGAAATTGCCAAACTTTGTAACTTCACTCTCCAGTTAAGAGCAGTTATGCTGTATTCCCCAGATTCTTTTGAAGTTACATTAGCCTGAGCTTGTACTGTAGCCCATGAAACATGAGCAGGGATGATACGCCTCACTTCTGGCTGATCATGGGATGCCCCCATGCCCCATTCTCCTTTGGCTCTGCTGGCACTCTTGAGAGCATAGTAAAGACAGCAAAGGCATAGGTGGATGGAGTGGGAAGCAATAAAAAATTATGCAGAGACCTGCCCGTGGATCTGGAACATTTACTTCAAACCATTTACAAGCAAAAGGAAATGAGTAGCATTTGTAAAGTTGTATAATTCTTAGTGGTTATAACAGCAACTGGAATCACTTAGTGATATATGAAGTGTTGCCAAGGTTAAAGTGCTAGTTAAAAGGTGATGTGGGCCCTGTTCAGCAGCGTGGTGGCTGGCAGTGAAGAAGGAAATACCTCACAATGATGTTCACCAAGACCTACACATTCACCAACAGAAAAACTACCAGTTGTTACACCTTGGGAAGTGGTAACACAGTTGATGATTTTAGATTTGAGAAATACACAGTAGAGTGCCAATAATGTGCATTTTTTTACCTATAATATTTAGTTTTAGCAAGATATTGCAAATAAAAGATAAGCCTGGCAAAAACAATCTGTATTTCAAAAATGTATTAACCACAAAACAAAAGGAAAGGCAGAAATGTCAGAGATCAAAGAACTGCAAGATTAAGAAGACACTTCTTGACCACAAATAAACTGACCTTAAACTTTTAAAATGACCATGATTTTTAAGTATATGTGTGTCGTTATACATTTCTGTTATTCATCCTCCCTCTTATCGACTACCCCTTACCTCCCTCTGCTCACCACCCTTTGTCCACATAGCTCTCTTATCCTCTCACAGCACTTATGTTTATATATATAAACTTATATATATATGTATGTATATCTATATACTTATCCACACACCTGCATAATATCAAACTGAATTTTTGCCTATATGTACTAAGTAATTATGAGCCTGCTAGAACAATTATTTTGTTGTTGAGTTTTGCATCATATTTTGGAATTACAAACACTTTCTGATGGAAAAATGACCTGACAAGCTTTTTGGTCTACCTCTTTATCTTTTGTTAAGCAGTTCTCCACCTGTGGGTTGTGACCCCTTTAGGGCAAACACAGAGATCTACATTATGATTCATATAGCAAAATTACAGTAATAATGTAGCAATGAAAATATTATATGATTAGGGGTCATCACAACATAAGTAACTGTATTAAAGGGTCACAGCATTAGGAAGGCTGAGAACCACTGCTCTAGAGAGCAATTGATAATAAAGACAGACTAGGGATTCTATGACACACACTTATCACATTTTATACCTCTTAATCTTGCATCTTGGACATATTTCTTAACCTATATTCAATTTAGTTTTCTTACATGAAAATAAATTATGCCATAGAACTTATTTCATAGGGTTTGTATGAGAATTGACTCATGTAAATTACTTAGGAAAACACTTAACACATAGAAAACATTCAATGAAAACACTTTAACTAAATATCACATTTGAAGACACTTAAAATCTTTGACAAGCATTTGTTGTAGTTTTGTAGTAATTTGTAATGATTTGGAGTTCATCTCCCGGTAAATCAATGTTCTAGGCTGAACTTGTTACATATTATGACAGTACAATCTAAAAAATGATGAATCAAGGATAACAGTGATATTTAAGTAATTCTGCACACTGGAAAGCAGAAGTTTCTGATATATGCTTATAGGAAATACAAAGACCTTCATTCCCTGTAAAATGAGACATCTAAATCATAACAATATGGCAAAACCCTGTAGGCAATTAACACAATTAAAGTGGCAGTTTTTAGTAAGGAGAAGACTCATAGGTACTAAAAATATTATAAGGCCATTTTAGAAGTTAGGATTTTAAATGTCATCTCTTCATATTAAAGTGGGTCTTTTTCCCTTCCATCTCTTTATATTAGTCGATTATTAAACATGCTCGAATGCAGAGCTATCTGTTTCACCATCTAGAAAGTTAGATGATAAAATTACATAGTTTCTGTTAGAATTATAAATAAATGATGTTATGGAAAGCTTGGAGTCAAATATTTACCTTTAGCATATTCAAAAAGTGCTCGTGTTTATATCTAATAAAAGAAGAAGGTGATGTGGTGTTCTAACTTTGTGAAATAAGATGCCATAACCACAGAGAGACAATAGCTACCTACAGATCATCTAGTCCTCATAAATAATTCTTACTCTTTAGGGATAACAGATATTTTAGAATTTTTTGAAAATTATCACCTCTTCTCCTTTCCCAGAGACTTAGTCTGTGACAGGAAGACCGTGGGGAGTTTGGGATTGTTCCAGGATACACAGCATGTTTCAGGCTAACCTCAGTTTTGCCCTGACACCTTGTCTCATAAATCATAAGCAAAAAGAAATTGTTACAGGAAGAACTTCAGAAGTTCTAGTGTGTCATATTGAATGATGGAGCTTAACTTAGGCCAACACACTTTTAGACATAAAGATGTCAATATGAAAATTTGGGAGGAAGTTAATGTGATGGGTGATTTTATGTCTCCACTGAGCCGTGGGAAATCTGAACAGATATTCTGTGAAAATGATTTTTGGATGATATTAATATTCAGATCAATAGGAGGAATGAAAAGAGCTCTCTTTGTCTCCTGTACATGAACCTCTTCCAGTCAGGTAAATGCTGGATATGAAAAGGCTTGCCCTCCTCCCTCTCAAGTGCCTACAGACTCAGACCTTCCTTCCTTCCTCCCTCCCTCCCTCCCTCCCTCCCTTCCTTTTTTTTTTTTTTTTTTTTTTTAAAGACAGGGTTTCTCAGTGTAGCCTTGGCTGTCCTGGAACTTGCTCTGTAGACCAGACCAGCCTTGAACTTGGAGAAATCCTCCTGCCTATGCCTCCCAAGTGCTAGGATTAAAGGCATGTGCCACCATTGCCCAGCAACACAGATGTTTCTTGGGACTGGAGTTGTCTTTAAACAGGAACTACCCCTTGCTTCACCTGGGTCTCCCCCAGTGGTCCAATTCACCATGCAGATTGGGTGATAATTACATAGATCAACTCTTAATAATAATTCTATTTCTGTATCAGTCCTGTTTCTCAACTGTGACAGGATTAATGCAGAGTTTGGTACTATGACTTAATGTGCTTGTATACAAATACTAAAACATAAGTGGATAGATTTGCAACTGAATAATGTATGGATGCTTGGAAGAGTCTGAGATGCACACTTGAAAAAGCCTGAATGGCTCTAAAGAACTGGTTGGTAAGAATTCCATATGTGACAGATAATGTGGGACATCTAGTTGGACATAAGGTAGATGTGATTCAAAAGTGAAGGAAAGGAAATTCTTACTGTAAACTGGAAAGGAGGCTGCTACAAGAGTGTTCTTTTGTAGAAGCAACAACCTGTGAACAGTGGCATTGGATATTTACTGAGGTGGATTCTCAGCACTATGTTGAACATGAGGGCATGAGGGCTAAGTTCTTGTATGGATAGTAATATATGAAAGAAGAGAGATGAAAGGAAGAAATTGTAAACCAGAAACCAATAAAGCTTTGACTAGAAAAAAAAAATCAGTCTAGCGTTATCCTAAAACAAGAAAACTTGTAAAACAACACCAAGGGTGTGGTTTGAAACCACCCATAAGGAAGTTACTCACCATAGAGCTAATAAGGTCAAGTCCACAAAGAGTAGGGATAGGAGTGGTGTTATCTACACAGAGGACATCACCTAGAGGACATACAGATAGGATGAAGGAAGGCTATTGATCTGTAATTCTACAGGACTAGACCATAGAACTGGACCATATGAAAGAATATGCAGGTGATCCAGAGGTAATCAGGACTATATCTCACTAGGCCCCCAGGAAACAAGGCTATTTCCCATTCAGTTGCGGGGGGGGGCACTTCTTACTTTTAGTAACCATGACTAACCATGCAAAGAGACAAACTGGCCTCTTTGCAAGGGCTCTTTATGGTTGAAGCCACTGAAAAATGTTCTCACAGGTTCTCTGGACAATGCCAATGTGGTAGGACCACTCCTGAGGGTTGGAGGGGGACAGCAGATCCAGCAGGCTAAGAATCCAACCAAGGGAATTATTATGAAGCCCAAGATTCAGTGGAATTTGCTTTACTAAGCTTCTGTGCCTGCCTGCCCTATGCTTGTATCTCCATTGTATTTTGTAGTCATATTTCTTGTCCAGTATCACAGGCTTGTAGCCTGTAAGGAACTCTAGGAGATAATTTCGTTTCTATTTCTAGATAAATAAAACTTTATTGTGCATATGTAAACCAATAACATCATCAACAACAAAAAAGAATTGTAGGAGAGAAGTTTTGTCTCAAGTAGAGTTCTGCCTTAAGTCTTACTGGAGGTGAGTTAGATATTTCAGTGACACTTTGGACTTGGGATTGACATTGACCTGAATTAAAGCTTCTGGTGCTGCTATCCTGAGTGAAAGGAATTATGTATGTGGATGACATAGCTTACAGAGGATCAGAGCATCTTGGACAATTGTTTCTCTTTTAAATTGATATTGAAGCCATCACCTCTAGTATAAGGAGTTTTGGAGATTCTTTTAGGGTGGTAGTTAAGGTTAAATCATTATAAAAAGAAGAAAGGATAGCAGATAGTGTCTTCACTCTCTTCCTCCAATTTTCTTCCTCCTTCCTCTGACTCTTCCTCTCGCCATCTCTTCTTTTCCATCCCTCCCAGGTAACTGTTGAGTTTTATGTTGACAAGCTCATGATTCAACATATGTTTTTTCCTAGGTTCTTCTGCAATACAGTCCCCTCATATGGTTGTATATGCAACTTTTACACCACTCTATTTGTTTGAAAACAAGATCTTTACATTAGAGAAGATGGTAAGAACCTCAAACCAAGAGATGCCATGTTCTTATATGTGGTGGGGAAGTATGTGCTACTGGGTTAAGGGCTGGTACATTCAAAATTGCCTCCATTGTTCATAGTACTATCTAATTATATAAAGATAAAATACAATCACATTTTATTATAAAATAGTTTTATATTATGTACAAAAGAAAAGATAGAGAAATAAAGAAACTTTACATTTCAGTGAACTCATGTACATCATTCTTTATTAGTAATCACTTTTCAGTGACTCGAGTATAAGCATATTCTTAAAGTGAGATGATATACAGAAATTTGCACTCATGCTGGGGAGCCACAGCTGTGACCTTCTTGCATCATAAGATAACGCAGAATATATGATACTTGTTTCTAAACAATAAACTTGACTGATAAGAAATTTAGTCAATGTAGCCAAAGGCAACACAATTAAATTATGCATACTGTAAACAAACAGGCACAGGTACTGCACATGCTGGTATATGTTCTTTAATTTTTTTCCTATGCATATGTTCTATATTAAAATCCATACTTTTGTTCAGTGTGAAATCATATTTTACATTCCATTTGGAAGTTGGCTTTTTGTTTAACAGTTTTCCATATGGTATTGTATTTTAATTAATATGTTTAATGATTATGTATCATTATGGAATTCCACAATATTTTGAGCAGCTTTAGCTCTTTGAGGAAAAAGGCAAATTCTCTCCTCCCCTATTAATGACATGAATATGAAACTTCTGGCCCCAAGATCTGAACCAGCAGTCCTAAAGTCCCAAAGAAGCACATAAATGCTTACATTAATTTCATGCTGATCAGCCTCTCTCTGGCTCAGGCATATAACTTACTCTTAACTCTTAAAACTAACTCATGATTAGCCAAGTGGCCTATTACCTTTCTCAGAGCAGAATCCTGGTCTTCTTTCCTCTGTGTCTGCTGGTGTCTCTGTCTGACCCTTCTTCTTCTCAGAGTTTTCTTAGTCTGGTAGACCCACCCACACTTCCTGTCTGCCGTCTAGCTAATCAGTGTTTTATTAAACCAGTAGGAGAGACAAATATTTACAATGTACCAGAACATAATCCCACAGCAATAACGTCTATCAAGTTACTGTGCAGTCTATTTAGACTAATGATGTCATACATTGAAGACTCATTCTATTCTGATCCTTGGTGGAGAACTTGGGGTTCTCCAAGCTGTAAATCCACTATGTTAAAATGTAAGGAGAGTGAATACATTGATACAATTGTACATAAACATGTGTTAGTCAGAATTTAATTTAAAAATTTTTAATAAGAATTAGCTTAAAAAATAAGTATGTTGATAGGATCATTGTTACCCCCAAGTGTCACCTTCATCTTTTAGATTGGACTGAGAGCTCAATATCATCATTTCAGAAGCCATTATCACCTTCCAAAGTCTACCACATAGCAGTAGCAGCATAAAAATGATAGGACTCAATATGGTAGCATGAGCATAGGAACAGAGTCATTTTCTGTTCTTTTTAATCCAAAGTTAAATAATGGCAGCCATGATTGAATATCAGAACCAGAAGTTCTCACAGTGTCTGGAAATCAGCAGTTCCCTTCAGTCTAGTGTGTGCCCAAAGCTTCTCTGAAACCCAGCCTCTTGCTGATTTCAGGGTGACCCTCTTCTTTTCTGATATGTGTCATGGATGCCGTCTCAGATGCTCTAATGGTAAAGATGCAATGTATAGATCACTAAAGGACATCAGCCATATTTTGTAGAGTGTCATATCTCATATTCAAGAGATATTTAAAGTGATTATTAAAACTAACAGTCAATGCACATCAATTCGTATATTATGATACATACATACTATGTATTAGGCAACATGCTCAGATCTTAAGGTATTGAGCTGAGTAACATAGTCCAAATTGCATACCACAAAGCTCAGAGACTATAATTAAGCAGACAACAATAATTAGAAAACTATTATAATATAGGGTATATTAAGTTCCTAGATAAATAAGTGTTTGTTGGATTAATGGCAGAAGTGAATACTTATATGAATGAGGGGAAAATCAATGGTGGGGGACAAGAAACAAAGCATGGGCCTTTCCCCATAATGGGCAGCTACGGCAGGCTTTTAAAGGAATCTAGCTGCTAAACCTGAGTTGTAAGAAATTATGCTGGTAAATAAGAAAAGTTGTGTTCAAAGCTGAGAGATTATGTTGGAAAGTCCCATTGGCAAGGACACCACATAAACCCCTGTTCTGGTAGCTAGCAGAGATTGAATTAGTTGCAGAGAAGTTTCAAAAGTAACTCAAGTTATAGAATTAAGGATAGATAGTCTTCACAAATCTTTTCCTTTTTTCCTTTAGACATGGTGTAGCCATGTAGCTTGGGCTAGCCTAGAATTTGTGATTTTCTTGCCTCAGGCTCCTGTGTGCTGGGAACATATGTGTACCACAACACCAGTTAAAGCCTTCCTTTTGGGTGCTGCTAAGGGCTTAAGGAGCTAAAGACGTTGGAATCAATTTCTTATCTGTAATGTGATTAAAGGACATACCCACATCTGTCACCATTTGTCTGGAGTGTTGTGGTCCCCTCCACCACCTGTTAATTCTTTTAGGTTGACTTTCTATTGGTTGATCTAGTTCCTCTGTAAATATCAGACTAGAATAGTAAATATAAATACACCATTTTAATCATAAATCCATAGGAAATGGTTTCTTCCCTATTGAAATTTTATAAAATGGAGGATAATACTAATATTACACCCAAAGCATGTTAAGAACAACATATAGTTAACAACTTGCATTTAGTTAAAAAGAAAAATAAAACAAAATATCATGAACTACCCTGTTCAGTCCAACACTCTTCTTCATAATGAACTACTCCATGTGATCAACACCCCTCCTCATCATGAGCTACCCATGTGATCCAACACCCCTCCTCATAATGAACTACCCTATGTCGTACAACTCCCTTTCCTCATAATGAACTACCCTATACGGTCCAACACCCTTCCTCATCATGAATACCCTATGTGGTTCAACACCCCTCCTCATCATGAACTATCTTATGCTATTCTAAATCCCCCTTCACTCTAATTCTGCACTAAGGACTTTTGTGATCTTTTGGTGAGGTTTCTTAGAATCAATTTTTAACCAAAAATTTGTGGTATTATTTTCTTAATACTCAAGGAAATAAAATAATGGGCATCCACACTCATAATCATTCATGGTCTTACCTCATCACTTCTGTTCTGCCTGGCAAATACTAATTATAAAGGAATTATAGTCAAACTATAATTATGGCCTGGGATCTTCAAATAATATTATTGAGAATTGTCATCTTAAAATTTGTTATGATAAGTCAGTCCAGTCCTTTGTCAGAAAATATATTGACCTGTGACATGGTATTAATACCTTACACTTATTTTTCAGCCAATATTCATGTTTTCACAATACTTTACTTGTGTTAATTTATAATGTTCTACAGATCAAAAATAATTTTTAGACCATACGTTAATTTTTATTATGAGACACACAAGAGAGATATAGAGAGACAATGGAAGAGAGAGACTGTGTCTCAAGATTATTCTTTGTGAAATATCTAGAATTTATTCAATTTACAAGTATTACTTTGAATGTTGCTTCATTTCAGATATTATTAATGTGTAACCCTTGCAGTAATGCATCTTAAGCCCTGAAATTCTCCCGTTTTCATCCAGTTATGTGAAATCATTAGAAATAAAATAGTTTCTGGAGAATTGACTTTTGTGTAGTTGATATTTTGTTACTTTAAATGTTAAAGCAATCTATGATGGTAGCATGGATCAGTACAACTGTCTGTCTCTGTATGTCTTTGTCTCTGTGTGTCTTTTTCTATGACATACTTCAGGCAGCATTTGGGAACTACAGTTCTGTTGAAATAATGGTCTGATGTATTCCAAAGAAAGTGGCTTCCGAATTGAGTTATTTGACTTTGGGATCTGTCTTCCAGGACAGCTTATGTTCCCCCTGTCAATGCCTTCATTGTCCCCAGTGATGGGGGGCTTCCTGAGGAAGGATTACAAACTATCATAGATGTGGCTACCTTTTGCCACCTCAAAAACCTGAATACATTTACAAAACACTTTTTAGTGTTAAATAACAATTGCGAGTTTTATTTTTTCAATTTTTATGTAATCAAAATTGGTCTTACAACTTTAGCCTAGAAAATACTGCCTATAGACTTTTATATTTTCATTGGAACTTAAGCTCAAGAATGGTCTAAATTTTTTCTTTTCAATAAGCAAACACAGTCTCATAAAAAGTTAAAGACACAAAGGAATATAAATGTTAGTGACATTTCTATTAAGGGGTATTGGTGTCCCTATATTTCTATATTGGTAAAAATATTCCTTTTAAATACAAGAGGTAATGTAAGATTCATTTCAAATCTATTTATCTTTTAGGCAAATTCTGCAGAGAAACTTCGGGAATATGGACTTTCCCATATCTGTAGCCATCCTGTGCTGGTAACCAGAAGTAGGTCTTGTCCCCTTGTGGCACCCCCCAGACCTCCTCCCTTACCTCCCTGGAAACTCATTCGCCAAAAAAAGGAAACTGTCATAACAGATGAAGCCCAAGGTATGAGGCTCATGTTGCCTTACAGTCTAATTTACATTTCTCTGAGGGCTTACCAGTGTCTCCCATGGAGAATGGTACGTCTAGAGGTAAGTCACACAGCCCTGTACCCAAAACTACTCAATTCATGTCCAAATTATGTATTTTTAAAATGAAATATGTGCACTGTACTTTGGTCTGGTGGAACCATAGAGGCAGTGGACTATATACGCTAGGGCTCCTCATATATTAGTCTTTCTTCTTTCTATTAGGCTTAATATATAAAGTTAAAAAAAAATGGGAAAGGAGTTTCATTTTGAAGGATAGTGCAGAATGATCAGAGGGATTTTGCTACCAACCTGAGCCTTATTTCTTTTCCCGTTCAACTTCAGGGTTCATCGTGGTAATGTATGCTGTTCTCCTTTCTCACTGGGAATTTCTTACTTCTAAACTAGCTTAGTACTTATGTATCCCCTCAATCCAGTCTCAACCCACCATTTCCTTGCCGTTCGTGGCATTTCCTGCTTCTTCTTCCACAATAGTCTTGTGAACCATTTCACTTTCTTTTGTATGTTAAGGAGGTTGATTTAAAAAAAAAAAAAAAGGAAGAAAGAAAGAAAGAAAAGAAAACATTTATATGAAAAGTCCTTCTTGCATTTAAAGCATAAACAAATGCAAAGACTTGTCTAACTTCACCATTTGTGATATAGTCACAGTCTTAAAGGAAATGGACCATAGACAAAAGGAAGCTAACATTGGCAAGATCCGGAAACTGTTTCATTTAACAGCACTTGAAATGTCTCTGTTCATTCCCATGTATCTCTATTGAAATCCTGGGTAAACACGTACTCTAACCAGTACTGATTAGGCTCTGATGGACTCTGGAATTGGACATCACACTTTCCCACTGGAACATTTCAGATACTGCACCAAAGAAGCCAGAGCAGTTCCTTGAGATTTCAAGTCCATTTTTGAATTATAGGATGACTCCATTTACCATTCCAACAGAAACGTAAGTATGTGATACTCTCTCCAGTGTATCTTAATTTCACATTTGTGATGTATGTGTTAAAGAAAATCACACTTAATAAGAAGAATGCTTGAAGAACATTGAAGCCAAATACATATGCATATTCTCACAGCCTATTAAAGGAGATGCCTTATAACTCATGATTATATAATTTCATTTATTAACAAGCATTTTTGTTGATATTTTTATGTATGAGAATTATAGGTTAACAGTTTGATATACTCTCAAAATGAAATGTTAAAGTTCTAACCCTTAAGTGGCTGGGTTTGTTGGAAATGATATGTGAGGGTTTTGTATGAGTTACGTATATATAAATGGATGAAAGGTTGTATGGGACTCTGATCTGATAACTTGTGTCTGTGGGGAGGATCCACATGCTCCTGGTCTTATGGATAAATGAAATGCATGGATTCAGAATGCCTGCAAAGAGAAGTCTTATTTAGAAAAGGAAAGAAAAGTGTGTATGACTGTTGTACTGAGGAACTAACAGAAGTAGTTACATGCACAAGATAAAAACAATCAAAATTGCACTGTGGGTAAGGGAGGCTCACAAGGCTCATCCCTAGCTTAGGAGCATTGGTAGTTGATGGATGATGTAGGAAGAGTCATCTTTCTTTGCTGATTGGTTTCTCGAGTAGATGGCCCTACAACCATATGTATGGGCAGTGATTATTGAACTTAGTGGGTTCTCATTAAAAAGAAGAGGACATGAAGTTATGAGGGAGGAGGAAAGTGGAGGTAAATATAATCAAAATACATTTCATGTATGTTTGAAATTACCAGAGAATAAAATTAAGTGTTCACACTAAGAAGCAGCATGGCCACCTCATGAGTAAGAACAGTGCTGGGAAAGGCTGAGGTGGCATTTTTGTAAGGTATAAAATATTAACTGAGAGATTATTTTAGATAGAAGCTACTAAACTATGTCTTCACCTGATATGAATTCGATCTTGAGGTTTCATCAGTCCAAATCTTATGCAAGTGGTGGCCAAAGTCAGGATTTGTATACAATAGGATCAATTTTGTCATTGAATGGTCATTTATAGAGCAAGGTGTCAGGAAGACATATGCCTTACGGTTTGTTGGCTATAAGTAGTTTTGAATGTCTGGGAGAGTATTCGTGAGCAGACTAGTCATGCCTTTGGACTGAACAAGATGAATTTGCAGTTGATTTGATGGTCAGCAAAATAAGGGAGGGAGTTTAGTGATGGGGTTGCCATTGCCCCTGACTTCTGATGCCCTGTCTAGAAACCCTTCTCATTCACTACTCCCAAAATACTAAAACACAGAAACAGTCGATCCACTTTATAGCAGTGACAGCCTTTCCTTTATTGTCCAGTAGCATCTCAATTTTATCTGAGACTTTAACATTCTGTTAGGAATTCTTTTCATTCCACCATATTTGCTTTGACACAATCTTTAAAATTATGTACATATTCCCTGAAATTAGGGATTTCTCTACACCTTTCTGTTCTTTATAGTCTAGTACCAAAATCATCTTTAACAAGACAGCAACATAGGCATTTTTATTAAGTTTCTTAAGACTTTTCCAACCTTCACCTACTTCCAAAGTGATACCCACAGGTGTAGTAGCTGTTGCAGCAACACCAGATTCTGGCTATCCATTTTCTCTTGGAATTCTGTGGGTTGTAAATTGCAAGATTATCGAGGTCCTGGAAGCTGGGGAGTTCAAGTTCAAGATGGCAGTTCATCTATGTGTGGAAAGGACCCATTTCCTTACACAGGCCTCATTCTGCTTCCTCATGTGCTGGAAGTAACAACTGAACTCCCCGGAGCTGTGCTCCAGAGTACAAGTCTCATCTCTAAAGACTGTTTTCATCCTAATGGCCTCCCAAGATCTCCTCCTAATACCATTGTCTCGGGGTTAAGGCTGAACACAGAAACTTGACTTTCAGGGTCTACTCACATTCAGATCATAGCATTTCCTGCCCCTTTGGGAAGCCCTGGCTCTTCCCCCAGAAGACAACATGTGGAGATAATAAAATACATTTCTGGCTTTTGTTTCCTCTCTATATGAAAAACTTTGAGATATCTACTTCTGCTCCTTTTTCTTACTGTTATGTTTCTAGATATATAGAATAATATTGTGTCGTTTATTTTTCACCCCCTCTGCATTTTCAGTTGATTGTAAATTTTGTGTCAATACTGTGAAACTTTGATAATTAATACAATACTAAGGATTTGACAATGTGTCTACTCAGTATATATTGAGTAAGAATATTTTGAGGCATCTAACTCATTCATAAGCTTCTTATTATCTTCTACTTCTATAGTTGTAGTCACATGTAACTGCATGTTTGACTTGGGCACTTTTAAAGTGTCTTAAATTTTGGAAACATTTTATTAAAAATATTGAATGTTTAATATATTAGGCATATCCTCAACATCTTTTATCCTTTCTTGTGTTTCTGTCTTGTTCAGGAGGGTTATTTTATTTATTTGTTTGTTTGTTTGTTTGTTTGTATTAATGCTTCATAGTTTTTTCAATTATTTTTATATTCAGAGTTCTCCAGAGAAACAGAATCAATATATGCATCATGAGGTGATAGCTGGATCAATGGCATGGGAGCCACATTACTATGGGTTACTATATTGTATGTTGTTTCTGGGAGGAATCTGCCACGTGGTCATGGTGGTTGACAAGTCTGAGGAGAGACCATTTGCATTTAAATAACTAGGGAGGCCATGTGTGTAGCTGTCGGAGCCTGAAGCCTAAGACATAAAGGAAGCAGCAGTATGGCTTCCATTTGGCTGAAGGAGCAGGGGTGCCACTGTACAAGTTCTGGAGTTTAAGGCTTGGGGCTGTGATGTCTATGAGCAGGGGAAAAAATAATCTTTAAGAGTAGTTCTTGACCTTACTAATGTGGCGACCCTTAAACAGTTCACAGTCCACAGGCTGAGAAATACTGGCCCAGGCATTAGAAAAGTAAAGTCAATTTTCCTCAGCTGTTGTGTGCTATCCAAGCCCACTGTTGACTTTCTACCTCCATTGAGGGCGGAACTTTCTCAGTCAGTCCACTAATGTCATGTTGATCTCCTTCAGAAGTCACCTCACAAGCACACTCAGAGGTGACACTTTACCAGTTACTAAGCATGCTTTAGTCCAGTCCAGTTGACACTGGAGATTGTTCATCACAACTATGATTTCAATTTGCCATTCAAATACACTTTGTGGTCTCTGATCTTTCATATGACTGCATTTGCATACTAATTAGAGGTTTATATAAAACTTGCAGCTGCTTGACAGGAGAGCACATTTTCCTACAGCTTATATTATTATACCCAGCCTTTAAACATCTCTGTTTATAAGAATAAAAGTGAATTGATTTCCTCTGAGTCCTCCGAGTTACTCCCATACCTGATTTTCTGTAACTTCTTTCAGTTTTACTATTTGATTAAGGTAGATATAATACCCAGAAACAGGCAACCATCACTTAATTGGCTTCTGCTAATCTGTTACCCACTATAATCTGTTATGAATTCATTCCCATATCCAAGCTCTGTGGCAAAGCTAAAGACAAACGCATGTGGATATCATTGCACCCTCTGTGGAAGACCTGTTCTATTGTACAGTCAGGCTTCTCTTTTCAGCATAAGTGCAATCCGCAGGGATAATGACTACTGTTGTGATTTCCTTTCACTTAAATGCCATTGCTGTAACAGTGTGTTTGCTTGTTCTTGGCTCATGGTTTTATAGCAGACAATTAGAGCCACATAAATAGGTTTCTACTACCCTCTAGTGGAAGTTGCATGTATGGGGATCCTAGTTCATGAAGTCTACATGAGTAAAAAATTATTTTTCTTTTGCTTTTGAGGCCAAGTCTCACTATGTAGCCCTGGTTGATATAGAACTTGCTATGAAAGCCAGGCTGGCTGTGAACTCACAGAGATCCACATGTCTCTGCTTCCTGCATGCTGGAATTAAAGGTGTGCACACCATACCCTTTGATTTTATATTTGAAAGAGCTATATAAATACAGTTACTATGATATGCCCATGAAATTCATGCTACAATGACACTGCTTTGAACCATGTCAATAACTTCTTGAGGAGGTGATTGACTTGGGTAGAGAATGTGAAAGCCATGTTTCCAAGTTTAAATGTTCACAGTTTCGGATTAAATTTCCCACACCAAGATGTTTCATCCATACACACTCTACTATTTCCACTAATGTTGCCATGAAATCCATGTATATTAATCATCAACTATTCACATATTTAAAACAGTGTCCTTGGGAAGCATTTACAGCAATACATTGACTGAGAGAGTGGTAGTCTAGAAAATAGTATAAAACATTATTCAGGGATTTTGTGTGATGTCCTTTTTTTTTTTAATTTCCTTGTAAAAAGGATAAAAATGAAATGAAAAGAATAAGAACTTTTTTTGTTGACATAACTAAGTCTTCATTGGTCACTGTAAGTCAGAAGTGACAGTGACAGAAGTTTGTGGTTCCTCTCCCCACTAGGCATTTTGTACAGTCTGTGGTTAAGAAAGGGACACCTCTGGGACCCAGCCTTCCTACCCTTGTGGAAAATGAGTTAAATGTGAGCACCAGCCAAGGCGAGATGAACACACTAACAGGAAATCAGTCTCAGGTACTGATCAATTCTGAATCGGGTAAGACTTACCTTAAATTATGAACTCCTGTATCTTTGAAGTATGCAGACTCCACACTTCAGCACCATAAAGAATTCCATTAAACCCCACACCTTGTGTATCTGTGACAATTTAGAAAGTGTGACATCCTTTTGCTGGTAAAAGTCCCCCATGTGTCCCTCCTTTGGTTCACATTTCCTATTCACCATGAAACAAGCTGCATACTTTCCTAATATGGGCAACTGTGTATATACTTATAATTGTTCATTTTCATTTCACAGGCTAATGTTACACTGCAAAATATACTTGGTAAAGGTAAATTAGTCATCTCCAATATTTTTGTTCTCTCATAGATAACAAAGCATAAGGAAACTCTATTCTAATCAGACTTAGTTCTCCCTTCTCCCACATCAAC
This sequence comes from Phyllotis vaccarum, assembly GCA_033318265.1. Lineage (NCBI taxonomy): Eukaryota > Metazoa > Chordata > Mammalia > Rodentia > Cricetidae > Phyllotis > Phyllotis vaccarum. Next base: position 105,934,602 of record JARWLC010000006.1, on the reverse strand, counting down.
CTCTCCTATGACTTACTAATTTTAATCTCCTCCAGGTTAAAAATAACACTCATAGAGATCTGCTTGCCTCTGCTCGGTATTGATGGCATATGCTACCAATTCATGCCTAAAATTGTTTTTTAAAGATATATTTACTTATGTATTTTTATGCATATGAATACTCCATTTGCATAGATGCCTGCATGACAGAAGAGGGCATCAGACAGAAGAGGACATCGGATGTCATTATAGATGGTTTTAAGCTACCATGAAGTTGCAGAGAATTGAACCCAGGTCCTCTGGAAGAGCTGCCAGTGCTCTTATCTAATAAGCCATCTCTCCAGAACCAGGGCTGTCCCTTCTTATAAGAATATCTCTGTAGTAGATTTTAAGCACATGAGCTAATTAATCTCTGTCATAAGTAGGCAGTTTCTAAAGATTTGTCAAGTAATTTCAAGTTCCCAGAATTATAAAATTCTAAGTGTGTGAACTATATCTTCATAAACCTTAGGCCTACATATAAGGGATTATCTCACCGATTTTCCATAAATTGAACTTGAATTTGAAACACCTCCTACCATTCTTTTATCTATACCTTAATGACCCGTCTCTTCACAGTGTAAGATATGCTTGACTATTGTCCTTTCCCTTCCCAGATGAATTGGCAGAGCTTTCACTGGGTGATGCCCACCCACCTGAGGCTATTAGTTTAGAAAGGGATTTGATTAGCCTGACCACAGCGACACAGGACAAGTCACAGGAGGACTTGGCAACCATGAATGAAGGCGCTTCCAAAGAAATATGGTTAGATTTCGAAGACTTTTGTGTGTGTTTTCAGTAAGTATTGAATGCCATTCATCTTACTAGATTTTCTAAATAAGTCCCGAGCTGTAATACCATATAGGCTCACAGCAGGATCTGCTTCTATATATTTATATATTGGTCATATGATCTATTGATTCACTAAAAGAAGGAAAGGTAAATATCAGCTGGGAACTGACATATCAAATACATTTTTCTTTTTATTGAAATATTCTTCACTCATACAATGCAATTTAACTACAGTTTCCTTTCCATCACATCTTCTGGCTCTCCACACTTCCGCTCTCCACCAGATCCACTCTCACTCTGTTTCCTCCTTTGTAAAGAGCAATCCTCCAGGAAACAACAGTCAAAAAGAACAAAAACAAGACACATTAAGACAAGGGCAAACCCCTCAGATCAAATCTGGACAAGGCGATCCGATAGGAGGAAAAGAGTGCCAAAAGCAGACACAAGAGTCTGAGACACACCAGCTCCCATGTTAGGAGTCCCACAAAAGCACCAAGATTCCAAACATAACATACATGCAGAGGACCCAGTGCAGATCCATTCAGGACCCTGTGCTAGCCCCTTCAGTCTCTGTGAACTCATGTGAGCCCCGCTTAGCTGACTGGATAGGCCATGTCCTCTTAGTATCCTCCATCTCCTCTGACTTCTACAATTATTCCTCCTCCCTTCTTAGGGGTTCCTGATCTCTAAGGGAAGGGAATCAATAGTGACATTCAGTTTAGACCCTCTCTTTACATAATGTCTGGCTGTGAGAATCTGCACCTGCTTCCATCTGCTGCCTGAGGGGAATAGTGTGTGCACAGAATTCCATTATCAGCCAAATCCCACGCCAGTCGGGCTCTGTTCCTTCTCAAATACTTAAGATGGATTTTCCCCCTGAGATCATCTTGTCCCTTTAGAACAACAAATGCAACAGTTTTGTTTTTTTTTTAATGCCTATAGTTAACTAAGGCAAAGAAACTAAACATGTAGTACCAGCTTGTAGCTAATAGTAATAACCTGTTATAAACGTTCTTTTTCAGCCACATATATATTTTTCACAAACCAAGTTCTTACTGTATTAATTTTCAAAAATCAGAATTTAAGGTAAGTGCATTAAGCTTTCCTTTTTAAACACAAAGTTTATATAGAATGACCTTACTTAAATACACTCTTTAAAAATGTCTCAAGCATTTCTAAATCTTTTACACAATTATATTTGATACATCAATTTTTAGTTTTTAAATCACCCTTTGTCCAGACCATAAGCAATGCTTTACAAATTTGTACCCAGAGATCTACCATATGGTTAGGATATAATTGAGATAATATATGTAAGACGTTTAGAAGAGTACCTATCAGTAAGTGATAATATATTTTGGCTGTCACAAAATAGAGTTCACACTTTTTGAAACTCATCAACCTTTTTAATATATGTGCACATGTAGCTGCATGGTCAGCTGTTCTTTGCTTAATGTTTTATACAGTGATGGTAAATAATTATTTTTTCCTATTAAAATGTCAATTTAGCAAAATAAAGTGTCATTCATACTATGTAACTTTCCTTCCCTTTAATGTTTATAATGTACATGGTTGTAGTATGAGGTTTCTGGCCCAGACTTTCAGGCCTAACCTCAAAGTTTAGGTCCGCAGACCCGCAGTCCTACAGAGACACACAGAGGCTTTTATTAGTTTTTGGCTGATCAGCCTCAGGCCCAGGCATATCACTTGCTAGCTCTCTACCCTTCATCTAACCCATGTCTCTTGTTCAGCCATGTGGCTCGGTACCTTTCTTTAGAGCAGCATAGTTGTCCTTGGCTTCCTCTGGCTTCTCTCTGGTGCTCCTCTGGCATTCTGCTCTCAGAGATTTTCTTAGTCTGGTAGCCCGCCTACACTTCCTGCCTGCCTTTGGCCAATCAGCTCTTTTTATTAAACCAGTGGGTGGGACAATTATTTACCATGAAACAACACAATATCCCTACACATGGTTATGAGAGAATGATAATTATTTTAGACATTGGAACTCAAACTTTCTCATGCGACCCGAGAGGAAGGGTTGGCTGTGGTTTGAGGCAGATTCTACTGCTTTCATCACTGGTCATATCCGCTTAGCACAGAGCCAGTGGCCACAGCACACTTCACACATTCTCTTGATGCTCAGTGTGAGAACGGTGAAGAGGCCTTTGTAAAGTCATTCATAAATGACTGTGGGGACTTCCAATGTCCCAACTTTGAAACCTTTAAAAATGAGCCCTTTGGAGAGGCTCCTCCTAATAGACACATGGTGAGCTGGGAGATCCACGGCCCTTCACACTCAAGTCATGAGTATTTGAACACTACTATGTTGCAGTTCAAAGGAAACATAAAACAAGTGGTTGTATTGTAATTAATAGAAAATACCAAGAAGGCAGTCATTTAGATCTTCTGTTATACCAGACATTTATAGCAATCATTTCATAGTTTATTGAATAACAAGTTTTTCTTTTCTACAGTGTGACTAGAGATTCATCATTCCTCTACTAATTGGTTGTTAATATTGTGGTAAAATAGCACTTCTATGACATAATACTACAGCATAGTGACAAACAGATTTGTTAAATATGATTGTGATTGCCATCATTCAAAATGACATTAAAGAATTGTGGAGTTGAGAAGCAACACAAGGCAATAGTCATGAGTACAGAGAGTTTCAACCTTGCATGTCAATTCTGGCTTTGCTACCTACAAACTTTGTGCCTTTGGCAACCCACTCATCCTTCTTTGCATTTTCTTGGAATTAGGACTACTCACCATTCCTATCAAATGTCCTGAAGTCCTAATGTAGCTATATATGACTTTTGTCAAAGAGCTCTGACTTGACCAATCATCTTACTCTATCCCTAAAACAGAACCTTACCATAGTTATGTTTCTGAAGATCTTGTGAGAAGAATAAAAAGAGGGATTTCTTTTGGTGTCTTTTCCCCATATAACACTCTGCTAAATGCCTAAATAAATCTCTATTAGGTGATTTCATTTGCTTCCTTGCTCAGTCATACCTTCTTGCCTGTCTGTAGCTGACTTTCTATTCTCAGCTTGCTCTCTTTCTTACCACTTTATTTCTGGAATTGGCAGTTCCCTGTTTTTGTTCACGGAGAAGAGTTTTCTCATTGGCAACCAGTCTCTCCAAGGCCCCAGACCACAGATTATTGCTTGGCTTTGTTTATCTTATTGGACCTGTAATGTATTGACTGTGGTCCATAGAACACAGCAAATTTCTCACCGTGTGTAAACTACACTATGACCAACAGGCTGATTGGACAGGTAAGCTTGATGACTGGTCTCCTTTCTTGCAGTTCTCAGAAGAACGTGTGCCCTATTATCTATTTGTGGACAGCCTGAAGCCCATTGAACTACTGGTTTGCTTTTCTGCTTTGGTGCGCTGGGGGGAATCTGGAGGTAAGAGATTCTGAGAGCACGATCATCTGGATACCAAAGCACGGATGGCCTAGGGAACGTGCATCAGTAAGACTTTCAGTCCTTGGGTGGTGAGACTGTCTCCTTAAACTTTGTCAATAGTTACAAAGGATTGCCCCTGCCACCACCTCTGTTGCCCGGGGACTGTGCCAACCCTTGCCACCTAATTCTTTCCTAGCCACAGTCCCTTGGTCAAGTCTTCGGCTTGCTTGCCCAGGCTGGCTCTTCTTTTCACCTCTACTTGTCATCATTCTTATTTTCTTGTTTTTGATTGGACAGTGTGTAAAAGGATCATTTCCTTTAGCCCATTTTGGTTCTTCTGTGACTTGTGGCCCTTTTCCCTCAGGTCATGTACTGGAGGCTTTACCCCCTCCCCAGTGTGGTGATGTTTCTAGAGGGATCTTTATGTGTTCGAGGCCTGGAAATGACTAAGTCCTTATTAATGTTGCACATCAATTGTGTTAATGCTGGTCTCAGACTAAACTAATTAAATAAATCCTCATTAGATCTCTTTCCAGAGTTTGTTTTCTCCAGACTCCCAGCCTTATAATTATTGACTCTAACAAGCCATTTATCCAACTACGCTATATCATTCTTTATATGTCCATCCTTCCTTTTATGACTTCCTTTCTTCTACTCCAGAATAAGATCCTTAGCCAACAACTGCAATTATATCCTTTTGGATATCCTACCAGCCATGTTCAGCCTTTTGACATAGTGATATCTACAAAGTCCATTCTAGGGAACTATGCAGTCTACTTAACAAAAGCAAACTCTCATAATGTTTTAAATCACTTGGTAATTCTGATTGGACTGCAGGCATGCCTACCTTTAGCTTTATAGAGCCACATGTGGTCCATGGTCCACAGGTTGAACATGTCTAGTAAACACACTTGCCCCCATCTTTTTCCATCCCCTTTACTGGTAAGCATCCAAGCATTAAACTCAACTCTCTGTCAAATCTTTGGCTGCAAAAGAGTATCAGTTTATGATTGGGAAAAGGAACACCCTCTTGGACAGTCTACTCAACACTGAGGAACACAGGTCTCAGCAATGACCCCTCTGCAGGCACTCCCTGATATGCTCACTCTCCATTCTTCTCACAAAAGACTGCTTTAAACTTTGAAGTCTCCCTTCTAGAAATCTTTCACAACTAGTATTATTCTCATTCATTTTCAGCTGAAAGCCATGCTGCTGATTTCAGTGAGAAAGGGATGGCCTTATTTCTACAAACTAACTTCCCGAGGCCCTAACATAGCTGGGCTCTTCCTTTAGTGGGTAGACTTCCCTATTTGTACATATCACTTGACACATACACATAATAATTCTTTGACTCTTTTGGCCTGTTTTGTTAAAGTTTGTCTTTAACTCAAGTTAACCATGACACAGATTATAGTTGTTCAACAAACATCTCGCCAATACTCAAGAACTGAGTATTCTGACAATATTAAAGGGGAGGGTATCTATGCTTCAGCTTGAATCCCAGTTGTCTTGAATAATAAATATTATGCAACAGGTGCCAAATATTCACTTAATAAACTTTCCAAAATTTAGTGATCTCAGCTTAATATATCTGCTTAACTAGCATCTCTGAAGCTCTCATGTTCTAGAACATTGAAATTCTGCATGCATGAGGACACCGACTTTGTATCTTCATCCTGAGAAATTTTTTGGAAGAAAGGCAAAATTAATTGTGTTCTCAGTCATTGATGAAGAATAATTATTGATTCACATTTAAAGAAAAACTTACTTGATTAAATTTTTGTTAAAGACAAATGTTTATAGAGACAAGGGAATATTATGGCTTTAATACCATCTCGGAAATCTCTTATTATTCTGGATACAATTATTTCCCTTTATAATCTCATCTGGGAAGATAATCTGATTAAGCATGTATAGATGCTGAAATAGCAGACTATGATGGAAATATCATGTCCTCATTGTCTCAGTTTTCTTGTCCTAGTTTTTCTGTCTGAGGAGATGATCACGAAGAACAGACTGCACAGGGAGGCAGCGCAATAGTCAAGCTAGGTGCTATTTCCCGCACTTACCTACTTCGCTCCTGGCCTTTCAGGGATGCGTTTACATGATTATGTATGCCGTTACTGGACAGAAAGCAGTGCAAGCGGGGGCTGGCTCTCCTTCCACAATCTCATTTTGACACATCTCCCTTCTTCCAAAGCCTTAACAAAAGACAGTCCTCACGTGGAACCCGGACTCTTGACGGCTGAAGCAATCACTTGGAAGTCTCTGAAGCCTCTCAGTGCAGTTTTGAGGATACACACCTACGCAACTAAGGCCGCCATGGTGCGCCTGCCTGTCGGGTAGGGTCTGACTTTCATTTTCTCATGTTTTAGTCTTTAGAACTGTTGACCAATAAGAAGTGGGAATTATACATTATTGTTCCTCATTGGGATTCTTGAGAGAGAATCCTAGTAATGAATGTCATTCTCAGGGCCACACTGGATGTTCTTTTAGAAGGCTCATTGTTACGAGTTATGGGGCTGAATATGTAAAGAAATGGCATAAACCTGCTTAACCCAGAGGTTGCTAAAATGAATCCATCAGCAATTTCTTTTATGGTATCATAAATCTTACCATTCTTTAGCAACAATTATGTTTGATTCCATTTAAATTTGATTCCATTTAGAATGCAAAAGAGAATTTCTTCCCACCAACTTGGAATTTCACCTGTGATCTGTCTTTGTTAGTTTTTTTCTTTAATTATGGTAAAACTTGGCAAGCACATTACACTTAGTGTTTGAAGGAAATCACACACAATGGAAGCATTTTCTTGATTTTACTGTATAAAATTAGTGAGACTGTCTTATATTTCAAATGGTAAATATTCTTTCTAGACTTTTCCGCCCTTAAGCTCAATCTGTGTAATCATGTGTGATCAGTGAAAAGTTATGGGTCATGTGCAGAAATCAGAGTCTAAGCAGAAAAATTAAATGATTAAACAATGTGTTATGCAATTAGAGTTTTATAAAGTAATAGAATAAAAAAAATCATCATTTCTAAATTTAGACTCTGTATGGAGAGGTTCTCCAGAACCCAGATTAATTATGTGAATGTCTACCTCAGTGGTTCTTATTGTCTCCTCCATACCATAAAGTTTTGTTGCTACTTAGCAACTGTAACTTTGTTACTGTTACAAATTGTAAAATAAATATCTGTGTTTTTAAATGGTTTTAGGCAACCCTCAAGAAAGGGTAGTTTGACCTTCAAGGGGGTCATGACCTACAGGTTAAGAACCACCGATATAACCGTCACACCAAAGACAAGGGTTTTGGAAAGGACTGTCTTAGAGTTTCATCTCCCCACATGGACATTAAACCATCAGTGTTTTGAGCATCCTATTAAGAGTCTAAATGTCCAGTAACTAAGGAGAGCGATTGCTTCTGTTTTTGATGATACAGACACTAATCAAGAAAGGGGGGAATTAACATATGTGAAATGATGTGTTTGTGAATCTTCAAAGCTCTGTATTCACATGAGAAAAACATCCAGAATGCTCTTTAGCAGCGCAGTACATCTTCAGTGTGTGAAAGTTTGTCATTTTTGTCTAATTATGTCTGACTTATGCAACCAATAAAACACAGATTTCATGATATCTGAGGCTAAGAGTGGAAATCCAAAAGGTAGTTACCTCATCTGTAATATATATATATATATGTATATGTATATGTATATGTATATGTATATGTATATGTATATGTATGTATGTATGCATGCATGCATGCATACATGTATGTATGTATGTATGTATGTAAGTATGTATGTATGCATCTTCCGCCAACTTTGGACACCAAACTCTGATCAAGCAGCTAGCAGAAGTGAAATACATTCTTCAGAAGAAGCACACCTTCATATGGTATTCATTCTCTCTAGGAGGCATATGCTACTCTTCAATGCATATTCCCCTGTGGGACATGCCATACATGTTTGCAGCATGGTAACATTTGTCATTGGAGATGAAGATGTTGTACTGCCCAACTTTGAGCCGGTAAATATCTTAGCAAACCTCCTACCATTCCCTGGCTTGAAAATTTAAACTCAATCTTATTTTGATCTTTCAAATTTGTTTAGCTTACCTCCCCCGCCCCCTCAGCTTTTTTTGTTCCACCCAGTCCCACAGCCACTTCCTAAATAATTCATTCAGAGGCTTAATATTAATCATAAACAGTTTGGCTTATGGCTCAGGATTATTACTAGATAGCTTTTACATCTTAAATTAACACATTTTTGTTAATCTATGTTTTGCCATAGATTCTTATATGTCCCGTGGTGTCTAATGACTTTGCCTGTTCTAATACATTTTGTTCTTCCAGGCTGCTGGCTGGTGGCTCCTCCACTTCACTTTTCTTCCCCTTATCTCTGTTTGGGTTCCTGCCTGGCTCTATCCTATCTTGCTACAGGCCAAAGCTGCTTCTTTAATAACAAATGGTTATAAAATATATTCAAAGAACACAGAGAGACATCCCACAGCACACCCTCCTTTTTAAACTATTAAACTATTCATATATTCTTTATGAAATGTTCAAATGTAATCTGTATAATTAACAGTCTAAATCTCGGGTAAAAAAATAAAACTAATTCTTCCCCAACAACTGTACCCACCTCTACTCTGTTGAGTCTTTTAATTCTATCACTATCCTCTGTAGGTTCATTGGTCCTTTGGGGGGATGAAGCACCAGTGAAGTCCCTTTGAATCCATCTACAAATTGAGCTTCCCTTCTTTCCTTTCCTTAGTCTGAGGATTTAGAGTGTATCTCCAAGATTCAGAGTATTCCTTGTGGCCTCTCAGAGGCATCCATCACTACTCCTCTCTTCTTGGTCTATCCTCAATGTCTCTTAGGGTATAAGGTTATTAGATTCAAGATTAACCTCTGTTATGTCTGGATTCTAGTGGAGTTGCAAAAGACATATCCTTGCCCATGAGCTGACAGATCCTAACTCTCCAGAGTCAAAACTGATCATTTCCAGAGCTGCCAGATAACCAGATGATTCCTCTGGGCAATCTTCCGTTATCTAGCTCAGTGCTGAGACAAAGTCTTCCCCAGCACTCATGCTTAGAATACTCATGTAGACATTCAAGCATTAAAGTGAAAAGGCATTTGTATGTCTATCATTAGTTTCTGACCCAGCAGGGCATCTGTGTTACTCAGGTTTACTTGCCAGGCCCACCCTGGGCATCCATAGAACTGTATTTGCACTATGGCATCCCCTAGAGAAACAGTAAAGATGGCTTAGTTTCCTGACCTTTTCTAAGGAGGCATGTTCTACTCCAGCACCACCCAGTACACACCAACTGGGATAGTCCTCAAACATCTCAGAGCAGATTGATTCCTGAAATTTCTGTCAGCCTGGATCTCTTACTGTTTCTCCACATGGATATAGCTGGAAGGAGCCAGCAGCACAAGCTTGTACAACCTTTGGTGTTTTTTGTTTGTTTGTTGTTATTGTCTGTTTGCTTGTTTTTTATCTTGTGGGACCTTTCCCTGGAATCTTCCCTGCCCCTCAGTCCTCAAAAACCCCAGTCTTTGTCAGTCTAATATCTTAGACATCCTTCAGAACTAACTCTAAGCATTAATACTATAGAGTCTTCCCTGACTCCATCCTTGGTAGGGCTCCTCTATACAATCCTTTTAGTAAGAATTCCAGCCCGTGTTCTATGTCTCCCAGACCACAGCATCCAATAAAATGTTCAGTTCACTCTGTTTCCTACAAAATGAATCAATCATATAGCCAGGGATTTTCTTCCCCAGAGGTTGAACATTTATAAACTTGGTTGCCCTTAAATAGACATGAGAACAGCTACTTCATGTATTCTCTGTCTTCACAGGAGAGCTACAGATTTACAGAACAGTCTCTAGTAATTATGAAAGCAGTTGGAAACGTGATTACTAGTTTTAAAGACAAAGGTAAACTGTCTGCAGCTCTGAGAGATCTACAAGCAGCTCACTACCCTGTCCCCCTCTACAACAAAGAACTCACAGCTCAGCACTTCAGGGTAAGTAGGTCTGGTCCTGAGGCTCACAGCCAGAAAGCGCCCATCTGAAAGATGCCTTAGATGAACCTCAAATGATGAACCTGAGGAAGTGGGTTGCATGAGACCATTTCTTTGGAAAGTGATTCCAGGAAACATAGAGAAATCTAGAGGAATAAGCTGAGGAAGAAAATGAAATTGCTTAAAGGGTATGATAATGGCTGCTGTGGACTACTGAGGTTCACTCATCCAGAGTCTCCCTGAAGAAGAGGGAACATTAGCCCTTACGCAGCATTGGATTTTCCAATACTTCAAGTTGCCTTCAGGAACATTAGCCTCCTCACTCTTAGAACAAAAACTTCTGCTGGGGCTAAGTAGCATTTTGGCTTTGTAGATAGCCCTCAGGAAAGGAAATCAGGGTACCTATGCTTGTCTCTTGAGGAAGGAAACTGAAACATACTGGTTCACCCGAGCTGTGTGGCGAGTGGGTGACATCTGCTTTTATTTGTTTGGTTCTATTTTTTTTTTTAACCTCCATGATTGACATTCAGGCTGTAATATTTATTCAGTGTGGAATATGTCACAGAACACTTGTTTCCACTGCATATGCAAATAATATTTGATTTTGACAATAGGAAATGCCTCAGCCCTTATCACATGACCTTTGATGGAGGGGTTTCATAGCCAGAATAATATATATATATATAAGACAGTCAATTACACTGTAATTTTTTGTGTAAACTGATAGTATACACCATGCTTAATGTAAACACAAGTAAAAATTTCTTTGCAGTAAAGGATATTTTATCATTATTTACATGTAAGTCTTTATAAAGTAAGACAGTACCTAACCGAGAAAAGCACGTTGCCAAGCAGAGAAGAAAGACACCATTTTGTCGCTGTATGAGCATCAAGGTAGAATACAGGCAATCAGCTGAATGTGCAGTGACAAACGTCCACCTTGTCACACATTCAAACAGATGCAATATTTGCATATATGTGGGGATTTAATAAAGTTTCAGAAGTTTTGGAGATATCAGAGAGAATCTACTCACAGTCTATGTGGGGGGTTAGTAAAAGCTCCAGAAGTCCCAGAGCTCTAACCACAGTCTAAGAAAATCAGAGTGGTGATTCAAACCTTTAATCCCAGCACAGGGAGTATCCTGGGAGTGGTGACCTACACCCTTAATCCCAACTGAGTCAAGGTCACTTCAGATTATAGAAGGAATTCCAGGCTCCCAAGCAGGTGTGGTGAGGCCACACCTTATTCAAACACAGAGAGATCCATTCCAAGGGAAGTGAGGCTGAGGAAGCTGGAAGACAGCTGGGTAAGATTTGACTGTGGTGTTTATTCCCTCTAGTATCTCCAACTTCTTCATAGATCTATCCCTGAGTCTCATTATTTTGTGCGACACATATATGCTTTTAACAGTGAAGAACAACTGAGCGCTATACATGATTCAACACAGATGGTGCCACTATTGTTAATGTGTATGTGTGTGTGTGTGTGTGTGTGTGTGTGTGTGTGTGTGTGTGTGTGTGTGTGTGTGTGTATTTTTATCTTTTTCAGGTTTTCCACATATCATTGTGGCGTTTAATGAAAAAAGCTCAAATAGCCAAATCTCCCTTAAACTTCAAATTTGCATTTCGTGCTCTGGTTTTAGACACAGACGTACTGGATTCCATCATAGAGGATTCCTCTTTAGGTACTGATTAATTTTAAGTATCTGAGTTTGGAGGTGATGAATAATTTTAAAAGGGTATGCTCAGCTATTGTGTAGAAAAGACAACAGATCTGCTGGGCAGCCATGGAATTCAAGCTCTTTCAGTGATGTTCCAGGGGCTCCAAGGTCTGCTTGGGAGACTTTCTAACCTTTATCATACGTACTTCCAGGGGAATTCGGAATCTTCAGTATTCATCATTGGCTTACCTGGTCTGAATTAAGGAACCCTTGGGAGACGCCCCAATCCAGTTGCCTTCCTTCCCTTCTTTTACTGTATTTTATTATCACTATTCTGTCCCTTTTTCAGTTCTGAGGGAAGTCTCTGGATACTTTCTGATGGGAATCCCAAGTAGGAAATCAAAATATCACAGCTTCATGCATGCTCTTTCTCCAGAAATTTACCTGAGCTCAGTGGACAATGTGGAATGGGATGTTCAATTCATCCTTGTGGAATTTTTTTGTATGAAGACTTTCACAGTTGAAGACATTAAAAATTTTAATGGATTTAAATATAAATCCCAATCCAGTGTTTGTATCTCTCTTACCAGCAGAATGGGTAGACCTTAAATATTGTATACCAAACAATGAGAAGGAGTATTCTCCCGAGGAAATAGCTGCTGCAGTGAAAATTCAATCCATGTGGAAAGGGGCCTATATCAGACTGCTCATGAAAGCCAGAATGCCAGGTATGCATTTCAGACACTTGAAGTGAACCCATGTGTATAGGAATGAGTATTTCATTATGTGCATTAAGGCATTTTTAGAGGCATGCCACTTTTCATAATTAATTTATTTATTCAGTACTGAAACCCCTGGCGGCAAGGAACTGGTCAGAGTTCATTTTCTCGTTCTCAGAATTTATCAGTGCTTGAGATGTCAAGAGGTCAGGCATATACATTGATTAGTTATTGAAAGGATAAGTGTCAAGGAGATAAAGTGCTTTCTGAACAGGGACTGGAGTTCAGATCCCAGATTTGCAGAAAAGTTGTGAGGGTGGTGAACCAGCAGATCCAGAACTTGAGAGGAAAGCAGAGGAGAGCCATGTGACCAGCTGTCCAGCCATATGAGCCACATCAGAGAGCCTAGGGTATTTCAAGAGACCCCACCTTGGTAAATAAAGAGCAACTAAGAAAAACATCTGACACCAACTTTGGCCTCCACATGTATGTGCACACAGGCATGTGTCCAATGCACACATGTGTTCATGCAGATGCACACATACGCTAATGCAACATACTACACATTGAGATAGAATATATGGTCCTTGAATTATTGAGAAAATGACCAGATTAATTTGAAAGATGAAGAGGGAGAGAAGACAGGGAATAAAGAAAGAAAGAACAAGATAGAGACAGAAATAAATTATATTACTTGGTTTTCTTGATTAGAAAATGAACACATCCATCAAACTCATTGTATGGTAAAATGTTTTGGCTCTTTCTATGAGCAGTAAACTGTTATATTCGCATGATGATTTTGATCCTATAAGTAGTAACCATTATATTCCTTTGTTGGTTTTTTTCCATTGTGGAAACTGTAAAAAAAAAAATACAAACAATTTCATAATGTAGTTCTTTTGTTCCACTATATTTGTGGAATGAATCACAGGGGCAACCTCCCCACTCCCATGATAACAGCAGTTTCAGAGAAGCTGGCCAAACAAAACTTCGGCTCCGTTACACCAGGCACACAGCAGACAAGCAGAGATTCTTCTGTTCCCATTTCAGATCCTGAAGAGCAGAGCAGAGACTCAAGCAGGACAACGAGAAAAGTCTGAGAATAGCTGTGTTCACATGTTGACTCTAAGATACTTAACTCAGGACAGCATTTCCTCTGTGGGTCCTTCTACACCGAAGCCATTCGTGGACAGGGCCACAGACTGAGGCTCATGCCATACATTCAAATGTATTCCTTAGAATAATTGGGTGGTTGCTTTTTTGAGCTGAGGTTTTCCACAGAAGCTTTTGGTGTGACAAAGATGCATTTATTTAAACTGTTTGATGAGTCTCTTAAATAACAGCCAAGCACCCATATGTTTTCAGGCTAAAGATGATAGGAAACAGTTGAATACTGTGAGCAGTCCTCTCATCTAAATATTTAGAGTCCTATGGTTTTAACACTCTTTTAGTACTTCCAAAACCACAAGACCAGGAGCCATCTTACTGGTGGATTTTTACCCCTATAATGCAAACAGCATGGCCAGCAGAATGTGACTTCACAATAGGCACGAAGGAAATCCAGTTCAACGGGACTCAGTAGCTGGTATTGGTTCAGACTTCAAGGGTAGTTTATTTTACATATATTTAAGGATAGCATAATTTGGAAAAAAGTTTCCTGGTGATAATTAACTCAATGCCATCTGTACTACAAAGCTTAAAACATGACTACATCAAAACTCTTATAAAGTAGAGTGACATTTTCCAAAAAGATAGGTTCTGTATATTAACTAAGGAAGATAGAGTCATGATAAACAAGTTCACTATAAGATCTGGGGGAGTTGATGTGGCCTGATCATACACAATAGCACAGAGGTTACTAGACTATTAACCACATCAGTTTACAGTCTTCTTGCTGGAAAATGGGTTATACATCTTTTTCTTTGAAGAGACAACCCTGTGTGTTGAACATTTCTGGTTTCTTTAGTGCTTGTCTGTGAGCATGAAGACCAACATGCCTGCTACAGGGGATTTCAAAGTCTTTACTTGCAAAATGAAAACTGTGTACAAGAGCGTTGTTATTATAGATTCAATGTTTATTACTCCTGTGCCTCCTGTTATTATTATTTTATTAGACACAAAGGAGAATGTCAGCGTTGCAGATACACTTCAAAAAATTTGGACAGTATTAGAGATGAATCTGGAGCAGTATGCACTTTCTCTCCTAAGGTAAAGAACACCTCTAGGCCTCTTATAGCTAAAGTTTACACCTAGATTTCCAATAAAGAACTGTCCTATATTGCCATGATCACCTTTATCTCAGACAGCACCTGAGGCATTGTAAAAAAAAAAAAGAAAAGAAAAAAGAAAAAAGAAATAAAAGATCCAGGATTCCTCATGCTTTTAAGATTAGAGCTAGATTCAGGCAGGAAGGGAAGAATTCATCCCATCAACTCCCACCCCTGTTGTGGAAGGTGCCATAGGCTTCCCTGCAAAGAGAGAGCAGATATTATGATTCATTTTAGTCAGTTACATGAGTCAGAAAACATAAAGGGAGAAAATTCTCATGCTATATCCCTGTTTGTGCCCTTAGCTTATTGGCATTGAATTGTCCAAACCCATTGCTCACATTAACTTCACAAACTCCATTTCAATTTCTAGTCGCTATCTGGATCCTTTAGTGTCCGCAACCTAATTTACAACTGATCCCATTTCCCCAGCTATAGAGCTTAAACATCCAGCCTTATTTCTCGTCTATGAACATTAATTACTTCCTTGCTTGGGAATTACATTCTCCTTCTGTCAAAATCAACCGACCTCTTCAAGTGCCTTTGTCAGGTACCAGCTACCACAACTCACACAGTGCCTCTTTGACGTCAACCAGGCAAACATTGGTATCTGGTATTTTGCTATTTTAAGGGCTACTTCTCTTCTGTAAATGGAGTTTACTTTAAAAGTGGCTTGTCATTGATACTCAAGTTATTTTCCCATTTCTAGACTAATGTTTAGGAGCAAGTGTAAGTCAATGGAGTCTTACCCATGCTTTCAAGATGAAGAGACCAAGGTGGCCTTTGCTGACTACACTGTGAACTACCCAGACCAGCCACCGAATTCTTGGTTTATAGTATTCAGGCAAGTGGTGAATGATGCCATTTTCAGATGGTATGCAGTGTTCAGACCTGCAATTTCAGGGGTGCAAGTATGGTTAGCAGTAAAAGTGTCAGACTCTAGACTTACTTCATATTTTGGCTGAAACTTTCCCATACATATACATAAAAATGTTCTATACCTATGAGGGGATGTCAGAGAATTTTTAGCAATAGTCCTTACATCAAATTATGAAAATGAAAACAATTTCTAGATTTCCAGTGAATATGTTAATGTAAATAAATAAATCAGCCTGTTTCCGGTATAGTTAGATAGGATTCATTTCCAAGCAATAGCACATAAGATATAAGTCATGAATGCTGTACAAAATGGGAGTTTGCATCTGTACATGAAAATGACACAGTAATAATAACTTTCAGTGGAAAAGATACGCAAGCCTTTTAGTTATTTGCAATTTTAAGGTTTTGCAAAGATTCTTTGGTGTTAAATTGTATTTAAAGCGCTAAGAGTCACGCTAAGAAAGACTGGTGCTTTTGTAATTACAGAGAAACATTTTTGGTTCCTCAAGATATGACCTTAGTTCCTAAAGTATACACCACACTGCCGATCTGTATGCTGCATGTGGTTAACAATGACACGATGGAACAAGTGCCGAAGGTGTTCCAGAAAGTGGTGCCTTACCTTTACTCCAAGAACAAGGTAGGTGCAAAATGCATCCCCAGATGTTCAAACAGCAGTGCATGGGAGCCCAGGAGCAAGTGTGGTGACTGAGCTTGTACTCTACTTAGGAGGAAGAGTTCGTTCATTGTTTTAGAGAGTGAGGGATGCAGCACACTTCACATTCCAAAAAGAACATACTGTACATGCCCATGGTTGAAACCAAAGCCACATCAATTTTAAAACAGAAATGGATCCAAGGAGTTCATCTGGTCTTGTGATGAAACATACCAGCCTTATCTCTGTATCCCACAAGACCTTTGTTCTGCTCTTAAGCATTTTATGGGAAGGTGATTGAGATCACATTCCAAGCCACCACTCTTAGTCTTTTAACAGAGCAGTAGCATGACTTTATCAGGCCAAGGAGTACTATGGCTGCCTGCTTAGTGGTTGAGAAAGCCTGGCCTTCAGTCAGATGTTTTCTCTCTAGGTATTTTAATCTCTTCTTAATGTTTTTAGTCACATTTACTATTAGGAGATAGTGACAAGTTCATTGTACATGGCTGCCAACAAAGAGAATTTTCTGCTCCTAAATCCACTCTTTAGTCCTGTGGTTTTGAACTTGATTTTTTTTTTCTGAATTATGATTGTGTTTTTATTTTAAAGTTCATTTCAACCTATAATCTCATGCATTATTTTATATAAATTAGATATACCTGTCTAATGAATGTTGACTTCATAAGGATGAAGAACGGATGTAAAATGTACCAATTCAATGAAACACTGAACAGCTCCTTTGAACATTTTTGGGATATGAGGAAACATTTTTTTAAACAAGAAAAATAAAATTTCTTTTTATAATTTTAAGACAAAGCTCTGCCAAGTAGTACTGATTGTAGCTTAGGTTAGTGTTAAGTTCTCAGAGATCTGCCTGCCTCAGCCTCCTGAGTGCTAAGGTTAAAGGCACACCCAGATAAAAATCTTGATAAATGATTATTTACATATGTATGTATGCATATGTATAGTGATACTTTAGAAATTGCTTTAACTGAATTTGTTAGTGTTCATTATAATTTTAAAATCTCATGTTGTAGTAAACTCATTTTTTTCTGTTATTTTCTATGAGATAAATTTCTTTATCTGGGCATCAGAATTTTTTAAAATTGGAAAATAGCATTAAATTGTATCCAGTACCTTTAATTATTTTTACCATATATTAAATCAGAAAAGTATCACATTTATAGTTTATGGGGCAATCTTGTAAACAGATATTTTATATGGAAGTCATCTGTATTTGATATCATGTTCTGAATCATAATTTTTAAAAATTTATATCATTGATTCCAATGAATAATTTATTTCATCCATATTTAATCATACCATTTTAATTTATGGTCATTATGTTTACTATTTGTTTAAATGATATTCACATTTCCTTTATTTTAGTAACATTTATCATTTTCCACACACCAAGCATGCCTTTATGTAATTAATTTAACTCACTGTTTTTCCTCCTGTTTTATATTTTCCTTCATAGCCAAATAAATGACATTTCATCAATTCCAGGACTTTGAAATTCTCTTGCTAGTGAATGCTACCTTCTACAGCAGAATGTCCTGTATTAAATCTGATGTTAGAAAATAATGCAGGTCCTTGTGTAACAAATTTGTTTTTACACATAGAGAATATTTGTGATTGTCATTTATCAATCTTGACTTAGATTTAAACAGAAACAATTTAATTTGTGATCACAAATAATAAAAAAAATAAGAAAGCTCAAAAGTAAGGAAATGGTTTTGTCTAGAGCAGTGGTTTTCAGCCTTCCTAATGCTTCAAACCTTTAATACAATTTCTTGTGTTGTAGTGACTCCTAACTATAAAATTATTTTCATTCCTGCTTCATATCTGTAATTTTGTTACTGTTATAAATCTTAATGCAGATATCTGTGCTTTCCAATGTCTTAGGAAAATCCTGTGAAAGGATCATTTAACCCCAAAGGAGTCACAACCCACATGTTGAGAACCACTGGTTTAAAAGAAGAGACTAGTAAAATCATAGATGCCATCAAAATCTGGAGATAATATCTCTTTCACCAAAGAAGTCATATTAATGTTAGTCACTGATACTTAATTAAGGAAGAGACATTTAAAAATATTTAATTAGTAGGTTTTGGGATGTGTGTGTAGTTTTGAGTTTCATTGTGGGTTTTTGTGTGTGTGTTTTAGCATGGCTGGCTCTCTAAACTAGAATGAAATCACATGGTTTTCTCTCAAAGATGTAAGTAGAATTTAAGTGTAGAAGCACATTCCATCTCCATTTAGCTATTATTTCACATTGCAAATTCAGACTGCATCAAACACTTCCATGTCTCTCCCATGTTTCTTCTTCCCTCTATATCTATCTAACCTTTAGGGAAAGAATTGGGAAGGCCGTGCAAGAGAAGGTAGAGCAGACATGTGTGAATAGAGAGCTGGCTTTCCATAGTGCTTTTGTTGTTGTTATGGCTAAGTCATCTTTTTGGGATTCTCAGTATTTAAATATGCTTGAAAATTATTTATGTTCCAGGTGAAATGTGTCACCCAGAACTAAATATTACCTCAGAACAAAGCTGGTGCAAAGAAAATTAATGTTTAAATCTTTGCTCTGTAGTCTGTGACTGTATAAGTACTCTGGAACCTGACAAGCATGACAGCATATGTGTAGCCATAGCTCCCAAAAGAAAAAATACGTACTATTTCCCTAAAACACTACATCATAGAAACCCATTTTCATAAAATGTATTGGGTCAATATTTCACAAGACTCATCTTGGAAAACACAATTGTAAAGTGAAGCCCTTGTCATCTTTCTCGCTCTCCTTCCTTCCTTCCTTCCTTCCTTCCTTCCTTCCTTCCTTCCTTCCTTCCTTCCTGCCTGCCTGCCTTCCTTCCTTCCTTCCTGCCTTCCTTCCTTCCTGCCTGCCTTCCTGCCTGCCTTCCTGCCTGCCTTCCTTCCTTCTTTCCTGCCTTCCTGCCTTCCTGCCTGCCTGTCTTCCTTCCTTCCTTCCTTCCTTCCTTCCTTCCTTCCTTCCTTCCTTCCTTCCTGCCTTCCTTCCTTCCTTCCTTCCTGCCTTCCTGCCTTCCTTCCTTCCTTCCTTCCTTCCTCCCTTCCTTCCTTCCTTCCTTCCTTCCTTCCTTCTTTCTCTCTTTTTGTTTTGTTTTTAAGACAGTTTCTCTGTGTAACAGCCATGGCTGTCCTCGAACTTTCTCTGTAGACCAGGCTGCCCTCAAACCAATAGAAATCCACCTGCCTCTGCATCCTGAGTGCTGGGATTAGAGGTTGCACCACCACTGAACTACTATCCTTCTATCTTTACCATTAAACAGTTTTCTCTGGCATTGATGAATCATCTTAATGTGATGTGCCATAGATGGTCTCCAGAAATAGGTGAACATTTTCACTTACACAGAGGATTTCTAAAGCCAATGCAAAGATAGATAAAATGTAGTCCTAGGTGCTACCCAACTTAGTTACCTGACTGGAGCCCTCATTAAGAGACATCCTGCCCCACATAAAATTCAACAGCTCTGTCATTATTTATTCGTACAATAGTTATATGATCTAATGAAGTTTTTTTTTTTCTTATAAACTTGTGTTGGCTTGTAGGAGTTTATTTTGTTCCTTTGAATTTTCACAAGGCATCCTTTGAAGCTTGAGAAGAAGGCTTATTGGAATGAGGCCTGCAAACGTATATTTTTCTTTACTTCAACAGTTGTCTCTCCTACTTTGGTCATAATTTCACAAAGACTGAACAGTGGGATTAAGGACACAACTTGTGAGATTTTTCAAAGTTTGTTTATTTCTTTACAGCACTGAGGATCTAATGCAGGGATTCACACAAGCTAAGCAAACATCCTGCCCCTTCAATACACCCTCAGCCCTAAGATAATATTTTCTCAGAAGGATTTTAAACATAACATTAATGGCTTGGTGGTTCTTAGGAGATCTTGAACTCTATGGAGATATCAATACAGCAGCATATTTATTTCAATGTGTGGACCACATATTTGGAGACTCATGGCAATGTGAATCCTATGTTGTGATTACCTTCTCTTTTAGAAGGGATACACATTTGTGGCTGAAGCGTATACCGGTGACACATATGTGTCAAGTGCACGATGGAAACTGCGTCTCATTGGCTCTTACAACCCGCTGCCATTTCTTTCCCGAGAATCTCCATGCAGCACCTTTACCACAAAGGAAATCAGAGACTACTACATTCCTAATGACAAGAAAATCCTGTTCAGGTACAAAGATATAATAGACAGATAAAGGTGCTCTCTAAAATATTACTGAATGAATTTATAGTACTGGATGCATTAAATTTTAATTGCCAAAATGTATGGAGATAACTATTTATCACTATCATTGCTAAATGGATGCTTGATCATACCTATGCGTTTTCAAATAATGCTCATAGCACTTCGTAGGCTTCGTTTTACTTCACTTTTACTAAGATGCTTTCTGATCCCTCTGGCTGTTTGACTTGCTCCTTGCTCAGCCCTGTCTTTGACAACTCTCTGGTGGGGGGCGGTACTTGTTTGTCACTCCAACACTCTTCAAGCTCATCTATTCACTCCCCTTGAATTGTGCTAGTGCGGACTCCATTTTCTTTCATTAATGCGCCTGTGGATTCTAATCTGACTCACCCACACTATAGCCTCTTCATGTCGCTTTCTCTCTCTTCTCAATGCTCCTACATTAACCCAGGCTCTTCATTATGTGTGTCACGTAAAATTGTTGGTTTTGGAATCTAGGACTCTATCATATTCCTCCTAAGACATTGCGCTGTTACTCTCTTTGCTCAATTTGTATGTTTATCCTTTACTACTTTTGTACATATTTGATTCATGTACCATTCCTGTGGTAAACATTTCTTGCAATATATACACAGCTTAGCCAATTATCTGTTCATTGGCCTCTATAGGATTAATATTTTTTAATTTAGTTTTGTTGAAAGTGGATTCTTCTCTCATATCACCCTTACCACAGGTTCCTCTTTCTCCACTGCTCTGAGTGCCCTTTCCCAACTCCCTTCTCCCCATGTATATAAATATATACATTTATAATCAGACAACCAACAAACAGCCAAAGCTGTCACTTTTTCTTGTTTCTTATGTCATTTCTTTCTGGTCACATTTTGTCACTTTTAAATTCATGACAGAGAGAGTTTTGTGGTTCGGACATTATAATAATGTTATGTAACGGACATGTATCAATCATATCAAGTTCCTTTAGCTGTTTTGTGACTGTCCAGTAATCACTCATGTAAATACTTAGCCATTCACTTTGTTAAATGCTGCTCCTTATTGTTAAAGCCATGCTAGGCATGATCTATGGTGCCTAGTTAAAAAAAAAAACCCTATTATTTTCTAGATTTTGTTATATTGAAGAGATGTTTTAAAGGCACCATACATTGGTGAGTTGGTTCTCAAAGGGAGAAAAAAACTAAGTATTTCTATAAAATTTGACAAATAATAATACTCTGATTTTCCCGTAATTACTATTTAATACAAAAGCTTTTCACCTTCAAATTGCAAAAAAATAAAAATAAAAATATCAAAACTGAATAAGCAATAACATTCAAACACAGAACTATGTATATGCTTAAGCTTAATACATGAGTGTATTTTATATCTGGGTAAAGACATAAACAATACTAAATGTTCTTATGAAAGCACACTAAAATGGGGGTTGCCTATCAATTTGTCTTCAACATTGCCTATAAGAAAGAAAATAAGAAACAGGAAGCAAAAACTACAAACGGAAAGATCGTTTACCATTGTGACTAGTTTGCTAGTTTGACTAATTTGTTTACTAGAAGACATGGAGGCCACTTCAAAACCAAAAAGTGATGTCTAACCTAGCACTAAGTTAGTCCCAGAAGCTAGTCTTAAAGGCATGGGACAGAGATGTGAGAAAGTTGAGGGGGCAGCTGCCTGAAAAGTGTGAAAGTGCTTGGCATTATCTTGAAATGGAAGAAATCTTTGCAAAGTGCATTTCTAGAATGTAATATAGAGCGACCAGGACAGAAAGATCCCTCCACAGAACCTTTTCTGGAAGGCTCTCCTAATACAGGAACAGGAGGTGTTAAAGAATTTTAAGGAAACTGATATTATCAGACTTATGTGAAAAAATTTCTATATTATAGCGGGTTGTGGTGTGACATGTCTTTAATCCCAGCAGAGGCAGGTGGAACTCTGAGTTCCAGGCAGTTCCAGGAAAATCAGGGCAACACAGAAAAACCATGTCTTGAGAAAGAACAAACAAGCAAAATGTCTATAATACATGAATTGAAAAAATCAATATAATTTCTAAGATAAAAGACTATAGCTACATTATCTTGAAACTCTATTTATTCTTTAAAGATGTGGAATATGGAACATATTACCTTATGGCTTCTAGATGTTGAGTGGAGTGAAGGGGAATGTGTCAAAGGTAGGGGAACTGTAGACAGCTCTGAAGTAGCTCAGGTGGCAACATTGTTAGCTGGAAGCATGGCAGTCCATAGGTGGGCCACAGCTACCCTCTCAAGGTCATAACACAACACTGAGTAGCCGAACAATAAAAATGTCTCATTTCACAATCTGAAATCAAGGTGACTCCAGAGCATTTTGGAAAGAATCTATTTCTTGACTTCCTCTTGACACTCTATGGTTTACTGATGTTCTTTGGCTTGTGGGTCCATCTCTCAAATCTGCTTTCATCTTTAAATGGTGTTTCACTGTGTGACTATTATTCTAAGGTCATTTAGATTTGGCCTCATCCTTTAACCTTTCCTTATAATAAAAAATCATCTCAACATAAGATGACCTTTGTGAGGTCTCCAACATGGGTTCTGTAGAATAAAGAGATTCAATTCAACCAATCAGAAAGTTGTAGTAGGAGGTTTCTGACCTTGACTTTTGGGCCTTGCCTCAAGGTTTAGGACCCACAGACCCACAGTCCTGCAGTCCCACAGTCCCACAGTCCCACAGAGACACACAGATGCATACGATAGTTTTAGGCTGATCAGCCTCAGGCCAGGCATATAACTTGCTACCTCTTTACCCTTAACTAACCCATGTCTCTTATCCTGTTCAGCCATGGGGCTCGGTACCTTTTCTTAGAGCAGCATAGTTGTCCTCTGCTTCTTTCGGCTTCTCTCTGGCATTCTGCTCTGTGCTTCCTGTTCTCAGAGTTTTCTCAGAGTCTGGTAGCCCCGCCCACACTTCCTGCCTGCCTTTGGCCAGTCAGCACTTTTTATTAAACCAGTGGGTGGGTCAATTATTTACAATGGAACAACATAATCTCCCACAGAAAGTGGCGCATGAATTTAGAGAGAGAACATTTTAAAAGGTTGTTGTAGAATTGACAGCCTTGGCTGATTGGGCTCACCTCAGGAAATGTCTGAATGTTATTTACTTCAGAGGACACAGGGCAGAAGCTAATTTGCAAGGTGGTCAGTTGGAAGACTTCTTGCTTGTAAATATTACTATCAGCCATATGCAGTCCCGGGGAACCAGCCCCAGGCTTCCGCAGGACTTAAAGAGAAAGCTACAGCATCATAAAACTTAGACTTTTTAATCTGAGGCTTTTTAAGGAATCAGGAGAAACTTACCCACTTTCTCTTGACTGGTTTCTTTATTCTTTCATGTTGAATCTTCTCATACATTCATGTTGTTTTTGCTCATTGCTCCTGATATTATTACATTACTCTGTCTTCTCACAAATTTCTACAGTTTATGTATTCCAGACAGTTATTTCAGGAAATATAAGATATATAATATATGTAGTAAGAGGTTTCTGACCTGGACTTTCAGGCTTAGCCTCAAGGTTTAGGCCCGCAGACCCACAGACCTGCAGAGACACACAGATGCTTACAATAGTTTTAGGCTGATCGGCCTAAGGCCCAGGCATATAACTTGCTAACTCTTTACACCTTAATCTAACCCATGACTCTTATCCTGTTCAGCCATGCGGCTCGGTACCTTTTCTCAGAGAAGCATAATTGTCCTCTGCTTCTTCCGGCTTCTCTCTGGCTTTCTGCCCTTTTCTTCCTGTTCCTAGAGTTTTTCTAGTCTGGTAGCCTGCCCACACTTCCTGTCTGCCTTTATCCAAACAGTGCTTTTTATTAAACTCATAGGCGGAGACAATTATTTACAATGGAAAAACATAATCCCCCTACAAAATATACTTATGTAAATATGTATAATTATAATTATGTACATATAGTACATATGTACATATATAATATAACATATAGTATAATTAGAAAATTATTTAAGAATACCTTCAGCCCTCATATGGGGCTACAGAGTCAAATTGTTTTAACCTTGACTATTCAGAATTTGTTTTTACAAACTGAGGTCAGGAATGGGTGCATGGACTTAACATTTTCCAGCTAGCAATAACTGGGATGTAATTGGGATGGTATTTACAACTTAGACAGAGAGTACAGCTGTGCATACTTGTGAACTTGACTATTTTTCCTGGGAATAGTTTATCTTAAAAACCATTAGCAAGACACCTGTTCTAATCTAAAGCTACTTTGAAGCTTTGTTTTATATAATGATGTACAAGAAACCTGTGACTTAGCATAAAGATTAAAGGAATTTGAGCCAGTCTGGATCCTAAACTCAAATGCTTTCCTAAATCTGAACTATGATTAAAGCAGCTTCTTAATGGAACTCAATAGGCTCTGATGTGTCAAAATTATATAGCGTCTCCTTGACAATCCATAGAAATATTTAAGACCAGTAGATGGAGCTGCAACCATGAGATAAACTAGATGCAATACAGGTAGTGTACAGGAACCCCACACCATATATATCATATCAGCTACCACAGAAGCAAAAAGGTATTTTGGAGTCTGTAGTGTGCTGGCCTTGCCCAAAATGTTTGATCCATCAGAGATATTCCACTTGGGAACTGACACCTGAACTTCAATTGTCACCTTTTGTACCTCCACCAGCACAGGCACATGATCCTAGAGAGACAGCTAAGCTAGAGGCTCATGGAGAGACTGGGAAACTGCAGAGTGAATGTTGATTCCTATCTATGCATGAGAGCAGAGCCTTGGTTCTCTGATGTGTGTGAGATATCAATGGCAAAGCAGCCCGAGAAAGCAGATCCAAAGAAAAGGGACAGCGTGAAGTTGCTTTGCTCAGAGGCAACCAGTGGCTGAAGACAAGACCTGGAGGGTCTCTTTGACCCTGACTGAATGATAAGACTAAAGTTTCCATATGGGAGGTATACATGCTTTGCATCCTGGCCAGTGCAAACCAAGGCACTGGGTCAGTGCTGAGCATGTGAGTGGGAGATGAATCTGTTAGAAGAGCAAATGGGGAGGGCTCCAGAGAGGCGCCCGTGGAAGAGAAGGCTGGTCACTCTGTAAAGTGATGGGTAATGCTGTTTTCCTTCTTGTTTTATTTGCATCTTCTTAGAAAAAAATGAATGTCTACCAGGAGTCTAATTGAAGAGAGGGAGGAGGGATTATATAAGCAAGTGTTACCACTGTGTGTGTGAGCGCGCGCATGTGTGTGCATGCATATACACACGTTAGCTGATTCTCTCTTCCCAACTTTACATGAATTCTTGGGATTGAATCAGGTTGCCAGGCTTGCATATTGTGTGGCAAGCATTTTACTCTCCAAGCATCTTTCTGGCCCTTGTTCTGCATTTTTGCTGTTTCTCTTAACAACTCTTCACAGATGCCCAGGACCTTAGACTCAGAGTCTTGGTTTACGGTGGCCATTATTCCAAGCATGTGTACCTCTCAAATAAATAATCTTATGAGCTCTTGGAAGCGTCTGTCAGGGTTGAAGAGACCCTTTATAAGAAATGAGCTCCAAAAAGCCTGTTCATGCACTAGAGATAAGTCCTGGTCCCACTGCAGAGGCCTCACAAACTGTCCAAGCCACATCTATCATCCATATTCAGAGGGTCTCATGCAGGTCCCCCAGCTGTCAGTCTAGAGTCAGTGAGCTCCAGTAACTCTGGTCAGCTGTCTCTGTGGTTTTCCCCCATCTTTATCTTGTCCTTCCTTGATCAGCCTTGATACAGGGGAGAGAGGCTTGGCCTGCCTCAACTTGATATACAAGACTTTGTTGACACCCCAGGGAGTCAACAGGTCTTATGGTTTTTGAAGAGTGGATGGGGGGATGGGGAAGTTGGGGAGGCTAGCAGGAGAAAAAGAAAGCAGGGTAACTGTGGTTGGTATGAAAAAAAATTAAATAAAATATAATAAAATTTAAAAAATAAACCCTTACAAGTCTATCCTGGGAAGAAGCAAAGTGTGATTTGATTGTGTTTTCTTACTCTTTCTTATAGTGGGTTTTAAACTGCATCAAAGGTGAGCATGGGTTTGTGCTAGTTAGTCATGAGCTTAATATAGATGAGTCATCTTGGAAGAGGGAACCTCAAGTAGAGAAAATGCCATCAGACTGGCATGTAGGCAAGCTTCGGGAGCATTTTCTTTATTGGTGATTGATGTGAGAAGGCCAAGTCCTAAGTAGGCAGTCCCACCCCTGGGCAAGTGGTTCTGGGGTACTTTAAAAATGCAGGTTGAGCAAGTCAAGAGGAGCAAGCCTGTCTCCCATGTATTCTGCCTCTGGTTCCTGCCCTGACCCCCCTTCAGGATGAACTGTAGGCTGTAGGGTATAATAAATGCTTTTCTCCTTGGTGGCTTTTGGTCACTGTGTTTGTGACAGCAATAGAGGGCCAACTGAGATGGTGGTGGAAGGCATTGGTAATACTTTCAGTTTCTCTGTTTTTCATCCAAGCAAAGTGGTACTGAGGGCTAAATTCACAAAGGTCTGCTTTTGTGAACTGTTTTTTTGCCTACTGTAAATGAATAGAAGTGACATGTGGTGGTCATATAACTGTCAAGGATGGTGGCTTTTAGGTCTATCTTGTTTCATAACTGGCTTCCTGTTAATACTTAAACAAAAAGAGACATTTTCTACTTTGAATTTTCTAATAATGGAAACTTGCTACTATTTTTCCTTGACTGTGTAACTTTGGGCTCCTTTGTCAAAGCCTGTAGTCACTCCAGCATTTTAGCATGTCCATGAGCCTTACAAGGTTGCTTTATGTCCAATCAAATGAGAAAAATCACATTATTTCCTTTGTCTTGAGGGACAGATGAGTGTACTTGCTGCTAAAGCTAAGCCTCTCTCACAACAGATACTCCATTAAAGTGACAGTGGCACAGTATATTACAATACAGGTCCGTGTATCCAAGCCGGATGCCTTCATCAAGCTGCAGGTCCTGGAAAGTGAGGAGACCATGGTGAGCACCGTAGGCAAAGGGCAAGCCATCATCCCTGCCTTCTACTTCCTGGGGAGTGAAAGAGCATTGAGCTCCCAGTGTAAGTACCTACCTGGAGTATGGACTGCATCCATGAACATGTAAAGTGTTTAAAATGGAACCCAAAACTTGACAAACACTGTACTTGACTCTGATGATGCCATTGTAATTATGTGTCTAATTAGGCTCCAAAAAACCAATATATTGGTTATGATTCTCCTTTAGAGACTACTTTGAGAAAATGCATTTCTTATACATGAAGCAGCTTTAACTTTTTAAGATTTATGTATGTAAATGGGTGTTCACCTACATGAATGAATGGTACCATATGCACACCTGGTCCCACAGAGGCTAAAAGAAGGACTTGGATCTCCTGGAACTGAAGCCACTGGTGGTTTCAAGGTATTAGGTGGATGCTGGGAACTAAACCAGAATCCTCTTCAGGAGCAGTGCATGCTTTTATCTGATGTATCATCCTTCTAGCCCATTAGCATTCTTAAAACTAAACCTCTAAGACTAGAAAATTTGAAAGTATTCAGTGAGGTTTTTTTTTAATCTTCTTAAAATAAGCATGTTCCTTTAAGCACACTTTATTGTACAAGTATATATGTAGCCTATTTAATCAGTAATACTAATGCACATCAAATATACTAACTTAATACTACTTCTCCCTTTTAGCTAGCAAGCAAATTCTCTTATCTCATTCTTCACCTAAGAAAGACCCAGAAGTCATGACCAAGAAAAAAACTGGCCAAACAAGCCAAAAATCTTTTAAGGGCAGACCTGGAAGTGTGGCAGTAGATCCAGGTGTACCTCTGCTGGAAGAAGAAGTTATGAATGTGCCTGTTTTAGAAGAAAATTGTAGCACACCACAACAGGTACAAAATGAGAAAAAAAAATTCAGTGGGTAAATGTATGTAACTCCATGCTGGAAGTCCAAGACAAGCATATCCTTAAACCAGTTAGCTTAGACAAAATGGAAAGTTCTGGATTCAGTGAGAGACTCTGTCTCAAAGAATAAGGCAGGGAGCGACTTTGGACTTTGAAAGAAACCCAAAACTGATTCTGGTCTCTGTATGCATATGCACGGACAAATACACCTGTGTGCGCATGTGCACAGGCACACAGAAGGAACACATAAATGTAAAAACAGGGAAGAGACTTATCCCAGAATGTAAACAGGCACTGGGCCATAACTGTGGTGATGCCCAAGGTCACATTACTTAGAAATCTTTACAGATAGATGTAAAAACATAGAGAAGAATGAGTCAACTATCTGTGGTTTTATTAACATAGAGACACATGACCGCCAACTAAAATAGAAACAAAAAGCTATTAAGATAGTGTAGAAAGAATGTGAGTCAATAATCCAATTGAAATGTTCCCTTGATGGATGCCTCCTGGAAACCAGTAGCCGAAGAGCAAAATCAGACCCATTTTGAGGAAGTGAAATGTATGGTGTCTTTGCCTTGGCATACCCAGGATATGTGTGTGAGCAATCGTGTGTGAATATGTCAACAAGCACAGCACAGAAAACCAGAAGACAGCCTCTGGTCAGGTTCTTACCTTCTATCTTATCTGCAGCAGGGTCTCTTTTGTTAGTTATTGTGCAAACTCGGGTGAGCTGGCCCAGACTTGTAGAGATTCTACTTCCTCCCGCTCCTCTCTTGCCACAGGACACACTCCCATGCCTAATTTTAGAAGGGTTATTGAAATGTGAACTCAGGTATGCACACTTTCAGAAGTACTTATTCACTCATTCATCTCCTCACTCCACTCAGGATATTTTAAAAGACAGGTTTGGGGGTGGAGAGATAGAGGGGTGGGGTTAGAATATTTGTTGCTCGTGCAAAGGACACAAGTTTAGTTCCCAGCACCCAAGCAAGGTGACTCACAACCAGCTACAACTCTAGATCCAGAGACTGAATACTCTCCTCAGGCCACACATGTGCAAAACTAACTAATTAAAAAAAAATACTAATGAACATTTTAGTAAAAGCCAGAGTGCCGATAGTGCCTATTGCATAATGCAATAATGAATACATTAATAACAATTAATGGCTTAAAGTCCCATCAATATGAAAACATAATAAAATGTTAAACAATTCTATAGTAAAAAGAATATCAACTGAGAATTTTTGAAACATAGAACTCAATGAGTTTTTAATAAAAACTCTACAAGTTATACTTTGTCAGTAACACTGATGTGTGTTGAGTGCTATAACTGATTTTTTAATTACTCAACTAGGCATGAATGTTCGGAAACATGTGAGCTAAGCTACTGTAATAAAAGTTAGAATGAGCTAAATGATTACTCATTGAAAAGGAGGTAAGGTTCTGAGGACAGGTAAGGAAAAGTAATGAAATGATAAATAAAACCCCTCAAAATGAATTGTGCACAGTTTTGTATTTTACAGTTCTAATGTACGCCCAGATGAGACAGTTATCCATTCAATGGCAGTAATTCTAAAATGTCTTGCATGATGGCTTCCTCCAATAGTAATCATGTTTCTGATGGTTGGCCTCTAGCTGACCACTGAATTCCTACTGCATAAGTCTGTGGCCTGAAACAGCTCATGCTAATGGCTCCTGGCACATTATAAACTTGACCTAGTAAGTCTTTCAATGCAGATACTGTAGAGATTTTTTAGTTGTCCTGACTCACTGCCTGCTTCTCCTTCACAGTGCTACAAGTATATCATCCAGTGCTTGGTGCTGTTCAACAGCTGGCCTCTCACCGAAACTCAACTGACATTTGTTCAAGCATTAAAAGACTTAGAGAAAATTGATAACAAAGGTATACCACCCTAAATATTTTAAAAATATTTGTATGTATGGGTGTTTTGCCTGCATGTATGTGCATGCCATGTGGATGCCCAGTATTTGTGGAGGTCTAAACAGGGCATTGGATAGTGTGAAACCGGAGTTATAGGTGATGATTGTGAGTCTCAATATGGATGCTGGGAACTGAAACCAGGCTCTTCTGCAACAGACTTTAAATACTACTCATGCTACTTGCATCTTACATGCTGAATACTAAGTGGATCACACAGTTATAAAATATGATTGCTCACAGTCAATAGTCTCTCTTATTTTCTGTCATATTGATTATATTTCAATATTTTTACTGCATAATTCATGAAAAATAAAGATATTACATCATTGAAGCCTTGAATGTTTATAAGCTCATGTTTTGTCTACTAAGCAAAATTTGCACACCAATTAGACTTGTTAATCTTGTAAGAAATATA
The DNA here is from genome assembly GCA_033318265.1 of Phyllotis vaccarum. Classification (NCBI taxonomy): domain Eukaryota; kingdom Metazoa; phylum Chordata; class Mammalia; order Rodentia; family Cricetidae; genus Phyllotis; species Phyllotis vaccarum. The sequence continues at coordinate 105,903,642 of JARWLC010000006.1, read as the reverse complement.
CAGAAAACTTTTATGTTTGTAAAATTATATATAGTTGTTTGGAAAGAGTAATTGTAAATACAGACTCTGAAGGTGTAACATCTTTCATTTCAGCACTCAGGAGGCAGAAGCAAGTGGATCTTGGTGAGTTGAAGTTATTGTGGTCTCCATAACTACAGGTATCTGGGGTTATAAAGTGAAGCACGATTTTACTAAAGGTTTATATGCAAATAAAATATTCACAATATGCTTACTTAAATGAAGATGAGGAACAGTACAATACTCTGTTATGCTTCTGTTTTCAGCAAAGCTTTTGCCTGCTGCCCTGCCCTTCCTTCGTTCCTTCCTTTGTTCCTTTCTTCCTTCTGTCCTTTCTGTTCTTCAAGGATAATTCGTAGTGTCAATAAATGTTATGACCCTGGAAGTTTAGAATTATAGTAGAGCAAAGAGTAAGAGTTTGCCTGTGTGGTCTATTCCATGAGTTGCCTATGTCTCTTCATACTGGTTTTCATATCATAATTGTTTATTATATCTGTCTCGATATGACAAGGATGTCATGCTTCTGTTGCCCAAATTGATTCCAAGTGCAAAGCTCACAACAGGAATTACATCCCCTAAGAGGAGCTCTTGAGAAGAGCACTGCAGTGGTGGAAAATAGGTCGATGGAGCAAACAGACCAGACATGTGCAACATTCTGGGTTCAGTCTCAGAGTGGGGGATGGGGGACGAAATAGGGAGGAAAGGGGAAGGGAAAGAAAGGTGAGGGGAGGAAAAGGTGGGGAGAGGAGAGAAGGGAGGGGAAACATAGGGGAGAGGTGGGAAGAGAGCGGGAGATATGGGGGAGAAGAGGGGAGAAAGAAGGGACCATGAAAAGGAAGGAGGGAAGGAGAAAGAGAAATATTAATGTGTCCATTGAAATCATGTGGGAATCCAGTCAGCAGAGGAAATGTGTTTCTAAACATAGCCTAGTGAGATTTTAAGATTACTCAATGATGGAAGAAGAAACTGGTGTTTGCACATTTAGGCTATCCAGAGTAAGAGAGCATCCCACTGTTCAGAATCAAATTTAATTTAAACCCAGTGTGCAAAGTGTAAAATTAACAATGTGACTTAAGCCTCTAAAAGGAAAGTTCTCCTCAAATGGGAAGATGCAGCTTTGTAGCTGACAGAAGCTGAACAAGGGAAACCGGTCACTCATAAAGCCCATAGAACTCTTGTCTTGGAAGACTGTCATGAGGACATAGGCAACATGTGTGAGTTCTCAGCTCCTAGTAGCATTAAAAATCAGTATCAGCAACCAGTAAACAAAGATGTTAAGAAATTCTCTTGACAATAAAACAGCTTTTGAGTTCAGAATAAGAGATTGCTACTAATGATCTTTTAAAATATGGGCTTACAATTACATTTTATTATTATTTTTAGTGTGTGTGCACGCATGCTCCCATGTACACACCTGCTTCAGCTTATAGAAATGGGAGTCTGTGGGAGCTGGTTTCCTCTTGCATCACTGTGGATCCTTGAGATCAAACTCAGATCATCATTGGCAGCAAAGCCCCTTTACCCATTGAGCCCTGAAATGTGGATGTTTAGGTGGCCAATTTGATTAAATTAAAACATCAAATTAATTAAATTTAAGCAATGAATTAGCACAACAAATGCATTGTTTTAGCTCCATTTACTGCTCAAAACCTTTATGCTTTGTAGGCTTATTTTTAATTTAAAGGATGGATATTGAGCACATAGAAAACTTTAGTTGCTGATGTGTTTCTATTATTAACTTAGATTAACTTTAAAATATAAATATTTTTATAAATAGAAATTGGTCATGATATTTTTGTTACTGTATTGATCAGATTTAAGTTATATTCATCCTGAAATCAATATAAATATTTTTTATTCTTTTAAACAATTTAATTCCTATGAGCAATATAATATATAATTTGATGTTTCCCAAAACTTTACTGCCTTATAGCCTAGACTTAAAAAAAAAGAACCCATCAGGTCTGATATGTAGATATAAAGGTATATCTGACCTGAGATATTATGCTGTTTACAGGAAACCTGGCTACCATGCAGCAACAGTTCCACCCTTTGCTTATTTCAGTCCCTAAGGTTCACTAGAACGGTTGGCTCGCTGTTGGCTGACATTCACTGAAGGAAATAAGAGACAGGAGGACCTTGAGCTGAGAGTTCTCAGTGACATCTGCCTTGTTAATATGCCACCTCTGTACATTGATAATCAAGGCTTCTAACGTGTTCTGACTAATCTATTAAAACATATCTATGGTTATCTTTATATATGTGATAAAGTACTTATGATTCTTTTTTGGATACCACTGCACAATGAAGCATTGTGGATATAAGTCATAAGTTCTTTGATAAAACAAAATATCAATGCATCATATATTAATGTAATACTAAGTATGATTATATTTTATAATTTTATAAAATAATCATTTTAAGATATATTATAAAATAAACATGTATGTGTGTATATACATATATATATGTACATATATATATATATATATATATATATATATATATATGACTTCTGTTTCCACTTACAAGAATGTGGGTCTATTATGTGAACATGTACTTTGCCCTAAAAAAATTTGAAAATTACATGAATGTTCAAAGATCATCCAGTTTCCAAGGATACAGATCAAAGCACTGACTTTTAATCATAAAAACAAACTTGCATTTTTAAGTTTCTGTGCTGGATGAGGGCAAGGTCTGAAGATGGCTGGATGTAGGAACAGGGACAAGAAGAATCAGACATAGGACACTTGTTAGTTTCTTTGTAGAAGAGATGGAGAGAAATCCGGATACCTGGAGCCATCACCAGGGGTAGACAGGTCCCAGCATAGGCATAAGGAGTTGGGAGGATGAGGTGTGATCCAGGCCATGGTGGTTGGGAGAATCTTGTAGCTTGAGCCACTAGCAGCCAGTGTGCTTCTTTATTTATACAGAATTCAGTAAATATGGATACATTCATGATGTTCCAAAACACAGATCGAATCATTTTTGGTTTTGGACATGTGTTTCACTTCCTCGTGCTTATCTTTTAGTTGTCATTGAGAAACGGTGGCAGAATAGAGTTATCATTTCCAATCATTTCCTCTCAAGTTTTGACATCATTGATAAACAGTTATCATTTTTACTCATTAACCCATAATCCAGTTTTTAAGAATCTAGAAGCAGATGACAGCCTGTTCTAAGACTGGTTGCTTTAGTTACTTCAAGGATTGAAACAAAGTCTTCAAGACAGCCTTGGGGGGAGGCATGGTGCCATGTGCCAAGCAGTATATTATTAACTTTTAATGGTATGAGTGCTCAAGAAAAATCCTCAGACCAAAACAGATGCACTTATTATTTAAATTCTGGCATAATGGAATGTTTACAATTTATAGAATTTGTTTGTATGTCTAATCCTGGCATTCTGTTGTTTCTTGGTCATATGCCACCATAGAGGCTTGGCATGAGCTAACTTCTCTAAGAAGAGAAGGTCCTTCTTATACTTTTATCTTTCTATATCAACCTCTGTCCATCCGTGTTAGTCTCTGTGTACAGCAGAGGTAACTTCAGTTAATCTAACTTTGTTATTGTATATGCACATAATTGTCTGAGTATACAGTGGGAAGGGGCTTGCAATCTGATCTGTGGCCAACTCCTCTAGCCCACCAGATCTTGTTGACCTTTTTGAGTTGACTTTGTTTTGATTATCTTGTTTCTGAATAAGTACAAGGGCAGATGTTTCAAGAATGTCTTATAGCCTCATGAAGAGACCTCTGGCTTCTTTATGTGTGTTACTACCCCCAAGACATAGAGAAGACCTTCAAGTAGATAAGGAAATCTCCCTAAAAGCAGGGGAAATAGTATGTTCAAGACTCTCCAGGGGAAGTTTAGAAGAGGCATTCCTAAGAGAAGGCATAAATGATTCACAAGATAATTTCCATCAATCCAATATCCCCAAATTGTACAAATATTAAAAGTGCCTCAAGAATGCAACTGGTGGAGATGAAAACTATCATGCAGCTCAGCTTTGCTAGTCTCTGTCCAGTAGCTGTGCTGGCTTTGTGCCTTTTGCCATTCCATTCATGTATGGCTGTGCCATTTATGGAGGTTTTGTCATCTGCTAAATATTTCCCTGTTGCACGAATAAATGAGACTCAGGGATAGAGATATTAGAGAGAATAAACACCACAGTCAGATTTTACCCAGCTGTCTTCCAGCTTCCTCAGCCTGGATTCTCTTGGCTTTCTCTCCTTCTTTTTCTATGCCCCCGTTAAGCCTTAAATACTCTTTTGGTAAATTAAGGTGTGGCCCCACTACTGCCTGCTTGGGAGCCTGGAATTCCTTCTATAATCTAAAATGACTTAGAACTCAATTGAGATTAAGGACGTAGGTCACCACTCCCAGGATACTCCCTGTGCTGGGATTAAAGGTATGAATCACCACTCTCTGATCCTCCTAGACTGACTGTAGTTAGATTTATGAAACTTCTGGAGCTTTTATTCAATCCTTACACTTCCTTCTAATGTGCTCTGGGTACCCATCAGGTAGAATAAGGACCCAAAGGAAATTACACAAAAGGCTTCTTATCACTCATTTCATCAACAGGCAATTCCCCAAGCACTTCTTCCTCACAAGGGATGTAAAAGTTTATTCCTCTAGGGCTTCCTATTTATAGATAGGCATATACCCATGAAGTCACACTCTCTATAACTTTGAGTTGGCAAGATGGTTTCCAGTTCACGGCTGATTCCCATGTATGCGCCAACACATGCAGATTTCTTGCAAGCTTTGCACACTAACTTAAGGGACAAACCTGATAATGACTGCCTTTTATGAATTAATCAACTAGATTTAAAGGACACAACATGAATGCAGGCAAGTTTTACATTTTTATCAGCATCACGGGGAAAGACATATATAAGAGCAATTGCCTTTGTATATTATTGAGAGTAAATTGACATTAATCAAAACTTAATTGTTATGAAGATTTGTAATTATAATATTACTCAGAAACACCACAAAAAATGAAAACAAACAAAACCCCGAGAGAATTATAACGCCATGGATGTAGCATTTTTTTGAAGCAAAAGAATGTAGTAATAAGATAGGAGCTGAAAAACAATATAAAATATGTAGCAAAATATCAAAATAGCAGAAATAAATACTCACTTTTAGGTAATTATGTTTAATGTAAATTAAATGTACTTTAAACAGGACCCAACTATATATGTTTATAAAAGGAGCATCCTATAATTTCAAATATATAAATAGTTTTAAGACAGAAGAATGGAACACACATTATAAACAGTAACCCAGATAATCCTGGAATGGTGGTGCTGATGTCAAAAATAGATTTTAAAGACCCAAATGGACACATTAGTTACTTTATGATGCTAAAGAGACCGCATCTTCATAAAACAAAACCATTATAAGCACATGAACCTAACATCAGTGCCTAATGTGCAAGAAGCAAAACTAGTTTTGAAAGAAGAAATAGCCAACTCTATAGGTAGTTGGAAATTTAAACATTGCACTTTAAGTAGTGGGAAGAAATTTAAAAAACAGAAAATTAGTAGGGTTATAAAATGTTTGACACATTTGGCAAACCAACCTGTCCTAAGAACAGAATTCTCCACTCAGCAGCACCAGAATACATGTTCCTCTCATGACCATTGGAACATCTGGAGGGTGAAGCAGATGAAGCAATTCCAGAGTTTAAACAAATGGCAAAGGGTAGAATTAATGCAACTGTGTTCTCTGGTCACAGCTGAAGAAAACTAGAAACCAGTAAGAGATGAACGTGGAGATTTCATAGATGTGTAGAAAGCAACATGGTCTTAACATAATTGTGTACATTAAACACATAACATAAATTGTGTACATCCCATCTAGAGGGATGGCTCAGGGGCTAAGGACAATTACTGCTCTTGCAGAGAACCAGAATTCAGTTCCCAGCACCTACATGGTGGCTCAGAACTGCTTGTAATTCCATCTTTATGAAATCCAATGCCTTATAATATATGGGGACACTCATATAACACAAATGTCACGCACACACACACGGGGGAAGAGAGAGAGAAAGAGGAGAGAGACACTCAGGAACTCAGGCACACACATACACTCAAGCACGCACACGTACACACATACACACTCAGGCACACACACATACACATACTCAGGCATACACACACGCACACACATACACACACACACTCAGGCACACACATGCACACATACACACTCAGGCACACACATATACACATACTCAGGCACACACACACACATGTACACATATACACACACACACTCAGGCACACACACATACACATACTCAGGCACACACACATGCACACATACACACACACACACTCAGGCACACACACATGCACACACATACACACATACACACTCAGGCACACACACACATGTAGTAGTGGGGTTTCTTTGGTCCCAGGCGGCCAGACCCACAGACCTGCCGCCTGAGACCCCTTAGCCGCCCAGCCGCCCACCGCTAAGACCCCCAGAAATGACTCAGACACTTATTGTGAATCCTTAATCATCTTCCAACTATAAGAGCTTTTAAAATACACTTAATTAAAGAGCTGCATAGTTTTTGCCGAGGAAGCCGAATCAGTAAGTTCTCTTAAAGGGACCGTGTCTCTGTTTGTGGCCAGCAAACAGAGCATGCCCAAGAAAATGCTGCTACTAAGAAACCGTCTTTGTTTCCTTTTTGTTCAAAATAAGCAGAAATCTAAAATCAATCACATCCTACTGAGTCTTCTGTGAGATTTCAGGAACCCACCTGATTGCAGCTTACACTGCCTGCTGCCAGTCCGCCGCTGGCACCATTTTGAATGTGACCCAGACACCACCTCCTTCGTATACACAATTTGGAAGCTGCCTTTGCTCAGTTTCTGCTAAAACCCTTTTTAAACTTTCTCAGGCATTAAGTGGATAATCGTCCCACGTTGGATGCACCGTCTGTAGTAGCGGGGTTTCTTTGGTCCCAGACGGCCAGAGGTCCGAGACCCACAGACCTGCCGCCCGAGACCCCTTAGCCGCCCAGCCGCCCACCGCTCAGGCCCCCAGAAATGACTCAGACGCTTATATTAACTTCATGCTGTTTGGCCTATGGCTCAGGCACATTGCTAGCTAGCTCTTACATCTTAACTCAACCCATTTCCACTAATCTATCTGACACATGGCCTGTGGCTACCTGTGCTCCTTATATGTTTCTTCTTGGGCCGCTTGCTAGATCTGCCTCTGACTCCACCCTTCCTTTCCTACCTATTCTGATTCCTCCTCCTACTTCTTCTATGGTGCCTGTCATGGCCCAAAACAGCTCCTTTATTTAAAGATCGAGATTCACAGCTTACAGAAAGGCATTCCCACATCACACACACATACACAGAAAAGCTAGAGAACGAAAAGAAAACCCTGAATCAAAAGGAAGGAAATAATAGTAAAGATGAGCGCATAGATAAATGAATTATGTATGTATGCAATGAATGACAGAGAAGGCACCCATGAATTATTTATGAATTATATCTTAATTTTATTAAAAGAATTTGGACCAGCTCTTATGAATTGTTAATTTGATGATAAATTTAGTGTGTTTGCCACATCCCTACAGGAAATCGTCTTGTCATCATATCGGATCTCACTGGTTTCCATTTTCATGTCTCCTTAACTCATGTAGAGAAACATGAAGAACTAATTACCATAGGAAGTCCAGATTCCCATGCTGTCAGTGAAGGGCAGAAACCTGCAGGGTTTCCCAAAGCAACCAGAAAAGGCAAGGAAAAGTCTGGGGAGAAGGAGAAGTTGGCCAAGGAAAAGCAGACTCCTCGCTTTGAGCCTCAGGTGGGTCGGATGTGACTCTCTTACTGAACAGACCCTGGTGACACTTGCTGTCCTTCAGGACAGGGAGGGAGGCAGCAATAGGAAGAAATGAGTTCTCATCAGCCCAAACTCTAGAAGTGAGAAATCTTGTCCACTTACATTTGAAAGATCCTATTTCTTAGCTGCATTGTTCCCTTGAGAGCACCATGAAGTGACTGTATCCACAAATTCATCCCTTTGCACCTTGACAATTCTCTGTCAGTCAAAAGTGACACTTGGAAAGTTCTGTCTCAGCTCACTTTTGAAGCCATCTTAAAGAGGAAAGCTAAAAATCTCTAGGTTTCCAAAGTAAGGGAGAAATTTTCATTTGATACTTAGTTCTCATCAAAATACTAAGAGAATAATATAGGAAACAAGGTCTTCTGTGTAATTTTGGAACCAAATTTTAAATGAAAATTTATTTAGTGGCTGAAAACTTCTCCTCTTCTTCACTTACATTATTTCAGATGGACATAGCCTTGGTCTTCTGTGATGTGTTCTGCCACCATGCAAGTTTTAACACTTAACTTGCCTGGTGGGGTCCTAGAAGATCTCACTTCCAGAGTCTCATGACTCTAAACTAGTTAAGGGTGAAAACCATTTATTTTCCAGGTTGCTCATGGCCTTTATCATATCATCAGGTAAACATATATGCCAGCATCTTAGTTGGAAACTCTAGGAGAGAAATTGTCAAAAGGTTATTTAGAGAATAAGATTCCCTCTCCCTCTCTGATTGTTCAGAAATGAACTTCTCATGTGTAAAAATCAAAGCCCATTTTTCTTCCTATAGTCCTTGCAAGTTGATTCTATAGACCTGAATATACTGCTCACTTCTAGAGTAGCAAATGCATTCAGAGCCAGAAATGATAAAGTGCCTTGTTCACAGTTTTTGAAGACATAATTTGTGACCATAAGTATAATTTAGATTTGATGTTTAAAAAAATTTAAACACTGTGAGTGTGTGTGTGTGTGTGTGTGTGTGTGTGTGTACATAGGAACCATGGTACACACATGAAGACCAGAGGTCAAACTGAGGGAGCCAGTTCTCTCCTTCTACCATACATGCCCTGGAGTTGGAACTCAGAGAATCAGGATTGGCAGCAAGTACCCTGACATGCTTCACTAGATAGTTTTAGGTTTTAAGTTGATGCAGCCTGAGTCACTTGGGGAATCAACTGAATAATTACCAGTATCAGATTGGCTCATGGCCATGTCTGTAAGAAATCTTCTTTGATGTCTGATACAGGGACCAGTCCACTTTAGGCAGCATCATCCCTAAGCAAGTGAGTCTGGGCTATATAAGAAAGCAAGCTGAGCATGAGCTAGTGAGCAGCCGCCTTCCATGGTTTTTGCTCAGTTCACACTTCAGCTACTGTTCAGACTTACTTTCAGTGATGGACCTCAAAATACAATTCAAAATAAAGCCTTTCTTTTCCAAGTTGTTATGACCTTTTTACATCCACAAGGGGAAAACAAACAAACAAACAAACAAAAACAAACTACAACACTCATCGGCCTAATTTAGACTTGTGTATAATTTTAAGTAAAGATTTTATAAAGATTTTATAAAAAGCACAAACACTTTTCTTTCTCTCCTATGCATGTGATATGCATGAATGTGTGTCTCTGTGTGTACATGTGTGTAGGTGCATGTGTATGCATGTGTTTTTAGAGGCCTGGGATTGATATGGCTCTTGGGACCCAACTTTACCTTATAAGCACTGGGATTCCAAGGGGGCTACTGTGACCAGTCAGCATTGGAGCTTGGGAATTCTGAATCCCACTCTTTACATTTTGAAAGCATGTTTTATCTTCTGAAACATATCCACAGCTCCAAAGGCACAACTCATAATTATACAGTTCATTGATGTCTGCAAGCATATTCACCATGTAACTCAAGGTAAAGATGGCAGACTTTATTCACGAACCCTTTTGCTCATTTTTTTTCCACACCTGCACTAAAGCTTCCAGGAGCTGTCTGTCTGCTTTCAGGCATCATGCTAATTTAGCCTGACACAGAATTAAAATGCCTCACCCTAGCTGAAGTATTTAGTGTTTAATTTACTCATTTTATTAAAATATATGCCTGTAGGATTCTTCCACATGGTGGTGTGTATAACAAATGTTTATTTTTATTCAATGCCCAGCACCCAGCATAGGAACATGCTGTAAGTTGTCCGTTTACCAGTCGATGCTATTTATTTCATTTGCTATTGCTGCTGTGAAAAGGAATGTTGAGCATTCTTATAGAACTTTATACAAATTATGGTTTTATTTCTACAGTAAGTAGTAGCTAACAGTGAAAGCACAGTTTAGGGTGTGAATCCTAGACTCTTTCTAGAAGAGAAAAGCATTCATTTTTTAAAAAAAATTTTCCTCCTCTAGCCAATACCCGCTGTTCACTCTCAGCAAGAAGATCCAAACAAACCCTACTGGATTTTGAGGCTGGTTTCCGAACACAGCGACTCAGAATATGTCGAAGTGAAAAAAGATACAGACAGAGCTGATGAAATTCGAGCCATGAAGCAAGCTTGGGAGACAACTGAGCCAGGGAGGGCTATCAAGGTCACCTACCTGAAAGGCTGTTCCTTTTCATCCCTCTTTTGCAGATGTGGTCTGAGAGAGGAGCCTGTGGGGGAAGCCACACAGGCTTTCTTTTAGTTTGGGATTTGCAATTATATTAGATGCTAGCTGAATTTTGACATGAGGTATACAAAAACTGTAAACCTACCCCCCTTTTATAAACCTACATAGCCATGCAGGGCTGGATCCACATGTACCTTGAAAAGCCTCAAGTAAGAGAGCATGCAAACGTTTAACGTATTTCCCTGCTAACAGCTTTAGAATAAGAAGTATGTGCTGCCCTCTTGTGGAGCTTAAATACCTGTTCCACCTTAAGCGGCGGTTCTCAATCTTCCTACTGCTGTGACCCTGTAGTACCTTAGTTCTTCATTCCTTGTTCTAATTATGGGTAACTGGGGCAGATGCAAAACGATCAGAAACAATTGGATAGAAGCTAACACGCCGTGTATTTTTTCTTGGCATGGTGGGTCCTGCTTCTCTTCTTCTGTGCCCTTTGTCATAATCTACAAACTATCAGAATTTTAGTCTAGTTAATGAGGAGTGGATTTGCTCTAAACTTCTTTGCTTATGTTTTCATCCCCAGCACCGCTGGATTTCTTCCCTCCACACTGCTTGCTGCCTTTCAGCAAGCTCACAAGGCTGACATCTCTCTTCTAGGCTTCACAGGCCCGCTTGAAGTACCTCAACAAGTTCGTTAAGAAGTCAGTTGATGTCCCCATCCAAGAGACTCTGTCTTCAACCCAGAGCCAAACTAAAGCCTCAGAGGAAGGTCAGTGGAGGCCACCCAACTGCTCAGGCATTTGGTGGGGCCTTCTGAGTGACAAGGAATTATTTCAGAGTTCCTTGTCCTCAGGGTATGAAAAGCCACATGGCTTCACATCAGGGCATGGATAGCCTTTCAAGCCGCTTGTACTTATATTCTAACCTAAAGCTCACACGCCCATTCTCCTCACATATGAAGAGGTGATTTTCCAGACTTAAGAAAAGTTGAAGAATATGATGTGGTGGCTCACACTTGCAATCCCAATATTTGGAAGGAAGTTCAGAATTTCATGTCTATCCTTAGCTATATAGTGGACTCAGGGCCAGCCTAGGCTATAGGAGACCCTGTCTTGAAAAAGAAAAAAGATAGAGAGAGATGAAACCAGAGGTGAAATGAGGTTGTTACTCAGTGTGATGGTAGCCGCCTAGAATTGGAGGCTGTCCCTTACTGTAAATCTTAATAAGAATAAAAATAAGAATAATAAAATAAGTCATAATAATAAGAATAGTCATAATGAAGATAACTACTTATATGGAATGATTGTCACAACTTGGAAATTTGCATTTCTTAAATTACCATTGACCCTAGTATCCAAAGTATTACCGACAACGTGTATCAAAATGCACAGGTGTTCTAGAGCCTTCTAGGAAATGGTGATATCTTTGCATTTAATTTATACATATTCTCCTGCATGATTTAAATTGTTCTTTTATATATATGACACATATCATATGAAATTATATTTTATTTAATCATAATTCAATGTAAGTGATAATAGCTGTTATACTGTGTAATTTAGAGAATACAAAAAGCAAACAAGCATATGCATGTCCATTACAAGTAAAACTAACCTAGAACTAACTATGTAGTAGATAACAGAATAACATTCAAACTAAAAATTGTTTAGTATTTATTATGCTATGTGAATATGCATGCTTTGAGGATGGTTGCCACACTACACATATGAGGATGGACAACTTCGTGGAGTCATTTTCCCCCTTTACATGGATTCCAGGAGTTGAACTCAGATTACTAGACTTACCTAGCAAGCATTACTTTACCCCTGTGGGTGTCTTGTCATTCCTTAACCATATATGTTTTAAATACTATATTAATTAATTAATTTTTATATGATGTGTATGTGTGGTTTTTTCCTGCATGTATGTTTTATGTACCACATGTGTCCAGTATTCAAGGAGGCTAGAAAACAGCATCAGATCTCCTAAAACTAGAGCTGTAGATAGTTGTCATATGGGTTCTAGAAATTAAATATGGGTCCTCTGAAGAGAACCAATGGTCCTAAACACTGAGCCGTTTCTAGAGCCCTGTCTTAACAATTTCTTGATCAATGATTAGTTGATTTGATCCATGGATATAAAACCCAGAAATTCAAAAAAAGACAAACTATTTTTATTTGGCATTTATATACCAACCCATTGATGTGTGTTCTGATTTTATGAGAAAATCTCAATAATATTTCTAAGTTCATGAGAAACAGGAGACCCTGCAGGGTCTAGCCCTCCTTTGAATCATTTGTGTTCTCACAGATACCTGACTGTATCCAAGGACCACTGCTCCAGGCTTACATGGAGGCACCTCCCAAATCCTGAATTTTATTCAAATCATCTACAATGGATAAATAAATAGGAGAATTATGTATGGATAATATAAAATTTAGGCTTTTTTAGTGGTTTCTTCATGTTTGAGAAGTCACTGTTAGGATCACTGCTAAAGAAAGTCCTCCCAACCTTGGGCTCTTCACAAGTAAGGCCCTTTCAGGTTTATTTTAATACAATTTAAATTATTGTCAAGACTCACTAGTTTCTTCACAAAGAGAAGTGCCTTGCCTGTATACATTGGTCCCAATACTTAAACCTCACCTCTGTCAATATTGTCCCAGTGTCTAAGGCCTCTGATTGTATGTGGCTTTCATATTCTAAAAGGCTTCTAGACTCACCATACACATATGCCTACACTAGTCATATCATGCTTTGACATCCCGGATGCTTCAGGGTGCCCATGTGCTGGTTAGACACTTCAAAACACTGGAATTATGTCCACTAAATCTGGACCCCTACAAGCAAGCCCTGTTAGATTTGTTTGCATGTAACTTCGCAGAGTGCAAGTTATTTTTTTTCAGGTATGTATACATTGTGCTATAGGAGAAGTAGAAGGAAAAGATGCTTCTGGGAAAGACGCAGACACCAAAGAAGTGTCGCCAACTACAACAGGAAATGTATTGTGGAAGAAGTTGCAAATATCCAGAAGCATGAGGGATCTGGCAAAATCCATAAGCGGCGAGAGCAGAACATCTCTGATAGGGAAGGAAGATCGAGAGCTGAGGGTGCGTAAGGACAACCTTGGTAAGTTCTAATCTTGCTGGTAACGTAAGACATACACTTGTCTTTGAATAGCAGTATACACAAACCATAACAAACACACGTGAGACTAGGGCTCCCATAATAGAAAAAATGAATGTACATCCGTCATAGCAAGTACCACAGCATGGCTCCCTGGCATATTAATCTAGAGTTATGTTATTTCAACAAAGGCTATAGCAAATGCTGGAATTAAAAGTCTATCAACTAAGACTTATTTATCCAATAAAACCATCCTTATAAACTTAAGCCAAAATAGGAGTCAGGGTATAGCTTGGTGGTAGAGCACTTGCCTAGCATATGTGATGTTCTAAGTTCAATTTTCAGCACTGAAAAAAGCAAACTAAAAAGAAGAAGGGGGTGATAATTAAGGAAAAATAGGCACATCTAACTGAAGACAAGCACCAGTGAATGTGAGTCCAATAAATGGCTTAAAATAAGTGTTATTGGCTGTTTTTTTGCTCTTTTGGTGGGGCCACCTGGCTTCCAAATAAATAACACACAGAGGCTTATTATTAATTATAAATGCCTGGCCTTAACTTGACTTGTTTCTTGTCAGCTTCTCTTAACCTAAATTAGCCTGTCTACTTTTCATCTCTGGGCTTAAACATTTTTTTATATTTCTGTATATTTTTTCTTACTCTGGTGCTGGTTGTGTAGGGTGCCTGGCTCCTACCATCCTTCTTCTCTCAGTCTTTCTTTTTCTTTCCATGATGTCTCTTTCAATTTATTTTCTCTCTGCCTACCAGCACCTCCTATCCCTTCTTTTGCCTTGCTATTGGCCATTCAGCTCTCTATTAGACCATCAAGTGTTTTAGGCAGGCAAATAATCACAGCTTCATAGAGTTAAGCAGATGCTGCATAAAGGAATTTAGCACATTTTTGCATCATTATATGTCCCATTGCATAAACAAATGTAACATATCTTAAAATAAATTCTACCACAAATAGGTGTCAAAGGCAATCCTATGGATTAAGAGAAAATGACCCCAGAATATAATTTAGACACAAAAGAAATGCCATTATGTAAATATATGTTTGAAAAAATTAGAATCGTATTTCAGAATTTTTAAATTGATTTTGCAAGGGTAATTGTAAAACTGTATTTGTTGGCTTCTGATATATAAACAACATGCCAATGATAGTACAAATAGTGGCCGAGGAAAGGAGCTATATAAGAAAAATGTTTTAATGTCCTGATTTCATAAATATCAATGGGATGTAAATAGCAGAAAATGCAAATATGCATTATAAAAATTATTCTCAAAAAAGTGAAAATAGTAACATAGCAGAGTGAAACCAGCAAGACATAGCCAAGGCTGAGTGGAATTTATAGGGATGACCTTACCTTAAAAAAGTAACCTCTCTACCATCTCTACAGCTTATGGAACTAGAGAACTAAGAACAAAGCTAACTCAAATTTAGAAAGAAAGAAGTAAAAACCAGAAAAGAAATTAATGAAATAGAGACTAAAGATCAAAATATAAATGAAGGGAAAGGAGAAGGACTCAAGTAAGTAAAATTGGAGGTAAAAAGGAAGACATAAAAATTAACAACAGAGAAATACAAAGGTGTTGTTAGGGGTTGTTATAAACAACATGCCAGGAAAGACCTAAGTTAAATGGGCAAGTTCCTGGACATTCAACTTCCAGAGACGGAAAAATGAAGGGTCATAACTCAGTGTGTATATCTTGTTTCTTTGGACATATGATATGACTAGTGTATACATTGCAGAGTTTACGTATGCAGCTCTAGTACATGGCAGCTTGGAAAAATGTGGAATCCCAGAACTCAGAGATTGCTGGCTGGTGAGTCTATTGAAGCAGTGAGCTCCAGATTCGGTGAGAGATCATGTCTTCAAAAGCACAGTAAATAGACAGACATATTAGAAAACATTTGTTAATTTCTGGCTTCTTAAACACACATATACCGACAACTAAATAATAAGTAAATTTTAAATATTACATGATGAAGAAGTAGGAAATCTAAACAGACCACCAGTAATAAATTTTTCATGAAAGGAAATCTCAGGATGAAGCAGTCTCCATGTTGCAATATGTGTCAAGCAAAGTGAGTTAAGACCATCACACTTATTCTGTGACCATAATCATACTGGTTAGTACAACAATAAAAGATACAAGTGAAACTAGATGAAAAAAAAAATCCTCAACAAAACCTAACAATTCAAGAACTAGAGAAGTGGGTCAGTTTTAAGAAGTGGTTGCCGGTGTTGCAGAGGACCTGAGTTTTGTTTCTGGAACCCATGTTTTCAGGATCACAACTGCTTATTGTAGCCTAAAGTTTCTGGCCTGGCCTAGCCCCAAGGCCAGACTGGACCTGCAGTCCTATAGCAGCTTAGTCCCAAATAATCACAAAGGATTATATTAATTACAAACTGTTTGGCCTATGGCTCAGGCTCATTGTCAATTAGCTCTTATAACCTAACAACCCATTCTTATTAATCTATGTCTTTCCATGTGGATAATGGCTTATCAGTACTTTTATATCTTGCTTCTTTGTATGGCAACTTATCGTGTCTTCTTGACTCTGCCCTTCTTTGTCTTTTATCTCTGCTTGGATTTCCTGCCTACTTCTAAGCTGCCTTGCCATAGGTCAAAATAGCCTCTTTATTAACAAATGGTAATGAAGTATATACCCTTTTATGTTTAATCAAAAAGGAAGATTTTAATTTCAACATAGCAAAATTATATATAACAAAACAGCTATCAAGCAAGAATTTTTGTTACCATCTCTAGTCTATATGTATTTAATCAAGATTAAGGACAATATTCTTTCATCTACCTTATCCTTGTGAGTCTAAAGTTTCATATCTTATTTACCTTTATTATAACTAAGGAAAACTATAATTATTACTATCTAGTCTTCAAATCCATCAAAGACCACAGGATATATTACTTGAGTGAACAGGAATAAATTACAAGCAACTTCCAAATCTAGAAATAACAGACATCTGTATACCTGTACACTCATCCAAAGTTCCTCTATAATGTTGGAGTATCCATATTTGGCCTACAGGCAGACATTTTAATGAAGCAAGAAATTAGAAGAACTGGTCTGTCCATTTTGGCAAGGTTTGTCAGTCCTTGTGTCCTGAAGGATGTCTTGCAGTTTTCTCTGTGAAGCAGGAACCTGAAGGATCATATCTGCTTGTTCTGGAAAAGTTCCAAATGTCCCTTTTTTATGGATTCTGCATGTCCAGTTTTTACAGCATATTGTTAAGCAGTTAGGGCAAGAATAGTTTCTTGACCAGTGGCTAACTTTTGCCATAAAGAAAGTAAATTCCATATGTAGTTTCTTCGATGCCCATTGTCCTCTTGCAGTTGATTGGTGCTGACAGGGGCA
Organism: Phyllotis vaccarum; assembly: GCA_033318265.1. Taxonomy (NCBI): domain Eukaryota; kingdom Metazoa; phylum Chordata; class Mammalia; order Rodentia; family Cricetidae; genus Phyllotis; species Phyllotis vaccarum. Next base: position 105,886,677 of record JARWLC010000006.1, on the reverse strand, counting down.
GACCTGACTCATTGTGCATAAAAGTATAAGTATATAAAAGTATTTCAAATGACATGTTCTGTGGGCCTTTTAAGTGATTGAAGATTACATATCTAATTGAAGTATATCTATAAAACTTAACTGACATGACTATAAGTTGATTATCATAGATGAATAGCTATGAATCTATACTACTTATGTATTATAATTTTAAGAGTTCTATAACATGATATTTTAAATAAGAGTAGAAATATGCATACAGTATAACAAAACCAATCTTAAACTTGTATCAATAAACCAAAATCCATACCAATGTAAAGTATTTTGAGATTAACAATTGTTTTTTGGATCAAAGTAGATACAATAATGTGGTGGGATTTATCTATTTTTTATCATTTCTATATCATATCCCCCCTTTTTCCCTAGAAAAAGATTGACTATGATAATTAACCATTTATAATAAAAACAAATATTCATAAACAATATTTTGGAAGTTTGGGCAAAGCTTTCTATATTGCTTTCTGCTGATTGGGCATCCTGTGAATCTTGTGGAGAAAATCTAGAATTCTGGTTAATTCTTGGCTGTAGTAGACTGTAAGCCTGCATTATCTCAGCCAGTTGCCTTCAGGAGGTCTTGGTTGGTCAATCCATATTAGCCTGAAAGGAGTATATAGGTTCTTATCTTCTGTGGAAACAAAAGCAGAGGAGCCTATTTTCCAAAGCAACATATCCTTAGACCTAAATTTCAAAGTCAAGATACCTTTAAAATATATATGTTGACTTAAGTTAGCATCCTTTGCAATCAAATGTCTTTCTGCAGTTAGCTCATAAACAGTTTTAAAAAATTAAAAGAAAGCACAATAACATACATAATCCAGACTTTTTGTGCATTTTCTATTTTTACATGACTTATTATACTTTTATTACTCTATTTATCTTATTCAAGGTCTTTATCCTTTTTCTTTTCTCTCCCAAGCCTACATATTTTTTTTTACATACATTGTAACCTATTTAGAGGTTTTCTCCATCTGAATGTTTTATTGCACATCTTTAATCATTTTTTTGACCAGGAGAGTTTTTAAATTTCTAAACTTTTAAGTGCTGCTTTGGTTACTGTCACTGCCCTACTTGGTTTTTCAACATGGCAGAGGTACCAGAGTCATGCTTACCTTTCCAGTTCTGGGAAGCAGTATTAAGTATCATGGAGCTATGTTTTTAAGCCCACAGTTGTGCTTCCAAACTCAAAAGCAGTGTCTGGGAGAAGCCTCTTTGTACAGCTTGTGAGAAAGACTGTGGAAATCAACCACACAGCTTAGCTCATGGCTGCCAGCAGGCTACATCCTGCAGGAAGTTGCTGCTGCCATGAAACCCTGAGACTAGAAAGCCCAGTGTGGCTGTTTCTGTGCATGCAGAATATTTTTAAGGCTTATTCATTGCTCATTGGTGGGCACTATTTGTAGTCTGAAGATTCTGGCCCAGCCTAGCCCCAAATCCAGACCAGAAGTCCCTCTGCAACTTGGTCTCAAATAATGACACAAAGGCTCATATTAATTACAAGTTGTCTGGCCTATGCCTCAGACCCATTACCAACCAGCTTGTATAATTTAACAACCCATTCTTATTATTCTATATCTTGCCACATGGTGAGTAGCTTACCAGTAATTTCACAACTTGTTTCTTTGGACATCAGCTAACAGTATCCCTTAACTCTGCCATTCTTTTTCTTTTATCTCTGCCTACCTCTATGCTTCCTTGTAACAGGCCAAAACAGCCTCTTTATTAATAAATGTTAACAAAGTATATTCAAAGCATCCAGAAAGACATCTCACATTCCCTATAATTTGAGTTCCAGGGGAATCTGATGTACTCTTCTGACTTCCATGAATACATACACATTCATGTGAAGATTACCCCCTCCACACACGCATACACACAAAATGAAATTAAAAATAAAATAAGTATTTAAAAACCCTGAGAAACTAAACCCAGCAGCAAATTAAAAATATTATTCACTATGATCACACCAAGTATGTAAATATAGTTCAGAAGATCATTAAATAGATATGCCACATAAACAGAATGAAAGACAATAAAGCAGAGAGGCAGGGCCAAATGCAACCTATCAATCAGAAACTTAATCCCATAATAACTAAGTAATCCATAAAGTTTTTCACAGATCCATGCAATAGGGTGAAGGCCTGGTGGCCAAGTTTACTAGTTTTAGCCATTCTCTTTATAGGTATATTTCATCTGTAAATAGGCATGACATAATTTCTTTCTAATATCAGTAAGATTTGTTATTGCTCTGGTAAGATCTTCCAGACTATGTTGACTGAAAGTGATGAATGTGATCGTTGTATTCCAGACCTTAAAGATATTTCTTTAGACTTTTCTTTTGTTCAGTAATATTAGAATTGGTATCCATATGACTTTTGCTTTATTTAAGAAATGACCCATGAAGTATGAAAAGGCTAGTGAAGGGAACAGTCAGGAAATACTTCATTCTGTACAATTACAACACTCTTACCTTCTAGAAAGGAATCAGTAGGATCAGTAGTTGAGTGGGTTATAATAGAAGGAAAAGGAACAGTTCCTGGAGCCCCTGCATCAGCAAATATATTCTTTATGATATGTCAACTATAGCTTCATATAGTTTTCCAAACCTATGTAATATATAAGATCTAGAGTATTTGGAATATGATAGCCATTGGAAAAATTGATAATGGGGGAAGTTGTGTTGTATTTGTGAAAGGTTAAACTGAATTGTTCCAATTATGTTGTGAATACAAAAACGCTCTTAGAAATAAGAATTGAAAACAGAGAGACTGAAATGTAAAATTTTTTTCCTTTGTAATTCTAACTTTTAGCATATAGACCACAGTCACTTTGGGTAGAGGGCTAGAGTTTGGGTTAGTGGGATGAAGTACCTGCTTGCCATGTAAGCCTGACAACCTGAGTTCACTGCCACATTAAAAAGTCAGATGTGGCGCTATGCATCTGTTGTCATCCTGGTGCTCCTTGAGATGGGAGGAGGACATAGGAGAAAGGGCTGGAAGTTCAATGGCTAGCTGGCCTTAGTATGATGTACATCAGCAGAAATAAGAGAAACCCTGTTTCATCAAGGTGGAAGGTGAGAGCTGACTCCCCAAAGCTGTCCTCTACCCCCTCCTACCAGACATGCATAATATGTATGCTAACACATCAAAAGAAACAAAAAAAAAATCAAACTTACTATAGTTTGAAGGTCCCTTACGAGGTTAACTGTAATTTACCAAGTGACTCAACACATTTCTGCTCATAGGAGATGTCCAGGAAATCAAGACTAGATTCACCAATGTAGACTAAGAAGACCAGAGCTTCAGGGGGTGGGGTGGAGGGCATGGACACTGACTGTACAGTGTAGAAACCTCATTTGGATTATGCAAATATCTTCAAACTGGATTTATGATGATCAAAGAGCCTAATATATTTATTTTTAAAAGTATTGCATTGTATCCTTCAAATGAGATAGGTTTTCATTTTGTTTAGCATGAAAAACTATGCTTTCTTTTTATTTTAAAGACATAATGGTCTAGAAAAGTCCAAAGGTCACTATCATCCAGAGACTTAAATTCTTTTTTAAATCTTTTTTGGGTCCCTGTGGATGCATGGAGTTAAAGCTGTTTATTTGATCTTTAGTGTGTTTATTATATATATTGTTTAATTTAGTGGAAGGTATAATACTACCTCTTATATACATTTAAATTCCATTTCCCATAGTATTCAGCATGACCTTCAGGTATTTTTTTAAGTTCTTTAAATTTTGAATCATTAAATTTGCCTATAATGAAGCTTAATAATTTAAAGTAAGAATCTGTTTTCCCTCTCTCATTTAACTGTAGTTAGCAAAGAATTTGTGATATTCTAATGGTGTATGTTCTTTTTTTTAACGTCTTTAATTTAGATATAGACAAATTTACACCCAAAGATAATTAATGAAATAAAATTTCTAAGTGTGTTTCAATAAAATCATAACAAAATTACAGAGTTTCTTCTTAGCAGAAAGCATTGTTTTCAACCAGAAGGAGATATAATAGCTAATTAGCTATTTACTTCTGGAAGCCTCTGTTCTTTGCTTTCCAACAGTAGCCCGTTCACGATCTCATACAGTTTTGGAAATGTCTCCACGACTCATTCGAAAAGCACTAGAATTTGTGGACTTCAGTCATTATATACGGTGAGCTTTAGCAAGCATGACTAATGCAGACAAATGTGTCCATAGAATCTTAGATATATCCTCAATGGGCCTTTTCTAAGTAACCAAAAAGTTAAAATTAAATGCTTATTATGTCTTCATTTTGTTCATCTTTAGAGCTGCATGATTTTTAACTTATATTTGGCAAATGTTTTATTGCATTAATCACCAACTCATTTATGTGACTTTTCTAAAATATGAATTTGAATCTACATAAAGTACTTATACTACCCACTACTATTATTTAATGAAGTTTATTTTTCTTCAGAACTAAATAAGAGGGTTAGTAGAGCCTTCTTGCACGTTTGTATGTTTGAGAATGTCATCACTCTTATAAAATGAGTAAATGTAAAAGCAAAACCCATACAACACCTTTCATAGGCATCTTATCTAATGATGTCTAATGATGTGTCTGAGTTAACTTATACCATCCATAATATTTTTCTAAAATATCAATGAGTGTACACTATCTAGACCGATTTTTAAAAAATTAATGTTTTATTTTACCAACCTTCATGTTTGACTTGATTCAGATCAGCTCACTGTTAACACAATTCTAAATTTCTTTGCATTCTGAAACACAATTTAGTTTCAAGCTCTCAAAAATGATTTTCCTATTTCATCTGACATTTTACATCAAGGAAAACAAGTGATGAGCCTGTGCTGCAAACAGAGGATCTGAATAAGCAACAGGCGATGCAGAAGGCTGAAGAAATCCACCAGTACCGGCAGTATAGGTCTCGACTCCTTAGCATCAGAGACATTGATCAGGAAGAACGACTTAAGCTGAAGGATGAGGTTCTCGATATGTACGGACAGATGCGGGTGAGTCTACAAGTACCAGAGTTGCACATTTGAGTAGAAATACCTGACTCCAAAGTTCACCACCTCTCAGAAAGTCTGGGCATATATTTACATACCTCATTTTACTCACTTCCTCCTTAAAACCCCACTATTCTATCATCATATGAGTCTATCTTAAAATGGGATAATGAGAGGGAAGCAAGAAGTTATTTGTGAATATAAAATTATCCGCTGAGAACATTACCTGAGTTGAGACAGGCAGACTCAATGCTGACTGTTGGAAAATGCTTTAGAATCTACCCGTTTGCTAAGAGCATCTCCACAAGATACTCCATGGGCCCAGCAGGTTGGAACCATGGATGTTATGAAGAGAAAATGAAATAGAAGGAAGATAATTAGACTTACTTGGTTAGGTTCTATTTAAAAGTCAGATCAAACTTTTCACTATAGGTCGTCATTTTCCCCTCCCCTACCATGGCCACCATCACCACACATCTACACCAGTGTAGAGGTGCTTTATATAGATATGGTCCAAAGAAAAGCTTCTATGCAATGGGAAATTGAGATTAATTGAAGTAAGACTATGATAGAAATGGAAAGATGAAGTAAATGTGTAAGAATGACTTCCATCTGTGGTGATAGAGATTTATTGCTTTCTTCTCTCTCCCCTAACGTACATACATACTTACATACATACATACACACAAATACACTCAAACATGCTCACATAGGCAGATACACACTGCACTGACATACATGCTTCATAAACTCATACACACAAATACAGACACACATACATAAAGGACTGAGATCTATAGAACTTTCTAAGTATTTTAGCCATAGTGATACTGGATTCTCCATCACAGCACTGCTTACTGGAGGAATGTGCTAGTTAGCTTTTTCTATTTGTTTTGATCCATAAGCACTTCAAACAAAACCTCTTCAAATATTAATTATAGCAATTTGATTTCTCCCTCTCATTTCAGGACAAACATGCTATTTTGCCATTATTTTCATCTTAGAAAATGACAATCACAGTTTCTTTTAGTCAGAGCTGAAATGTTTGAGACAATCTTGCCTGCCCCTCCTCACCAGTGATCCATTATCAAAATTCACTTAGTCTACTTTGAGAATCCACCTGAAGCTCAGTTTCCTCCACACTCTCTATATCTAGGACCCCAGTGCATGCCATGATTGGCTTGGGTCATGGTCCTTTTACAGATCCCTCACTGATAGAGCTGGTTACTTTCATCTTTAGCATTTTTGGATATAGTCTATCCTTAGCAGCCAGAGGGCTCTGTCATTTGGAATAAATAGTTTTATTCTGTGGTAACAAACAACTTCACCATTTCAGTGACTAATGCAGACAGCTTGTTTTCTATAAAAGGGGGTGAAATTTTTTGTTACTAATGGCATCATTATGCTCAGCTTTGATTTTTAAAGTTATTTCCTTATATATGTACTTGTTTAACATGAAAGCATAATATAAACTTCATAATAAAGTATGAATGCATTTTACATCTCTCTCTCCTAGAGAACAGGCTTTATGTAAAGAAGGCCTTAGTTCTGGTTTGTTCTTATACTTGGCAGGGACATATGAGAATTGAGTTTGACAAATGAATCAGAATCAATGAATAATTGTTAAATTGCACAGATTCAGTAGAATAGAATACATTATCAGAAATAGTGAGTTTCAAGGTCATTGGCCTTACTTTCTGTGTTTAGAAGTAAAGCTAATGTAATAGATGAGGGTGATAAATACAGGGCTGGAGCCCTGAATTTAGAGCCTACTCATTCAAGTGTAGGATGTAAATAAACACTTTCATTTTGAGAGAAACCCAAGACGAACACATTTCTTATCAAGCAAGAGAAAATACCTCTTCCAAAACCCTCAAACGTTTACTAGTATATGTTCAACTGGCTTTATATATATCATTGAAATGTTTGTGTCTTGCTTACTCTCTCTTTCCAATGTGCTAGAGCTGCCATTTTGTATCAGTGCACTTTGCTCTAAGAATCCAGTTTTATGGTTGTTAAAGTAGCTTGTTTCATCAAACTCACTGTGCAGTCTGATTTTGACATCCAGCTCCATCAGCCTCTCAGCAAAACCATGCCAGCTGCATAAGTCAGGGCACTCAGACAATTCAGTATGAAGAGAAAGATGGCATTTCTAGAAAGTTCTTTTTATGCCAGCATCAGTCCATTAATCCTTATTATTCCACTGTATTGGGTTTGAAGTAGTAAACAACTGTGAGCCTTTTCCACATTCACAGAGGAAAGAGAAGATGAAAAAACCAGGAAGGGGTCCTGAGAAGGACCAGCTAGTAAGATGGCAGATGAGTTAGTTAATAAAGTGCCATCCTGTGAGCTAAGAGAGGTCGGCTAACCCCAGAAGAGGCAGTTAAGTAGGAACAGTATCAAGTGCCGATCTTGAATGTAGCTACATGCTGATGACTGGTGTCCTAGATAAATACTGTTATCTACCATGCTGGAAACTAAAGAAAGATAGTGGGATAGAGTTTATTATTCATAAGGCCTGTAGCACAGCCTCAGTCTGTCTTGTCAGAATTAGAGTATAAGAGGGGGACTAGTAATCTCTTGAGAACAATTTCCATGTGAGGGAGAGATTGATCCTGAACTCATTTAAAGCCAAGTCCCACTCCCCAAATATCTACCAATTTCTCCACCTTTATATTTCTCTCCCACTGATGTTTCCTGTCATTCATTCCACGTTAAAATCTCACTTGCCTTGGATCACAGTGTCGAGGTTGTGTATTCCTGAAGACTCATCTTCAGTGAGTTTACCCAATAACGTGCCCTCATGAGGAAAGGGTAGGGACCAAAACTGTCCTCTTGCTGCTAAGGCATCATTGTCATAGAGACTGACCACCTTGGGGTTTGTTTTGGAATAGGACTCTGTAGATGAAGCCCGACAGAAGATCCTGGAGGTCCGGGAAGAATATAGGAACAAGTTGTTGGAGGCTGAGCGCCAACGGCTGGAAGCTTTGGCAGCTCAGGAGGCCGCAATGAAGGCAGAGACAGAGAAGAAGTCTCCAGTTTCGGATTCGCAGAAGAAGAAGACATTAACAAAAGGAAAGAAAAAATGACTGAGAGGCCCTGGGGCACCCTCTACTGTACAGGGGGGGAGTGTTCACGGAGCTACCACTTCGCCTCTTGATAAAACATTAGATCAGTTGAAACTGAAGAATCATCTCTACATTGTAGTGTTAGTGTGTTGGTTTTTCTTAGCAAAGACTGGCAGCTGTCGGTGTCTAAGATGTTTGAATTTCATGAAAATTGCTAAAAATATTATTTAGATTGTAAATAAAATTGTGTTGTTACACTTTGAATTTCTTGTGTTAAAAGAATGTATATACAAAGTGTGTTTGTGTATGTGTGCACAGCACTTGGCATGCATTTAGGGGTCAGAAACACTTCTGAGGGGCTATCTCTTTCCACCTTGTTTGAGCATATTATCTAGTTTCTTTGCGGTATTCAGGCTTGCTGGCCCACAGCTTCTAGGTGAGATAATTCTGTATTCACCTCCCACTGTGCAATAGAAACACTAGGACTGCAGCTATGCTTACAAAGCTAGCATTTTACATAGGTTCCCGGGAATTCTAACTAGACTCTTGTGGCCACTGTTTTGGACCCACTGAGACATCTTCTCAGCCCTGAACTTTAAGTATTTTTATTTTTAATTATCTTTATATGTGTTGGTGTGTATGTCTGCCTAAGTGTCCTGCCTTCAGAAGCCAGAAAATGCCATCAGCTCTCCTAGTACTATGTGCCATCCCAGGTGGGTGTTAGGAGGTGATCTCAGGAATTCTACAAATACAGCAAGTGCTCTTACTGACTGAGCTATCTCTCGAGGCCCCTGAATTTTATTTAATTGGTAGCAAAACAAGATCCTAAATGAGTCGAGTCAATGAAAAAAATCAAAGAATACGGGTATTTATTATTTATTTTAAACTTAAAAAGTTTTAGAAGATTAATAAGGAGTTTTCATAATGTGCCATTTTTTAAAAGCTGAAATTTAGTAAAACATTATTAAGCAAAATGTTTTCAGGACAATCAGTGAGGTGTCAAGAACCAGAGCCTGACAGTGAGCATGATGGCCTGGCAGGGATACTGTGATCATAAACACTACCCTTTCATACAGTCAGCACCCCCTTTTTTCCTCTGTAAAACAGACAATCCTTATGCTCCAGCTTTTTACTCAAAATCACGTCACTCCAATAAATGACTCTGGGTTATTTTCTCACTCCCTTAGCAAGATCCTTCTGTAAAATATTTAATTTAGTCTACGTACACATGGCTAAATAATTTTTTACAAGAGTATCAAGAATTAAAAAACAGAGAAAGGGAAGCCTTCAATAGATGGTGTGGATGACTAGAGTTTCAAGAATAGTGCTTAGGTTTAAATCTGGAAGCTGAGGTGTTTGATTTTATGAAAGAAAAATAGTAGCTAGGAATGGTGGGTAGGGTAGATAGATAACAGCACCAAAATACAGTTACAAAGAGAATTATGTTATAATGTTCTACAGCATAGGAAGCTGTGTACTTTTAAACACCATGTATTAAATATTGTATAAAGGTAAAGAAGAAAACAGTTTGAAAAGTCCCAATACAAATAAACAATGAATTAATAAAAAAGGAAGAAGTTGTTTATTACCCAGCTTCCTGAATTTTAATTAATAGCAAAATGAAATCACAAATGAGTAAAGAGGATTGTTTTGAAAAATGTCAAGTTGTGCATACACATGTAAGTAAGTGTGTCTGGGGTCCAGTTTTGATGTTTCCTATGCTCAGGAGACCATCCAATGTCTCGGTCAGTCTCATTCCCTGCAAGCTAAGATGTAGCCAGCACCACATCTCCTGCATGCTGCCATGCTCTCCCTGCCATGATGATGAAATACTGAACCTCTGATATCCAAACTAGCCACTTCAATGACATGTCTTATTTATGTCTTGTTGTGGTCATGGTGTCTCTTCACAGCAATAAAGACCCTAGCTATGTCATAGTCTCCACTGATGAAGTAGTCTCCTGGATTTGTCACCCGCCCCTCTTCCAAAAGGATGCTTGCTCATCTAGGTGATGTCCACTCCTGCCCATTCATCTTGGTCCAGCCCTGGTCTTTTGCTGGGCAGCTGGTCTCAACTCTGGCCCTGAAGCCCCAGGGGGTTTGTGTAGTCTCACCACCTCCAAGACTCCTATTTCCACCAGTCTTCTTGTTTTGGCTTCTCTAGTCTCTCTATTACACCTTTTAAAACCTCGCTGCTTTAACCAGAAAATGGTCCTTTATGTAGCCATCCAGTAACCTAGGTATATACATCTGCCTGTATACACAGGTAGGTGATAGATAAATAATAGAAAATGGCTGTGAACTGTGTCATCTGAGAGTTAATATTAGTAGCTAATATTAGAATGAAAGAACCTGTTTTGTCTGGGTCAGTATTACCAAGGAAGTATGTCATCTGGAAAATAATTATAGTACCTTATGAGTTCATGCTAGAACTTATGACCTTGTGGAAAGAAATAAACATGTTTGTCAATGTTTATGGTTTAATGTATAGTGTCTGAATGCTGGGCTAGCAGGTATTAAAAAGGTAACACAAACAAATTCATGAAGGAGGTGTTCATGAGGATATAAAGGTGAGGAGCTTTAAAACTGCCTGGTCAGAGCGGACAAATGAGGAAATACATTGCAGTGCCTAGTGTTTTCATGGAAACACTAAACTCTACGTGTCTTCACACTGATTAGCAAACATTCATTTTTTTACCTTCATATATTTTTACTTTTTTTTGGGGGGGGGCAGGGTCTATGTAGCTCTGGCTGACCTAGAACTCAGAGATCTATCTGCCTGCCTCTGCTGGGATTAAAAGCATGTACCCCAACACCTTGACACTTCGTCAAGTTCATTAAATGAGATGAAAACATGGAAAAGAAAATTAAGGTTTTTGATAAGGGAGAAACATGAGCACCCATTCAACACAAGCTTTTCATGCTGTGCTGTGCTGTTCTTCTGAATCTGACCAAATAATACCCTGAAAGGTACAGTACCTACAGGTGGCAGTTGGTGAACAACCTGTTCCAAGAAAGACAGAACATAGAGAGAATGGCATTTGAATTACACTGCTAAGGGAGCTGAAAGTGAACATATTAATGTAAGGTGGAATTGAGCTCAGACCCTACTTTTGACAAAGGGAAAGAAAAAAATAGATGAAATTTTAAATAAAGTACAAGGACATTGATTAACAGGTGGTATAATTTTAGTCTCTGAGATTTATGTTTCTTTCTGCACAAGGGTCAAATGTTGCCTATGATTCTAGGACACCTTTGAAATTAGATACCCGCTGTTTTATAGCTTTTAGTTAAAAACAAGCTAGGCCAGGGTGACACGTCCCTTCAATCCCAGTTCTTGGGTTTGGGGTAGGGGGATGCTGTCTTAAAAAAGAAAAGAAAGGAAGGAAGGAAGGAAGAGAGGGAGAGAAGGAGGGAGTGAGAGAGGGTGAAGAAAAACATGCAAAAAGCTATTGGTTAATCCTGACTATAATCGTGCTGGCAGGCCAAGATGTTCTAAAGAGAGAATCCAGGCTCCCCTCCCTGTAGATATCAGTCTACTGAAACATTGGTCTCCAAGGAATTTCCAAGGGAGTCTCTGCTGGGAAGGAAAAGATTGAAGCCTGACTCTAGTCACAACAGCATCTTGTCTTCCAGGAAGAGATTTCACACAGTTCTGACAACTGACTTCAAGACATCCTTAAGGGAAACAAGAATCCATTGGACCCAACCTTGACAGAACTGCATAGTCATTATACCACTTACCTCTATTTAAACATGAACTTCAAGTCAGAACCCCAAAGATGTACCTAGGAAGTCTATGGATCTCTTTATTTGTTCTTTTCTTAAATGTCACGATATTTGATAAATTTCCTTTCTCTGATTTAAATTATTCCTTGTCTCTTTAGTATTTTGAGAAAAGATGGCTGTTTTAGGGTTTATATTGTTGTGAAGAGACACCATGACCACAGCAAAATAAATGAAAACAGTTAATTGTGGTGGCTAGATTATGGTTCGGAGGTTTAGTTCATTGTTATCATGGCAGGCAGACATGGTGCTAGAGAAGGAGCTGAGAGGTTTTACATTTTGATGTATAGGCAGCAGGAATTGGTCTGTCTCACCAGTCAGAATCTTGAGCAAATGACACCTTAACACTCACCTCCCCCATGACACACTTCCTCCAAAAAGAGCACACCTACTCCACAAGGACATACCTCCTCATAATGCCATTCTTTTGGGGGCTGTTTTCTTTCAGATCACCACAGTGACCAAATTTGTTAGGACCATTGGAGCTCAGGTTTGTACCCCACAGCTGCAGTGACAAGACTGCAGTCTAATATTTGTCCTTCCTCATGGAATATAATTACACAATTACCCTGGAAATGGCACAAGACCAGATTCATTGTTTTCTGACCACCAAAACCAAAGGCAGCCATTAAGCATTTAAAATCAGCAGTATCTCCTTGGTGGGCTGGAAGCCCCCTCTCAACATAGAACTGATATCACAGGGAAAGGGCATCAGTGGGATGAGTCAATAGGCAGAGGAAAAAAAATTTTTTTTTTTTTTGTACCTTCAGGCACTCCATTTTCTGGTGAGAGTTATCCAGGAGGCCAACAGAAATAGCAGGAAGAACTCAGGTGTATCTGAGTTCTGGAAGCTTCTTGGCCCCATTGGTTCATGAGTCTTCCCCAACCAGAGATGCTAGACAGAAAGAAGAGAAATCACACTTGGAAAGAGCCCTCATTTCAAAGGCTTTTTTGTACTTGCAGCCTGAGTATTCTCTGACCGGAGACACAGACAAGTCAGGAAGCAATGGCAGATCGGCTAACCACCCCTTACCTCCATTGAGGATCACCCATCAGCTGACTTGAGGATATGTCTTTTGAGGTCTTGTGGCTGCACCAGCCAAGAGTGGCCAAAACACCAGACAAACCAGATGAACATAGATATCACTATGAAACTGTGCAGATTGAAATGCCATCACACCCATCATCTACTAGAAGGGGCAAAAATGTCAATGCTAAGACTCAGCAGTGAGGCAGCTTTCCAAAGTAAAACATCCTAACAGGCCTCAGACTAGCCTAATACAGTAAAGGAGGAATGTACAAACATAATTGGCTCTCACCAATGATCTGTAAATGCCCATTCTGTGGGATTCTGAGATTTTGAACTTCTCTTAGTCCAGGATCATTTCCTTTATGAAAAGGAAGGGAATAATCTTGATAGAGAAAAATGAATTACTTTGAGGGGTGTAGAGGCTGCTTAGTTTTTCCTGACAGGCTATAAAGGAGCCAAATATAAAACTAGATTATAGCAACCTAGGACTCTGATGATTTAGGCAATAAACAAGCCCCTTCTGACAGCATTGATACCTGCTTTAGCTATGGAATTCTTCTCCTACACAGTCCTTTGATAACATCCGGTTGTAGGTAAACATCTTCAAAGCAAGAGCGATAGGCTGATTAAGTTTGGACTAGTTTAACCTGAATTCAAAGTAAAGCAGTGTCTCTGAGTGAAATTTTAGGAAGCATCTCCTATAAATATCTTATGCCTATGAGTGACTAGAGGTACATCTGATCAAAATCAAACACATCATGGGAAAGGGCATATGCAACAAAGAAACACATAACTCAAACGTAACTCAAGTTTGTTGATTGGGCCCAAGAGAAAACCTACATTCTCCTCCTAGCAATCATAAGCTTCTCTTCCTGAACCCTACAAACAGTAATGTAGAATGCAAGAGTGTTTCACTTCAAGGCCTGGAACTGGCTTATAATGCACTGATCTGTACTATAGCCTTACTTTGCATAAGCTTTAAGAAAAAAAAAAAAAAAAAAAAAAAAACTCTTCAAGCAGGGTCATGGTGGCACATGCTTTTAATCCCAGATCTTGGCAGACAGATCTCTGTGAGTTCAAAGAGGTCTTCAGAGTGAGCTCCAGGAGAGCCAAGGCTTCGCAGAGAAACTCTTATCTTGAAGCAACAACAACAAACATCAAAACAGTAACAACAAAACCTTCTTCAGTTTCAGGGCACTTCAGGTCTTCACACAGGATACCATGAAGCTGGAAGCACCTGGTTCAGACAGCAAATTCCAGAAGAGTTGCGATTTGCTTACCTTCATCCTAGGTACAAATGGAGCACCAAGCACCAAGGCATTGGTGTCAATTGCTTTCTCAAGCAGCAAGAAGAACATAATGTGACTAAGAGGTCAGCATTGGCGATAGGCTGGACAAACAAAAGGACTGATAAAGAATGTCTAGAATACTGGATCTGTATGTAAGTCTCCAGAGAAACGTGGATTGATGCATAGATTCTCAAGCCAGTCAGATTCTAAACACCAAGGATTTGAACTGTATCTGCAATTATTTTAGATCAGCATAATAATTCTTACTTTTGTGAAGAAAGTAAAATTATTTCATTAGTGTTCCTTTCCAAGTGGCTTTCCCCACCTGCTTTATTGTACTATGCCTGAAATTTTGTGGTAACACAAACTGAAGAAAAATTGATGATGAGACGTGCCAGCTGCTGAGTTGTGATATGAGTTAGAGCCTGGGTGCAAGGCTGGGTCATCCAGCATCTAGAGCCATCCTAGCCAGTGAGGATGTCAAAACCTAGAAGGCCAAAGTGAAGTTTTCAGTTGGGAGTGAAGTCACTTCAGTCCCATTAAGTCCAAGCATTATTAAAGTTTACTGTGTAAAATTTAAAAAGTGCGTGTGTGTGTGTGTGTGTGTGTGTGTGTGTGTGTGTGTGTGTGTGTGTGCTCATAATGTGGGGTGGTCATGTACCATGAGCTCTTGTGGAGGTCAGAGGACAACTTGGTCAGGTTGGCCACCTTTCTAATATTACTTCTGTTGTTCTGGGATGAACTAATGCACCCAGGTTTGCTGAGTGTGTGCCTTTACTCACTGAGCCCTCTCACCAGCCTATTGTGTGTGTGTGTGTGTGTGTGTGTGTGTGTGTGTGTGTGTGTGTATTTTTTCACAAATATATATATATGTATATATATATATATGTATGTATATATATATATATATATATATATATATATATTTTCACAATCAAGACAGGGAATAAAATAAAATAAGTCCCTGGGGATTCAAGTCCTTGTCTTTCAGTCTCCTTTACATCTCTCCTTCCCATCCTTTCTCCTTTCCATAGCTGCTAGGAGATGCACTTAATACTTCAAGGGAAGGTCTCTTGCTTTATGTAGTTTCGTACTTTTCCCCCCAGGCATTTTTTAAAAAGATTTATTTCCCTTTTATGCATATGAATGTTTTTCTTGCCTGTATGTAAATGTACTCCATGCATGCCTGGTGCTCAGTGAAGCCAGAAGACATCAGTTGCCCCGAGACTGGAATTATAGATGATTGTGAGCTGCTGCACCAGAACAAGAAAGAAAAAAAGAAAGAAGAAAGGAAACATGAGAAAGTGATGAGGATTAGTAGATGACCAGGATTTATATCAGACATAAAGAAAACACCTTCATATTTAAAACAAAAGGCCTATTTTACTTTGGGGCCCCACATTAGAGACCCATCTCAGGTAACTGAACGAATGTGGAAGAGAACCTGAACTAGACCCAGAACATGTGGCCAGCCCAGATCAGGCCAGATCTCTCACACAAACAAAATTAGTGCTTGCTCTTGGCACCAGCTGTAGGCTGCAATGCCTGCTGCTTGCTGCCATGCTTCTACTCTGTCATTGTGGACTCTCATCACTCTGGAGCCATAAGTCGGAATAAGCTTTTTTTCCTTTAAGTTACAGCACAGGGCCCAGACATTTTCTTTCTGCAACACTATCAACTTAGAGACATTTGGGGACTTGTAGTTTACTTTTAAAAAAATATTTAACAGTAAAGTTGCATCATAGGAACTTAAGGGTTCACTAAACGTTAAAGGCTCAGTTAAAACATTCAGAAGCACTAAAACAGTTACGTAAAAGGCCAGAGAACCATATTATCTGCTTCCTTATTTCCCAGCTGAGCTGTGTTCCTTCATAAAGCAAACTGTCTCTTGGGTTCAGACAAACATGTCCACATTTCTATCTGTCCCACAGCTGTTTCCAATGTACATAGTGCAGTCCAGAATCAACTTCTGAATATATACCCTTATCTAAAATATTAAAAATTGAGATATCATTTTAAAACCAAATGAACTTCATTTGATTTTTAAATGAAAGCATTATTAGTCCTAAAACAGTTATACAAAGTTATCACAGATTTTTTTTAAAGAAAATCATCATAATAAAAAGTTAGCAATTAAGCTATCACTGTATGAGGAGAATCCATTCTTGGTAAATTATAGAGCTGCATGTAATAGACAAGCTAACAATTATTATTTTCTTTTTTTCTTTAAATTTTTTTTAACATACCCATCACTGTTCCCCCTCCCTCCCCTCTTCCCAGTCTTACCCCACCTCCACCCCCACCTTCCCCTCCATCCATCCCTTAACTCCTACAGTGAGTCAATATAGCCTGGTGTTTCCAGTTGAAGTATCATCAAGCACCTGTCCCCAATATCAAGTCTGAACAAAATGTTCCCCTATAGGGAATGGGCTCCAAGAAGCCAGTTCATGCACCAGCAATGCAATAAATTCTGGTCCCACTTTCAGAGGCCCCACATTCAACTGTCATCCATTCAATTGTAATCCACATTCAGAGGGCTTCATTCAGTCCTAAGTAGGTTTTCTAGCTGTCAGTTCAGAGTGAGCTACCAATAGGTTAGGTCAGCTGTCTCTGTTGGTTTCTTCATCACGATCCTGATCATTTTGCTCATATAATCTCTCCTCCCTGTCTTCAAGGGGACTGGGAGCTTGACCCAGTGATTAGCTTATGGATCTCTGCACCTGCTTCCATCAGTTGCTAAATGAAGGGTCTGTAAGGACAATTTGGGCAATGACAATTAAATGTCATTTAAATAAAGTGAATTCATTTAATTATAGGAGATAGCCAATTTAGGCATCTCTCCACTATGGCTTGGAGTCTAAACTGGTGTCATCTTTGTAAGTTCTTGGATGTTTCCCTAGCACCAGGTTTCTCTCTAGCCCCACAATGACTCCCTCTCTGAAGATATCCACTTCATGTTCTCCTGCTCTGTTAGTTGCCCATTCAACCATCCCATTTCCTTAGTTCTTCTTCCATCTTGCCATGCTCCTTCCCTGCTATGGTCCCAATTTACTTAAGAGATCTTTTGTTTTTCCCCTTTCCAGGGGAATCTATAGATATCTCAACATCTTTAGTCATCAAAGAAACACAAGTCAAAACAGCTCTGAGATACCATCTTACACCTGTAAGGATGGTTAAGATCAAAAACACTGATGACAGTCTATGCTGAAGGGGATGTGGAGCAAGGGGAACACTCCACCATTGGTGATGGGAGTGTAAGCTTGTACAGTCACTTTGTAAATCAGTACAGCAGTATCTCAGAAGATTGGGAATCAATCTACCTAATGATCCAGCACTTTGTTATATACCCAAAGGATGCATAATCTTACCACAAGGACATTAACTCAACAATGTTCATAGCAACATTATTCATAATAGCTAGAACCCTGAAACAATATAGATGCCCCTCAGTTGAAGAATGGACTTAAAAAAAAAAGTGATATATTTATACACTGGAGCACTACTCAGCAGTTAAAAGGAAAGAGAAATGACATTCTGAAATTTGCAGGCAAATGGGTGGATCTAGAAAATATCTTCCTGAGTAAGGTAACACAGACCCAGAAAGATAAACATGGTATGTACTCACTCATAAGTGGATTTTAGACATAAAGCAATGGATATCCAGGCTACGATTCACAACCCCTGAGTAGCTATACCTGTTACTTAACTGTTCCACTACTATATTTTTAAATTTTATTTTTTATTTTTTTTTACATAATGTTTTTTGATTATTTGAGAATTTCACATCATGTACTCTGATCATACTTTCCACTTTTCACATGTCTATCTCCTTACTCTTGTGCCTCCACCACCACCCCCAAAGAGTTTCTAAAATGTCCATTTTGTGTTGTCCATATAGTTACTGGATCATGGTCAAAATTCTAGTGGCCAGTTCCTTAAAGACAAATGAGTCTTTCCCCAATTCAGCCCCCCCCCTTGACAGAAGCCATCTATTGTGGAGAATTATACTTCTGCATCCTATCACACTATTTAAGAGTTCTCTTCAATAGCTTCCTGTCTAGGTTGTTACATTTTTCTGGGGTAGAGTGGTGATGTCACAGACTCTGTCTATATTTATTTGCTAACCCACAAGTCTACAGTTATGGGTACCACTGCATAAGGAGCTTCCTTGTCCTTTATAGTCATCAGGAACACAGTTCATAAATTTCCACATGACAGCAGCACAGACCATGAACATCAACATGGCTTTAAACATAGGTTATAGTGTCAGTACAGACCACAGACATCAACACAGCCCTCTGCCACTCATGGGTCATGGACATCTGCATTGCCTCAAGGACAACAGGGGTCTTGAATCCCAACACAGTCCCCAGAGGCAGACTGTCCCATGAACATCACCATAGCTTTAGGTAACATAATATCCATAGATATCCACAAGGCCTTTGGTGGCAACAAAGCCACATGGGCCATGAACACTGAAGCAGGACCAAGGACTCAGACATGCCCCCTGTGACAGCATGGGTCACAGACATCAACATGGCATCTGGTGGTAGCTCAGGTCTTAGACACTGACATGTCAGCCTTTCTCCATAGTGAACTCACAGCCTGGTTCTTCCATCCTTCTCACCCCTCCATTACAAAGTCATTTGTCACAGTGGCATTAGAAACTGCAGTACAATTACTTTATAATTTTTGCCTACACAGCTCTACATGAAAATACTTATTGCCACAAGTCATTGATCTGGCTCAAGGCCTCTGGTTTCTGAAGCACCATAAATATCAAGACTTCTTCAGTCAGTCATACTTCAAGTTTTCATCTTCACTGGTGAGGATGTGTACCTGGATCGGGTTCTGAAACACAAGTTTCTTCCAGTCCAGCAGTTTGACGATGGAGTAGTTGCTGGAGGCAACCAACTCCAAGCACTGGATCTAGGCCAAGATGGCAGCTGGGTGGGGCAGGGCACCCTTCAGGTTAAGGTTTTGTTTTATTTTATGTATGTGGGTATTTGTCTTTATGTACATCTGTGCACCATGTGCATGTTGGGCTCCGTAATGAGTCAGGAAGAGACCTCTGACCCTCATAAACGGGGTTACAGATAGGTAAGAGCTGCCATGGGGGTGCCTGTGGACTATTGCTGACCGACAATCTGAGACATCGGGTGCACTTACTTTTTGTGTATTTTATGTAGCACTTACTTTATATCACTGGTTAAAATGTTGAAGTGAGTATTCTTACATTTACAGTCCTCTGCATGTGTGCAAATACTCCTCTATGTGGACTGTTACAATAGGATTTCTTGGTCCCGGACGGCCAGAGGTCCAGACCTGCAGACCTGTCGCCCCAGACCCCTTTGTCGCCTGCAGCTGCTTGGGCCCCCAAAATAACTCAGACACTTATATTAACTTCATGCTGTTTGGCCTATGGCTCAGGCACCTTGCTAGCTAGCTCTTACATCTTAACTCAACCCATTCTAATTAATCTGTCTGCCACGTGGCCCATGGCTCACCTGTGTTCTTCACATGCTTCTTCTTGGGCAGCTGGCTTAGTCTGTCTAACTCTGCCCTTCTTATCCTACCTATGTTGTGATTTCTCCTCCTACTTTTTCTGTGGTGCCTGTCATGGGCCAAAACAGCTCCTTTATTTAAAGATTAGTATTCACAGCATACAGAAAGACATTCTCACATCACCTCCCCCTTTCATTCTAATCAAAAGGAAAGTTTCAGTTTTAACATAGCAAAATTACATATAACAAAATAGCCATAAAACAAGAATTACAGTTACAATATCTAGTCTATTTGTATTTAGCAAAATTAAAAATACTCTATCATCTACCTTATTCTTATGAATCTAAAGTTTCATATCTAATATATCTTTCAAATAACTAAGAAAAACTATACCTATAACTATCTAATCTTCAACTATATCAAAGACCACAGATGGATATATTTACCCAAGTAAACCAGAAGTGCAAGCAACTTCCAAAATCTAGAAATGACAGAGATGATACCTATCTGCCTGGACAGTCACCCAAAGTTCCTTTAAAAGTTGGTGCATCCATCTTCAGCCTACAGACCCAGAGTCTCTTTTTATTTCAGTGGAGCAGGAAATCTGCTCTGCCCATTCTGGCATAGTTCATCAGTTGCTTTTTCTCAAGTCCTAAAGACTGTCTGACAGTTTTCTCTGTAAAGCAGGAACCTGAATGACCATCTCGGCTTGTTCTGCCAAAGTTCAGAGGTCACCCTCCTATGGAAACTGCATGACCAATTTAAACAGCATACTGTCAAGTAGTCAATACCAGAACAAGTTCTTGTCCAGTGGTTAACCACTGCCACAAAGAAAGTAGACTTCATATGGAGTTTCTTTGATGCCCATTTTTCTCTTGAAGTAGACTGGTGCTGTCCAGAAAAGTCTAAGTTATTAAAATAATTTTAAATGCCATATTCTGTAGGTCTTAGAAGTGTTTGAACTGGATCTAATTTAAATATATCTTTGTATACCTAAAAAATCCTAACTAACATGCATTTCTTTGTTATACATTACAATTTTAAATCAGTTACATAAACATCATATCTTAAACAAGAGTAGAAAAATACTTACAGCATTAAAAATGACATTAAATTTGTATCAATAAACCAAAATCCATGCAAATGTAAAACATTTTGAGATTAACAGCTGATTTCCTGATCTAAGTAAATTCAATAATCTAATTTTTTTAAAAAAAATTCATATACCATATCCCCCTTTTCTTCTTAAAAAGAGATTAACTATGGCCATTTATAATGAAAACAAACATTTATAAACAATATTTTGGGAGTTTGGGCGTAGTTTTCCATTACTACTTTCTGCTGATTATGGGGCATTGAAAATCTCATGGGTTCTTGAGACTGGATCATAGTCTGCAGCCCTGAAGCTGATATGGCCATCTCTTCAGAGATTTTTTTTTCAGGGGCTTTTGGTTGATGAAACCATTTTTGCCTGGAAAAAATTCACAGGTTCTCATCTTCTGTGGAAACAAAGCAGAACTCTTCCAAAGCAATAAATTCTTAGATACAAATTTCAGAATCTAAATACCTTTAAAATATATATTCATGTTTAAATTAGCCTTTGCAATCCATTGTCTTTCTACCATTATCTCATTAATAGTTAAAAAATTAAAAGAAAACACAATAATAACCAGAATCCAGATTTTGTGTCTATTTTCCATCTTTGCATGGCTTATTATATTTTTATTACTCTATTTCTCTTTTTAAAGACTCTCTACCTTTCTTCTTTTCTCTCTGATGCTTATATACCTTTGACACACATTGTAACCAATTTGCAGTTTTTTTAAAAAAATCTGAATCTGTTTTATTGTGAATCCTTAATCATTTTCCAACCAGAAGAGCTTTAAAATACCCACACTCTCTTAAAGAGCCACATAATTTTTGCAGATAAAGCTTAATCAGTAAGTTCTCTTAAAGGAGCTGCGTCTCTGTTCACTGCCAGCAAACAGAGCAGACCCAAAAAATGCTGCTACTAAGAAACTGTTTGACTCTGTTTCCTTTGGATTCAAAGTAAACAGAAACCTTAAATCAATCACATGCTAACGAATCTTCTGTGAGACTTCAGGAACTGGCCTGGTTGCAGCTTTACACTGCCTGCTGCCAGTCTGCCACTGCCAATTTGAATGTGGCCAGATGCCAAGTTTTCTCTGTACAATGACCCACTTCAGATACACAATTTGGAAGCTGCTTTGGCTCAGGTTCTGTGATCTAGAACCCTTTCTAATCTTTCTCTGGCTTTAAGTGAATGTTCAGTCCACATTGGGATGCCAACTTTAGATTCACAAGGATAAGGTAGATGATAGAGTATTTTCTTTAATTTTGCTAAATATAAATAGACTAGATATTATAACTGTAATTCTTGCTTGGTAACTACTTTGTTATATGTAATTTCGCTATGTTAAAATTGAAATCTTCCTTTTTGATTAGACAGAAAGGGGGAGGTGATGTAGGAATGTCTTTCTATATGCTGTGAATATCAGTCGTTAAATAAAGGAGCTGTTTTGGCCCATGACAGGCACCATAGAAAAAGTAGTAAGGGAAATCAGAGCATAGGTAGGAGGAGGGTGGAGTCAGAGACAGATCAAGCCAGATGCCAAAAGAAGAAGTATATAAGGAACACAGGTGAGTCACTGGCCACGTGGCAGACGGATTAATGAGAATGGGTTGATTTAAGATGTAAGAGCTAACTAGCAAGGTGCCTGAGCCATAGGCCAAACAGCATGAAACTAATTTAAGTGTTTGAGTCATTTCTGGGGGCCTATGAAGCAGCGTGTGGCTACAGGGTCTGGGGCTTCAGGTCTTGGGTCTGGACCTCTGGCCACCTGGGGCCAGGAAACCCAAATGCTACAGTGGACTATTAAATGTGTGTCCTGAATTACTTCCATTGCTGGGGCAAACATTATTATGTAATGCAGTTGGGATAGGAAGAGTTCATTTCAGCTGGTGTCTTATAGTACACCATGGAGGGAAATCAGGGCAGGAACTCAATCCAGGAATCGGAAGCAGGAAAAAAAGGAGGACTATGAGAGGACTTGTTGCTTCCTGGCTTATTTCGGACCTGCTTGGCCTTCTTTGTTATACAACCCAAGGCCACCTAACCAGGGTCAGCAATGCCCACAATGCCACAGTCCCTCCTGCATCAATCAAGAAAGTGCCCCTGTATTTTACTCTCTGTTTCTCTGACTTTGCTTGTTAAATAGTGTCCTGTGTGCTGCCTTTCTGTGTTAGTTTATATCACTTAGCATCACATGGTCATTCATGCCATCTCAAACTGCAGATTTCCTTCTTGGTTTCCAATGGATAGTATTTGATTTCAGGGAGAACCCATTTTCATCCATCCATCTTCTCATAAAATGCTAATTTCACCTTCAATATCTAATTAATTTCTCAACCCCTACCAGGGATTTAAAAATCAACAGTAGCATTCACTGATGGGTGGAGAAGGGCACAATGTTCAGCTTTTATAAGGCACAAAGAGAGAAAGGCAGCGCTGGCAATCCATGGTCTCAACTGCAAGGCACATTTGATCAACAGATGACAGGCAGACGACTTTTGCCACTTTGAGGGACCTTGGAAGCCAAGGAGCTTCCAAGACTACAGCAAACACCACAAGAGAACACTGGGCATCCAGAGAGGCCATCGGGTACCAGTGCTAGATGCCAACTGTACTGGCCAGTTACTCTTTGCTCTTTCTCCATGTTTATCTCTTTTTGGATACCCTGCCAAGGGTTAAAAGAGCAGCAACTGACAAGTGAGGAAAGATATAAAGCCAGGAGGCAGCAAGAAGGCCATGCTTCCTGCTTGTTCCCGTCTCATAGGTCCAAGCCTGGGAACAAAGTTTTAAATGGCATAAACAACCAAGTTTTCATTTCAATGGTGGGGAGGAGTTATGTGATTATCACACTGCACTAAGCTTTTAATGTCAAAGTAATGAATATTTCTTTAGTATCTACATCCTCATTAAAAGCTTCCCATATTGCCTATATTAGTCAGGTTCTCTAGAGGAACAGAATGGACACAATGAATATATATTAAAAGGGGATTTGTTAAATTGACTTATATGCTATGGTCTGGGTAGTCCAACAATGGCTGTCCTTACAGTGGAGAGGCCAAGAGCTGGTAGCTACTCAGTTTATAACGCTCAATGGATCAGTAGTCTTGGTTGGGCACTGGAGGCCTGGAATATTCCTGGGGAGCTGCTTGAGTGGGGGCAGCAGCAGCAGAGTCAATGATTAACCAGCAGGAATTGGAGGTAAGCAAGACAAAGCTTTCTATTTCCTTTTAAAGCACGTTTCCTTGACAGTTTGGACTTTACACTTTCCTTAATGCAGCCATCCCCACCATTTGGCTGCTTGTCCACCATATATGGCTGACCACAACACCTGCCTTTGGCTCACATGGAATAGTTTCTCTTCTTTCTCTTCCTCACCTGGACTGTTGCCACTTAATTGCTGCCCTGTGGGATGGGGATGGGATTCTTCTAAACTCTAATAAATTTTTCCTCAAGCTTTCTTTTGAATCTATTCTTAAATTCTTTTATGGGTGAGACTAAGAACTCCAAGAGGAAGCTTCAATTTCTCTAGTAATATGCATCAACTCTGGTCAGAATCCCCCAAATTATCCATAGCAAATTGGAGGGTGAAATCATGGAAGGAAGGCATCCAAAAGGAAATGGTCACAAGAAATGATGCAGAAATACAGGAAGCAAACAATAAGTAGGGACCAGGCTTGCTATGTTCTAACAGCCCTCTCCAAAGAATCAACCAAAGTGGGGGAGGGCACAGGTGAATAGTTAGGAGGATGACAGAGGAATTGGGGGGGTGGATTTGATTGCAATGCATTATATGCCTGTATGACATTCTCAAATGAAAGAAAAAAGAAAGGAAGGAGGGAGGGGAGGAAGAAGGAAGGGAAGAGAGAGAAAAAGATGGAGGAAGAAAGAGGGAGATAGAGATAGATAGGCAGGTAGATAATAGATAGATGGGTAGATAGATAGATAGATAGATAGATAGATAGATAGATAGATAGATAGATAGATGATAGGTAGGTAGGTTGATAGATGGGTACTAGATAGATAGATAGATAGATAGATAGATAGATAGATAGATAGATGGATGGATAGATAGATGATAGGTAGGTAGGTAGATAGATGGGTACATGATAGATAGATAGATGATAGATAGATAGATAGATAGATAGATAGATAGATAGATAGATAGATAGATAGATAGATAGATAACAGGAACGAAGGAAGGTCCTACCCCATTGGTTCCTTCTAAATGGAGTGTTCATCTCTTAAAGGTCTTACGACTTCTCAACCACCCCACTGGAGACTCCCTCTGCAATATGTAATCTTCATCCCACCAAGGAATCCTTAATATTTAAAAGAGAATCAGAGGCAATTTTATATATTGATGAACATTTTATGGCAATGTGGGGGTAACAGCTAACACCAAAAGAAGCTTCTATGATTTTTATAGTGTGGATCTGTTGGTGGTAAGGATTTAAAGGCAAGGAAGAAGTTTCAGATCGTCTTGCTGTCTTTTGCTTCTGTGATGTGGTTAGAGCTGGAGATAACTGAAAATCTAACCCCTCCTTCACCTCACCCTGACCACCCCTCTCATCCGGGTAACTCAGCAGTTTTGCTGTAGCTTTGCTGGCTGAGGCCTAGGGAGAGGAAGAATTCCTATTTGTGGAAACTCAAAAATTATCCTTTCCCCCACAGAATCCATACATATGTTGACACTTGAGGATGTTGTTTTTGCTGCACATGAAACTTCCACTTCTTTTTATGCAGAAAATTCCCTTCTCGTGCAATGCACGGAGGAAATAGTGCCTCAGAAGTGGAGAAAGCCTGGAATGCCAGACAAGATGCCATTTCCCAGGACCTCCAGTGGGGGGCACCAGGGACCCGCGCGCAGGCTGAGGCGCCTCCCCAGGGAGCTTACGCAACGATGAGGACGCAGGCTCCGGGGATAGAGATGGCTGAGGCTGGAGAAGAGCACACAGCTGCGGCCCAAGAGGCCAGAGTCCCCAGAGGGCAGGACGCCTGCCAGGAATCTTCCTTCTTCCCAGGAAACCCTGGAAAGGGCTTAGTTGTTTTTCTGGTTGATTTGTGGCTGCACACAATCGTCGGTTGCCTGTGAGCCCGGTAGCTCAGCGCTGGAGTATGTTTTCTAAGGAGATGGCCCCGAATCCGTTTTTCAAGACTAAATAATAACAGTTATTAAAGGCACCATCTCCTGAACTACTCCTCTATTCTCCAGGGTGCTGGAGGCTGG
Organism: Phyllotis vaccarum; assembly: GCA_033318265.1. Taxonomy (NCBI): domain Eukaryota; kingdom Metazoa; phylum Chordata; class Mammalia; order Rodentia; family Cricetidae; genus Phyllotis; species Phyllotis vaccarum. The sequence continues at coordinate 105,860,644 of JARWLC010000006.1, read as the reverse complement.
GAGAGCATCATGTAGCTTTTCCACATGATGCTTTTTTATTTTTATTTTTTCCCTTCCTCCCACCTGCTTCAAGGGGTCTTGCTAGCCTCCCCGCTGAGTTAAGCAGAGCTTGTTAGAAAGCCAGAGCGCAAAGAAGAGAAGCATAGGACACCAATCTCTCCCCAAATATCCCCAAATATATTTCACTTATCTACTGGAAAGAGAGCATGCGCCCCATATTCAGAGCATCACATGGGGTCTGAACATGGAGATTTCCTCAACTCAGTTTCCTCTTGCTGCTAAATTACTGCTGGGGATTTTGTTTTGTTCTGCTTTTAATATCCTTCAAATGTATCAGTAATCTGGCTGGAAAGGGGAGTCTGTTAAAGCAGGAGATGATGATAACATGGCATTCTATCTGGAAAGGCAAATGGACTGTTAGCCTGTGCCTTTTATTACATCATAAGAAACCCCATAAATTACTTTGAAAATAAATTAGAATATCAAAAGCAGACTTGCTTTATTGAAGATTGCAGGGAATTTGGAAAAATCAGGTCTGGAAGAAGAGAACAGAAATGCACTTAATAATCCCGTAGCTCAGAATTCATGGGTCACACAGGTGATATTTTTACAACATTGCATACCTGGTGCTTTAAAGTGTTATATTATTAATAGTGGCTAAAGTACATTTCTTCCCTTCCAAAAATTATCCAGAAGTCAAATATTTTCATATTGGTCCTCATCAAGTATCAGGCAAACACAGCATGATATATCCAGCTAGTCCAGCGAGAGGAAGGACAAAGACCTGGCGTCGTTACTTTCAGCTTTTTACTCCTGAAGACACTAAGTTACTATGTTTTGAACATTCTGGTGTTTCCCCCTGGAGAGGAGGCTAGAAGAGAAATCGAGAAGTGATGGATATTATAAGATACTCGGCATATGTCTGCAAATGCTTTCCCAAAACCACAGTGCCAGTCTGTATTTTAAACAACTGTGGGCCAGCACTTCGCCAGTTCCATAAGTTACAGAAAAAGCCTCTTGGTTCTCTAATGTGTATTCCCACTGGTGTCTTTTTCTCTTGGAATATTCATATTTTCTGTAAGGATCTTTGCCAAGGAACAGGACAGTGGTGAAATCAATAAAAACTACAGGTTGAACAAGGGGGGCCTGGAGGCTGGCTGCCTATGGTACTGGAAGATCTTAAGCTCTGGTGATACCACGGCTCTTTCATACAGTGTTACTTTTATGGGCACACGAACCTGCAGGGGACTGAATGCTCGTGTTCGCTTGAAATTCATACACTGCATTCTTCAGACCTTAGGCAGCATCTGGAATGGATGGGATTGGGATAGAATGGGAAGGCCTATAAAATGGGTTGACAGCCTTATTTCAAGACACTGGCAATTTCTTTTCCCCTCCATCATGGGAGCACACAGTGAAAAGACACCATCTATGATCCAGCAAACTGAACAATGCCATGATTTTGAATTTAGCAGTCTTCGTATCCTTGAAAAGTACATGTCTGCTTTTATGATGGTATTCAGGATAGTAGCTCAAATGAGTCCACAGCCATTGAAGTTGGAGAGAAAATGACCTCACAGGCTCAAGCTAGAGTGATTCCTGTATTTGATTGCTCACTTGTGATGACTGTAAGACCCACCACATTCACAAAATCTAAGTACAAGAAAGCTGAGGATGTTTGTCCTAAGATGAGGTGGGATTACAGCTTGGGGGAAAAGATGGAATTTGACATGTATCACCCTGTGACTCAAGCCCAAAAGTGTGCCTCATGTGTGGGCAGATTCATGTCATCTTGTGTCTGTAACTGAATTATCTCTACAGATGTCATTTTCAGTATTTGAGTGCATGTTGAAGCCACAGGAAGCTATGCTAGGAGACTGTTGGGAAACAGCCATGCATTGGGGAAGCAACTCCATTTGCTCAATTACCAATTTGCTAAAAAACAACTTTCCAGAAACCTAATTTATAAAGTCTTAAGAAAGTTTAAAAAGCTTCGGCTCTAGCCTTGTCCCGTACTTTGCCCGACTCCCATCTTAATGCTTACCCAGGCTATTTCGTTACAAAGGCAATGACATCAAGTTCAGTGGCAAGTGTAAGAATAGGCAGAAGGGAAGGCAGAGATTAAACTAAAGCTTATGCATAAAACCACCGATGAGTCAGGAAATTGGTCATTTTTCAAGTTAATTTTAGCAAGCTGGCTTTCAACAAATTGCCTCCCATTCCTGCTTGGTACCGTCTTCCAGAAATATCCCCCTTTGCTTTTGCTAGTTCTTCTCCATCCAATGTACTTTACCTGAACCTTGGGATTGTGCCATTTCTAAGAAAACCCTCAACATTCAACCTCTGACATAGAACATAAAGATTTAACCAGAAGCTGGTTCAACCTGAATGTGGACTCTAAGAAAAGCTGGGTCAAGCCATGTGAATATTCAAACAAGCCAAAGCTGAAACTCAGGTTTCCACAGGACGTTTTGTAATAATTATTCCCAAAGAAAAACACCAATTATAAGGACAGCATAAGTACCAGATTAAATAGACAGCTGGGCAGATGTTTTTAGAGAAGTACTTTTTATATGTACAAGATTATGGTCTGGAAGTTTTTTTATGAACAAACTTTTGCTTTTTAATTATCAGACACTCAGGCATAAGATTACCTCCTTTGTGGCCTCTGGAGTTAATATCATCATGTTTGCTGTTAAGACTTTACAAAAGTGACTCCATTTCAATTCTTGCTTTCTTGTGTATGAAGTTTCTATGGTGATGTAGTCAGAAGTTTTTCTGATGCACCCAGCTAGTCCCACAACCATTTAGTCCCAAATAATCACACAAAGCTTTATATTAATTATAAACTGTTTGGCCTATGGCTCAGGCATATTACTTGCTAACTCTTACTCTTAAACTAACCCATTATTCTTATCTGTGTTTAGCATGTGGTTTAGTACCATTTCCTCAGAGTAACAATCTCATCTTTCTTCCTCTGCATTTCACTAGCCTCTGCTCTTTCTCTTCCCAGTATTCTCCTTGTCTGGTTGACCTGGCTGTACTTCCTGTCTGCCTAGCTTCTGGCCAATCAGCATTTTATTAAACCAATATTCACAGTGACAAATATTTTCAGTGTACAAGAGCATAGTCCCACAGCAGAATTGAGCTCACTAATCTTCTCAACCTCTGTCTATAGCTGTGGGCCTGAGGTAGCCTAATTGTAGGACAGAGGATGCCTACCACAGTTTCCTTACCACATATGCCTCTTTTTCCTGAATGCTTTTATGCCCTTCAGATCATCAACTATAGGCAAAAATAGGTAACCAACAAGGACTAATCCTTCTAATTTCTTCTTCCCCCATGTGAATTGTCAAAAATTTGATCCACTTTGAGGGTAAGGAGTTAAAAAACTTGGTGCTTGGAAGGGAGATAAGGGCATGACTCAAGGGAGCTGCTTCCTGCCAGTTTCTGGGCATTTTCCTAATTTAAGATTAGATATGAACCTCACGTGTGTGTATGTGTGTGTGTGTGTGTGTGTGTGTGTGTGTGTGTGTGTGTGTGTGTGTGTGTGTGTGTGTGTTGTAACCATGGGAGATACTGGACTTCATGGAGAATTATAGAAGGTAGGGGATGGCAAGGAGAACAAACCCTAGATAAAAGTCAGCCTTCCACTTATTGAGTCATAGAAGAAATGCATTACATTTTTATTATTTGTTATGCACCATTGTGGTTCTTAGGAAATGTCAGGTTCATTGTACTTCCAGCATGGAAGGGTAGAAAAATCTATTTATAGAAAATTTAACAGTGCTCATGTATTAAATGTGAAGGTCTCAGGTTGATCATAAACTGGACCAGGACAAAAAAATATCTCAGCAGATGAGGTATTGGGAATTGGGAATGATTAAGGAAGATGGAGGGTGAGCTATAGATGGTATTACAGGTGCACTAATACATGGCCTTAAAGGGAAAGGAGTTGAGTAATAGAGGATACCTTCATCTGCCTTGGTGGAAATCCAGCCAACTCTTGGAGGATGACTTCCCCATAGGAACAATTAAGACTTGCTCTTAACTAGGCAAGAATGTGTATTAAACATACGCCTTTGAAGTAATGTAGATAGATTGTAATGTAAATGCTGATGGATTGATGGATTTATAGATTAAATACATGATAGCTGTTAACTAAGAGATTTAAGGCAGATGGGAACATAATTAATAATAAATAAGAAATTGTTTATGATCATTTCTTTTTTTGAGCCACATTTGGACCTACAGAAGCAACACACTCACACTTTATAGAAGGCAGCATTACCTCTTATCTATGAAATACTTTAATTAAAACATATCTATTATAATTTTGTCTACTTCTTGGCTGGGAAAAAGCCTTTCCATATATTTCTCCCCTCAGAACAATCTGATTTTCTCATAACATTCATCTGGTGTTTATATTCATCTCTTGAAATGTAAAGGCTGCGAGAATTAGACCAGAAATATACTATATGTAATGGAGATACATGTTACAGACAAAGAAAGTGTGTGTGTGTGTGTGTGTGTGTGTGTGTGAGAGAGAGAGAGAGAGAGAGAGAGAGAGAGAGAGAGAGAGAGAGAGAGAGAGAGAGAGAGAGATCACCAAGGCATAGCTAATTTTCTTAAAGTTTTTTGGAAGGTTAGACTGTATCATTCCTAGTTCAGTTACTACAAGGACTGTCCCCTTTGGCCAGAGGTAGCAGAACTGTGGGCTATGATGTGCTTTTGTGTTGATTTTCTAACAGGTAGACCAGCTGGGGTGGTGACACTGTGCCATTTAAAAAAGGCCTCCACTTATATAAGGTAATTAAGATGATGATATGTTGCTTGAAGTAAACAATGGTTCTGTGAGGTGCCACAGGGAACCCTGTTGAGTACCTAGTTTCCTGAAAGAGAAGGACCTTCATACCTCATGGTGCATGATCCTCCCAGAGAAGAAAGAGGAGAGGCTATGTGTCAAAGCTATTTGAACACTTAGGGCACAGACCATCACTGCCTTGCTCTGTCATGAGGGCACTTTAACTTTTCTAGGAGCCATGGGACTGTCAGGATTTAGATTTCTACTTATCCTTCACTATCCTTGGCAAACAGTTTTCCTCCTATAGATCATGGCTTGACTTCAGGTGGCTGCTTCAGATTAGCCATTGTGACTGTGTTACAAGAGGCAGTAGCTCAAATATCAGACAGACCAAAGCACAGTCCTTTCCAGTAAAGTGATCTCAGCCAAGCCAGATACTACACCAACACTTGCTATTGTGTCTTGTGCTCAGAATGTAGCCACAAGGTCAAACTGTGAAGGAATTTGTGTGTTTCCTTGACTGCAAGACCCACCTTGCTACATGACATCATAGTTCTGTTACTAATAAGTAAAGGTCAATAAAAGAAACTCATTAATCCAGTAGGAAAATAGTGGTTTCTATCACACTATGTTTGCATCTTTGGAAACCACCCTCATTCCCTGGGTTAACTGCATATTACCAGCATCATAGCAATACTTCTGATTGGCACTGTGCTAACAATTCTCTATGTAACATCAGAAGAAAAAAAAATCAAGCCCAGTATTCCAGTGAGGAATAGTCACAAAAATAAATAAAACACTATCCCATAACATCATTCTGGAAAGCATTTCCCTCATGGATAGGTAAATATTGGTTTGTAGATATTGATCTTTTTTCTTGAAGGCAGTTCAAGAACCTTCTACATATCCATATAGACATCAATCCTTCTCTTGATACTTTAGAGTTCAAATATTATTTGTATATCAAGAGCATCCAGGCTTACAGAGTTGAGATGTTTTAATAATCTCATCTGAGTGGTCCATAATATCTGAAGTCTCCAATCAATGACAGTACCTGTTCTTTAACTTGAAAGCCTGTACATTAGGTTATCAAATATATATTATTCCCATTTAGTGTGAACACAAGGAGTCAGTCCATAAAGGTAACTCTTTGCATCTTCTTGTTTTATCTTTTGAAAGGTGAATCTTATGACAAAGTTACTTCAAAGCCACTCGGAAGAACTGAGTGTCACCAGAGACAATCTTCCTGTCAATATTCAGAAGCTGTCATTTTAAATTTCAGCACAGGCCATAGGTGATGTACATTTTCTTCAAAGAAACAAACAATAGCAACATTGACAAAAAAAAAGAAAAAACAAGGGAATCCTTCCACACAGGAGGAAAGAAGTCAGACAGTTGGATCAGTATGCAATTATGTATTAATAATAGATGGATTGATAGCCAAGAAAGAGCTTGGCAAAACTCCCAGGTACTTCGCATAACACAATTTCTATGATCTATTTTGTCTGTGATGAGTATAATACTCCCAGGTTGGCTCAGAGGTAGAGGCTTGGCACCAGTCCAAAAACGAGCTCAGTGACTCTGCTCTTAGAGCTACTTGAAGCCCTTGCTTTCTCCACAACAGTGCATAGAGCGAGGGGAAGGAAGCCAGGAGCTTGGTTATGTTCCACAGAATGAAACCCTGTGTCCTTCAGATCCTCCCAGTAAGCATACATGGAGTTTTCTCTGTTATCTGGAGAAGTTCAGCTCCTAGAAAGAGAATTGGGTTCTGATTTCCATGTGAATCATGGCACGTGAATGGGTTGGGGGAAACTGTAAGCTGTAAGATCGTGGATGAAGTTAGTCTTCTTCCAAAATACCTATTGAAAAAACAAATCCATTTCTTTGTAAAGGTGGTTCCTGGGGATTCTTAACGTTTCCTCTATTTTTTTGTCCTATAATATTCTCTTCATGACTGCTTACTTCAGTTTAGCATGTATCTGTATATAAAACCAAATACAGAATGAAAGCATCAGATTAGAAACATACAGATTGAGTTAATAATAGTTACACACAGCACACTTTATTTCCCGATTATAGTTTTTAAAAGATCATGCCTTTTTTAATGTCCCCCTCTTCCTCATCAACTAATTTTGAGTGTTCCAATTCATTAAAAACAAAGGAAAAAAAAAGCAAACAAATAAACAGCCATATAACTTTGTTTGGGTGCCTCTTTCCCAGCTCATCCAAGAATAGCAGTATCTCACCTGCTGTGGTCTGAATGTGAAATTCCCCTACAGACTCTTTCATCGGAACAATCTGAACACTTGTTTGTCAGATGATGGGGCTGTTTGGAAAGGCTGTGGAACCCTTAAGAGGCAGAGCCTTGCTGATAAAAGTAGATTAATGTGGGCAGATCTTGGGTAACCCAGCCTCAGTTTCTCTTCTTTTTTTCCTTTCCTTTCCTTTTCCTTTCTCTTCCTTCCTTCCTTCCTTCCTTCCTTCCTTCCTTTCCTTCCTTCCTTTCCTTCCTTCCTTTCCTTCCTTCCTTTCCTTCCTTCCTTCCTTCCTTCCTTCCTTCCTTCCTTCCTTCCTTCCTTCCTTCCTTCCTTCCTTCCTTCTTTCTTTCTTTCTTTCTTTCTTTCTTTCTTTCTTTCTTTCTTTCTTCCTTCCTTCCTTCCTTCCTTCCTTCCTTCCTTCCTTCCTTCCTCCTTCCTTCCTTCCTTCCTTCCTTCCTTCCTTTCTTTCTTTCTTTCTTTCTTTCTTTCTTTCTTTCTTTCTTTCTTTCTTTCTTTCTTTCTTTCTTTTTTCTGACTGCAGATACAATGTGGTGAAAGGATTTCTCTTTCTCTTTCTATCCAGATCCATGTACCCATGCCTCTTTTATCATGGGATGTGTCCAACTAACTGTAACCAAAATAATCCCTCCGTCCTTAACTGGCTTGTCATGGTTGGCCACAGCAATTAAAGAAATAGTGTTATAAGCTCAGTCACTGCAATGTGTTGCTTCTGTATAGGAATGCAGGCAGCAGATTGGGGGGTGGGGCACACTATAACAAGACTGACACTGGGAATCAGAGACTAGACTTACATAATCTCTACCAACTGCTCCTAATAGTCCAAAGAATTTAGTTGCACTGAAGTCAACACATTTATTCCCATAATCTTCTCCAAGATTGGTATCCATTCTTGAGAAATAATCTTTGTGCTATCTAAACCAAGGTCTCCTAACTCCAAATGCCAAGTAGACTCCTCCAACCCTTATTTCCCTGCAGCCCAAGAGATTCTTATCTAAGCAGATGCACCATTACTAAAATGGGCCCAGGAAGGTCAATTTTATAGGGGCTGAAGGTCCCTTTCTTCTCTTCTCCCAGATCAAGAAGTACTTACTCGAAATCCATAGAAGAAATCCAATGGTAAATATCCCTAGTCTCTATGTCCACATAATTATCAAAGCAACTCTTACTTTTGTTATGGTTATTTTATATGCAATATTTTCTTAATATAGTATGCTCCCAGGGATCAAATTGTACCTTACACTTTTTTTATATGATCCCCAAACTATTAGAATATTGCCCTTTACGTATAGAGCTCAATAAATAACTGGTAAAAACATAATAAAAACTGATTCAAGAGCCCAGAAATCATTTCTTAAAACTGTGTAGTTTGCTTGATCTTAGCTTCTCATTGGATTTAGCTGGCAGAATAGTTTTCAGACTTAATTCAATGACGGTACCATTGCTTTCTTGAAGCTATTAAATCCAGCACCATCTGTCGAAGAGTCCATCTACTTCTAAGCAGCTCTGTATGGCTAAAACCAAAAATCCTAATTGTACGACCAGACATTTTAATGGACCCCAAGGAAGTAAAGTTATATTTTGATGTTTTTTTTCAAAATAATAGATATATCTAAATAAATATGCATATATAAAATGCTTAATGATTAAAGTATCATTACACTTTCTTGAAATCCTAACCCAAATATGAGTTACTAAATTTTGACAGTATGTCACATCCTCAAACGCACTTACATCAACTTGACAGGCAACATGCTGAGGGCATTATTTTTATTATTACCATTTTATAGATGAAGACCTTGTGAATGCGAGATAGCAAGTACATTTGATAAAAGTTATAAAGAGAGAAAAATCTGAATACAACGAGAGACTTCCCAACGCTTCAGAAGAAAAGAGGTCCTTATGGCAACAAGCCAGGGAATTTTCTCTGCGTGATTCACACCTCATCAGTAGTAAAGGCCCAGGCAGCAGAATGTCTTCTGTCAGGTTGTGCTGCCCCTGGGAAAGCCCAGTTCTGCTTTGCCATCCCCTGTTCCATCCCAGAAAAGACTCAAGATAAAAGTCCCACAAGACAACAAGACTATGTCATTTTCTCTATCTAGGACATTCACCTAAAAACCTATTGGCAAAGTACTCACTTCCAGTCCCAGGAAGGGGACCCAAGGAGGCAGTGGCTTGTCATGACAGAGAAAGAGCTGTGGTAGTGGTAGAGGGCAGTTCTTAAAATCAGGCGCTGTAGGGAGCACCCCCCCTCCTTCAATCACAGTGTAGTTTATATAAAGCAGAACTGCACACTGGGAAGTCCTAACAAGGCATAGAAAAAGCAACTGGTTGTTGTCCTCCACCAAAAGATGTCAGTGTCACTGTATGGGCCTAAGCCATTGCAACTGCCCATCTTTTTCTCAGCCCTGGCCAGCTGAAAGTTGATTTCAAACCCATCTCTGCAACTCCAAGAAAGATCACTTGTATTGCAATTGATTTTTTACCATCTTGGATTGATTTTTTCATCAGCAACAGCACTGTCTGTTCCTGATACACTTGAGATGCAGGATTTTATTATTATTATTATTATTATTATTATTATTATTATTATTATTTATTTTTCTTGCATCACAACTGTTGGCAGCAGATATGCTTATATCACACTCGAGCAGTTGATGTGAGAATGCCTTTCTGTATGCTGTGAATCTCAATCTTTAAATAAAGGAGCTGTTTTGGCCCTTGACAAGCACTGTAGAAAAGGTAGGCAGAGGAATCAGAATAGGTAGGAAAGAAAGGATGGAGTCGGGGGCAGATCGAGCAAGCTACCCAAGGAGCAACATGTAAGGAGCACAGGTGAGCCACAGGCCATGTGGCAGACAGATTAATAGAAAAGGGTTGATTTAAGATGTAAGAGCTAGCTAGCAATATGCCTAAGACAGAGGCTAAACAGCATAAAGTTAATATAAGCATCTGAGTCATTTCTGGGAGCCTGAGCAGCAGCGGCAGGCAGCTAAGGGGTCTGGCGTGGCAGGGTCTGGGCCTCTGGCTGCCCGGGACCAAGAAACCACATTGCAACAAGCAGTTTTTGATGTGTTTGTCTTCTTATTCCTGCTTATAGGCAGATTGTCTGTGCTTCTGCTATCACAGAGAAGGCTCACAATATCGACCCTGTGGCTACAAAGAACCTTCCTGAAATACTGCATGCCAATTACCTCATAATGCACCGAGCAGGACATTTTTGGATAGCCTCAGCAAGAGAAGTTACTGTAGTGTTTTATAAGAAAAGAAATTATAAAAGGAGTGTTCTTTAGATTCTTCTCTTGCTATAACCCATTTAGGTCATGTGTTATTGGTGCTCATTGTCAAGGCAGAGAGTGATAAGTGCAGAAACCATAGAAACCTATTATGACCAAATTGATGTTGCTTCGAAACGCCAGTGACTCATGCTGTGTAACACTTCCTGGGATCCATTAAGACGGTCTTAGAGTTTTGTCACAATGGCCTGCTATATGTGCATTGTAGGTAGATATCAGCTATGTGATCACTGGGAAAGCTCTCCAAATTAAACAGCATGGAAATCACTAGGGTTTCACTAGAAATAACACACCAACCCTGATTAGTTTATTCAAACAAATCCCTTGAACTCAGAGGATTTATATATAAAGGCTATACAAAACACTTACTGAATACCCATCAAGAGCCTCTCTTTTTCACGTTTTATTTGCCTAAATCCTTAATTAAAGAAGAGTAGGCACTCACAGGTTTTTCAGCAAGATGGTCCACCAGGTACCTAGAACATATTGTTCTCACAGAACACTACTGAGACAATGAACACTTGGCTTAGTGAGTGAAGGTCAGTGTTGGACACTACCATGTGTAGGGGATTGTGCTGTTTCATAGTAAATAATTGTGCCACCCACTGGTTTAATAAAAAGCACTGATTGGCCAAAGGCAGGCAGGAAGTATGGGCGGGGCTACCAGACTAGGAAAAGTCTGAGAGCAGAATGACAGAGAGAATTCCAGAGGGAGGCCCGGAAGAAGCAGAGGACAACCATGCTGCTCTAAAGAAAGGTACCAAGCCACATGGCTGAACAGGAAGAATCATGGGTTAGATGAAGGGTAGAGAGCTAGCAAGTGATATGCCTGGGCCTGAGGCTGATCAGCCTAAAACTACTGAAAGTGTCTGTGTGTCACTGTGGGACAACTGCGGGTCTGCGGGTCTACGGGTCTGTGGGCCTAAACCTTGAGGTTAGGCCTGAAAGTCTGGGCCAGAAACCTCATACTACAACCATGAAGTGTGAAGTACAAAAACCCAGGACAGCCACACAGCAAAGGGAACAAAACAATATCTCCCACTGTGGTGATATATTGTATATTTAATAAAAATAGTCTGAAATATCAGAGAGACAGGGCCCAAACTACAGTCAATTCTTACTCAGCCAACTCCTCAGACTGAATGGGGGAGGTCTTATCTCCTTGAGTCTGGGTGAGCAGGCAAAGGGGGCTGGCTTTTGTCTCTTTTTTCCTTATATTTCTTTTCCTCACCTAGCTAATTTAATTTTTGGTTCAACTTTTTTGGAGCTATGATTAAAGGTACGTGCTACCATGGGCTAGCTGTTAGGCTTTGAACTCACAGAGATCTAGACAGATCTCTGCCTCCGAGTAATAGAATTAAAAGCATGGATCACCACTCACCGACCTTTGTGACTTGGCTGTGGGTGACTCTGTCCTCTGATATTCTAGACTATTTTTATTAAATATATCTCACCATACTCCACTATCTAGCTGTCAATCTACTCACAACTAGAGCAGACTTTACAGTGTGAAGGCAAAAGCAAGCAACCCTGTGAGCAATGGGGACTCCTATACCCTTTTTTCTATAGTCCTACATCCTCACAGGCCCTGATCATAATTTAGAGATAAGTGTGGAGTTCACACAGCTGTGTTACTCTAGAGCCTAGGCCAATCAGAACACCTATAAAACAGTACCTGAGCCCAAACAGTGCCTTGTCCCTGTCCCTCTAGGAGCACAGAGGAAAAGCTACATCTAAGCTGGCAGAGCATATATGTACTCTGACCCCATAATTTAGGAGCTGTGATCTGATAAGGCAGACACACTTCTTTGTATCCTCCCCTCAGAGTGTCAGATGCTACAGCTCAGGGGAAGAAAGCAAATCTCAGCTGGTAAAGGACCACAATACTCTGTTACCTGAATTAACCCAATAGCTCACTGGCTATAGATATATTGTAGTGGTAGAGGTCTTGTGATGTGGGAATGTCTTTCTGTATGCTGTGAATATCAATCTTTAAAAAAAGGAGCTGTTTTGGCCCACGACAGGTACCATAGAAAAAGAAAGAGGGGAAACCACAACATAGGTAGGAGAAGCATGGTGGAGTCAGAGACAGACCGAGCCAGCCACCAAAGAAGAAACATGTGAGGAACACAGGTGAGCCACTGGCCACGTGGCAAAACAGATTAATGAAAATGGGTTGAGTTACAATGTAAGAGCAAGCTAGCAAGGTGCCTGAGCCATAGACCAAACAGCATGAACTTAATATAAGTGTCTGAGTCATTTCTGGGGACCTGATCAGCTGCAAGAGGCTAAGGGGTCTGGGGCTGCAGATCTGTGGGTCTAGACCTCTGGCCGCCTGGGACCAAGAAACCTTATTACTACAGATGGCATCCCAACGTGGGCCAAATATCCACTTGAAGCCTGAGAAAGTTGAAAAAGGGTTTTAACACAGAAACTGAGCCAAAGCAGCTTCCAAATTGTGTATCTATAGCGAGTCATTGTACAGAGAAAACATGGCATTCGGGCCACATTCAAATGGCGCTGGCAGACTGGTGGCAGGGAGCATAAGCTACAACCTGGCCAGTTCCTAAAGTCTCAGAGATGACTCGATAACATGTGATGGATTTCAGATTTCTGTTTATTTTGAACAAAAAGTAAACAAAGAAAGTTTCTTAGTAACAGCATTTTCTTGGATCTGCTTTGTTTGCTTTGTTTGTGGGTGGCAAACAGAGACACGGTCCCTTTAAGAAAACTTACTGATTCAGCTTTATCTGCAAAAACTATGTGGCTTTTTAAGAGAGTGTGATTATTGTAAAAGCTCTTCTGGTTAAAAGATGATTAAAGATTCACAATAAAACAGATTCAGATAGAAAAAGAAACCTGTAAATGGGTTACAATGTGTATAAAAGGTACATAGGCTTCAGAGAGAAAAGAAAGAAGATAAAGTCTTTTTAAAAAGAAATAGAATAATAAAAATATAATAAACCATGTAAAAATAGAAAATAGTCAAAAAATCTAGATTTTAATTGTTATTGTGTTTTCTTTTAATTTTTAATCTGTTAAAGAGCTAACTGTATAAAGACAATGGATTGCAAATACAAAGTCTAGTAAGTTAAACAAGAATATATATTTTAAAGGTATTTTGATTTTGAAATTTGTGTCTAAGGATTTATTGCTTTAGAACAGTTCTGCTTTTGTTTCCACAGAAGATGAGAACCTGTGGATTGCTTCCAGGCAGATATGGTTTCATCAACCAAGACCCCCTGAAAAAAAACCTCTGATGGGAAGAGATGGCCATATCAGCTTCAGGGCTGCAGACTATGATCCAGTCTCAAGAACTCGTGAGATTTTCAATGCCCCTTAATCAGCAAGAAGTAGTAATAAAAACTACATCCAAATTCCCAAAATATTGTTTATAAATGTTCTTTTTCACTATAAATGGTTAATGGCCATAGTTAATCTCTTTCTAAGAAAAAAGAGATATAATATATAAATGATTTTTTAAGAATTAGATTATTAAATTTACTTAGATCAGGAAATCAGCTGTTAATCTCAAAATGTTTTACATTGACATAGATTTTGGTTTATTGATGCAAATTTAAGGTCAATTCTCTTATGCTGTATGTATTTTTCTACTCTTGTTTAAGATATGTTTATGTAATTGATTTAAATTTATAATATATAATTAGAAATACATGTTAGTTAAACTTTTAGATATACAAAGATATAATTGAATTAAATAGATAAACTTCAGACACATCTAAGACCTATCAAATATGTCATTTAAAATGTTTTAAAAACTTAGACTTTTCTAGACAGTGAGACAGGTCTGTTACTGGCAGCACCAATTTACTTCAAGAGAAAAATTGGCATCAAAGAAACTCCATATAGAGGTTAGTTTCTCTGTGGCATCAGTTAACCACTGGACATGAACCTGTTCTTATATTGACTGCTTGAAAATATGCCATTTAAACTAGACATGCAGATTCCATAGAAAAGTGACCTCTGAACATTGGCAGAACAAGCTGAGATGGTCATTCAGTTTCCTGTTTTGCAGAAAAAACTGTCAGACATTCTTCAGGACTCAAGGAGAAGCAACTGATAAATGGGCAGAGCAGATTTCCTGCTTCACTAAAATGAAAAGAGAGTCTGGGCCTGTAGGCTGACGATGGATGCCCCAACTTTATAAAGGAACTTTGGGTGACTGTCCAAACAGATAGATGTCATCACTGTCATTTCTAGATTTTGGTAGTTGCTTGCACTTCTGGTTTACTTAGGTAAATATATCCTTCTGTGGTCTTTGATGTAGTTGAAGATTAGATAGTTATAGGTGCAGTTTTTCTTAATTATTTGAAATGTATATTAGATATGAAACTTTAGATTCATAAAGATAAGGTAGATAGAGTATTTTCTTTAATTTTTCTAAATACAAATAGACTAGATATTATAACTTTAATTCTTGCTTGATAGCTATTTTGTTATATGTGAATTTGCTATGTTAAAATAAAAACCTTCCTTTTTGATTAGACAGAAATGGGGAGGTGATATGGGAATGTCTTTCTGTATGCTGTGAATATCAATCTTTAAAAAAAGGAGCTGTTTTGGCCCATGACAGGTACCATAGAAAAAGAAAGAGGGGAAACCACAACATAGGTAGGAGAAGCATGGTGGAGTCAGAGACAGACCGAGCCAGCCACCAAAGAAGAAACATGTGAGGAACACAGGTGAGCCACTGGCCATGTGGCAAGACAGATTAATGAGAATGGGTTGAGTTACAATGTAAGAGCAAGCTAGCAAGGTGCCTGAGCCATAGACCAAACAGCATGAACTTAATATAAGTGTCTGAGTCATTTCTGGGGACCTGATCAGCTGCAAGAGGCTAAGGGGTCTGGGGCAGCAGGTCTGTGGGTCTAGACCTCTAGCCACCCAGGACCAAGAAATCTTATTATTACAGTCTTGCCTAGCATGCATGCCCTCTGTTCAATCTTGAGTGACACACACACACACACACACACACACACACACACACACACACACACACAACATAGTTCATCCTTGAGGAATTAATCTTGATCCAGGAGAATAGTCATAAACTACATTGTATCTGGTATCCAAAAGAACTATAAGCTTGGCTCATGTGTAACACTCTATCTTCTGAGCCAAACAATGGTAACATACTTCCTCCTTACATCAGGACCATATGAGCTCCCTGAAATGACCCATCCCTGACTAGAGAAGCCAACACTGTACTGTTTCCTAGTACAGAGAACCCAAATCACAGAGGTACCACACTGTTCCAAGGTCCTGTGTACAACTGCATCTGCTTGCATAGAACTGAGTCCACACTCATTCAGGGATCAAAGTTGTCATGGTACAACATTCTCTTTTTTTGCTATTGGACTGACATAGTGTCCTATTGACTCTAGAGCCTAATTACAGCCTCACCCTGGTTCTTGAAGGCCTGAGCCTCAAAACTCCCTCCTTGGAACTTTACCAGTGGTGCATTCTGACCACTGGGATTGGTCACAGCTGCATTTCTACTTCCAGAGTCTGAATGATGAGGAGTTACTCAGAGTGGGAAAGCTAATACCTTCCTGTGCCAAGGGAGTAGGCATGTATCTAAGTTACACATTCGACAACAGTTCGACAATACGCTTAGGCAGGAACCCGTTCCACCGTCTCTCAGCACTTGAGCACTTGTGTCCTGCCACACAGTCCTGTTGCAGCTGCCTGTGATGGAAGTCAGGCCTGACACCAAGAGGGATCCTGGCAGCTAAGATATTTGACTATGGAAAAAATGAGGACAGGAGGAACCAGATAGTCCTTGCCACTAACATGGCTAGCAACTTGCTGACCACCACCACTGCCTAAAACTCCCCACTCCCGGGCACTGAGGTGGCTGCCAGCATCATTGATGGTGGCACAGTTGTAGAAACTGCAGAGATGACTCATCCAACACCAGAGTTGTGGTTTGAATGTAAAATGACCCTCACAGGCTCATATGTTTGAATACTTTTGTTTTCGTGGGAACCCCTGAAACTTTATTCATATTTTATGCTACTTCTTTCTATAATTTTATTTGCATCTAATTTTTAAATTCACTTCAATACATTTGATTTTTCAAATCCATTTAATGTTTGGTACATATAGAAGAAAGTGCTTTCTAGTACATTTTGCCCAAGAGGTCACATAGAAAGAAATGTTGACTTCCACATGTCTACATGTAAATCAATGTGCATGTGGGGATGGTATAACATTCAGAAAGTGTGAAGGTAGAAAAATCCTGCTTGACTCCTTCCCTGTAATAATGGAAAAATCCCATCTGATTGTAGTACAACGTTTCTGGCCTGGACTTTCAGCCTAACCTCAAGGTCTAGGCCCACAGACCCACAGACCCGCAGTCCCACAGTCCGGCAGTCCCACAGTCCTACAGAGACACACAGACACTTTCATTAGTTTTTGGCTGATCAGCCTCAGGCCCAGGCATATCACTTACTAGCTCTCTACCCTTCATCTAACCCATGTCTCTTGTTCAACCATGCAGCTCGGTACCTTTCTTTAGAGTTCTTGGCTTCCTCAGGCTACTCTCGGGAATTCCTGCCTGGCGGTCTGCTCTCAGAGATTTTCTTAGTCTGGTAGCCCCGCCTACACTTCCTGCCTGCCTTTGGCCAATCAGCTCTTTTTATTAAACCAGTGGGTGGGACAATTATTTACCATGAAACAACACAATACCCCTACATTTGATTCTCTCCCCTTGACCCCCTTCCTGAGGTCCCTGAATCTAGCCAAGGTTGACAGAGTTTCGGTTCCATTGTTAAGTGGCAGCTTATTCAAACTCAGATTCTTGGAAAAGCTTTGTTCACAGGATTAATGGCTGCTTCCTCAACTGCACACTTGGGACACACCTCATGCTTGTAATTACCGGAGTGAGACCACCCAAGATAAAGATGTACTTCCTGAATTCTTGGGATACACCCGGTCAAGCTGACCTCGCAACCTCTCACCAGCTCAGATATTCTCTCCCCCTCCCATACCCAGAGTGCTGCATAAAGCTTCTGCCCTAAAAATATTCGGGGCTCTTCGCTTCCACAGTGCCTTGAGCCCGCACATGTATGTACTGGTATATCATTCATTAAACTCTCTTTTTCTTTAAAGTTAACAGTGGTCATTAGCCATGGTCTTGGGGTCTCTGGGGCACTAAAGTTAGGGGCGCCCACCCATTACAAAAGGACCGGAAATGATAACATGAGGTGACAAGGAAGGACAAGAAGCAGGCAAAGAACATTAGTTATTACAGAGAATATAAAGATAATTGCTTTTCTAACTTGTTAACTTTCATTGTGTATGTGTTTGTATGTGTTTGTGTGTGTTGGATAAGTAAGTAAAAATGTAATTTGTAGCAAAAGTATAAAACTCTAAGTGAAGCTTCATGCCATAAAAATGGCCATAATTGAATGGAAGTTCATTGAGACTACAGAGTTTGGGACTTGGCAGTTTCTGAATGTTGATCCTTGTGGTTTTTATTTGTAAGTTCATTACAGTAATGTGACTTACATATTGAAAAGAAAGAAAGAAGGTAGGAGGTAAGAAAGCAAGGAAAGAAAGAGGGGAGAGAGAGAGAACTTGCTTCCTGTTGCTGTGGGGTCCATCAGTGAGGGGCTTCCCAGAAAGCTTCCAGCTCAAAGGAGCACATTCGAGCTCATCAGCCACCTGGGTCCATTAGAGCACTTTGTGTTTTGCCACTTTGGGTGTGAGTACCTTTGAAAATATAGCCAGTCTTTAGAGCTGATGAAGCAGTTTGTTCCTCCTGCCAGGCACCTCACATTCAAGTGAAATGCCATTTGAATCTGTACTGAACTGCCTGTGATGGTCCTCTGTCTACTGCTGGGTGAGAAGTGGCTGTGGTTCGTTTTGCTCTGATGTTTCAGCTTTTCCCCAGTATCTGGCTCCAGGTTTTTATTACAAAATCAAATAGAATCTATGCAATATACTTCCAAAATTATACCTGAACAGACAGAGTGGTGACAACATTTTGCAATTATCACCATTTTGTACTATGCTGAAAATAAGACATCATGTCTTGGACAAGGAGCAAGAATTCAGTAGACATCTCATAACTAGGCTGAACAGGCCTCAGGCCACTTGCACACAGCTGATTCAGGTCCTTGAAAATTGTCTTGGGCTTGATTGAATTGCTGGTTAATACACAGGAACTAAATTAGATCTGTAATTCAGAGGGCCTTTTCTAATGACTCATTTTTTTCGGTCAATAAAACTGGGCAACAGAGACCAGCTCAATCCCTTTGCCTAAGTCTGATCTGTACAGTCAAGTCATGTGACAGAGTGTTGCCAGACATACACTGTCACTCCCTACTGGAGATTTCCAGGAAACAAGTTTAGAGAGACAGGCTGTGAAAGTGCATGGACTTTCTCAACAGGTGTGTGTGTGTGTGTGTGTGTGTGTGTGTGTGTGTGTGTGTGTGTGTGTGTGTGTGTGTGTGTGTGTGTTTGTGTGTGTGTGTGTCTCAAGGGGGCGGGGATGGGAGTGAGGGGAGGGGTGGTGTAACTAACTTCCATCATTTCCTGGAAGTTAGTTCTCCCAGAGGCATTTTCATTGATGGTGAGGTACAACATACATACACATAGGCAAGGCTGCTCTTCCTTCACTAGCCTTAGATCTTTCTAAAAAGATCAGATAGCTTATCTCTCTCCGATTCTAAAGAACATACAGCAGTCTGTAGGAAAAAACAGGAAAGTAACATTTAATGGCAAATTGAAATCACAAAAGAATTTGTAAAACATTTTCATCCCAAGGGAGTTTTTTTGTTGTTGTTGTTATTGGTTTTTTTTTTTTTTTTTTTACAGTTCTTTTCAAAGGAACAGAAAAAAGACAGCTACTACCTTTGTCCTGATATTTCCCTGATGTCAATCTTGTCATTAATGAGTTCATGTTCAGATAGGCCCGTACTCAAGAAAGATGATTTTGACATTGAAACAGATAATGAAGGGACAGATATGTAGGCTTGCTGATGCAATCCTAATTAGAAGCCACTGTGGTTATAATGCACTTCTGCTGACTGGGAATGCCTGCATGCGTGCATTCTCAAGTTTAAGGCTTCTTTTTCTTTCATTATTTTTCTTTCTTACACACAAACACACAAAACACACACAAATACACACACATACACACACACAATAAAACCTGGAATAAAAATGCTAACATTCTCCTTGACCAGGGCTCAGGCAAATAATTCTACTACATAGAAGTTTCATGGGAAACAAATTGACCACTTCCATTAACACTAACTCAGAAAGATCCATCTCTAGGAGGTGATTTTATCAATCCAATTATATAGAAAAGTGCTTTTGAACAGAGATTACTAATTGCAGTACTGCTGTTAAGAAATAGAAACAAAGCAAACAGGCACTGGGATGTGTAGACTATAAAATATTTATCTTTACCTTACAACTTAAGTGAATACATAAGAAAATACACCGGGTGAGGCTTCTGAGATGAATCAGTGAGTAAAAATGCTTGCTTCTGAAGGGTGACCTAGGCCAATCCCTGGCACCCAAGCCAAACCCTGGTTGCAGTGACATGCATCTGTAACTCCAGCCCTCCTGCAGCAAGAGATGAGATAGTAAAGCAGGCAAGATGCTTATGGTCCAGCCAGCCTGGCAAATGCAGAGTTTCAAAAAGTCTCAACATAGTGATGAGAGAATTGGCTCATAAATGTTTTCTTATTGCTACAGGCACCATGAGCTGTGTGTTTCCACACTCACACACACACTGAACATCATAGCAAACACTTAAAAGTGGAAGAAGAAAGATAAGGCATATAAAGGTTGTCAAGACAAATTGAATTATAAAAAGAAAGAATATGCAATATATATGTATATATATACACACACATATATTTTGCAAAGCTGCTTAGTAATCAACTAACTCTAGAATGACACAGAAGAAATTCAAAGGAACATGTTGCTTTAGTAAGTAAAGCTGAGATCATAAAGAGGTGGGATTGAAAATGGGTGTGCAGATTTATATTGTGTTCAGGTGTTATTTAGACTCAGGAAAAGAACAATTAAAATAATGCAAGAAAAAGAAAGAAATAGAAGAAGTAAAGGCCCAAAGCGTTCCTAAAAAAAAGTAAATAAATAAATAGAATCATTTCAATGCAAAGAGTGATGTGCTTTCTATGGGAAAGGCCCTAAACCTTCAGCAGCAATTATTTCTCCATTCTTATAGAAGTTAGAGATCAAAGGCATCTTACTCCAGTTGGTGCCAAGAGCTCTATATTTCAAAACCTGAGCTCATGCTGACTCACTGTCTACAGTGGGAAAGTCATTTTATCTCTTGTATATAGTTTGTACAATCAATGCAAGACTATTCTTTTCAGCCCAAAATGTCACTCAATTGGAGGTTTTCGGTTTGTGATTGTTTTTGTGCATTTCCAAATGAGCTTCATTATCCCAAGGACTCTAATTTTAGCTAGGATCTTCAGAAAAAGAGTAGAATATGCTAAAGCTAACCCTTTTAATTCATAGTGTTCATTTCTTAAATTATTTTCCGGATAGAGGTTACATGTTTTTATTTTAGCTATTTTTAATGTGAGGTTTTTGTTGACAGGCTTCACAAACAACATTTAGTTGTCATGCAGTGGAGTACTTAACTTTTGACCACCAGTGAACTCAGCTGCATAATTGCTGTCTGCCGAACAGGCCCTCCCTGGGCTAGCCTGGGTAGTTGTTTATGGCTCCAGATTCCACTCAGCCAGGTTTCCAATCACAGCTGTTCTGCTGAGGCAAGGAACTGCTGTCAGTCCTGATAAGATTCTAATTCTTACCACCAGGATATTATGGAATATGTTTCCATAATGAAATGTAGTCTGAAATAGACTGATCTAAAGGTCAAACTGTTATGGCCTTTGGCTTCACTCTAGATGCTAAACTAATGTTCCAGTTCACGAAACTCTTTTATGTTTATTTGCAGACTTGCAAAATCTCTGTGGAAAATCCTTCTCATAACTCAATTCTCCATCCTATTGCCTTTGCAGGATTTTCTTGGAACAAGTTAGCTTCTGGAAGTTTGAAATCTCTGCTTCTCTGAAATGAGGCATGAAGGTTACTGTCCCTCTATATCAGTGTCTCCTCCAATCTCTCTCTCTCTCTTTCTTTGTATGCTGTTCTTTCCCTTAGGTTACTATATACGGCCCTACACTTGAGTCATCCCCAGGAGGCTTCAATTATCCTAGTAGCACAGGAGACTGAGGTACTGACTTACAAGGGATAACCGAGACCCGAGGGTATTCACCAAGGTTACAACTAGCAGACTTTTATTAAGTAGATATTAGTGAGCATTAAATAGCCATCAATACAGTTAGACATGGGAGTAGACATCACAATAAATGACTCTAGATACAAGGTATGCAAATAAAAAGGGCGTGGCTAAGCAGATAGCAATCACGTTCCAGTGAGGTAAGAACCTTAATAGTCAACTGCAACTGTGTTTTAAGAGTAGGTAAGATTTAGGTGATTTAAATGAGAGATGAGACACCATTGATGGAAGAAAAAGAAGGAGTGAAGACAAAGTAGGTTTATATCTAATGAGCCCACATACAGGCTGGGATGTAGCTATGCTGGGTATGTGCTGCACGTCATGGGACTGGCTATACTCAAAGACCTCTTCATGCTGTTAAGGAAGAAAACCCCAGCATGGCCTTTTGAGGAGGTAGGTGAATCCATAAGTGACCCAAGCAATCATGGCTATTCTATTGTGTCACATGTGGTTTTCCATGATGTGAATTTGAAATGTGACCCACAACACTTACCATGTGGTCACCAGCTGGTGGCACTGTGTGGGGAGTCTATGAGATCTTTTGGGAATGGGAGATAAGCAGCCAGAGGTCAATCTTGAAAATTATATTGTCTCTAATTCTGGGCCAGTTCTGTGCTTCCTGAGCTACCATGATGTGAAGGAGCTGAACAAGACAGTTGTACCTCCATGGACAGGAGCTGGCTCCACCACCATGCTTTCTCTGAAATGGATTTATGTCCTTGCTATTGTGAGCCAAAATAAATCCTCACATCCTTCACCTGTTTCTGTCAGATATTTAGTCACAAGTGAGAAATGAAATGTGACAAGCACCTGGCTACTGAGCTTATACCTATTACCTTTGAAAACCAAAACCTGACTGACAAAGGAGAACAAACCACTCATGAGAGGAAGACCCTGCAGGACAGAACCTCTCATCCACATGAGCCCAGTGATCCTAAAGGCTCATATGAGATATGAATGTTAATTAGTGATTATAGGACAAAACCTTCAATATTTTGAACTTTCTAAGATTCTATATATGTATTCTGAATATTATATATTTTTTTCCTTCAACCAGGTCCACAGTGCCTTATATAAAATACAAATAGTGACTTTCCTGGTGAACATGTGATACATGACATAAACTATGTCTTAGAGTTTCTATTGCTGTGGAGAGGCACCATGACAACTCTATTGGGGTGGCTTACATTTTCAGAGGTGTAGTCCTCTATCATCATGGTGTGACATGATGGTGTGTAGGCAGACATGGTGCTGGGAAAGTAGCTGAATGTCCTCCGTCTTGACTTCAGAGGGCAGCAAGTGATCTGAGACAATGGGCATGGCTTGAGCATATGACATCTCAAAGCTCGCCTCCATAGTGACACAATTCTTCCAACAAGATCACACCGACTACAAGAAGTCCACACCTCCTAATAGTGCCATTTCCATTGGCAGTCATTTTCTTTCAGACCACTGCATCCCACTCCCCGGGCCCTGAAAACCTTTAACAATATAATTCAAAATGAATTTAGTTCAACTTCAAAAGTCCAAATAGTCTATCACATGTGGTGATATATGCAGAGGTGGTACATGCCATTAGTCTCAGAACTTGGGAAGCAGAGGCAGGAGGATCTTTGTGAGTTCAGGGCCAACCTGGTCTATAAAGCAAGTTCCAGGACAGCCAGGACTGTTACACAGAAAACCCTGACTCAAAAAACAAAACAAACAAAAAGGCTGGAGAGATGGCTCTGTCCTCTGATAATCCAGACTGATTTTATTAAATATAAAATATATCATCATAATCACAGTCTCATGTTTTAAAGTCCAAAGTTCAAAGTCTCTTTTGAGATTCATGCAACCTCTTAACTGTAGTCCCATATAAAATTAAAATAAAAAGTATATCACATACTTTCAACATATAATACATAGGATATGCATTACCATCCCAAAACATAGGTAAGGGAGGAGCATAGTGAGGAAATACTGGATCGAAGCAAGACCAAAATCCATCTGGGAAAACCTCAAACACTGTATCTCCATGTCTGATGTCAAAATGCTCTTCAGACCTCCAACTCCCTTGATCTTTGTTGATGCAACACACTTTCTTCCCTTGGGCTGGTTCCATTCCCTGTTAGCAGCTTTCCCTAGCAGGTATCCCATTGCTCTGGCACCTCTCACACCTTGGGTTCTTTAAGGCAGTCCAAGCTTCAATTCCACAGCTTCATGAAATGGTCTCTGAAGGTCTCCATTCAGATCACCCCAATACATGCCTAACCTAAGAAGCTTTATTTCACAACTCCTTTCTTAAATCCTTGATTCTATACCAGAATCACATGGCCAAAGTTTCTATGTTCTGCTGTTTTCTGGGGTTGGAATGCGATCCCTTTGTTCAATTACATCCTCACCAGCTTTCTGTTTTTGATGGTTGCCTTCAATGCTGTCCTTGAATTTGATCTTTAGCCTAGGCTGGCTTCAAACTCAGAGATCTTCCTTCCAGCCTCTGCCTTCTGGAGTGCTAGGTTTAAAGGCATGTACCACCACACCGGGTTCTAAACTTTTCTTTAGTTCCTTTTTACAAGTTCAAATTTATCTGGATGGGATCTTGGTTGGCCTGAGGTCCTGAGTCCCTTTATTCCATTTATTAATCTGTCTGTCTCCTTGAACACAGTATTTAGCTCCATTCCATTTCCTAGTGCACTTTCTCCTCATATTGTATTTTTACTTACTCAGCTTGCCACTTTTCATTATAAATCTTCATTAGAGTTAACGCTTATAACCACATGACAGAGTTTATACTAAGTCATTTTGCGATTTTTTTTCTCTGCCAAAAGAATCAATTCTAAGTTCTTTAGCCTCAGGAAGACTTTTTGGACAAGGGCAAAAGGCTGCCACTTTTTTCAACAAAATATCACAAGAATGGGCTTTAAGGCACATATCAATATTCTCCTCTGAAACCTCTTAAACCAGGCCCCAACATTTTATCAAATTACACTTGGCACCACTTTCTTCCATGCTCTTACAAATATAACCCATTAAGCAGCACTTAAAGTGTGTATCTGCTTTTCTAATGCACAGTCATACAGTCCATGTTCCTTCAAACAAAAGTATGGTCAGGTACTATCAGCAGTACCCCACTCCTTGTAACAACTTCTACCTTAGAGTTTCAGATGCTGTGGAAACATGCTGTTACCATGACCATGAATAACTCTCATAAAGAAAAAAACATTTAATTGGGATGGTTTTTGTTTTCAGAGGTTTAGTCCATTATCTTCATGGTGTGACATGGTGGTCTGCAGATAATTATGAATCTGAGAAACGTAGCCAAGAGTCCTTCGTCTTGACTTGCAAGAAGTGCTCTGACACACTGGGCATGGCTTGAGCATATATGAGATCTCAAAGCCTGCCTTCATAGTGGCACATTTCCTCCAACAAGGCCACACCTAAAGCCACTTTCTAATATTGTGCCACTTCTTTGGGGGGCATTTTCTTTCAAACCACCACAAGGTTCCTAATTACAATATCAGGTTTTTGGGGTTTTTTTGTTGTTGTTGTTGTTGTTTTTTTTTGTTTTGTTTTTTTTTTTTTTTTTTTAGTAACAAGAATAAATTCAATGACCCAAGAATCTTAGCATCAAGGATGACAATACCATTGGGAGAGGCTGGAGAGATGGCTCAATATTAAGTGTGCTTGCTAGTCTTCTAGTGTAACAAAGATCTGTTCCAAACCTATGTCAGCTGCTCAACTGCAACATGTAACTCTGGTTCCAGGTGATCCAAAGTCTTTTGGTTTCACAAACACACACACACACACACACACACACACACACACACACACACACACACACACATTTTTAAACAGAAAGATAAACTCAAGAGTGAGGGCAACAGAGAAACAGCAGCTATAGAAAAGTAGAGAAACCTGCCCATCTTTCCCATGTACAGATACATAACTGTGCCACATAGTTTGGCCAAGAGAAATCATGTGGGAGAAAAAAACCAGCAAGAGCCTAGCAATACAATGAAAGTCTGAGTAAAATACATCTTTAAAATTATTTGACATTTGAAGTTTTCTAAAACAAAACAACATAGAAATAGCAGTAGCAATATGTAAGGCACAACCCCAGAAAGCTGTCAATCATGAAGGCATGACATCTCTTCTATTCTAGATACGAGACTAAAAGCATGCAACAGAGGCCTCGTAGATACAAGGTATGGGAAACTCATTTTAATATAAAGACCAGCAAGAAGGAGGAACTAGGGAAAAGGAACCAGGAATTAGTGTCTTTCACTGATGACTAAGGGGGTGGCAACTGAGAGGAACAGGAGCCTACAAGGACAGGGTTCAATGTTCCTGTTGTTTCCATGTCACCAAATAAATGTCAGATCCACAGAAGAAAATCTTCCTTCCCAAGTGCCCGGTGGGAGTCTTTTTGATTTATTTCACCTTGTTTTGTGACCACAGCCTTCCTCTTGTAACACATGTCCAACTGTGCTCCCGGAACACCCACTAAAAATTGGTTCCAAAGACCTCTATTTCCTCGACCTTGCTCTATCTTAAAACCTTGCTCTTCTGACTTGAATTATCCACAATCTATATTCAAAATGCTTGAAAAGAACTCATCTTTCTAAGCATCACTTTGTCATGATATTTTTCCCCTCTTAAAACCTTACTTTTCTTGATTGCTTGAAAATCCAATTAAAATCTACAACCATGGTTTTATTTCTCTCCAGATCCTGGAGTTTCTGTCCTGACACATTGACTCCTCCCTGACGGCTATGTTTTTGTACCATTTAGGGAAGGGTAAATTTACCATTGTTACAATCGGAAAATTTTCTCATCTTCTCTCTCATATCTCACCACATTGGGACATTTTCCATTTGAACACAACTTGTCTTTCCTTCTTCAGCCATATTTTGAAATTTCTAGCTTGAGAGCTGTCACTTGAGATTTTTTACTGTTTTATTCAGAGTTTCTGTTGCTGTGATGAAACACTGTGACCAAAAGTATGAGAGGAAAGGGCTTATTTGGCTAACACTTCCATATCACTGTTCATCACTGAAAGAAGTCAGGACAGGAACTCACGCAGGGCAGGATCCTGGATGCAGGAGCTGATGCAGAGGCCATGGAGAGGTGCTGCTTACTGGCCTGCTCCTCATGGCTTCCTTAGACTGCTTTCTTATAGGACTCAGGCCCACCAGCCCAAGGGTGGCACCACCCACCATGGATTGGGCCCTCCCATATCAACCACTATTTGAGAAAATGCCCTGCAGGTTACCTGAAGCCTAATTTTATAAATAGAGGGAATTCCTTAACTAAGATTCCTTCATATTAGGTATCTCGCTTCTGTCAAGTTGACATAAAAACTAGCCAGCACACCTCTACAGTAGTTAGTTCACTCCCAGAAACCATTATTCTTTCTTTCCATCCCTTAGAATTACAGTCATAAACATGGACGATAAGAAAGATGATGGTAACTTTGATAAATATAATCGTAATAATAGTTGCAATCACAGCTCCTATTTAGATGGGGGTTTATAGTGTATGCGGTGATTCCTTTCACATATCATCTTAAGTTATTCTTAATATACAGATAAAAGAAAGTATTGCAAACTCTTTACTTCCCCACATCTTATAATTCACACAGAGTTTTGTATATATAGAGGGTAAAACAAAGCTTGATAGATAAATTGAGGTTTCATTACACGACTTTAGAAAATAAGAAAATAGCTTTCCATGAATTCTTTTCTCACTTTACAAGCTGGGATGACACATAATTTGCCACTTTCTGCTCTCCACCAAGACAGTTCTTGAGAACTGGAGACAGAATCGTAAGAAGTTTCATTTTACAAAGCTGTCAAGAGAAACAGAACTGGAAGGATCCCAGCCTACAGGGACAGCAGACAGCCGAGTCCTTTTGTCTTCCCTATTCCCACAGTCCAGCTTTAGGGACACCAAAGAAAGAATAACCTACAGCTCTAGTGCTTTCACTTATAAATGAAGGCAGTCACTGGCCCCTATGTTGAGTAGCAGCTTTTGCAGATAAATCTTTAAGGGGCACTATGAACCACACACCGTGCAAGCCTCAAAGGCAATGTCCACCAAACATTGACACACACACACACACACACACACAGAGAGAGAGAGAGAGAGAGAGAGAGAGAGAGAGAGAGAGAGAGAGAGAGAGAGTTTCCACACACACAAAAGCATCTTACCCTGGTGTGGGGCTCTATGGAAGGGGAATCATGGATTTAGATTACTAAGTATCCATTCTGAAATAAGTGCTTGGTCTGTTTTTATATTTAAAAAATGACATAGTATTATGCATTTCTTTTTATCCAGATTCCCGTGTTTTGCTCTCTTAGCTGCAGATGACTTCTCAGTGAGTACTTGGAGATGACTCTCTCTTGGGCTGTGTGACTGTGACTATCAACTCTGGGAATTTACATCCCTTTCTCTGCTTTATGCATCTTCAGAAACTACTCCATTTTAATGGGCAGTATAACTAGACCCAAGGAATATTTATTTCAATAATCATAGTGGGCAGCTGTTATGATCAGGAAATCAAACAAGTATCAGGAGAAATAAGAAGAAAAGGAAATGGATTCAGAATAAGCATAGACACGGTACCTGCATGTTGCTAAATATTTTACTTATGATTATGTATACATTATGCATTTTTATTTCCAGAGAAATTAAAAGAATAATACAATGAAGTAGCCATATGCTCTGTGTTACTCCTCACTAATTATAATAGTGTCCCACACACACTTTTTAAAGTAAGTTAGAGATATGCTTCATTTCGAAGTATTTCAGCATGTACAACCCCTACAGAGATGCTCTTCTACAGAGCCTCTGAATCATTCTCACCAGTGACAGTGGTTGGTCACTTAGATGAGGCAGTGTCTACCTAGATTTTCAGTTGCAAAGCTGCAATTTTTCTTATATTTAAAATGTAATGGGGGGGGGAGATGCTTTGAGATTTAAGTTTTCACCAATATTTCATCTATTTCATAAAAATCATTCATGACAAATATAAAACTCATTTTACTATTGAGCAAATTTTGGCACCAGATTGTGCCTTTGCCCTATCAACTGTAATTTGAAGGACCCCTGTGTGGGTGCTGTTGAGGGCCTTAGACTCAGTCAGCTGCCCTTAGGAGTCACACTGAGGCATTCAGCAGGTCCTGCCCTGCCAGCTTCAGTTTCTTTATCACACCCCCAGAAGTCTATTGCCATTCTACAGGATTACAATTTTATGGAGTACTCCAATCTCCACCTGTCCTGGTGAGTCACTGTTCCCTACTCTGCAGGAACCCAAAAACCTCAAGTTTTTCCTCAACTTGAAGAGAAAGAGGGCTGCATGAAAAGAGACTTTACAAAAAGCTTGAAAATATCTAAGGAAAAAAAAAAAAAAAAAAGAAGGATCCTCACCAAAAATTCTAAATCAAATGTTAGTTATTTCTTTGGTTAAAAGTCATTTGCCCTGAACTCATGTATCAGACTCCATCATCTGAGCTACTTTGCATTCTTTCTGCTATTAACAAGAAGATACCTGCATATTTGCATAGAAATTTAGTGCCCACTCCCCTAACAGTAAAGTCAGCTGAGCCTTCCTGTATGTAAGAAGACTCAGACAAATCTTTAAAATCACACACAGTTATAGTTGACTAGGCCTTTAGTTTTGAATGCCCTCTCATTATTCTGAGAACCAAATTTGAAAGAGGATAGGAGAAGTGTCATTAAACAAATCAGTCAATATGTGTGAAGCCTTACACATCTTTAAGTTTCTATCCCAGTACTAACTGTAAGCACACACCAGGGATCGTGAGAAGGTGGCAGCCTCAACAGGGATGTGGCAAGTGCTGGGTCTCAGATTCAGGATAACTTAGCTATTCCTGGAGTTTTCTTTCAAACACACAAAAAAGTGGCTTTTACATGTATGAAGACAATAAAGACCAGGCAATGTCTATTAAGGCCATTTTAGAGTAAATATAAATGTTTCAACATCAGTGTTAAGCCAAGAGAATTATTTTCTACCTTTGACAGAATCAAGAACAGACTCCAAATGTTCCCAAGTCAGACCAAAATCAGATTTAATATAAGTGAAACATTATGGAAATTTTCCAATTGTTGTTTTAATTTTGTTAACATTTTAAGAATGGTTTATAAGATTAGTAAATTTTTTTTCTTTACTGTAATTTGGGGGCAGAGGAGCAGAGCCACAGACAACCCAGATACACGCTTTGTGCTGAACGTACATCTAAATAAAGTCTATGATGTTAAATAGTGAGTACAATTTTGAGTACAATTGCCAAAATGTTCTTCTCACATAATAACTATTCCAAAGCAGATATTTCAAACTTTTCTTTTTATAGTGTTCAGTTTCCAGCTCATATCACACACAAATCTTTTACTATTATAATTAAAAATTAAGAGATGCCACTTTTACATTTGGTTTTAGAATGTTAGAGAACATGACTTTCTGATAGGCCACTATCAGTTGTTTCAGGGCAATGTGAACTTGATCTGTGCAAAGAACAAGATTCCTGCCCCATCTACACAGCCCTAAAAGCTGCCTTTTTGACATGTTCTGCTTGACCGGGCTGGATCTGTTACGTCGCTGCTCCAGTTCTGATGCTGCCCCCAAATTTCTGTTTTCTCTAACCATCAAGTGTACTGTAGCTTTCAAAGAGCTCATTGCTTTGTGGAAAATGGCTCCAGGGTTAGCACAGGTTTTCCCACTGCTGTG
This sequence comes from Phyllotis vaccarum, assembly GCA_033318265.1. Classification (NCBI taxonomy): domain Eukaryota; kingdom Metazoa; phylum Chordata; class Mammalia; order Rodentia; family Cricetidae; genus Phyllotis; species Phyllotis vaccarum. The sequence goes on along the minus strand of JARWLC010000006.1, from coordinate 105,830,223 downwards.
CTATCGACATTACCTCCAGAGAAAAGTTCAGCAAGATGTGGTGAAAGGAGAAGCAGGGTTGATCTGTTGAGGTTGCCTTTCTTTTGATGGGATCAAGATGATGTACTTTCCTCTTGTAACTGTGGTCTGAGGCTGAAGATCTGGCGGAGCAGAGACAATCTAAACAGAGACGCTTGCGTAATTAAAAAAAAAATGAGTACAATGAAAGGAAATAGACTCACGTCAAGACTACCAACTGACAAAGAACTCTTGCCAGGTCTGGAACAGGTACTGTTTTACATGTCTCAAAAATCCAAAATTATTTTTGCTTCTCAATAATTGAAGATTGGGGGCTCAGTGGGAGTGCTAGTAGATGTATTCCATAGCTCATTCTCATTTTATAGATAAGAAAACCAAGACTCAAAAAAATAAAGCAATTTGCATACGTTTCTAAATTTATACATAATGAGTTATGGAACTGCCGACTTATACATACAACTTGCCCCTGACCCAGCATTTTAAAGTTGGACTTGTAAGGAAAGTACATACAAAGCTGCGAATATCAGTTCCAGGAGATCAATATTCTGCCTTATAACTACAAGAGAGCTTTAAAAATCAACTTTTAATTAATTTCCTCTATAGCACCTTTAGAAGAAATAAAGAGAAACATTGCAAAATAGATTGCCATGGAGGCACAGTGGAATTTTACTGGTCCTTGGAGGAAGTCAGGAATATTTTGGGTTGCCTTGGATGGTGAGTATGGGCAGAGTAGAGGACAGAACAGGGAGATACTTTCTGAGTCTAAAAGCTGGCAGGTATGTGGACTTGAACACAGATATAACATCCCAGAAAAGTCTCACATAGAAATGTCCTTCTTTTGTTATGATTGCATTTATCAAAAGAAACTCAAAAGTCCAGCAGAATGGGAAAATGTCTACTGCATTAGTGAGTGCTGAAGCTCACATTCACTTTGAGAGTGCCATTATAGTGAGGAAGAAAGAGAGTAGGGAGCCCTCAGGAAAACAAAGTTGCCCCCCCCCCCCTCCTCTGCAGGGAAGGAGCTGACCATTCTGGGATGTATCCTATGGGGAGCTAGGTCTAGTGCTATCAACAGCATTCAAGTGGCCCTGCATGTGCAACGTAGCTTTCAAATCCATGCCTCAGTTAAGACCTCGGAGGGATGTCGACACCAGTAACATTTTCCAATCAAATCAGTAAAGATTTTTATCTTCTCTTCCCTCAGAATCAGGTTTGTCTTCAATATTTCAGATGAATCCATGTTTAGATATTGAACCTCAGAGAATCAAGGCTTTTCATCTTGTTCTGATCTGTTTGTCCAGTGATGTGAATAACAGTAACCTATCACAGCTGAATAAGCTCCTATCTATACAGGGTAAATAAAAACTAAAATGAAGTCTGTGTATGATTGTTGTGAAAATGATTATATTAGCTATATATCATTATTCCAATACACATATTAACGCTATTAACTAAGAAATCTGTGACATGCTCAATGAAGAGTGTAAAAAGGGGTCCTTTAGGAAAAACAGAACATACTGGATTCAGTAAGATTTCAAAAATAGTTTTATATTTGACCCCTAAACCATTTACTAAAGCCATTATTTTACATAGTTCCCATTTCCCACTGTAGTAATTTTGATCATTTCCAAAAAATATTTCACACAAGAATTGAATTTGGTTTAGTCCAGGACATATTGCCTACTTCTTTCTTCTGGAAGCAATTTTGAGAAAATTGGAAAGGGTGCTGAGAAATAAATAAGAAAACCTGGTTTACAGAGGTCTATCCACACTGTGGGTTCCTGGGTACTCTACTGCTGACTGCTATAGCATTCACATACATACCCAGTGTGACCCTCCCAGCTGAGCCTCCCAGAGTGCTTGCCCCTCTACTCACCCACTTCTCTCTTTCCAGTTCACACACCTAGCTTCATGATGAATCCCATTCCCTTGGATTTATGAGATCTGCATGAATCCAATAAAATCAAGATTTCTCCTGAAAGAGTGAAGGCAACAGAGTTAAGCATGCTCAGATGCCAGGAAATCAAGGATGCACATCTTAATTCACTGAGTTAGCTTTGAACACATTAACAGTAAACTCAGAGTCACTAATAACACACCGATGTCACATAAAATGAAAGAAATCAAGACACTTACCCATAATGTCATATAGCCAACATTAAATTCAGATTTGAACGTCCCGTGTCACCCTCTCTTGTGTCTTCTATTGTCACTGTTTGTCTAGTGTATGAGTCTGAATCTGTGCCTGCCTGAAGCATGTCCTGAGAATCCATCCTTGTGTCTACATGTCTGTTTGAGCGTGTCTATCCCTAACAAAGGGCTTTGCTCTCCCGTGAGAGTCTGCAAACGTCCAATGAAAGGCAGGGCCAGTTTTTTTCAGGGACAGTGAAGGTTGGAACCAGCTTAGCATGACCCTCTGATTTCGACATGCATGGTTCCTATGGCCTGTGAGGTGACACAAGCCACAGACATCAATACACTGTTCTCTTAAAGGTAGGTTCAACCAACAAGTTAAATACACAGTAAGATAGCAGTCTTAAGTGACCCTAAGGTATATTACTCACTCTGGATATAAGGCCCAGCAAACATTCCCATTCTCTTAGAATGTAAGAGATATTTTCAGAATATTGCTTTACCACAATTCATAGAAATAAAGTCTGTTAGTAGTCAAGTGACCTTTTAATTATAAAATCCTAAGCCCCTTTTTCATACTCTATTTTAATAGTTTTTAATACTCTTTACTAATGTCCAGAATATACAATGAAATTTAAAAACAGCAAAAGCACAAGGAAAAAATTCTTCAAAATAATGTAGTCAAGCCACGTCCAAAATTCAGACTTTCAATATACTAAATAACCTTAAAAGACAGACCTTAGGTAAAAGCAGTAACTAATTGCTTAGAAGGTAGTGAACATTATTAGAACAAGAACTGAAGGTGGGTGGAGTGCCTGTTTATTGATTAGTAAACTCTAGCAGCGATTTTCAAGCATTACCCTGGAAGGCTTGATAAATATGGGTCACTGGGACCCTTGGCAGCAGAAATCTCCTTTCACCATGTTGATGTTTGGCCTCTGGACCTGCATTCCCAATAACTACCCAGGAGACGCCAATGCTCCTGGCAGCGCATTACCAACTCTATCATAATTGTCTGGACACAAGAATATCCTTTTGAACTATCACAAAAAAAGGACTTTTCTTTTTATCCCTAAAAACAGATAAAGGATGTTTAGAGGTCCCTGAGAACCTTGCTCCTCATATCCAGGTGCTACATATCCCCTGTGAGGTCATCATCTTTACTGAGTTAGTCCTTCAGGTGGCCACATCCCTAATCTCTGCATTAGCCCCCAAGAGCAGACAAATGCCATTTGTATAAGTTTTAAAAAGGAAGCAAGAAAAAGGTCATAGTACAGAGCCTTTCTTAGTTCTTGGACAAACAAAGGCAGAAGACCACAGATCTATGCCACAGATTGGGTGGCATGACATGATAGACACCTGAACAGCCCAATGGTGTCCTCTTGGTGGTGTGTGCCTGCTCCTCATAACTCAGTCAAGTTAAATTAGGATTTGTTTTTGATGGGTATTGTTCAGGGATTAATCCTGGTACTTTCTTGCGTCCTGCTGTTTAGTGCAGCAGAATATGATGCACTGAGAAGGGAGATCAAAGTGGTGGTCCTGGCCCTGTGACTTTTCTGAGCTTGTTTCTTCTTGGAAAATTAGAAATTATTCACTCCAAATGACACCAGTATTGTGTTTGTTTGTTGTTTCTGCTTTTTAATTCAGTATTGGGAATTGACAAGGACTCAGGTGTCTTAGCATGCAGAGAGCTAAAGAGTGAAGCCGGCTGCAAAAGTAGCCTGAGCAAAAGATAAAGGCGCAGGGGGGAGGGGGGCGGGGAACGGGGTGGGGGTAGGGGGGGGATGCTATTGATGAATTCAAAGGTCTGGTCCATAAAGCAGGAGAATCGGACAAGCATCGAAGGGTGGAGACATTGGAACACATGAAAAATTTGCCCCCAAGGAACAATGCCACCATAGATTTCATTTGAAGAGGAAAGCCACGGATACGGACCTGTGTATTTGAAAAAAAAAAAAATGCTATAAATCAGGTGAAAAATTGGACATGCCACAGTTTAGAGACAGATGATGATGGGTTCTATTGCCTTGTATGAAGGGCTGTGAGCTCTAACTTAAGACCCACATGGCTCTTTTTTGTTTTTAAAGCTGCCACATTGAAATAAGAATTACACATTTGGTCTAACTCAGAGGAGCTCTCTTCGATGCACACTGACACATACCATGTGTTATTACATAACTCTCAGTCACACTGTTAAATTAACTCACTCTTACTTATTTCTGCGTTAAGCAAAGTCACAAATATGATGGGGTTCTCCTCTCAAAATTTTAAGCAAAAATATGCTTTCAATCAATGGTCTTATGCTTCTGAGTCATCCTGACTTCCCCTTTTCTGGTGGCATGACCCAGTCTTCTGTTCAACCATGACATCATTGTCTTTGCACTTCAGGAGGTGTGGGCACTGTTTAAAGCATAAAACCCTGTCCTCTTCCCACAAGATTACCCATGACCCTACTCATTCTTTGGGGATGAATGACTCATCCCAATACAAAAATAAAAGTTAATTTCTGAGAAAAGGAGTAGCCATATGAGCTGATGGGGGCCGGGTAGTTCAATGGGAACTGGAGAACTGAACAATGGGTAAATAGGGGAAGAAACAGTTGTTTCCTATACTGTCCACATATTTTCTTTAAAAACATTTTTTTCATTAAACTTTTTTGGTATTCACCACTTTCATTTTTTCATTTTATTACTTTTTTTAAATAAAAAATTGTCATTGTTATCTATGAATCCTCCTGTTCCCTCTCTTCCCTCCTTCCAATCCCTCCTTGTCAGCCTTCAGCCTCCCCCTCCCTAGTCTCCCATGCCCTCCCCCAAAGGACAGGAAGTCCCAAGGTGGATCAGCTCAACGTGGCAATCCACTCCAGGCAAGTCCAGTTTCCTCATCCAAAAGTCAGGAATGGGTTAGGTGTTCCTCTTCAGGGAATGGGCTACAAGGTGCCAGCCCATGCCCAAGAACACAGTCTGATCCTTGAGGCTCCACATACTGCCCATGCCAATCGACAGTTGCCTACCCTTGAAGGATCTAGCTCCTTCTCCTGATGGATCTCCAGTGGCTACTCTTGATTCAGTGAGATCCACAGAGCTCCAGCAAGCCATCACTGTGGGAATTTTCCTCATAATCCCCATCCCCTTGCTCATATAGACTCTCCTCCCCTGCTCTCAGCTAGACCAAGAGCTCTGCCCAGTGTTCAGCCATGGATCTCTGCCTCCACCTCTATTCTTTGTTGGATGTAGGTTCTATGATGCCACTAAGGATGGTTATTCATTTGACTATAGGAGAAGTCCTATTTGGACACCCCCTTCACTATTGTTTGGAGACTTGGCCAGGAACATCCTGTGAATTCTCTAGCACCCAGTCTCTTTCCAACCCCACATTGTTTTCCTGTATCAAGATGTCCATCTCTTTCTGTTTCCCTCTTTGCTCCTCTCACTCAACCATCTCCTTTCAAGGTTTGTTCCCTACTCTCCTTGGTTGCAACCTGTTATGACCCCAATTTGCTAAGGTGATCTTCTCTATTTTCTCTTCTTAGGGGAATCTCTGGATGTCTCTCTTAACTTCCTTCTGATCCCAAGATGTTCAGGATTGTGGTTTGCAGCTTGGCTATTCTTTGCTTTTTGTCTAAAGTCCATATGTGAGTGAGTACATCCCATGCCTATCTTTCTAAGCTTGTGATACCTCACTCAGGGGGATATTTTCCAAATCCATCCATTTGCCTAAAACTTTTAAGATGTCATTTTGTTTTCTTTACAGCAGAGTAGTACTCCATTGTGTAAACTGTTAATCCATTCTTCATTTGAGGGGCATCTAGGTTGTTTCCAGGCTCTTGCTATTACAAATAATGTTGTTATGAACATAGTTGAGGGAATGCCTTTGGGCTATGAATGTTCATCCTTTGGGTATAGGCCCAATAGTGATATTGCTGGATCCTTGGGGAGATTGATTCCCACCATACTGTATCCCAGAGTGACTGTATAAATTTGCACTTCCACCAAAAATGGAGGAGGGTTCCCCTTGTTCCACATCCTCTGTGTTTTTGAATTTTGCCATTTGGACAGGTGTAAGATGGTATCTCAAAGTTGTTTTGATTTGCATTTCTCTGATGACTAAAGATGTTGAGCAATTTTTAAGTGCTTTTCAGCCATTTGAAATTCTGTTGAGAATTTCCTTTTTAGCTCTAAACCCCATTTTTAATTGTGTTATTTAGGTTTTGGGGCTCTAGTTTCTTGAGTTCGCTTTATATTTTAGAGATCAGTCCTCTATCAGATGTAGGGTTGATGAAGATCTTTTCCCATTCTGTAGGCTATTGTTTTGTCTTACTGACTGTGTCCTTTGCCTTATAGAAGCTTCTTAGTTTCAGGAGGTCCCACTTATTGTTTTTCTTAGTGTCTGTGATACTGGTGTTATATTTAGGAAGTGGTCTCCTGTGCCAATGCATTGGAGGGTATTTCCCACTTTCTTTTCTATCAAGTTCAGTGTAGCTGGGTTTATATTGAGGTCTTTGATCCACTTGGATTTGAGTTTTATGCAGGGTCATAGGTTTGAATCTATTTGCTTTTACATACTACCATCCAGTTATGCCAACACCATTTGTTGAAGATACTTTTTTCCATTGAATATTTTTGGCCTCTTTGTCAAAAATCAGGTGTTCATAGGTGTGTGGGTTAATGTTGGGGCCTTTAATTTGATTCCATTGATCCACAAGTCTGTTTTTGTGCCAGTTATTAGGCTGTTTTTGTTATTGTAGCTCTATAGTATAGTTTGAAGTCAGGGATGATGATTCCTCCTAAAATTCCTTTATTGAGCAGGATTATTTTGGCAATGCTGGGTTTCTTGTTATTCCATATGAAGTTGAGTATTGTTCTTTCTGTAAAAAATTGTGTTGGAATTTTGATGGGGATTGCATTGAATCTGTAGATTGCTTTTGGTAAAATTGCCATTTTTACTATGTTGATCCTACCTATCCAGGACCATGGGAGATCAGTCTTCCATTTTCTGATATCCTCTTAAATTTCTTTCTTCAGTGACTTAAATTTTTTGTCAAACAGGTCTTCTACTTCTTTGGTTAGAGTTACGCCACGATATTTAATGCTATTTGCAGCTACTATAAAGGGTGATGTTTCCCTTATTTATTTTTCAGCCCTTTTACCTTAGTGTATAGGAGGGTTATTGAGTTTTTAAAAACTAATCTTGTACTCTTCTACCTTGCTGAAGGTGTTTATCTGCTGTAGGAGTTCCATGGTAGAACATTGGGGGTCACTTATGTATACAATCATCATCTACAAATAGAGATAGTTTGACTTCCTCCTTTGAAATCATACCCTTAATCTCCTTTTGTTCTCTTATTGCTTTTGCTAAAACTTTAAGAACTATATTAAATAGATGAGGAGAGAGGGGAAAACCTTGTCTTAGTCCTGATTTTAGTGGGATTGCTTTGAATGTTTCTCCATTTAGTTTGATGTTGGCTGTCAGCTTGCTGTATATCACATTTATTATATTTAGGTATTTTTCCTGTATTCCTGATCTCTCTAGGACTTTTTATCATGAAAGAGTGTTGGGTTTTGTCAAAAGCCTTTTCAGCATCTAATGAGATGATCATGTGGGTTTTTTCCTTTCAGTTTGTTTATATGATGGATGACATTCACAGTTTTTTACATGTTGAACCATTCCTGCATCTCTGGGATGAAGCCCACTTGATCATGGTGGATGATTTTTTTTTGATATGTTGATGGATTCGTTTTCCAGAATTTTATTGATTTTTCTGCATCAATAATCATGAAGGAGATTGGTCTGGAATTCTCTTTGTTGCATCTTTGAGTGGCTTGGGAATCAGGGTACTTATATTGTTTTACATTTCAAATAAAAACATAAGTAAAATTATGTATACAGTACATTTTAAGATTTATCTTTTGAAAGTGAATAAAATCAATAACTTAATTTTAAATAGACATCTTCTGAGTTACTTTTGGGTTAAATTTTTTCCATGAGTCAGAGTGCTTTTACCAACACTGGGGATACTTCTTTGTTTCAGACCAAGAGAGTCATAATGTGGATCTTTGAGTTAGATACAAGGAAGAAATTTTCTGTCACAGATATGAGTAAAGTTAACTCAAAATTAAACTCAGGTCTTGCATCTTTAGGATGGAGCTGAGGATGAAAGACGACCATGAGGACAAAGCGGGGACCTGGAATAAGTTCTCCATGAAAGAGGGAGATAAAAATGGGACTTTAGAAATATTTACCGATATGTAAGATCGATGTTGACACTTAAAATATCTAAGATTGTATCTACTCAGCATAATTCATGGTACCTTGTGGAAAAGGCATTAGCTAAGACTCATGGAGAATTGACTGTGAACTTGAATGCAAGCAAGAAAAAGTGACAACCCAATTAAATGCACAAAACTCCAAGCCAATCCAAAATGGGTAACAATAGGGATGTCAAAATCATTTCAAAGTTATAGAGTGATTATCCGATCTTGGTGACTAGACAATGATCTGGTAGCAACTCCCCTCAGTCCCAGAGATCTGTTAGAAGCAGGATGGTCTGTTATAGTATCAGTAGGAAGCAAATAGCCCATGGGACAACACTGAGAAGGTGAGGGGAGCTAGTGATATCTAAGGTCACGTATATTTGATCACAATAGTCATCGCTGGCATAAGAAGTAGGACTGTGAAGTCTTAGAGCTGAACTGTTCAGAGGGAAAGTGTATCTGGGATATTTAAAAGACAGTAAATAAATGTGACTTGAATACATTATCATGAAGGCAGGATTGACAAAGGATGGGTAAGGGTTGATATCGTAAGAGGTTTCTGACCCTGACTTTCAGGCCTAACCTCAAGGTTTAGACCAGTAGACCCACAGGCCTGCAGAAACACACAGATGCTTAAAATTGTTTTAGGCTGATTGGCCTAAGGCCCAGGCACATAACTTGCTAACTCTTTACCCTTAAACTAACCCATGATTCTTATCCTGTTCAGCCATGGGGCTCGGTACCTTTTCTCAGAGCAGCATAGTTGTCCTCTGCATCTTCTGGCTTGTCTGGCAACTCTGGTGTCTCTGTGGCATTTCTTCTCTGTTCTTGTTCCCAGAGTTTTCTCAGTCTGGTAGCCCCACCCACACTTCCTGTCTGCCATTGGCCAATCAGCGCTTTTTATTAAACCAGTGAGTGGGACAATTATTTACAATGTAACATCATAAATACACTACAGGTTGATGCATGGAAAGACAGGTATAGGGACTAAAAGGGCTTGATAAACAAACCACAGATCTCAAGAAGTAAGAAGGCAGAAAATGCAAGGCATTGTGCTTGGAGGACTGTTATAACGAATGTGAGACCATGAGAATGATGCGCTCAAATGGGGAAAGGTGAAGGCTATTTGAACTGCATGATCAAACCTTCAGAGGCAAAGGTGTTCACTGGGGTGATGTGAACAGGAAAGGGAGCAGATGAAGATGAACATCAGAGAAAAGAATAATACTACAAGCCTGGTACTTTGAAAGAACAACCAGAACATGTGGTAAAAGCATGTGAGAGGAAAGACAGTGTTTCAAGTCTCAAGTGAGTAAGAAGTTTGAATGGGAAGGGACCCTGGCTTCGAAGTGGCATTGGGAATGAAGAGAATGCTGGATCATGTTACTAGAGTGGGGATTGGGCCATCTGTACTTGGAAGAAATAATGTCTTCTCAGGGAGCTATTCATCAGATACCGCAACAACATGGAGGGGCTACTCAGTGAAACAGTTTGAAGATATGTGGGAGTTATGGATATACAGCTATAGGACAGAAAAGGAGAGAAATTTATGAATAAAACATTAGATAACAGGAAGAAATTAAAGAGGAATCTGAAAACGAAATGATGGAGGAAGAAAGAGCAATAGAGGTTAATGCCCTATAAAGAGTTGTTTGTTACAACAGTCCCAGGGCAATAAGGAGGAGATGCTGATGGGAGCAATGGATAAAGCTGTGACTGAAGGAATGATCACAACCTGAACTGTAGTAACATCTAGGGAATTAGAAGGTTGGACTAGTTTTACCCCCAAAACAATGATTAAAAGGATGGGTAGGAAGATGAACTATGACAAGTTATTTCACTCACAATTTGGCCTCAAATAACCACTATTTCAAAGACAAGTTATCTGAGTTCCCCGCCAGGAGAAAGTTTACCCTCTTCCACATTCCCTTCTGGGTTTCACTGGACTCAGAGCACTTCCTCATTACTAGAATCTTGAGTGTGAAGATGATTGCTAAGAATATCATAGTCAGTAAGGGAAGGCAGAGTCTCACGCCATGTCTATAATGCAGTATTTTAATTCATCTACCAAGAGATTCCTGTTTTTAACTATGGGGGAAAGGCTGTCTGTTGCTATAAAACTTAAGAAAATGCAAAGCACCGTCTTTCCTTTATCTTGCTTTAGCTTTTTTTTTTTTTTTTTTTTTTTTTTACCCCAAGAGGATATAGTTCTCCTTGTACATGTTGCTGGCCCTGTCAACCTCTGCTTCAAACACTGTCTTGCCAACAGATGACTTTTCTGAGATGAGATAAGAGGATTTTGGCTTGTCCAAGTGCACCCTTAGCAGACAAGGCTCTTATCTGTTCAGATTCTCTTGGCTTCATTAACTATTAAATGCTAACCTTTCTTATTTAACAAGAAGAGACTCTAATTTTCCACAGTCTGATGAGAATGATGTGGTGGTCTATCGAGGCCATCTCTTCCACATTTTTACCTTCTAGAAGATTTAAAATAAAGCTTTTTTAAAAAGCTCATTAAATATTTCTCAGGGCTGCCGTGACTTTATTGCTCTTCTCTTAGTTTAGAGTTGGTTGGACAAATCTGATGTTTTTTATATCTACAGTAACCATGTCTATAGTGCTTGTGGGAAATGTTGGTTAACAGCCTGAAGCAACTTTGGCCTCACAAAATGAGGAAAGCTCTCCAAGAGATAGTCCCACCCTGCCTGTGGATATGTAAGGAGGTTCTTGTGCTATGGCTCAGTGTTGTGGGATTCAGGTGTCAGCTGATAAGGTCAAAAGACACTTATACAGGGCACCGGGCCCCTGAAGGGGGCGGGGAAAAGCCCATTGAAAAGGGGCTTCTGGAACACAAGACACTCTCTTCCTGGTTCCTGGATGTTGGGGAGAGGATCATATTCCATCGACTGTCCATCACTCGTCCACTGTTCCAGACTCCAGTCCCTGTTCAGGTGCTACTGTAATCTGTTACCTGTACCATGAGTTTTGATTTATATTTTAATAAATATCTATCTGGTACTGGTGCCTTCTAAGTAAACTCTGCCTACAGCTCAGTTATTTATCCTTGGCATTGTACTTCTTTTTCATGTGGGTATTTTCTTCTTCAATCTTTGATTATTGAATGGTTGAATCTGGTCCTGGAAAGTCACCATAAATAGAGCACAAGAAAGGGGGTCATCTTGAGAGTTGGTCATCTGAGTGGAGAGATCCTTGATTTTCCAACATCTATTTGGAATTTTTGTTTGTTAATAATCTTGAGACCCAGGGTTTACCTAATCAAGAATGCATGCTAATGATCTTTAGATTGTTTGGAGAAACAGTTACTCAATATATGCTAAGAAGCTCTCTTGTTGTTGCCTGCTGGATAGTCCTGATCATGGGAAGACGCCAGCTCACTGCCACACTGAACTGTGAGACTGATGATCTCAGCATCTCACTGTGCAGACCTGTGCCTACCCTCATTTGACCCAGCATTCTCCAAATCAGGTAGCACATTTGTCACTGTAACCTAAGCATGAATCTTGGAAATCTCTTCTCTAGCCATCAGCGCTTTTATGAAAGTGATTCTTCTTTTTCTCAGAGGAATACTTCTATATATTTCTTATACTTGTATTCCCATTGATGCCTCTGCAAAATGACAGTTCCCCTCATATTTATGCCCAGGGCTGTTTAACTTTTGATTCAGTTTTGCCAAAAATTATAATCTGTGGTGTGTGATTTTTGTGCTATGGCAGGGATAAAAGTGTAAGTCAATATTGATTCGTCTCATGTACTCATTTATATATTGAGTTAGTTTATAAATGACAGACTCCATTGGGATATTTCATACATATTTTTGAGATTCAATCCTGTGTACATTCTCCTTATCCTCCATCTTCTCTCCTCTTCTTCTTCTGTTATCATTCTATTCCTAGATTCTTTAGATCTTTTATTATGAAGTGGCTCGAACTTCATCAAGGTCTTATTGTGTATCTATTGTGACAATCATGCAATTCCTGACCCTAAATCAGTATATGTACAGTCTTATACTTCCTGGTGTGCATATGTTGATCATATAAGAATGTACATTGCGTCACTGGGATTGAAATCAACTTGGTCATATCTAAATATATTCATAAATTCACTTTGCAAGAATTTTGAGAATTTTTGTATCTTTTTTCTTTTAGGAAATTGAGCTGTGGTTTCTTTATTTTCTTGTTTTGGTTCTGTTTTACCAGTTTTTTTTTTTTTTTTGCAGGATATTATTCACTCCTTATAAAGAATTTGGTAGTGTTCTTCCTGTTTCAATCTTATCACACACTTTGAGAAGCATTAAAGGTTTAGTAGAATTTGGCAAAGAATCCATCAGCACTGGTCTCTTCTTTAATTACTCCTTCTTTAGTCTTACTGTGTAAATATTCAAGCTGTTTATAGATTCTTGCCTTAATACTGGTAAGTGTGGTAGTTTGAGTGTGAACTGACTTCATAGGCTCACATATCTAAACACTTGGTCTCCAGATGGTGGTGGTATTTGGGGAAAAATTATGGATCCTTTAGAAGGTGGAGCTTTGATGAAGAAGTGTGTCATTGGGGGTTGGTGTGAAGGCTTTATATCTCTCCTTCTCACTTCACTATGATTCTCTCCCTCCCCCCCCCCCCCCTCTCTCTCTCTCTCTCTCTCTCTCTCTCTATATATATATATATATATATATATATACATATATATATAAATCTCCTATACACTTTTATAAGACATAAAGTGTGATTATATATACTATATAATCTCTCTCTCTCTCTACACACACACACACACACACACACACATACATATAATCTCTCTCTCTCTTTCTCTCTCTTTCTCTCCTGATTTCTGTGTGTGGATGAAAATATAATCAAAAAGCTTCCTGCTCCTACCAGCACACTTTCCCTGCCTATTTCCCTGACTCCTCTGTCATGATGGACTCTCTACCTCTGAAACTATAAGCCAAATTGAACCCTGTCTTCTATAAGTAGATTTCTGCCAGTGTATTTAAAAATAGCAACAGAAAAGTAAATAATATAGTAGGTCATATGGATCTTGAAATTTATCCATTTCTTTTAGATTTCTCAGATTATTTTTTTAATAAAATTTTAAAACATGTTCTGTAATGATCCTCTGGATTTCATGGGAATCTGTGGCAAAATTCCCATTTTCATCTCTAATCTTATTTTTTATTTTATTTTAAAACATTTTTAAATAAATAAATCTTTACAAATATTTATAAGATACATGGCTTCTTTAAAAACTTAAAACAAGTGCAATAGAGATGTAATTAATAAGAGCTAGAAGATCATAGTTTTTCTGAATGAAATAAACAATTCTAACAATTCAAAGGCATAGAACATGACCATAGAGATCATAAGAATAAACAGAATGTTCTAGAACATGAGAGATGGCCCCTGCTGCCCCTCTCCTCTATCCCCCAACTCGTTCTCCCCTTTCCTGTCATTGCTTTCTTAAATTTTGTTTTAAAGATTTGTTTTTAATTTTGCTTAGGTGTGAGTTCTGTATGGGTGAATATCACATGAGGGCAGTGACCATGAAAGCTGAGAGAAGTCACTGGACCCTCCCAAACTGTAGTTAAAGGCAGTTGTAAGGTGCCAGACATAGGTGGTAGGAATTGAACTTGGGTCCTGTGCAAGAGCAGCAAATGCTCTTAAGCAATGTTCATCATCTCTCCAACTCAGTATCTTTTTTCTTTTCTTCAAGAAAAATCGCCTATACACTTTTATAAGACATAAAGTGTGAGACTTCCCATAATTCTGTGAACATAGAGTTTTCCATTATTCCTGGAATATAGCAATGTCTTGTAGTCATACTATTTCAAATGTCCTTGAACTTCTCTAGAATTTAATTCTCTATTTCACAGAGCTATACTGGATTATCTTTGTAAAAACTATGTACATGATGCTTTCCTGAGGGAAGGAACATTATTGACTTAGTGACAGCACTATTTATGCAAATACTCTGATAAATGTTAGCAATGAAATGAATCACCAAAGGCCACCAACATGGTTCAGCATGGAAAGGGTCTTGACAAGCAAAACCAGAAACCTAGGTTCAATCCCTGGAACCTACACAAAGATGGATGAAGAGAACTGAGTTCACAAACTTGTCTTCTGCCATCCCATCTGTGCCATGGGATGTGCATCCATACACATCACACACTAATAACAATAATGCATCTTGATAAAATCAATAATGAAATGAATGGCTGAAGGTCATCAAAAGATTAGACTTATAAAACACTGAGTAATAAATGTTGCTTTCTTTATCCTGAAGCAAAAGTAGGAGGCTGGTGAGCACAAAGGGGATGAATTCTTGGATGAAAGAGGTGACAGGAACAGAGATGTTCATGACCTACCTACTTGGATTTTTAACTAGAGTCATCCAAATACCAAAATAGAATAAACTAAGTAGAAGACAGCAAAGGTATTTACCAGTACCAAGATGGTCTTGAGTTCTGACCTATATGGATATGCTGTGGGACTATACTTTGGTACACTGTAAATATTTGTCACTGTAAACATTAGTTTAATAAAATGCTGATTGGTCAAACAGCTTGACAGGAAGTAGAGGTTGGGCAACTAGACTAGGAAGATTATGGGAAGCAGAAGAGCAGAGCAAGAGAAGCAGACAGATACAGAGGAAAGAAGATAAAAATTCTGCACTGAGCAAAAAGGTACCAAGCCACATGGCTAAACGTAAGTATAAATATAGATTGACATAAAGTATTAAGAGTTAGCAAGTAATAAGCTTGAGCCATAGATCTACAGCTTACAATTACTATAAAACTTCGTGTGATTATTTGGGACTCCAAGTCTTTACTAGGGGGTGGGCAGAGCCAGAAACTTCAGAGTACAGGGATACTTGAGACTCTGTGGATGGGAATATGTTAGATTCTCTGCCTGTGCTTGTAAAAGGCAAAGACTATGGCCCTACTGGTCCAGACCATAAAAATCAGACTCATGAAATCAAGAAAAAAGCAAAAAACAAAAAAAATACTGCACTTAATAAACTATGCTTCTTTTCATTGTCCAGCATTAGGATTCATGACTTTTCACAGAACAAATTTTGCTGTTTTATAGAATATTCACCAATTCAGCATTAAATAATTCACCTAAAGATTTGGGATCAGCACAGAAAACAGAAGGTGCCAATGAATACCGGGGAATCTAACCTTGATATAGGTGTTGAGATTAATGGCTAGGAATCCATTGTGGATGCAGATGGTATACAAGGAAACACCTGAGCCTACTCTCTAATAATGAAAATTTACATCTAGTATCATCCAGAAAATATTTCCATCCAATGGCCAGTACCAACCGTAGTTATCAACTTGTGGAACACACAGTAAGTCTAAACAGAAAGTGGTTGGTTACTCCCTTGACAAACATGCCACTATTGCATCAGTGAGCATGTCTTGCTGGGTAAGACTGATATTTACTTTTTAGCTCTCATAGTGTATACAGCATCTTCTACGACTATGAACACTTGCTAATAGGAATGAAGCTTCCATGTCAGTACCAAGTCGATTTCTTCATGTTAAAATCTTTATTTCACATAACATACTTTGATTACATTATTTCTTTCTCTAATTCCTGTAATATCTTCCTCATTTTCCTACCCACCCAACTTTATGTTCATTTTCATATATATAAAAATATACCCTCACATTTTTTTTAAAGAAATAAGAACAGGAAAGAAAACAAAAAGCAGTAAGACAATAGGTGCTGTCAGCTCTGGGTTCTAGCCAAGTGTGGTGGCTGGGAGGGTCCCTGGCAATGAGTGGTTCTTCAGGTCACAGAAGACTGGTTATGGGCCAGAAGAAAAGGTCAAAAAAGGCCCAGAGGGACCTTGAGTCCATACCAAATGGCTGAATCTCATCTCCAATCTGATTAATTTTTTTTTCTTCAAAAAAATTTTGGGGGACATTGTCAATCCTTTTATCTTTTCAAAAAATCAGTTCTTGGTTTGACTGATTTTATGTATTGCTCTTTGGGGCCACACATTAGTTTTTTTTGCTTTAATCTTTATTGTTTCCTACCACTTACTCACTTTGTGTTTCTGTTATGTCATTAAGCTATTTAAAATATCTCTGATTTTTTTAACGTAAGCACTAATAACTAAAGACTTTTCCTTGAACAACTTCATAGGCTGCATGCCAAAATTTCTGGCAAGTTATACATTCATGTTTTTATGAAACATGGTGAGAGCTTATTAAGGAGAATTTGTTTTTATACAGATTTAAGCATGTCAGTTAATAGAAAGACAGGTGTCTAGGAAAGGGGCAGTAGATACTAAAGTGTGGATGTGGGCTTCTCCAGAGAGAAGCTTCCTTTCCATTAGATTCTAACAACTTTAAAAATGCTTTTCTTTAAAAAAACAAAAAAACAAAAAAAAAAACTTTTTCATTCATCCACTTTGTCATTTAAATACAATCTTCATGCTCTTAGTATATCCTTTCCTATTGGTACCCAGGTTTATCATACCCAGAAAAGACACAGGAAGTTATTTCTGTTCTTTTATATTTCTTCAGACTTCCTATATGTCTTCAAATGAGCTCTCTACAAGGAAAAGTTGAGCTGAAAAGATTGATGAGTGGTTAGAGTATATTCTGTTCTTGAAGAGGATCTAGATTGCATCCCCAGCACCTATTTCAAGCTCACAACTCCTGTACTTCCAGCTTCTTGGAGATACGACACCTTTGGCCCCCAAGAAAAAGTTGTATGAGCTGATGTGAAGAATGTATGCTTCATATCTGTTAGATGGAATATCCTGACAATGTTTGTTGAGGAGATTTGACGTATGATGTATGTTGATTCTGATGTTTCTTTTGCTTTTGGGTTTAGATGCCTTCTCTGTTGATGCAAGTAGGGTTTGAAGTAGCTCATTGTCATTGTATTAAAGCCTTTCCTTTTATGTCTATCAGTGTTTGTGTTCTGAAACTGGGAGTCTCAGCATGCACAATAATATATTTATAGCTGTCACATCTTCCTGATGGTGAGCTCCACTTATTTACAGTGGACACTTTAAATGTTTTATTATCTTGTATGTGAGAGTGAACACATTATGTGTCAAGCAGCAACTTTGGAGGGTTCATTTTCTCATCCCAAGAAGAGTTTTAGGAACCAAGCTCAGGTTACTAGGCTTCTGTAGAATGTGTTTTTACCTGCTGATTCAACTTGCCTGCTCATAACATGACCATTTTCTTCTTTCCTGAATACTTCTGCCTTGATATCAGAGTAGTTTCTTTTATGTTTTTAAAGCTATCATTTCTTGCTTAACTGGCAGCTATTCTTTCATTCTGTCTGTGTCTTTACCTGTGAGATAGATTTTTTTTTTTAAGAAATGATAGGTTGTTTTTTTTCTCTTTATGTGTGTGTATTGTTGATATGTGTGTATACATGAGTGTACTGTCTCGTGTGTGCATATGTGGAGGCCAGGGGTTTATGTACCTTTCTCTTTGCCTTTCACTTTACTTCAAAAAAATAAGGCATTCTCACTGAACTTGGAGCTCAAAATTTATGCTAGACTGGCTGGCCAGTGAATCAACTGAATTATTCTATCTCTGGCATCCTATGCCCAGTGCTGGTAGTTATAGACATGCGCTACCACACCAAGCTTTTACATGGATTCTGAGGATCCAAATTCAGGTCCTTGGGCATCCAACACTGTTTTCATTGAACCATTTACCCAAGCTCCTAGTCTGTACTGTTTTAATTGTTAGTTTAAGATAATTTACATGTACTATTATTATTTACAGATTTTTTTGAGGCCTGTAATTTTATTAGTTTTTTTTATAGTTGCTTAATTATTTTTTATCATTATTATTTCTGTACTATTTGTATTAGGAGTTTTCTGGTACTGTGTTAGGCATTATGGATTCTTTTATAATCTTCTGTGTTCATTTATTCCTTGAATGAAATTATTCTGCTGTGACTCTTGGTTGAGAATGTATTCCTTTATTTGTAGGATTCCTTTAAGCCTCTAGTTTTGGCTTGATGGTCACTGATCAGTTTGTGCTTGCCTTCAAGTGTCTTACTTTTCCATGAGTTCTACAATGTAATTTTTGTGATTAATGAATCATAGTTGACTGTTATTTACTTTCAGGCTTTGATTTACATTGTTATACATGCTCCTTAGATTTATGGTTTCTATTGAGATGTGATGACATTCTAATGAGTCTGTATTTGTAAGTGAATTGACAATTCCCCCCCTTAATAGATTTGTACTTTTGGCATTTTAAACAAGCACCATGCTGGAGGGATTCAACTGTGAATGTCTCTGTGAAGTCTTAAATGTCTCAGCCTCTACAACAGCAAGAAGTGGCCCCAGAGGTTTATTGAAAGTAATCTCAAACTCCAAAAGTATACTTAGATTAGGATGTCAGCTCCCTAGCCAGCAAGGGTGGGGTTATCTTTCCATATACACATCAACACCTGAGGTAATCCTCCTGTCAGCAACATGTTTGAGGTCGTCAGTTCAATCTCTCTCACTCTCTGAAATGGCTTCCTATTGCTCTGTCTCTCTCATAAAGCAATAGCCGAAGAGATGGTTCCATGTTCTCAAGTTCCCAGGATAGTTTAGTTTAAAGAACAGGCTTTGCTTCAAGCTGGCACTTGGTCACAAATCTCTACCTAAGGCATTGCCATTGCATCTAAACCCAAACCAGGATTTGAAGCTTATAGGGGCATGATCTTGTTCCATGCACAGTCTACCTTTTCCAGGGCCACTTAACTTCCATTTCGGATGAGGTTTCTTTTCTCACTCCTGTCTACAAAACAGAGGCTCCATGGCTCTTAGTTCCTTTGATATCCTTTTGTGTCTCCACACCTATCATCTTTCTATCACCCCTTTCTCTTCTGTCTGTTTTTAGGATAGAATAGATCTTGCATATACCAGCTTTTCTCTTTCCCTGTATCACATAGAGACAATTTACAATCTGTCATCTTATTTGGAAGTCTCCCCCATCCCCAAGACAACACTGATATGTGCAATAAAGTCATGGCCATATTGGGAACCAAAGCTAATGGAGATGTTGGCAGTATTTACATTTTCTATTGATCTGTTGATTGTTTGATTTCAAAGTACTAGGTATTGCATCTCAATTTTTGCACATACTAAAAAAATGCTCCATTCCTGAGCCATAATCTAGTTATTTTCCTTAAGTTTCAAAAAATAGTTTTGTTAATTCCTTGAGAAAATCAAATGATATATTTTAAAGATATTCAAACCCCTCCCTCCACTGCTCCCATCACTGCTCCTTCTCCCTCCTGTCCCCTCCACTGCACTGTGACTTCCTCTTCTTTTCCCTTCCTTTCCCTTGAGTTCAGTTTCTGTCATCCTGCTAGTCTTTTAGTGGGGCCTGCCAGGCATGTGGGTAACCAGTTCGGTTTGGGTTACTTTGTTAAAGAAAGCAGATCTTTCCATTCCCCGTAGCTATTAAAATCTAGTATTTCCTAAGCTAGTGGTAAGATTTTTTTTTTTTTTTTTGTCTGCCTTTCCTATGCTTGGATTTTATCTGACTGGAGCTTGCTCAGGTCTTGTGCATGCTGTTACAACTGCTGTGAGTTCATCTGCTCAACTGCCCTGTTGTGCCTAGATAACACCATTCGTAATGACCTCTGACTGAATAACATGGTTTCCAGACACTGTTAAAAAAGGTCAAGAGTCTATGGATAGGTAGGTCATAAGTCCTAGAGAATAACCCGATACTCTAAATGGACATTGTCAAGCTACTTCTATGATTTACTTATGTAGCCATAAATAGGGAATGTGTCACCTCTCATCAGAGAAGCTTCTCCTTGAAATATATGGCAATTAACACAGAGATCCTCACCTGATCAACTTGTGGAGAGTTAAAGTTTGCAGAGTGTTACTAATGCCTTTCTGTATGCTGTGAATAGCAATCTTTAAATAAAAGATCTGTTTTGGCCCATGACAGGCACTATAGAAAAAGTAAGAGGAAGAATCAAAATAGGTAGGAAAAGCAGAGCAGAGTCAGAGAGAGACAGAGCCAGATGACAAAAGGAGCAACATGTAAGGAACACAGGTGAGCCACGGGCCTCGTGGCAGACAGATTAATAAAAATGGGTTGATTTAAAATATAAGAGCAAGCTAGCAATGAGTCTGAGTCATAGGCCAAGTGTCTAAATCACTTCTGGGGCCTGATCAGCTGCGGACAGCTAAGGGGTCTGGTCCTGTAGGTCTGTGGGTCCGGGCCTCAGGCAGCCCGAGACCAAAAAAAACACAATATACAGCAGAGTGATCAGTCCTAAATGAGGACATGTGTCTTCTTAATGTTTTAGTGCTCAGTTCCAACTTGAAAGACTCAGAATGCCTTTGAAGTAATACATTTTGATTTTAGCAAGATTTATGCCATAGTGTTATGAGATGAGATGATAAGAATAAAGATAGATCTTTTTGATTACAAAGGCTTGGAGCAGAATTAAAATAATAGAATAACAGAACAAATCTTGTTCTTGTTTCATTTCAGCCATTTTATCAAATGACTTCTGTGCTTCAGTGTACCACTCCCTTCACCAAGACTCAAAAACATCTTGAAAGGCTGAATGGATATACTGTTACTAAGAAAATGACTTTCTCTCAGCATAAATAATTGTGTTTATTGACTCTCAACTTTATGCCTTTAAAATTAAATGTAGGGTTGGTTGGGAGAGATGGTTCAGTAGCTAAAAGCACTGGCTTCTCTTCCAGGGGACCTGGGCTTGGATTTTAGCACCCACATGGCAGCTAACAGCCCACCTGTAACTCTAGTTTTAGATGATCTGACTCTCTCTTCTGGCCTCGGTAGGTGCTGCAAACACATGGTTCACATACATACATGCAGAAAAAAAATGCATGCACATAAAATAAAAATGCACAAACCTTTAAAAAGAAAAATTAAATGTAATACATTTTAAGAATGAAAAACAACTGGTTTTAAAGAAGTTTATTAGAAAAATGTCTTTGTTGGGATGGTTTAAAATACACCATCAGCAATTTAGTATAGAATTACAAAATAAGTAAGCACCATCTAAGCCAGAACAAAATTGAGATTCAGATAAAAAGATATCCTATCTGAGACAACATCTTGAGCCTTGAACATGACTTCTTAAGAAGATCGTACTTTTCTGTTTCTGTGATAAGACACTGACCATACACTAAGGTGATGGAGAGTCTATTTAATTACACGTTACTGTCTACCAGCAACAGAAGAAACACCTGAAGCTCCATGCAGGAACCTAGAGGCAGGAACTGAAGCCGAGACTATGGAAGAAAGTGTTTACTGGCTTGGCCAGTTATTTTCCTTATAGGTCTACCTGCCTAGAGATGGCATCATCCACAGTAGTCTGGACCCTCCTGTATCAGAAATATGCCCTCACAAGCATGCAATGCACACAGGCCAATCTAATGGAAGCAGTTCCCCAACTGTGGTTCCCTCTTTTTGGGGTGTCAAGCTGACAGCTGAAGCTAACTATGACAAGGTCCTATCATACCATAACCTTGGAAAAAGTAAAGATTCTAAAAATTACTTCATACCAGAGACAGACAAAGCAAACCAGTGGACCTCATGTGGAGTAAAAATAATATTAGACGTTCAGGCAAGATGGGGGACAAGAAACTGCCTCCTTTTGATCCAAAGGAGATGAACCATGACAAAGTATGACAAGTTAGACTCTGTAGAGAGAAAGTAAAGGAAAGCTTCAGCAATTCACAAAGGGCATAATAGGATCTGTAAAAATTGTGAAGGAAAGATATTTCATGTACATTAAAAACAGAGCTAACTGAACTTAGCCCAACCCAACCAATCTACCAACCAACAACCATGCAACCAACCAACCAAACAAACAAACAAATCTCAGCCAAGCTAGACACATCTCAGCCTTGTAATTTCTCAGACGCCAACAGAAAACTCACCAGAAAGCTGAGCCAGACAGCCCTGGTGAAAGCAGGCAGACACTAAGGAGGCTCCTGAACCCCAGCTCCTCCCTTTCTCCACTCCAGTTAAGGAAGTTCAGCCTTGGGTGTAAATCTTTCATCTTCTCTGTTACTCATGATTGAAGTGCAGCTGGCTCCAGGACAGCCCATCACTCACTGGAAGCTCTGTGTACAATACACTTGTAGAGATTGAATCCCTTCTTCTCTCTTGACTTCACTTTCATCCATCTTTGCTCTTTTATCTCCATGGCTCCCTTCGATTTCTCAAGGATCATATTTCTTGGATGTTACAACAAACAGTACATTTTACTTATCTGTTTTTCATATTCTACTAGAACACAAGTCTCCTGAGAGCAGGGACCCTGGTCCATTCTTACTGGCTGGATCCCGTGTGATAAATTTAATACAGTTGAGTACTATACATGGAGCTGGCTCTCATATTTGTTGACCGTATGAACAGAAAGATACATGTGAACTCCTCCTACTCATGTCTTTTCCACTTATTGTCAACAGATCTAGGAGGACTATCTTTATTCACTCCGGTTCATGTAATAAATATCAAAAGATGTGAAATCATGAACTCCTACCAGTTAACTATCACCTACAATTATTTTATGGAAGTCTTCTTTTTCACCAGCCCTGTAATATGAATTTAGAACCTTGACCACGATGACACTAAGTTAATCTACAATAGCTACATACAACATATTATGAGCAAGTATGTTATCTACATATGCATCTTAAGCAACTGGTACAAAACAGTGTGTTGATATTACTTCCAGGCTATAATTAAAGATAAGCCAATAGATTAAAATACCAGCTCATTGAGACACAGGAATAAGTGATACATACGTACATACATACTCACACACACACACACACACACACACACACACACACACACACACACAATCTTAGCTGTTGTGAATAAACAATCAGAGTATAAACAATATAATGAGGCTATAAAGTGGTAATAAAACACACCTGAGTCCTGAAGTCTATTTATTGTGGCTGTCACTACTTTAAAATTTTTGCTTGAGTTGGTCAGCAGTGAATTTGTTTTCTGCTGACTCACTACAATCTCCATATTTACAGAGTCTATTCCCTTGGATCCATTGTGACACAATGGATCATGTGATGTTTACTCGGAAGACCTTTATTATTTATGCAAGCATCCAAAAAAAGAAGAAAATGTTTAGTCCAAAGAACTGGCTTTGAATTTTTAAAGAAATGTTTTACATAAGAGCAATGTGAAAATTGTAATGGTAGGGCTTTCCACGAGATGGCACTCATTATCCCCAGAAACCATTTAAAGTTTCAGTGAACTCAGAGAGTACCAATCCATCTATATGCATCCATGTAAACACATTTATATATGTGCACATATACCTGTTCAAATATGCTAAAATACAAAACTTACCATGGTGATTTTTTGCCTAGGAACTTTCTCGTAAAAGACAAGAATGAGGCACATGACCTAAAACAAAGGATAAACGAGAGCAAAATACCATAAACTATTTTATAAAGACTATGTATTTTGGGAACACGGAGTAGATTCGCAATTTAGGAACATACTAATGTTTTCCAAAGCGCGTCAATGTCTAGTCCCTGACTCTCCAAAGAAATCTTGCTCTTGTTAGCATCTGAGACCAGAGAGTAGCCTTCTGTTTCTCCATTGGTAAGATTTAATCTAAATTAATACCTTTATTTAAAGTTCTTCCCCTGTTCATATCCTAGCCATATGCTATTAGACTGGTGATGTGGGACTTATTTCTAGACACTGTGAATGTGCTTTATTACCACTGGTTAATATTTCTTTTCTATTGCAAGGCTTATAGGCAGGTGGGAAATCCAAGCAGATATACAGGAAAAGGACAGAGTCAGGGCAGATGCTGCCAACTGCCTGAAAAAGCAATATGTGAAAGTACTGGTAAGCCACCGGCCATGTGGTAAGACATAGATTAATAGAAATTGGCTGAGTTAAGTTATAAGAGCTAGTTTGGAATAAGACTGAACTACAGGCCAAAGAGTTTATAATTAAAATAAGCCTCTGAGTAATTATTTTATAAGTGGCTATAGTCGAAGAGATTTTTCTGGACAGTGGGGCCTTGGACAAAACAGAAAAGCTTCTATCTACAGACTGCTCTATTAGCAACAGACTTTAGTATGGATTTTGAGGTTGGAAACTCACAATTACAGCCAGATAGAGTATCACCTATGGTTTTGGATCATTTTGAAGTCATCATTTTCATTATATTAGCATTAAAAAGGTAAGGATCAAGCAGGTCAACTGTATAGACAACCGCATCAAATAATCTAGAGGGAGAAACAGAAGTTTCTCAACGTTGACAACCACAACACACATTAACAGCTTAGATACTCATCTCAAACTGGCCATGTCGGCATTGAACCAAAGTAGGCACTTGGGAGTCAAAGATAGAAAGGGCACTTACATACACCTAACTCTGCTATCCATCACTCCTGCCTCTATGTGAGACCCTGCTCCCCATTTGTCTGGCTGCTTCTTCTTCAGTGAGGCAACTTTCTCCATGTGCATGTGACAGTCTCCCTCCATGTACATCTGTTTGTTATCTTAAGTCATGTTTGTAAAAAAGTTGAATTTCAAATAATTTTGACATCAGAACGTCATTTGCTTTGGTTGTCCTCAGCCACAATGATTTGAAAGCTGACATATTCGTGCTAATTTTACAAATAAAAATCCTGAATCAAAGACAAAACTTGGCTGAGGTAAAACAAAACAAAACAAAACAAAACAAAACAAACAAACAAACAAAAAAAAAACCGAGATAAAATCAGGCTCCAGCTGACTAGAATTCCAGACATATGGTTAGTTACTCTGCTTTTTACCTGACCAGGGAAACAGCTCATGATTGATTGGTCACAGGAAATGAACACTTCATTTCTTCTCTGTACAGGAATGTTGTAAGGTGAAGTTCTTTTCCCAGTGGATATTTTACATATGGTCTTTTCACCTCCAAGTATTGTTTGCTAGAACCTTCTTGAGATCCAGTCATGACCTCAGAGGAAAGATACAGTATATTAAATTGCTTCTAGTCCTAGAACTGGATTTTCATTAAGGCCAGTGCCTGATTCTTTTTTAGTACTGCCCCCAGGCACTTGGGAAAGAGTTCATTTTTATGGATGGCAAGGGCATCATTCAAAAGACAATTTGAATGTGGCCTTTGATGTATCCTTTTCAGAGCTACTGTTTGGATAACCTGCAGGGAAATCTCTAAAACATACTAAAAGTGAATGCTATTTCCAGCTTAGTCGACACATAAAGAAACACTGATAAAATTAAATTCTGAATGCTGCTGTGTATTAGTGTGTCCAGGTGTGTGTGTGTGTGTGTGTGTGTGTGTGTGTGTGTGTGTGTGTGTGTGTGTGTGTGTGTGTTTATGAGGGAAAGATGTTATGTCCTCTTGGAAATAGCTTATCCAGAACTTACTAATATATAGGCTAACAAATAAATCCTAAAATTTTCAGTATTTCCTATCTGAATTTATGAAGTCTGTGGACATGAATACAAGCAAAAAAATGAAGAGCAAAGGTGTGAGACAGAATTTCCATCATGAGGAAACATCCAGTTAGCATTCATCAAAGATTTACTTTGAACTAACCTGGTATATTATTACTGTTCTTAGCTATGCTAAAAACACATGAAAGAAACAATTTAAGAAAGGATTTGTTTTGGTTCATGGCTTCAAAGGACTTCAGCCCATGGTTGTTTGGCCCTATGCACTTGAGCAGGATATTATAATGGCAGAACACATGTTTTTCTATCTCTCATTATAGACAAGAAACAGAGACAGGTGAGTATGAGTGCTTCAAAGGTCTTTTCGTTTTCCCCCTTTGTTCTACCCGGTCCCCAGCCCAACGATGATGCTTCCTACTTATCTATTTAGGGTAGGCATCCATCCTTACCTGATCCTTATGGAAGTATGCCCAAAGACACACCCAAGAGGAGGAGGCTCTGATTTTCTAAATCTAATGGAGTCTCATACTATAGACTGAGACTCGGCTCATCCTACCATGGCTAGCCTCACTCTAATGAGTGGCTTCCTGCTAGTTTCCTAGGCAGCCAGAATGTTACCAGGAACAGGTATGTGTATGAAGAAATCTGGTAAATGAGGGGAGGTCTATATGTACATAAACAACTAAACAACATGATTACATGCACATAGCATCTGAAAGCAAATCAGGAGACATATTTCTGATGCAATTTGCTGACATCTAACACTTTTTTTTTTCTACTGACTTCTAAAAATAAACAGCAGCTAATATTCCATCAGCAATACGAACACCTTAATGGTACAGTTGGCATTCATATACACCCATGAATGTGTATTTGCACACATACATGAAGGAAAAACATGTAAATGACATGATGCGAGAGATCCATATTTACTCAGTTTGACTTACCTGGTTAACAACTGTTTTATCTCGGGTTTTCTTAAGCACCAGCCTTTTGTTGAGATACAAATTGTTTTCTCTCCAAAGCTGTGACTCTGTTGGTTTTGTTCTCTGCTAAATTCATGCCATGAAAAACAATAGCTTAATATTGGAGTGGTTAGATTCCAGGGAAGGCTGACAGAATGGAGTTCTCTAAAACCTAAACCCTGCCAATTTTGATGTCTCTAATTTATTCTAACACCATTTAATTCTGAATGCCTCCATTCTAATCACATTAACAGTATATTACAGAGCCTAAACGCCCAAAGAACTCCAGTGGCAAAATGATTTGGAATGATATTTGCTGTTAGAAACCTTCAAGCAAATCCAATCCGTTAGTAACTTCCCATAGACTCCCTTTGCTTCTTAGATGCCTGGATTTAATGTTTGTCCAAATACAATCAGGGAAAATATGCATACTTATTATCCAAGTAACAGCATGGATGCCAGACTTCCCATTAATGGCATTTAACTAACCAGGAGCTCTTACATTTTCTATGCACTTGACTGGTGCTATAGGAAAATTGTTTGAATCAATTCCTGTCAATTCCAAATGCAGGATCAATTAGCACTATGCTGTAACCACAGGGTTGAAAGCTACCAGGAAACCATGTGCCCCAGTTTCCATGCCTTGATGCTACCAGGCAATAATATATTCAACTTTCAATAGGCCAGTTGTAGAGATTTCTTTCCATGAAGCCCATGCCAATAAGGTCCTCCTAGTATTTATCTACAAGAAAGCTGAATGTTCCATGCAGGTATGACAGGTTTTTTTGTTGTTGTTGTTTCTGTTTTTTGGTTTTTGTTTTTAAACCAAGTGCTTCTATTCTCTAGGGTCCAATTTCTGTCAGCAGCCTACACCTCAGGAAACAAAACAAAACATGCTTCTGCCCTGTGCAAGCCAAGCAATTTTCACAGTTAGTTTCCCAGAAGTCATCAAGCCACATGTGAACAGACTGAAATATCTATGCATCATTTTGCAAGGTTGCAAGGCTCAGGTTGACCAAGGAAAGGACTTGCACTGTCCCCTCACTTATACCAATTGTTGTACAATGTTCAGAAAGTCATTTGTCTCTTTGAGATTTTGTTTGCTCAATTAAAATGAAGTAATTGTGTCCACTTCATACAGCACTGCTGTGAGAAACAAATAAAATATCACACAAAAATATAAAACAGAGTTTACAAATTGAGTGTTTAATAATCCACTTAACATGGTCAGTGTTAAATAAGAACTTAATGAACCTTAGCGATGGAATGATCATTATATTATTTCAGGTCAAGACTTATTTGAGAGATGGTGAACCTTTGCATAATCCCTGGATTACAGAAGACTTCTTCAGAGGTTTATTACTGTTACTAAACACTATGGTGGTGCCCGCCAGAATTTCTACAGTCTACGCTTAAGGGCAGCTATATGCTTAGAGGAGCAGAGATTGATTCAAGATTGTATTTGCATAGTAATTAACCTCGTTTGCCTGTGCTTATGTTATTCTGTAGTTTTATGAAGTAATGATATAGGCCTAAAACGGTTGTTCCACACTGCTTTTAGCCTGTACCCAGTTATTATAATCTTGGGTGTCCCAATTCTTTTGGAATTTTATCTCCCACACCCAAGAATATTTAACTATTTTAAATTATATTTTGAAGTCCTGTTTCAACTTCTGAAAAATCCTTGAGGGACAACATAAAAACAGAATTGAATACCCAAACACAATCTCATCTCTCCTTTATTAAGCCCAAACAGTGTTTACTGAGGTCAAGGCTCTGTTACTAACCTTGGTTGTTTTCACAACTTCGATGGTTAGAATCTTCTGTTGGAATATGAATTGAATGAAACAAAAACAAAGTATTTAAAAAAAAAACCAGGAAATAAATGCATGAAAAAACAGGATCACAGAAATGTTTCCTTCTCATTCAGCATGTTGATGTATACTTCATTACCAAATGACACATACATACCTTTGAATGATATACAGGTGGCCTGGATTTGACATTGTTCAAGGTGAAATGGGATATTTTCAATTCCTCAAAGTAGATGGCATATTCAACTTTCTGTTCACTGTAGATGTCAATAAAACTCCACTATATATTGGTTTCCATCAGCACTCATGTTCTAGGTCAGTAAACACGAATTAATAAGCCCTTAACCTTGCTAGATAACTGGCCTTGTATTCAGAGATTAAGGCTAAAAGAGAACAGAGGAGACAGGAGCAGGCATTAACACCAGCACTCTTCTGCTTCCCAGGGGACCATCAGGAAGGAAAAAGGAAAGTGCTGAAGTCTCCCAAGAAAATGATTCTGAAGTGTTGGTTTGAAAAGGAAAAGTGAATATATATTTATACAAAAAATTATATATATACATTATATATATATGCACAAATAAAGGAAGAGTCCAGTTTATCACATTTGAGGGATGGGCAAAATTTCTCTTACTATTGGAGATAGTGCAACTCAGTGGTGTTTGGACTCAATGGAACATCATGGAAAACGTGTTCTATGTCCTAGTCTTCCCTGGAATTATAGACGTTGGACTTTCTTTTGGGGCCAGTGAGATAAATCCTGAGTGTTAGATGTAACCAGGCAATGAAAGGAAAATCGTCTCGTCTGTCATCCATAGAAGAACCAGCTACCTCCTCTCATTTGATCACAAACATCAATTTTGTGGGAGGATTTAGATGCTGGAGCTGTCAGGAAAAACTTCCATCGAGTCACCACCTTTAAAACATAGCTAAAACCAATCACAGGTACATGGAGGGCTTCACCTATATTTATCAGGCCACATCTCTATATCTTACAGGGAATAATCTGAGGACAATAATAACGACAAAAAAAAAATCTTGTAAAATGTAGCATTTTATTGCAGGGCCATAGGGTTTAGGAACTGGAAACTCTTGCTCCACACAAAACTAAATAAAATGTACCATATAATAGGAAATAATGCTATAACCTCTTTATCAGCTTTGGAAATTTTAGCATAAAATTCATCATTTCTACAGCCACTTTTTTGGGTGGTCAAGCATATTTATAAGACTGTTTTTTTACAAATGAGTTTTATTAACCAAAATAAATGTATCCTTTATGCAAAAGGACACAAGTATTAAGTCATGCTAGAATAATATGAAGTAAAAGGGCACAAGTATTTAATTACCTTAACACAGTCTGTAATATAATGTTGTAATACCAATGGCAATTCTAAAGAGTGGCTTTTGTCTTTATTCTTGATATCATTTCTGCCAAGATGGCTTTCTTCTGGAAACACAGACTATAATTTTTCAGTTTATTTTTTCCTTATGTCTCACAGAGTCCTTTATGGGCATTTAGAGAGCTCTTTGGGTACAGAACTGCTAAGTCACAAGGCAGTGTGAAAAAATAAAATTAAAAAAAAAAAAAAAAAAAAAACAACCCTTTCCCACTTAACACTGGTCTAGAAGGACAACATCCACTTATCCTCAGTAGACTTCTCAAGTAAAGCAGGTTGGAGATTTGTTCCCAGACCAGCTTTTGTGTGCAGCTTTCTCTCCACTCCTGTTCCTCTGGCAGCCGGGACAGTTGTCATTAAGTATGCTGCACACTGTGTCTTTGTGCGTGATGGTTCTTAGTGTTTGAAAAAACATCTCGAAGCCACTACTATAAAAATAAATTTTTCAACCAAGTTTGAACTGATAAGGCAAAAAGCCAATTACAAGAGAGTGGCAGGCTTCTTAAAACATGAGAATGTGTAAGCTGTAGGACTTCATTAATTGGAGAAGGCAGTAAGAAGGGGATCCTGGGAGTCAGGAAAGAGAAATTTCATTCTGCCTCTGTGTAACTAATGTGTGACCTTGGTCACGCAGCAACTGTGTTGCCCGAAGTTCTTTGATCTGCAAAATGAAAGGTGGGTCTTGATTAACCTTTGCTCTGCAGCTGAAGGTTCTACATTCTCAGGGTGTTGTTGGGTGTTTGTCTTTTATGGAATGACAGAAGTAGACATTCCAAAGACAGAATTTCTAAACTGTAGAGGTATTTGGTATGATATTATGCAATGAACGTGTGGGGGGCAGTTGAATGTTACCTCACCTCTCCAGAAATTTCTGGGTGAAACCACTAATTATGGGAGGCATGAGAATATAGATTCTGGACCCTATAGGAGGCTAGTGTGCAAACTCTCCTTCTTCTTTCCCTCCCTCCCTCCCTCCCTCCCTCCCTCCCTCCCTCCCTCTCTGTACCTCTTTCCTGTACCTCCCTTACCCCCCCTTCCCCCTGCCTCCTTTCTCTCTCCTTCACCAAGTATAGTCCAAGCAGCCATGGAATTCATGACCCTCTGCCTTAGCCTCCTGGGGTAACAATGTTGGTGTTTCCCGCTATATTGAACACAAGCAATTGTGTGTTGCTTTAAATATACTAAATAACAATAAAAATATTATAATAAAGGACTCTGTGAGTCTGAGCCTGGAGGCACTTGTGCCAGGGCCATGGTCCAAGTAAAGCATTTAAGTGACCAAGTGTGGCAGCTGATACAGAGTCCAGAATATCAGGTCAGCAATGATTATCTTTCAGGAGAAGTTAATGCTGATACTAAGTAGTTACAGTGGTCCAGTGAGCAAATATAAATAAATGTACTGACTCGGAAAATCTTAGCACAGACAGAACAATAACAAGTTGTTTTGACAAGTCCAAAAAATGTTTCTGTCTCCCTTCTTTCCTTTGATTTGGCACCTACTTTACCTCATATTGATTAGTTACTCATTTCCCTGGCAACAAAACTTACCTTCTTCCTTATTTTCAAAATTATATTCTCCCCACAGAGTTTACTTCTAGTGACTTCAACTTCTTTCTAAATGATTTGGTACATTTTCTTTCTTGTCCTCTATTAGCTTTCCTTCCAGTGAAAATACAAAAGCAAAGTAATATTTATCATTCTCTTTCTCTCTCTCTCTCTCTCTCTCTCTCTCTCTCTCTCTCTCTCTCTCTCTCTCTCTCTCTCTCTCTCTCTCTCTCAATTGTATTTCCCCAGTTATTTAGGGAATGAAGGCAAAGGCAGACATGGAACTCTATGTGGTTGGCTTGAGAGCTTCCACCAAGCCTCTCCTGAAGACATTGCCGCCAAGTCCTTTGCCTGGCTCTCCATTCCTACTGCAGTAGGGCAAATGCTGCATTTGATAAGCGCTTATAAAAATCATATACACCTATATAACATTTCAATTAATCTTCATATTGAGATGTTTAAACAGTATTGATAATTTCATTGGGGCACAGTAGGACACCATTGCAATAATGTCCTCTTAAAAATCTTATCCATAACGGCAAAACACTCATGTTTTCAAAAAGGCTTCTGCAGTCCTGATGGTAGTCTAGCCTCAGTTGGTTGACTTTTAAGTAACAGTTTTAGTTTATAAATTGAAGACAGCAAATTTCCCAGAGTACAGACATAAGCATTTCACTAACTCAAATGACTCCAGCCTAGCTCTAGCTAGCACCATTGAAAATTTACTATAAACTCTTGGCTGTCTGTGTCCATCTTCTCCTATCTTAAGTGCTCTGACACAGGAATGCTCTACTAGAGGAGAGGCTGCCAAGTGAAGTGTCTCAGTACTGCCCCAGCTGATACTTTTGGCTAAGACCACCTGTGTGCTTACAAGGAAGGTTTTGAGGAATGACGCCATAATGGTTGCTCCTCAAATCCCTATCATTTATAATGATGGAATCTTCACTGCTATGCCTCATTTCTGAAATTTTAAAGTCAATTTGAGAAAATGCAGTTACAATGACTATTAAATTTGGATAGGCACTTAAATACGTATCTTTGCTTTCATGTATACTTTTGGGGGAATCATGTAAAAATACTTTGTCTCTCTATGTTTGTATTTATATCTGTCTGTAAGTATGTGCACAGTAGTACACCTACAGAAGCAGGAAGGTATTCGCTTTCCCTGTGCTAGAGTTACAGGCAGTTGTGAGCAAATGTAAATGGTACTAGGTACTGAATACAGGTGTATAATAAGTACTTGTGATTGTACATCTCTAGATAAGCATCTCTCTAGCACCATGAGCCATTAAACAAACAAACAACCCCACATCTATGATGGCCAGGCTTTTCTCCCTTCAAATAATATCTATTCTCCTGTCTTTAAGAAAATTTTCAGCGATTTGTAACCACATTTTATCAAGTTGCTTTGCTGTGGGAAGTCAAGATTCAGGCACATATGGCTTAGCTTCAAAGTGTTTTATCTCTCTTTTCTCATGTAAGAGTCTGGTTTACATGGAGACTGTTGAGAAAGGATATGCTGATAAATTCTTTTGAAGTCTACAAAAAGCATCTTTTCAGTTCAGAGCAGATATACTGAATGCAGAATTCAGTGCACAATGGCATTTAGTGGTAGTTTCTGTTCATTCTGAGATTTAAAATATAGCTAAAAAGAAAACCTCCATGACATCAGAGATACATAGCCCCAGACAGAAATAAGTTCCTATGAACGGCATCTGAAAAGTCAATAGGATATCATTTAAAGACCACATTCTGACTTCAGGTAGAGCAAACTAAATAATCCCCTCACCATGAAAGGGTAGTTTTTAAAGAATCACCTGAGAGAGCTACAAAAGGCTGGGAGTGAGGATGACAAGGGCAGACGGGAGAATGCATCATCTTGCTCAAGCACTGCCTTACTCCTTTGGCAGGTACTCTTGTCCTGAGTCTTGGTGGCTCTGGTGACACCTTCTCATTCCATCTCTACCTCAGCTGTACTGTGTGGACTCTATCAATGCAGCTACTCTCAGCCTCCTGACTCCTTAGGCAGCAGTCTAGAAAGGAATCTTTCTACAGGTTTAGGACTCCTCATCGCCAACTGCAGGCGTCGAGTGAGATGCAGTGACGTAGCCCAGTGTCCTAGCATGAAGGATGACAAGATGTACAGAGTTTTTGATTGACAACCTAGCTAACTGATGCATGATCAAGAACTGAAGCATCAGATGCTAGATCAAGGCTTGTCTCTATCTTCAAGTGTCCCCCCCCAGACTTTGAAGAAGGCCCTTGAGCTGCCTGTGCCTCGGTTTCCTTACTTGATAAGTTGTGTTTAGAGCACTTTTTTTTTTGGAAAGGTCTACTTTTGCTAATCATTTCCAGAGTGTTTGCACTGAGGCAGGGGCATTGCCCAGAGGCATGGGAGACATAAAAATAAGCAAGCCAGACTCAAGAATGACAGCAGGTAGAAACTACTACTCTTGCTACTTAGACATTCTTCATACATACACAAACCAGGCTTCCTATTAGCATTGTCTTTCTGTACCAAATCATAGTAAACTATATTTTTACATGACTTTCTGGTTCTTTCAAATGTAAAGATCTATGTATACTGCTGTTAACCATTCCTTTTGTTTTTACAGTTGGTTGACTAAAAAGTCTGAAAATGTAGAACCCTGGGCATTAGGAAGTTCTGTGTCTAGGTCTTCCCAGCCATTCCTTCGGTGGACAGTGGATGCTGTGTACCCAGGACCGGTCACACATGCTCCAGAGGGCAGCTCGGAGCTCTCTTCCACATGCTGCACCAGATCTCTGGCATGCTTCAACCTCAGCCTTGCCATCTTCAGACTGCTGATTCATGCTCCTGATGCAAGCTTAATGACCATGAACATGCTCTATTTCTTTTTCTCTTCTGCTTCTTCTTCAGGAACATTTTCTTGGTAACCAGGCAGATGATATGCTAATGCAAATTGGCAGACTTGAACTCCAACTACAAAAATACGATCTGCCTCATGGAAGAAACAAGGGACCAAAGAGACTTCAAGGTCGTCCTCTGAATTTCTTTGAAAGGCACACAGTAAGGGCTGGAAAGAAAGAGATATTTGGGTGCTCAGAAGGAACCTCTTGTGACCACTGGAGTTTAAGATCGCTATGAGCAACACTTCTTTTCATTTAAAATAAAATTCCTTTGGATTCTTTCCGTGATGTGCTGCATGAGACTCCCTGCCAGGTTCTCTTTCTGTGCCAGGAGCTCTGGGTCTGTGCACAGTGAGCTCAGTGAGGCAGAAAAGCCAGCGCCTGCCTTTCTCAAAATCCATCCTGGTCCCAACCTGGCTGCATCTTGCTTCTGAGTCATGAAGCCAGGGTTCACTGGAGGTCATCACAGCTCCACGGGCTCATTTGGAGTTTTAATGTATTGCTATGGAAATTATGCTTAATCTCCTCTTGTCAGCTGGCTGGATGCTACAATAATATTACCCCATGTTGCCACAATAGTGATTAAAATACAAGAACATGTGATTCCTGCTTCCACAGCCCTCTCTTAGGAAAACACACAGGAATCTGCAGGAAGAATGAGCGTCCTACAGCATGCAGATATTCCCACAAAGA
Organism: Phyllotis vaccarum; assembly: GCA_033318265.1. Classification (NCBI taxonomy): domain Eukaryota; kingdom Metazoa; phylum Chordata; class Mammalia; order Rodentia; family Cricetidae; genus Phyllotis; species Phyllotis vaccarum. The sequence goes on along the minus strand of JARWLC010000006.1, from coordinate 105,795,056 downwards.
CCATTCCAAAGCCAGTTTATTAGGGCCTGAGCCTTCATGGTGCTGCCATGTGGAATGCCCAGGCTGCTGCCTGCTGTTTTATTAAAGCTTCTATTCTGTTTGACTCATAATCACAAAATTTCTGGCCATGGACTCGGGATTTACTGTAAAGTGAGTCATCTAAACAGAACGAATTCAGGCTCTCCAGGCAAATTCAGCTCAGATTTGGAGCTTCTATTTCTATTCTCAAATGGCCTTTTCCTTTAGTATTAGGAAAAACGTCAGCGAGGTGGGTCTGGGTAAGTCTGTTCAAGATGCTAAAATGAATAAATCACTTTGGGTAAGTCCCCATCCAAAGCCACAGTTTCGGTACAAAGGAAGATATTTGCTTTCTATTGGAAAGGTCACAGTAGAGCTGTAAAGCTGATTTTTTTTTTTTTTTTTAGAGTGATGTGTTAAGCATGGAAAGAGGAAAGACATTCCTGACAAACTAGAATGAAAATGCAGGTTTTATTTTTCCTGATAAAAGAGCAAGATGAAAATTTAAGTCCCAAGCAAGAGGTCATTTTGACACAGAGGGTTCTTTCCTTCATCAGTTCTGCACCTAGGACATTATGGGGGCGACTCATGCCACTGCATCAGAAGTGGCACAGGTGTCCTCGATACTCTGGAAGTCAAATTCTACTTGGATCTGGACAACGGAATTCATAATGTACCTCTTGAAGTGAGTCAAGGGGAACAATACAAGGAACAGGTATGGTGCTGTCAGACCGGCAATCCCCTCTCTCCCTAGGGCTGTCACAGAGCAATAGTGTACCACATCGAAGGGCCATCACTATCAACTCTGACTGAACAGGAGAGAACAGGAATCTCTCTGGCTATATGGTCCTACTGAGAGCATTATTGGTATTTGGGTTTTTGTGACAATATCCAATGACAAGGTTAGCGAAAGTAGTTATTTGGGGCTGATAATTTCTATCATTCAGATGGGAAAGATGAATCAGAGAGCAAGCCAAACTCCCAGCAATCAAAGAATGGACTTGTGTCTTTCTTTTGTGATATAAGGCCTTAGTTTGGGCATAGTTTGGATTGTAGTATTTCCTGGGGTAGAGAAAAGAAGACACAGAGCTGGGGGTTCGGGCACAGTAGCATAAGTCTGAACTGAAAGAGAATCCAACAGAAACAGTTATCCACTGGCTTGTTATTTGAAGATCAGAGTAGACACAGGTTCTGATGGACAACTAAGCCATAGTCCCATCTGAGGATGCTTGAACCACAGAAAATAATTTACACAAAATTAAGAAAAGTTGAACATGTTAATATATTTCCTTTTAGCAGACTGAGCAGGCTGGAAAACCAAAAGGCAGGATGCATGCTGGTCTCCACAAAGGGAAGGACTAGTTTCCATCTGTCACAAGGATCCTGGTGTATTAAAATGATGGAGAATATCACAGGAGATAGATAGAAGGGGCATAGTCAGGACATTATAATGTATTAAATACAAACTGTATCTTGAATTGAGAGAATGTTTGCTGTCAAGTTAATATGTGAGAAGAAAAAGAACAGTGGAGGCAAGGACCAGAGATGGAATTATGAAACCTAGGCTTGGCCCAGGAGAGCTTACCCTGACCCCATCCTCTATGTATCAGGCTGTGGCCCACTGGGCCCAGCTCAAGGAAATCACTGCTCCTTGGTAGGCTCTTGTTCTCATTAGAGAACTGGACAAGAGTTGTGGCCCAAGTGACATTTACACTCTTGATGAAGATTTTAAAATGAAAACTGAAACCACAGAAATGCACCTGAAAGTACTTTCTTATGGAAGTGTGACCAACCACGGGCAACCGAGATGAGGGAAGAGACAGGGGCATTATAAAGATTTTACTGAACAAGTGCTATGCTATAAAGCAGTTACTACTCCAGGAGATCCTTTATTAATTACCTCATTGAATGCTAATCATAATGAACATGAGAAAGAAGGAACTTAAAAGCGGGACAGGCTTATTTAAGCTCACACTTCCAGAGGTCTTAGTCTTTGATCATCTGTGTCAGGATGAGAAAGAACATCTTGGCAGATAGAAGTTGCTCATTCCATTGCAGCAAGGAAGAGGGGAAAGATGTACCACAGATGGACAAGGCAACATTCAAAGGCACACCCTCAGTGATCCTCCTTGAACCAAATCCCACCTTCTCATTTTCTACCCCCTCTCAAAAGAGTAACAATAAAATGGTAACTAGAGCCTCATAGTCTATGAGGATGTTTCCTATGAAAACCAAGAAATATGTTCTTTACTGAGTGATAATCAGAACTACACTTGCTTTCTTAGATTCAAAGGTTTTAGTGTTAGATTGGCGTCAGTTTTGTGTGTGTGTGTGTGTGTGTGTGTGTGTGTGTGTGTGTGTGTGTGTGTGTGTGTTCTATTTGCATACATGTTGGGGAAAGTAGGCCTGTGTGCACACAGAGGTTAGAGGAAGATTTCAGGTGTCCTTCTTCATCACACTCAGACTTATTTCCTCATGACAGGCCTCTCACTGAACCCGAGCTAAGGTAATAGCCAAAAAGCTCCTGCCTCTGTCTTCCATAGCTTACAAATGCCTATATAAGCCACACCTAGCTTTTCATGTGGATTCTGAGATCTGATCTCATATTTTCATACTTGGATAGCAAGTGTTCTTACCTACTGAACCATCTTCCTAGGCCCCAATTCTGCATCCCTTTTGCATTAATTTTTTTTAATAAAGATGTATGGAATTTATATATATGCCATATTCAAGTTTTACAAAATACATGAGAATTAACTAATATCTTTATTTGTTATGAAATTGTAACATCTTGTCATAGTCCACACAGGTCAGGAGTTAATAAGCAAAACTTTTGAAGTGGCACATCTGTAGTTTTGAATACACAGGGATATGGATAAATATTTTTCAGTGAGAGGATCTGGAAAAATAAAAATTTGAGTAAGTTACCTGGGAAACTATGCTATACTCAACCCATGTGACAAGGGTCAGTGGATGTTACTGGTGTTCCTTATTCATGAAGAATATTGGGTCTTAAAAAAATAGTGTGTTATGCTATTACTTTGAAATTTTTAACTAGTGGATGTTTATTATTATATTTTACAAGAAAAGTGACTTGTAGATGATCTAATTTAGGCTGTAATAAGTTTAATAGTTCATTTATGACATACACATCATGGCTTTACATATGACCCACAGTCATTGCCATCTATTACTGTACTGACGTCCTCTACCCAAAAATACACACATTGCTTCATCAAAGTATTGACTTCAGATCAGATTAAAATATAATAAATCACCTCATTATAAAATAGCAAAGTAATCATGGTATCAATGAGCCAGCATTTAGCAGCTCTCTGATACTGTGGTCAAGACATGTTTCCTGCCAAACTACAGTTGGATTTTACCCACTGGAGTCTTTTGTGTTGTTCAGCTGGACATTTGTTTATGTTGGACAAGCATCTTCTAAAGGATGTGAGGAACAGTGCCAAACTTTTCAGCAGCCTGAGTGTTTTTCTTCCCATGACTGGTGGTTGGCTGGAGATAAATCATCCACACCTTTTACGTCCTTGGGAGATATAAACATTTAGCAACAGTTATTAGAATCTCCATCGCTACCACTTACTGTATTCTACAGACCATACATACAGAAGAAAACTGTATTGGCTAAGCCTTAATGTAAACAGACTAGAATATCAAAATGAGACCTGTAGACACAGAATGACTGAGTGGTGTTTACAGATTTTAAGCTAAAATTTAAATCTGTCAGTGGAGCTATACAGTAGAACGCATAGAAACGTGGAACAAAGGCCTGCATCCAAATCTCATTTTGCAAGATCTGGCTATATATAAAAGTTGGCAGGTCTCCTTGGGCTCCAGCAGACCTGCCTTAATCTCACTGTAATATCATAAGGAGAAATTGATCTAATATCTGTAAAATGTTACCAAAAGCCATGAAATTAATGTCCTGGAAAATATTAGATTAACAAACCTGTTTAGAAAAATATAAAATAATTTATAAATAGAATGTAGAGTATTGGTTTGTTTGGCCTGAAATTTTATAATATTGTTTAGGATTACTTAATAATCATAAAAATTACTGGCACCTTATTATTAATCAATTGAGGAGAAGACAATAGGCAAGAACACAGGCTTAGGCTCAAGTGAACCTGCCTCACCGTTCCATGACTTATTCACCAAGATTCCATAGCTGTGATGCTTTTTAATACATTTATTTCACATATAAAACACGTAAGCATGATTTATAATAAAGGTAATAACTTTGATTTTCAAGCACTTAGTCCATTTGATTAATACATAGACTCAGTGGGAATTATTTTTATTGCAGAGTTATTATAATCTTTGTTTTCCCATTGACCATGATTCTGAATATCCATATGGTTCCAGTGCTGTGCCAAACCCTGCTAGCTCTGTAGTCTCTTCCTTCCCTTGTTCATTCCCCCAAGAAGCAGCTGGTTTAGGATTGTTATAATTACAATGAAAACACTTGGGCTGCCTGATTACCAAGACGGTGTGATACTTATTCATTATACTAAATGTTATATCCCACAGAAGTATCTGAATAACCAGTGTCCCTTGAAAGATAAAGCCAGGGGCTGGTCATACATGACTGGAGACATGTTCTTATCAAGCTGATTCTTTTCAAGGTTATAGCTCCACTTTCTTGTTTCCTTTTCTTAGAGTGAGTGTTTTGAAAACATTATCCTGCCTGCAGGAATCTGGTAATTGGTAATGTGAAGGCCTGTCTGAGAAGCAAATCATTGCTGCAAAGGATTGGATTTAGCATCATGACTTTTATTCATTTTTAATATAGAATTTCATGGCTCATCAAGAGCAAAGCTGGTCTGTCATGTCTCTGTTCCTTTCAGAGTGTCACGCTGGTGCTCTGTATGTGCTTCTGCAAATATCAATAGAGTTTAAGAGGAGGCAATGACATTCTGTTCTCTTTCCCTGCCTTTTTTATAAGTTTACTTTACTTTTTAAAAATCTCTAAAAACTCCTTGTCACAATTTTATTAAGTCAGTCTTGCAGCTCTCATTAATGAGTGACATAGTTTATCACAAATCATTTCATATTGAATGTATAGTTGAGCCAATGTGGAGGGAAGGCTTTCCCCAGAACCTCCTCATTTCTTCTCCTTTTCTTTACATGACTGCGGACTGGAGAATCAAACTCCCAACGACTCTTCTTACACAATTAAGAGGAGATGGGTATCTCTCTCTTCTCTTCCATATTTATTTTCCAACTTTCTCTTTGCTTATAGGACAAGCCTTCATTATTAACTTACCAACATGCTGGGAGCTCATCAATGATTCTCCAGATGGCTCAACTGGCCCAGGAGAGGACATTCCTCTCTGCATCTGATCTCAGAATAGCCAGTATGTTCTTAGCATGAAGCGACTCAGCTTCTAACCTGTCACATTGCATTTGGCCTCATTTTACTAAATTTCAGATGATGGATGTAAATATTCCTAAATTGTCATTACCCTACATATTTCTTTATGCTTCTGCTTTTTACTTTCTCGATTATATTTAATTAGTGGATTAGTAGGAGAGAAGCTTCCAACTGAAAAACTGAGTATTTAAATCGGATTTTGCTCTATTGTTTGCTCTAGCATCTGAGATGAAGGTTTAAACTTTGCGTTGTGCCAGATACTTATTCTAAAAGCATTTCTGTGAAAGTGGAAAGTATGCCTATAAATAAATGAAGAGAAAAGAAAGCTGGAGAAGAGAGAGGCACTGTGTTTAATATATTCTTCTGTGACCTCTGATCATAGTCCCTTCCAAATTGTTTAGAATCCAGTTCTGTAACATTGAGCTGGTTACAGTAACCAAGTACAAACCACACCAGTATAGGCTGCATCCCTGTTACTCTAAGCCAGTGGCCACAAGGGCTCTTAAGCAGTTCTAAAAACTGTGAACACACTACCATGGCAAATATTTTCTGAAAGGTGATCATGTGTTTGTATATAATGTACTAGTTTCTTTTCAGTTGCTGTAATGAAATGCCCTATGACAGGCAAGTTAGTGAAGAAAGAGTTTATTTTGGCTACATTTCCAAAGTGTTATAGTCCACCATGGTTTGGAAGCCATGGCTAGCTTTCCAGCCAAGAGGCAAAGAGATCATATTTTATTATGATGCATAAAACAGAGCAATGGACAAAGAAGTATGATCAGGCTATAATCAAAGCCCACCATCAGTGGCATACTACCCTCAGCAATGCCCTACCTCCTCAAGCTTCCATAACCGTTCCAAACAGTGCCACCAACTCGGGACCAAGTATTCAAATACATGAGCTCATGGGGAGATTTTTCTCATTCAAACCAAATCACATGTGAACATGTGTGAATATATATATAAACCAATCAAATCTATAATAAATGTTTCTCATTTTCTTGGCTTCTCTATTACAACGCTGATTGAGTACAATGTAATAATGTTTTTAGCCAATGAAAATATCCTTTCTAGGTTCTTCTGAATTGTCAAGATGTTTATATTGGGCTGAATGAGGTCCAAAGAAGAATAACCACTGCTAAAATAACATTGGGGTATTGATATCCCTGGACAATGATATGGTACGGCTTTGGTTTTCACTCTCTACTCCAAATGCCCATTTAGTCTTCCATGTGCTCATCATCTGACAGACCAGTAGGAATGACAGTATTATATGTCTGTATACAGAAGGCAGTGGCAAGGTAAGCAGGAGAGAATTGCAGACACGTTAAGGACATTTCAGCTGCTGGCCATTTATGGTGACTGTCATGGACTCTGTGTGCTGTAGGAATAAGAGCAACACATAGGCCCTGGATGGGCTAGAGAATTCCTTTGCCATAATCACTCGGAACAGGTGAATGTGGGATCATACTCGCTTAGATACAGCAGCAGTGTGGAAGGTGCCATGTGGTGGGCGATAAATTCGAGGCCTATAATATATATAATATTATTATAGATAAATAAAAATTTGCATTAGAAGACACTTGGTATAGAAATGTTAGAAAGGAACGATCAGTTTGACTAGAGAAGGTATAACGTACATGACTCAGTAGTCATTAGATATTAGAGCAAAAGACTCAAGGACTCCAAACTACCATAAGAGAAATTTGCACAGCAATGGTTATTATATAACATCCACAGTAGTTAAGTTATTCAACCAGTTTCGGTGTCTAACAACAAAGGAAAGGCTAAAGAAAATGCAGCAGTATACCTAAGAGGTTTTCTTTTTTTTTCTTTTACCATAAAGAATTAGGGTATATTGTTTGTAAGATAACAGAATCAATTGAAAATGATCATAGTAAGCACATTAATGCAACCCCAAAAGATGAAAACTATCCGTTTTATCTTATTTGGGACTATTAGGTTTTTTATATGAATACAGAAAAATCATGAATGTATAAATAAAAATAGAAGGACACATTTCTGGGGTAACTCGTAGCTTCTGGGTTTGAAGAGCTAAGTGAATTTCTGACATGACATGAGCAATGTAGAAATAGTTAGCTTTGTGAATGAGGTCAGTTTGGAGATGAGAAGTTCAAATATCTAATGACATGTTATGTAAACATCTCCAGTGGTATAAAGTAGAGGCATATAACCATCAAGCTCAAAATAGAAGAGTGAGCTCAATAAAAATATCAGTATCTAGATATGGGAGTCATCAGTAGTGCCAGAAACTCAATAGTGAACTTGCCCAGAGACAAGGGAAGGCACTTAAGTTATGGGTAGAGGAAAAGTAATTAGCAAAAGAGAATTTCTAAACAGGGAGGAGGAGCATCAGAGGTCAGTCAGGATTCAGAATGAACAGAAAAGTGTTTTCAAAATTAAATAAGAATGTAATAATACTACTGTCTTTAACAGGTATCTATGCCAGTGGTAAGACTTGTAGGTAGAGTTTATTATAAAAGGAAAATCTTATCAATGGGTCACATTTTAAAAATCCTACTTATAAAACATTCAAAAATAAATGTTGAAAATTTTGCCTATGTTACATAGAAAGTTGGCTTAAAAATCACTTATTGATAAGACAGTCTCTTCAAGTTGTAAAAATTAGTTGACAAAAATTGTGTCTGAAAAATATTGTTCTCTAACTTTGGGTGACCATGAATCAATCAAAACTAGATTAGGCCTCTTGTTCAGAGCTAGAAAGCTGCACAAAACAGATATGATAATGGTTCAAATACTAGACAATATCACAGGCAGAATTCCAAGAATGAAACACAAGAAAAGAAACCTTGTGGGCACCAGACTCTACAGAAGCACAGGCAGGAGGAGAAATAGGCAGAACATGGGCACTTATCTAACCACAGCTTAGAGGGTAATGGTGGCCTGAACTGCATGGCTGAGTGCTGTACAGACAGGAATGGACAGGCTTGAGTGTTCAAGAAGCTAAGCAGAAATGCACGGGGATCTTCACATTTTGAAATCCTAGAAGTTGAGATAATTGGAAAGGACCTATAAATGGAGCACTTAGAGCTGCGCTGTGTGTAACTTTTAATAAGACAGTGTGAAGATACACATCTCTGGACTGTTCTGAAGGGGCCACAGGGAAGCCAGGACATGGGAGGCAGCCTACATTTAGCAGACAGTGAAAGATACCTTATATTTGCTGCCATGAACTTCAAAATCAAACAATGAAAGTACCAAGCTGATTCTCAAGTTAAGTTGTGTTCTATCCAAATCAAATCCAACACTCTGAAGAGGAAGAAAACAAATGCGAGTCAACAGTTAAACTGCCAAACTATCCACGCTTCACTGAGCATACAAAATACCCTGGCCAGGTGGTGGCGGCACATGCCTTTGATCCCTGCACTTGGGAGGCAGAGGGCAGTGGATCTCAAGATAGAGGCCAGCCTGGTCTAGAGTGAGTTCCAGAACAGCCAAGACTACACAAAGAAACTTTGTCTAGAAAAACAACAGCAACAGACAAGCAAAGCAACACAGTAGCTGTGACATAAACATAACTTTGAAATAAAATTCAATAGAAGCCAGTGACATGGCTCAGTGAATTAAGAAACTGGTCATTAATTTTGAGAACCTGAGTTTATTTCTGTGACCCACAAAGTGGAAAGAGGGAACTGACATCTGCAAAGGAGTCTGATGACCTCCATGCATACATATAAACAACCTCTTTCCTTCACACACAAATAAAATGCAATAATAATAATAATAATAATAATAATAATAATAATAATAATAAAACCCTGAAGGAGATACCAGCATTAATGATCGGCTACAACAGTTGCTAAGGGCTATGAACACAATTTTAAGGTAAATCCTTGACAAAGAAGGCAAACACACCAACGTGATGTTTGGAGCTACAATTAAAATGTAGAATCCACTGAATGAGTCCAAAAGCAAATTAAATGCTATAGAAAATAGACTCAATAACTTAAAATTACTTCTCCCCCCCCCTTTCTGTGTGTATGCACATGCACCTGTGTATGCTAGGGATTGAAATCAGGTAATTAGATTGTACATCAGTTGCCTCTGTTTGCTGATCCATCTGAGTGTCTTGAAATCAATGATTTTAAAGGTGAAATTAGACTCCAGAACCAAAATATGTACAGCATAAGTTTATACCAAAATTCAATATTTTGAACAAAATGGGAAATTTCTTGAAAAACACAAGTTGCTAAAGCTGAATTTTTTTTTAAAAAGGAATCCAAGTAGTGATGTATTAATGAAGCTTCATTTTTAACTTAAAAATTAAACACATGAAAACATATATATGAATTTATGTCCTGGTGCCTTCACAAAACTGTGTCAACTCAAGACCAGGTCATTCTAGTATACAGTTTTCAAAAGAAAACAGACACATAGGAACAACTAACCTGTAATTATAAGAAATTATAAAAATCATCCCAGAAATTTCACATAAGATGTTGTGGGTGGAGTTCCCTTGGAACATCATGGTCCAAAATAGAGCAATAGAGAACCTGAATAGTTAACATATATTTAAAGAATTTCAGTAAGAGGGTATGGGACCATCATAATTTGGGGAACACCCTGGAATGGCAGGAAGTAGGAACCTACAGACATAGGAAAGTGAATGTAAGTGGGCTGGCCCATAAGAACCATTACAGGGTCTTTTTGGTTCAGTACTTAAAACATAGACAATTTCTTAGCCTGCTGAAGTACACCTTCACTTCCAAAGGAAGTGTTTGAGCATGGGAAGGACACAATAAAGTAGATATTTTGGGAGTTTATCTGATGAAAATTATAGTACTAGAGGGAAGAAACTTAGTGGAAAGAGAAAGCCATCCTGAAATGACCCCACATGGAAATTCACACATGATGTACAGAATCCCTCCCTCTAAGTATCAGTTATATTCTCTTATCCATGTATTAAGTTCTCTAAGAATTAATATTAAAACCTATAGAGCAGATCACAAGCTCAGAATAAACTTTTTATGGAATAGTATTTTACAAGGCAGACTTCTCCTCTGTGAGGGAACAAATATCACTTCAATTTATGCCATATTCATCTTGATCTGAAAAGACACATAAATTTAGCCCCAAATATCGGCTCATGAAAATCACTCCATGTAAGAGGCTTGAACTCCATCAAACTCAAGTAATTCATAATGGAAAGCAATTGATCTATGTCCATTGTACATTTATTGGATTTTCAATTAATTTGGGGAAGATGTATTGATCTACCGAATTGTAAATGGTCAGTGCTGATTGAGTCAGTTATATCTGATGTCATCCATAACTTTATTTTCTTGATCTTAACATGGTGTCTGACTAATGCATTTTTTTCTTTCTTTTCATCTAGCCTAGGTCTGTAAGCACATGATTTGGAACTTCTAATCCTCTGAATTTCTCCAGTGAACACTGTGAGGGACTAAGTCAGACAGGAATTTGATATGTTGTGACTGTAAAGCAATAAATAAACAGTTATGGGGAAATCAGCAATTACTGTTGTGAATTTGTTGTCAGGGCAGCAGTTATGAAATAATTTTTATGACTCCGGTCTCAAGAAAGACTTGCCAGTTTTGTGTTGGTTTCTGAACAAAAATCCACTAAGAGGTAAAAAGGAGAAGACGCTGGATCATCATGGATACTCTGAAAGTTTGGTTTCTTGAGGGGAGGGTGAAATATTGAAAGCTTGCATGCTGACATTAATGTACTCAGCACGAAGAGACTGATCTTGTCTCTGTGGGCACCATGATGCATTGGCTGCCATAGGAGAAGAAGGATGCCTTCACATGGCTTCAGGAAATTACTAAGCTGCAGCATTAGGAAGGTTGAGAACCACTGTTTTAGGCCCATTTGATTTTTGAAACACCATGTCAAGAGAGTCCACAGTGCTTACTCTGTTTAAAAACAAATTTGAAGACTTAACAATTGTACTTAAGAATCTTTAAAGTCTCTGTCTTACTATGCCCATCAGGACTTGTATGTTTTCTGTGGGCCACAGTTTTAAATATTCCCCATTTGTAGTGTGGACATATTTTTTTCTTAGAGCTGTTGGTTTGTGCAGGGCCAGCATTTGCTGTACAAATAATACTGTGATGAAAGAAGCCTCTCCCTTGAGCACCACAGTAAAAAGGAAGGAGACTTCCTGTTAGCATGCTTTTTTACTCAATGTCATGAGAATCTGGGATTAAGTTAGTGTTTTTTTCAACTTTTGGGTCACAACCCCTCTGGGAGGTCGAGTGACTGTTTCATAGAGTTGTATATCAGATATACTGCATATAAGATACTTACATAATGATTCACAACAGCAGAAAAATTATAGTTATAAAGTAGTCATAAAAATAATGTTATGGTTGGGGGGGTCAGCACAAAATGAAGAACTGTATTAAAAAGTTGCAGCATTAGGAAGGTTGAGAACCGCTTCTTTAGACTCATTTGATCTTCAAAACACCATGTCAGTTTCCAAATTTTAGACTTATCTACAATACTTCATGTTAATAATGCTGTTAAGTAGCAAAATAAGACACGCTCATGAAATACCTAACTCTTGTGTGAGTTCTATCCTGTATGCAAACAAGTCTATGTCCAAGGAGTAGAGTAAGTATGAATATATTCCTACAAGTTCTTTACCCATATAATTTATAGTGATTGAATTACAGGGATTGAGAAAATATTAGTCATCATTTTTAATGAAGTTTTCCACTATATGAAATTATAACCATGTAGCCAGGCAGGTACTGTGCAAACAACAGAGCAAATTTATTTGTAGGAACAATTATATGCCAGGCACCTTCTTGTTATATTGCATGTATTACACTGATTAATCATTAGGACTGTCTTAGAAATAACATCTTTTATTAGCCTCATTTTATATATGGCAAACTCACACTGGGCATAACGCACAGAGAAGTTAGTTTTATTACTTGCTCAAGGTGACACAGCTTGTCTCTAAGAGATGAAATTTGAGGTGCTGGTTCCAAAGATCCAAAGTTAGCCTGCAATATTTGATGATATTTACTGAAGAAAGAATATTTGGGGCTCCAAAAGGTATGCATTATCCAGGCACAGTTTCTGATAGTAATTTTAATAGCTGTATTTTGAGACAAAGGTCACATCACACCATTTACTGCAAAGAAGTTTGTGTTTGTATCGTCCACTTTGTGACCACTGTGACTAATACCCAAGGGAGCCCAGTAAAAGGTGGAAAGGGCTTTTGTTTTGTTTTGTTCTGTTGGTTCAGGGTTTCAGAGGTTCCAGCTCTTTTACAGCTGAGGCCATTGCTATGAAACATCATGGCAGAGGGTCTGGTGAGGAAATGGTGGGGGAAATGGTACACTTAATGGTAACCAGAAAGAAGGGCAGGAGAAAGGAAGATGAAGATAGATCTTTCAATGCAGCTCCTAGGACCTGGTCCTCCAGAGAGGACCCAGCTCCTAATAGCCCATTCATTTAGAACTCATCAATGGATTGACCCACTGATGACACCAATATCCGTAGGATCCAATCACTGTGAACTAGCAACACAATCTGGGGACAACGACTTCAACAAGCAGGCCTTTCAGGAGAACTTTCATATTCAAACCATGACAGTGCTCTGTCAGAGTCTTACCCATTTCAGAGACAGTGGGAGAAAATGATGATTGGTCCTGACAGGAATAGGAAAAGAATTCCAAGAAAAGAAGCTTTGGAGATGTCATTCTGAAGAGAAAGTGAGGAAAACATCACAGTAGGTCATTATTAAAGTATTTTGACACACCTGGAACAGTCAAAAGTATATCATAAGCACACAATACTTGACATATTTTAAATAAGGGGCAGAACATTATATTTTATAACCATTTAAAACCATATATTTCAAAACTAGGTAATAGGATAGAATGGTCAAAATTTTTTAAATTAGCAGTGTCATTATTTTCTGCTATGACTCTGAATAGATAACCAATACAAGGCAGCAGGTATCCTAAGCAACTGGGAGTGACAGCCATAGGAAGAGTAGGCGAGCTTCCATTATTGATGATATTTCTCCGGTTAGGTGTTGTGCCTATCTCATCAAAGCAAACAGAAATCAGGAAAAGTATGAGCCACAAATAAGCAGCTACCTACACTCAAGAATGCATACAGCTCTGACTGGCTTTCAATCCCACGTTCGTTTTAGGGAACCACTTGTTTAATTTTCCAAATCTTTCTGTGGTGATATTTGTGTATTTAATAAAATCAACCTGGAATATCAGAGAACAGAATCACTCACAGCAAAGCCAAGAGGTCAGGGAGTGCTCAGTCACACCTGTAATCCCTTTCACTCAGGAGACGAGATCTTTTTGTATTTCTCTGAGTTCAAGGCCTAAAAACAGTAGTAGCTCACACCTTTAATCCTAACTCTAAGATTATGATACAGTTGAACCTGGAAGTGAAACAACAGGGTGGGGAAGATATTTAAGGCAGGAAGAGGCAGAGATTCAGGTATTCTTTAGAAGCAACCAGCCAGGCAGAGGACTCTTGAAGATAGCATCCTGTTCTACCTGAGAAGTTGGCTGTGTGAGTATTGACTGTGGTCTGTTTCCTCTCTTTGATATCCCAGCTGTTCCCCAATATATGGCTCTGAGTTTTAATTATGTACTAATTAGAATTCATGCAATATCTTTCCATCTTCACCTTCTCAGTAAATATTGAAAGCTACATCCTTTATCTAAAAATATCTGCCATAGCAGCACCCAACATAGTTGGATGGAAGATCACTTGAAGGTAAACCTTTGGCGACCTAGCAAAGATAGCTTTCTCCTTCTGCAATCTCCTACTCTTACTATAAGATGCTCCCTTGGTTCCCATATTCTTCATTTTCAGAGCTAGAAAAGGATCAGGAGGCCTGGAGATGGTAGAAGACAGAGGAATACTTAAAACTTAATAACAAACACATAAAATTGTCGGAATCTGAAGGGGAATGAGGACTTAAGAACATACAATAACATGACACCGGTGACACTATCAGCTAGCCCATCCCTCTGTGAAAGTCATTCGTTCACGCTTGGAGGCTCCAGGCTCACGACTAAACACCATCTACTAAGTCCCAGCTGCCCATATTAAACATGCTGAAGAACTAATATTTCCACACATGAATTTGGGAGGGACACACAAGTCAGGGAAAGATCTATCCAGCTGGGACTTCCATAGAGAGGGGAGAGGACACATTTAGGAGTCAGTACTGAGGCGACCCCAGGACTATCTTGACTATCAAGAATGATTAAAAATAATAGGCCCAATTTTCAGGCGGGTTGCCGTCACCTTTTATCTGGGCCCTGCTCGTTCCGTTCTTCCTTCTCTAGTGCTCTCATTCTTCTGAGACCACACTGCTTCTCTGAAGCCTCCATTCATGGCTGCGGGGGGGGGGGGGTATGGGGGAGGGTCAGTGTTCGTTAAATGGAGCTCCTGATAGGCTGCCTATGTTGCAGTGGTCCCCCCCCCACACACACACACAAGCACATACTGGCCATAGTAAGTGGACTGAGTGAGTTTAGGAAAGAGCATATGCAATTGGGAAGGAAAAGTTGGGGTGAATCATAGGGGTGGAAGGTGAAATAACGGGGTATCAACTTAATCAAAGCACACTACAGCCATGGGTAAAATGGTAAAATAATGACTTTTTAAAAAGAATGGTTCATGCTTTTTAGAGAATGTCCAGAAGGCTCCTAAAATTTGTGCAACTCTGCTTTTAAACCTGGTTGTCTAATCATATTTACATGAGAACCCTTTATTGCAGTAGTTTATTACATGTCTCATTTTCTTTTGTTGCTTCTTGGGATAGGGTTTCACTATACATCCTGGAACTGATGGTGATCCTCCTGCCTCAACCTTTGAGTGCTCTGATTATAGATTACAGACTCAATGGGTCCTACAAATGCACTCTATTCTAAAACCCTTTTGCTTTCATATGTATTTTCCCTGTCAGCCATGACACTTTCCTTTATGTCCTGGTGTTTTATTTTTGCCTTCTTTGAACCTTAAATGCTGCATAAAGTGCACAAAGTTCTCACACAGGATCTATGTGGTAGCTGAATCTCTTCGGTATTTTGCATTTTATTTATATTTTAGAAACTCTTAAAGCTAGTAAAATATCTATCTGATGAATTATTCTAAAAAAAAAAAGATTACTGTATAAAATAGGTGGCTTATAGGTGGTAGCTCAGTGAAAGAAATAATGGCTAAACTTACTAAGAGGAAAATATAATTTGCCAACATCCAGTCTAATTCTGTGATCTTTGGGATAAACAGGCTGAACCCTAAGGAGTCTAGTGGACGTGATTGACAGAGTAACTACATGAGTCCCAGAGAAGAGGGAAATTCGGTATATACCTTGACTATCTGCCATGTAATAGCATAGTCACAAGTGACTCATTTAACAATCCTATGAAGTATCTAGTTTTATAGATAAGAAAAACACATAAGGGTATAGGGTGATGTACACCAAGTCATATCGCTTTGTAAAGAGTAGGGTCGAGACTGGCACATCCCCAGCTGAGTGACAGAGTGTCCATTTTATCTCTCCAGATCTTCTATTCCAGTCTCTACTCTTCCATGCCATTGAATCCTTAACTGATTATCTTAGCAATTTCTTTTGTAATTATAAATAAGGAGACATAAAAATATTGTCTGGTTATAAGTTCCTGGTATAAAACAAAAATATGAAAAAAGAACACAGTTATAACAAAGCTAACAAAAAGAATAAGGTTAAAACCACCCATTAAGTGTTTCCTTTTGAGAAATGTGTAGACTCCACATAAATTTGCTATTCTCTCTCCCTCACAGCAGGTAATAAATAGATCCACCTTTTGCTAACACATGAACTTGGCTATTCTGAGGCCACAAAGTCTTCAATTTTTAATATCCACTACTTAAAAAGAAAAAAAAATAGTTATGAAATAGCAAGAATAAGGAAAGAGGTTTGTTTCAGTCGCTGTTCAAAGTAAGGATGATAACCTTATTTCCATTCTGAATATTCTCTAAGCTTGTTTTCTAGAACTTCATCAACTAAAGCCTACACTAAGAAAAACGTTTTAATCTCTTCATGCTTAGCTTTCTCTACTAATTAAATTCTAGTTTATAATTTATTACAGTGTTCCTTTTACTCATTCATCGTTTTTCTGTGTGCGCTATTTGTAGATAAGAGTTTTGAAAATTTCTGTAGCGGTTGTAGACCAGCTTTCCTGTTAATTATGTGAGGAACTGGAAAAGCAATTAGGCAGTGTTTTAACATTCTCCAAAGTTCTATTTGTAGTCAAGCCCCACAGTCTCAATGTTTACCTTATCTAGATTCCCTTGCTTCCTTGTAATACCTTAGGATAGTAGACCTTCTTCCCCAGTGCAACCCAACCAATATCCAAATGCAAACACACTCTTGGTTCTCAAAGACTCACTGTCTTGGAGCCTTTCTGTGATTTCTCATGGTCTGCTCTCCTTGATTCAGCTTCTCTTCATGCTCTGGGCCATCATCTCTTCTCAACATGTGAAGGTCAAGCAATCTGCTTTGCACATTTTATATATTTTTTCATTGCAAGTATAGAGAGCAAACATCTTCCACATGATTATCTTTCAAATATCCATGTACAACTATCGTATACTACTTAAATGTTTGTTTTCCCCCAGATTAAACATCCCCAATTGCTTTTATTCTGACTGTTCTTCAGAATAATGACCTAATATATTTGTGAGTTTAATAACATCTAATACAAAAGAATCTAAAGTTTTTATATGGGCTACTGTGTTTGGAGAATACTGAACTCTGCTTTCCTTGATCTGGACACAAATTTCTACTCTGCAAATCCATGTTTCATGCGCTACTCTTATACATGTCCTCATGTTGTACCAGCAACTAAAAGTTTACATTAATTTTCATTAGGTATACATTTCTGAAGTCTGACTTCACATTTAATGTTTTAAAGATATAAGGAAGGGCCATTTGCATTTTTTCCAGTTGAGTTATATCTGGTTCATTTTTGACTCATTTCAAACTGCTGAAAATGTCCATCTTTCAGAAAGCTGTGTTTATCACTCAAATTTGGGCACATTTTCTGCTTTTGTCTTTACTTAGGTTACAGAATAATGCTGATTTAGACTGGACCAGACATTGATTCTGAGGGCAGCTGCTATGAGACTGTCATGGAAGTCATGTTTCCCCATGTCATCGACAAAAATCTCAGAGGCGTTAACAAAAATACTGTTCTTTAGAGTATAAAATAACACTTCAGAAAACTATCAGTTTTACCTTCATGATCTTTCCCAAATCTCCAAAATCCTCTAGGAAGCTGATCGAGCCATGAGATCACATTTACGATTGACAACTTCCTTGTTAAAATATACTTTCCACACTTGCTGAATATTTCTACTAAATAACGCACAAAATGATTAGCAACTGTCATGGCCTACACAGTGTTGTACTTGACTGAGAAAACAGAGGAATTTGGAAAGAACAGACAAGACACATCACCAGCAGCCAGAAACTCAGTGTATGTTTTTCATAACCTGGGTCAAGGAGTCAGGTCTATTATATACAGCTTAACAAGAATGAGGGATGAGAGCTACTTCATATAGTTGGACAGGTAGGCAGGTGTAGGTAACCTTACTAGCTGTTTTCAGTAGAAGGACAATCTTTAAACGTCTAGGAAGAGAAAGTTATGATTGATATTTCCTTTACATACGGTCAACATCAGCACATGGGCCAGGGGAAGGCTTTGCCATTCTCATGAGCTTGACTTGGTAAAGTTCTTGCCATTACCATGAGCGTGAGGAACCCCCATGGAACTGCAGATCCTTGACATGGCCACACTCATGTCAACAATAAACCTTCACTAAGGCCTTCATTCCTGCCCTATAAATAACTTCATTATTTATGCCATAAATATGTTATAACCTATTCCCCAACTGTATTTTTTTTTACAAAGTAACTTGATAATTGGATACAAGGTTCACATAATAGAAGTGAATCCATGCCTAGTACTGAAAACCTTGACTACTACCTATAGATGGTAAGGGCATTGACCCTAGAAGAGAATCCATTCTTGATACTTATAAAGTAATATAATCCCCAATTGCATTCTGAACACCTGCCATATACTAACAGACAAGGATGGTCCCATCCATCACCAAAGAAATTTATGTAGGAGATGGGGAATGAAGCATTTATCTAATTATTCCCAATAAAAAATTGGGAGTCAGATATTGAGATAAGAAACTGAATGATCACAGAAGAGGCAGAGAAATCACCAGTGACCTCCTATCTCTTCTATTTGTGCCTCCATCCAAACACTCTGAGATTCTCTCTCAGCCCCACCTTACTACTTCCTGGCTCCTATCTTTCCTCAGTCCTCCAAAGCCTCTATAGTTAATTTTGGTCAGCTAGTGACTAGCTCTGGCCTCTGACTCAAAGTAAGCTTTGTTGTCAGAATGCACCCAAAATATCACATAACTAGTGAATATCATGGAAAGTCACAACTAATCAAAATGCATAAAACAAATGATTATGATGCCTATACCTAAGGCTCAGGGAAAATTGAGTTAGAGGGTACAGAAGGACCAGAGCTGGATATGTGCTGTGTGGTAGTATCTTCTGTGTCAAGAGAACGGTACCCAGGTGATCCAAACAATATGGCTGCCTAAACAAGACCTAAAAAATTGTCAATACCAATTGATATTCCAATGTAGGCGGGGGAATTCACTCCTAGAAGAAGAGCTATAGGCAACTCATGATTTCGGAGAGAGAGGAGTTTAGTCTTCTCCGGAGTCCCTGGGATAGGCAAGCCAATCTGAGCATGTAAGCAAAACCTTCAGTTAAAAAATAAAATGCCATCGTTTTGAGAAGGAGGGGGTAATGACAGGGACGAGAGAGAGAGGAAAATTATCTAAAAACAGTATTCATTTATAGCCCTGTCCAAAAGGTAACTTGACTCTTCCAGTGATGAACATTGCTCTCCCAAAAGGAAGATAAAACTGGAGATGTATTCTAGAACATTGATTAATTTTAATGCAAGTTAATCTGTCTTTTCCAGGTCAAACTAAACAAGAGCTAATGAATGCTCAGAAGTACTACTTTTTCAAGTCATCTCAGTGCCCGCGGCAGGATTTCAGGTGTAACTCCCTGCTTTACATTTGTCCCAGATGTCCCCAAATGAATAAAACCCAATAAACTTCTTAATGTGTTGCTGAACTCATTCTTCGGTGTCCTGGGGAATGGTGTCCTTCTTCTCATCTAGGCTTCTCACTAATACTATCACAGTCCTAACACCTCCTCAAAGCCCTCTGCTACCTGCTGTGGACTATGAGGACCTCACTCAGGTAACTGTGTCCTTTTCTCCTCTTTATTCCAGCTAACTCTGATGCCACCCTTGCTTCCGTCTTTCGGGTTTCTCCTTGCAAAGGAACAGTAATTTGCTTGAACAGTGAAATGTCTTTCACCAACTACAAGCTGTGTGGGTTTTCACTGTTACTGCCTCCTCTTTGTCATGTTCCAGCACACATCCCTGTGGATGATGATTCCAATAATCTGAGTAGCACACACCGAGGCATATAGCAACTCTCCCTCCCTTCTCACAGAAACTCACTGCATTTCAACATACTCCAGCAGCACTGAACTCTGCTAAGGATGAGGTCTTGGCTACAGGAAATGCCTGTTCCTTGCAGAAAGGACACTTCTCCTACAGGCAAACAGATTCAGTTAGGCCAAAGTGATCATTCAGCGTGCAAGCATGAAGACCTGTGTTAGAACCCTCAACACTCATATAAAACAAGGCCATGGCTGCAAGACTCAATAAACGCCTTGATGGAGGCAGAAAGCAGGTTTGAGGGGGTCACTGGGGCTTTCTGGATGCAAAGCTAGCTCCAGCATTAGTGAGAGACCATCTCAGGGGTATAAGCCATGAAGTGACAGAGCAGGATGCCCAAGAACCTTTGCTGCATACCTGGGCACATATACCTGCACATACATTTGATTTCCATATTCCACAACACATATATACTCTACCACACACAATAAAAAATAAGACCACCAGCCTTTTCTCTGGATATATCTGTTTAGAAATTACCATAATATTTAGAAGGTATAGAACATTTCAAGTGTCTAATAGGGATGAAGGAAAACACACACACACACACACACACACACACACACACACACACACACACACGAGGAGTCTTGTTATTTACAGTTGGATTCTCTGAAGTTCCCCCCAAGCCCTGAATTAGCAAATAATTTACAGAATTTTTCACTTCTATGAAAACTATAGGGCAGTTTCATGGGAGCAACTATTACATGTCCAACTGACCAATGTATAACCTTGATTTTGCTCATGTCTGTGAAGACATCTAATTTTATACACATTTATAAAGGAAGCCTAAGTGCATCCATTTCTCCAGAATAACCTTACAATACCCTCCATACACTTAGAGATAGGTAGGAGACAGCTCACAGCACCATGCATTGGGTGGGGGTACAATTTCAACAATGAAATCTCCAATAAAAGCACAAAAATACAAAAACTGGAGGGCACTAAATATATCACAACAGATATTTAACTTATTATATTCAATCTTATTTCAATGAGATTGAAATAGGCAGGCAGACTGCTGCCTTGATCAGCATAGCCAAGCACAGATGTGGGAGGGCCCTTGCTTCATCTCCCTCCCTGCCCATAAATCACAAAGCATCAGAGTACTGACTTGTAAATTATGAAAATTACTGAATTAAGCAATTGGGGATTTTGTTGTCTTAGAAATATTTTCTTCCTCGGTTACTTTAACACATGATACATACATCATAATAAAAGGTTGGATGAGTCATACATTTCTTTACCATGGTTACCAGTCACTTAGTTCCTTTTTCCTTCTTATTGGCAATAACTTTCACCTATCTCTTATGTGCTTTTCTGGACATATTCATTCATATACAAGTTTAATCGTTTCACATGGATCATAGCCCATTGTATCATGAATTTGTTTTCTCTTGTTCATGTGGCCTACAGATGGTTCACACCACCACACATGATCTACTGAATCTTGATTGACCAGTTTCCTAGTACTGTGTCATATCAGTAATTGACAGGTTACACATAACTTCATGGTATTTTTATCAGTATCTATACCACGAGGATGATCATCTGCTCCAGAGATGACCAGAGGAGGGCACTAGACATTATTTATATGCCCGCACTCACTTTAGTCTAAAAGCAGTCAGAATTCCCAGTCTCAGCCAGGATTACATTGTGTGGATCTCCACTTAAAGGTTGCTTCTTGCAACAAAATACAGGATGATTTTAGTGACCATCTGCCTGTTTTCTATGTAGATGTGATATGAGTACTGTATAAGCACCTTTATCCCTGGGGAAAGGTATTTGAGTCTTATAGGAGTAGAAACAATTTCTTCATTTGTTTTCCTAAGAGACTTGGTTGCTAAGACAATGTTCTCTTCATGCCCCAGGGTCTGGGCACACATGAGTTCTAGGTATGGCTTCTTCCTAGGTCCTCTCCCAGGCTGTCAAGTTTCCTCCACACATCCATGTAGACATATGGAACAGGACCCTTCCTCTTCTCTCTCAGAAATAATAATGACAGGGCATGATGATGGTACACAGCATTGATCCCAGCACTCAGGAGGTAGAAGGACATGGATCTCTGTGAGTTCAAGGCCATTTGAGTATTCAATATAAGCTCTACATCATCCAGGCTAAAAACAAATATTCTTCTCCCTCTCTGATTTTATAATGCAAAAATACCAAGTCTGATGGCATGGAGTGACAAACACACAATTTCATATGAGTTCCTTGCAAACTAGACACATGATCTGGTGCCTTACAGGCTCCTTAATATAAACTCTGTTTTTTACTACCCTATTATGTGTTATTTTTACTTGTTTACTGTTATAAACGATTCCACAATAAATGGGTTTTTACCTGCATCATGCCGTGCATGAGTAAGATGGTAAGTGAGTCCAAGTGGAATTAACTGATTTATGGCAAAAGTCTGTTCTCCCTTTGATTGTATGTTTATATTTATATTTATATGTATGTATATATATATTTATGTATGTATATATACTATATAGTGATTATGGTTTTCCTTTCCTCTATGCCTTTAGTTTCCCTCCCTCCCTCCCTCCCTCCCTCCCTCCCTCCCTCCCTCCCTCTCTCTCTCTCTCTCTCTCTCTCTCTCTCTCTCTCTTTCTCAACTGGCCCAGGAGCTCAACCTGGTGCTTAGCTATGGATCTCTGCTCCTGCCTCTATCCATTGCTAGATGAAGATTCTTTAATGATAATTAGAATAATCATTTGTTTCATTATAGGGGATGTCCTGCTTAAGCACCCTCTCTACTATTGCTTGGAGTCCTAGCCCGGGACATCTTGTGGGTTCTTGGAAGTTTTTTCTAACCCACTGTAGCCCCCTCTATCAAGATAGTCATTCCTTTGATCTCCATCTCTGTTGCTCCTCTCACTCAACCATCTACTTCTCTCATGATTTGTTCCCACCTCCCCTTGCTCACTCCCCATTATGATCCCAAT
The DNA here is from genome assembly GCA_033318265.1 of Phyllotis vaccarum. Lineage (NCBI taxonomy): Eukaryota > Metazoa > Chordata > Mammalia > Rodentia > Cricetidae > Phyllotis > Phyllotis vaccarum. The sequence continues at coordinate 105,772,086 of JARWLC010000006.1, read as the reverse complement.
TTACTCAGATCTCTATTTCCCCTTCCCAGGGGGATCCCTGGATGTCTAAATTCCTTCTGTTACCTAGCTGTTCAGAGGTTGTGGTTGGTTTTTAGGCTGGATATTCTTTGCTTTATGTCTAAAATCCACTTGTGAGTGAGTACATACCATGTCTATCTTCTGAACCTGTGTTACCTCACTCGGGATGGTACTCTCCAAATCATCCATTTGCCTTCAAATTTTATCATGTCATTTTTTTTTCTTTTTTTACTGCTGAGTAGTACGCCATTGTGTAAATGTACCACAATTTGTTAATCCCATTCCATTTATTAATTGCTGTTCTTAGTGTCTGTGCTGCTGGTGCTATATTTAGGAAGTGGTCACCTGTGCCAATACATCCAAGGGTATTTCCCACTTTCTTTTCTATCAAGTTCAGTGTAAGCTGGATTTATGTTTGAATTCAGCAGTAAAAGTGAAATCACAATTCATCAAAATCACCGAAAAAATGATATTGCAGGTAAATGAGATGTAACTAGGTAGGTAAGAATCATCCTGCGTGAATAAAGCAGACCCTGACAGACAAATATAATATGTATTTGTTTATATGTGAATATTAGTCATTAATTTAATGGTAACCAAGCTACAATCCTTCAAAACAAAGACATTAGGTAGAGAGTAAAGGACTCGGGGTAGGAGATATATATATCTAGAAAAAGGAAAGAGAATGTTTGGATGAACATGGGAGACTGAAATGGGAGAATAAAATGGGGAGGAGGGAGCAGGCATATGGGGGAAAAAACAACTAAAATTAAGAGCCATTTGAAGGGTAGTATGAAGCGAAATGCAACAAAATCTTCCTAAAATATAAACACATATTGCCAAATAATGGTGGAGGCAGAGCCCTAACTGGACATCTCTTGTCACTAATGAAGCTTCTAGTGCTGGAATGGGTTATTTCTAATTGAGCTGTTGGTCAAAGGTCTCTATTTTCATCTGTGATGGATGTAACAACACTTTTGCTCCTATACCTGTTTAAAGGTATATAGAGATTTATATCCTGAGGATTCCACAGTTGGGGTGAAATGCTTCTCCATGACACTATCAAAAGGATATGATGTTTATTTATTGTTCTTTATTTATGGAATTGATAATAAAATATGCTTTATTTAATTTCTCTTTCCCAGATGAAAAATAAAATATTCTTATTGTGAGATATGTATAATTGTACATTTTCCTCATGTGTTAGCATATGTCTTAAATGTTAAGGTAGATGACCTTCAAGAATTTAGCATTATCCATTATGTACTTTGAATTAATTTCAAGATCTCTCCCAAGGTAAAGAATCTATCTAAAGAAGTAAACAAACCCTTGATCCAGTAACCAGGCCTAGGGAGTCCTGTATCCAGTGAGGATGTGTTCAACTTTATAGATGGAGATAGCTATAAAGACTTTCTTCTGACCCTGCTTACCCTCCTCTCTTTTCTCTCCCTGCCTCTTTCTCGTGGGAAGGATACAGAACCAATGATTTAGCTCCCAGGAATGCAAGCTCCTGTCATTCTTTGACAGGAGCCTTGAGAGTTTAATCCTCTTTCCTCCATGCTTTTTGCTTGGTTTTTTTTTTTTTTTTTTTTTTTTTTACTGAGACTGACAATTAAAAATATTAATATTTACTCACTGCATTTGTGTCTGCAAGGAGCTTATGGATAGAATGAATAACTTATATAAGGCAGACCTCTGGCTTTTCAGAATCTTAGTCATCAAGCCAGAAGGTTAATTCAATAAATACAGTTTCATCTTTGTATAATGAAGCTCTCTCAGGATCATTCTCATCTAGAAACTTACAGACAGATTTCAAAGGATAAAAACTAATCTTGGCTAAATCTTTTCAAGGTTAATAGCGTATGATCTGGAATGAGCAATTATTCAATTGTGAAGGACTTTCTTCTTACATGTTTTTAATGAGGTTTTATTATGCTTAAATATTGGAATGTATGGGGGGAAGTTCTGATATCCCGTCAATCTAAAAACATCGAACCAGTGCAGTGAACTTTCAAAACTGGAGACATTTCAAAATAAGACTAATACCTCTGTATCAACCTTTACATTTTTATATAATTTCTAAAGTTGGATAAAATGACTGTAATATTCTCTGTGTTAGTTCAGATGAACAATGTCAGTCAGTGCCCTTGATTGTAGGATTTTACACAACTTAAGTTCTATATTGAGCATATAATTTATGTCCAATAATTCGCTCCCTTGAACTGCTTAGAGAAAATGCAGTTCCTCCCTTTCCATGAAAATACAGGACCCAGGACTGAAACGCTGACTTGAGGCATTTCAATGCACTTAAAAATTCCTGGTTCTAAGTGACCCAAATAAACGGGCTTCCCAATTCCAATTTTTGGTGACCAAGTGTTCCATCAAATGCATCCCAAGAAAGAGTAATTAGGAGGTGTTTGACTCAAATGGCAACTGTCTTTAAGGTTTCTCTTCAGATAAAATGACACCAGTGCCCCTTCCCTGACTATCTTCTTCTGTTAACCCTGCCCCCAGGGTCCTTCAGGTGGCTATCACCTTGCATGCCATCACAAACCCACAACAGGACTTGGAAGCTGACAGTAAATAAAGGAAAAATTTGTTGTGTGACCTTTGGAAATTTTTGATGCAACTAAAACTTTCCTACTACAAGTTATAAATATGTTTTAAAAAAAGTAAAAAAAAAAAACAAAAACAAAAACAAAAAAAACAACAACAACAAAACAACCCAGCATAAAACATGTAAACATGATTTTTTTTTATTTAGAACATAATCTGATATAATGGGTATGGTGTGTGTGTGTGTGTGTGTGTGTGTGTGTGTGTGTGTGTGTGTGTGTGTGAGAGAGAGAGAGAGAGAGAGAGAGAGAGAGAGAGAGAGAGAGAGAGAGAGAGAGTTTGCTGCAGGTATGTGTGTGCAGATGTGTGTGCATGCATGTAGAGGCCAGATGATGACATTCAATGTCTTCTATACTATCACTCTGAATGAAGAGCTCACAGATTGCCTAGATTGACTAGTCAACAAGCTCTGGGTTCCCCATCCTGCTTGCCTCACTAACTGCCATGTTGTCATGGCTGCTAGACTTACATATGTATGTCACCACAGCAGGCTTTAACTTGGGTGCTGGGGATCAAATTCAGTTCCTCGTGCTTGTATAGAAGGCATTTCACCAATGTACTCCAGTGTCATGGAATACCTCAGAGAGCTCTTTCAAAGTGATGTCACTCTCTCTATGCAAGCATTATTCTTTTTGCCACATCTTTTTACTCATTTATGTTTGTAAGTTCACCCTTACTCCAGTCCTTGGCCCATGCAGGCATTCTACTCAAGAAAGGGCCAGAATCAGCATTCCCTAGTCAGTTATTTCCACAACTTTGTCTGTCCTCAGTGAACTTCTGTCTTTTATGCAGCCTCGTCTTGGTTGTCTGGATCCCTCTTGTGACTGTTCATTTGTTTAAAAAAAAATGTAGAATAGACTCGTCAGTGAAAGACAAGTAAGATCTCTAAGCATGGTTTGCTGTCCGTGTGTGATCTGCAGATAGACTGCAGTGATCGTTACTGAGTTTCAGAGCAAATGATTGGTGATCCTGCTGTTCATCTGGTATTTGTATAATGGGTCTGGGCTAAAGAGTTAAAAGGCAGATTCCATTGTGTAAAATTGGTTGTCTAGTCTAAAACAAAACTATCGGAGAACTCTCTTTACGAACCTGTGTTGACTGAAATTCATGTTTGTAGGAATGCTACAAGCAAGGTCTGCCTTGCCATACAAATAGAAACGAAAAAGGCATTTATTCATAATGACTGCCATTTGGAAAGAATGATACAGCTCCTTTTTCTAGATATAGTTTAAAAATGTAAAAGAACCATAATCAATATCAATATCACATGAAATATGATTTCTGTGGCCATAATATTACCAGATACATAATACAAAACCCACTTGCACAAAGCTTTCTAAGCCATTTTTCTAAGAACTTTCCAACTACTATCTGTTTAATCACCCTAACAACACAGAGACATTTATTGTCTTATCCCACCTCTTAAAGACAGATTTCTTGACTAACATTATACTGCATGTTAACTGTACAGCATGATTTAAAACCAACGAGTGTGGCTTTGGAAGACATAGGCCAACCATTGCGAGCCGCCACTTTGTGTCCTGGGCTGTGTTGCTAGCTAATTCTGCGAGGTAACACATTACCAGCTTATTGCTTCTCTCAGCAGAGCTAGGTCTGCCTCCCTTATTACCACTTATGACATCAGATTTAAAATCAATACACAGTGATGACACGAGGTACCACAGGGGCAAGAATGGCTCCAAAGAGCTCAAGTGAGGGTCTGTTCAGAGTGACCCTGACTGCAAAGGAAATGGGCTGGAGGAAACATTTCTTATGGTCTGATGAGTGGACTGGGAGACTCAGAAGACTGGGGTTCTGGGTACAAACTTCTTCATAAAGGAGGTAAGGCTTGAGACAAATTTGCCCCCATTACCATCCACATTATGAAGGTCTCTGAGAAAGCACCGAAACCCCTTCTACTGAATTTCAATGGCACAAATTTGACTTGGGCCTGCCTGAAATGCATTCCTTTGACTACTGATTTGAAAATCATAAAAGGAAATCTCAGTGTCCCTGATAAATATGTTAGTAGTTGAAGTAACTGTTAAAAAGAAATGGCTGACAGAACACCCCCCCCCTTTATTTCCTGTTAAAAATATGTTTGGAGAAAACCAGTAATCAAATAACTTAATCTGAGTCCTTGGAATTGCTGCTAAAGATTAAAACAGTTGTCTCTTTTCAAATCCATTTGTGCTTCATTGCCACTTCCCGAATGTCAGCTTGGTGCCTAGCAACAGCCAGCCTCCTAATTTCACTGCTATCCTCATCTCTCTTAGGGAAAGAGAAAGAAAACATCGAAGGTTATGCAGGTTGTTACTAGAAATAACTTATGTCATAGGACACAACATGAAAGACCTAGAAGCAGTCATTCATGGAAACGGAGGAGCAGGCAAACTTGAGTTCACTCTGTCCACCATCTTGTCACCCTGTTCTACTTTGTGGCTCAAGAGCTTTAAAATCTCTGCAAGCAGTCTTGGTTCTCAAATGACTGCCTTCAAAGTGAGGAAGAAAAGAATGAAACCAACATTGAAGAAAAATTAACCAAACCTAGTAATGTGGGGTAATGTAGCTGTCATCCTGACAGGAGCTATAACGTTCCACAGAGGGCGGCCTGTGGGAATGATCTGATGGCATTCATTGCGGTGGGAAGTCCTGCTCTAGGCACCACCCCTAGGCTGGGACCCTAGACTACGTATGTGGAGAAATGGAGCTGAACACAACAACGAATTCAGTGATCTCTGAATCTTTTTTTGACTGAGGATGTCCTGTGATCAGTTGAAATATGATGTGACTAGCTCCCTCAACTTCTTATCTCTGGGATGGCAGACTGGACCCTGAACTCTGAGTTAACAATACATCCTTTCTTCCTTAGCTTACTTTGTCAGCGTACTTCATCACAGAAATGGAAAGAAAAAAGACAAAGGGTGTTAAAAGTGTGGGTATTAAAGACAAGGTAGACCTGTGTCTGTAGCCAAATCACCAGTGTCAACACCTTTTCCATTAGGAGAGAGGGTGGAGTTAATGATCTTTGCATGTATTTTGTGTCTAGGATGTGCACAGTGCTTAGGTCTGAGATTCCAGATTGCAGATTTTAGGGCTGACCCTTTTCTCCTAGGGTCTATACTAAAATAAATCATTTACCTCATAGAGGTTTTTCATGTCTACCTGACCCAATTGCTTCTCCTTGATGTATCTCTATCACTTACTCCATCTAATTTTCTTGGTATCACTGAAAACAATTCGTCATTTTCTTGTTCCCTCAATTGCATATTATCTGCTGCTTTGGCCACGGAGAAGCACAAAGAACTCTTTACTTTCTTAGGCAAGCATATACATGAGAACAATGTCTTGCATATGGTAGGCACTCAGTAACTATTTTGAGAACAAATGCATAATGATATATTATTCTGATATATCATTAACGCTTATGCATAGTGTTTGTTATAAAGCAGCTATGTGATAGCCTGTATATGCATGCACAGATGTGTGTGTGTGTGTGTGTGTGTGTGTGTGTGTGTGTGTGTGTGTGTGTGTGTGTGTGTGTGTGTGTGTGTGTGTTGTTTCTCTTTTTTAGTGAAACTACACACTCTTCCACTGGGACAACTCTGAGCAAAATTGTTTGGCTCTTTATGTAAGTGAATGAGTAAACCCGATTGATGCCTATTTAATAGAAGTGTTGATGTGAATTTATTATTGTCCACATTATATTTCAATTCCTACTGTGATACTTTCCTATAAACTTAGCCTCTACAGCCACAGTTTTACTTTATAATTCTCTTAGGAACTCTTTGGGCTCCTGTTGGCTGCTAAGGTGTAGACAAAACTGTATTCTTTTTTAGAGGATAGAAACCCTGGGTCTCTGCTCCCTCCAGCTTTCAGAGGCTTCCCACAGTCCTTGGATTGTGATACCATCCATCTCTAAGACAACACTATCTGGCCAGATCTTCCTCACATAGCTTTTCCTTGATATTAACTCTTCTCCCTTCTATCGACTTCTACTTCTGGGGGGGTCTTATAATTACTTTTAATTAATTATTATTAATTATTAATTATTTTAGTCTCACCAAGATAAGATAACAAACTATCTCAAGAGCTTTGGCTTAATATTTGCAAGGTACCATTTGATATAAGAGAACAGATTCACATGGGCTGACCCTTAAGCTACTGGCCTGGTTAGGCACAATTATTCTGCTTAACATAGCCTCACTTGGTGTGATTCTGGGAACAAATTACACTTGTCTGGGACAATTTTATGGAAATTTCGTCTCTGGTCTTTTAAACATGCACTATATATTCATACTCTAGATAATAATTTCTTATATATAATCTTTTTCATTTTTTATCTCAGAACCTGTCTGAATATGTGAACAATACAATTTTGCATAAACTGAGCCATGAGTTTGTACCAATATTTCCTCCTGAAATCAAGCAGACATTGATGTCTCTGGACAGTCTAAAAATCCATTTCTGTTGCTGGTAGAAGATAATTATAATGAGAGAAAAATACATTCCACTCCCATCAGCAAAACTGTGCGTCTTGTAGGGAGATAAAATCCAGTGGGAGCCAAGCAAATTACATCATTATTAGAAGGATCTGTTCTAAGAATGCAAGGGTAGCAGAGGAGAAGCAGGATTACAGACTCCAGAAGCTACACTTACCTCAGATAATTCTCTTTGTTTTCTTAGGGCGAATCAGTCTGTACAATTAACCAAACCCAGGGGCTAACATATTAACTTGCAATCCATATATCTTGCTTGCCTGGGCATTGCTGCTGTTTCTGGCATTAATTATAAAGGCATTCTTGCTATGTTTGCACAGCATGCAGCAGTGTTCCTAGCTGGCTATAGAGCATTGTCAATGAATAATGTCCTCGAAGAGCCTAGTCCTATGTGCTTATGTCTAATAACTAAATCGGCAATACCCATTCTTTCTCTTCTGCATTACAGACTATAGCAGAGCTGAAAATAAGCCACCAGTAGCAGGATCCAGTCGGCACTGGTATCCACAACTGCAAAACCACAGGTTCACACAGTTCCCTGGAACATAACACACTGTTTTTGCCAATAATATTTTTAAGGTTATCAGCCTTAAACATGGACTTGGAAGTTTTCTAAAATCTCCATTTCTTTTAATTGGATCACTTAACCCATGTGCCGGGTCTTGACTGGGATTCTTTCTGTAGAGTCAACATCTCAGAGGAGTGGAAACCTCCACTGTTTCCCTTCTTTCTAAATGATTAAGAATTACATGGGGAGGCATCTCTATTGTGGTAGAAGCTGGATTCTTTCTCATATCAGCTGTCTTTTAGGGATCTTCAGAAGAGGCCCAGTGAGCCAACCTTGCATTTTATAGCCCAGGGAAGCAACAGCCTGTCAAGGTTCCCCTCTACTCTATTTTTCCAGAGGCCATGGAGAAACATTCAGCCAAAATTCACAGGAAGCAGGTGTTCCCTGTGGTTTTAAAAAATGAGGTCAGTTTCAGTAACTAGGGGCTGGTTTAATACCCTCCAGCGAATCTTTCAGATTCATGCAAGCATTACTCATATTTGGTGAGATCACCAGAGGTACTGCTAAGTATCTGACTTATAACTTATCAAGACAATACTTACAGTTGGTAGAAACACTGGGTGGGGCGAGATAGCAGCACCCTGACTAGAGAAGTCTCGAGTGAAGATTATCATTGCCAATGAAAGCGAAAAAGATTCTCGCTTCTCTGGACTTCACTCCACTGCAGCATCCCTCCCAGAAGAGCAGTTTCCTAAGTCTGTCAAGTAAGTCGGGAGCTTTAGCCCAGGTTACTCTGTCACTGCACAGGCCATCACAGTCTTGGCTCAGCCTTGCTCCCTCCCAAAGCTGGAAGAGAAAATCCTTCCTCACTGCTCCAGTTACAGGTATGACAGTGTGTTTTGGATTAAGGCCTCACTTCTGTGCTACTGCCATGGTGTTTACAGGGTTTTCGTCCCTGTGGATCTGAATCAATCAAAATCATTGCCCTTCCCCTCCCCTTTCTTGTACACAAGTTGTACACATGTTTGTGTAAATGTGTGTGCCAAGGCCAGAGCACATACGAGGTGTCAATCTCAGCTCAACCACCTCTACCTTGTTTTTAAAGAGTATTATTATTTTATTTATTATTTTTAGTGCGAGTGTAGAATTAGCTTGTACTGTGTGGCTGCATTCGTGTGTGCATGTGTACAGGCAATTTTAAAGAACTGTGGTGGGCAGAGAATGGCTGTGAAGTTGATTCTATCCTTCCACCTCTCCACGGGATCCAGGGATTGAACTCTGGTACTCCAGATTGTGTGTCAAACTCTTTATTGATGAACCACTTCCCCAGCCCTTCGGCACCTTCCCCACAGAGATACTTGTCCATGTTCCATCACAGAGATGTTTCATTTACAGATACCTGTAAAATTCCAGCTGCCAACTGTCACTAGGCTACTGGGAGAAGACTGTATTTGCAGGGCTCCTGAATCTCCCTTTGCATCTGTCTGCTCCTTGAGCCTCACAGTAGATTGACAGAAACATAAGAAAAGCCCTGGAGCCTCCTACTCCCACCTAGGTGCCTTTCCACCTTCCTGCACCTGTTTCCCACCAAGCAGGCTTCCTTCCAGCAGAACTCCAGGGATGCTGGCTCCATTCTGGCTCCTTTCATACGGAGAAAGCTCTTAGCCCTCCCTTCTTTCTTAGAGGACTCTGAAAGCCTGTGCTGAGCCTCCAAATAAACTGGAAAAACTTGAGATCTGCATGTGTTTGCTTAGAACACACTTATGTTTCTGGCCAGAGAGATAATGTAAAATTCTTTTTTAAGAAATGGATCAGAACATTAAAAACTAAACAATCCTCACAGATCTAACCTCACAGAGGAAAGTCTCTTCACTGTTTTGAGGAGTTATCCAACAACCGTTCTCTTTGAAACATATAATCCACATTTTGCAAGCAATTAGGACAAGATTGAACATATTGCTTCCTCACCCCCTAGATCTCTGTTTCACAGAACAGAATAAACTCACAAGTATAACTGTCTGACCTCACACCTATGGAAACAGCATCAGGGTCACAAAGTCTCTGTAACTTCCTGTTTCCTCAATTAGATCTTCTTATTCTCTACTGTAGCTCACTAAAAGCATCTCTAAAACAAAAGCATGGCAGTAGCCACATGCTATTTCACACTATGCATATCTGCAATGAATTTAAGTAATTCTATAGTCTGGATTTACCAAGTTGCTTTCCATAAAAACAATACCAAAAATAATGTTATGTTAGTCAATCCTGCACTGAATGGCTCTGATAATTACATGAAAGTATGCTGCTTAATCAAAAGACTCAGGCTGTATTCTTATTGATATACATATGTAAGACCTAAAAAAGCTCATAACAATTTACAGTGTTACCATTTTAACATAGTACATTAATTATCTTAGTTATGACTAATTAAAAAGCAGACAGTAATATCTTTGATTACAAGTGAGGTTAGAGATTTCTATATATATTTATGAATTAATATCCTTCTTCTTCTGTAATTGAACCTTGAAATTAGTTTTTTTTCCCCCAGTAGGATTCTCTCCTTAGTCCTTTTAATTCAATAATTCATTTAGGTGATTTATACTGAGTGTTTACAATGTGCCAGACAGTTGGCTTGATTGAAAGAAAAGAATATTGAACAGATAGGACTGGTAGATGGTATCTACCTTTGTGGAAAATTACATTTGCTTCCTTGCTAATTTACAATCTTTTCATGTACTGAGGTCATTAACCACTCATGACAAATCAACAGCGTTTCTATTAATTTGTTGTCTTTAAAATTTGAAGTATGGAAACATTTTAATAGATATTTAGAAAGACAATCTAGCCTTTCTTGGAGAATAAAAAGGGAAAGCATTGTGCTTAATGAGAACTTCCCCATTCTTTTGATACGCATGCATTTTTGCCCCTGTCAAATAAAATGTCTACTTGGCTTTTATTTTGTTGCTTATCATAAGGGTTAAAATTTTAGTGTCTTCCCTGAATTATAATTAATTACAGTAGTACCAAGAATTAGTGATCTGCCATGTTTTCAGTGTTTAGGCAAATCAGATTTATCAACTGCCAACATTTTAGCCTCTGATCCTGCCCTCACTAAGCCTGACTGTCAACTTTACATACCCAAAATTCATCTGAGAGAGAGCTTCAGTTGAAGAATTGTTCAGATTAGATTGGCATGTCTGCTGTAAGAGATCCCAAGCCATTGAAAGTACTGTTAAGGTTGCAACGAGCGAGCGAGTGAGACAAACCGAGGCAGAGTCTTAGGTCTCAGTTTTAGAAAGGAAAAAAAAAGTTTATTCCACACCCGTGGAACCCACTGTATCAGAAACAATGGGCCCTGAATTACAAATGAGCGAAGCCTTTATAGGGCAGGAAGTGAATCATGGGGGTAGGGGATCAGGAATGTGGCTACCTGCAGCTATGTAGGTAACCACGGTCACCACATAATCTGGCAGACAAAGCTTTTCATGAACAAACAGATACTTAGTTAGATCTTATCACAAGGGGCAGAAACTCCGTCAACATCTTGGGGATTTTACACTGCTCTGTCTATATTTATCATGTGGTGGGGGCTGTTGTGCACCATCTGGAAAGTCCCTCTTCACAGTGCTACCATTTCTTGGGCAAGTAGTCCTGGGCTGTATAAGAAAGCTACCTAATCGTAAGTCTGCCACTGATCCAGCTAGCAAGCAGCACTCTGCATAGGAACTGCTGCAGTTCTTCTCTGTGGAACACCTTGACTGATAGTATGACCATGTGCAATAGCAAGCAGGTCGGACTTGAGTTTCTGCCGTGACTTTCATCAGTAATGGACGATGAGCCGTTGTAGTGAGCCCAAATGAACCTTTCTTTCCCTAAATTGCCTTTGAGTCATTGTATTTGCCACAGCAACAGAAATTAGGCTAAAATACACACCACCATTGTTCTGTGTACTCCTGGGTCAACATCACACATTTTGCTAACTTTTTATTCTGTGTTTTAATATATAACACAATAAATCTTAGCTTATTTGTCCATTTGTCCCCCCTTCCCCCTCTCTTCCCTTCCTCCCTCCCTCTCTCTCTCTCTCTCTCTCTCTCTCTCTCTCTCTCTCTCTCTCTCTCTCTCTTTCTCTCTCTCTCTAGTTCTCTCTCAGTTTCACTAATTTCACATTTCTCCTTCAGAGAGGCAATTCTCACTGGCACTTTAACTGGATTGCCAAAAATCTCCTTTACATGTTAAATCTGTTATATGAGGTCTCTTTCACTTCTGTTCCTTCTTCATAAATAGTGGTTCTTGATTATACATGAAGACATAGTCTCTATGAATGTCTGAAACTAATGGCCCCATAACGGGACCATACAAGTATACCTGTCAATGTAACCATCTATTAGAAATTCTGCCCTCTAACCTTGGAAAAATATGAGCCTAAAGTAAAGTTTTGTAACAGTTAAGAAAGAGAAAAAGAGGTAAGAGAAGTGGACTTTAAGATCCAAATGTCACATTTTCAAATAACTTGTATATAGAAATGAAGGTAAAAATCTACTTTTTTTTAATTGATGAAAATGGTAACATACGTTATATATTTGATTAAAAAATGCAAAATAATTTGGATAATTTGCAATTCTTTAAGATGTAGTGTACTATTTAGTACAATATACTATTCTAAGGAAAATTAAAAATATAATTACTAATATGTTTATTAAGAAATATTGAGTGCATGGGGTTCAGATGAATGTGTCCTGAAATGTTTTATTAAGGACACCTACATAAATTAACATTCTTCTTGAATCCTCTGCTTGATTCGCCATGTTTTCATCTCTGTATGAGAAGCTGGCAAGGTTTGTCACCTATTTTCAATTATTGTCTTTACAAAGCCATTTAAGAGAGTTCTCAAGATGGCTCCATAATGAGTATCCACAGAGAGGGGACTATGGTCACTAGCTATGAACCTTGACAAAACTGAATGTTAAGTTGCTTTGTTCGTCCAGCTATAAGCCACAAAAGCTTATTGAAAGCTTCTCAGTCCTTCCAAATAATATAACTTTAAAAAGCCAAGAAATCCATTAAGTTTTTAACTATGACTCTTCTGGCACCAAAAAGAGGTTAAATTTCTTGCAGTGAAACTACACACACGTGCGCGCGCATACACACACACACACATTTATGCTAGTCTTATATGATGTTTCCAGCCCCTTCCTCCACCTCCTCACCTCCACTCCACTCCAAGAATTCCAATGAAACACCTAGATACCTCTTAGGTAAAACTAAATCAGCTAATTTCAGTGGAAAATGAAATGCTGTATAATTTTGCTGTACAGAACAAGGCAAGGAGCCAAGAATGGAATAAGTACTGGCTAGCCCTGTCAACAGGCAAACATTGACTAAGCCTTTCTATATGATGATATAGATAACTTTGGATATATTTGCCTCTGACTTCTTCTTTCCTGGGTAGTTTCTCAATCTCAGTACTGGGGCTGGAAAATCAGTGCCATCTCAGGGGATCACTAGTAACTTTCCTATAGTTCTCAAGACTTCTATATACCTCTCACATGATGCCGAGGTCCTTGGCAAAGAGCATGGTTGAAAAGATATGTATAGAGCTTGAAGCCATCCTCATAAAATCGGAGAGCTGAGACTAGAAATTGCACATGCCTGGCAGGCATCTTCAAGCAGACAGCAGACAGCAGACAGCACTGGTCCAGGAGCTCACTTCCAGGCAGGTCCTCCTCAAAATCCTATTTCCAAAGCTTTGGGAATGCATTAACTTTTGCTTCTCATTTTCAAGTGGCAATTGAATGGTAACAGGATATAATTTAATTTATATATAAATGAAATTATTTTTTTCATTTATATTACAATTGAAGATCAAAAAAAAAAAAAAAAAAAAAAAAAAAAAAAAAAAAAAAAAAAAAAAAAAAAAAAAAAAACCAGCCTGGATTATTAGAAGCAAAAAAGACTTAGTAAAATGATTCTTCTTTCATAGACCACAGACAGAATTCTAAATTATATTTATATATCCTAATTTAATGGCATGGTTATATTGAATTAGACTGCGACATTATCTAGAAATGTCAAAAGTCTTCCTACTCAGCAAAATTTTAGTCCATTTTTCTCATTAAAAGCATGTGGATACTTTAGCTTACATTTTCTTTTACTCAGACCCAATGTTCATTTTCTTTTACTCAGACCCAATGTTCATTTCCTAATCATCCTATATTTGTCTCAACTATTTCAGGAAGTACCTGGACTTTACTTGCACTCAATGGAGGCACTTGCCTTTTGAATTGCTTTATTTATACTTAAAAATAGTCTTTAAATTGTATTTTTTCCCCAAATCATTTGCATCCTGATTCTTCTAGTATGACACTCTGATAGATGCTGAATAATCCTGATTGATGCCCAGTACCAGTGGTTTAATGTACAGGACCATGAAGATTGATGCTTGATTAAATAACTCTCAGAAGCATGTGACTGAATTCTTTTATGACATGGATTCAAGCCCATGGCTTAAACTTGATGTTACAAATAAGCAGTGAGATTTGCTTTACAAATTAGAAATTTTTCCAAAGGGCCATATGCTACTATAGGCTTGCTCCACACCTGGCTCTTAGTCTTATTAGGAAGTGGTGTGGCTTTTATGAGGAGGGGTCCATTGAGAAAGGAAATGGGGGGCCCTGGTGTCTGTGTCTGTTTCTCTCTCTTTTTCTCCTCTCCTGGACCCTTCTATAAATGAACTTTGCTCTTGCAGCAATGCTCTTTCCATGATGTGCTACATACACTGTCAGACTCAAAACCAAAAGCATTATGACCAACTGATTCTGCACTGGGCGACTCTAATATGTGAAGAGAAGTGAATCAATTCTTATATAAAGTTAATTGTGTTAGGTGTTTGTCATAGTGTTAGAAAGCTGGCAAGATTTTTTTAAATAAGTAAAAATTTATCTAGAAATTCACGAGGATATCATACATAATAACTAGTAAAGTTTTTCATGGAATACTGATGTCTATGAACTTTTACAGTGATTTTAAATTAGATTCTATCATCCCATTTTACAGATGGAGAACTGAGGATACAGAAGAGTAAAGTAACTTTCCCCAAATTGAAACTCATATGGACAAAGTCAGTTTTCACATTTCTATATCCTAACTCCAAATTATAGTGGCAAAACACTATATAGTACCAATTCCCCAAATTCAACTTTTTCTGCTTCAAGTACTGTCCTTGCAAAACACTATCAGATCAGTTATGACCAATTAGCTCAGAGAAGCTTGTGTAGGTAGTACTTGAAATTTCTTGTCTTCAATACTATCTACACGTAGTTGGTCCTAATATCCAGTTGCCAGATTTATCAGAGAGAAACACAGGATACCCCGGGAGAAAAAAAATCCCTAATTTCAGGTAACTATATTTCCTAATTTTTAAGATTATTTTTAAAAATTGTTTGTATGTGTGGTGCACACACATGCTACAGTGCATTTGTGGAGATCTGAAAACAACTTGAATTCATTGTTCCCTTCTTCCACGTATGTTCTAGGGATCATGGGATCATACTCAGTCCCTCGGGCTTGGCAGCAAATATCTTAACCCAGTGAGCCATCTATCTGGCCCTATTTTTAAGATAAATGTATATATCCATGTAATGCTTTAGTCACAATAAGAAAGTTTACTGTTTACCTGTTTCAAGTAAAGGTGCAGCAAGTTGAACTGACTGTTTCTTGCTTCCGAGGCAGAGTCTGCTTTATCCCCAGAGATTATTTATATGCAACTTCGAAGAACTATTAGAAGCCATGACACAAGAATTCCTCAGTCCTCCTTCACCAGGGGCCTGTGATGTGATTCTACCCTCTTTCTCACACCCCAGCCAACTGGATTCCATGGCCAAATGCGCTAAGAGTGACTCCATAGACCAATTACAGAAACTCTCACTTTCCAAAAGCAGGAATCCATGTAGTTATAGCTCCAATGAGGCTTGATGCACAGAGGGTGGGGTTTTGAATAGTAAAGTATCAGTAAACTGTTACAAACATCCAGTGGCCATTCTCAGTACCATCATGCTACTGGTATATAACCAAAACTTTAATGGACCTTTGAAAACTTTATATTAAAAAGTTATCTTTCTCATATTATGTCTTTGTGGCTATTCAGTCTCAGTAATGAAATCTCAAGAGCAGATGGGCACAATGGTTGACCAGCTAAGGGCCAAAGTTAATCTTAGATGCTCCCTATCTGATAGCCTTCGAGATAACACTGAGACAAAGACAAAATTCATTATTGCATGTAAAATTAATTCCCAAATCAGCTTTCCCCCTCCTGAGTTCACAGTGACCTTGAAAAATATTGCTCTTTGAGTCATGCCCAGTCGAAATCATGCAAAGTGTTCTTTAATTGATGAATCGAGTTTCAAAGCAGCCAGCTCTGTCATATTACTGTTGTGTAGGTCCCATCAGCAACTGCTCAATAAATAACTTGTTGGCTGATTGACTGGGGGGATGTTGTTCAAAAAAAAAACAGCTCTGGCTGATTTTCTTTGCTATATGACCAGATGTCCTCTACAAGGGTGAATGCAGCAGAGCACAGCAGGGCAACAGAAAGTAATCACAGAAGCTGCTAAAAATTATCCAGTGAGAGGGAAAGAGAAGAGAAGCACATTCTCTGCATTCTATACTGAATGTGTAGGCCCAACAAATGGAGTTGTCAGAGCTGTGCATATGGAGAATACTGTGCAAAGGTTTGAGGTTTGCAGACTTGCATTTTGGTATTCAGCCAGCGACCATGTGTGAGACCCTAGGAAAGTTTATTTACATGCTACCTGGAAGAAGATCTGAATGCTTCTTAAGGTCACTCCCATTCTTTAGTTTTACAACTTTTTCTGTGATGTAACAGACAATTTTATCTCATTTCCACTGTGGTATTGATTTGAAGCCTTTATTTCTAGACAGAATATGTACTTGAAAAATCTAATGTCAGTTTTTCCCAGTATCCCTAGTTCTTTGAATTCAGCCAATTAAATTAATGAATACACTCTAGAGCCAACATCACCCATCCTTTATATATACATTTGTTTCTTAAATTCAGTGAAACTGAGGTTTTAGTCAGAAAATATTTAATAATATTAAGAACCCACTGCCAGTTAGTGCGGTGAAGAGGGTCCCACCTTCAGGAAGGCAGTAGGAATGTCAACAAGAAGTTTCAAACATTTGTGGCAAATGATGTTATAATGTTGATTATGAAAAACTAGAGTAGCACAGAAGGCCAGTGGGTATCTCATGACCAACCACCCAGGGAAAGTCTGAGATGGGAAATTGCCACAGCATCGAGTCTGAAGAAGCTTTCCGAGCAGAAAACACAAGGTTGTTTGGCAATAACGTGCACAACAGATATAAGCTTGTGCATGCAGGAGGATGGATGGCCACATTTAATAGCTTAAAAGACCCCAGAGAATAGAAAAAAGAAATGAGGAATTAAAGGAGAAAAGAATCGTGGGGTGCCGGAGAGATGGCTCAGTGAGCAAAAGGCTTGACTTTCAAAAATAAGGACCTGAGTTCAATCTTCAAGACTCACATTAAAACAAACAAAAAGTGTTGGCATGGAGCTCACTCTTACAATCTCAGTGCAGACTACTGGAGAGTTCCAGGCCAGTAGGAGACCCTGTCAATCAATGATGTCTCAGGTCTCCAGTGCTCTCTAACTCCAGTTTACATGGCTTAGTAGCTTGTCTCTGCTCAGCAGCTGCTCTCCCAGGTAGCATTCCTATGTATAACCTTATGAACTGCAGCTTATAGTGACATTGTCTACCCCCTTGTTTTTTCAGCTTTAGACCTGGAAAAAAAATAGAATTGCTACTTATAGGCATTGCATCTTTGACTAAGGAGTTATTTTCATAAGTCCTTCAGCCCTCTGAGTCTCTAGGCAGTGTTTGGCAGAATATTTTAACCTCACAGAGCAAATCCGTGTATTTTACTGATTCGTCTATACCCTCATATTTTTATGACCTTGTAGTCTTTCTAGCAATGCTGGTAAAAATCTCTTATCTTGCATTTGTAGTATATTCTGTTCTTTCAAACGGCCAGAAATTGACTCCCAAATACTATAGAAACCTGTTTCTTTCTCTGTTAGAATGAATTAAGGTACAGGAATAGGAACAGATGGAGAAAAGGAGCTATAATTAGGGATAAGCAGAAATTGCGGCCTTCCTATTTGCATCCTTTTATTGAGTATAATGTATGAGCTTCGGTGTAATGTGTAATTCGATCATCAATTTTGATCTTGCCAGCCTTTCATTTGACTGCTGCTGCTGTTCCCAACCCAGTCTTCAAAGGGCCCTGCCAGGATCACAGCCATTGGGTCTTCTCCCCATAATGTCACAGAATCTAATCTACTTAGCTTCCTTGGGATCACAGGTAAAGAGTTACAGGCTGCCTCAGATAATCACCTTTGTCCAAAAACTCAGCTCATAGAAGGACTGCAAGAAGCCACATGTCCTCTTATACAACCCAGTTCACAGAAGTATTCTATTCCAGCAAGCCTGTATTTCAATGGTTCCGGTACATGGAATTGCATGGGTCTTCCTGTCTCTACTTAGTTGTAGATGTGTTTTTAATTGAGGACAGGCCAAAGAAATAAATACACTAAAATATCTTTTTAGATGAAAGCTTTCTTGAACTTGTTATTTTACTGAACAATTTTTCTGGTAGTTAAATGTTTCCCATGCACAGGAAAGCCCAGAAATTCTCTTTTTTCTCTATCATGTTACACTTTGAATATATCAGTGCACAGAAGCCAAATAAATGAGCAATCTGTAGCTACTGCTAAAATTAATGAAAGAACATGAGTCCAGGTGATGTTTTTGTCCAAGGAAGATAAGTACTCTTCCTAAGGAATCAAGTTCATTCAGAGAGTGTTCACAGTCCAGAGTCTGCTTGACAGTCAAGACATGATTTATTAATCCAGTAATTGTTTCTTTTTCTGAAAAATATGAAGAATTCTTTGGCCACCTGAGTGTAACTTCATTATATGATAAGTATCTTCTCAGGGATAGCAAGATACATAGGTAACTTCTGGTGGCGTTACAAGGAAAACTTTATGTGAGAGCAGAGTTTTGAGTTTCCCATATAACAACTTCAAAGCAAAGAAGACAGAAATTCTCTTTCAGCATTGTACTGGGAAAATTCTACTTCTTCATTCATTGTTACAGGCTATTATTTTGCTCATGGAATCCCATTTCCGGTGTGATTCTTCGTGATTATCCTCTATACAGACTTACATATTGTATCATCTACAATTCTGGAGTAAATTTTAATGACTTTAACTCATTTAATTAGAATTATAGTGACTGTACATATCATATCAGTCTGTCCCTTTTGAGCATGGTCTGACACATGTATCCATATATACAGCTTATAATTATCATAAACAATGTCATACATAGCGACCGATTATTCTGGATAACTGCTCTCTGTTAGCATTCTTTCTGGGTGTGATATCTACAAATCAGTGAAGACAAACAATCATTGCCCCATTCAGTGAAAGGGCACAAGAGTGATAGATGGGATCCACAAGAGGAAGAAACGACTGCTCACTTTTATCTCCATTGCATCCTCAAAGAATAGGGCCAAGATTAGAATACATCTTTTAAAAGTCACACATTTAAAAAAATGAATAAGCAAAACACTTTATTAGAATTTTTATAAGAAAAAGTTTATGGTAAATTCATTTCTTTTAAATAATTTTGTAGTAGAGCAATACAAAAAAGAATCTATTTTGAATCTAAAGAAAAATGCAGTCTCCACAGTAACTCGATGGACAGTACTTTTCGCTGAATGCTTCTTACATTTCAGGACAATCTGTGATAACTACAGTTCTTAGCAGCCCATACATGGTACACACTGTAGTAATTAAGGAGTTCACTATCTCTAAGCTGACATTAGAGGTGAAAGTAATTCTGGCTAAGGACACCAAATTTGTTCTGCCTGCTTGAGGGCAATGGATTTACCTGCTGGATTAACATTATAGAAATCTTTTTCCTTGGAGACCTTTTTATCTACCACATCCACCTTGTGGAATAAAGCATGTGTATGCTGGCTCCATGGGGAATTCCAGTCATTTATAAAGTGTCACCATTTTGCTAGCCACACACATATTTCATCTTTACTTCTCTGTGATACTGAGTTACATATTCTTCCTCCAAAGGCAGGCAAGATAATGGAGACATAGTACATGTTCTAGCAAGAACACTTCCTGTCTAAGTAGTGTGTGTATGTGTGTGTGTGTGTGTGTGTGAAAGAGAGAGAGAGAGAGAGAGAGAGAGAGAGAGAGAGAGAGAGAGAGAGATACACACGATGTGCACAAGCCTCCAGCTATGTGTGTATGCAAAAGCCACAGAAAAAAATGAGTGTCCTTTTCTATTGCTTTTTACCAAAATCCTTGAAAACAGGTATCCCACTGAACCTGGAGCTATGATTGTAGCAAGCAATATCCAACAATCTGGATGTCCAGACAACTCTGGGTTTATAGGTGCTTGTGGGAATATATCAGACTTTTTACATGGGTGCTAGAGATTTGGACCTGGGTCCCCATGCTTGTACAGTAAGTGCTCCAAGACAGCTCCTTGGCATCTTGTCAAGATAATTCTTGATGTCATACAAGGAACTGAATTTTCCTATTTCTTTGCTAGTCTAAGTCACTGGACATAGCACAGGCAAGGTGTCTGGCATGATCCTCTCAACTCTCACATTCTAACATCCAACTGTCTTCTGTGTATGCCTTCTTTGTCGGGGATTTTGCAGGGATATAACTCACCCTTCAGATGTTGTGTTGAATAAGAGGATGTCTGTTATGTATTTAAATAATTATGGTATACCACTGCTAAGAAATGTCATTATATCTTGGAATATGAAGATAAATGAAAGAGACAGGGAGAAGTAACAACACACAAAATTAAATGAAATAAGGGGCATCAGAGATTTCACAAGATTAGGGTTTTCCATCCTCTTAGCTATTTTTACTTGTGATCCCTGACACCTATTCTGGGATAGTGTGCTGATTTCAGCCTCAGTGATTCACACATCAACTCCAGCATCACCTTCCACTTGAGGTACAGCTGAAGGTGTCACTGGAAAGGGGGAAATACCGTCCACAGAAAGCACAAAGAAAAGGATGAACTGGAGGATCTAGGAAAGGTATGGTACTGGGTTCAGACAGGTACACGTGCCTGGCAAGACCACTGACCTTTGTATTCAGTGAATAAGGAGCTAAACTTGAGGATGTTAAAGATGGAAACGCCTCTAGCATTTAATCTGGCCCAATGCTCTCAATCTTCAGCTAAAACATTTATGTCTGGGAAAGAAACTGACCCTGATGACCCATGATAACCTGCAAAGGAGATTTAAAAAAAAGTGAGGAAAAAGACAAACCTACATTCTAGACCTATTTTTTTTTAAATAGAAAAGATGATTTTGAGTGGAATGGAAGTAAAAGAATATTTCAATAGCTATGTGCAAATTCTCTTGAGGAGTGGTTTGGGTAAGACATTGTCTCACATCTTAGCCCAGAAGAACCTGGAACTTACTTTATAGCCCAGACTGGTTTTGAACTCACATTTCTGCCTATATGTCCTTAATACTGGAATTACTCACAATGCCTACCTGATTAAAGAAATAGATTCACACCATGAATTCAGTGATATGAAACTTCCCATAAATGAAGATAAGTGTATCCAATGCTATCACCTCCAGAATCGTCCTGTGTTGAAAATGTGAGTCATCTCCATGACCTCCTGCAGTGTGGATGTCAGTAGCCTGGATGCAACTGAAGCTTCCAGTTGTTTGGTGCCAAGGAAGATTCACTGAATGTTAAAGGCTCTTATTTTTCAGACAAATAAGGTTGCCCACTAAGGTAATGGGAATGTTTGTACCTATGACTCTGAGAAGATTAAATCCAACTTTCCTTGGAGCCATATGGACATTTCACATGGTGTCAATACACAAGCATCTGCAATTTACTCAGTATGAAAATAAATGATAGTGCTCCCATGCCATAGAAATATATTTAATATTTTAAACATATCATGTATCAGCTCAGGCTAAAGTTAAAACCATAAACTCTTTTTGTCAATTTTTTGACACATTTTTTATGTTGGATAGAAGGAGAAACAAGGAAGAGATAAATTTAATAAAATTTAGATTCGGTTTTATAATTACTACTTACGTCAACTGTGTGGACTACGATTCCTCAGACTAGGAGATTTTTAAAGTACAGTATCTCAAGTATAGGTCCCTGGCATCTCTCAAGTTAGAGCATGCAGCATCACACAGCTCTGTATAACTGAGATTATCATTAGGCAAAAGTTCACCAAGAAAACTGGAGATGGTGAAAATTTTGAAGATAAACTCAGAATGGTGACGTTTACTATTTTTCTAATTTTTTTGTGTATGTATGTGTGTGAATTTCTTGTTTGTAACAAAATCTAACGGAAGAAATTTTTAACTGAATAAATCCATCCATTTATTTGACTAAGGAATTTTCTTTGAATGACATGCTGTAACTGTTTTATTGCATTTTGCAAAATTCTTGTTGGCCTGGATAGTAAAGAAATCATGTAGACAGATCATCGAGCTGTGCAGGGAAAATTCATTTCCCTTACAGCTCATTTCATCGTATTTGCTTTTTGTTGTTCAAAGTTCATCACAGCAAAGCTAAGTTTTAATGGCTATAATTTTATGTCTATTGATTTACATTCTATATATGAATTTTGTCATGTGTGATCTCATCCCAGCAACCTCTGGCATATGCCTAGTCTCAATTATTTGGTAATTTCTTTCGGTTTTGTGTTTTATCTACTGTAAGCTGTCAACTGGAAAGTTTTTATCTCCAGCTCGGCCTTCCCTCTTTAAAAGTTGGTCTGTACCCAGCCAGCCACAGCCTCTCTCTACTCAGATGTTTATTAGACATCTAACTAAGAAAGTGGGGGAGCTAATCTTCCCTATCAAGCCTGTCCTGCCTAAGACTTCTAAATCTTACTTAACTGCAAATCTGTCCCCAAGCATCTCAGCCCAAAAATGCAGCTAAAACTTAGAATCCTCTCCTTTCTCACATCCTCCATTCAATTCATCATTAAAATTAAATCCTTTTTATACTATCTTCAAAATGTATTTGAAATAATTGTTTTTAACCATGTCTTAGCTACTTTTCCTTTGTGTGTGTGTGTGTGTGTGTGTGTGTGTGTGTGTGTGTGTGTGTGTGTGTGTGTGTGAAATATCATGACCAAAATCAACTTATGAAAAAAAAGAGTTTATATTGGCTCATGGTTCCAGAAGATAAAAGTCCATTATGGTGGTGAGGCATGGAAGCGAGGAGCAGGCAAGGCAGCAGGAACAGGAAGTAGGGAGTTTGCATCTTTAACAGCAAACACAAAGCAGAAAGAGAATTGGACATAGTGTAAGGCTCTCACTCTCAAAGCCCGTCCACAGAGACAGACTTTTTCCAGCAAGGCCATACTACCAAATCTCCCCAAATGGCACCACCAGCTGGAGACAGCATGTTCAAATGTCTGAGTATAAGGGGGGTTGGGGAGAATTCTTATCTAAAGTAACACAAATTACATTAACTGCTACCAAAGAAGTCCAAGAGTCTATCTCTTGCCTGAATGATTGCTACGGCCTCCTGTTGAGTGTCCTTGTGTTCAGTTCTTACTGCACAAAAACTATGGTGTCTTCCTAAAGCCTTGGTTGTACATGCCATTCTCTGCCACAGACTCTCTGGTGTTTCCTAACGGTGTTCAAATTAAAGTCTACAAAGTTCTACAGTTGTCTCCATGCCCTTTCATTAGCAATTCTGTTTTACTACTTACACTCGATATCGCTACAATAACTACCACAGAGTGACAGGCACTGGGGACATGACGGGGAAGAGAGAATATATCAGAATTGTGGGTACAGCTCAGATCCTGGGAGAATTTTCTCCCAGGGAAATGTTTTTATATGTTACATTGGTGATGATGGGGCAGTGTGGTTGGGAAGAAAGCATCTAGAGTTGGGCCATTATAACTGTAGTCATTGTCTTCCTTCATAAAAGACTGTTTTCTTTTATTGTTTGAGCTGCCAAATGCTAATACAATATGTGACATGCAGTTATACTGGAAGTAATGGCTATTGCTGGGCTGTTATAGAAAACAGTTCTCCAGTCATTGCCAGATAAACTTTTGAAAAAGACATCATGTAATACACCTTTATCTGTTAATAATCCATGATACTCCATACCTATTTCCTATTACACTTAAGCTATTTATACATTCACCAACATTTCAATACCCACAATGCTGTTAGGTAAGCAGTTCCTGGATTTTCCCTTAATGCCAAGGACATCTCCCTGACACCAAATTATGTGAACAGATAAGAAGTCCCATTTCACAGCTTTGCACCAAGATTTTCTAATCAAGTGACAGTCTTTAATATGTTCCTTCCAGGCACAGAACTCATGATATATGCTTTAAATCTATAAGTTGTGATTTTCAGGGCGGGTATTTTCTAAGCCTATGCATCTATTTTTTTTTATATATTATTTACATCTCCAGTATTTGACTGACTCAAAAGATATTTGTGCAAATACTGAAAAAATATGTATGAGTAACCTCCTTTACTTTACATGACAGGAAGAAGTAATTTAGGCTCTGACTGAAAATTCTTCCTGGGGAACTTCCAATGTCACTCCAAGAGGGAACCACCACGGAGTCAGTTATAAAATAGTAGTTGATTTACCGGAAAGAGGATATGGTTGGGAAATAACAATAACAACAAAACCCTATCATTTTCTTTCAAACATAAAATTTCATAATTCATGTTGGCATCTAGTCATGACTGGAGTGACAGTGACCAATGACAGTTCTACTGTGTCTCAACACTCTCACAACTCTTCTGGTTCCACATGGAACATGACCCTGCTGATGTCCAAATTTTTATAATGGCCTATACTTACTTCCTAAAAGATAGTGACACATGTTATGCTTTTCTTACTTTATATTTCATGTGCTTTTAATTTATTTTCTTCTAGGCAGAGTAAAAATGAAGGCCAGGGAGCAAAATGATTCACCTTAAACTCTTCAAAAAAAAGCACTCAAACCACCCATATTCATCAGACATCTTACCCGCGGCATCTTTTACACTTTTCTCTCTGATGTTGATTCTTGCAGCATCTCTAACATTTTCCTCGCTGATTCTTTTCTACCTAGACTAGAGAATCACTTATTATTCCACAAGAATTTGTTTTGGTATCTACCACTCTCTTCTAGGCTTGGCTATAGTTTGCCTTCCTATGATTCACATGCATCAATACTGTCAAGTTAATGACCTTAAAGAGGTAGAGTCCTGGAGAGGTGATTTGGCCATGATTACCACTGTAAGAAGAACAATACGAGACCTGTCAAGTGGGTTATGCCTTGCAGAAGTGGTTTAGAACCCAAAATAAATTGTTCTAAAAGCACCAAGCTTTTCCTCAGACTCCTCTCTCAATATGTTACTTTGCTCTACCTATACATGCCCGCATATGATGCTACTTTTTTGGGGGGCCCTTATAAGAATTCACAATCAATGCCATGTTCTTAGGTCTCTAGACCTGTAAGCTAAATTAACGTACTTTCTTTACAAAATACTCAGCTTCAGGAATTTTGTTCTAACATAATAAAGTAGTTCTCTTCTCTCTGATCTGACAGAATTGCTCATAATATGTAGTCATGCCTTTGCTTTCTTTTTGTACTTGGCTGTGACCCTTTTGCTCTGCTACTTCCAAATTCTCATGGCAAGGTAAATCAACAGTTCTTGGATTTGAAGGCATTCAAATAGCTAGCGTTGTAACTTCTTTAGATCAAATAAAATTTCCTGTTTATAGAATCTGTGTTCATGTGCAGTGAGACTGAGCTGACGAGCATGTCACAAGCACAGGGGGATGATCTACAGGTAGTAACACAGGTTTTTAAAGGACAGTGAGGATAACAAGCAATAGCAACACTTATTTCACACAGAGAGAGAGAGAAAGAGAGAGGGATGGGGGGAGAATGAGAACAGTGTATTTTTCCTACTTGTATTTGTACTCATGCTTTGTGTGAAGCAAAGCCAGAAAGGCCACCGACAGAAATATCTCAGTACTGGCAGGAGTCAGTGGCACTGGTGGTAAAACTGCTAAGGAAGGCAGGTGAGCATGCAGATAGAGGCTACCAAAATCCAGGCTGATTTTGTCAATATGGTTGTTGTCTGATGCTCTAGGATAAATAGAAGGAGACGGGAACGTTGGATGAGGAGGGTTTTCTGCACACATGTTAACATTCATTCTCCACTGACACTTAACACACTGGAAATGCAGTCTGTGTTTCAGATCCTCCACACTGTGGAACAAAGTGTTCCCAGCTGTTTCTATTTTTGTTGCTGGACTGTTTCAGTCTGAAGACACACTGGGGGGGGGGGTGACGGCAGCATTAATTTAGCAGACATTCATTTTGTTTTCATTAGTTGCTTTTGTAGTTTTCTATTTGATGCTTCATCTAATAAATGCATGGTGCCCAGAGGGTGCCTCTGTTTGTATTAATAACAACATCTCATTCACACCTCATCAATGACAGGAAACCTTCTCGCTATTGTGTCAAAGGAGCAAGGATCAGAAATGCTCCCAAGATTAGGAATACTTAGAAGGCAGATGGAGCCTATTGGGGGAGTAGATTGGGGGGCGATAGGTAAAATCAAGTCATCATGGATGACCAGGAAGCATGGGTCCTCTAAAATGTTTGGTGACAGACTAGTTACTAAAGCCACATGAACCTTTGTGATTTTATCTGCTAAGTGACCAGGGTCAGTTTTATCATTACAATATTCATGATTCTATATCAGAAAAATAGAACACAATGGATTTATACTTATATACATTCTTTGGGCACCGAGGACCCTTGTAATTCCTCAGCAAGAGACTTTAGAAGGAGGGTTTGCATATCTAGGGCTTTTTTTTTTTTTTGATTCAGGTAACAACAATAATTACCTTTACTGGATGAGTATATGACATGAATTATACCTTTTATGTATGTTTTATTATCTGATTATAACCATTACCCAGCATGTTTGCCAATTATGCCACATATTCAACCAACTGAATATCAAAAATATTTTTAAAGTGTACCTATAATGTACAAGATTCAAAACTTAGCATCCCCTAAAGAATATGACAACTAACTACATCTACATCAGGGATTAGGCATTATAATTAACCAGAGAATATTCAAGTATTGAATGTTGAATGCATGTGAGTTTCATATGCATATGAAAGCATATGAGTAGGTAGTCCATTAACTCTATACCACTTTATATAATGGACTTGGACACCTGCATGTGTTTTGGTATCTCAATTGGATCCTAAAGTTCATTTTAAGAAGACACTGAGAAATTACTGTGCCTACTTTTAATTTTACATTTAGAAATCCCTAACTAGTGTTAGAGATTTGAGTATTTGTTATATGCAAGGTCTTGAGCTCAACTCCACCATCCCCTTTTCAGAGGTCCCATCCTAAAGGAGCTTACTGTAACCGACCCAAAGTTACTTAGCAAGTTAGTAAATGGCAAGAGCAAGCTTTGAACCTTCTGTTTTCAGTCTACCAAGCCAGGGAACTCAGCTACAGGAACTTGAAATCTCAGAGGCCCGTTCACTGTAATCATGTATCTGCCACCGTGCCTCAGAAAAGGAACATGAGCATGTGTTAACATAGATTTGCTCCACTTTGCTCTGTTACATCGACAAGAGAACAAACAAAAATACACCCTTGAAATGAAGACTTTGGAAAACAGTTCATGTAAACCAAAGTTTTCAAATGTATTTAATCAATTGGTTCAGAATAGTTGCATCCAGAAAAAAATGCATCTATGCTTTTGTTATTTATCACATTATATGATATCATATTGACATGGCTTTGGGTCTATTATTAGATTTGACATTTCTAAAAATGAAGAAGTTAGTCATTACTTATTAAATTCTCAGCATTAAATATGCTATATACTGAATAAATAATATTTTAAATTATACGTAGTATAAATGTTTCCTTAAACATAATATCCTCAGAAAAGATTTCTCAGGATTTTTTGTATTTATGAAAGTAAATAAAATGATAAAAACATACGTTTAATTCTGTTCAGTTGGGAAAATATTAACACAGAACATTATTATAATACAGAAGCTAAAATAGTTCAGTGTATTAAGCACTTGCCTCACAAGTATGAGGATCTGAATTTGAATGCCCAAAATCCATGCAAAGCTGAGCATGGTAGAACATATTTAAAAACCTAGCGTTCCCATGATTGTGAGATGACAGATAGATACAAAGAAACTGCTACAGCTCATAGACAGCTAGCCTAGTCTATGGCAAGGCAACAGCTATCTTGGGAAAACAACAAAGAGATGTGCCAAACAAAGCAGAAGATGTGGACTGACACTTGAGGTGTCCTCTGACTCCCATGTGTGTTGTGACATGCGTGCATGGACACGCACACACAGACAAGCACACATGAATTGTCTTTGTTTCTTTTGCTGTTGTTGTGATAAAAATACCTTGACAAGGTGGTTTAAAAGGGAAGGGTTTCTTCCTGCTGCCATTACAAGGTGCTGTGCGTCGTGATGGGGAAGGGAAGACAGCAAGAGACTGAAACAGATGGTCAGCAGGCATCCTCAGTCAAGAAGCAGAAAATAATGAATGCCCGTTTGTTATTGCCCAGGTCACCTTCTCATTTTGTATAGATCAGGGTCCTTTGTCCCGGCAATGGTCTGACTCATAATTAAGCTGACTTTTCACTTCAAATAATGTAATCAAGATAATCCCCCACAAACATTCCCAGTGTGCCATACCACATGTAATTGTTGATTCTTTCAAGTTGAAAACTAATACAAACCATTACACGCAAAGATTTTATGCTCTCTCTCTTGTTCTCTCTCTCTCTCTCTCTCTCTCTCTCTCTCTCTCTCTCTCTCTCTCTCTCTCTCTCTCACACACACACACACACACACACACACACACACTCTACAGGTAAGCATCCACAAATAGACAAAAGGTGTTATAAATAGCAACCTAAACTGTGCCAAAAGGTAAGTAACTTGAGAAGTACTGCTTAAGATGTATACACTACTTATGAGACACAAATAATGAAAGATTTAATATTACTTTCTATACAATGATTTATACCAAATTCAATTAACCAATGACATCACAAGAGAATTTGAGATTGTCTGTCAGGATCTTGATGTCTCATGGGGAATGGAGATGAGAAACAGTTGAGGAAACATGGGTTAGGTGTCAGAGCATTGATTTTCCACCTCTGGGCCCTGACCCCTTAGTGAGTTGAAGGACCCTGTCACAGGGGTTGCCTAAGACCATCAGAAAAACAGATATCTACATTACAGTTCGGCAAAATTACAGTTACACAATAGCAACAAAAATAATTTTACAGTTGGGGCCATGACAACATGAGGAACTATATTAAAGGTTTGCAACATCAGGAAGCTTGAGAACCTCTGTGTTGGAGAACAACATCCAGCCCACTTAATCTTAAATTACTGTACAACAATGTGATGGTGTTGTGTTCTAAATGTAAAATTTTCCCCTGTAGACTCATGTGTTCGAATACTTGGTCCCTAGCTGGTAGTACTATTTAGAAAGTTGTAGAACCTTTAGGAGGTGGAAGCTTGCAGGTAGCAGTGGATCACTAATTAGGAATGGGCCCTTGAGTTTTATAGACTGTCACCATCCTCTGCTTCCTTATTGCAGATGCAATGTGAGAAGCCAGCCTCCCACTCCTGTTAACAAGCCTTCCTAATTACGATGGAGAGTATCCCCTTGAACTACAAACCCCTACTTCTCAGAAATACTTCTTGGCAGGTATATTGTCATAGCCATAAGAGAAGTAAGTTAAAATGTACACTACGTGCTAAAGAAGCACCAGAATGCTGTAAGTAAAGATCAGTGGGTCATTTTCATGGCAGAGTTGAAAACAAGAATGTTAAGAGAAACGACAATAAAAACCTGGCTCAAAAAGTTGCAGAGGGAAATAAGGCTCCACTGCAAACGGGGGTTTAAGCTATTTAGGTTACAAAAGAATCTGGATGGGTTTTTTCCCATGTCTAAAGAACTTGAGTAAAAAGTAACTTAAAAATGAGGGACTGCTGTGTTTAGTGGAGGAAATTTTAAGACGGATTGACATTCAGTCTGGGCCAGGGTTATTGCTCATTGCTATTATCCATATCTACAGTTTTTTTTTTTTTTAAAGAGGCAACAGGTGAGCCAAAGGGTATAAAAAAATATGAGCAGTTTGTTAAGGCAAAGGACCCATAGAAGTTTATAATTGCAGCCAACATACAAGCTGAAAGACTGTACCTGTGAGAGAGGTACTCACACTTTCCTCACTGGGATGAAGGAAAGGTCTTCTGAGGGTAAGATGTACCCATCAAAGGCTCACTTGCAAAAATGCAAACTTATCTGAAAGGAGAAAACTTAAACTCAGAATTACACGGGGTTCCTACTTCTGGAAAGTGACTTGCTAGAAAACTATCCCTCCAGGGTCAATGCACAGGGGCTGCTGTAACTGTGGATCAAGAGAAGCAAACTCCACCTCAAGGAGCAAAACTGATTAGCATTGTCCAAAAGTTGTTATTTTTTTGAAATCATAAAAAATGCAATATCAAAGGGGTGATGATGTCTTGATTCACGGGATACAGAGAGATACAAAAGGCAAGCAATATGGAGCAAAGGTGAAGATTCCTAAAGGAAGCCCAAGGAGAGCATTTCATGGAATTTTGAAGGTGAATGCTAAGTAATAATGGAGACTCTAAGAAGCTGAAAGGCCAGAACCATGGAGCATCTACTGAAGAATGGTGTAAAAAGGAGAACCAGTTCAAGAACTGTGTGCTGTAGCCAGCTGGGTGATGCCAGCACTAGCTTCATGCAGTTCTATGCTAGAACTACGTTTGATGTCTTCCCTGCTGGTTTAGTCCTGCTTTGGTCTCTAAATCTTTTCTTGCTATGTCCCTATTTCTCTTTTTGGAAATGGGAGTCTGCATGTGATATTTTGTGGTGGAAGCTTACAACTTGTGGTTTCAATGTATAAGGACTCATAGTTAAGAGACTGTCTTGAATCTTGGGAGATTCTTTGGATTTCTGAAGAATGTCAGGAGTGACTGGTGTCAAAAACCATGGAGACTTTGAAAGTTGAAATGAATCCATTGCACCATGAGATGGCCCCGAGTCTACATGTGATAAGGGAAGAATACTGTGGTTTGAATGAGAAATGTTCCCCAACAGACTCATGTGTCTCAGTACTTGATGGTAAATAACGGAGCTAGGCAATGTTGGGATGTAGACTTTGCTAGAGGAAGTGGGTCACTGGGGTTGGGCTTTTAGTTTTTGTGGTCCATTGTGGGGATATGTTTCATATTTAAAAAAAAAAACCAGTCTGAAATATCAGAGGGATCTACCCACAGTCAATCGAAGAGAATCAGAGAGTGGTGACTTGCACCTTTAATCCTAGCACAGGGAATATTCAGGAGTGGTGACCTAAGCCCTTAATCCCAGAAAATCTGAGTTTGAGGCCAGTTTAGTTTACATAGGGTGTTCCAGGGTCCCAGGCAGGCAGTGGTGGTGCCATACCTTTAATCTTAACCTTCATGTGAAACAACTGGCAAAGAGGGTATTTAAGGCAGGCACAGAAAGACAGATGAGGCAGTAGAAGCCATGAGGAACCAGGCTGAGGAAGCTGGAAGACAGCTGGGTGAGATCTGACTGTGGTGTTTACTCTCTTTGATAATTCAACCTTTCTCTGATATCTGGCTCCGAGTTTCCTTTATTTGTGCAACAGTCCATGTCCATTTCCTGTCCACAATTTCCTGGCTGTGGATGCAAGGTGAGAAACTACTGTGCTGTGGGATTATATTCTTGTACATTGTAGATTATTGTCCCCCTTACTGGCTGAATAAAATGCTGATTGGCTAGATGGCTGACAGGAAGTATGGCAGGGTACCAGACTAAGAACACTCTGGGAAGAGAAAGAACAGAGCAGAGATGCCATGCAGATGCAGAGGGAATAAGACAAAATGCTACTCTGAAAAAAGGTACTAAGTCACTTGGCTAATCATGGGTTAGTTTAAAATGAAGAGCTTGGCAGAAATATGCCTGAGCCCTAAGCCAAACAGCATGAAATTAATATAAGCCTTTGTGTGGTTATTTGAGTCTAAGTGGCAGTGGGCTAGGCTGGAAAGGCTAAGCCAGAAACTTCATACTACACTACTGTTCTATCCCTGCCTCCAGACCTTCCCAGTGTAACCCACTGACCTTCAAACAAGAACATACTCTCTTCCTTGCCATGTATTTTGCCACAATAATGAGAAAAGTCACTAATACAGCTACATAAAGTGGCAAGAACTATGCAGTCTACTGACATAGTGGAATCTCTATACATAACTGTCCATCAGGGACAGATGGCGTCTCTCACCCTCATTCTGTCCACTTTTCTTATCTATCACACTCTCCAAGAAGATTACATCCCAATGTTGTTATTCAGAAGGAAAAAAAATATATAGTTATTCCATGATAGATATTTCATCTATTTAGGGAATGTGTCCACATCGGTTGTCATGAATCATACCAAATCAATGACAATCTCTCTGTAGCCAGCTCTTAAAACTATGTGCAAAAGTAGTTTACATAATGCCTGAGAATGTTCCTGTTATCTTTGACAGTGATTCTGGAGGACTGCTTCAAATCTTTAGTACTTTCTTTTCTCAGCTTCTTAAAATTTAGGGGAGGAAAATAAAGACATCAAGCGATATCATTAGAGACTCACATTAGTAGCCAATGGCTCTTTTCCATGCATCCTTAATGTTTTCTTATGATATGAAGTGAGAATGAAACACATCTCTTTTTAGCTTGGTGGAATAATACTGCTTTAATCAGCAATAATATTGTATAAGAGACAGTGGAAACAACAGTGTACGGAACAATCTGTATGTCCATGATTTTGCTAAACAGCTCCTTAGCTGTATCATCAGATAGAGTACCTTGGCGGTACGGGAGCTGTTAAACATTAAAAAGTAACTCAATGCATGTCTACTTTTGCTCCAATGATTCCCTGACCCGGGGAATCCTCCCACCATTTGAGACTTTTCTGTGCATTGCATGGGTCTTCCTCCTGCCTACTGCACAGATAGGCTCCACTCACACTATTCATGGTTGGTGCTTCTAACAGGAAATACAAATGGAAAAATGGATGAAAAGTCAGAACACTGGATGAAAAGGGGATGCTATACTTCTATGTTTCTGGTTTGAGGTGGTTTCCATTGTCTACATCTCCTTCCAGGAACCCCCTCCTCATTGCTCAAGCTCTGTAATTCTAGAATAACCAATTTTTAAAATATGTTCCTCTTTCAGCTTTCTACTGTTGTTTGTATCTAAGTGACTGAATATTTTCTGTTCCCTCATCCATAAAGTACTTTTCATTAAAGCCTCATCACTTGAGGTGGAATCTGTTTTTATTCTAGGGCCTGATACAATCAAGAGTTTGAAAGCATAGCAAATTTTACTCTTCAATTTTAATGCTTTAGCTCTATTGAAATGTCTATGAAAGATAGTCTCTCTTCTCTTGGTGTACTGAGATTGAAATGAGTCAGTTCAATAATAATGTCAGGTTACTGTGCCAGACTGATGTTTAATCCTGGTTATCACCATACTCATTAGGTACTTCAAGAAGTCCTATTTTAGGCTCCACTTTGGCATTATTCACTCTTACAAAAAGAAATAGGTTATAACACTCTGCTCAGTGACCCATTATAGCCATATTGGTAATTGAGACAAAACCAAAATAACTCACAGAGGAGGGGACTTCAAATAAAACATGGGTGCTCATGTGTGAGCATGAAGGTGAGCATGTGTGTAGGACAGAGGTTGATATCAGAAGTCCACCTCAGTCACTATCTACCTCACTGGTTTTTAAGCTTCCTAATACTGCAAACCTACATTACAGTTCTTCATGTTGTGATGACTTCCAACCATGAAACTATTTTGTTGCTACTTCATACCGTGATTTTGCTCATGTTATGAATTACAATGTAAATAGCTAATATGTAGGATATCTGATGTGTGACCTCAAAGAGGTTGTGACCCACAAGTTGAGAAGCACTGTTCTACATTATTTATTTATTTTGTGGCAGCCTGTCTCATTAAACCCAGAGCTTCCAATTCAGCATGACCCAGGGATTCTCCTGTCTCATCTTCCTCATCCCTATTATTACAGACCTTCCCTGGCATGTGTGTTTTTATGTGGATACTACTAAGGATCAAACTCAGTTCTTCATGCTTTCTCTGCAAATACTTTACCAACTGAGTCATTACCCCTCCCCCAACTCAGTTTTCCACCTTGTTGAGATGAGTGTCACTTGTAGCCCAAGCTTGTTCGGAAGTTGTTACATAAACTGGGGTTAACCCACAATTCAAATTCTTTTTGCCTCAGCCTTGTGAGTGCTAGGATTACCCTTATGCATTACCATACCTCACAGACATAAATCCCTGGTATTTTGTGCATTGCGAGTTTATACTTTAACTTTGATTATATATTAAATTAAAATGAAAGTCATTGGGGAATAAGCTTCCTAGCACCTTGCAAGTCTAGAAGCAGAGATTCATTCTGGGGTATCTAGGCTTTTCTCTATATTGTTTTCCCAATGGTTGATGATGAAATTTTGCAGTCATCCAGTTTAGGGACTAAGAGGCAAATGAATTGTTACATAAATCCTTCACCCATGTGTTGAAATCTCACATGCTAAAGGGAAGAGTTGTGGCAAGAATGATTCTTTTGTTGGCCTCAAGCAGACCGTGCCTCTGCAGCTGTGAGTGTATGTTCAATCTGGGGGGTTGGGGGGGGGGCAAGAGAACTATGGTAAAATGCCCCACATCTGCACATCTGCTTCTGTCCTGGGCGGTAAATGTCTCTCTGATTAAGTTTGCATCCGTGGAAAATTAAATCAGGAAACTAATGGAACCTTGCAGCATGTGTGTTGAGAGTGAATTTCTTCCTGTCAATCTGTAACCCAGCTGAAACACTGCAGTGCTCAATAAACACAGCCTACTGATGGCATTATGATGACTGAACTGGCGACAGGCGTTTTCATCCTTTGATTTTTTAAGAATCAAAGCTTTTTAAAAATCAGTTGATTTACAATATAATCTGTAAGCAACTGCAGATGCATAAACTAAATCTTTCCCTGTAGTTATGAATAAAATCTTGATTGAAGAAATCAAGAAAATGTCATTTCAATCTGGAGTAGGAGATGTGCCATGTCAGCAGTGTATGGATGGGGATGTGACATCCTGACTGGATCATAACAGATCTGATTATCTTTATTACTTTGTCTAAAGGTCTTACCAACTTCCAATACAATCAGAAATTCATCTCAGAGGCCCTTTCTATGTTTCAGCATGGCTTTCCTTTGAATTACTCTTAAATCAACAGAGGGAAACACTTGGTCTGATAATGGATTCTTAGAGCGTGTCTGATTTTGTGAGTTGTCTATGTGCTGTCTTCAGAAATAGATTGACATGACTCCTCTGGCTGGTAAGACTGTTTGTGACTTGAGACACTCTGCTCCCTGGAGTGGGATAAGCATGTCAGAACTATTCTTCATGGCAGACCTATATCTAGGAATCTACCTGGAAACACAAGATTCCCAGAATCAACTGATACAGAGAACAATTCTTCCTCCTTTCTTAATTTTTTCTTTGTAAAATTAGGAAATTATACTCGTGCTTTTCAAACATTTTTTCTTTTTGCATAAATTTTTCCTCACATTATTTTTAAACTATGAAGTTCAAAATATGACCTGTAAACTGGAGCATTCTGTTCTAAAGAGAAGTTGGGGTACAGAATACCTGCACTTTCAGTCCTGTCTGATTGCTTTCAGAGAGTATTTAAGATTCCAAACGTGTCAGGGAAATCAATACTCAGATACTTTTCCAAAAATCCTTTTTGTTTGGTACTTTTTATTTCTAAAACTGTATGGGATGCTTATAGCTGCCACTATCAAAGTGCAATTTGTACGAGAACTAAATATAGCATTACACACTCTGTATCGTTTAAACTTTAGAAAAACTTTATAGCCCGGGACTACTTCTTTTTGTAGATTAAGGACTTGACATTCCAGAGTTTCAGTATCTTCACTAAGGTCATGCAGCCAAGAACTGTGGCCCTGAGACTCAAGTTCCATTCAGTAGACCTCACTAAAAAACCACAAAGAAAACTGAATTAGTGTAGGCTGACCACACTAGACAGGACTCGGGCTTCATGCTGGTGCTTTCTGTGGTCTCCATCTCTCCCTCTCTCTCTCCCCCTCTCTCTCTCTGCCTCTTCCCCTTCTGTTCACTCCCCTTCTGAACTTTTGTTTTCCTTCCCTCCTAATCCTTGCCCTCTCCTCCCATCCATTATCTCCTCTCCTTCTCTTTTTCTTTCTCTCCTTACCTACCTTGCATATTCATCCATCTTCCCTTCTTTATTCCTTTTTCTTTGTTTCTGCTCTGGCTTCTTCTCTCTAGGAATCATCTCTAGCACCCTAGACTTGGGCACAGGGAAACCGTGAGCTACAGAGTCAACTTCATAACAGATACTCTAGGAACCTACAGAAAAGTCTCAGAACATTTCTTTAGGGTCTGTAGTCATCCCTCCAGTGGCTCATCATGGCCCCATTAAAGAAGACAGGACAAGGCCATAATACACCTGATCTTGACACAGCTGGATTATGGTCCTCTGAAAGAGGAATATGGGAGGCACAACTACCAAGATGAACTTGAAGATGACTCCATTTCACTGATATCCGGTCCTGACTAGGCTGCCAAGATGTCGCCTTGTGTCATCCTTTCCTTAAAATTCTTATTACTGGTCATTCTGTGTGAGTAGGCATAAGTCTGGTGCTTTCTGTTCACTCCCCTTCTGATCTTTTGTTTTCCTTCCCTCCTAATCCTTGCCCTCTCCTCCCATCCATTTTCTCCTCTCCTTCTCTTTTTCTGTCTCTCCTCATCTACCTTGCATATTCATCCATCTTCCCTTATTTAGGGGTTTCCATCTGAAACATATATATTCCTAGACAAACTACTTCCCTCATAGCATAGTATTTTTGTTTATTTCAATATATGTTTTGCTTCATCGCACTTTGTCTTGGTGTGAGTTCTGCTTTCTAAGTTGTCTAGATGCTTCTCTCCAGATGCCAATTAAGTTTAAGAAGAAACAAGTGTTGAGTAAATACTTGTTCCCTGGCAGGGCCCAGCAGAAGCCTTTGAGCACTTGGATTTTCATGGAAGATTCTGCTACTTCCAAAACCAATCACCCCAAGCAGAAGAACAGAGAAAAGAGAAACACAGTCACCTTCCTGAACAGGGATAGTTAACAACATCCTGGCAATTGACCTCAGGCTGAATAGTTATCATGTGTCTATTTCCTTCCTTGAACCAACGGAATCATGATGCTTATGTGCCACACAAAAACACCAACTGCAGCTAGAAAATGAGGAAAAATCCTTACAATATTTGATCCATTAGTCTTAATCACATATATTTTGCAGGCACCCAAGAGAGGAGATCTGTAACAAATGTTATAAAGGCTCATACTGTTCTCCAGCATTCCCAGAAAGGCTCAGGCCCATCTTCTTAGAAAAATAGCAAACCATTGGATCATTTAACCAATATTCAGTTAAGTCGGGCCTGGTGATTGCATTTGTGGATGCTTCTCTCTCTTCTGCTCCCCCTGGCTGTGTATCCTTAGGTTTCTGCTTGCCAGTAGGTTCAATGAAAGAATGGCATTGGAAATACACCTGTGTAAATTGGAAAACCTTAAAAGGTAAAGGAACCAAGCACCTTTCCTGAGGAAGCTTTGTGAAGGTCAAAACCAAGCTTTTTCCTGAACTCACAGCGTGAGCAGTTAGTTTGGGCATTTCATCTCTTCAGCAGTCAATACTCATGGAAAACCAAAGCAGCACAAAGCAGACAAGAGCTTCTGGGTGACTGTGTTCACACTCCATCTCTTACTTTACGTCGCCACACTTGATTTACTGATCTCAAAAGAGCACCGGGTTGTACTGCACTGTATTTTTAAGGCTAAGAAGGAAGCCCAGACGTACAGATGGGAGAGTGGCTGACTGTTCAGGCTGTTCCCATAGCTTCAGAACAAGAGCATCTAGGAATGCTATCTGCGGAGAAGACACTGGGACACCTCTAAAACAGAAAGTTCATCATCCATGGAAAGCTCCTCCCAAACACCCTCAGACATTACCCAAAGACAGTGATATTCCACAGCAGATGTCTTATTGGCTGTCAAGACAGAATCTCTAATGTTTCAAACTAGATTCTGTCCTCAGAATTTATGGAATTATTAAGCTGTTGCCGACAAAGGGATTGGTATGCATTCTGCCATTCTCAAGTGATTGAAAAGCCCTGGTGAGAGGACTCTGTGGGATAAAGGGAAAGTGTCCAGTTAAATTGGAAAGGAGGGGTTATAGCGATTCTCCTGGAAACACTGGGCACAAGAATAACAGCATTGACTGGAGAGGAAGGGAGACCGAATTTACATGGAGCTTTGTTGTTTAAATGAAATGAGAGACTACGGAGACTTCAGGACATGGTTTACAGCAGAGAAAGGAAATGGTACCAGCTATAAGGGGAGCGAGAAGGAAAACAGAGAGTCTCTTCCCAGTAAGCAAATGCTTTGCACTAAAGAAAATAAATAAAAATGAGACTTTGCAAAGAAATGGGTGAAAGATGAGAGTCTGAGGAACAGGAGAAACCACAGAATGAAAGAAAAAGGTTTTCAAAGACCATCTGTCAAGGGGGAAATCTCTTTAAAAGCCCCAAATAGGAAAAAAATCAAATCAAAACAAAACAAAACAAAACAAAAAAACCCATAAAACAGAGAAAATGCCCCGACCAACAAAGCTAGGAAATGGCCACAACTCAAACAAGTGTTCAGGATATTAAAAGAGCACAGAGAATGCCAATGTATCATCACATGTCTAACCCTGACAATGTACCGGAGACCAGAGACAGGAAGAAGGATGTGGTCTGTTGAGCTGAGACAATCAATGCAAATGTCAGAGATAATCTGCATGTCCGAGGGTTCCCACTGATCTGCACCCATCTCCTGCTCTGCAGTGAGCATGTGAGCGTGCTTAAGAGTAGGTCTGTATTCAAGACTCAACCAAGCCTTGAGAATTTTAATCTAGGAATCTACTTCAACAGCATGTCAAAGTCAAAGCTTTGGATAAAAGAAATTCAAGGATTATGTTGAGTAATGGAATAATATAAAGTACTAATATAGGCTAATATCTATTTTACAGCAATGTACAACACACATATATAACAATACATCCTCTATATGCTGCCAGGAAAGTAAAGATTTACCATGAAATATCTGTAGATCACTCATAAAATTCATTATACATTAATTCTTAAGGAAAAGAGCAATAGATATCCCAAAATACAAAAAATTAATAAGCTGAAATGAAACAACACATTCTTTTCAAAAATGTAAGATCTTCGAAAGAAAATTTGCAATGTAAAAAATTAAATAAAAAGTAACATAACAGGGGCTGGAGAAATGGCTCAGTGGTTAAGAGCCCTGGCTGTTCTTCCCTAGGACCTAGGTTCAATTCCCAGCACATACATGGTGACACATAATCCTGTAAGTCCAGAAGCCAATATCCTCCTCTGGCCTCCACAGGCACCAAGCTGTATGTGGTGCACACACACCTATTCAATTAGATAGGTAGATAGATAGATAGATAGATAGATAGATAGATAGATAGATAGATAGATATTTTTAAAAAGTAACATAACGGAATAATTAGAAAGCTGCAATGAAATAAAATGTATAGTCAAATATTTACATCATTAAACAGTAATGTAGTTAATGAAATAGTATTAGTGGGGAAGGCAAAATTAAGAAATTAATAGAATGACAAATTAATGAATTAAAAAATTTAAACTGGAAATGGTAAATATATAAACAAATTACCTACGAGTGAAAAAATAAGTTTAAAAATAGTTAAAAATCAGGAGAAAAATATGAAAAAATATAAATATATTTAAATTATGAAAGATAAAATAAATATTTAAAGACAAATTTAAACATGATGAAGAAGCAGTACACTGAAAAATATATGTGAAACACTGAATTAAGTTTATAGTTTTCTAGGAAAATATGAATTATTAAAAGAAATGTCAAAAATATATAATACAAACAGACAGAACCAATAAGCAAAATAAAATTACTACAGAAAAGTACCTGTTATTTCAAAAAACCTTATGCAAATTTTTGTTTCTGTTGTGTGTGTGTGTCTTTTATTTTGAAACAGTGCCTCACACAACCCAGGCTACATCATCACTATGTAGCCAAGGATAGCCCTTAGTTCCTGATCGAATATTTACACCTCTCAAATTAAAAGATTACGGGCACATGTACCCCCCCCCATAATTCTCAAAATGATTTGTCAGTTATTAAAGCTTTTCTAGATTGTGGACAAAATGGCAAAATCTTCTATTTTTACCTTCAAAGCCAGAATATATATCATATTATGAAGTGACAATGATAACATAAATATACATACAAACCACAGCATTTTTGTAAAAGTTATGTATTTTTGTTCTCACTACACAGCATAAAAACTCCAGGTGGACTGTAGATAATCATGGCAGAAGAAATGAAGACTCAGTGTGTTCCCAACTGTAAATGGACAGAAGGATGGGCCCAGAAGTCACAGTGTGGTGCCCATCTCAGATAGGAGGCTTGGCCCAGAAGCCTCAGTGAGTGCTCAGCTGCAGGTGGAAGGGTGGGCTCATACATTATGGTGGACACCTCTCCAGTACATCAAGAGGCCACTTGCAGAGTCCCCCAGATCAGTGAGAATGTATTCTGTGATGCTGCCATAACCAAAAACATGTCTCAGCATATTTCTTAGAACATGTATTTCTCTGGCTGTCATCTATGATTAAGCAGCATCTATGACTATATCTTTTAAAAGCACAATATAAAAAAGAAAACCACAGAAGGATGTTGTAGTTCTTAGAAAGAATTTGTAAGCTTTAACAAAGTCTATAAACATTATTTTTCTAAAAAGAAAATGAACTGGAGAGAAAACATACATTGGCAAAAGAAAAGATGAATGACTTGGAAGAACGTATTCAGTGCACAATGATAAGGAAACAATACTATGTAAAGAACAAATACAAAATAATGAAGAAAAAAGATGAACTACTAGAAAAATGGATAGAAGACACAGGGAATTCATAAAAGAAATGTAAATAACAAATACATCGAAAGAGTTCAGTCTTGCTAAAAGCCAGAGAATGATACATCAAAACAAATAGGAGATATGTTTTTCTACAAGATTAGTAAAAATCTTTAAAAATGGCCCAAACTTAACCTTATGTTAGTTTTTGGAGGAGTGATCATAAGTTATAAACTGTGAGCAGGATATTAATCTACCATTCTGTGTAAAACTATAACTAAGTGTATTTGACTTCCCTAAGTTCCCTGGCCAGAGAATGTCTGAGAAACCACCCAAGGATGGCCAATACATTTTCAGGAGTGATCACAGCATTAGCTATAATGGTGAAAAATCTGGAAAATACCTGAATCCCTTGAGAAAGAGACTGAATCCCTTAAGAATGAGACTGGTCAAATAAAGACTTTTTAAAAGTTTTATTTTGTGTATATAAGTATCTTTTATACAAATATGTGTTTACACTGCATGTGTGCCTGGTGCTCTTCGGCCAGAAGAAGTCATTCATTTGATCCCCTGGAACTGCAGTCAGGTATTTTCCAGATTTTTCATCATGACGACAGTCAGCCAATTCAAGGGTGTTGAGGATCAATCCTGGATCCTCTCTGCAAGAACATCAAAGTCTTAACCGCTGCGTTGTCTCTCTAGCCCAGTAGTTTAATGTTTTAATAAAAACCATGTTAGCAAATACGTTCTCAAAATGTGCTATATTTATATGTATTAATAAGACAAGCAATCAATATAAACTAAAAAATATTTGGCAGTATGCTACAGAAACCTTACTTGTGTAGCTGCATATTTGTCTACTACAATGACAGATTTGTTCTACAGTGACCCTAAAAGGCCCTCACAAAGGCAGAACACTGAGTCTCAATTTGACTGTTAGGATGAGGCAAACTGACAAGGCAGCATCTGGACTTTCCCTGTTGGAGGCCTGGCACTGCCATGAGAGCTAGCTGATTTGTGGATACACAAATGAGACACAAAGAACTGATTGGTTCTACCTCAGGCCACGGTAGCACAGACAGAAGCTGCTGGCTGACCACACAGACATGTGCACACACATATAACCCACACATATGCACATGTACACACAGAGGAACCCAGCTGAGACCTACTGAGATGTTCCCAGATCAGCGCAGTAACTCAGAAACTTCAAATATTTGCTATTTAAGCTGCTATTTTTAGTGTTCTGTAGGAATCTATGGTTGATAAAGACTTCTGTTTAGGATTTTATTCAAGGTTAGGCTTAACTGAAGAAAGCTGAACTAATTAAGTATGTATACTGAGGCATATTGATTCAAATAATAAATGAAAACATTGGTATTGGGAATACTCTTCATAATATTGACTTCAGACAGGCAGACAAGTGAGTATTTTGATATGAAAGATAAACAGGCTAAGGCAGATAATAAAGACCAAAATGTCGCTGGTTTTCACCAATATAGGAATCATTGAGCTTTTTCTGTAAGGGGGAGAAAAGAAGAGCACAGGGTCTGCAGGCAGCTTGGTGTCAGATGTGCCCCAGCACAAATGTTGAGTAAACAAATGGGTGGGGTGAGGTACTAAGTGATTGACAAAAGGCAGAGAGATCCAAGTGTGGCTTGAGAGTATAGTTTGAAAATTCCAGCCATGTTTCTGCATATGTAATCCAGTGTTCTTGATCCTCTTTCTACATATCCGATGTATTTCTTAGCCAGAAGAAAGACTTATAAATTTATTTAAGTCAGAAAGCTGATATGATATATCAAATCCGTATGTGGATATATTTAAAGACTTTTCTTTAAAATATTTCCCAACATACTTGAATATTTCAATTCGAGTAGAAAGCAGTAACACAGAGAAACATAAACACTAAGAAATTAGTGAAAAGAATAAAAACAAATTTATAAAAACCCAATAAGTAAATAAGAACCAATAATATGGGAATATTTATTTACTTATTTATTGGCTCAGTTTCTCACTGTATAGCCCTGACTTGCCTAGAATTTGCTGTGGACCAGAGTAGTCCACCTGCGTCCTCTGCCCTAGTGCTGAGATTACAAGTGTGTGCCAACACATCTGGCAGGTACAATCTTCATAGTGTGAAATATTTACATGAGATTCTTGTACCAAGGTCCCAATGTTTTATTTTTCCCCAGACCTTCATCATTTCATACTCTCTGTCCTCACAAACAGAATCCTGATTTAGAAATGATAGAGCATCCCCCTCCCTACCTGTTATTCTTAGTCATGAAAGGGATACACTTTAACTCGGAGACTCCAACTCCAAAGACCACCTTGCCAGACAGGCTGATAAAGGTGACCACTGACAGAGGATGATCACCACCCTCCTACAGCTTGATAAGCCAATGAAGGGTAGCCACAGAGAGGTAAAGGCCAAGTTAGTATAGAAAAGGTACTAACATGGACAAGGAGAAAACGAATCACCCATCCCCATATTCCCCATTAAGCCTTCCTGATCCAGACATTTTACTATAGTACATATAGTAGTAGAGAAAAACAGGATTTGAATCGATTTGATTTGAGTTACAGCTATGGACTAATATTGAAAGCCTCAGAAAAGCCAGTTAATCTTCTGTAGCCTTGGCTCCCTCAATTTTGAACCTAGGATGATTTCACCTACAGTGCTGAGCTGGCAGGAGTGGGAGGTGCCAGGGAGTGTTCCTGAAAGTCCCCTTTGACAGAATGAAAAAGTTACTTGCAGTGACAGCACTGTGTAAGTGATTGTGAAGTCCACAAGTTTATTTTAACTTCATGCTTCTTTGTTTGCTGTGGCAAACACCTCAGGTCGCCCGTTTTATAGCCAACACTGTCTTAGAAAGGTATATGTAAGATCTTAATTCATAACCACAGGGTTTCTTCCAGTAGGGTCATAGCTCTGAAAAGGCTAAGCTCAGTGTCAGACCGGGAGTGTCAAGTGGACTGTAATCTGAATACTGATGGTGACGACTCCTCAAAATATGTTATGCATGCTTCCTCATATTATATTCATTGTTTTGATATCCCCTGTTAATCCTATGATTATAAAACAACAGAAATTCTCCACCCACTACCTCTCTGCCACAAGATAAAAGCTGACAAGTGACAGACCTTCTGGAACATGAATGCTGACATCCTGTCCCCACTACCAAGCTATAATGTAAGAGGGCAAAACAGTGCAGAGGCACCTCCATCTTGTACTCTTTCTGAGGCTGTTTAAGATTTAACTGGAATTTGATCTCCTTGATAAAGATTCCCATGGAAAGTTACCAACCTCTGTTCTGGGAACCCAAGGTCAGGATGGCCTAGCTAACTTACTTTTGCTTCTTCAGAATTCCCTTCAGCTAATCACTAAGCTTCTCTTAAACTGCTTTCTTGTACAATTCTCCCTGGGTGGCTGCGGAGTGAGATAACAGAATGTGGTTTTTGCAATTAAAAGCCCCTTGGTCCAAATCCCTGGTTCCCAACCTTCCTAATGTTATAATTCATTATCATAGTTCCTCATTTTATGGTGACTCCAACCACAATTATATTCTTTGTCACTATATAACTATAATTTCGGCTGCTATGAATTGAAATATAAATGTCTATATTTTCTGCTAGTCTTAGGTGACCCCTGTGAAAAGGTCATTTAACCAAAATGGGTCACAACTCATAGGTTGACAACCAATGATGTAAATGCTCAGTGCTACCCGGAGGACTGGAATGCCTAAGTGTAGTCCCAGCTGGCTAGAATAAAGACTTTCGGTTGGCTATACATTATGTTTGAGCAGTCATCTCTAGTGGGCTCCCAGCACCAATATCCTGACTGAAAGTCTACTAAATTTCTTTCCAATACATTCATGGTGTAGATATTGGTAATCATAATTATGTAATTTAATTTGTAAATTAATAAACTAAATGTAAAGGAGGAAGAAGATATCTGACTCTCACCAGTTGAAATTGGGTGGTTTGGAAAAACCTTTATGATTTATTTTTTGAGACTT
This sequence comes from Phyllotis vaccarum, assembly GCA_033318265.1. Classification (NCBI taxonomy): domain Eukaryota; kingdom Metazoa; phylum Chordata; class Mammalia; order Rodentia; family Cricetidae; genus Phyllotis; species Phyllotis vaccarum. Next base: position 105,727,155 of record JARWLC010000006.1, on the reverse strand, counting down.
TCTTATGAGTACACTATATATCATTTGCCTCTCCTCTTCTCCTCTACTCATGCCTTTGCCTTTCTCACCCATGTCTCCCTCACCACTTTTCAAATTTGTGACTTCTTTAACTATTATTATTACACTTACATAACTTGCTGAGTGCAGTTAGTGTTGATCATATGTATATGTGTTTGGAGCTGATCACTTGAGATTGAATAATGCATCAAGTGACTTGTCCCTGGAGAAAGCTGATACTCTCCCTCCCACTCCCATCCCATGACCACTGATTACTCATAGCTCTTTATCTAGAAGTGGGGGCTTGTGAAAATTCCCCCATCCTTGTTGGCATGACACCTAGCCCAGTAAGATATTCTCAGTGGTACAATAGTAGCACTTTTACCTTAGGGCTATCAACATCTATCTAAGGACTTAAGGCTCAGCCAATAGAGGGGAATTCATGCCTGGTACTATAAATCTAGCCAACTATCCATGGCTGGTGAGGCCATAGATCTTAGAAGAACCTACCATGGCTATTTTCCTAAACCAATACAATTTCTAACTGTGTTCTAAACTTATCCCCATGCCAACAGATAAATTTAGCACTCATCCATGACCAAATGATTCACTTTGGGGAAAAATTTTAAAAAGTGATTCTTACTTGTTTTGGATACAACAAAAGGTATAAGCGTAAAAGGAAGAAAAGGTCAAAAGAGAATAATTAGAATGTAAGAAATATCTGTAATTTCTCACTTTTTTCAAGAACATAGAAATTTAGGTTTGTGAATATGATAAATATGTTTGAACTTTTATCAACAGACACATATGCAAAGAATATGCCTGTGTCTCAATTCAATAATGAATGAATGAATACACATATGGATTCTGTTGTTAAGATTAAAAAAAAAAAGTTAAGCAAGAATCATTTTATGATTGCCTGCTTGCCTTTTTAAGAAAATTGGCATACTAAGCAAACTGATTAATCTATGTTTGTGAACTGAAATGACTCTAAACTAAGAACATGTATAGCACATGATTATTTTAGAATGTTATTACACCAATAAATATGGACTGATGTCTGACTCTGTTTCAAATGCATAAAACTTATATCTTACCCCCATGGTCCTAAAACTTACAGATTTCTTGCATATGAGAAAGTTCTTAGGCATCCCCTGAATAGGCGCACATTACAATTTGCATAGTCTTATTGACCACACCAAAGCTTATAATGTGGCTAAAGCAAATTCATCCTTGGTTCTAGTAACAAATCTGATCCATTCACTAAAAATCCACCCTGAGGTTTCACTCTATGATCTTTCATTGCTTTGCTTCCTGTGTACATGTGTGCGCACACAAACATATATCCTGGCATGTGTGTGGAGAACAGAGATAACCTGTAGGATTGGGTTCTTCCATTTATCCATTTGGGTCCTGGGCTTGAGCTCAGGCTGTCAAGCTTGAGAGTACATGCTCTTATCTTAAGATTCATCTCACTGGCCCACAGCTTGGTATTTTTAAGTTCATATTATATACTAAATTTTATTAACACCTTTATAGGTGTAAGAAAAAGAGATGTTTCAGGTACAATAAAAAAGTATCAGAAGTATTTTGAGTTTTTTTTTCTGTAGTAAGTATAAACTGTGTATATACTTATTCATTACTCTTTGGTTCTTTTAATTCATTTAGCAGAGTTCCAATAATATCTGTCAGTGGTGGTCAGGGCAGGTGGAAAACATAACAAGATTTCTGAATTATTTAAAAATTGCAATGGGACACCTCTGAAGAGAGATAAAGTTAATAATATAATAGATATCCTATGTTAGGTTTTTCTAAGGTTATAAAAGGAGGAGAAGGGCAAAATGGGCCGGGCTGGAAGTTATGCCACACATGCTTCCCCTTTAATTTCTGATATTGTTATATGTCGGGTGGGGGGCAAATGTGTGTCTCACTCAGCTTCCCTAGATGATGCCAACCTCCTTGAGAAACAGAAGTACATATCTCATAGCTAGGAAAAAATAAAAGGCCCGAATTTTCTAGATTTACCCGTATTTAAAATGTGGTCCTGAAATTTCTATATAAAATAGAAAAGCCAAGAGTCCTAGCAGGCCAGACTCTAAAACTACAAGGAAGTCCTTTGTTTTACCTTGCCCTGGACCTGGAGTAATGACCTCAGTACAGAACATATTGTAAGTTTGAATCACTCCACAGTTTAGAAAGAAAATTACTTTTAGGTAACTTCTGAGAATGTGAAATGACATAAATTCCTTTGTCATTTCAGGTGCTATTCTAGAAATCTGTGCATTTGCTATTTTGTTGGACTCACTGCCTAATTTTCAAGGCAATTTGAGCTCATTTTTTGTAAAAGTGTCTTCAAGAAAATATTCTACCAAGGACTTTGGGACACAATCAAGTTAAATGACAAACACTCTTTATTCCCCCCATACCAAACTCCCTTTGATGACAGAATCTAAAAGAATGTATACAGGAGCTACTGGCACTTTCCAAACCCTTATGCCTGCCTCCTCTTTGCTCTCTGTGTTATCATTTTATCTTCTGACTTCTTCCCCTGCCATGCTTACTCTCTCTCCCTCCACAGTTTGTTCTCTGTGCGCCTTAGTTCTAGAGTTTGAACATCAAGGAACCTTAGGAAGAAGGAAAATCACCAACCTTGATGTAGTGTCTTTCACCGTTACCAGCACACTTCACTATTATTGTAAACAAACAAAACCCTGTCCACTTAAAGGTTAGATTATTTGTTTTTAAAACAGACACATGATGAAGTTTTGGTAGATTTGAGCTTGCCCTCAGATTAGCTTCTGTCAGAATAAAAGCCCAAAGTTCACAATTGTAATGGAGAAGGAAAGGAAAATGAGACATCAATAAATCCTTAGTAGAACCATCAAATTTAGTTTTTAAACTTCCATTGTGCGATCCATTCTGGACTAAGAATAAATTATACAGAAGATTAAAACTTGATTCAGTGTTCCTGGTGTGGTGAAAAGTATAGTAAACTGGGGACCAGAAGCTACTCTCTTCCAGTGTGTGTTAACTAGAAACTCAGATAAAGGGTTTGGGTAAATATATGCATAAAAATGGGCAGGACCCTCCTTCCCAAACTAATTATATAGTCTGGAAGGAGAGGAACAGAATGTGGGAAGTGGAGTTGATTTAGAATCTAAAGTTTTGTTTTTTTCTGTATCTTATCTTGTCACTCAGAAAATCCCTGTGTGCATAAGGTAACTTGCCCCCACCCCCAGCCACTCCTATTTCTTATCTCTGTCTTGCTTCAACTTCAAGTCTCCAACTGATAGGTTTCTCCACACAGAACAAGGGCTACATTACAACTCACAAGCATTTCTAGAAACCATGGACTCTGAAGCTTTGGATGACACAAAAATACAGCTCATTTTCACAGAGATGAAATAGGTCATTCTGAAGATGAATGTGAGTGACCATGGAGGGGGGTGGGACACCGAGTTAAGTTATCCCAAATACCACGCTCTGAAGTGGTTACAGTTTGATGAGGTTTATATAGTAGCAAAAAGAAAGTCACACATCCAAGAGCTTTTTAAGCACATTAGGAGATGCTTTAAGTGTGCTAGTTAAAGCAAAGAAAGTACATCTCAGCTATCGTCCTGGTGCTATCTCGTGGCATGTCAGCATTTAGTACAGACAAGGACTTTGCTAAATTAATGCATTCAAAAAGTTTATCTGTTAGTCACAGGACATTAGAGCAGACATAGAGGCAGGGTATTACATCTAATGGTATTTAGATGTCTAAGACAGACCCAGATAAATGTAACTGGGCTTTGGACCTGCAGCACTCCAACCTCTGTACAATCACCAGATGCTCAGTGGAGGATGAAGCTTCCAGATGGTAACTTTGATTCATGGAATTATTCTATGATTTGTTGCATTTATAGGCTGTTTCCAACAGGACAAGTGACCTCTTGAGCAGCAACTATCATTGCTGACCTTTTATCTGCTATTCTATGAGTAGGAATGGCTTCAGTAGAAAGAACCAGAATAGGATCTTCTATTGACAATGGTATGTTAAACTGCTTTACATTTGAACCTGAAAGTACTTTCTACTTTTGTGTCATCATAAGAAGGGTCATGAGCCCAGTCTCTGCTACCTCACTTCTGGACCATTTCCAGGTCCAGGCTCCATCCATTCATTCCATCTATTTTGTGCTTAATTCTTCAAGAAAGAGATGTGTTTTTCTAAATTCTTTTTTTAAAAATTCAGTCTAAAATATTAGACTAAAGGACTACTAACGTGTCCTTTAGTTACCATCATGCCAAAGCATCTCTGGCTGTTCCTACTCAGTGAGTGGGTACACCAGCTTTAAGTCAACACAAAACTTGTAAGCTGGCCCAATGACCTGGGGTGTTCATGGGATGGCATCACTTGGCGATTTTCTGTGGTATATTACTCAGTAGCTCTCTGTCATTATGAGAGATGTGGATGAGGACCTAGATTTCTTCTCCAGCAACCTTGGCTTCCTTACACACCTATTTCTTCATCTATATGGGAATCTCCCTATGCTCCTTAAGCCCCTTCTAATTCTTCCCTTAATTTTTAAATGAAGAACAAGAAAGAGAAGAAATAAAAATCAATAAGAGAAATGCAGAAAAATGAAAACAAAGGCACACAGCAGACCAGTTAGACAGAAACTGCCGAAACAAAACAAAATAAGAGAGTCCACAAAATACCATTGAGTTCATCTTGTGTTTGTCAACTACTCTTGGGCATGGGGCCTTTCCTAGCGTGTGGCTGAAGCTCCCACTGAAACTCCACTGGAGAAAACCAGTTTTCTCATTGCCAGTGAGAACCAGCTGCAGATATGTTCTTCTTGGATAGGGGTGTGACCCTGTGACCTCATCTGCCTTGAACTCGCACAGATCTTATACACGCTGCCACAGTCTCTGTGAGTCCAGATATGCATCAATCTTGTTGTGTCTGGGAGACACTGGTTCCTTAGAGCCACTCATCACCTCTGGCTCTTAAATCTTTCTGTTTCCTATACATGTTAGTTTATATCTACTGCAAGAAGCTTCCCAGATGAGGGCTAAGTGAGGCACTGATTTATGAGTATAACAAAATGTCATTAGGAGTCACCTTATTGCTATGTTCCTTTAGCAAGATAATAACCTTACATTTTCCTCTAGACCTTTGACTTATCTAGTGTCAGGTTCTTGGCCACTTTAGCAGAGTCATGTATGAGTTCCATCTAAGGAAATGGGCCATTAAACCCAATTTAATAAAAAGTGGTTGATAACTCTTATAACAGTTGTGCAACTAATGTACCAGCATATCTTTCAAGTAGGTCATCGTTGTAGGTCACAGGGTTTGATATCAATGATTACACTTCTCCTGTTAGCATGCAGAGTACCTTCCAGTACCATGAGTGCTAGACTCTATAGAGGTAAGCTTCTAGTTAGAACATTAGTTTGACTTCTCTTCTGTGTTTGATGATATAAGAGTTGTCTTCTTCGATAGGGCCTTACCATCAGGTTGTAGAGAGAAAGCAATAGCCTTTGGCGTGCATTCTTTTGGTCTTTAGCGCATTTGCTATGAAAAGGGAGCACACAAGGCAAGTCCATTGTAAATGTGAAAACACTCACCACCACCACCTAAAAACCAGCATTCTCAGGGCCAACAATCAGCATATCTTCCTTCCTCGCTCTGTACCAGTAGAATATGCAGGCCTCAGTTTCCCTTTCTTAGCTCAGTTCTCCTATTACTTCTGTATATTTTATATGTCTTATTTTATAATACTAAGAGCACAAAGTTGTCTCTTATTTTGTTTTATTTTACTCATTTTATTTTCTCATCAATAACTTCCATTCTCATAGAGTTTTTCAAAAGAAAAATTTAAGTTTGTCTAAGTGTACAACATTTAAAAGCCTCTTTTTGATTTCTTAATTAACTGCATTGTGGACTGAAATGTTGTGGAGACTAATTCAGTAAAATCTATTCAGGCTTATTTGCTTTATAGCCATCACAAACTTGGTTTATAACTTTATATATGATTGACTTAGAAAAAAAAAATGCTCTCTGTGGTTTGAAAAACATTCTGTTTCCTGACAGAAAACTATTTTCTTTAGGAGATTATTATCTTTAATTGTGTTACTCAAATCTTCCATATATTTTCTGATTCAGCTATTGATAACTGGTATTAAAATCTCTCATGATGATACTGGATATTTCTGTTTACATCTGAAATTTTGCTCACATTTTACTTTTTATATTTTTAATTTTTGCTATTGCATTCTGAAGCTACCTATTATCTTAGCAGATCTGAGATTGTATTAATTAACCTTCAACTCATGTTGAAGTTTCTCTACCTATGTTAATCCGGTATTATATTTCTAGAACTGCATGAAATTGGTAATTTTGTAGGTCAAAATTTACTATGCTCACATAGTTTAATATGATAGCTTTATTGGTTTTGTTTTTTTTTTTCTATTGTTTTCTGAGTGGTTTCATGTTAGATATATCTCTTATAAACCATGTATGGTTTGCTCTTTTAAAAGTTTATACTCAGATGATCCAGACCACTTTACAGTATATTTACACTTTCCCAGCATATTTGGATCTGTTTCTTCCGCCTTTACCTTGTACTTTCTCTTTGTCCCAACTTTTTTTGTTGTTGTTAAAAATATTTTAGATAAAGTACATTTAACAGACCTTATTAGAGCAGGAAATGATTCATGAATCAGACTGAACTCAGAGTGAGAAGTTCAGAGAGAAACATCATAGAACCGTGGGCTCTTAGAGATGGACACAGAGATACCAAAAATAATACAGTGATTACAGTGTAGAGTCCCTGGTTGCAGAGTTAGTGGCCATCGCTACCTTCTGTTTGCTTCTGTTCCATTAAACCTGACAACACAAAGACTGACATATATTTCTCCTCATTTCCTGTCAGTGTTTCTGCTACCATGCCGTTTAGCTATTTGTCACCATGCTGCTAGTCTGGCTAGATAAACATTGTCCCACATTACTCAATTTCCATGTTCATCAGCCTCTTTTTCCCTGTTTCATTGCCTGTTAACCTACATAACACTTATTAAGCTTTAAATTAATTAATTATAGTATTCGGTTTTAGAATGTCTAGAAGCTAGAACTTTCTCAATTGGGTGGTTTAAAAGCTTTATAAAAATTAAAGTGCCTTTCATAAGTTAATGTTAATATTAACCAATGTCAGTGCCCTGATATGAAGGACAATAGACTAAATATTTCCAGCTATTTCTATCTTCATTAATTTACCAATCCCCCGAGACTATCTTAGAGATATTCCACATTTATTTATTTTGCATTATAACTCCAGAGAGCATCAACATGCTTTGTAAAGGACACAGATACTTATCCTAACAGCTGTTAACAATAGCAACAAGACTGTGGTATCAAAATAGCCTGATGTTAATTTTAAAAGAAAAAAAAATGTGACTTGCATACCATGAGATCTGTGAAATAGCCATTATCTCAAAATTCAATTCCTAACAAAGATGGCAATACTCATCAGCCTGCTTAGCAAATGATGAAAGGAAAACTGTTCATAAATGAGAAAATCCTCACCATTATTACATGCCAAAATGGAATGCAGAAATATTAAAGAAATAAATCAAGAAAACCCATAAAGAGAGAAGATATTATGCCTTAGGGCTAGGCAAGAACTTTCAAACTGTTCTCACAAAGCATCAGTTACTAGATTCAGTCATATCAAAATTAAGAAATATTTTTTGAGGGCAAAATTAGCAGAAATATGTCAGAAATATTTTACATGTCTAAAACTACAAGGAGACTATTATCCAGTCTACGCATAAACATCATTCATATGACAAAGAAATCACAACTTTTAAATATGGGGAAAGATATTCAGGTCAATTTGCGGCTAAATAAATCCAAAAGCTTCAACAAAATAGGTAGAAAAAAATGACTCAATTATTAATAATCAGAAGAATTCCATTTTTAAGCAGAGAAAATGTCCTGTTAGACCTACTAGACTCTAAATAGAATGTTCAGTAAAAAAAATAATAATAAAAAATAAAAACTCAGAAAACTCAATATCATGTGTGTACAGTTCAACATCTTACTCCAATGCTTTTACAACAGAATAAGGTACTCAGTATGTGTCAGGGAACTGGAGTGAGGGCAAAACTTGGGGCCTTGCAGAGACATATGGCTGATAATTGACCAAAATTGCAGCAGATGACTAAGGAAGCTTTAGCTCATTAACAGAGAACAGCCATAATAAACAGGCCATAAATAAAATTCCCCACGTTACCCTTGATCCCTGCCTCCCTCACAGGAGTTCTACCTGTAGGACATCTGGCATCGAAATCTACAATCATCTAAGCTCTTTGTTTCCCTATGAATTCCTAAGGTCCTCAAAATCCTACTCAATGATGCTAGTCTGCATTCTCTAGGGCTATTATTCTCAACCTGTGGGTCATGACTTCTTTGGGGATTGCATGTTTGTTACACAGGGCTCACATATTAGACATCCTGCATATCCGATATTTACATTACAATTTTCAACAGTAGCAAAATTATAGTTATAAAGTAGCAACAAAATTAATTTTATTTGGGGGGCTCACCACAACATGAGGAACTGTATTAAAGGGTCATAACATTTAGGAAGATTGAGAACCACTCCACTGGAGTAAAAGAAACAATATGCACTGCTGACTTACTAAAATAATTTACAACCTAAGGCAATCCTTAGGTAACCCAAAAATGGCTGTCTGCTTGCTACAGAGTCATGTCTGGTAACTCTTCAGTTCTGACTCATTCTAAATGGATGAAGCTGAGGACCAGTGTCAGGAGAGACAGAGGCAGCAATAGATAAGCTTTCTTGGGAACAGTGAAGCTTGCTTGACTTTAAAAACATGAACCCACAGGTATTATGTATAATAACAACATCACCGTCAGTGTTTCAGTAGGTTCGTCTTTCTCATTGCCTGACCCCGCTTCCTCTGACCCCTCCTAGAACTCCTTCCCAAGTTTTGTCTTTGCTTTCTCCCCATCCTCTATGTCCTTTGTCCCACCTTCCTCCTATCTTTCCCCATCACTTATTTTTACCTTCTCTTTCCCGTCTTTTAGGATCTGGGGTGAGTTAAGCAAAATTGGCCCCTATTGGTTCACACAGATGGTACTATTAGGAGGTGTGGCCTTATTGGAGAAAGTGGGTCAAAGCGGGTGGGCTCTGAGGTTTCAGATGCTCAAGCCAGGCCCAGTATTGCTCTCTTTTCCTGGCCTGCTGATCCAGATGTAGGACTCCCAGCTCTTCCAACATGGTATCTGCCTGTGTACTGCCATGCCTTGAGCTATGATGATAATGGACTAAACTTCTGAACCTGTAAACCAGCCCCAATTAAATGTTTTCCTATAAGTCAATAATGAAATCTGATACCCTCTCTGACAGGTAAGCATACAGATAGACAGAGCACCCAAAAAACAATTTTTGTAAAGACCTTCTTTAGAGACAACTCAAAGTTATTTCTATAACTTAAGATAATAATCACTTAGTTCTTCGGTTAATATAACATTTTGGGGGGAGGGGGGAGGAGGGAAGCATAAGTAGCTTTATAGTATTACAAAGCACCCATTATCAAAGGGCAAAGGGAAAAGAAAACATGAAGACAAGCAAGAGATGCTTAAAATTGTATCCTAAGTAAAGGTGAGATAGCCGGGGCACTAAGTCGCATCTGCAGCTAAGCCACCTGGGATGACACTCAGGGAGGGGATCCTAACCTATGGCAGTCAGACCCACGAGCAGTTATTTCAAGTGTGACAGTTTTACTTCCAAACTCTCCATCTGAAGTTTCCTGAGACAATGGCATTATCAAGCAAGCCACTAATTGGACAGGAAGTATACCATCAAAGGAACAAATTGAAAATGTTTCCAAAAAAAGAGCAGAAATGAAAGCAAAAATTAAAAAGAAATAAAACAATAAAAAATAAAGGAGAGAGAAATCTTAAAGAGGATAAGAGAGAAGGAAAAGGATCTGAAAATAATTGCAATGGATAATACATCAGTCTTGTTGATGGCATGCCCAAAGTGTTCCATTTTTATGTGAAAGCAAATAACTGTGAAGTATCACCAACATAAACACTGATTAAAAGAGATTAAGTGTCTTGAGATGAAATGTCATAACATTACACAGTGTCAGTTTGCAGTGTTCTCAAAATGTTAATGACCTCCGTTTCAGCTGCTACTATCATGGGAGATCTCTGGGGAAGGAAGCCTCAGCTGCAGGGCTCCCAGAAGGAGCTCAGAGCCCTGTCCTGTCCTCTCACTGCTAACAGATAAAATATCATTGAAAATGAGTCAGTGACATTTGCTCATGATTCACAAGGGACTACTTTTTTTTTTTTTTTAAATAAGTTTTATTTTACCTGAAAGTAGCTGAGTTTATCTAACCATTTCAATAATGTTTCAGACCTGATTCAGTCAGTCTGAAACACTCTTTGGAATAATAACCCTTTATCTCTAACAGTGACATTTCTCCAGCAACAGTAACATCTGCAGAAGATTTAGGAAGTGACAGTTCATCATTTCACAGACTAATTCTGGAATAAACGTGTGAGGCAGGGTGAATTCATAACTATTTTACCAGCATACTTGCCAGGCAGTTTCAAGAAATATTAGAGTATCTTCTGAAAGGACAGTCCCTTCCCTCATTTACTTCAATAAAAATCATTAGGACTTCAGAAAATTAAAATTATTTTTGCTTCCAAGAAAAAAAAAGAAAAAGAGTTAAAAAATAAAAAGAAAAATAGGCCAACACTCTGTGGCCACTCTATCCCTAGTCTGGATTTTCTCATACAATCAGTACATGTTCTCACTGGTATATGCTTCTCATTACCTCCCAACTCATGAGCATATATGAACCCTCATGTGCATGTCTGTAGCCTAGTAACACATGTGGATTTGACTGTGTGCATGCATTTATGATTGATATAATCTTGTTTATACTTATTCTAAAAAAGTGCTTAGTGAGTTTTTAAGTCTTCTGACCATTTCTTTCTTTTAAGAAGTCTCTGATCTCTAGGGTTGGAAGGCTGGAGCAAGAGAAATAAAAACAAGATGGGAGGCAGCAGTGATAAGTGCCACTTGTTCAGTACAGCATGTTCAGGAGTCATACAAGAGGAGTTTTAGCTGGAGGTGTCACAATTTATCTTGACAAAGAAAGGTAACACAATGAGCATAAGATTTTAGACACAATGATGATATTCACTGAAGAAAGCATCCTGTCCACTCTTAACTGTAATAAGCACTACATGCATGTGGCTATTTTAATTTGAATTTAACAGAAGTAAAGTAGCAAATGCAGTCATACCAGCCCCATCCCAAATGCTCTATGAACAAAAATGGTATGGTGGTCTATTGCTACCACATTGGATGGCACAGAAGACTATTTCCATCTCTGCAGAATATTCAGTTGGACAACCCTGTTTCATATTGAAGAACCAGGATAGCCACAAAGGGAAATGACAAGTGCTTTTTCAGAGACTTAGAGGCCTGGAGTCTGGGGTGCAAATAAAATTGTCAAAAGAGGTTACATAGAATCAAATTCCAGTGAGTATTGAATGAATTGACTTAGAACCCAAGCTTTGTTCAGAGAATAGGACTGATAAAGAAGAAATAAACTATTATAATGTATGAAACAAATTTAACTGAGTAATGTGTTCATTATGGGATTCATCAATACTCTATATAAAGAAATACAAAGTCAGTGAGATGACATACAAAGATCAGCTTGTGGATGTTTAAGCATGGTTCCAATACGCACAGGCTTTTCAGGAAGATATCTTTAATATGATAAGCATCTCTCTCACACTTATAATGAGTTTTTTTTGTCTTCCCCATCCTGGTAGAGTTGACAATCATAATATGCAGTTAACTCTCTGGTGAAAGGGGTATCCTTGGAGCCAAGACTTGAAAATCCCAGTCACAGTACCACGTCACACAGGTATAGTTTAGATTGTACCAGGTTGAAACTGCACTTGGGTCAGGCATATGGAAGCGTGTTCTGCAACTTCACATAAATATTTCTGTTTAGGAAGAGTATTTTATCCAGGATATCAAGGAAGTTATACAGCATTAATCTTGGCACTTCCATTTATGCGTGCCTCCTTGTGTCACATGACCGAGACATGTCTGTGAGACAGTGAAAAGCTATTCATAACAACCTACAAAATTCATGGACTCAGCATAGGTAGGATTAGGATTGTACCAATGAAAAGAAAGAAAAAGGAGCCTTGGGGTGCTCATGGCAGAGTTCTGGAAGTCATGTTCTCCTTTGTATTTCCAGTTACATGACCCAGGGAATCACCTCCTCCTCCTTGCTTCTCCCCGCCATCTTCCTTCTCACCCTTAAGTTTGAAAAGATGAGCAGTGATCTTTCTTATTTATTTATTACAAGTTCTTACATAAAATGACCCTATTTATAAATAAATGTGGGCTACATATCTGAACCAAGAGTTCCCAAAAGAAGAAATAATAGCTAAGAAATATCTTTTAAAATGTTTAACATCCTTAACGATCGAGGCAATACAAATTAAAACAACTTTGAGATTTCATCTCTCCTTAGCCAAAATGGCTAAGATTAAGAAAATGATGACTGTGTGTGAGGATGTGGGAAAGAAAGCACATGTTCTCTGGTAGTAGGGCTGCCACAAGGCACAGCCTCTTTGGAAATCAGTGTGGAGAATCCTCAAAAAGCTGAAAACACATTTATCATTTGTGTCAATTATACAAATTTTGGGCAGATCCCCCAAAGATTCAATATCCTACTACAGATACCAACTCAGGCACATTCACTGCTGCTCTATTTACCATATCCAGGAAATGAAAACAGCCTATGTATCCATCAAATGGTGGGTGGATATGGAAAATGTGGTACGTTTTGGCTATAACTATAAATGAAATCATGATATTTGCAGGTAAATGGCAGGAAGTAGAAACTATTACCCTGAATAAAATAAGTAAGGCCCAGGACAACAAATGTTGCATATTATCTCTCATGTGTAACCGCCAGCTCTGATTCTTTAGGTTTGAAGGTATAAACAGAAATAGTCACAGAAGCCAAAGACATAAATAGTACCAATACAGATGGGGAGAAAGCGCTTCAGAGAGGAGGCGAGCATGACAAAGGTTCACTGGAGAGGGGAAGGGGAAACTGAAGGTCCTCACTTGGTACAGGAGAGGGGGGTAAAAAGAGAAGGGGAGGTAGAAGAGAAATGATACCGGATGTCTGGAAAAACCATAATGAAATCTATTATTTTATATATAAAAACCTCTATCTCTAAAACATAGCATTTTGAACATACAGCATTCTTTCTTAATATACAAATCAACAACTTTAAATTAGTAATCTTTTATCAGACTCTCTTTGAGATTACCAAAATAGACAGGCCATCTCCGAGTATCAATGCTATGCCACAGTATACTTGTAAAAGTAAAGTAAAAGCTGAGAAATTGGCTCAAGCTAAAAGAACCTAAGAGCAAGAGGAAAAAGTTGGAATAGATGAAGGTATCTGAACGCTGGTGGCAAAGGGAACTGAACACAACACAAGCCAGGGAAGGGCATGGAGAAAAAGTTTTATTGCCTTTCTGTTGCCCGAGTGTCTTGCTATGAGCACAAACAATTTATGTTGTGTTCGTCATTCAGCCCTTAGACATATTTAGGTCTTATGCTAGGCAGAAACAGGTTTGCCATATCTGAAAGCTAAGGACAGCTTAAGCCACTGTATTTAAAGCTAAACACAGGAAGTCAAGAGGTCACATATCCATGTAAGTTATTCTTCTTGATATCTTATACTTCAGAGTTGGTTACTAACATGAAGTAAGAATCACCCCTAATTTCAAGGGTCGTCATAGTACATGATGTTTCTCATGGGCTACCTAGGTTATCTTAGCCTGCTCCACTAATCAGTGACCAGGTAAGACACCCTAAAGATCAATTTGAAAAATCTATAATAAAAAAATTTAACCAACTTTTTGTTTTTACTGTTCATGCATGTACCCTCAAGTCTACTTCACTACTGCCTATACAACTGCTCTTTAGGATTTTTTAAAGGGTTAATTACAGTTAGAAATTATAGCCAGGTTATTATGATATGATCTCTTTCATCCATAAAAATACAACCAAGAACCTACTTTTGTGGAATAATCTTTTTTTTTTTTTGAAGATTTATCTTCACAAAGGCACCTTTTGATTGGTGTAATAAGGAGTTGGATGGCCAATCAGGAGAGCATAGGCAGGAGGTCTGATCAGAGATAGGAACTCTGAGAAGGAATCAGAGAGGTGGAGATTCATCATCCAGACACAGAGGAAATCAGACATTCAGTACTGAAGAGAGGTAATGAGCCACGTAGCAGAACATAGATTAATATAAATGGGTTAATTTAAGTTTTAAGAGCTAGTTGGGAACAAGTCTAAGCTAAAACCAAGCTTTCATAATGAACAAAAAGTCTCCATGTCATTATTCTAGAGCTGGCAGACCAAAGAAAGACCTACTCAGCTCTTCTGTTCAGCCATACTTAGATATGAATTAACCAAGCATGCTATATTCCGTGTTGAGTAGTGATGACTAAAGACCAGAGGAAATATAAGATGTACTGGACATTCTTGGTTTGCTGGCAAAAAGTATAAATGGATTAGGCATACTCGCAGAATGGAAAAATAAGACTTTTGATCGAGAAAGAAAATGCCTGGTACCACAGGTATATTTTCCACCCAGCAATTCCACCACTGATATACTGTCACTTTTACTTGAAGACCCATCTTTCACAGTATACCACCTCAGGCATTTTATGTAACTTACCCCAGGTAGTTGTTAGATGCCAGTCTCTATAGGGTATGCTCAGTGTTTTACAGATCTTACAGCATGTTTCCATTTATAGCACTTTTATAATGTAGGACTCTGTAGAATCTCTTCCTGGGTAGTAGGCTGCTCATTGTTGTCTCTGTGAGACTTTGCCTAGTTCTGTTATAAATGACAATATTTAAATATTTAAGAGCATGCACGCCATGTCAAAGCAGAAAGGAAAACTGAAAAGCCAGATATTAAAATCAAACTGAGCATGAAGAATGTAGAGGATTCTGTTTCCTTGGCTTTAAAATTGGGGAAAATTGTTTTATGTGAATTTTCTTTTGATTTGCTATATCAATACATCTGAAGATGAGAAATCCACTAGAAGAATTCACCTCCCTCCAACAGTCAGTCACTCTGTACATTACAAATGGCACTGGCTTTTATTTTGCTTTATGGGGTTCAAATCTCCTGCCCCCCCAAAATCTTGTGTAAGAGGAATTGGCAGGCTATTTGGTTTGACCATGAGAAGACTGTGGATCATATCTTCCAAATCCAGACTAGCTGACTCCAAACCACAAAGATCTACTGGTGAAGAACTTCTTTGCCATAGAGTCTATGAAGCCATTCCCCAGCTACACATATGTACTGGTCTAATGAATACATGTGGATTTCCAACCTTCTTTTTAAAAATAGAGCCATATCCAATATGGACACTGAATAAAAGAGCACATAGATTGTACTTCAAGTTCTTCCTCTGACCACATTATAACCCCATATGTTTCCATGGACAAGATGAG